>CM061489.1:4807500-7247500 GCA_030867185.1 Tagetes erecta | reverse complement strand
AACTCATGTTTATTCTTAATTTTACAACACTGTATCTTAATGGTAAACAAATTAATTCAGATGATAACTTTCGACACATTTAGAAGTCACTTAAATAGGTGTGTGAAGCAAGCCATCCATCCACAATAACTGAAGCTTCTTCAGGCTTGTATAATGACACTGCATGACCCGCACCCTACATAACACATATATGATCCACTTAATTGATATCTAATTTTCATTTGTTTAACAACTTTTTAAACATATAACAAGTATTTAATTAACATAATAATTATTAAACTATATATATGTATATATTCTTACCTTAACAGTTGCATACATTAACGAGTATTGATTCTTTGTATATATCATCCGGTATCTGCAAAAACAACGAGTGGTCAGATACTAGTTTAATTATAACAAGTAATTATGTTGTTTGATAAAATAAAACATGTTTTATTAAATAAAACAAAAGTTGTCAAAATATTATGGAAAACTAATAACTAACATATTTTTCACGAGTTTTATTAAAAGATAAAAAGAAGTGAGCTCACCCAGCGACTTGGTTTTTAACAAACCATGGCGCCCACGGGCTTTCAATCGGAAGATTGAGAGATTCTATCCATGCCATCGTGCCCACATATGGAAAGTTCATATCATGATCACCACTGCATGTGTAAACGAAAATTATGGTTATTGCCAAGCTCAATAAAATGTAGATCTAAAAATGAATACAATTTTATATATGTGTTAACATTTTTCAGTATAAAGTTATATATAGAATATTTATAAAAGATAAATGTATATATATTAATGAGTAAGAGTATAATTGACGGTACTTGATGATCAAAACTTGACAATTTCTGTTAACCAACTGTCGATGGTATCCAATACTGGTGAAGATGTTGTATGAGTAATATTTGGTGTCGTTTTTCTTCATGTCGTAATGAAGAACAGCATTGTTTTGTTGCCATGCTTTAACTGTTCCCTGCACAAGAAAAAACATCTAAGGTGTTAACATGTGATCCGTGTACACGTACTTACTATAATTGGATTCAAAGTGCAGGAAAAAAAAAGATTTGTGGGTACGTATCACTTGTTGAAAACAAGAATCGTTGTGAATTCGTTGGAAATGACACGTACCCACAAAACTTGACATGGATAATTAAAGACTCACCACAATGTCACTGGCCAACAACAATATTACCGATGAAACATCATCAGTGTCATCGTTGGAGACCAATGTATGTCACTTATAGATCATTGATGACATGTAGTCATCGACGAATCAATGACAATGTCCTTATCGATCTGTTAATGATCACTGATTGTGTCATTGTCGACAAATAACCTATACTGTTGATTTATCGGTGATTACGAATTAACAAACCAATGCTAGCTATAAATTTGGTTGGTGAAATTAATTAGTAACTATATGAAATTAATTCTCTTTTTATATATATAACCGTGATCAATTTAAATATGTCAATGAATTAATACATATAAGTTGTAGTGAAGTCAATGTCAAACAACATACCTCACGAACATGAAGTGCCTTTTGAACATCTTTATCATTCGCCCAAAACTCTAAATATTGTTTGTCAATTGACTGAAAATTAAAAATAAATGAATGAAGTTAATTAAATACCCTATTTTTTTAGTTATAAAGTTATTCGAAACTTAAAAATAAAACTTACACAAGTTGGATCCGTATTTAAATCTTCGCACAACGGTTCCAATATATTTGATAAGTTAATACCACTTGTGCACTGTAATAAACAATATTTTTAGATTTACAGTTTTGACCAATATACATGGACATACAATATATATATATATTCGATCTAGATATTGCATGTATCGAAAGATATGATCCATGTGTACGTACTTCATCCACCCGTCGAAGATTATTCGCGCATATCACGTTGTTTTGATCAAGATCAACGTAATTACCATTACAAGAATCTTTTGTTGACTGTATTTTAACACGAATAAAACATATATATGTTAGAGCATATTTACATACATGCAATATGATATAAGTAAAATAAACATGACATGAATTAAGTTAGGTAAAATATTTTCTTTGTACCTTATAGATATCATCTGAAATAAGCGCAAGTCGGTGAGCAAACTCTAATCTTGAATTAAAGTCATTAAATTTATCAGTGAGAGGGCTAATAATTAAGTATCCCTGTATAATAAGAACATATACACATATATTTAATTAATAAAGTGTTTTGTATTCTTTAAGTGAAAAAAATGTCAAAATATATGTATGTATAGTGATGCATGTATGTGTGTATTTACTTTAATATTCAGTTGTGGACTATTTCCTTTTTCATTGCCTGCAAAATTAGAGAAATATATTAATATAGTCAGTAAAATATATAGGTGAAAAAGTGGGATGTGGTTTAAATATATATTGAGGCTTTGAGGGTTAAACAATGGAAGGATTCATTGAAATGAGACATGACACCATATTATATCCCTACATTTTATTAACTACAAGGGTTAAGTGATGTACTTTATATAAGAAGAAAAGAAAATCCTATAGGTTGTTATGATTTTATTTCTGAAAATATTCTAAGAGTTATTATTTAAAAAAAATTATACTAAGATATGTAACATTGAATATGCATGATAATTTTTATTTGAGTGTACGTTATTATATATATGTGTACGTAGTTCGTACCTTTATATGCCTCTAAAGTAACAACAGGTACCAAAATGCCCATGTATGAAATCCCAGATATGTACAATGGGTTATTGAGAAACTTTGGATGCTCCAAAAGCCACTGCATGTACGTGCGCATCACATAATTAAATTAAACATATGTGATGTATATAGAATATATGTCGAAATATTGAATTAATTAATATATATTGTTGGATGTTCACACAATATAATATTAATTAAAACAAATAATGTTTAATTATAATTAAGCTAAAATTAAGCTTACCTTTTTAAGAAACTCGTAACTATGTAGAGCTAAGAGGGAATCACTACTCGATGCTTCCGATGTTGTAGCATATGAAAACCCAACACCAGCCGGTAAATCTAGAAATATTATATTAGCACCCTACAAAATAAAAAAAACTAATTAATACGACAAATAATAAATACAAATCTTTAGTGTAATATATATATATATAGAGAATGTTGAAATATATATTGAATTTGAAAAGCTTTATTATATTACTAGGTCACAAGTCTTGTAAAGCTTCTACTACATAGATAGAACGATAAAATTCATAAATTGTAACGTCTTATAGCTAAAACTAAATATTATTATTATTAGATGTAGTACAACAAAATGATAAATGTACGTTGAGTTATTTGTTAGAAATAAATAAAGCACTCTACTAATTTAACAAGTGTTATTTTGATATATATAAACATATAATATAAAGTATACATATGATATAAACATATAATTTAACAAAAAGTTATTTATTAAAAATACGTATATCACTGTCATAGGGGGCTTAGAGGGGTGTGCGGCATGTGCGACCGCACAGGGCACTCGTTTGACGGGGGTACTAATTTTTTTTAAAAAAGTTATAGAGTAAACTTCATTTTGCCTCGGTGAGGTTTTCCTAAAATAACGGTTTGCATACAATAGTTTCAAAATTGCGTTTTGCCTCCATGAGGTTTACCTAAAATAACAGTTTGCAGACAATAGTTTTAAAGTTGCGTTTTGCCTCCCTAAACTTACCAATCTGTCACCGTTTGCTACATCCGGATTAATTTCATCAAAATCAAACGTTAGTCAGTCCAATGTGCCCCGTTAGTCATTTTCAAACCTTTTCTTTTTCCTCTTGCTTAAATGGGTTTTGTCTTGAAAATGACTAAAGTGCCCTTCACGTGAGGAGCACATGGACTGACTAATGTTTGCTTTTGACAGAATTATTTCGAATGTAGCAAACAGTGACAAACTGGTAAGTTTAGCGAGGCAAAACGTAATTTTGAAACTATTGTATGCAAACCGTTATTTTAGGTAAACCTCAGGGGGGCAAAATGCAATTTTAAAACTATTGTATGCAAACCGTTATTTTATATAAAATTTGGAGAGGCAAAAAGAAGTTTACTCAAAATTATATATATAAACTTATATTTAGTCAATAGTCATGCAACAAATAAGCAAAGATTTAAAGCTCATACCTAAAGCTAAAGCTCACTACAACTAATTAACTAAACATCTAAAAGCCCACACAATTAAATGAATTATGATTATGAAGGCTGGAAGTCTACTGCTGAAAAAAACGTAATTCACTAATTTGAATACTTTGATTTTCTTATGTTTATTTATCAAACATTTGTTTTTTTTTGTTAAAAATTTAGTTTATATAATTTACTGCGTTGGTGCTTCGGGTTGAGGGGGCGGGGGGCCTTTATTTCTCGTCTTGCACAGGGCATCCGAATCCTCAGAACCGGCCCTGATCACTGTGTTTAAATAATAAGTTATTATGCTTTAAGCGTAACATTTAAAAAATTATTTCAATTTAGTTACATCCTAATTATTAAACATGGTTTAGTAAATATGTTTGAATGTTAAATATTACATTAAAAAAAGGTGTTATAGCAGCTAAAGATTATTATAATATATTTAAAAGGAAGTTTGAGGATTAAAATTTGATAAGTGTCATAAAAGAGTAAATGGTTGTTTAACAACTTTTGAATGGATAAGTATCGAACCAGTAAAATGTCTGAATCATTAAGTGTTGAGTCAGTAAGATTTATGAACTATTAAGAGCTAATGTATTGTTTAACTATTCAAAGGCAAACGTCTGACAAATTCAGATAAAAGATCTTAACCATTCAGACACGGTATGTTTAATCATTTATAGGCACATGTCTGAACCATTCAGTCATCTGCTCCTAAAACAAATAGTCTGTATGAACCATTAAATGCTAAACCATTTAGACATTTGAACCATTAAGAGATCAAAACAAACAACCCTTAAGAATTTGTCAAGTGACAAAAAAAGTACTCGTTTACTAGCATAGAAAAATATACTATAACTTGCTAATTAATACGAACCTTTGTCCATGAATTAGGATTTATCTCCAATGTAATGTTATCCTTAGATGAACGTTCAAGACTGATAGTTAGTGGACCTACACAACAAATTAAGGTTTATCAATTAATTAGTATTAGTATGAGTGTCTTCAGCATGACTAAGAGTCGGGTTGATGGTCTGTGTGGTGGATCAAAATGAGTTAAATTTTGTTTGGCGTTAAAAAAGCATTTAAACAGGTGTGTGTCGTCTAATGATTCCAGCCTAGCTGGTTGAGGACACCCGGTTTTACAGTGGTGGTCCAGGGTTCTAATCTCCCTGCCTGTGAGATTTTCCAGGAAAAACCCCATTGGTTTTCCCGGTTGAACGCCTAGCCAAATTCCGATGTCAAGTGGGCCCGGTTAAGACAACATATTGACCGGAGTGGGGTGGTGGGTTCCTCATTGCGGGGGATGCGACCAAATGGTTGCAAAAATTGAAAGTCGCCGTTCAAAAAAACAGGTGTGTGTCATCAAAACATGTTAATTAGTCTTATATGGATATACATACGCATGAGTGGTCCTGAATGCGGTACTGAAGATTTTGGTGTCGTATATATTTTTTTTTGAACGGCAAATATATATGCTAGTTAGAAAAAGAACCTATACACTAACGCACTAGTTAAAAAAAATTGCTCACTTCCTTTTAACTACAATTCACTTTTTTTTAAAAACTATAATCTCCAAATGACACATAGGACTTTTGAAGGGATCCAGTTTAACCATTTGATCCTGCATGTGTAGTCCCCGGATAGATGATAAAAATGACGATCATGCCGCCACTGTCTATGGCCACCCTTACGTATGTGAGGCCACAAAAAAGGGGGTGCTGACGGCTGCCAATAGGTGGAGGAGCATGATGATGCAGTAATGAACAATGTATGGTAGGTATTTATGCTTTGCAGGTCCTCAAGTGTGGCATAGTGGTAAAATGACATGTGTGTACTTCATATATAGAAGACCCAATGTCAATCTCCACTTGTGTTATTTTTTGTGGATATAGACAATGAAGCTAGTTCCAGGCTACCACCCGACTTCGTATCCTAAGTGTTTTACGTTGCATGGTTAAAGGTTTCTATTCAGTTTTTCACTGGAAAATTTGGTTGGCAAGTTTTGACTCCGATCAACTTAAGCTGTAAGGAGAGTTTATTGTGGTATCTACTGCATTCGCAGTAATGGGGGAACCCCAATACTGATGAAAAATAACTACTAATGTTTGAGGCAGAGTTTTAATTTCGGTTATATGTCTCTGAATGCACCAGTTATATGCTATTGCACGAATTGCATGTTGTTTTAAAAAAATATTATGCTATGCATATGCAAATTAACTCATTCTTTAATTATATTATCTTAATCCAGATTCATAAAGAAAAGCATACAATATGATTTGCAAATAAATTAGAAGATCCCAACTGCCCAAATTTAATTGTTTCAGTTGATAGGTCATGTAAACTCATTAACTAATGTGGATTCATTCCATGTTGTATGCATTTTTTATATACAAATATTTTCTATATAAAATATTTGTAAATACAAAAAAAGAAATTTGATTTAATAACTCGTGCCATGAAAAAAATGAATAACAGCATACAGTTAAATACCTTAATATTTTAATTTTAAACATATATAACCTTTTATACGAAATTATATTTTAAAAAAGGGATAACTTTATAGAAACATAACCAAGTTTCAATTTTGTTCCAATTAATTCACTTAAAGTTTATTTTGTTCTAATTTAATAACTTAACTTTAAAAAATGTTCTAATACTAGGTATTTAACTTGATTAATAGGTCAATATTGATTTTTATTTATTTTTAAATAAAAATTATTCACGAAAAGTTTTAACAATTGAAATAAAAATTCAAAACATTTATAAAGTTGTAGAAATATAAAAAAAAGTGACGAATTAAATGTTAGAAAGATTGCAAAAGAAAATTTTTAAATTGAATTCATAAACGTAACCGTGATGAAAAAAGGTATATGTGTGTATGATTAAGTTTAAGATTTTTTTTATTTAAAGTGATTTTTATTTTAATGAATGAAAAGGAAATGTTAATTAATGTGTATATAGATATGTGTTTTTAATCTTTTTTATTTAAATTGAATATTAATATATAAAATCAATCTTTACCTTTTATATAAGTCAATTACCTAAGATTAGAACATTTTTTAAAGTTAACTTATCAAATTGGAACAAAATAAACTTTAAATGATTTAATTGGAACAAAATTAAAAGTTCATTATGTTTGTATGGCATTTTCCCTTTAAAAAACTTCATAAAATCAAACATTTTAATCAAAAGTTGGTACTTTTGCTTCCGAATAGTTTGGATTATCAAAATTCAAATTTTGTTCCTAAAAATCAAACATTTTAATTAGTTAATTGTTACGTACCTATTTGGTACATGAAGGGATATAGTGCCGGGGTACCAGGGCCACCGGTGAGATAAAGAAGAACAGGGTCATGCACAGGGTCTCTTTCAGACTCAACAAAGTAGTAGAAAAACTGAACTTCATTATTATCTCCAACTTCCACATATCTTCCGGCCAATCAAAACAAAATTAATACAATTATGATCTACAATTAATCAAAGGCAAACATATAATATATATACGTACGTACCCTGTTTCGAAAGTAAACGGTAGATCACCATGAAAGCCAGGAAGAGATTTGATGATTGAGCGGGAGCTTGCAAAAGCTGTGAGATGCAAAATGATGATTACAAGGGAAACTTTTATGTGTAGTGTAAACTCCATTATAATTAAGAAGAATAATTAAGTTAAATTCATGCAATGTTTGATTTCGGAGCTTGGTTGCCATTGGTCCCTTTAAATAAAGTACATAAACTAAATAATAAAATACAAGTTGCACGTAGCCCGTTGGCATGTATGAATAATTTTTTTAACATCGTGTTAAATGGTGGACCAGGTTTTTGGGTAGCATTGCAATGAAAATTTGGACGGCTATTGTGGCTTGGTTAGAGTTAAGTTTCCGATTTATCTGAAGCTGAAAATTTTAATTTTTTGACTGGAATTGACAAAAAAATGTTGAGAGGAAGAAAAAAAAAAATAATGTTGCCAACTATATGATAACTGCTCGGTTGATTAATTGGAAAGCTATTGAAATTAAGGCGGCTTTTTAATGGTTTAAAAACTTTATTATTCTTGATTTCAACGCAAAATCAATCAAATACTAAAAATCAATTGAATATAATCAAAATATCATATTAACATGTCGATCAAGTACGTTTACACTAGCCCGCGGATAATAATAATCTAGTTGCTATGATGATAATAATAATAACAATAATAATAATAACAATAATAATAATAATAGTAATACCAATAATAATAATAATAATAATAATAATAATAATAATAATAATATTATTATTATTATTATTATTATTATTATTATTATTATTATTATTATTATTATTATTATTATTATATATTGTGCGTACGTAGTGCATGAGAGAAAAATATAATTGATAAACATGATTTCATTCATATATTCTATCATCATAATATTCATATATCCACATGATATGCATGCAATAATAAGTTAGATTAGAATATAATAATATAGTCGCATAAAAATATATATTCGTTGAAGATACGTAGAGATATAACCCGATATGCGCGGATACGCATTAACTAATAACAGGTTTTCTTTATACAAGTGGTTTCTTGGTGTATACGAGTATCCAACACCATTAATTGGCATTTCAGCTCACAAAATTAATACAAGTTGTGAATTAATTACCATCTTTAAAGTAATGTTTTGAAACCCTTAATTTAAGAGTATAAGGAGTTTAAAATTTGTGAAAAAAACAGTTTTTTTTATTTCATTACCTTTTTTTTTCAATAACTAGGATAAACTTGAAGTCGTTTTCACGATAGAATAAGCCATTTTTAAAATATTCAGATTAAAAAAATATAGCTATATATTATTATTAGAATAAACCATAATTATTTATTTTTTTTTTTCAAGTTTCCAACCCTCTTCTTCCGGCCCAAACTTGATACAAAAATATCCATCGGTCTACTTGGTTCTCATGTATAACTTTTACTTTTTTAATAGTAAATTAGCTCACCTATCGATTTCTCAGGATCACACCCAAACCCCCCACAAAGGAAACCCATATTTGGTAATAAAACTTCCTGACTCAACCTATAATTAGCCTTCATGTTTTTTTTATTGTTCAAAGTGAGGGTTGAACCCAATACCTTAAGATTTTATAAGTTTTAAATACCTCATCTTAACAATTTACGTTAAGGATGAATATTATCCCCTTAAGTTTAGTGGAAGTGTTTCAAAGGTGAGAAATCAGATATGCTTCAATCGCACATGTATATGAAAATGTGTTTGCGTACAAAAGGAGAGTGTGAAATCTTTTAGCTTTCCTCTCTTTGTGTAATTTTTCTTTTTTTAGTTCTCATCATGGGCATTCTTACTCCTTAATTAGTTTAATTTTACTTAATTTTTTATATGAAGTCTTTAATTAGTTTAATTTTACATAATTTTGTATATGAAGTCTTTAATTAGTTTAATTTTTAACTCCAAAACTATTAAAAACAAACTACTTGCTAGTAGACGTTTAGAGGATCATACCAAACAAAAGAAACATGATTATGAAAAAATAAAATTTCATCTAGTTACTGTCAATCTATGCTACAATCTTTTGCCCTATTATTTTGACTAAAATGAGTTCATTTTATCTTGTTCATGGCACTTGTTATTTTAGAATGACGGTTGATTTAACAGATTTAAAAATTAGATGCAGTACAATGATCGAGTCCATAAAGTCGGTAGGAAATACAAAAGAGTGAAATCCATGATCATTACTTTTTCTAATTTCCGTACCTAACCATTAAAACATGTAGCTTAAAGCCTTCAATGTCTGTATGACATCGGCTAATAAGCATATCACGTGTGATAAATTAGATTGTCATATCCTTAAACCTTTTGGAATTGTGGCCTTAACTAAAATATTAGATTGTCATATCTCTATTATAATATAAAATTATCTTGGTTGTCAAATGGCGGTTTTTTATTCACTTTTAGTGTCAAAATCTCGCCTAAAAAGAAACTATACCATCTATTTTGTAAGGTAAGTGGTGACACCAGTCAATCACCGCTGGCCACATGCCACCATCCAATTGGCCCACCACTAAGTTTTTTTTATTTTGACATATTTACATATTTGACTCTCTGACGTTGACTTAATTATCATTTTGACGTTGATGTTAGTTGGCATAGCCTATTAGTCCCTCAACTTTATTCACTCTACTACTTTGACGTCCGACTTTAACTTAATTGTCATTTTACGTGTTATATCATGGCGACCTTCTTTTACGTATTACATTTTTATCCTCAACTTTGAATATATATATATATATACACTTTTAATTAACATCCATTTGTCTACCGTCACAATCCACCACACAGGTCGAAGTAGAATACATTGTTAACATGTGTACGTAACGTGTTGGAATAAATTTACAAATGTGGCCCTCATTATCATTTAACTAACTAACTAATTGATCAAAGAATAATAAATCCATATATGTTAACATACAATTACTTGATGGGAGTAATATGTAATTAATGTTAATAGGGTTTCTCATGGGATTTGCTATAAATATAAACCTAGGGAGGCTAATACAGGTGGCTCACTTTTACCTAACATCACTTATGTACCAACCTGTCCTCCCCTAATATATTTGGTTGCCCCTTACACCGAATACTCCATCCTAACGAGCATCCCAACGGGAACCGATCATGTCATCGTCTAAGTCTTTAGCTATTATGACCGGATTACCAGGTACACATTACTTTAATCATGTTTTTCCCTTATGTCCTAACAGATCTAATCAACATGTGGTATCAGAGTAATGTTGCTCAATTTAGATCTGTTAGTTTCCCTAAGATCTGGAACTATAACTTGGAAAAACCTTATTATTTGATTATTAGGAATTGGTTTTCGTAAAATTGAATCGTTTAAGTTTTAACATTGATAATTATTTTTTTTTTATTTTACGAAATCGATCAAATTATTATAATATAGCAGTTCATGACAAATCATTACTTTGGTTAATACTTTGTGCTACATAAGAAAACTAAAAAGAATTATAATTAATAAAACTGATAAGGAAAAAAAAATATCAAAATTAGTCTTTGTTTCTGAGATCCATGTCTTACTTTCTCGATACATTCTTTGAGATTCATGTCTTAGTTTCTCAAATATATATGAATTGACTGTATTTATTTAATTCGATTTCATGAACTCTGTTTTTAATTGAAATTTTTTCAATTTAAGAAATTTATAAAATGACTTAATTCATATGATTCCATAAATTCAACTTCTTCAAATATGGATAAAGTCATATAACTTTTGATCGTAATTTTATTTTATTTTTGAGATCCCCTTATTTGGGATGAACTTTGATTCTGATTGTTTACTAATTGAATCATGCCATCTTTATCTAATTCATTAATATAAATAACATAAACATACTTCCTAAAATAATGTGGATGTATCCCTAAGTTTTGCAAGTATATAATATGTTTAAAATCGCAAACTAATCTTGGATATAAATAACATCCTATCATTCAAAATTTAATACATTTATCCCTACAAAATTTAAAATCAACGGATATCTTAAAATAATGTCCCTACAACTCCTAAATTATTTGCATATACATCAATTTAAATTTATATCATTGCAAAATCTTAAGTATTCAATATTTCTTGAGAGTACCTAAATACAAGTAACTCCCTTAGAAATACTTGATAATGAGTACCTAAACTAAGTACTTAAAATACGAATAATTTTATGCTAATACTCACACGCATAAACCTTAATGTTACCCGTAATTTTTTGTTTTGATAAATCCGTAATGTCAAGGATTCAAAACCTAAATAAATTTGCTTAACTTAAACAAGGCGATAATATAACACTTCTGGCCAACGCTGATGTGTTACTCAAGTCAAAGTTGTTTAAGTCTAACCAAGCATTGTCAATAAATGTCTCTTATATAATGAGGCATTCTCATGACACTCGACTAAAATGGATGAACATCTCACTTCTGGCCAAAGCTGATGTGAAATGATCATACATTGCGAAGCTGATTATGTGATTTTAAGTGTCATACTTCTGGCCAACGCTGATGTCACGCTTAAGATCACATACTAGAAACTAATTTTCCATAATGCTTAAATGATTGCTAGTAACCAACGCGAAACCAACCATTTAAGTAGGACTTACTTAGTCTGTTATTTTGGTGTTATAACAGACGATATCACGTCTTTAATTAAAATATTGTCTGCCTAACTTGATTACCCCTTAAAATTAATCACTCTAAGTTCTTCTAATTAACTCATCTCAATAAATTATCCACTCTAAATTTAAACATAATATCACTGAGTACTATGAACTTTGCTTTAGATAAATTTTGTATAAAATTTCCATTTATTAATCTTGATTATCTCTTAAGACATTATCACTGCTCTTCCTGATACGTGTATAGCTAGAGCATTATAAGTGATTGAATTTTAGTAACATGTCTCTTATGATAATCAAGACTCCATTATAATTGTTCGGGGAGTTGGATAAAAATCAAATAAACTTCTTATATGCATGTAAAAGAAAAGGATAATGATAATAGTGCACAAATCATAACAATGAAATACATTGTCCTTGTCCTCAAGGCTTAACATGTTATACATTGAAAGTCTTCTAGTGCATCTCATAATAATTCCTAAATTAACACAATCTAATGCACTTCAAAATCAGCCACCACACTCTTATTCACTAGTGAAAAATGAGTCGACTGATAACATTACGAGTAAAAGAAGCTAGTAGGATGCCTAAAACTAGAAAACTATATTTGTTCACCTTAATACACTATCCTTGATAAACACGAAGGAAAAATCATAACATGATGGATAGTTCTAAGGTCCAATAACAAAATGCAAGAAAATGTTTCCATCTCTTTGTCCTCGAAGAAAAAAAAAATCAGTAATGATACTTGAATCCATTAGTATTCCAAATAACACATTACAAGTTGGATTTAGTTTTAAAAATTGCTTAAAATTCATTCTCTAGAAACAAACCAAACTACAAATATAATGAGAGTTAGTGACAAGCTTAAGGCGGTAAACACCATGAAGTCTGTTCTTGTATCAAAACTTTATGATACCTAGCACGTTCCAAAATCACTCGGAACTTAGTATCAGTACTAAAGTTAGACATTTACAGTTATGGGGACTTGCGCCATAACATAATCACTCTTACTTAGACCTCTTAAAGTTATCGGTTATAACTATTTAGTTGTAATGGAAACTTCAATTACTTAAAACTAGATGATACATCTAACATTGTGTTAAGGGAATAAACAAGATATCACTAAGAGTTCTAAACTTTTATACACTCTAATGTTAGTGGATCTTATCCCAAAGTGGAATATTTGGGCTCAAGCAATTTATCACTTACATAAACGATTATCCTCCTTATATATTCTTGCATTCAACATAAGGAAACTGTTAATCACCTGAAACTTTTAAGATCAACTCGATCATAAATTAAAAGTTGTGAGACAATAGTAGGTATTCAGATTAACACACAAACATTGGTAACACTCCAGTCCATCTCATGAAATCTATAAGGATTATAAGTTTGTTAACCAATAAACCATGTCTGGTACCGCTCAACATAATCATTTAGTTGAGAGGATAAAAATACCCTTAACGACATGATAAGAAGTATGTTAGTCATCAAAGTTTTGTCGTTATTTCCGTGGACCAAGGCTTTACAATGACAACAATTCGTATACTGAACAAGGTTCCTATAAAGATGTCCCTAAATTTCATTTCGAAAATCTAGACATGGAGGAAACTAAGTATAAATCACACGATAACCTTAGTTGTTAGCCGAATATTGAACCTCAAAATCCTGAACGTAAGAAACTTGACTTGGCAATCTTAAGTTCTAAGATTTTACTAACTTTCCCTCTAAGCATGCTAAGTTTCTATGAGAATTATAAGATCAGTGGGAGTAGTAAAAATCCTTATTATGACTTGCATGATGTACAAGAAGCGGGGGGAGAGACAAGTTAAATTTCACTCCGTATTTAACTCCGGTTACACTTCTTGCACACCAAACTGCACTTAATGACACTACACCACTTCCACCTTATTTAGAAATTATACAACTCCCAATACACCTGACTTAATGAACAAGAAGAAATATATGAAATTATTAATGCATCTACAAAACCCTAAAATCCAGCTTAGTAGGTCATCATGGCATTACTTGCCTATTATTTTTTTTTTATATGAATATACAACCTACCTCAATAAAGCAAATATAGGTATTGGAAAGCTTACTGATCCGACCTCTTATGAAAAAGCCATTATCAACGATCAATCTTTTGAATGGAATAAAGCTATTAAGCTCAAATTCCCTAAGTCAGAATAATATTTGTAATTTAGTTGAATTATCCAATGGGTCTTAACAACTAGTTAAACGTTACAAAAGCATGATTGATTCTTACAAACTATAATCAAATAAGAGGATCAAGAGTTCTTTTCCTAAAGAATTTTTTGTCTCACTAAAGGATCATTATGTCCTAATTACTAATTTATGATTTTGAGCTGCAAATTGTGGACATTAAAATCTCTTTCCCTTGATGCTAATCTACATAAGACATGTTCATAAATCAATCTGAAGGTTTTAAGCCTGAAGAATAAGAACACTCAGTCTATAAGATGAGCAAATCCATATAAAGGGTTCAAAACAAGCAAGCGTATCAGTGAACTAAAGAATTAAGTGGATTAATTAATCTACCTCAAGAAGAGTGGGAGCAACTAATACAATACTTGTCGTTATACAAATAACATTCTTTTAGACAAGTAATAATTTCTTTCTGTTGCATGAGCTGTCAAAGCGGTCACTCTCGCATAATTTGACATAAAGAATATTGGAGATGCTTCTTACACCATAAGCATCAAAGTACACCAAGATTGACCTAATGAAACATTAAATTATTTCATAAGGCTTACATTAACTATTTGTTCACACGTTATAACATGCAACATTGCTCTCAGTCAATAACTCCAGTAGTTAAAGGAGATTAATAACAGAGGTTAAACTAACTAAATAAGATTGGTACCTTATGCTTCATAAATTAGAAGCCTTACACACGTTTAAGTTTGTGATCGTTCAGATATTGCCTACAATGCTAAACAACTAGACTGGTAAACGTAATTCCAGTCTAGATCATCATAAAGCGCCTGAGAAATTATTGCAATATCTATAAGAATTGAAAGGTTATAATTTAAACGGTAGAAGAAGTGAAAGAACATAAAAGTAGTTGACTATCTTATTCTAACTTTGTTGCACTCAAAGAAAACAAAAGGTCAACTATAGAGTATATCTTTATGTCAGCAGACAAATTTATATCATGGAAGAGTCATAAGATATTGTTAACAACAACCTAAGTTATAATGACATAATATGTTGCTGACTACAATGCAATGTCACTAAATGTTGTTGGAAAATTTACTAATAGACTCACAATTCTAGTTCCGTTTGAACATCATATTGAAGACTTATTGTGATAAAGCCAGCTACCCTGTTTCTCGATCAGTAACAGTTCGAGAGGAGCTGCATCAATGTTCGATACAGAATTATTATTGTTCATTAATGAACAAGTAGAGGAAACTAAATCTTTGTATCGAATACATTCATGATATGCTCATGGATCCAATAACTGAAGGTCTCTCACCCATAAGTCTTTTCTAAGGGCCCATAATAAAGACGGGTTAACTAATGACCATGTACAACCGCATATCGTACTATGAATGATTAACTATTAATTTCTAACTTTCCTCATTCATTTAAGATTTGCTCGTCTCTAAATACGGTCATGCATGCCTAAAGGACGTATAGACAAATAAATGTGTAAATCAACGTCAAGGGCTAACTTATCTCTTTGATCCTAATATCTTATTAAGTTATAAGTTTGGACTGTAGTATGATTAATGGGGGTCTTGAATCTGATTATCGGTTCAATGATTGTATTTCTCTACTACTTTTCCAATCTTAGGCTAGAATGAATATTGACCCTGATCAGAAAACTCTAATATTCATATTAAATGATAACTTGGCCAAGTGGGAGAATGTTGGAATAAATTTACAAATGTGGCCCTCATTATCATTTAACTAACTAACTAATTGATCAAAGAATAATAAATCCATATATGTTAACATACAATTACTTGATGGGAGTAATATGTAATTATTGTTAATAGGGTTTCTCATGGGATTTGCTATAAATATAAACCTAGGGAGGCTAATACAGGTGGCTCACTTTTACCTAACATCACTTATGTACCAACCTGTCCTCCCCTAATATATTTGGTTGCCCCTTACACCGAATACTCCATCCTAACGAGCATCCCAACGGGAACCGATCATGTCATCGTCTAAGTCTTTAGCTATTATGACCGGATTACCAGGTACACATTACTTTAATCATGTTTTTCCCTTATGTCCTAACAGATCTAATCAACATAACGAAGTTGAAAAGGCCATGCCATTACTACGCTCGACACGTGTCTGACTAAACACCACACATGTTGAATTTGAAAAGGTTGTCACCGCAATACACAACAATTTCAAAATTTTAATATCACAATTATAATATTGTAATAATTGTAATGTGTTTGACAAGCTCGATCTATAATTCATTTTACTTCGAGTTACATACCTAACGCTCAAAACTTGAGCTGCAAGCCTGCAAAAACGGAGATTTATGTTTGAATGGCGGCTGAGACACACACTACGTGTGAATCAGATATATATGTATGTATGTATTTGAATCTTTCACTTTTTGTGGCTGCAAAACATAAGATTTTATGTCATTAAGCATATTTATTTATTTACAACATGTGTTTATGCAGATTATTCTAAAGACACCCACCCCACCATATCATGAAGTAAGATTTTATAAAGGATTATAAAAATTATTGTTTAACACACCTACCCCCACCAATCCATTGATTATTATAAAAGTTACTCAAACAAAAACTTATGATATATATGGTCATATGGACATTAAATTTTTTTTAACTATTTTAATTAATGAGTAACTAACACCTTGTGGTATCATTTTAACATCTTCCGGTATGAATAATTTTATGTGTCACTCTCATCTTTATTTTCAAATCAAAACACGTGGATCCTTTGTGGAGCCCCGGTTCTATTTTCAAACCCGGATTGCTCCACTCATCTTCCTCAAAAGGTTTATATTACGACCGGTAATACTAGACCTTTATCATCGTCATCATCGGTTGTGTTTCCGATCAAGTCAATCATATCTATGGCTTCATCTTGATTGTTCGATTTTTTCGGCTTATGCTACATCGTCATGGCAGATTTGAGAATCATATTAACCATTTGCAATGCGTCATCAATTTGTGTTTTACAATTTGGTTTCCTATTTTTAATTTGATTTCTTTTATTTGGATTTTAGCGTCGTCGATTTTGGTATCTAATATTGATTTAGACATAAAGCATATGTTTTGCGTATGATTTTTTTAAGACTTAGATTTTAAAACGGATGAATATTTGTGTATTTGATATTCGACATGTGGTTCTTTCATATAATAAGTTTTTTCTTTCATATAGTGTTAGCTACATTAATTTTAATCTAATTAAGTGTAGAAATATCATTGAATGTTTCTAGAATATAATTATGTGATTATGTATAACTAGCACTTATCAGCTTAATATTTTCATATTTTCTAACTAACCCTGTTAGTCCCAATTACAAGAAATTGTAATGATCTTAATATTTTTAATTTGTTTCCAAAGTTTGCATATACATGCATTGATGATTATGAATGGATACAACGTTTCATGAAACGTGGTGTCTGTTCATCAATAGGTTATAGAGTTACGTATTTAATTTGATAGCTTGACACACTATGTCCTTGAAGTATTGACATGTCTAGTCGCTGCACTATTGTAACTATTTAAACTGACTATATCCTATAGTTTTAAGTATTGACACACTAAGTCCTTGAAGTTGTGGCGTGATTAGTTCTTCATAGTTCTTCATTCACCCCCTAATCACGAACATCTTCAAGTTGTGTCTTCCTCTTGCAGACGTTGAACTCCTAACATTTTCTTCATAGTCCTGAACATGTGTCTTGGTAATGCCTTTATGAGTGCTTCTGCTTCCGGTTGTCTTCAAAGACTGTAAGTTGAACTTTGTCTTCATAGATTATGGATCGATAACATGTGACTTGAGACTTATCTTTTTTATTTATTACGGAGTGTTCATCATCGTTTTTTTTTGTGGTTTGTAGTTGGTTCTCCCTGATCATTTCTTTTTTCTTTATCTTGGTAACTCCTATTGCTTTGTCTAGAATAAAGCTTTCCTCGTCCATGAAACCTAAGTGTTCTCCACGTCTTGAGTTCTTATCATAATCTGTAAACAAAAGTTTATCTTGATCATTCACATGGCCTACTTTAATCTTTTATTCCTAGGTCTCTAATCGCCCATTGACTTAATTTGTCCATAGATACAGTATCTAAGTCGGTGTCTTGTTCGATCGAAGCTACAATTTGGATGAACGTACTTATGACTCTACTCGACTATAAATCCTTCCTCTCCATTAGAATTACAAGAGTTATTATTTAAAGTAGTAGGTGGATTATGTAGCTGATTATATCAGTTTATATCTTCCAACTACTTATGTTTGTTGTAGCTAGCTAGGTTGTTTGTACCATTTGAGTTGATTTAAAAATACAAGTATGTAGAATATATATATGTTTGACATGTGGGGCTTAATTTGTAGTTCTTTTGCATCTATACTTAACATTAATTATTTTACCTTGTATGTGTTCATATTACTTGATTTGCAATTATTCCAAGATAGATGTCTACTAGCTGTTTATCAAATGGTTGAAGGATTAACCTGAAAATGTATTATTTTTCTTTGCTTATATATATAGTTATATTAAAGAGAATTGTTTACATGGCCGGGATTAATGATTGCTAAAATTAGCAGATGAAGGTATTAATACTTCTTTATTTTTTATGATTTTGTAATTCAACTATGTGCTTTAATAAACTTTTATATGATGTAACATGTAATATCATTATGTTATGTTGTCTATATAACACGCGGGTTTTTTTTGCTAGTTACATAATATATATATAAAAAAAAATGATAAAAGAGTGTTTCTTCACACCGGTTCGTTTAGGCGGCCTAGCTATAGGGATATAGCTGGGTAAATTATGGATAGAAAAAGATGCAAGTGGCCGGTGAGTGTTTTGGTAATCATATCAGTTTATTATTATTTTCACGTTTATATTAAAACTGCTTTTTATTTTACCGTGTTAATTATATATAAAAATAAGGTGGATATATAAACACCAACCCCATTTTTGAACACCATTGACATTAGTCTGCATATATGTATGTATGTATTTTCATGATGGTTTTTACGCAATTTCAAAGCTTTATAAATATAAATAAATGATAAAACTACGGAAATGGTCATTTAAATTTGATTTGTTAGGTTTTTCAATTTGATTTGTTTTTCAACTGGCCGGGTTGTTGTTAGATCTGGATTGAAAACTAGTTTTTAAGCTTAAAATTTTGGATTGTGAAAATTTGTTAATCGTTCATCAATCGATAAAGCTAGGAACCGTAGAAAATTTTAACAAATCTGGAGAAGAAACTCAGAACTTGACACAAATGTCATACGGGTTTTAAAGTCAGCTGATAATGGAAGCAACTTTTTTTGTATAGTTCAAAATTTAACATCATGACGTTTCTATGTTTTGAAACCGCTGAAAAGCGTTAACTTACACGTCTAACAGCCCCAATGCAACACGCCGGAACATTCACAAGTGGTATCCACGGCAATACTAATGGCTTAGCCATCTCCCCGTTGGGCTTTTTAATGAAGTATCTTTACTGTTGTCGTTAAAAAAAACTAACGGCTTAGTCCCGATTTAAGCAACCGTTTATTTGAGCTTGAATAAACAGAGTGATGTTTGGATTATAAGATGGGTCGTGTTTGTATAATTGATTTGTGTTTATATTTATACATAGGCCATGTAAAGATCGGGCTTTTTAATTAGCTGTTTGGCCCATTCAAGTTATCTGTTGGCTTGCCTGTTTTATTTAACTAGTCAACCCACAGTTTATATACTTTTTACTTTTAGCATGTTTTGTACTTAAGCGGAATATATATTTTTATTTTATATACTACTAATTTTGAAGATGATGTGGTCTTCATCTCTTACTTTTAAGAAAGGGATACTTTAGTTCATCAACTTAATTTTAATGTATTTATAACTTTAACATAAGTTAATAACACCCAAATGAGTTTGTTTCTTCGTATCTCATTAACTTACACGTTCTCATAGTTTTTACTGTTAGTTATTGGACCTTCTTTATTTACATCTAGAAAATGAAAATTTTCAAGTGTGTTACAAAAAGTGTCATAAACTTTAAAAATTAAAATTATATAAATGTTAAGTTTTGTGGCAATTCCATCGTAAAATAGCATTAATAAAAGTCGCAAAATAAAAAATAACAATAAATATAGTTTGGAGAAATTTGGTCACAAATTTAGCGACAAATGCATTTCGTCGCAATATTTTTAGACGTTTTGTGCAAAAAATGTGGGCATTTTTGTGGCATATTTATCGCTGCATGAGTTTTGCGACAATTTTGACATCAATATGTTTGATGCAAAAGCGGTTGTTTTTTTAGTAAATTTCATAAATCACATTTTACGTCTTGTATGTATAAAGTAAATTGCACGTTTTGTTTTTAAACTAAAGAAATAATATAAGTAATCCTTTATGTTCATATTTTGTAAAGTTTTCATCCTTTCCTCTAATTTTCTTCGATATAAAAGAATGAAAAGTGTTACAAAAATATGATACACATGAAGATTTTTGTTATTTTGTTTAAAAGAAAGGAAGAAAATTATTACGAAATAAGCACATAAAGGATGATTTACGTTTTTTATAGTTTAACGACGAAAAGTGAAATTTACTTTGAATTTTTATACTTAAAGGACACAATATGTAATTTACTCATAGTTTAATTAAATTAAACAATTTGATTAAAAAGGATGACTAATAATGGAATTAAATTGCAAAAGCTTGATGTCCGGAAACATGAAGCAATCTTATAAACAAATACAAACCGATGCTTTTTCATAAATTATAACATCTCCAACTTCAAATCCTTGGTTCACCGGCTTCTGATTTGTTTGGTTTTGTTTAATTCTATTAAATTCTCTCCAAAAAGATTTGCAAATAAATGTCTAGCTGGAAACAGAGTGGCACTAGTCAAACTATTGTACTTTAATTTACGTCTTATGAGTCGACTTTAAGATACAGTTTGTCAGTTTCTAAGTTCAAGTGTGTATATGACAATGGCCTCATACCGAATGAATATGCATATACAGATAACTAAGATAGAATGATAATGTATTAGACTACGTACCTATATAGTATACTATATGATCAAATACGTGAACATATATTGTATAAGGTATATGATCAAATACGTGAACATATATTGGGACGGTTGACACCCAATGCAATAGCTGGGACCGGTAGAAATCAAAATGTGATAGTTGGACCGGTATAAAGATAATCACTTTAATGAGAAGGACATCCACATTCTTTTTTGAGTAAATTTCGTTTTGCCTCCATGAGGTTTACCTAAAATAACGGTTTGCATACAATAGTTTTAAAATTGCGTTTTGCCTCCCTGAGGTTTACATAAAATAACGGTTTGCATACAACAGTTTCAAAATTGCGTTTTGTCTCCCTAAACTTACCAATTTGTCACCGTTTGCTACACTCGAAATAATTCTGTCAAAAGCAAACGTTAATCAGTCCATGTGCCCCTCACGTGAGGGGCACTTTAGTCATTTTCAACCTAACTCTTTAGTCAGTCTATTCGAATTCGAATAACTTAATCGAATCGAATACATACATTTTTAATCGAATGTGGATCGAATACGAATACAGTTTTTAAAAGTCTCAATTCGACCAATTCGATTCGCCCAATTCGCCCAATTCATATTTGATTCGAATGAACACCCCTAGTGTCGTGGGTAGACGACGCCAACATATGTGCAACTTGAAGTGTATCTATTGAAAACTCATGTAAACAATCTATATTTTGTACATTTTAGATAGTAGTTAATGCGACTGTCAATGTGTATATTTATAAAATCCGAACCAGACATGAAGAGCTAACTAGAAACATAAAGGGCTCACACAGCACGGCTATATCTTGTTTGTTTTTAAAACTGGTTTTAGTATAATTTTGCAATCATCATTTAGATCATGAAGAAAAGGAAAAAACAAGAAAGTACATGTGAGGCAGATATTCCAAAATCATGAATGTATAAAAGATCCACGTTGCATATCTTATCGAAACGTCAACCCACTAATTTATAATCAACACGTACAATGCACTTAGACCCCCTAGTTAAACATATTCAACTATTTATATCATAAACATAATCAACGCTGTCTATTTCAGTAACATTTATTTATTTTTATAACTATTATAATTATAATGTATATTTGTTTTAACCAGTTTTAACATTTGAATTTATCGGTAATGATCTTAACTTTATTACTTTGACAAACAAAATATATATCGTCGTTAAACTTTTCTAATGGTTATGTTTTTTTTGAATTTAAAACATATATTTTAGATTGAGACCAAAACCGTTATAAAGTATAAACCTCAGGGCTTAATATGAGAAGAAAAAATCATTTTTGGACCAAAATGGTTAATAATACCAAACCTAAGGGACCAAAATCGAAATTTACTCTAATATTAACTAGGGGTATGCATGAAATTGAAAAAACCAATCTAAACCCGAAAAACCGAACTCAAAAAACCGAACCCAAACAGAAACCGTGGGTTTTGGTTTTAATTTTATTAAAAACTGGCATTTAGGTTCAGGTTGGGTTTTGTAAAAAACCGACCTTAAAAACCGAACCAACCCAATAAAGTTTGTATGTATCCTAAATATCATATATGTAAGATCCATGACCTATGTATGTCAAAGCCTATATTATTATTATATGATTTATTTATAATTTATTGGTTGTTTTTTATTGAACTATTTATTGATTTTTTTTATTGAACTATGATGTACACAAGAAAATATTCAAAAACCGAAGTTTTAAGTTTGATTGGTTCTTACATATGTGCATTAATGCACATGGGAGGTTAGTGTATATATGCAACCGCTTGTAACCGTTTGTAACTGCATCAATGCACATGTGGAATAACCAATCAAAATGGTTCTCTTGGTTCTTTCCATTTTTTTAGTTCTCAAATGAAGGTACCCCTATATATATATTAGTAAGTTTGTAGAATATATATATATATATGATATTTCACATGTTTTGTAGAGATATATATGAAATTAATCCGGTCAAAGCTAAAAACTAAGATTGTAGAGTTCGACAAGACGGTTTCACTGCAGACGGAATTATGTCTATCGGGGCCGCTTGATCCAACTTCTTACACTTTGTAGATTCAGTAGACTTGGTATTGAAACTTAGCTCGTATAAATAAACACAAAATGTGTTCAACAAATTAATGTAAGTAAATAAAAGGATTTCATTTAATGACATTCTTTTCAATCGGAGACACGGAAATAAAATTCTTTTCAATCGGGTAAAGCCTTCAGTTGACAGGGTGGTTAGTGATGTTACGGTTACCTCTTCCATGTAGTTGGGCGCTAGAATCAAGGGCAATGCGTCGACTACTTTTAGGAGCATCTCGTTGATCCGGCCTGGATGACTTTATTGTGTCTCGTTTTGTCATATTATATTTAATTATCTTTGTCGTTAAAAAAACTACACTCGGTTAATAATATAGTAGTACATGCGTGTTTAACATGTTTGCTTGGATGGAAAAAAATGAATTCATTTTCAGTTTCAAAAAATTGGCGGTGGTGAATGTGGTGGACTTGATAAAATTTAACACATTTTTTTGGATGAAGAATATCGCGAAACTAGGTGATCTAATGTGGCACTATTGGTGTAATTTTCTTTTGTTACGTTCCCTTAATCTATAATGTTGTTTGGGTGGCTTCTCGTAGTATCGGCCCTAGTGTCTTACTAATGGTTTTGTTTTAATAAAATTACGGTTAAAAAAAATGTACATGCATGTTTAAGTCCTTTTCTAAAGAGTAAATTACATTTTTTGGCCTTTATAATAAGCCAAATTACGGATCGTGGCTTTTATTTTAAATTTTTGCACTGATTGGCCTTTATATAAATTTTTGTCACGGTTTTGGGCCTTTAACTTAACGGCCGTTAACTTTTCTAGTTAACTTACCTGATGTGCAATGCACATGAGGGCATTTTGGTAATTTCACTAATAAAGGACCATTAGTGTAACATTATTATATATACAATACATATAGTCATATGTATCATACACAGTTCATATACACCTTCTTCATACACAGTTCATATATATACATACAATACAATGCATACACACCTTCTTCATCATCATCTCCACCACCATTGAAATCTCCTAAATCAAAATTCTTCCTTTTTCTTTTTCTTTTTTCATTTTTTTGTTTCCTGCCTGTAGAGAGAGAAACAACACAGCATTTTCAATTCCAGTTCCAATTCTAGAGAGAGAAACAAACTCAATTCAACTCAACTCCAAATTTTGTTTTTGATTTTGATGCAAATCGATCCACAATCATGTCAAAGATGAAACACTTGTTACGAAAACTTCACATCGGCAGTAGTAGCTGCAACACCGATAACAATCACAATCGTCTCCCCGCCGACACGTCATCATTACGTCCTTCTTCCGGTCAACCTATATCACCGGTAATCGATGGTGCCGGTGCCGGTTTATCGTCTTCCGGTGAGAACGTCAACGAAAGTTCGAATTCATCAACTGTTGATTCGAGTTTCTTCGAGGAGGAGTTTCAGATGCAACTTGCGCTTTCGATTAGTGTTTCCTCGGGATCGGTGGAGGTAGGTCAACCTGATGCGGAAACTGAACAGATTAAGGCTGCTAAGCAGAGGAGTTTGGGCTGTTCTCCGCCGGAATCGTTCGTTGAGTTTCTGTCGCTTCGATATTGGGTAATGTATTCGTATAGACAATAATGGTTGAATATGTAGCACTTCAATTAATTATTCACATTCTATACACAATTGAATGGAATATTCAGTTTATATCCACCATTACCACCATCATCATCATCATCATCATCATCATCATCATCATCATCATCATCATCATCATCATCATCATCATCGGTGCTTGCCGGCTTCCGATGAACGTTCCGATGCGTCTCAAGCTTCCGGTGTGTTGTTGGAAATGATGATCGGAAATCAGATACCGATAGTTAAGTTTAGCATCGTTACACCGATTTGATTGCTTTTGATCCGCCATTGGAGATGATGAAGATGGAGTGGAGAAGGTGTATGAGTTTGTTTGTAACCTGTGATGTAGTGTATGTTTTGAAGGTTTGAAAACTTTAATGTGATTTGGTTTTGGGAAATATACAGTGAAAATTGAGTTTAATACAATGATGATGATGATATTTAATAATAATAATAATAGATGTAAAATGACCATAATACCCTCATGTGCAATGCACATGAGGGGATTTAACTGAGAAATTTAACAGGCGTTAGTCTAAAGGCCTAAAAACGTGAGAAAAATTTATATAAAGGCCAATCAGTGCAAAAATTTAAAATAAAGGCCACGATCCGTAATTTGCCTTATTATAAAGGCCAAAAAATGTAATTTACTCTTTTCTAAAATATTTTACTTTTAATTAATTTTAACTAGCGGAAGTTCCACCTGGATCGAGGATGAAAACAATATTTTTCAGAAGACATTGAACTGGTTTCCTTTTTTGTCGTTTATTATCTTGGATTATTGAGCCGCCCCTCGTGCACTTTGGTGTCAGTAGCTTAATTTATTTATTTTAACTTATTTCATTTTTAACGGTGGATTAGTAGTTAAAGTCAGGTAATATCTTTCATAAATGATTAAATGTGAGTTAAAATGGAATGGACCATGGGAGGGAAGGGATTAAAAAATATAATGTTTACTTGTTTAGTAGGTTAATAAATTGAAATAAATGATTAAATGTGAGTTAAAATGGAATGGACCATGGGAGGGAAGGGATTAAAAAATATAATGTTTACTTGTTTAGTAGGTTAATAAATTGAAATAGAACATTTTTTAACGAATGAAAAAAATATTTTTATTTTATCAACTTATGTTTTTTTTTCATTCTTATAAAAAAGAAATAATTTTTAATTCATGACTAAAATTATATCGTATCCTTTGATCTCATAACCGATCTATGTCGTGATCCAGTCCTCAAATCATGACACCGTTCCATTACATCCACCAAACAGAGCGTTAGTATCACCAAATTAGTATACACTAAACGTCCTTGACGGGAGTTACACTCAGGACCTCTCAAAAGGGAAAACCTCTCACTTTCTTCTTGAATAATAATAAAAAATGATCTAATCTAATTATTCTACTCTATGTCTCAATTGAGATCGAACAAATTTTTTTTAAATGAAAATGTCATAGAAACATAATGAAGTTTTGATTTGTTTTAATTAAGTCACTTAAATTTTGTTTTGTTTCAATTAGGTAACTTATCTTTATCTTTTGTTTCAATTAAGTAACTTATCTTTACCTTTTGTTTCAATTAAGTCATTTAAACTTTACCGTTAAAAAATTCATTAAAACTTTGTTTTGTTTCAGTTAGATAACTTAACTTTAAGAAAATGTTCTAATACTAAATAATAAACTTGTATTACATGTAAAAATTGATTTTTAATATATTCTAAATATAACTAAAACAACAAATTTTGCTAATTTCTTAAGATTTTTGGAATTTCCAACATGAACCAAGCACTCTCTAGACCAAGTTAATTAATGCCATTCATTCTTCCGATAACTCTTCAGAATTCACTACCCGAAAAAGTGTTGTTGGTTTATGGAGGAACGTTGTCAAAACTTAGAAAAACACGATGCTGAAATAACATTATTGTGTACTTTTAATATGTAAAATCATGGTTGTAAAAGTTGCGCCTAAGCAACGACTACTCGTAAATCCTAGTCGACCGAGTTGCCGAATAACCCCGTCTAGGCCGAGTATTCGGCGAGTCATCTCCGAGTAGTCCCCAATTATGGCCGAATACCTACAACTCATTAATCGATCGAGTAGGCGGCGCCTAACAACTTTTGCAGCAATGTGTAAAATAGAATATATAAAATTATATTATCTAATACGTTAAAAACACTAACAAGTTAACACAAAAATATCATCATAATTGTGTGTGTGTTCCTCTTTGCAATTGTATTTTTATTCTAAATAATGTTGTTTTTCTTAAAACAATGTTGAAATAACATCGTTGTGTACTTCTAATATAACTATATTATCTAATATATATATATATTAAAACAATGACAAAATATTACAAAATGATATAAAACATAAAACATAATGATGAAAATTTTTGACACAATGATCTTATGTATTTGACACAAATACTAAAATAACATCCCCTTTAAAAACTATAAAAAAATATACACACGTTAACTCTAAATTTTGTTAGTATTTTTAGATTACACACTATTTTCACAATAACCCTACCTTTATTAAAATCTACCTACACTGATAATAAAAGTAAATTTTTTTGCCACTGTTCATTTCCTATTAAAATATTAAAAGTAAATTTTTTTGCCACATGTTCATTTCCTATTAAAATCTTAACTTTTTGTTAATATAGATGAAAATCGCGCGTTATTTGAGATCTAAACTCATGATCTCCGTTTTAAATGCATAAGTTTTAACAACTATATATAAGTTTATTTTTGTTAATTATTCGAAACAAATAATATATATTCATACTTTTGATGTTTTTATTTATTTATTTTTGTATTATTTTTAGTTTTTTTTATATATTGTTTTTTATTACATATCGTTTACAATTTTTAATACGTGTAACATACAGGTTATTAACATAGTTTTTACTATAACCCTACGTACCTTTATTAACATTACAAATATTTATAAGAAAATTAGTTTCCATCCAAATGTTTAATTCATTCAGGAGTATCTATACAACAATACAACGTACCGACTATTTTCATCATGTTATGATTATTATATTATGTGAATTAAAAAGTAGAATCTTATGAGATGATATTGTTCTTAAAGGGCTTATAATTAAGCTATCATGGGTATGGTGGGTATCTAAAACATACAAGGATTGAAGTTTCCTTGTTGCTTACAAAAGCATGATTAAGTACCATAAACAATCTAATTTGATAATGACGAATCTAGAATGGGACAAATACGGGTAATCTAACCCATTTAGTTTAACAATATTGGCCATTCAAACTATTTTTTTAACCATCAAATATCATGAAAACATAAATAAACAAAGTAGAAAAACATACTAAGGAAGAAAGTGTTTAAAAAAAACTAGAAAAACATACTAAGATGAAACTGTTAAAAAAACTAGAAAACATACTAAGAAGAAAGTGTTAAAAAGAAAAGTTACTAAACCACCCATTATTCCTTTAGTTTCATTCTAAAGAAAGGTATATTGGTTTTTACTGGTCTCAATTATTATCTTTTGTCTTCTACCGGTCTTAACTATTGAATTAGTTGTCAACGATCCCAACTTTTATCACTTTGGTAACCACTGGTCCGTCGTTAATTTTTTTTAACGCCGTTAAGTTTTTTCCAAATTCAATACCGATATTTTAAACCTTTTGATCGGAAGGATAATATAAGTCGGTTGATGGAAAATTTACCTCGAAATGGTGCTCCGAACAACGAAATAGTGCTTCAATCGGGTGTTTAAACATAACGGTGCTTCAATCAGATGTAAAATTTTATCGTTTAGAGAGCCTTTTTGAGAAAACTTTTACATTAATCAACTCGTATTATCCTTCCGATTAAAAACCCTAAAACATTAGTCTTGAATTTGAAAAAAAAACTTAACAGCGTTAAAAAAAAAATTTAACGACGGACCATTGGTTGCCAAAGTGATAAAAGTTGAGACCGTTGACAGCCAATTCAACAGTTGGGACTGGTGGAAGACAAAATATGACAGTTGAGACCAATGAAAACCAATATACCTAATGATAAAAATGCAATATTTATTCATCAATTTTGAAATTCAAAAAATAAAAATGAAAAAAATTCGTTTATTTGTTAAATCTACACATGTAAAAGTCATGTGTAAGTTATATTACTTACATAACTTACACATGTGTAGGGAAATTTAAAACGCTAAAAATACACACGTAAAAGATATTCTAATGAGATTTTTTATTATATACCCTACACATTTATATGTATGAAGTGAGTTTTTAAAAAAAAACTAAACCATTGATAAGTTTTGTAAGTGACTTAAGTTTATTCTTTTTCTTGCAATATATGAGTCTTCTCAAATGAACTTAATTTATTAATCATATATATATATATATATATATATGATATACACACACTATATTAATTTACAAAGTTGAGTGTTTTGTGGTATTTTGGTAATCTTAATTGTTGTGTTATATTGATAATTTATATGTATTATATTATATGAGTTTGAAGGGATATTTTATCAGATGATCTAATGTACTGGAAATAGAACTGTCTAGATGGTTTATATGTTTTAGTTTATTTGTTTAGTTAAGATTTGTTTGAAGTTGAGTGACATTTGTTTTTTTTTTGTTGATTTTAGTCATGTATAATTTTAACATAACATGAATTTTTTAATCTGAACTACTAATAAACGGTGTACAAATGACTCAAACTCTATAATTCTAACTAAAGTTTAAAACGAAATTACATATTGTTCCATAGTTAAAAAAACCCATCCTAATTGTTCCATATTTCATTTTATATATATATATATATAAAACTTATATTTGGGTAATTAAGTATTATATTATGATAAAGTTATTGGTCATTTAGGAATTTTCCTAAATCTCATGATTAAGATTAAAAATGTACGATCCAAAAGATTTGCAAAAAATTTGCCGGGATATTATCGTAAACCTCACTCCACCTCCTTAAATAATTAATAAAAAAATATATTAATTATAACCCAACACCTACACTCCATCATTTGTACGGTCTAGCTACTTCTGTTTATAAATACTTGACCACAACAAACACAAACTCACATACACATATTCTTTCAACATCAAACATCTAATACTCAAGATCAAAGATCAAAATTACAATGGGAAACAGTTTAAGATGTTGTTTATCATGTCTACTTCCTTGTGGAGCTTTAGATTTGATAAGAATTGTTCATCTAAACGGTGAAGTTGAAGAGTTCACACGACCTATTATTGCTAGTGAGGTTCTTATTAATCACCCTAATCATGTATTAAGCAAACCATCTTCACAAGGTGGTATTGTTAGGAGAATTGTTATTGTGTCAACTAATACGGAGCTTAAGAGAGGTGGCATTTATTTTTTAATACCGACGTCTTCGGTGCCTCAAATAAAAAACAAACCAAAACCAAAACCGAGACCGGAAAGGTTAGAGAAGATGAAGACGGTTAGTCGGCAAAGAGGTCGCCGGAGTGTTGATGGTGGAGACTATTGGAGGCCGAGGCTTGAGAGCATATGTGAAGAACAATGATAAATATTGTTTTTGTAATTAAATTAAGTTTTAATTGGTTTTTGTTTTGTTTTGTTGTGAATAGCTAGATTTGTGATTATTTTTCCATGGTTGGGAAAAGTGTACCTTTGTTTATGATTTTTTTTATAAACAAGGTTATATCACGAACATGTTTAGTTTTTTTACGTATCTTTAGTTTTATTTATAAGAATAAAAAGTTAAGCTGCATATTCAGTTAATTTTATTTTTACATAACAAACTTATTTTTTAAACCAAGTAGCTCATTAACTTGAAAGCTTTGACGAAACAAATAATCTAAATTAATTTATTAAAAAAATAAAAAAGAAGAAGATATGGGACTTTTTTTTTTCCGGCTCGCGCATGGCCCTAAAAGACTACCGCCAGATGGCTTAACCCAGAAGTACAAATCCTTTAAGCCCCACATTATCTTCACTTCCGAGAAAAAAACCTATTTGTCCGAAAGCTCACCGGTAGTAAAACCATCGATCTCCATCAGGAATGAAGCAAAAATCACAAAGATCCTGGTTTTCCTTCATCAAGACTTACTATCGCATAACAAATGAGTAAGAAGAAATTCAAACCCGAGTCTCCAAATATCTCTTGTTTCACCTCAATAATTCCATGAAATGCTTATCGACAAACTTTGATCTATATTGATCTTATTAATTCTCTTGATGATAAATAGTGCTTTCGATGAAATTTATTCTCATGGTGATAAATAATGTTTTCGGTGAAAGAATATGTTGGTGAATTTCATATAAGGTGAGAGTCATATAAGTTCGATCGATCGATCGTTTTGGGGAATGCATTATTTCAGATAGGAGAAGAGAAGAGCAGGGGCGGACGCGAGGAGAGGCCAGGGGCGAACGAGTTTTAACATTAGCTTGTTGGTGTGCTTATGAGTCTACAGGTTAGTGGGTTTCCCTGAATTGGAGTCATATTTTCTCTGAAATAAGTCGGTTTGGACAACCCAATGCCTATTTGTGTTTGCATAGCCTACAAAATCCTCTTTCGCCATTAATTTACCCCGAGTAGCTAAACTTTATTCGTTTTATGGTTAAAAAAGATAAATATATTTATGGTGATTTATTAGAATACGGGATTCGCAAAATATCACAAATTGAAAACTCTGAAAAATAGTCTGGCTGTAATATTTGGGCCCTGGACCAAAAAATTTGTATGTTGGGCCACTGATTTCAAACTTATAAGTGATAAGTCTACCAAAAAGTAAAAAGTGTGTTAAAACCACAATATTTTTACATGAACTAACTGAGTTTAATATTCTTCTGTTACACACAAATGACAATATTCTCAAAACGTTATAATTATTATATTTAAATATTTTAAATATTTAATGCTTTGTGAATTTTTTCTCAGGTATTACATCAATATTAAAATATTACATGAACTAACTTTGTTTAACATTCTTGTGTTACACAATAAATGACAATATTTTTAAATATTATAACTATTGTATTTAAGAATTCTTAAGATTTAATATTTAATGATTGTAAATTTTCTCAGATATAATATTAATTAAAATATTGGCTTCAATTTGTGAAGACAATTTTCAGTTTTCACTCACAAACTTCAGTTTATAAAACAAATATTTTTTACTTTATAAAAATAATAAAAAAAACTTAAATTATTATGTTAAAGATAAAAACTAAATCACATAATTATTTAATAGTATCAATCTACTTAAGACCTATCATTTCGCAATATTCTTTTTGAACGAAGTTTTTGTTACATTAACTCTTTTCTATATATAAATCTGAGTTAAGCACACTATAATAGTCCTTGTTAGTCCATGTTGCAAGTTGAAGTTATGGATTTAAACTCTAACCTCTAAAGTATGAGAAACTACATTTCTACTCTAAAGTCTAAACTCTGCATAAACATATAACAAGTCTAATCTTCTAATCTTTGAGTTGGATGAACAGCTAGTTCTACCAAACGGTGTGAATTGTGAAATAATTAACCAAAGCACTTAATTTAAAAACAAAACTACATTATTGATTGACCCTACCATATACAAATAGCACAATCCACTCGCACTAATTGGTATTTAACTTTGTTTATTTGATGACCTTGGTTTCTTCGCTAAAGTTTTACATCTTTACGATTTTGACCCAATAACTTTGTTTTATTATCATTTCGTTCTCTGATTACTTAGTCAATTTACAACTATGACCTCTTACTCTATTTTACATATTTATGACTTTGACCCCCCGACTTTGACTTAGTTACTCGTATCATTTTGACATTTATGTTTGAATATATCTTAGTTACTCGTATCAATTTACAACTTAATAAAAAAGTTCTAAATTTATTGAGTTTAAGTCAAATTAAATAAAAATAATCACCAAATAGTATCCAAAGTTTATACATATTTTATTTGCCCAACTTAATTTTAAAAAATTCAAATAATCGTAAAACTAGTACATAAGATTGGAATACTTAATGAAACTTTAGTGACTTTAGAGAGACAAATAAAGTTTTAAGTATTTAATTGAAGCAGTTGACAGACTTGATTAATTTTTATAAAGTTACTGTTTTATATAATAAATATATGATTATATATCCGTGAAACCACAGTGAGATGCAAATTAGTTAAATAATAAGTTATTTTTATGCCGGTCAAATCATTTACGGGTGTCAAGCAATCATGGTCGTATAACGTTTTAGATATTGTCATATAAATTTCATTGGTTCTATGATAAAGTAATTGTTAATGGATTATATCCAACATAAAGATGAAACATAGTTATTTATTAACTTCTTTTCTTGATCGAAATGAGATCGTGTAAATGAGTATTATCCACCGGTATTAGATTATATTATAATGAAATAGTTTGAGGCTAGGGTCACAGAAAATAGATACATCTAAATTTGCTAGAAAACAATTATTTAAAAGGAAATGATAATACATCAAATAAAGATTTGTTGAATTAAAAACACGAATTACGTAAAAAACCTATAAAATATTTTACAAATTTCTAAAAGTTTTCTCATAAACAATATTCAATGTTTTATATGTACCAAACTCAGTTTCGGATCCGGTATTTACAAAAAAAATCGAAAAACACTAGGACCAAACTTATATTTTCTGGAATAAAACACTATATATCTTTGTGTTCCTGAGTTTAATTAACGAAACAAAAGAAAGGAAACGAAAAAAAAGAAAAAAATTGGTTGTGTCCTAGAGTTTCATTAAACGAAGAAAATAGAAGAAATTGAAAATAAGTTGTGTTCCCAATTTCATTAAAGGAGGGAAGAGAAGAGGAAAAAAAAGGAAAAAAAGAAGAAAATGAGATGGTTTCCTTCAAAATCAGAAGAAAATGAAAGGAAAGGAAGAGAAAAAAGAAAAGAAAGGAGGAACTCTCATTCAGTGTCTTTTCTTTTCATTCGTTAAGTGAATCCGAGAACACAATATATATGTATACAATCCATACCTTTTGATATTTATGCACTTAATACACATTAGATGGAATTTAAAAAACTTTATTAATAAAGTGGACTCGAACTTGATACATTTTTGTTAAAACTTTCCTCTTACTATGTAAACTAGGGAACGTAAATGTTAGAACTCAGTACTCCTTATTATCTATATATATAGTTCACTCGAGATTTATTTTTAATGATAAAATTAAACACAAGGATGCAAACGACAATTTAGTCTAATTATTTTTTACCTTTTTCGGATAATAATTTGGGACACGATTCTTTGAGTAGAATTGTTTGCAAAAATTACGTGGGTAAATATGATTGAAAACAAAGTTTAAACTCCTATGGGCAACCACACTTTAAAAGTATATGTCTTTAGATAAGACCTATCACGCGTGAGTATATGCGTATAATCTGGGTTTTTTCTTATCAAATCGGTTTGATTTATAGCATTGTCTGTTTTTTTCTTCTAAAAAACAGTTTATAATTAATTTAGTTCAGGTGTTACACCGGTTTAGTTTTTTGAAAAAAATCACTTTCTACATACAAATGTGTATGGTACATACAATAAAAAACAGTAAAATATTTTTACACATGTATTTTTAGCATTTTAAATTTACCTCTACATGTGTAGTTATGTGTAAGCACGTAACATATATAACTTCACATGACTTCCACATGTGTAGCTTTAACAAATAAACAAAATTTATTCAATTTTATTTTTGAATATCAAAATTGAAGAATAAATATCGCATTTCAATCATTTTTTGTATGTTAAAAATGTTTTTGGTTGAAAAAAATGAAGAATTAACCGTCTTCTTTTTCTTCTCGTAATATTTGGTCTTCTCGAATGAACTCTCTCCCCCCACACACACATACATATATATCCGTCTTTTAATATGTGACATATTAAGACCATGTACACCGTAATCTGTGAAACATGAAACTTTTTTAATCAACGCGCGTGATAAAGTCACAAGCATAAGACCCGATCGCCGCATCACGCGGCCCGGTCTTTTATATATATAATATATATTCGCTAGTATTAACTATTTAGGTTATTTTTTAGTATATTTAAAGGTCCATGCATGCATATCGATAAGAAAGTTGGCACCACTTAGATTTAGGGTGTTAAAGGAACACCTAACATATTATTGCAACACCCTCTACACGACTCGTATTGGTCAATATGGGTCATACAGGTTAAGTCATACCGACAAAGTTGAAATGTGTCAAATTACTCAAAATTGTATACATATATGACCCATATTGACTAATTATATGAGACATGTATACGACTCATAGTAACCAATACGAGACATGAACATGACCCGTATTGACTAGTACGAGACATGTATTCGATCCGTATTGACTAATTATTTGATACGACTCATATTGACCCATCGAATCATATAAGTTATGCAGTTTTTTAAACTTTTATAAAATCCTTTTTCAAAACATAATGTCACCAACAACCACACTTTAACGATATATATATTTTAAAATAAGTTATGAACATATACGAGTAGTATATGATTAGTAATTGTGTTGCTCTTAAACTAATTTGTGTTGTTTTTAAACTCATTTGGTGTTAACATTAGTTTTAAAACTTTTATAAAACTATTTCTAAAAGTCATATCAAATAGCGCGCCAGTGAAAAATATGATTTAAAAAAAATTAGATTTGGGCCTATACGACTAGTATAGACCAACATGAGTCATACAGATCGACAATATATGCGACTCGTATTTGATCAATACTACCTATATTTGAGCAATAGGATGTGTATTAATCAAATAATAAAATGTTCATTTAACCTATCATGTTTTTTTTTGAACAGCCTAAATTTATTTCCTAACATGTTGCAAAAAACTGTAAATATAAATTAACAATATATAGATTATTTTATAATTTATGCATGTCACTATTACTTAACATCTCATCTTACCGAGTTCAAACAAGAGTACTTTTATTCAATGGGTTCAATATTATTGTAGGCACAAAGGTCATAAAACTTGCCTTTGCATTATTCTTGCCAGAATAACACCAAAAAAACAAAACCTTAAAACACACAACACCCTTTGATACTTAAATAGCAAGAAGCAGACCAGGTACAGACGCATGATCAGTAAGCTTGCTCTGCCAAACACACTGACACTTGTCACCGCCCTGTGATCCAACGTGGACGTTCACTGACTTGGCAAACCGGGTGACCGTAACCGAAGTGTTAAAGTACTCCCTAACTTGAGTTATAACCCCATCAGAGATTGTCCATGCATGCACCCAGCTCACTCTACACCTCTCAGGAAAATACCCTTCAGCCAAAACAACCGAACCGATAGAAACAACAGAAATAGGGTTAAAATCGAACGACTGATCGTTGTATGAATTGGCAGTACAACCAGTTAGCAAGTGCATTAGACGGTTGCAAGAGGGAGGGCCATGAAACCACCATTCGATGCTGGGGGCTAGCAGGCGGTGGACAGTAGGGGCGTCGCGTGATGCCAATGCCTTGTAGAAGTTGGAGACCATATTCCGGTTGCATTCGTCTATTGGCGTTTGTTGATCAGCCATATATGTTGTGTAGTGTTTTGATGAGATCGAGTTGTGTGTTTTGTTGATAGTTGTGTGAAAAGGGTGAAATGCATGAGGGGTTACATATATAGGAGTAGGAGGAAGATGTTTGAATAGTGAGGTTTGACCAACGATATATTAGTGGGATTAATTCTTGTAACTAAACTTCATGGTGTCAAAATGATGAGTGGGAGCTTGGGTTAACCTAACATACAAAATGAATTTTGAGTGACAGGGTAATTTTGTTTTATTGTTTTTAATATATATCAGACAGTAAACCAGTCATCTCAAATATACTTATTCGTACATACATATACATACTATGTTAATTTATGCTTTGGTTTGTTATTTATAATTTCTAGACATTTAAATAAATAAAGTGTGAAGTAGATCTGGTCCAACTAATAACTGGTCGTCATAACTAGACCGGTTAAACACTTGGTAATGATTAAGGGGTATTAATTATTAGATTACCTCACTTAATTTTTCGTATAATGTCTATTTCCTAGTCATCGTTCATATGACTGAAAATGACCATTGGAGGCATTAACCAGTACATAAAGTCTTATTCCATTATGTTGACTCGTTTGTTTCGATCACTAGCTTTTTTAGTTTAAAGTTTTTAATATACTAAAACCATTACATAAAATATTTATAGTTTTACAATGATACAATTTGCTATTCATAACTGCCAAATGTATTTTTACATATTCCATCTAATTTTACTTCATGTCTCAATTAAGTGCAGTCAAAACAAAACACTTATATTGGTGAGTACTGTCATACATCTTTGCTAGTGAGTTTTTTCATGAAGAAATGTTTTCTAATAGCAGTTGAATGAAATTACTTTGATACATATGACGAGTGAGTCTTTCAAAGAAAAAAAAGGTTATTAAAATGTATCTTAACTTTATAGAGGTTTTACCCCTTAAATTGAAGCATGAAATTAAAAAAAAAAGCTTAAAAGCATGAAGTAAGATTATATATAATGGGTGCTGTTAAAAAAGGTATTTTATTAGTTACTTATACGCCTTTTGATTAAAATAAAACGTTAGAGATAAAGTAACCGGCTTATATATAATAAATAAAATGAAATCCAATCAAACCGTTTAAGAATGGCTATTGCATGTATTCCTATGAAAGAACCACAAAAGAAATTAAAGCATATATATATAACCACCCTCACACATCAAGTTAATTAAGATAGTGCCCCTTGGCTCCTTGATGTCAAAGAGGCCACCATTAACATGCCTCATAATACCCTTTAACCCTTAGATAAAGTAGGGATGAGTGTTTGGTACCGAAATACCGAACCGATACCCGTACCGTATCGGTACCGGTATCGGTACCCACTTTTACATGTTTTCGGTATCGGTATTTTCGGTATCAGTACCGGTTCGGTACCAATACCTTAAATTTACCTAAAAGTACTTGTTCCGTACCTATACCGTACCGAACCGGTACCGTACCGATAGATTCGGTATCGGTACCGGTACCCACTTTTCCATGTTTTCGGTATCGGTATTTTCGGTATCGGTACCGGTTCGATACCGGTACAGTACCAATCTCATCCCTAAGATAAAGCACATGCATGTCTAATGATTCCAGCCTAGCTGGTTGAAGATATCCGGTTTTACAGTGGTGGTCTAGGGTTCTAATTACCTTGCCTGTGAGATTTTCCAGGAAAAACGTCATTGGTTTTCCCGGTTGAACGGCTAGCCAAACTCCGATGTCAAATGGGCCCGGTTAAAACTACATATTGACCGGAGTGGGGTGGTGGGTTCCCCATTGCGGGGAATACGACCAGCTGGTTGCATAAATTGAAAGTCGTCGTTCAAAAAAAAAAAGCAAATGCATGCATTAAATCATCACATTAAAAGACGTTTTCAAACCCAACCCCTCTACACTATTAATTAAAACTCGGACGTATATTACAAATTTTATATTTTGTCGCCACTAAAAGTATATTTTGTCGCCGCTAAAAGTATATTTTGTCGCTCCTAAAAGTAGAAATGTCTTTTTTTAGTTTCAGACCCTCAAAGTAACAGGCCCTGGACTAGGGCCGGCCTTGCATAGTGCTCAACATAGTAACGTGATAACCATTTAGTTTTTTTTCATATATAATATTTTTTTATTACATATCATATATATTTTTCAATCCATATAATACACGGGTTATTAAAATCCAAGTATTCTAATAAAAAAAATAAATATATATTATGCCACATGGCATTTAACATTCGTTAATCATGCTTTTCAATTTAGAAACCCAACTACCATATGTATACCTGTTAAATTAACTCAAATTATATCTATACATGACAAATTTATATACCTACATTTACAATTTGCGTTAGCAGTGCTTTACACTTTCTAATGCCTGGAGTACTATATGTTATGCATGAGTTACAATTTGTTATGCATCTGGTACAATTTGTTATGCATCTGATTGCAAGATGTAATGTTTGGTATTGTAAGATGGCCACGTGTGATCTTTCACACACACATCAAATATAAAACCCAACTTTCTCTCTCTCTCTCTCATTCACAATCTATTCTCTCTCTCTCTTCTCGCTCTGCTCACTTTCTTTCCTCTGATTCATGGCGGAAATCCAACCATTTCCAGTTGCTTGCGACTACATCACTACTTCTTTCTTCTAGATCTCTCAAACAGAGAGACAAATGAAGAACTTTTGTTGTTTCTGGAAGTTGTCTTATACGGTGGTTATCCATGGCGGCAACTATGGTTTTTTACTTTTTTGTTTGGTTTTGCTCCGTGATATTGGGATGGAGTTCACCAGAGAGTTGGACAATGACTTTTAATGGTTGTCCGAATCGGTGATGGTGAGCCAATACTCATTTGAGAGATCGGCTTTAACTTGTCTTAGTTGATATGACGGTTGTTAGTGTAAACCCTAATTAATTTTTTGGGGATTTTGTGGTCTTTGCTTGGATATCATTTGGGTTCTTCTTATGAAACCCTAATTTTAACTTGGGTATTGTAATGTCTTGGGTTTTGATTTTCGAAGCTTTAGTCCATACATGAAGATAATTCGGTGTCCATGTGAGACGGAAACCGGTGGTTGCCCACGTCCATTTGTGGTCGTGTTAAGTAGCACCAGATCTACGTTTTCCTGTTTTGGGGGTTTACTTCATATGGCATCATTCTAAAAAGATTTTCTGTTTCAGCTCTTAAGCTTGCAAAAGTTCAACTGCATTTTCTGTTTGGGTTGTTAAATTTACTAGATATGTTTTGGGTATTTTATTGTTTTATCCTTAAACTTGTAATGTTATGCATTTGTATGAGATAATTCTGCATTTGATTTTTTTTTTGGTATGGGTTTTGGTTTCGTTGTTTATGTTCGGTGGATATGTGAGTTTTCTTTAACAACATGAAATAAAATTGGTTTTTATGGCTTTCAGGAGCTTCTTTATTGACTGGAGAAATAGATTCAATGTTTTCAACCCTTTCTTGGTTCATAGAAATGGGTGTTGTTGGGCTTGTGTTTTATATCTTGAAGTTGTTTTCTTTAGGTCGTTGGTTTATGATGGAACAACAATTTATCAAACTATGTTTTTTGTTGTTAGTTGTAATTTGAATCGGGTTTTTATATTCGGATTGCAATTGAACCAAGACTAAAATATAACATATATTTCTCTCTCACTTGAACATCGACCAAAAAACCCCGGCCAATACCACACATATTACCAACTTGATCGGTTAAAGTGAAACACGTCTCCGCCGCAACGCGCGGGTACAAATACTAGTTTACAAACATAAAGAAAGTTACAAATGAAATTTTCTTCAATAATTTTCTATTTTGTTTCATAAATTATAAATTAAACCTTGCATGTTTATTCATTCTTTTTTCAAAAAAATATTTTTTAAATGTGTTACTTACATATTACTCGTAGATATTTTGAAAAGACAAAATCTGGGTGCTGCACCAAAAGAGTAGAGAACTACAATAGGTAACTAAGGGAGAAAAGGAAGCAAAAATAGAAGGTGTGGTCTCACAGACCAAACCTTTGATCAGCAACAAGCTCCACTATATAAACAACTCTTAAGAAAACTTCTCAACACAAGATAATTTAGTCATCCGGCATCTCACATTACACTTAGTACTTTATATTTCTGATTCTTTCACTCCCCTTACATTTCTATACTCTAAACTATTAACTTTCTTTTATATATGTTACTATTATACCTCTCAAGAAAATATTAACTTATTCTCACATCAAAGAAACCCCTTTCGTACGTGGTGAGGCTAACAATGTTCTTAGTGTCCTTGTACGTTGCATTAAACCTTTTAGTAGCCATATTTTTAACGTACATAGCAACAATATACTTATATCTCCCAACAAAGATATATTGGTTTCTACCGGTTCCAACTATTGAATTGACTATCAACGGTCCCAACTTTTATCACTTTGACAACCAACGGTCCGTTGTTAAAAAATTTTTTTAAACGCCATTAAGTTTTTACCAAATTCAAAACCGATGTTTTAAGCCTATTGATCAGAAGGATAATTAATACAAGTCGTTTGATGTAAAAGTTACCTTAAAACGGCGCTCGGAACAACGAAATGGTGCTTCAATCGGTTGTTTAAACCTAACGCTGCTTCAATCGGATGTAAAAATTTTACAGTTCAAAGAGCCGTTTCGAACAAACTTTTACATCAATCAACTCGTATTAACCTTCCGATCAAAAGGCCTAAAACATCGTTCTTGAATTAAAAAAAAGGTTTCCTGCGTTAAATTTTTTTTAACGATGAACCGTTGTTGCCAAAATGATACAAGTTAAAACCGTTGACGACCAATTTAATATTTAAGATCGATAAATAAAACCAAAAAATAATATTTAAGATCAGTAAAACCAATATACCACCAACAAATAAGTGTGTTTAAAAAATGATGGGGGCCTATATTAATAAACCTCTTACTATATATGTACATCACCCCTATATGGCTATATCTATGTTCACACATTCAAACACATAATAAAACATACACTCTAACTCACTCCATATCATCATCATCATCACATTCTTGATAAAAACCCTAATTTTCAAGAAACCTCCCCAATGGCTCTTCAATGGCTAAGCTTAGTTGGTACAATTTGGCTTCAATCCATAAGTTCAACAAACTCAAACTTCCCATCTTACTCATCTCAGCTCAAACTTCTTTTTTCACTCTCACAGCTTCAACTCAACAACTTAGCTTTTGCTTCCGATGCTGGAAAACTGTTCGGTTTTGTATCGGGCATAGCAGCAGTTCACACTACAAATTAAATGCCATACAGTGACATACAAAAAGTGTCACAGAAAACCATAAAAATGCCACTAAAGACTCTTACAGGAATGTGCAGCACACAAAAAAAGTGCCACCAAAAGCTGTGTCGCTAAAGCTTTTAGTGGCACTTTTTTATGTGCCACTCATTTTTGTAAAATGTTTTAGTGACACTTTTTTTTTGCCACTATAATAGCTACAAAATGACTACTAATTTAGTGGCACTTTCTGTTTTGCCATAAAAAGGTTTTTGTGGCTTAATTTTTCTATCAATAAAACCTGTTTTTACTAAGATACATACTATTAATGGCACAAATACATCATAATTTTCAAACCTATAAAATTATGATATCATAACTTACATTATAGTTTCGATCCAAAGCATATTTCAAATCTTAGAAATCAAATTTATCTAATAGCTAACAAGTTTCAAACATATTTCAAATGTTTAATAGAAAGTCAAAATCATCTTTCGAGTCAACTCTATCCCAAGCAATCCATGAATTTTGTTATCTCTATTCCACCAAAGCTTCACATTTTTTCAACTTTGTCTTCACCATCTTGACTTCTTGAAGATGATGATTCGTTACAAGAGGCTAAAGAACCAATACGAGATACCTAATAAGTATAAATTAATGAAAATAAATGTTAATACAAAGTAGTAAGTAAGAGCAAGTATATGCAAGCTAAAATTAATGTAATTGGGAAACGAGTCAAACAAGTAATACATGCATTAGCTAAACAGCAAACACACAAACAAGAAATACATACATTAGCTAAACGGAAAACGGGTCAAATAAGTAATACATGCATTAGCTAAGTGAAAAAAGGGTCAAACGAGTAATATATGCAATAGCTAAATGGCAAACAGGTCAAACAAGTAATATACGCATTAGCTAAATGGCAAACGTGTCAAACGAGTTAATGAAAAACATGTCAAACAAGTACTATATGCATTAGATCAATGGAAACGAGTCAAATAAGTAGTAAATGCGTTAGCTAAATGGCAAACAGGTGAAACAAGTAAAAAATTATATTTTCTTCATTTTATTTCGTATTACTGAAGCATGGATGTCTACAATGAGACTTCCCATAGCGTAAGGTTATAGAGATCAAGTCTAATCCAATACTTGACATCATTATGTGTAGGAGATATGATTTTGTAAAATCAAATGAATAGTATGATGTTGTCTTCACCTTTTTTCAGATTGTTTAGACCAACTTTTCTATGATCATAAAGAAGCATGAACTACTAACTAAAATAAAGTGTTCAACACTATCAAAAATGCCAGTTTGAATTCGAACAAAATCAACCTGACTAAATATTCACCAAACAGTCATTACGTTTCAACTCTAGCCTCCAAATCACAATTTAGTTCTAGTTTGTGTGTAGAGTTCATGGGTATAAGATATCAAACAATAAGCAATAAGCAAAATCAATGATCAAACATATTCATGAGGGTAGGCAAACAATTTGGAATATAACCTAGCATATATGTAATTTAATCCAGAATCATTGACATTATTTACTCACATTATCTACCAAACAACACTCAATCTTACAAACCAACCTGGATGTGGATGAGGCAGAGAAAGCGGCCACCACAAATAAAAAACAAGTCTTGAACTTGTACAGTTGTACCTCAGCATATGACTTTGTTTTTATATGGCTGTAGCATAATAATATTGGATTTTGAATGAGTACAAAAAGTCTTCAATTTTAGAATATGCATAAACTAATGTGACAGCATGTGCATCAATGTTAGTCACGTGTATCAATGTGTTAAAAATTTATGAGTCTAACTGATGCATAATATATACATAATAGTTACTCTCTTTTATAAATTTAGAGTTATTTTCCATAACATATGTATCGAGTATAGATTAAAAACTCATGCAGATAAAATCAAATAGTTTTAAAGGCAGTATTTAATTTTTTTTTAAAAACTCAAGTTGCATGTTATACAAACCATCACTTCATATATGTTTTCTTGGAGCCCTCTAGTATAGTACTTACTGTTTATTTAATTCAAGTAGTAACTATATTATCCTTAGATATACTCAAGCATAAGGGGATTTGAATATCAACAAAAATCTAATCTAGGATGAAACTTAAGAGAGCATAAATCTAAATCTTGTAAAGTATTTGACCACACAAATTTATTGTTGTTACCTTTTCTGGGAGTGAAGCTGGGTTGCCTGCATCTTCCTCACTTGGTTCATGTGCTTCATCTTGATTTCTTGCATTGTTGCTGCTGCTGCTGCTTCTACATCCATTATACAAAGCATAAATTCTAACCAACACCCAAATAATACTGGGAATAAAAATAAAGTTAAAATTGGCACTGAAAAGTATATACAAAAACTAAAATCGGGCAACATATATGAAGAAATCTAGCCCACGAAATAAAAATAAGTAAGGTTTTAGATCAAGAATATGTTTCGTAAATGTAACTTACCTTATGAGCACCATCAGTACTGATCGATCTAACATACAAATCTGGACCAAATATCACATCAAAAAGTGGAAGGTTGTATACATGGCAGCGAAGAACGGAGGTTCAGCAACACCACCGCTTCAACAACGGCGAGTTTAAGCCATGGATTAGGATTAGGGTTCGGTCCTCTACCAATGCCTCGCGCCGGGGCCATGGCTTCCTGATGCATATGAAATCGCACATGCTGCTGTGTGTTATGATTCGAAACAAACAGATGAAAATATATCAGGGAGGTTTAAGAAAGATCAATCAAACAATTTTGTAGTTTCACATCCTTCGAAAAACAATTTTGGCAATTCCACTTACTCGGTGACTGTTTGGGATTGCTTATTTAGACCAACTTATTAACTTTTGAAAAGTTAAAAGATGTTAAAAGGTTTGCCAAACTATAAGTTGCGAGGAGAAAAGTTAATAAGTCAGTACCTACTGACTTATTAACTTTTGCCAGAAGTCAAAAGGAGAAAAAAATAAGCAATCCCAAACATCCCCTCCGTAACCCTCTTTCCTTACCTAACTCGATTAATTTCCCTCTCTGAAAGAGTACACAGACAAAAAGGAAACGTGGTTTAAAGCCTTAGATACATGAATGAATGGCTAGGATCATAAAAAATACTATTCATACTCTCATATATTAATGTACTAGGTTAAAAATGTAACACACGTGTTAAACAAAATAATTTTAAAAAAAATTATAACCATTATAATTAAAAATTTATAAATATTTTTGTTAATTACCCTTAATCACAAAATTTTATCTCCATCAACTTTTCTACTCAATTTTCCCTCTCAAACTTGCTTTTACACAAATTATGTTTTCCCTCAAAAAAGGCTCACTAAAAACTTAATTTATTAGAAAGATTAATAATAATAATAATAATAATAAAAAATAAAAATATTAATAAAAATAATAATAATAATAATAATAATAATAATCATCGGACAAACCTTAGGATGCTAAAAAATAATAAAAAAATGTATTTTATTAAATAAACAACCATATATATAATAAGTGGCATAAAGCTTTGTACAACTAAAAGTTAAGTTAAGTAAATATGACACACATAAAGTGCAACTAAAGACTTAAATTAGTGGCACAATAGCTAGGTGCCACTAAAAGTGTGTCCATCATAAATGACACATAAAAAGTGCCACTAAAACCCTAAAATAGTGACACAAGAGTTAAATGTTACTAAATGTGTGTGTCACTAAATGACATTTTATTTGTAGTGTCATCTTCCTCTTTGGCTCGTTCTTATAATTGGTTCAGCACTCGGGTTCATTGGCTATGGTGTTCAGTATCTTTTCCTTGTAAAAAATAAAGTTTCCACCTTGCCATACAGCATTGTTTTTCTACTAACAATTTTAGCTGGAAATAGCATTTGTTGGATCAACACCGTTTCTTACATGATTGTGATCCAAAATTTCCCGTCTGATCGACAACTCGCATTAGGATTATCTACAAGTTATCAAGGTTTAAGTGCAAAGTTATATTCAGATGTTGTTGGTGTCATCTTTAAGCCATCATCATCAATACAAACAGCAAGATCATATCTTTTGTTGAATTGCATTTTACCCCTTGTAGTTTGCTTGATTGTTTCACCAATGATTAGAGACATCAAACACACAAACATCAGGAGGTTTTCATATGGGTTTCTTGTAATTTTTGCAATCACCGTGCTTACAGGAACTTATGCTGTGATTACCAGCTTAGGATCACGAAAACAACTAATCCCTCCACGGGTTATCTTGATCGGTATGCTCATGTTCTTGGTGGCACCATTAGTTGTGCCGTTGATGAAGAAATTAAGAGAGAAAATAGATAACAAATGTTTGATAAGTTATGGGAAGAGGGTATGTGATGAGAGCAGCATGGATGGAGGAAATGGAGGGGTGGGTGTTGAATGAACATGGGGTGAAAGATGAAGGGGTGTTGAATGAACATGGGGTGAAAGATGAAGGGGTGTTTGTGTCATGTGATATTGAAGAGATGAGGGTTGATGTAATACTAACAAGATTAAACTTTTGGTTGTATTACTTTGTGTATATGTTTGGTGCAACAATTGGCATGGTGTATTTGAACAACTTGGGACAAATTGTCGAGTCTCGTGGGAGCTCAGAAACGACTTCTTTAGTCTCACTGGCTTCTTCTTTCGGGTTCTTTGGTCGCATATTGACGTGCCTCCTTGACTACAATGCCTCAAGGTATCTTATTAATACGGCTTATAACATTATATTCAATTCTTTCGGTGTTTAACGTTATTGTTTATGGGTTAAGGTTAAAGTTTGGTATCCAAAATAACTTTTGCTCGATTATATCAAAGACGCTATGTGATAAAGTAGCTATTAAGCTTCAATTATAAGTGACAAAAGTTATAGTGAGTTTCTAAAAGTAAGTTTTTTGGCAATAAAATAAAAAAGAGTTAAGTGCAATTTGCACCCCCGTGATTTATACCCAAAAGCACTTTGCAACCCCATTTGAATATTTAGACCATTTGCAACCCTATAATTTTCAAAGTGTGTCATTTGCACCCCTCGGTCAACTTGACCGTTAGTTGACCGTCAGTTGACTATACAATTAACGGTAAAGTACCATTATACCCTTCCTTAGTTCCTTTACCTTATTAAAAACCAACAATCTTTACGGTGTTCACCACACTAAGCTACCAACAATTTTCCACTGTCACCATTATCCTTTTCTTCATCTTCAAACATTTGTCTTTTATTTAACCAAGAACGCCATCACCATAAAAAAATTGAAAAAACTTAATTGAGAATTAATTCCTAACCTCACCTCACCACCACCGTGATTCCTCCTCCGTTACAGGCTAGCGAACTCATTTCTGTTTCCGGCGAACTCCTCTGATATGTTCCAGTTGTTCCGGAGAACCAAAGTAAAACCCACAACACACCTGCAATCAGGGGTGATTTGATGTGGAGACAAATGTGGGTGTGGGCAGTAGTGGCGATTTAATACGAGGACAAATGATGGTGATGACCAACAGATCTAAGTATCGATTTCGGGGTGGTGGGTCACATCGGAATACAAGGATGATGGTGAAGGAAAACAGAGGTGGAGATGAAGGTGGTGAGTCGGTGATGACTGTAAGAGATCACGGTGAGCCTCCGTTGGTTGCACACATACCGCCGGTCCGTTAACACCAAATGCAAACCAACTCTTCCACATTCTTCGTCAACATCTTCTCTAAATCCCTCAATACATTTAGTCTCACTTCATTATAATATCCATTTACAGAATTAATAAGGTTGTGGTGGAGAAGAAGAGGCTGCAGAGGGGTAATGAGTGGTAGTAGGATGGTGGTGGTCTGTGAGTTAAAACTTAAAACTAACAAGAGATAAAAGGGTTTTTATTAACATTTTAGTATATATTATGGCAAATTGTCTCTTTTACCCTTTAATTTGATGGTTAACTAACGGTTAACTTAACCAAGGGGTGCAAATTGTCTGCTTTAGAAAGCATGGAGATGCAAATAGTCTAAGTTTTCAATCAGGGTTGCAAAATGCTTTTTACTACAAACCACAGGGGTGCAAATTGCACTTAACTCAATAAAAAAAGAATATTGCATTAATCAAATTAGTTAAACTCAAACAGTTTTGGTGCTCATTTATTTAACATATGCCCGTGAGCTTCTAGTTCAAAGGCATTTGAGCAAGTCAAGGGAGGTTTCTCCGCACGTGGGCCTTTGAGTGCGGTTTTCTCTTTGAATCGTCGGTTGGGGGTCCGACTTCAAGTTTGACTAACTGGAGAGACGCACTCTCATAGGTGGGGCCAGGGGCGTCTTATTGCTTTTAGAGGCCTAAGGCGAAAAATTTTTGAGACCTTTTATTTTAAATTTCATTAATAAATGTAACATATTTTTAAAACGACTTTTTTAAGGGTTATTGGATTTAAACATCCTCAACTAGTGGTCATTGGTCGTTGTCACCCTCAAGTATCACTTTGCCCGATATAACTCCAAACTAAACACTTTGATGTCCGTATCACCAAAAGTTAACTAAACCACCACCGTTGTTATGTTTTTGCTGATTTGGCACGGTGACTTGTCCTATCTCTTCTTATGTGGCATGTTGACAGTGACGTGCCAAATCGACAAAAACATAACAACTTTAGTGTTTGGTTAACTTTTGGTGATACGGACACCAAAGTGTTTAGTTGGGAGTTATATTAGCCAAAGTAATATTTGGGGTGACAGCAGACAATAATTAGAGGTGTTTAAATCTAATAACCCTTTTTTAAATTCAATAAAAGTCTTAGTCATTTTTTTTTCTTTTTCCAAACAACATTCATGCTTTCTCGTTTGTTTTCACATGTTATAAATCAAAATGATGCAACAGGAAATTATCATAACTCAAAAGCACATTCGATTTGTCAAAACAGATTCAATTTAGACACAAAATACCATAATTAGACAACACCAACATATGCAATGCGACCAGATTACATTTCAAAACTAGAATACAAATCATACATGATACATTCATAACTGAATAAAAAATCAAATTATAAAAAGCAATGTTAAAACCCAATTCATTATTCATGTATAATCGTATTATGATAAAGCCCAATTCATGTATAGTATTTTATATATCAAAATGGGCCTAAAATGTGGTGTATATTTTATGTGTGGCCTAAGGCCAATGCCTAGTTTCACTAGCAATTGGGCCGGCCCTGGGTGAGGCTACCCCTCTTGGGTAACTGATTTAGAGGGTTATCATGGTCGGGGCCTTCAGTCTTATGCTGCTATTAAATAAAAAAATATCACATATAATTGCTACCAAATAATATTGTTTATGTTTATTAATTTGGGGGAAAAAATATTTTTAAAACTGTTATAAAGTGATAAGTAGTTAATATATTCTCCTCTAAGAGAGTTTTTAGTTTTAAGTTGCCAATATTTACTAGCTATATATAAGGTTTTCTTTATAAAAACTTTCCATTACAAATCATCAGTGAAGTTTTTCTCTAATTATAAAAATTTCCTTTAACAGTTATAATATCATTGTTATAATTTTATCCTTTTCAGGATTAAGTACAGAGTATCAAGACCAGCAATAATAGCATTACTTATGCTCCCAATGACAACTTCTTTTTTCTTACTCTTAAACGATAGCAGCCTCTGTCTTCACATAAGCACGGCCATCATTGGACTATGCACGGGTGCCATCACCTCCATCTCTGTATCAACCACTATCGAGCTCTTTGGGACCAACAACTTTGGTGTCAACCATAACATCGTGGTCACTAACATCCCAATAGGATCATTTTTGTTTGGAAACATGGCTGCATTGCTATATCGCCAACAAGCCGCGACTAACAATGGAAAATGTATGGGAACCAAATGTTATCAAACAAGTTTCATGATTTGGGGTTTCCTTTGTTTCCTAGGGGCCTTTTTAGCCATAGTTCTTCATTCAAGATCTAAAAAAACTTATGTATAATAGGGTTTTGTCATTTTACATCTTCTAATATATATACGCGTACGTGTGTACGTTGATATCAAGTAAATATATGTTTTTTCTTGCTTTTAAATTTTAATCAAGCTTCAGGTTAATATATGGTACGTTCTATCGATCAGTTCAATCAGTTGATGTAAAGGAGAGCGGATGTACTGCACCGTTCACCGGGTCACTAACATGTGGCCTAAATGCCTAATTAACATGTGATATTTAAAGGTGATTTGTTTCAGTTCGTAAAATACGTATAAAAAATGTTGTAATTTTTACTGACAAATATGTTTTTCACTTATTTGGACCTAAAGAATTAATAAGTTTTTTATACTTTTGTGTTCCTACCATGTGAGAGAATCACAACGAATCAAACAATGTCGAAAACTGAGCTAAGATGAATGAGATATCAATCTGGTTCAGCATGTTGGCCCTTGATCGATGCAATCCACAGTATACAACACAAAATCAACACAATCTAAACTTTGTATACATATAATCGTCATGATCAATTTGTTTTACAGACACTTCCTTATATACCAATTGCTATGAACCGTTGACAACGTTTCTAAGCGTTGTGTCGGTTCCTATATAACCACCAAACAGTTTCAACTTATTAGGGTTGACACATCTAACCCTCTAACTATTACATACATATATACATATAAACATACTTTCTAATATTGACACTTTTGACCCAAACTACTATTTAGTTTATACTTTTAACACTCCCTCTTAAACTAAATATAGTTTAAACTAGGTCTTCATCTTTCACTTGTCTTTACAGCAACGTTGGTTCTTCATCCTCCCTTACAAGGTGTGCCTCCGCTTCTTTCTCTTTGTCCTCCTTTCATTTGGTGCATTCTTTTGAGAAATGACCATATTCTCCACATTCAAAGCATCTAAATTTGCTTTTGTTTGGTTTTTCTTGATCCGTACTTCTTCCACGTGCTTGTTCTTCTTTGTTGAAGTTTCTTCCTCGTCCTTTGCCACGACCTTGACTGCTTGAAGTTACCATTAGAAGTTTGCTTTGATAGTTTTCCTCTGGTTCATCTTGAATTTTAAGGCGTTCTTCAAAAGCTATCATCCTTCCTACTGCTTCTTCAAATGACATCTTGTCTAAATCTGAATATTGTTCCATGGTTGCAACGAGCGGTAGAAACTTCTTTGGTGCTGAGGCGAGTAACTTTCTTATGAGTATTTTGTTCTTAAGAGCGTGTCCAAGACCTTTTGACTTGGTCTTTATGCTGCTTAACTTTCTTGCGAAGTCGCTTATACGTTCATTTGACTTCATTTTCAAAGTTTCTAGTTCACTCCTCAATGTATGCAAACATTCTTTCTGAACCAAATCTGCTCCAAGGTTTTGAACTTTTAACGAGTCCCAAACCTCCTTTGCGGTTGCGTATTGTGCAACTTGATCTAATACATCCTGAGGTAATGTTTGGAGTATCATCGCCTTGGCTGTATAAATCCTCTTCTCATCTGCTACTTCTGCACCCTTTTCTACATCAATAGTTCCCCAAAGGCCATACGCCTTTAATATTGTTTCCATCAACAACGCCCATGAAGTGTAATTTGTTTCATTCAATTTTGGACATTGGAGTGTAACATTTCCTTGCTCGCGAACTGTTGTGCTGCTTGATGCATTATCTTTCTTATTCTCTTCCTTTCCCATTATTCTTGCTTGCGTTCTTACTTTTTTGCGTCCTTACGTTCTTGCTTTTGATCGTCCCACATAGGTTTGATCCTACCACACAGGTATTGTTGTTTGCCACACATGTCTAATTTGCCACACAGGTCGTAATTGCCACACAGGTCGTAATTGCCACACAGGTCTAATTTGCCACACAGGTCGTAATTGCCACACAGGTCTAACTATTCTTACATGCCACACAGGTCTAATACCACAAAGGTGTCTAACTTGCTATTTGTTTTGTGAAATTCCGCTAAGATATATATATTTCTTTCTTGAACAAAATCTCACAAAAAACAATGTTTTCTATTCACATTCTCTTAAGATTACAAATCTGTTATACTACAAATTTAATATCCAATTCAAACTAATGTTCCAAAAACATACAGTTTCACAAAAAATCAATTTTCTAGTGAATCGTTTCACTTCAAAGTTCTATCAAATTCTAAAATCAGTTTTCACACACATGGATTTCAAACAAATCCTCCAAACTAATTTCAAACTTAAATTTAACAAAAACTTTATGATTCAATGAACTCACATTCAAACTTAATAATCTTGGATTTGATTTGAGTTTTCAATAAGCAGGGACCAAAAATTTAAGTCTATGTCCGACTTTTTTTTTAAAAAAAATCAATGACAGAAAATCTAACAATCGTTTTTTAATGGAATCGGAATAAAAATCCATTCACACTTTGTTCCCGAGTTTATTTTTTAAGAGAAGAGAAGAGAAGTGGAAGGAAACAAAAAAGTAGTTATGTTTCAGAGTTTTTTTTAAAGGATGGAAGTGAAAGGAAAATAAAAAAGTGTGTTCCCGAGTTTACTTAAGGAGGGAAGTGGAAGGAAGTGAAGGGGAATTTAAGGCTAAAATCAATCTTTCCAAATTGAATCTTTCCAAATTGGAAAGAAGTGGAAGGAAGGGAAGGGAAGGGAAGGGGAAGAAGCGAAGAAAAAAGAAAGGAAGAGAAGAGAAATGAATGACTTCTCTTCACTTCTTTCCTTTAATGAATCTCGGGAACACAGCGTCAATGTTCCGATTTCGATTTAAAACAAACTTAACATGGGTGATATCTAATTTCATAATTCAATTTTGCAATTACATCGGAACATCACAAACCAGAGTAAACAACGAATTTTTTTTGCCAAAACAGTAGAATTGAAATCGTTCTTACTAACCTTTAAGTCTGCGATGAACAGATTCGACTCTTCTTTCTTGAATAGATGCAACCCTATGTTCAATTCCTCCCTGCGATGCCCGATTATGGTGGATAACAATCACAACCCTAGCCGCTCTGATACCAATTGTTGGCCCTTGATCGATGCAATCCACAGTATACAACACAAAATCAACACAATCTAAACTTTGTATACATAATCGTCATGATCAATTTGTTTACAGACACTTCCTTATATACCAATTGCTATGAACCGTTGACAACGTTTCTAAGCGTTGTGTCGGTTCCTATATAACCACCAAACAGTTTCAACTTATTAGGGTTGACACATCTAACCCTCTAACTATTACATACATACATATAAACATACTTTCTAATATTGACACTTTTGACCCAAACTACTATTTAGTTTATACTTTTAACACAGCATGGGCTCTTCTGCAACCAGATTTGCTATTTAGATATGGGCTCTTCGACAACTAAAACTACTTGGATTCGGCACCTGCAGTTGCGTGCATGCATTGCTAGCTACTGATCTGATCTGCTTAAATAAACGATTCAGTATATTCATGCGTGCATGCGTTGCTACTGACTTCCTAACTTTTTAAGTTGTGCACGTGGCAAGAAACTGATTCGTACGTACATGATGAACATCTTAATCCAACTCTATTACTCTAGATCAATTTTAACAACAAATTAAAAGATTGACAGAAGCACAAATAATTAAGTGTTTCCTAGTTGTTAAAGGTTTGGAGTTTGAGTCAAACTAGGTTAGGTCTAAATTTTAACCACTTGCTCATCGATCTTTTTTTAACTGTTACATATAAAAAAAACAATAAACCAGGGTTTCATATAATCATGCAAAGTAGTCTGATACATTATTATTAGGAATATCAAAAGCTAGCTAGTATTATAACCTGAACCGCTTGAAGGGATCAATTCCATAAAGACAAACCGAAGACAAAGAAAAAGACGATGAAGATGAGGAGATACCAATGGATGGCCGTGGAGGTGGCGTTGTAGGCGGTGCCGTGGTGATTGAGGGCTGAGTCGCCGTGAATGGGCCCAAGGAAACCAAACTAGTGGGAGCAATAATGTTAATGTCATGATCAGTATTAACAGCAGCTAGCTTCAATACATTTGTGTCTCAAGATTTCAGCCCTAAGTGCATTAAGATCAGTTTGTAAAGATTGAATTTGTTGTTGTAATGCAGAAATTGTACCCATGCAGCCGTAGATTGGATCTCTTAGCCTCACATTTGCTTCAAATACCAAACTGTTTGCTGCATCTGCTCTTTGGCTTTCAGGCACCTCCTGAATATCAAATTACAAAAACAGGTTTAAATTTAAAAGCAACCCAATTAATAAAATTGAAAATATATATCTTGTTATCGATCTTCATCGTCTTCTTCATTTGAGATTATCTTTGAAGACGTTCATGATTAGGGGGTGAATGAAGAAATAATCACTCCACAATTTCAAAACGTTTAGGATTGAGTCAGTTTATATATTTAGAATAGTACAGGGACTAGTTATGTCAACTATGTATAGAAAAGTAATATAAGAACTGAGGAAGGTTATCGTACAAAATGGATTTTGCCTAAGAAGCGTGAGAAGTGATATTTAGACACATCAAAACCGGGTCAAACGAACTCCGATTGAACTTATTCTTGCGGCGTTAGAACCGTGTCGTCAAACCCCCGCCCCCACCACCCAAAAAACCTAAAACCCCCCACCCCACCCCCCAAAAACCTAAATCACCCGACCCGCACCTTCTAAAAACCTAAAAACCACCCACCCACCACCCAAAAAACCTAAAACCCCCCACCCCTACCCCCCAAAAACCTAAACCCCACCCACCCACCCTCTAAAAACCTAAACCCCTCACCACATCCATATAAAAGCCTAAAATCTAAAAACTAAACCCTAAAAGCTAAATCCCAATGCTAAACCCTAAGGCTAAACCTTAAGGTAAAAACTAAATTTTAAAGCTAAACCCTAAAAGTTAAACCCTAGAAGCTAAGATGATAAAGCTCGACGAGACGGTTCCAACGCCGCTTGAATGAGCTCAAACGGAGTTCGTTTGACCCAGTTTTGATGTGATTTAAGTCACTTCTCACACTTTTTAGGCAAAATCAATTTTGTATTTGATCTTTCCTCTATAAGAACTAAACCCAATGTTACCATCCCTAAGTATTCAACAAAATATTAATTGGTTCAAAAAATAACGTTCATACCATAAGTAGCTTTGAGACGTTGCTGGCACCAAAGACTTTGTGAACAGCAGCAAACTTATAGGGTTCATTAGGTGAGAAATATGGTGAAAATGGACACTCTTCTGCACATCTTCTTCTCAATAATTTACACGCTGCGCATGGTGTGATCGTGTTCAATGTCCCTTGTGTCGGAACCAATACCTGTCTCCTTGTCATTTGTACAGTCGTCGTTGGATTAATATAATTATCATCGGTCTCTCTTTTTATCCTCATCCCTGCTTCATCATAGAATTCCCTAGAAACAAAACATGTATCAAGAATTGAAAGCAGAATAACAAGAAATTTACTTGATTGGTCAAAAGTGATAACCAAGCATGCATATTGTAACTTTGTAAACTTGGTGTTTATATCTACAAAATAAGCTGGTATATCTGCTTACATTAATTGAATAAAAAGAGGGAGGTTGATGTACCTGGACATCTAAGAACTTGCAAATGGAGAGAGAACAAGAAGAAGATTTATCAGGAAGAGAAAAATATATAGAGCTTTAAAGGCAAGAAAAGTAATGAATATCCAACATATACAAATGTAAACTAATTGAATATTAATGTTAGGTCTATGTTGGACTAGCTAAAATTATTCTTGTTCAAGGTTACATGTTTCAGAGTTCATCATATTCAACAAATATTTATTCAATTTATCTGAAATATTTTAGCATGTACATCTTTTATATAAAAACTATATTTTTTTTATTCGGTAACGAAACTTAAACATTCAAATAGAGGACTGGAAATTTTTAAGATTAAAATAGGAAGCGAGGCAAATACATATACCATTTACTACTGCTGAAAATATATAAGAGGGGGGGGTGATGTGACCACCCAGCCCCTCACTTTTTAAATTTTTTAATAAAGTTAAGTAAACCATATATAAATTAATAATGTTACGATCAAGATATTTTATCACTTTAGCGAGATTTTATTATATCAATAAATTAATAATGTTACGATAAGAATGATTCAATAGCTTTGAAACTGGTCACTCATAAAGAAGCATTTATAAGCGGTAATAACTCTTCATATCTTTTTATTGCAATATGAGAAGACAATGCCCCAACCCATAAGTGCAATGAGAAAATTTAAAAATAACTCAATATAGATTTGAAGTTTAAGAAAAAAAATAAATGACTATAAATTCATTTTTAGTAAACAATCTTAGAATTTTGAAACTTTTAGTAAACATTTTATAGTTTCATTGGGACCAATATAGACATACAATAGGGTTTTTAAAAAGCTATTATCTTATTATTTTATCGATTCTTGCCCAATTTTGTAATAATCCCAACGAAAAAATTCTTAGTTTTATCAAGGTTGTTAATTATCGAGTATTAGTTTATATAAGTTTTATACATTAGTACGTTCTGATTCTTACTTGAACATTTTTCATTGTTACAAACTTACAAATTGAAGGGTTGGGTTTAATTAGCCTCGCTCGTCTCCCATCTTCCATTTTAGCTATAAACATATCCAAGGTGTGTTGCGTTTTGAATGCAATTGATACTCTTGTTAATAATACTAGTAGACACTAATAAATTAACGTACTTTAACAAATTTGAAGTTTTCAAATATAGGGTAACAATGTGAATAAATGATTTCAACTTCTAATTAACATCAACCTTGTTGAAAAGCCCGAGCTTGTTACTCCTGTAGTCCTGTTATTTTATGCTATCGACTAACTTGTAATTAAGAAATACATGAAATTACCGAGAAAAATTTAAAAGTATTTCTAAACACACATATTCTTTTTATACGGCATTATTTGGAAAAACTATATCATAAAATCAATCATTTAATTATCTTTAATTGGAGTATAATATTGTTATATTAAAAAAAATTAATATAAATCTTATGTTTCGGTTTTACCACGATGTTATCTCGATCAATGCTAATTAATTAAAACCGTATGTATCTCAAAAATTAATATACTTTAAATCACTACCTAGGTCTTGTGTTTTCAAGGCGCTAACTCAAACCTACTTATTTATAAATACATACCTATTTTAAGCTGTTATTTTATTGAATATTAACTCAAGAAGAGATCGAGAGTCAAAGGTCAGCCACGTGCGGGTAATTGTGGATGTTGACTTTGTCACAATTAAGAAGAGGTAGCTGTGAATATGTCACACTTTGAAAATTAACCCACGTACCTTCCCATTTAAGACTTTTTGCCCTTCAATATTAATTTACCCTTAAAACATTTTGTTTCTTTTTACACTTCATAATCTATGAAAACGCAAGCAAATTGTTTTTGGCTGTAATTAGTATAGATTAAGGACATAATCCATAATTACATAAAGTATTTACTCGAATTTGTAATAGAAATATATTAGAGGATGCATACGTGCAATAAGTCTCATTTTATATAATTGTTTATGTAAGATTTTAACAAAAATAAAATAAAATTACTGATTTAAGATATGTGTTTCATGTTGTATACAAGTCACTAAGTTTACTAGCGATACTATACCATGGGGAATATTGATGATTTTAAACGAGTTATTTGAGTTTGAGTCATGATCAGTTCTAGTCTTCATTCTTCAACTCTAGTTCTATTAATATCTCAAAAAACGTTGGGCCAAATGGCCCATTAATAAACTAAGTGACATATCTTGCATCTCCATCTTAGCGCATGTTTTCGCTCATAGACTAATTTAAATCGCTAGTGGATAAGTGATAGTGAATTAGTGACAAAAAAAAGTGTTTTTATACAAATGTTATGTTAGTCTCATTGGGATATTAAGAAGAGTAAACTACAAATTACGTTGTGTATGTTTTATGATTGTAATTTGAGTCCTTTAGCAAACTAATTTACAAATAACATCTCTATTTTATATACCAATTTGATCATTTACGATAATTGAAGTTAATTTTTACGGTTAAGTAATGACAGTTTTTTCTTTATACCTTTAGTCAACAGTGATTGTAAGTAGAAGCTTAATTAAGTTGAATGTACAACCTCATTAAACAACATAGTTTAATGGGTCTTCTTAGGCATTTCACATAAGATTTTTTCCTACGTGGCATTTTCTTCTTCATTCTTTCAGTGAGTCTAATTCGGGTCAAAATAATCAACTGGTTATACCCATATCACATGAAAAAATAAATTTAAAACTCATTTAAAATTCAAATCAGTTACCTTTTGAGTTTCTCCAAAATGAATTGTACTTATAACTTCTGCATAATAATAAACCTCATATACTTAAAAATTCTTTAAATTTTCTTTCTTAATTTATTAGAAGCTAAACATGGATAACTTAATCTCGATTTCCCTAATATGGTTATCAAAACTTCAAAATTCTAATTTGTATATATCTATTAGAAATTTACTCATTTTAAACATAAAACCACTTAAATTGAAAAAAAAACTACATAGTAATGTGTAATTGTAATTCAAAGTAACTTTTTTATATCAAAAACTTTATCTATACCATTATAGATTACATAATGCACATATATTTATGATAAATATCTACAAAGAATGATTAATTACAAGTCAAAAAATGATGTTAAGCAACAATCCGTTTGCTCTTTGCAAAACATTGACGATTAGTTTTATTCATACAATTACAAACAGAGATCCAATTTGTTTCTAAGCTGCAGTTTGTTCGGAGATTAAAAATAAAATAAAAGTTTTAACTTGAATTTTGTTAAAACGACATGTCGTATACGGGATCTAATCTGGTATAGTTATAACTTTCTCACAATAACATAATGTTTCTAAATTTCAATTATAAAATTGTGAAAGGGTTATATAATCCACACGATGCGCGGCTAAAACCCATAGCCAAATATGATATACTTTTTGATTTTTTACACGACAACATGATGTATTTCCTAAATCCCGAAGTTGTGACGTCACTACTTTCACCTACGTTTAGGTATAAATTTTACTTAATACCGAGCTGTGCATTCAGTGATCGAGCGGTCAAAAACCCACATGTTAATATATAAAGTAGATGAAACTGCAATTTTAGTTTATGTGTTTTGATATTAGTAACAGTTTCAGTCTCGTCTTAACAGTTTTGGTCCTTGTGTTTTCATTTTCTTAATAGAAATGGTCCCATGCATCGTATCTGTTAGAAATTAAAAACACAGAGGCCAAAACTGTTAAGGTGAGACTGAAACTGTTAATGATATCAAAACACAGAAACCAAAACTACAATTTACTCTATATATAACGTATATATTTTAGTTTTTACCACACTAACGTTAGGCTTTTTTTTACAATTATACTGCTGTAACGTGTTTAATTAATTCGATCTAACTACGTATTAATGTAAATTTATCAAAAACAAGTCTCCGCAACACGATAGCTAAACCCACAAGTTGCTACTTTGTGAAAAAAAAAGCCTTAAAGTTTCAAGTGATAAAAATCAAACAAGCAATACACATGCTACATTAAACGTACTTTAACCTCATTTAAGTACTTAAAGATTAAAAGTTAAAACCAATATATATTGGAACCATATATATCAAACATTCAAACCCACATTCATACCGGTTTGATGCTTATTCAACCAGTCGGATCTATTGAAACAAACCGCTCAGATATATTGATTATATTCATATATAATGCACCGTTGTTTAAAAGAACATGTGACAAAGGAACTATAGATCTGATCGATCGATAACATACTAGAAAACTGCATGTAACAATATTTGATTAATGTTCCCATAAACTGGTGATCGATCTTAAGTCAAGAAACGTACACTATGAAATACAAAAGATACCTGCAATTAGCTCAATGACCCTACTTACGTCCACGCGGTTGCGGGGTCGTACTACGCCTCATACGGAAACAAAGAGTTGAAACCGGGGACGCGTATCCATCTTGATCTTCAAATGATTTTCTTCGGTTTTGCGTGTGGTTGTTGGGGGTGTAGAGTGGCGATGGAGAATCCGAATACGATGAGGGTGAAAACAAAGACGATGATTCGGATGAAGCCGGTGACGCAGGAGAATTATGGTTTTTCCTGGTGGATAACCTAGGGAGGACAGCTTGTAGAATACCTCCTTTTGGTTTTGAGGTGTTTCTATTAGGTGTTTTTGGAGCGTTGAAGAGATAAGACGGTGGCGGTGTTAGTGGTGGCAATGGGGTTTCATGAACCCTGACTCGTGGTGTACCTGGTTGCGATTCCCATTTAAAGGGAACTGCAACAGGTGCATCACCATAGTACACTTCTATGGAAGAGGTTTGTTTTGACATCTGATCACTTGATAAAGGTTTAGAAGTAGCGGAGAAACGCCTTTGTTGTTTTGTTTTAATGCTCATTGTTGGAAGTTCGGAAACACTTGAAAGAGTTTTCATCTTTTTGTAGATGACTTGAACTTTAAGTCAACTAAAAGTAATTGAAATGTTTTGGAAACTACAATGGATCAAGGGTATTGGATCCTTGGGTGTTTTGAACTCTTCATTTGGAAATTTTCACATAAGAGTGTGAGCTTGTCTACTTAAATATAGTTAAGTTCCCAATACATACTCTTCTCTCTCTCACTTTTCTCCCTAAAATCTTGTTTTCCTACTACTTTGACATTGACATGTTAAAAGACTTTTTTGAGGGACATAAATTTATGTTATTTTTACTCTTACAAATACTTTAAACTAATAATTTGAGACCTCTATCAAATAAAGTAGTCTCATATTGGTTTTTAAGAGTTTTTTTACGTATAGGTTTTCATACTGTACTATGGATGGTTGAGAGTTCAGATCTCTTGGTAGATAAATTAAATGTAAATATCAAATGTGAATCAGTCATTAAAATAATTTTAAAAAAAAACTACTTCTCATGTGAAAACCCAAGAAACAAGCTTTTTGGATCTTTATGTGCTATTGAAAATTGGAGTCAAACATAGTAAGGGATATAAAAAAAAGAAGCAAGATGAAGAAAGGGCACTTGAAGGTATTAATGACATATGTACGTAGGTGGCAAGATGTCATGTGAGAGCGGTATTATAGCAAGAATAACAAGTTGTTAAATAAAGGGTGCATGTGCCACCAAGTTGAGCAGGAATTTTCTAGTGTGCAACTGCAAACCCAAAGGTTTGATTAGCCGATTAGGTATAGATTAAACTTAATTTGAAATCAAGATTAATTGCTTGTTAATGCACTCAGTCAAATCCAATGTTTTAAAAACCGTACCGAATACTGAACCGTTATTTTAATTTTATTGGTCGGACCGGTCGGATCAGGGTCAGACCGTGGTTGGACCGGGGTCTGAAGAATTATACATTTATCAAAATAATACCATAAGAGTTCTAATTTGAACACAATGTAAATTCAACAATCTTAAGTTATAACATAAAAGTTATAATTCAAACAGATTTTAACACCAAGAATCACCAAAAAGACATAATTTTAACAAACTTTAACACCAAAATAAAACCAAATCATCATCATCATCATAATTTCTAAGTTCAAATGTCACGACACGTATCTAGTTCTTCATCATTAAATAAAATTAGTTCATCATCTTCATCACTCATAACATCAACATATTGAGTTTCATCACTTAAAACACAAAAAATTATAGGTGTAAACATAAAACTCAAGAAAAAACGGTTCAATAGCGGATCAAAACGGTCCGGTTCGAGCGGTTTGATAACGGTTCAAGCGGTTCGCAGCGCTTCACAAACATCTATCAGACCGTGACCTATCGAACCGTGATTATCAAAAACACGGTCCGACCGCGATCCGACCGGTCGGACCGTCCGGTTTAACAACACTGGTCAAATCTCTATTTATTTACTAAATAAATAAAATGTGATTCAATTTGTATAATAGGTTCATTCCTTGATTTGATTCATCACACTACTAAAAAACAATATTTTTGCCACATACATATTAGTGGCTAAATTGTGGCAAAACCCATTTAGCAACAAATCTGCCACGAAAATGTTTTGTGGTAAAAAAGTAGGTTGCAAAATATTTTGCAACAATTTTGCCACAAAACATTTCACAAAATTGCCACGAAACATGTTTGTTGCTAAACTTGTGACAAATTTCCCACAAACCATATTTATTGATATTTTTAAATTTTGTCACAAATTAGCAACAAAACATAGTATTTAATTACTTTTATTGTGCTACAATTTTGCCACAAAACCTAATATATAGTAACTTTTGTTTTGTAACAATTTTGCCACAAAACCTAATACGTAATAATTTTTTTAGTTGTCACAAACTTACCACAACTTTTAATTTTTTATTTTGTCATAATTTTGCCATAACTTTTAATTCTTTAGTTTTGTGTCAATTTTGCCAAAACATGATGTATAAATACAAATAAAAATCAAAAAGCTTTTTTCCAAAATAACACAAAAGAACAATATTAGAAAGAACAAAACCAAACAATCAAATATCTAAAAAGCATGTCAACATTAAAAACAAAAAACAACTACTTATTACCCTATCATTTTTATAATATCATCCAATTATAACATCTTCCATTCGCTTTTGTAATTTCTCATGCTCAGCATGCTCTTTTTCCCACTCGATTCGAGCTTGTTCCCGCTCTCTTCTCGGTCCTTTTCTAGTTATTCCAAGCGATTTTCTAAGTTCATTCGAGCCGACCATTCTTTCTTATATTCCAATACGCTCTAGAACTGTAATTTATTACAAAAATATACAATCAATCAATCACATTTTATACGGGTCAAAATGACCCGAGTCCACTATATGAAACTATAACAATCTACTTTCATTTTTAACGAGTTAAAACAACCCACACCAACTTTATGAAACTATAACTATGAATTTTCAATTTAATGGGGTCAACATGACCTAAACTCACTTTACGAAACTAAAATTAATTATTTTCAATTCAAACAGGTCAACCCATCTAAACACACTTGATTATACTATAAGTATCAAATTAAAATAAAATGAGTCAAAACAACTCAAACACACTTTATAAAACCAACGATCTACTTTCAATTCAAACGGCTTAAAACTACCTAAACCACTTTATTACACTATACTTTCAAACTAGGTTATGGTGCCGGGCCGCGCGTTGCGGCGGCCGGGGCACGTTGATGTGTAGCGTGTTTGTGGTATTACGATGATTATGTGGTCTAGTAAATCAAACCAGGCCGTCTTAAGTATCACTAAGTTCCAACTCATGCGAACGTATGCCTTTATGGTACAAACTACAATCCAACTAACATAAAAAGAATTTCAGCAAAACAACAACATTTCATTTCAGCAAATAATGATAGTGTGGACATAAATTTGACAAACGCTCTAAATATAGAAAAAATTGAGAGTTTATGTAACTTAAGAAGGCTATTGCTATGTATGTATAGTTGAATCCATCCATATAAGTTGCTTAAAAAAACTATTATTATGTACCTAACATCTTAAAAAATTGACAAAGAGTAATTCGAAATGTACCTAACAACTATGGGAAGTCGGGAGTTCCACTTTGGCATTGGAGTAGTTCTCATCTCTCCCTTGCACATGTGGCTTTGATTGTATCTCCCTGTTCATAGTTTACATGTTTGTTATTAGCTAGCAGATTGAATGATAGTAAGTACCCTTTATAGCTAACCAGATTGAATGTTATGTAATTTGGCAACTTACGTGTATGTAAACGTAGAGAAACCACAAGTCAGGTGTGACGTCTGCCCCAAACCATACCCGAATACCCGACTCGAACCCGGAGATTATCTATCCTAACGTATCTGTATTTATTTTCTTTCAGTGTAACGCTTTATTATTAAAGACGTATATATAAATGTGTCGAACGTTACGTTATTCCCGTCTTAATTCAATAACCGTATTTACATCGCAAAATATTCACGCGTATCTAATAACTACTATCCATGGCAATAAAACTCAAAATATATATATAAATAAATATATATATATAGTTCGTAAAAGAAAACTATTGAAAATGTTAAACAAAAACGATTCTAAGTCTCGAAATAGTCTCGCAACGTCATAAACGGACTAAATATATATGAACGTCACTTATTTAAACGTTACAAGTTAACGTAGTTAAGTTAGTTAGTTAAAATACTATATAAAACTAACTTTGGGCTAAAACTGTCAACTTTCAAACTAGTAATTAAAGTTTAAAACTCAACTTATTAAGTTACTTAAACTATAGGGGCCGTTTATGTAAAATAATTTAAACCAACCCATCCCCCCCTGAGAACCCGTTTTTCCGGCCTTGGTTCCGGCCACCTCGCCGGAATCCGGCATAACCTCCGGCGACACCAAAAATTCGCAATTTAAATGTTTTAAGTTCAACTAAATTATGGTACAATGTACCTTAGTGATTTTCGAGTCTATTGTAACCTGTTAAACATCATATAATCCACCCATTTACTCGAATTTACTAATTCAAAACCGAAATCTAAAACCCATTAACTTCATTCGACACAAAACGCATCATTCAGTTAATTGATTAACCAAAACGATTACAAAAACGTTCGGAAGCTTTTTGTAACGATCAATTGAACTTAAAGCAACTAATTAAACATCCAATTAATCCATTTACTCGTCGTTCAAGCTTCGAACAGTTCGACAACTTCCAGACCAAATTAAACAAATTCAATCGGCACGATTCATCTCTACAACTCGTTTTCACTCTCTGCTACCTTGATTCCTATCAAAAATCATAAGAACCCGGTGTTTGATCCGAACCCGTCGCTATTTGTTCTTCGTTCTGCTTCGGTTCAATTCATCACCAAACAAGTAAGTATTTATATGTAAATGATCCTTGGGTCGTCCTAATCAAAAGCCCTATGATTAATTGATCGTATCTTTCATCAATATGAACATTTTGGTGATCTTGATTTCTAGGGTTCATAGTTGAATCTGGGGTTTTGCTTGAAACTGAACAAAATGAATTGTTTTCCAATTCTAGTAACAAAATCGTTAACTGGTCTAGTGGTTGTGTGTTATTTGGGTGGGTGCATCGGCCCTGGGTTCTAATCTCCTCACCAGCATATTTTTTAAACATTTTCTTTTATTCTTTTATTGGTTCTATAATTGCTAAAAAGTATATAACAACCAGCCTCTTTTAAATTTTCGTTAATGTTCGGTTATCATTCTTTTTGCAATTATCTTAAATCTAATACTAACACCATACTATATATTTTATAAAATACTTAAAATATAAGTTTAATCTAAAAATGGTTTCGTATAAAGTATATTTAATACAAAATACTGCAACGGTTCGTATAAAACCCTAAATCCCCAAATTGTATTCCAAAGCCCTAAATTCCCAAATTGGATTTTGAAACCCTAAATTGGATTTAAAACCCTAAATTCCCAAATTGGATTTTGAAACCCTAAATTGGATTTAAAACCCTAAATTCCCAAATTATATTTTGAAACCCTAATTTTCAATTTATAATTTAAAACCCTAAAACCCCAAATCCAAAACCCTAGAATTTCTAAGTTCTAGATTCTAGTTACTATATTATTTGTCTCGTTTCTAAATTAGGTTTTCCCGGTTAATTAGGTGGTTCTAATATCTGGGCGATCCTCGATCCTATTTAATATTTTCTTGCGTTGCTATACTATATCAGATTTGTATTTGAGGTGAGTAAACTCACTCCCCTTTTTCTATTTTACTATTTTGGGGCTGAAATACGTCTTTTACTATATTGCGTTTTCTATTTGTTTTCTAAAAGAGATCACACAAATATGTTAGTCTAGTTTGGCCGCTGGATGCAATCGTATGTGTTAGTTAAAAGTAGTTTTATTGCTTTGTAATCCCACCGGTACAATGTTAGCGCTAATGGTTTGACAAACCCACCTGCTTGTACAACATCGATAGGTGATTTAAACCCGGCCTTTCTAATTCCATGTTTACTATGTCGAGATGCTATGTTGCTATACTATGTTGCTATACTATGTTGCTATGCTATGATGCTATACTATGCCATGTCCCTAAGTTGCTAAATGATGACTTATATATCGAGACGGTAAACGACGGTTATTAAAAGTCATCATTATTTATTACATGAGTGGTTCTCATGACAAATGGCTAGACGAGATACTATGGTTTCTATTGTGGTTGGTGTGCTATTCTATTCTAGGTGTCCTGGTCGAGTAATATTACAAAATTACTATACATATGGGATTGCGCAGCATATCTTGTTGATCTCGGATTTCAATACTATTACTATTCAATTTGGGTTTTACTCACTAGCTTGTGTAGCTAACTTTATTTTCGCGTATTTCAGGTGGCGCGTGATTTTGGCTTGTTTCTTTGCTATTCAAGACATAGGGACTTGGACCTAGAAATAATACTAAACATGACTATTTCATTTACTGCTGTTATGAATTTGTCGTTTTGCATTTAAGACTTGGGTTTTGCCAAATTTATGATAACAAATTATTAGACTTTAATAAAAGTAACACCATGTGCTTTGTTTACTACGGATATCCAATTCTATGACAGCCCGGTGTTTTCCGCCGCCGGGCGGGGTGTCACAGTTGGTATCAGAGCCATGGTTATAGGGAACTAGGATAGGGTATTAGAAACACACCGACCTAGACTATAACCTAAGAGTCCTTAGTGCAAACAGTTTGTGCTTAGAAAACTCTTCTAGAACTTATTTACTTATTCCTCTTAATGAACCTTTCTATGCCTTTTCTTTATCTTATTTCTTATCCGATTTCGCGAAGGAGCTACAAGAGACTCGTCTGTGTGATTAGGATCTTTCTCTTTATGGAATCTCGTCATCGTCTTAAGTAAGTTTGAAACGTGGGAACGTGTGCAATCTGGAAGGGGGAACGCCTGTATCACGGACATCCTGTCTAAGGCAAGCATTTCGTATAAATCTCTTTAAGAGACATGTATGCTTACCTGGGGATGTACGAGATGAGTGTGAACCTATAGGCTAAAGCACGCCTTTCTCGAATACGTTGAAAACGAACTTAACACTTTGATAAGTCTTAAGTGTCCAAAACCAAGACACATTCCTAAGCCTTCAAATTCTATTTATTTATGGATTCTATGATTATCATTTTCTATGATTTCAAATTATTTCAATGAGTTTCTATATTATTTCAAATGTTATTCCAACTTTTCTTATTTACATTTCAATGATTTCCAAGTGGCTACTATGTTATGTTCTAAAATTCTATGAAAATTCGAAGTACAATTATTCGTTCTATTCAATCCAAAAGTTCCATTACAACTTGTGTTATCCAACATCTTCTTATGTTCCATGAAATTCTTTTCTATATTATCTTGTGGAATGACAACAAGACTGAACGACTCGCTAATACCATCGCGACCCAAATGTTCTAAATCAAAACTAAGATATACTGACTAACCTCCAATCAAATTATCAAAACTTCAGAACAATTACCAAGTACCAAATCTAAGGCATATTTCTAATCTCAATTCCATTATCGAATTCCAAATTAAAGAATTAATTCATGATTCCTGAAATCTCGTAACAGATCTACTATTTTGACATGTCAATGCATTCGTTTGATTTACGAATCGAACGTTTACCCCCAAAGTATCTCAACTTGATTTCAAATACTCAACTATTGTCTAAGGTAACCATATAAATCATAATTAAGATTCTAATCCAACTTCTAATCTCTTACTAAATGATGCTATATCGCTATTCATAAATTCGTTTCCAAACTAACGTGAACTCAATTACACAACTATTCCTAAGCTCATTGAACTAAAACATTTCAATTGTATATATGATCACTAATGAAATTCTATAAACTTCGTTTTTATAAACTCATTCAGACCCAACTTGTTTTACGTATAAACCTTCTACACAAAATACCATGTTTTATCTGCGGTTTTTGTAAAACTACCAATCAATAGTTAATTCTAATACGTACAAAAAAAAAAAATGATTTCCTTAAATTTTTTTTAATTTGTTTTCCAGATAAATATATATGTATTAAAAAAATCATTTGGCTTTAGTATTTGTACAATATATAAAATATAGATATTAATGACAAATGATTTCTTTAAGTATGGATTGATTATTCTAAACATTTGTTAAATAATTACATAACATTTCCATGTTTTCTCAAATGTGATACAAACACTTGCAACAAACATCGTGATTCATGTTTTCCAGTATCGAATATTTATCAATCCATCTATAGATAGTAAGCTTTTAACTTTTTCTAAAATCATTATCTAATTACTTAGTTTTTCTTTTTAAACTGTACTATAGAAAAAAAAACAATATCACCTCATATAACATTGTTTACTTCTATAACCAATACACTTGGTTTACCTAAAGTTTTGCTATATGAACTCAAACGTCGTAAGAAATGTATCTATTAAGCACTGAGGGATTCATTCATTTGAACTTTAAATTGGATTATTCCCATCATGAACTAACGCTTATGAACTTGGCGATATTGTGAACCTTTGATATCTACATCTCGCACATAAAAGTTGGTTCTTCAAAAACTTATGTTGCTACAATTTTTGTACTCGAATTTGAGTAGCTATGCCAGTTAACAAAACTATTTACAAGAGCAGTAATCATCTAATAACTCAATCCTCTCGAATCATTAATTTATGTACCATTATTATCTTGATTCATGAATTTTCGTGTACACCTGAATCGCACATGATGGAATGAACTGTGTGGTCCATGCAAAAACTAAAGTAATTACGGGTGCACACGAAATTATGAAAGTTGGTGCATGGAAACCATAGCGAGTTTTGTCACGTGGTTGAAAGCAATGGTTTGCACAAATCTACATTTGTCATCATCATCCAGTGCTTAAGCTGGTGTATTCCAATTCCACCCCTCGAGAGTAACGCACCCTTGTTCAAATCAAAAGAGCTAAATAACGCAAGTACATTCATAAGGGAAAAACTAAATAATCGCATCCTTCGTTTCATCTTCTTCTTCGGTTTGAGAAAATTTCGGGACGAAATTTCTATAAGGAGGGGAGACTGTGACGTCTGCCCCAAACCATACCCGAATACCCGACTCGAACCCGGAGATTATCTATCCTAACGTATCTGTATTTATTTTCTTTCAGTGTAACGCTTTATTATTAAAGACGTATATATAAATGTGTCGAACGTTACGTTATTCCCGTCTTAATTCAATAACCGTATTTACATCGCAAAATATTCACGCGTATCTAATAACTACTATCCATGGCAATAAAACTCAAAATATATATATAAATAAATATATATATATAGTTCGTAAAAGAAAACTATTGAAAATGTTAAACAAAAACGATTCTAAGTCTCGAAATAGTCTCGCAACGTCATAAACGGACTAAATATATATGAACGTCACTTATTTAAACGTTACAAGTTAACGTAGTTAAGTTAGTTAGTTAAAATACTATATAAAACTAACTTTGGGCTAAAACTGTCAACTTTCAAACTAGTAATTAAAGTTTAAAACTCAACTTATTAAGTTACTTAAACTATAGGGGCCGTTTATGTAAAATAATTTAAACCAACCCATCCCCCCCTGAGAACCCGTTTTTCCGGCCTTGGTTCCGGCCACCTCGCCGGAATCCGGCATAACCTCCGGCGACACCAAAAATTCGCAATTTAAATGTTTTAAGTTCAACTAAATTATGGTACAATGTACCTTAGTGATTTTCGAGTCTATTGTAACCTGTTAAACATCATATAATCCACCCATTTACTCGAATTTACTAATTCAAAACCGAAATCTAAAACCCATTAACTTCATTCGACACAAAACGCATCATTCAGTTAATTGATTAACCAAAACGATTACAAAAACGTTCGGAAGCTTTTTGTAACGATCAATTGAACTTAAAGCAACTAATTAAACATCCAATTAATCCATTTACTCGTCGTTCAAGCTTCGAACAGTTCGACAACTTCCAGACCAAATTAAACAAATTCAATCGGCACGATTCATCTCTACAACTCGTTTTCACTCTCTGCTACCTTGATTCCTATCAAAAATCATAAGAACCCGGTGTTTGATCCGAACCCGTCGCTATTTGTTCTTCGTTCTGCTTCGGTTCAATTCATCACCAAACAAGTAAGTATTTATATGTAAATGATCCTTGGGTCGTCCTAATCAAAAGCCCTATGATTAATTGATCGTATCTTTCATCAATATGAACATTTTGGTGATCTTGATTTCTAGGGTTCATAGTTGAATCTGGGGTTTTGCTTGAAACTGAACAAAATGAATTGTTTTCCAATTCTAGTAACAAAATCGTTAACTGGTCTAGTGGTTGTGTGTTATTTGGGTGGGTGCATCGGCCCTGGGTTCTAATCTCCTCACCAGCATATTTTTTAAACATTTTCTTTTATTCTTTTATTGGTTCTATAATTGCTAAAAAGTATATAACAACCAGCCTCTTTTAAATTTTCGTTAATGTTCGGTTATCATTCTTTTTGCAATTATCTTAAATCTAATACTAACACCATACTATATATTTTATAAAATACTTAAAATATAAGTTTAATCTAAAAATGGTTTCGTATAAAGTATATTTAATACAAAATACTGCAACGGTTCGTATAAAACCCTAAATCCCCAAATTGTATTCCAAAGCCCTAAATTCCCAAATTGGATTTTGAAACCCTAAATTGGATTTAAAACCCTAAATTCCCAAATTGGATTTTGAAACCCTAAATTGGATTTAAAACCCTAAATTCCCAAATTATATTTTGAAACCCTAATTTTCAATTTATAATTTAAAACCCTAAAACCCCAAATCCAAAACCCTAGAATTTCTAAGTTCTAGATTCTAGTTACTATATTATTTGTCTCGTTTCTAAATTAGGTTTTCCCGGTTAATTAGGTGGTTCTAATATCTGGGCGATCCTCGATCCTATTTAATATTTTCTTGCGTTGCTATACTATATCAGATTTGTATTTGAGGTGAGTAAACTCACTCCCCTTTTTCTATTTTACTATTTTGGGGCTGAAATACGTCTTTTACTATATTGCGTTTTCTATTTGTTTTCTAAAAGAGATCACACAAATATGTTAGTCTAGTTTGGCCGCTGGATGCAATCGTATGTGTTAGTTAAAAGTAGTTTTATTGCTTTGTAATCCCACCGGTACAATGTTAGCGCTAATGGTTTGACAAACCCACCTGCTTGTACAACATCGATAGGTGATTTAAACCCGGCCTTTCTAATTCCATGTTTACTATGTCGAGATGCTATGTTGCTATACTATGTTGCTATACTATGTTGCTATGCTATGATGCTATACTATGCCATGTCCCTAAGTTGCTAAATGATGACTTATATATCGAGACGGTAAACGACGGTTATTAAAAGTCATCATTATTTATTACATGAGTGGTTCTCATGACAAATGGCTAGACGAGATACTATGGTTTCTATTGTGGTTGGTGTGCTATTCTATTCTAGGTGTCCTGGTCGAGTAATATTACAAAATTACTATACATATGGGATTGCGCAGCATATCTTGTTGATCTCGGATTTCAATACTATTACTATTCAATTTGGGTTTTACTCACTAGCTTGTGTAGCTAACTTTATTTTCGCGTATTTCAGGTGGCGCGTGATTTTGGCTTGTTTCTTTGCTATTCAAGACATAGGGACTTGGACCTAGAAATAATACTAAACATGACTATTTCATTTACTGCTGTTATGAATTTGTCGTTTTGCATTTAAGACTTGGGTTTTGCCAAATTTATGATAACAAATTATTAGACTTTAATAAAAGTAACACCATGTGCTTTGTTTACTACGGATATCCAATTCTATGACAGCCCGGTGTTTTCCGCCGCCGGGCGGGGTGTCACATCAGGCTTCTTCTCCTTGTTGCTGACATACAGCCTTCAACTTATTTATAACTCCAATCTCAGTTGTTTTCGAGGAGCCTTCAGGCTTTATGCCAGACACATGTTTGATAGACATCTTTGTGGGTTGTGTTCTATGGCTACAAAACGGCAAATACAAACAGTGTTAGCTTTCAATTTGTAGACATGTGAAGAAAAAATAATAACATGATAACATATTAATGTGTAAGTTCTAGGGTGCTGACTTTTGATACAGTTTGTTCAGCAAATGATAAAAAATAATAACATGGTAATAAATTAGATGGTCATTAGATGGTCAAATGATAGAAATGTAGGGCATATGAACTGTCTACACCTAGTGAGTACAGTTATTCGGCAAAAGAAAACAGTGGTACTCCAGTATCATGTACGGCTACCAAAGAATTGGCTGTTATTGCATATTTTTTTGTAAAGAAAACTCATAGAAGACAAAGTAGAGGCGACAAAAGCATTCCTACGACGCTTTCCGACTATCGACATAAAAGCAACACAAACCTAAAAGGCGAAAGACGAACACCACGATTGAAAAACAGGAAAAGCAAGTGTTGTTGATGAAGTAGGTATAAAAGGAGAAGGGCACGTGAAGAGCACGCCTACTCCACCGACCTTCTCTTTTAGAAGGTTATACAATTTAAATGTGTGTAAATGACGCAACTCCACTTATGAAACTATACAATCTAATTTCATTTTAAAAGGGTCAAAACTACCCCCCCACCCCCACCCACTTTTGAAACTATAACTATCTATAGTCATTTAAAGATATCAAATGTATAGTAAAATGAGTCAAAATGACTTAAACACACTTTATAAAACCAAAGTTATCTACTTTCAGCTCAAACAAATCAAAACTATCCCAACCCACTTTATTAAACTATAAATATCAAATTTAGATTAAAATGAATCACAATGACCTTGACCACTTCATGAAACCAAAACTATCTACTTTAATTCAACCGGGTCAATAAAAATATAACATACAGAGAAAAGGAATGGCGATGCACCTGGTCTTTGTATAGAGGTAAAAAAACTTACTCCATAAGTGCATTTTCTACTTTAAGAGCTTGGCCAAAGGGAATTGAGTTTGGCTGCAAGTTTTGCACTTTTGTAATCCTCTAAGCTGAGTGAACCTATGCAACACAGAAAGATAGGTCGTTAAGGAAGTAAAAATGTTTGCGCATGAAATTTACTTCCCGATATCAAAGAGTCGATGTGTTTCCATTTCTTATCTTTGTAGAGGTGACAATTTTGACCTGGATAAAAAAGGTTGATTTTAGTTAAATTTAGGCTCGAACTAGTCAGATACTCAGATGGGTTAAAAACAATTAAAAAAATTATTATCTAGTTGGTCATTCAGATAAAGGGGCATCTTATTGTAGCTTAATTATGTTATTTGAACAAAAGTATTCAATAAACCACAGTTACCTTTGGCGCGTCTTTCAGTATGCTTGATGTGCCTCAAACAAATCAACAAGCTCTCGGGAGCAACAACAACAAAGACATTGTCCAGGCAGAAGATGAACAGGCTAGTGATAGACTATCACACTATCACAACTTTAAGGCCCTGATTTGGTAAGGTGGTAATCTGAATGTCACATGTGTAAAATCTTTTTACAGTGAATAAGGAATGAAGATTGTACATATATAACAAACAAGATAAGAAATGAATGCAACTGACAAGCTTAATGATTCAAACTTCTCATTAATTGTGGGGTTCAAAAAACCTTGTTTGTTGTGACCTTCTAGTGCGGTGAACGCTACCACAAACACACGAGAGAGATATGGTACCAGTCTCGCAAATATATAAAATATTAAATGCTGAAAAAGATATACAAACATATGAACTCACACTTTGCAGATAAAGGTCAAAACTTGGGATGTTACAAATCGCCCCTCCTGAAGAGGTTTCGTCCTCGAAACCTAAATAACGCATAAAAGTTTAGACATTAGAACTTTAGACCCAATACATGAACACATTGCATGTATATTTTTATACATAAAATTGGTCCACTTACCTTGTGTGATCATTACATCCCTTGTGCAATACTCATCTCTTGTTAATTCAAATTACCAATGGTATCGAGAGGTCACAACTCAGATGTAGATGCCTTACTTTAGTTTATTTTTTGCAGCTTCACTCCACATATACATCTAGTTATTATACAGATGCATTATTTACAAAGAAAGCTTCTATTACCTTGAATTACCTGTTGTCTTTTTAGTTAGTCTTGTTTAAACATGTATGAAATAAGCGGATATGCAAACATTAATCAAACGACAGTTTAACTAACTAAATAATGTTCATGTTCATGGGAATTAAAAGCATGAAATCAAGAAACTTGAACCCAAACTCAGATGATCATGGTCATCAGTTTGAATCTACATCCCCCTAGTTAACACAATCATTATGATACTTTAAAGATCATAAACAAGAAACAAGATTGTTCATATAACACAAACAATAGCCGATCGTGATTATGGGAATTGAAGGTATCAAACCAAAAACCTTGAGCCCAAATTCAGCTGATCTTCACAATTAACATGATGTATGGTGATGCTTTAATAATGCTAAACAAAACAAAAAAATGATTTATGTAGTCCAGATTTGCCTCAAATCTAGTCCAAATTTGAGCTAAATTTGAAATCCACACACATCGATTTTTTTTATTTCAAAACATTAACTTATAGATTCTAAATTCCAACACACATCAATTCATTTTATTTCAAAACATTCCAGGAGCTTTACATTTCACTATATGAACCTAAAAGGTACTGCAAATCAAAAACATAAACCCTATATGAACGAAGATGAAGATTTTACCAGTTAATCGAATAATTGATTAAACAGTTGATTGAACGTTTAATCGGAGACGAAGACGAAACGCCGAATCGGAGACGAATACACTAAGTTTAAGTCGGATGCTATTAACGATCTCAAATCGAACACGGAGAAGTTGTTGCCTCTAAATCGGATGTTACCGCCATTAATTCTTTCAAATCGGATGTTGAAGATGTTGACGGTTGAAGGAATCTCCGGTGAAGATGTTGCAGACGAAGACGTAGGTATAGCCGTCGGATACGAAGGTGGAGCTGTTGGAGGAATCACCGGTGACGGAGACGATGCGGTGGAGCTTGGAACGTAGATGAAGGATTTAGGGTTTTGTAACGTTTTAGGGAATTTTGTCTGTGGACTTGTGGTATGAAGATGTTAATTAAAATGAAACATACTGGAGGGGTTAAAATTGAAGATAGATGGAGATCTTGAGGGGGTGAATCGAAAATACTGTTTGTGGCAAAATTGTGTTAACATGGGTAAGTTTGCCACAATTTTGCCACAAATTAATATTTTTATTAATTTTTTATTGTTTAGGCAAAATTGTCTTAAAATTTATAACCATGCCACAATTTTGCTAGAAGGTAATAATTTTTTATTATTTAAATTTTTTAATATTAAATTAAAAGTCAAAAAATATTGTTTGTGGCAAAATTGTCTTAATATATGTAAAGTTTGCCACGATTTAATTTGCAACAAAATTGTTTTGTACGAAAAAATTATGTTTGTCAAAAATTTATAGCCATTTACACAAGCTTTGTAACAACGTTGCCACAAACTAATATTTTTTCAAAATTTGAATGTGTTTGTCAAAAAATTGTGGCAAAATTTCAAGTTTTGCTACAAATTTGCCACAAGTATTTAGAATTATATATTATGTTAAAATATTGTTGATAAATTGTGGGAAATCATTTAGGTTTTGTGACGAGTTTGCAACAATATTTGGTTTTGTATCTACTTTGTGAGAATTTTGTATGAACTATTATAGGTTTACTTTCTATTTAACTTTTGTTGATATGTTGTTGCAATTTTGTAACAAATACTATGTAGTGGCAAATGTGTCACTAGTATTTGTGGCAAAAAAACTCATTTTCTAGTAGTGTCAATCTATTTCTTTTTTCGTTCATAAGAACTAATTGGTAAACTTAAAAGCCTAATAAATGAATACCCTATCAATAGTTGGATTAGGTAAATCCTAGCTAATTAACGACGAATTCTTGTGTAATGGTCAAATGAAAGGTATGAGGCTTTGTCTATTAAAAGGTCGAGGGTTCAAGTTATATATCCAGCACAAAAACACTAATAATACTAACTTAATTGGTGATGTTATGATGCTAACCACTAACTATTAACTATTAATCTGTCGTTAGAAAAAAAATAAAAGTTTTCTTGCTCTAGTTAGTTGGCCTTCGAGAAATAAATCATTTATTTATCACTCTACCACATCTTATAATTTTTTTTTCTTCCATTCAAATAAGAGGAACCCAAAAATCTCAAAAATTAAAAATAGAAGAAGAGTCTAATACGTATAGCATTTTTAAACTATCGGCTCATATTTAAGATATCATACCTAAAATTTACACTGTTAATAGCAACTCCACTTTGGCATCAGTAAAATCCACCCATGCTCGACATGTTAAAATTTTATAGATCGTATGTTTTCTTTATTGTATATAATTCTAAAACACAAGATCTAACAGACCTTGTGTTTTAGACCACAAACTTTGACTAAACTACAAAATTTTCATTCACTGATATTTCTAAGTTATTTACAACTTTGACACGAACTTGACATATTTACGACTTTGACCCCTCTACTTTTTTTATTTTTCAACTTTGACCTTATACTCAACTTTGTTAACACAGATTGAAGTCGAAAACGTTGTTAACACATGTTACGATATCCAAAAACTATGTCGCTGCAATGCATGACTCATGTCAAGAAACTCTCATGCCATAACACGTGCTAAAGGTCAAAATCTTAATGTCACATGTTTAACGTGTCACAAAATCAACGAGATCCAGGCACCGCATCAACAATAAATCTAGCTGAATAGTAATTCTCAAAATTTCACATCAGAACTTACACCTACGTACACAATTTGAACTTCCTATCTTTTTAATGCTCCTTGTGGATCACATGTGAAACCCAAATTGGTGACGTGTTGTAAACTTATTGATGATCGATCTAAGGCCATGCATTTAATAATGCAAATATTTTGATCCATGCATAGTTGACTACTCAAAATACATCACTCTCACATGATTATTTTGATCCATGGAGCCAAATTAAGCCTACCAAAAAAGGTTTAACTATAGGGACAATGCAATATAAAACTGCACATATATTGTTGATCGGTCGTTTTCATAGCATCATCAACACTTAATAAAAATTATTATAACTTATCTTTGTTATTATTTCTTCATTTGTAAGCAAGATTTGGGTGTTCATAACTGCAATATAGACAACAGATACCATAAAATAGTACTTTTTTCCTCAAAAGGAAGTGCATTGATGTCAGATCGATATAATATTGAAATAATATATAGTATGAATATAACAAACAAACTACTGGCATGCATGTAAACTGCTAAATGGTCTCTTTCTTCTAGACGTGAATACATATTGCATGATTTAATTGGCCTCTTGTATATATATTATGGTAGTAAAGTATCCCATAGGGTGGAAACGTTGCAACTAGCCGGCCGGTAGGGCGGGTGTTGGGTGGTAACGGTACCGCTACGGCACTGTCATCTTCTCGGGTAACGTAATACGGTACTTTTTGCCAATGAATTAACCAACACAAAATTGAACCATTGAACGGCTCTTTTAGTAGTTAAAATTCTATTGTTTAGCCTTCTATAATAAAAAAAAATTATTTATAAACGCTATAATACATATTTCAAAACAAAAAAGAAATATTACCTTCCTTTTTACATCATTTTCATTACAATCTTCTATACTTAACAATCTACTCAACAAAATAAGATGCAATATGTCACACCCTAAATCTCTAGGCGTGACTTGTCTCGTCATAACTACCTAAATGAATACCAAGTTAAACACAAACAACGAAAGTCTTTAACATTAAAGACCATGGCATTCAGATCCAATTTGAACTTTTAACAGTGTTTAATACATAAGGGTAATCACTCGACATGAGTAATGCACAACTAGCAATTTATTCTACGAAAATTGTTCCCAGGCGTCCAACTTGATCATCATTCTATGTGGAGAATCATCATCATTCCCTTTCTAAGCTAAACCTCCTGACCTAATGTAACAACCGTGAAATTCAGGCAAATATCCATACAACCCTAGTCAATGATTTTATTAAACATATATACAATAAGACTTCATTTTTTAGTTAGGTCATTCATGCTAGCAAGTCCAAAACAAATCATGACATGCATCATGTAGACTCAAAAAATTATGTCATATGTCAAGTCAGTAGACAAACTCGAACATTAGTGATGTTTCTAAATAAGAGAGCTCTAAGTATTGTATCAAGTTATTTCTTTGCAAGATCAAGAAATCAAGCAACTTGGTTTCCCAAGGGATTTCATGTTCAAGTAATCAAGCAACCAAAATATGATCTCCTTGAGACCAAACCAAACACCCTCTCAAACCCCTTAAAAATCGGTCTGAACACAACCAAGTCCAAAGCATTTAATTCATGTGTGAAGCGTCCATTGCGGTTGTTAACATATAGATCAATTGAAGTTATCAATAGACACACTACTATTTATAAACGTTTCAAAACTGTTTGTTTTGCGTTTTACAAAACTCATTTTCTAAACACCAGTGCATGATTAGAAACATAATTGACTTGTATATGTTTTTCTAAATAAAATAATACTAAACATATAAATTTCGTTAGAGGAATAAAAAGAAATTGAACTTTTAAGTAAAGTTATAATTAAAAGAAATGTGAATTGTATCTTAATTTTTTTTAATCTAAAAGTCAATTATTCAATCATCCTTTTGTGTCAGACATCACCAGACACCCCAATAAATATCATCCATATTAACTTTTATCCCTTTTTAAAATTACATAATAATATATCTATCTTCTTCTTTCTTTCACCATACAAAAACGGAAAAACCAACTTCAGAGCTACTCCGGCAACCGGAAAAACCAAAAACTCAATGAAATCATCATGATATCTTTACGGTCTACACTATTCTTTCTTTCTAGTACATCACTCCTTATATATAATAAATATTTATAAAAAAATTAAAAATTTTCAGGCCCCTTGAGAGACCGGGCCCGGGGCGGTTGCCCACCTTGCCCCGCATCCGGGCCGGCCCTGCCTATACAAACCCAACTTAAGAAATCCTTTCATACCACCCCTTACAAACGAAAACACTTCTTTTAGACAACGAAAATCCGTTCTCCATACCCCTTAAAACCTGCAAGTTCAAAGTTCTCATGTGCAACAAGTCCTTTGAACCATTGTCAAGTTTAGGTGCTCAAGTGATCACCAAGCCTTTCAAGCACCCCTAGCTATATCTCCATCCTTTTCCTTACTTTTAAAGTGTGAGATCCACTATCTAAGCTATCATCTATTGTAATATGATGTTCTCATGGCCTTGACTCATCCAAAAGTGTCAAAATGTAATGAAACTAACACCTAGAAATCAAGTATTTTAATATAGAAACTATTAGAAAAACTTAGGCCGTCTTCATCAACTGATATCAACTGTTTCTTGGGTCTAAGTTTAAGTTTATAATGTCTAGTTTTCAGTGAACCCAACCTCATAATTTTTGGAGTAGTACGTATAACCAGGGGCGCAGCTTAGCATTATCCGGGGGAGGCCCCGACCCCTGCTGTTTTTTTTAGAGAAGTACCGATTATTTGATTTTAGCACTAATTTTTATATATATTGAATTGGGTCCCATCTAAAAAAATTAAGAAGCCCACATATATGCAAATGTCTTAGGTTTTTAGAGCTGCATGCATTCGTGTCCGCAGGTTGCGCGGGCGTCGCAAAGTTTCAAAGAATTTCCAACATCCAACCCATTTTTTGCACCCCCCTGCGCGCGGGTAGATGTCAGAGTAAAACACAACACATGAAGTTAATATGACTTGGAGAATTAAACATATAAGCTAAAGTAAATTTTGTTTCCACACCTATGTGGGACATGATTCAATTCCATCCTTACCAATCAACTATTTTGAGAGTTGTCCTCTAATTGACAAACATTATCTAACATATTTTATGTATGTGTTTGTTAAATTATTGTTCATTTTTTTATGTACAAGAAAACTTTGTTTGAATGAATGAATAAAAATTAGATATTTAGAATTTTTATTGTTTGACCCGACCCGTATCGAATACCCGACCCGTACGTATAACCCAAAACATAGCGATAGGAGAAAATTTTCGAGCCTCATGACTTCGGACCCCCCTACGTAAGCATTCAAGCTTCGCCACTACGTATAACCATTTTAAATAGCTAGCGGTTAGAAGATAAGGTGTCAAAAGTGTCATTTTTACAATTTAATGCACTATATTAATGGATGTACATTTAGAGCATAAGGAACCCAATTGAATTGTTTGTCTTTTTAACACCTTTTATTTTGAGTAATTATTCCCCTGTGATCTCCATACATGAATCTTAGTAAAACTATTGAAAATACAAAAAAGGAACCAGTCAAAAAATAGTTACACTGACACCCATTGACACATGAATTATTTTTTAAACACTTATATCTGACACTAGGATGTGATTTATACCTTTTAGAAACATGAGACATGTATCTATAAGTCGTAATAATCTTGGATTTTAAAAGGACACTATAGTCCTCGAAAATAGGTTGCAAATATAGACAATAATATAACATATTTCTGTTAAACTGTTAGTTTTAGAAAAAGGACCATTTAGAGGCTAATAATAGATGTATTATACCTTCAATATACAAAATATAGAATTATCTATATTTATTTTTTCAAAATCTAAATAAGTCACCAACGGTTCAACGTGTCTAAATTTATCTTCATTGTGTCATAAATTTATAAAAGACACAATGAAGAAAAATTAGACACAATGAAAACGTTAAATTTTTTATTTTTGTTAATTTCTCGTTTAATTTTTTATAGAGGACAACAAGGGGAACAAGGTCTATGAGCCACTTTTTTTTAATTCTATTTAGAATTTTTTTAAATAAATTTGTTAACCCGTCATTCTAAGTTTTTCTACTTGCATTGTGTCTAAAAGATTCTGTGTAGCCTTCTTAGATTCTCAACTATTTGTAGGATAACTGACCCATACACACACACACACATATATATATATACATATATATATATATATAAATGATTAAATTCATTTGAGAAGACTCATATAATATTGTATATAATGTATTATTCAATTGTTTTATTTGCCCTTGTTTGTATGAGACACAAGCGGGGACTTACATGAAGCGTATGTTTTGGTTATTGGCTCATGGTAAAATTACATTTTTTATTGTCCTTGCAAGATCGTTATTAGATCAATCATGTGGATTGTTTATCATGTTTTCATGTCAAGAGCACTTTCATATCATCAATAAAACCCAGTGAACTCACCAACCATGTGTTGACCATTTTAACATGTTTTTAGGTAACTAAAGAAATAAATCAAGTACAAGCATGCATAACATCGTAGGAATAATGCATCAAAAAGGACTGTTATAAAGCTCCTAGTGTAGGCTTTAGAATTAAATCTCATTCAAGACAAATTATAGAATTTGATGTATTGTAATAACAATGTTAATTTTCAAGTTTTAATCTACTAGTTGTTTGCAATGATGAGTGTCTATGTATCCAAGTACATTGCACCTTGTATTCCGTTTTAACAGGGTGTGACACCTAGCTAGTGCCTCCCGGCATCACCTGCACCGGCATCACGAGCTAAAAGACGTCAACAACAAGGTTATTTGTGAGTCCTAACCAGTTACATAAACTTTAAACATGAATCAAGTGTAAGTGGGTACATATGTGTGCAATGTATTAATCATCTAAAAAGTCAAATCTTCACTATATGACATATGTGGTAGTGCTACTAACATATATGCCACTTAACTAGTCCTTGTTACCCCCAACATGGCATAAAAAGCGTTACCTTATTAATGAGACATTTCTACCTATATGGTTCCAACTACATATATATCCTGAGATAAATATTATTGGTCCCTTATGGACCTAACTACCTTAAATCCTTAATTACTTACCATGTGGTTTAAAATGTGTCCCTTGTGGACTCACCCCTCGAGTGTTTGTTCCTTATGAACCCTATCGTGTGATTGACATGACCATGAGTCTGATGCACCTCACTATGGCATGTCCCTCACCGGGAACAATCAATTTCACAATATACACATAGATTAACATTTCATTTCACAAAACATGTTCTTTTTTTTTTCTTAACAAGCTCAGGCACAACCCCGAAAAAATATAAAAGTAGGGCCATAAATAGACTCACCTTATGTGAAGTCTGCTGGTAATCACAAGTGTAACACGTATCTAGCAAATAGAACGCAACAATATAACCATGCCATACTCCCTGTGAATGATGTCAAAGATTTCAGACCGGTCCATTATTGATTTTAGTGCGTTTAGTCACGTATGTGACTTTAAGCTAGTGCCTCGTGCTTAATCGATAAATCAATATCATTCGTAATTACCTAGTATTTTTTGACCATGGGCTTTACATGCTTAAAACATTTACTTAGTATCTTAATCACCTTTTAACATTGTAACTCATGCATGTCAATGCCCTGAAATCATCATCAACAGATCTAACTGAACTACTGAAAGATTATGCAGCCAATATCTCATATTGACATATTCCAGTTCTTGAGATGCAAGAAGAACAAGACCCGCAAAACCCAAGCTTTTGAAGACCCCATCTTCTACTCCACAAATCAACGTCTACAATATTAGTGTAAAACCTTATTTGAACTCGTTACCTGGAAGATGATGAATGTTCTGTTGAAAACTCTGTATCAGCTTTGCTGAAAACCAAACAGCTCAATGGCTCGTCACTAACTTAGTAGATCCGCGTTTTAGGTTGAGTTTGTTTAAAAAAGGACATGGTTACCGGGCTTTTTGAAGTGCTGAAAAATATGCATTCTTTCTGACACGAATCAAAGACCCATGATGAGAGAGGTTACGGGTCGGTTGAATGAGAATCTTTGTGTAACTCCATAGTTACCTCATTTATAATACCATAACAGAATCTTGAAATCCAGACAACAATACACAAGCTTGTATCATTCAAAAATTTATGAACAAACAATGATTTTACAACTTACAACATGACTCCCCACGTTTCTGTATGTGTGAAGTTCCATCTTCGCCTTTCTTTTTGACCATAATCAAATCATATACTGTGTTCCTTAAATCATGGCTGATGAACTCCTTGATGCAACTTCATAACCACTTGTTCTTCTTCCACACGTTTTGGACACGTATCTGCATTGGTATTTGAACCAATGAAGGGCATAAACGTCTGTTCACTTCTTTGACAACTGTACAGCTGACTCATGTATAGAACTCGTCAGCTTGTTTTTGTGTTCGATTGTAAAGCTCGAGGGTCTCCTTATGATTGGGGTCTAAACAGAGTGCCGCCTCACAATCTCTTAGAGCTAAATTATAATCACTCATCGATTCATAAAATGCTGCTCGAAGATGGAGCATTTGTAGTTCGGGTTTAAAAGCTATGGCTTTTGTAAGTTCTTCAACAGCTTCAGTTTCTTTTAGTTCATCCATCAACACTGGTGAAATAATAAAGTTTAATACGTTAGTAACATGAACAAAACATGTTATGATAAATATAGGAGGGTTCTAGGCAGAACACAACTTTTTGCAAGAACAGGAAGAACAAAACAAATCATTCATTTTTTATATCTAAATTTTTTTATATATAAGAAAAGCTTGAAATGCAATATTTATTCCATCTCTTTTACAAAACAAAAAATACATGGACAAATTTTGTTTATTTATGGGCCTACACGTGTACAAGTCATGTGTAAGTTATATCACACACATAACAAACACATGTGTAGGTATTCGTTTAATGGTTAAAAATAAGTGATTTAGTTTCTTTTTTTCTTCTTGCAATAATTTTGGGTTCAAAAATGAACTTATTAGTAAAAGATCATATAAATATAATTAATTTCATATATATCCTTTAAAATCTCATAATATTATATTTACCCACAGCATACTCAATTTCATAATATCAGTCTGTTTAGCTAAATAAAATAAGTGTAAACATTATGCATTTAGATGATTCATAGTATTAACAATAACATTGATTCCATTTCAACTGAAAATGTCGCAACTAGTAAATAAGTGACCTTATAAATTTAATACGAATGAATAAATCTGATATTTTTTGTGTTTTAAAAGGGTAGGATATGATATTATGAACTTAAAATAATAAATAATATATTTTGAACATTTCAAAGAACATAAATGAAACTAATCAAGCAGAGAACATTATTTAAACTCCAAATAATCAGATAATAAAAAGTACCTGCAGCTCTATATCTGTATGGGTAAGTCCTGAGAGGATCCAATTGAGTAGCCATACACAAATCACTCATGGCATTATCACGATCACCATATTCTGAACGCTTTTCATAAGCGGATGCATTATTTTCTGCTTTTTCTATCAATTTTGTCATTTCGTCGTATGCAGCTTTTCTTTCATCTTTAAGAGAATAGACACGTGCCAACCCTTGATGAGCGCGTGTGTGCTTTATATCAAGTGCATTTACATAACAATCTGCAGCAAGATCGAGTTTCCCAGAGTCCACGTATATACTCCCTAGATTATTTAATGCCTGCGATAAACAAAAATTATAATTTTATCCTTCTCCTTCCATTTTTTTCCTATTTGTTGTGGATGTGGCAAGTTAGTTATGAACACGTGGATTTGGGTTTTTTTTATCTCAAACCAGTCAAATAAAAAGCTAGTTAAAAAGATGTTTAATCGAAGGTGACATATGGTAAGTTTTAACCAAATTGTGGCTTATTCTGTTGACACGGTGCTGATGTGTCAGATGAAAAACATTAAGTTTGGTTATTACCTTAAATCCCATTTCTTAAGGTTTGATGGATTTTTCAGCTCTAATATAAGTTGGTTAACAATAATAATGTTTTTGTAATAATGATTTACGAATTAAAAATTTTAAATATAGTTAACAAAAACTGACAAGAAAGTGCTTGTGGGTCAACCAAACCCAATTTCACCCGCCCTTTTGTGACCCATATTAAACAAATGAACTGTTTCAACCCGAACTCATGGTCCGGCCCACCCACCAGTCTTGCCACCTAATATGTCTACATATCACTTACTTGTCCTTTTCGAAGCCCGTCTGAAGGGCATTTGAGAGCATCAATAAGAAGTTGAATAACAGCAGAAGAATCAGGATCGACAGACGCATCTGCAAGTGTATATGCTTTAAGAAAATAAGCTTCAAATGATCTTTGAAGAGAAATTGATTCTTCCGCTTTTGATAAAGCTTCTTCACGATAGCCAGTGTCATATAAGATCCATCCCTCATACACAAGTCTTTCATGATTTGTAGTTGAAAGATTTCTAGCCAATCTTAGGCTTCGCATCGCCGCCTTTTGGCAGTTTAATCTGTGTACATAATAGGTGAATGATTCTCTTTTAGGTTATAAGTTTATCACAGAAAATAGGGTTGAAAGCAAGATATAGGCATATAGCAACTAACATTCATGTCATTCTTTATTGCAACCAAACACATTTTTCCTCCTCAAAAACAACAATTTATTCTCACTTTCTTTTTACGATAACAATATACTTCATGTAATTTATCCATTATAGCAAATGGGTAGCCTGTAGGGGTGTATGCAAGTCAAGCCATCAGTTAGCTACCTGAGATCGGCTCCCTAAAAGCTCGAATCGAGCCAAGCTTAAACGAGCTCGAGCATAACCTTCACTTATCAAGTTCAAGTTGGCTTGTGAGCTAAATGAGTCTATTATATTGTGGAAACTTTGAACTCACTTATGTGATGCGGAAACTTTGAATTCGCTGATGTGGTGGCGTCGGTTTCCCCTTACGTCAATATCAAAGTACATGTGGACGGTGACATGATGTAAAAACATAAACCAGGGCCATGTAAGTAAATTCAACTTGTAAAAGCACCCATTTTTATAGTGGAAAACATAATGAAAGTAATTTGCTATTATAATTTATAAGAAGAAAATGAGAATAAATGGCTCTTATATCTAACCCTAGATAATACAGCAGATAAAAACATCTTTGAGGTATAGACTTTACCTTAAAAGAAGCAAGGACTGCCTGAACCTTAAAAGACTCTTTCCAGGGTCATGAGCCATCATTTGATGTATTATAGCAAGTGAGCCAATATCATCTATACAAGACCACCGATCGTAAAGCTGCATCCAGCAATCAGCAGGAGTCCACTGTTTGACTCGTTGACTCAACAAATCAACCAAATAATCACATCTCATTTTACCATGAAACATCATATAATAAGGCTCTAAACTCAACAATGCTCTAATATCCCTCACAGCAGCTTGATAATCCTCAAGAACAAGATAAAACCAAGCCCTTAATTCAAGGCAATCAGGAGAAACCTTGAATCGAATGATTTTATTGATTTCTTGGATCGCCTCGTTGATTGAATTTTCAGTCACCATTGATACAGCTCGGTATTTATATGGGTATGCAAGTGTAGGATCTAATTTAGTAGCTAATTCCAAATCTAGAAACTTTTTACTTCCAAGATTGTATAAAGATCTTTCTTGATACATCCACCCGTTTGGCTTTTTACAATCTGATAATATCTTGTTGATTAAATCACGTGCTAAATAAGTCTTTCCTTGTTTATACATGGTTCTGGACATACCCATAGCTGAATAAACATGGCCCATTTCATATGCTTCCTTGAAACAATTTTGGGCGTCTTTATATTCTTCTTTTTCAAATAACAAAACGCCCAGTTGATGAAATGCAAGCATTTTCTGCCATTTTTCCGTTGCACAATCAATCAACCGTTCAAATAGCATGACTGCATTTGATGATGTCATCTTTTCCTCCATGGCTACTTGGGTAAGGAAATAGTATAACAAAAAAGAAGCATGATCAACCATACTTAGTTTCTCCATCGATTCAGGACTACAAAACAAGCTCAACACTTTGGGATTGTTCAAAGAATTTGGAAGCTCTCTTAACAGAACTTGTAAACAAGATGCAACAAGGAGACTCGCGTGTTCTTCACACCCATATTCAATAAATATCAACGCATCATCAACGTTGGAAACCAACGAGGATAAATAAACCTCACACGCGGATTTCATCTCCTCACAACAAAACTTCTGCGAAAACGACAGAATCTCCAAAACTACACTCGGAGAAACACCATCTGCAATCTTTTTCATTCTACTAAACATTTCCACGCCTCTCATTGCTTCGACGGATATCCCAACTCGAGTAAAATCAATCCTTTCCTTAACTGACTCAACAAAACTACCATACAACAATGTATTCAATGGACTAGATAATTCAGCAATTTTACCCCTAACACAACTAATCACCTCATCCCCAATACAAAACCCTACAATCTCACCTTGAAACTGATCATCATGTGTTATAACATTAACATTCAAATTCTCAGAGGCATTTTCACAAACACATTGACAGCAATCAAAAACCGAACCAAACCGACCACACTCACCATCAATCAAAGCAGATTTCGGGCATTCGAGAACCTTACCGAAACAATCCATAGCCGAAACACCATCAAGCTCATCCTCTCTCCTCTCATATCTCAACCATGATGAAATCACAACTTTCGAATGCACATCAACCGCATAAGCCCTAGCAGACTGTAAACTCCTCCTCAACAGCTTCGAATCACCCAATGCACTTAACAAAGCGTGCTGTTCAATATACAAACCACAAGTTTCAACATCAGTTTTCGAATGCATGATTCTACAATACAGGTTTGAAACCGAGTCAACGAAGTCAACGTGATTCAAATACGGAACAATTTGTGGTTCAATTAGGTTTAAATCAGGTAAACCATAAGGAAGATGTGATTTAGTGTTGATGAAATGGAGCGACGTCGTTTCGTTACTGTTTGATGAAGAAGAAGATGAGAGAATTGAATTGATTGTTAGAGCGTGGACTTGAGTTGGCTTTTTGCATCGGTCTTTGAGCTTTAGATTGACGGATTTCATGGTGGTTGTAAATTGACGGATCAAATTGATGATTTTTTTGTCTGTTGATGAGCATTGATCTTGATCGTGAGATGAACTGAAGATCGACATGAAATCAAGTGAGTGATGATGATGATGATGATGATGATGATGATTAAAATTTAAAACCTAGCAAGCTAGCTGGTGTTTAATGTTCATCACCATTGACACAAATTTGATTATACTGTGACTGAATAATAATGAGAGAGAAAGAGAAAGATTATGATTATAATTATACTTTATTTTCTGTCAACATTATTTGTTCAATTGTTAAATATTTGTGGGTGTAAAGCTTTTGGAGTTTTATTCAATTAAATACATATATATAATATGTTTAAAAAGTTAAAGATGATGATAATGTATATTTAATGAAATAAGCTTAGATGTTTAAAGTGTTTTAATTACATAATATGAAATAACCTTTGTAATGGATTGTAAGTGGAGCGGTTGGAGAGTATGTAATATAAAATTTTACTGAGGAAAGGGACGTGGAAGAGTAATGTTTCTGACCATATTTATAGAATTCTTTACGCCTCAATTTATGTTTCATGAGGCGATGTTTCACGTCTCATGTCATTGGTGTCTCACTCAAGGTCTCTACTGCTTTTACTGATTATAAGAAGAATGGAACTTGTCTTTCGTAGGAAAATAACTATTTTAATTCGTTTTAGTAATTCAACGCGTGTTAGTTCGCAAAATATATGTGTTAAGACTTAAGACTATTTGTTGACCGAAAACCCCAAAGGGCGTTATGCCCTACCGCATTGACAGGGAAGCAAGACAAACAACACAAACAATTAGGGTTTATAAGAGTGTCATGCATTGTTCGGCGTTGAACCCTTGGAGCTTGTGAAGAAAAGAACTCGGTTGACATATTTTTCAACACAAATATAGATGGTGGAGGGGTTTTATTAACAATTAGTTATCTTTTTAATCAATATTACCATCCTCACATCGCCCCCACCATAATATCCTTTTAATCACTATCAATATCAGCCTACCACAACAATATATCACTATCACCATTTCACAGTATATCTTAGTCGTTGCCTTGCTTCATGGCAATATTTTTTTCACATTTTTCTTCATTATGACTTTTTCACGATACATGGTTCAAATCTAAATAAACTCTAGACCCTAAATACAATTTTTGAAAATTAAGATGAAAATAGATTTACCTTTATCACGCAACCAATGTATCATTGTCTAATAGTTAATTGCTAGCTTAAGCTATTGTTATTAAATTAAGATCTAGGATAGCTTTTTAGTTGTAAATTTAATCTATTATATTTTAATTATGAGTTGTAGCTAATATAATGGAAAATGAAAGAAAAGGAAGCTTTATGAATAAACTTATATGTTTAAACCTTAGATGAAGATGGTGTATCATTTCGAAAGTTGTTCTCTCTGGTTCTTCACTTTTTTTATTCATATTTAAGTGTCAAATTAGGTTTTGAGACAAAAGTTTGGTGAATTTCCATGTGACTTTATTCTATATTAAAGTGATAAATAAATGTCTAATTTATGTAAGTTGTTATCTACATATTCAGTAATATATAAATTGTTATACATTTTTATAATTTCAATCATTGATTATCAATGCTATTTGATATCTATCTTCTCATTAAAATAAGTACTTGTAGTGAAAATTGAAAACTCGTCAATGGATGTGACGAATTCAATGTTGCCACAACAAAGTTAATAGGTCACAAGTACTTGTAATGTTTTAAAATCATAAAGATTTTAATGAGAAAATATTTTGATTCATCTTTTAAAAGATTGCTGTTTTTTCGCACCCCTTGTGAAAACTTCAATATAATTTCTAGAGACTAAGTTGGCATGTATCAAAGGGGGTTCTAGTGTAATAGTAAGAGATTGTTTGGTAATAGTAAGAGATTGTTTGGTAACATCTGAATGGATAACTGCTGAATCAATAAATGGTTTGAATTATTAATTGCTGAATCAGTAAAATGTCTAAACCATTAAGAGTTAATATATTGGTTAACTATTTAAAGACAAATGTCTTACCAATTAATTAAGATGATAGCTCTTAACCATTCAGGCTCTTTATAATGTTTAACCATTCAGATGCAAATGTCTTAACCATTCAGACATCTACTCGCGAAACAAACAGTCTGAATCATTAAATACTGAACCATTCAGACATCTGAACCATTAAAAAGCTGAAACAAACAGCCTTAAGTTGTTTACATATAATGTTATAATTTTCAATTAGTAGTTAAGAGTTCTAGTTAAAGGCGGTCTTAGTATGGACAATAATAATGTTGTTTAAAAATAGATTTAGTATGTGTGTTGGTTTGTTATTAAAAGAAAATAGCTTGTTAAAATTATGAAATTGGAAAGTGTTATTGTTTATGTTTGTCATATTTTTCTCATGGCATTAATATTTCTTGTTTCTAATTCATCTTTCTATCTAGATATGCTTGTACACATCACCTCCCTTAATCTCATAAATTATTTTATAAGTTATTGCTAAACCTATTTTTCTTTTACATCCACGTTGACCCCTACTTTACTATGACCCTCCGACTTTGTTTTTACTATGTGATGCATAAAGTCTTTACATCATAGCGTGCGAGACATGAAACTTTTTGTATTAACGTGTGAGATGAAGTCATGTACATTGTCGTTGTATCACGCAGCCCGAGTCTCATATCTAGTTATACATCTAAACTGTAATAAGTGTTAGATAAATATATATATATATATATATATATATATATATATATTAAAAAAACACAAAATCTATTATTTTACTATAAATTAAAAACTAAAAGATCCATAATGAGCTATGAGAACGATATTATACATGTATGGTTGACATGCATGGTTTCTCCTTGAGGTCCTAAGTTTGAAAGCAGTTGAGGGTTTTTCGTTAAGTGAGTTTTCTTCGAGAGGTTAGTAGTGCAATGTACATGTTAGTTTTACCCTACAAATTTTTGCCCATGATCGAGTTTGTGAAGTAGTTGATCCGCATGTCTTGCAACATTAGCTAAGGTCGAAGAGACATATTCGCCATAAAAATTTTGTAAATTTTGAGAATATATGAGAAGAGCCATTATTGTTCGAGCAACAAGGGATTAGGATCCAAGAAAATTGATGATGTCATGCAATGAATTCAGTCTAGTTTTAGTTTTTTTTTTAATAATTTGAAAGGGGGACGTTTTGGTGTTTTATGTAGGCAAAAATTTATTTGATTGTGTTCTCAAAACAATAAAAATGACTTGTGACATGAGTCCATTTTTTTTCGTTTTCTTTTAGATAGAAAATGATGTTTCATGTGCGTCGTTTAGTAAATTATTCTTTTACTTATTAATATTAGCAAATGTAATATGGATGACAAATTATTTTATCGTCGGAGGGATTCTTTGTTAACACCCTTATATAATATGAGAATTTGAGTTAGCTTGTCAAGATGAATCAAAATCATCAATTTTTTTGTTTGAATAATATTATTACACATATATAACATTATGTTCTTTTATGCATATGTTTAAACTTGGAGGTGTAAGTACTCTAGTGTTATGTTTACATTTATACTCACGTACACCAGTTGTTCTAAAAAATTCAATATTTATAATTTACTAGGTTTAATACCCGTGTGTTACACACGGGTTAAATAATAATATTTGTAAAGAAATTATAATTATTATGTTTAATAATTTGTAAATATTTTATATTTAAGAAATTTACTCTATCAACTTTATGCATGCATGGTTAAAATTCCATTCAATTTCCCACCAAAATTTCCTAATATAAAAAAAATCCCTCCAAAAATAGCCCCTTAAAAGTTAGAATTATTAGATAGATTGATAATTTTGTGAACATGTAAATTTCAGGAAATCATTATTTTCGGGAACTTGGATTTTTTTTTGTCTCGCTCATTTCGGGTTGTGAGATCTGTTTTTTTTTAACGGGTGATATATTGTGTTATCTAAAATTTATTATATGACCATCAATAATAAATATAACTATAGTTGATAGAGTTCATTTTGGGTTTTCAATTCATGGCTCGTGCTTTTGTTTTTATTCTTGAGAAAAATATCACAAATGTTATTTTGTTTCGAGATTGTTGCTTCGATTTGTACTATATACGTATAGTTCATTTGTTTACGTTTTGTTGTCCAATCTTAAAATCAAGAGAAACTTTTTCTCTTTAGTTGGTATTATATATATACTAGGTTTAATACCCGTGTGTTACACACGGGTTAAATAATAATATTTGTAAAGAAATTATAATTATTATGTTTAATAATTTGTAAATATTTTATATTTAAGAAATTTACTCTATCAACTTTATGCATGCATGGTTAAAATTCCATTCGATTTCCCACCAAAATTTCCTAATATAAAAAAAATCCCTCCAAAAATAGCCCCTTAAAAGTTAGAATTATTAGATAGATAACAAACTCAAAGTAACTGACACTTGTCTTAACTTTTTTACACTTGCATATTTTTAGACACACATTAAAAACACAATGTTGTATATGTGTGATAATTTAAAGATTTATGGGCACCCACTCTTGCTATATATTTTAATGAAAATCGTGAGTTTTTTTGTTGTTAATGAAAATTAAGTGAAACGGGGGCTTCGGCCCCTGCGTGTTTTTTGGGCACCCGCATCCTTTTAGAGACCAACGGGGGCTTCGGCCCCTGCGCGTTTTTTGTCACGATGTACTGATTTTTACCCCGATACCTTAAATTTATGTATATATATTAATCTCGCCCCCGTGTAAAAAACTTACATGTGTTATATATAAATACTGAGCTCGCGGCTCGCCCCCGTCAATAATAAACAACACCTATACTAGTTGGGTAGTTGGACCATTAGTCCATTACAAATTAAACACTTAATAATTTAAACCTATTAGCCTATTATAATTTATAATTGGGTAATTAATTGGGTTGGGCTACAGAAAACCCAACTAACAACTCATATACTCATCTCTTATCCCTCAATTCATGAAACAAGTCAACAACTAAAGAAGATCAAGAAGGAAAAAAACAATAACAGAGGGGTGTGCAGGCCAGTGCGACCAGAAGAAGAAGAAAAGAAGCAGCAAGTGCGCTCCGACACTCGACCAGCAACACAGCAGCGAGCGACCTAAGGTAGTTTGGTTGGTTTTCTTTCACTTTTGGTGGTTTAATTTGAGTTTAGGATTTAGGGTTTTATATTGTTAAGTTTTTTTAGGTTTTGTAAATTTGATTGAAACTTGAGTTTATGATAAATTTATGTTAACTTATCATGAGAAAGGAGACAACTCTTCATTATTTTTTTAAAGAAAGGATGTTGAGGAAGAAATTGTTAATGAAAATCAAGTGAAACGTCAAAAAGCTCAAACTAGTAAGTCGAAAAAACAAGATAATTAACAAGAACCAGGTATTTCTCGCATTATCATATATATTTTAGGTCATTGTTTTGTTAAAACTTATCTAGTTTTTATATGTTTTAGTTGAATCATTTGTTTGAATGAAGAAATTTAGATATTTAGTGTTCGTTATTGTTTGACCCGACCCGAATCAAATCTTCAACCCGAAAATATAACCCGAAACATAGTGATAAGAAAAAAAATTACGGGTCATGTGATTTTCAGCCCCCGTGCTGAAAATGTTCAGGATCCGCCACTGCTCCAGAACACTAGAGTGATTGCATAAACTAAACTAATTATTTAACCATTACAATTAAAACAACTAACGGATATCGAAGATAAATCGGTTCAAATATGACGATAGATCAAATTGAACCGGACTTTGAACACCACTAATTTAACGCTTCTAGGCCTCTAGACAAGAGACACACCAGATCATTTAATTTTTTAAAAGCCACATATGGGCCACATCAACTATACACTACAAAAGTGTGTCACGAAAAACTCTAGACCTAGCGGACACCTTTTTTTTAAAAACCCTTTGTTAAGAGCACACGTATCTCTTTTGTCATTTAATACTCTTTTTATGACAATGGGTAGAGGTGCACAAATCGGTTTTTTTGAAGAACCGGTTCCGGTTCTAGAACCGGTTCCGGTTCTTGTTGTCGATAAAGGAACCGGTTCTTACAATAACCGGTTCGGTTCTAAAACCGGTTTTTGGTGAAAAAACAAGAACCTAGTAACCGGTTCCGGTTCCTAAAAAACCGGTTCAGGTTCTAAAAAAAAACGGTTTTTTTCATTGACATGGGCCGAAACGTTAGGTTGCTGCAAATCTTTACTCTTCATTGGGCTTTCATTTAGAGTTTATTGTCATAAATTTGTTATATTATTTTTAACTAAATAAGTAGTAACATTAAAAACTTTAAATATTACAAGATATATAGCTTTTAAAACATTAAATAAGTAACAACACTAAAACATACCGGTTTTTTCAGGAACCGGTTTTTTTAGGAACCGGTTCCGGTTCTTTTGGAACCTATAATTTGTAAAAAATAGTAGAACCTATTCAGAACCTACGGTTCGGTTCGGTTCCGGTTCGGTTCTACAAGAACCGGTTCTTTTAAGAACCGGTTTTCGGTTATTTGATCGGTTCTGGTTCCGGTTCCGGTTTTTTTATGCACCTCTAACAATGGGTATTATACCAAACTCTTAAAGTCACCAACCGATTATCTATCTAATAAATCAAACTTTTAGGGGACAATTTTTGAAGGGATTTTTTTTCTATAATAGGAAGTTTGAGAGGTAAAATTTAGCTAAATTTTTCACTATGCAAGTTGATGGAGCCAACTCCTTAAATGTTATATATTTACAAATTGTTAAATATAATGGTTATAATTTCTTTATAAATATTACTATTTAACCCGTGTGTAACACACGGGTATTAAACCTAGTTACAAATAAAATACTAACAATTTTAACAACAAAATATGCTAACATAAAAATCATCTTCATATAAATTTTTAAATTTAATGTAAACACAATATGAAAGAATGTATGCTCAATTAGTTGAAACAATGTAACATATTAAGGCTTCTTTGTTGGAAAAGATTTTTCTATACATCTTTGTATTTATTTATTTATATAAATTAAAACAAAAAACAGAGGCTAACAAGAGTGTAGTGCAATTATTGAAGAATATAATGTTTAGAAAAGGAAAAAAAATGAATGATTAGGTAATGCATAACACTTATGTTCAATTGTTTTTAGTTTTAATTTCTGAATATATAAATGCAAGTGTTACAATCTCTTATTCATTTAAGTAAAATAAACCATAGCATAGGATTCTTTTAACAAACACCAAACCAATAATATCATAGCGTTAGCTATATTTTTTTATTTAGTTTCAACATCTAAATGTCACATATTTTAGTCGGTTTTGCGCATTTTTTTGCTACAACTTACACAACAGGTCTTTGTTTTCGCAAAGACACTACATTTCAAGAAAGACGTCAAACTTACCAGACATTAAAGTCCTTTAAATAACCATCCATAGACTTTGTCAAGTCAAAATCTATAGTTCTTTACTATTTAGCCAGTATGATATGTTTTGACTTTGACTTGTTACTCAACTTGTGAATCACTTTACCACATTTAGTTATTACTTATTAGCAATAATATATATTTATTTAGATGATAAGTTTTTGCCTACTCATTCTTATCATGCACATTTGTCAACTAGCAAACTTTGCACAGTTGATTATTGCATACAACCAACAGCAACACAAACACAAAGTCAATGAGTACACACATATACAAGAAAAACCCACCAAAGCAAGTATGACCCATCACATGCATGAATTAGCTGCAACTCTGCATATATGAAAAAATATACCAAACTACAATAAACCATACATATCTCCAGCTCAAATGTCCAAATTGAAATGACCCTCTTGTCCTTCAAGAGGTTGTATGATTGCAAGGGTTAGGTTGAGTAGGTCAATATGAGCAGGTGTATGTTTGTGTAATTAAAACTTATAAAAAAACAAAGATTCTTGATCTAAAAGGTAAAACTTTAACAAATATGCCATTAACTTTGACCGAAACAGGATCCGATGAGCATTGATAAGTTGCTCAAGAATCTTGAATCAATGTAAGAATCTGAACAAAGATTCTTGAACTTACCCAGTTAAGTTAGGGGCTATTTGTCAAAATCTGAATCATTAAGTGTTGAATGGTTAAAATGTTTGAACCATTAAGATACTCTATCAATGAGAGTGATATTGAGGTAGAACTTCAGGTGATAATAAGTTTGGTATATGCTCCATTCAGCATCTTTCAATCTCTTAACCATTCAGCACTTAACTGAACCATTCAGAAGTTCTTTTTTTATGAAACAAACGCTTTAAATGCTGAATCTGAATGATTAAACACTGAACTGAACCAAACCATTAAAAGGCAGAACATAAAGCTCCTTAATTAGTTCAAGATTCTTGATCCAAAAGGTAAGAACTTTAACAAAGATATCGACAACTAGACCGGACGGGTCTTGACAACTGGTAAGATTGATGCATTTCAAGATTCTTGATAAATCTAAGAACTTGAATAAAGATTCTTGAACTTCAACAAAAGTATTGACTTTGACCACATCTGGAACTGATGATGATCAACATCTAACACAAAAACACTCAAATTGTAGAAACTTGAACAAAGTAAAGCCCAAGATGATGCATATCAAGGTTTCTGATCCAAAAGATACCCATGGGAACATTTAATATCAACATCTTTTACTACACTTTTACACAAAACTATTAGCTCTATAGTCTATACACATTACACATATACATAATATGATGATCTTTTGCTTTCACTATAGAAGCCACAGCTTCTAATTCAACTGATTTAAAGCATTTTAATCACCCAAAGCTTATATTTCTTTATATACATATATATAAGACAAGGTCCGGTCAAACCTGCATCAGATAACCGCTTGCAAAGTTTGAAATAAACTTCCACATTTCCCGATTGTTTGATTACTTTCCTTAAGCCTGCCAAAACCGCTGCTCGATCAAGAAACTCAGGGTACAAACCCAAATCAAGCATCTTAAATACCGTCTCGGCTGCATCTTCATAATGAGAACCTTTGATATAACCCCTTAATAACCATGTTAATGTTTTCTTTTTATTTAATATACTCGTGACTTCGATTCTTGTAAGCAGACGAGAAATAGAATTTGTTTCTTTTTGTGAAGCACAGATTGCTAACACGATGTCATAAAGATTCGTGTCAGGTTCTTTTCCCAGTAATTTCATTTTCCATAACTGTTTTTCAGCCTCCGGCCCACGGCCCACACAGATGTACATGGCCAAAAGGCGTTCATAAACGACACCTTGAAATGATGGACCACCCTCTTCAATCACCCAATTGGATAGGCGAACACCGTCTGATAAAAGGGTAGATTGGTAATTTTCAATGAGATATCTGTCTTCTACATCCAGATTAGAAATTAAACCGGTTTTAGCGTAGGACTTTAATTTGCGTAAAGCTTTCCCGAATTCGTTAAGCTCTTTGACGACAGCTGTCATGGCAATTAAATAGCTATAAACCTCTGGTTTCAAATCAGACTCTTTGATTTGAATTACTAACTTAATTGCATCCCTGTAACTACCATCCTCCTGATTAAACAAAACGCGCAAGTCAAAACAACCAGGCATTTTAACGATCATAGATGCAAGACAAAATGCTAGACCATGTAAATACTAGGTTTTTAGAAAGAAAAAAATCATGCAACCAGAGGAGGCAGAAGTGAGAGGTCAGACGGGTCAGGTAACATGTCAAAAGAGTTCTAATCAAAATGGTTTATCTATGCATATTGAAATTGAGGTATAACGTTTAGTTTTCATTAATTTCCTACATGAGTACTAACTATAACCTTAACTACTCATGTTTCCCTACTTCCAAAAGAACCACTCTCTCCTCTTAAGACAAACATACACAACACACTCAAGAATTACTTAATAAAAAACTAAATGAACCATACTAACACTATGGATACTTTAAAGTGTTTACTAATGCGTAAAGATGTAATTTTGAATCAAAACGTTGCCAGAACGAGAATTTCCTTTACTTTAAATAAAAAAAAGCCTTAAATAAATTATGCTAGTATGCTACATGAAGGCATGTTATTGCATAATAACGGGAAATTACACAAATCCAACTTTTTGTTACAACGTATGAGTTTATAGTTTTTTCCTTTCTCAAATCACTTGTACCAGAATAGTAATGTTTATCTAATGCATAAATTATACATAGCAAGTATAAATTCACAAAAGATGGTAGACAATAAAGTAATCATTTTCAATATAAAACATGTTTCCTTAGTCATATATGACCATTACGCTATTTCCTTAAGAGCCTACGTCATAAAATAGCAATGCACATAAGTTGGTGGTTCATTTAGGTAAGCACTCCACAATTTACCAACCAGTATAGCCAGTAAAAAGGTAACATGACAAGCCACCTCATCAGAAAAAGCAACACGTAAGCATGAACCGGCCACCAAGTGATATATGCATCAAATATTCACATTGGCCAACTTCATACTAGTGCATTTAGTATTTAACTATTTACCATGATACTCAACTTAAGAGGGCTAATTACACAAATAAAATTCAAACATTTTAAACCATAATCTATTTCTAAGCACATATAGTATATAACCAATCAAGAAACGAAAACTCAAAACTTACCATCATCTTCCAAGCAAGATAACCGGCAGGACCTCCTTTTCGCCCGGATCTTTCACCACTTTCATACCCAATTCCCCTCTTCAAAACCTCTTTCACAAACACCACCCCTTTCTCCTTCTCCCCTAAATCCCAATACAACGAAATCACCTTCTCGATCATACTAAACCCCGGCTTCAATCCCACACACTCCATATCCACAAGCAAATCAATCACATCTTCAATCTCATGTTTCCCTTCAATCAACTTCTTAACCCAACCACACATCAATGAAACCATAAGCTCCATTGTTTCATCATCAACTTTATTCTCTTTTTTCAACCACTCAAACACTTCCAAAGCACACCATGAATCTCTACCTTCTTGTGTAAAATAAACCAACACAAGCTGCAATTCTCTTGCAGATAACCTTGAATTCATTTCCTCAAGAACATCAGATGGTTCTCTTCTCATTCTTTCTAATTCCTCAATCGCCTCGAAAAACCCTTCACTCATTTCATCTTCATCATCGCTTGTTACAACACTGTCCAATTCCACGGCTTTACAGAACCTAAATTCGTGCAATTTCATAACTTTACAATTAGGGTTTCTGCTCGTAATTGAAACCCTAGAACGGGAATTGACGAAAACTGTTCCATTAAAATTGGGGATTATCCTATTAAGGTTTCGATTAACGGAAATGAAATTGATAAAAGATGCAATTCCGGAAATTGAACCCATGTATCAAGAACAATTAGAAAAATAGAATTAAGGTTCAAACCATGAAATTGTGAGGTGAAATTGTGGTTAAATGTAATGGATAAGCAATTGGGAAAGAGTGTGAGGTGATTGATACAAAAGATTGGATTTTTATTGTTGCAACATGTGGAAAGAAAATGGATGTTGAAGAACATGAAAGGGTGTTGACGTGTGGTGGATGATATTTGTTTAATAATAAAACGTAAATAAATTCCGATTGAATTATCAAAGATTGTTGGTGGATTAGATGACAAATTTCGAATGCGACATAACACCGAATGAATATTTATTCGGTAGAATAAACATATCAAAATCAAATGAGTTTTAGTAAGGGTTTATATGTGTTGGTTTTGATTCTTGAAATTGTATGGATTGATATAACTTTTTTTAAATTTGAGTTGTAGTTAAAATAAAGAAACTTGTTAAAAATAGCCGTGACGTTGTGTGTAATTATCGTCGATACAAATATGTGTGTAAGGATAGAGGGAGGGTGGAAGTTTGCTAGAAGGACTAGTGTGTGAGGAAGGAAAAAGCGGGGAGCGAAAAGAGAGAATGAGAAGAATATGATTACATTAGTGTTACTTAGACTAAAAACAGTTTTATTATTGCCTGAGAAAAAAAACTCAAAAAAACTTGTTACAATTATTCTTTATTTATCATTAATCCAAATCCCCCGCCTAAATTCTTATTTTATAGATTAACTACACTCGTTATACAACAGTATAAATAGGTAAACAATAAATTAATTCATATATATTATGTATTATGTATTTGACATAACTCGTTGTATTCTACTCAACCTTTACAGACTTATAGATTTGGTTTAAGAAACTAACTTCGACATATAATTCAATTGTTAAGCCTTCTTTGTATAGGGAGAGGGATGTTTGTTAAATTGGATCAAATTGAATCGGATATCATCCGGATCTTATATGATATACATGTATCATCTATAATATACCGAACTAATAAAAGCGTAACTATAGTTCAATTGTCAAGTTTTTAACCTCTTTAAATAGGAGCAAAATAGTAAAAAAAATATATTTATTCTAAAGAATGATAAGGTTTACTTTATAATTATAATTTATGATCACTAATTCGTTCTTCTTTTGATAACATAGAAGGAAGTGACTAAAGTAAAATCAAATTGTGACTCCATTTATAAGTGATTTTGGCACGTATAGTATGGATGAACCAGTTTAATTGGTGTAGCTATAGAAGTTCCTAACATATACTATAACGGACTAATTTAATGGATATATCTGCGTGAGTTTTTAAATTGAAAAGCATAATTAATGAAGACTCGCTAGTTGAAAGTAATGATTGAAAATAATAATAAAACCTTCTCTTGATAAATATAGGTTTGACATGATGCAATGAGATGAGCAAACTTATTCTAAAAGGATCATTTTTTTAAATGGATGGAGTAATTTGGATTATTATATCTTAGATTCAATGACTATTACAATTTGATGACACGATTGTAAATATTTGAAATTTTAAATGATAGTTCTATCCATTTTTGTTGATTTTTCTAGATGCACACGCAAGACACTCATAAAGTCTTTTAGACGTTCATAAATTTATATACGACACTATTTTTTTATTATAATGTTGATAAATAAAAATGAAAAGAAATCATATTTTCAAATCATTATATAGTATGACAGATCATTGTTTAATATTAAATCATGTGATATTATAACTTGTTATACAAAAAATTCACACGATATTATGACGTTGAGATTTGCAAGCAACTAAAAACATCATCTTCATCCCTATAATTACACTAAAAACAACTATTTTTTCTCTCTCATTCTAATTAAATAATAATTTTTTTACCTTTATCATTACAGTTTCTCTCTCCTTCACTCACAACCACTTTTTAAAATCATTAAAAAATTATAGGGGGTGAACAGTAGCTTTTCAAATATAGAGTTTCTCTCTCCTCCACCATCAAATTTTCTCTCTCCTTCACTCACAATCACTCAAACTCATCCCTTAAAATATAAAAACCTCACTCACATATATTTGATTACCCCACTGTGAATGTTCTAAGTCAAGGTTTTAATTATCAAACCAATTTTCCTTTTAACAATTATTTAATTTAAGAAGTTAGTTTTATATTAAACTTTTATTTATGATTTACATTTTATTATTTAATTAGTTTTTCATTAAAATAACTTACTCTATCTACTTTAGTTTTGTTTTAATAAGAAACTAGATATATTCGTCGCTAGCACGTTTACGAGTTAAATTTATATTAAGATGCTTGATCATCAGGAAATTTTAGCCTAAAGTTGCATGACAGTTGTTTATTTTTGAAGCTCAACAACAAAACAGCACTTGTTAAACCAAAGGGATTATCCAACTGTGTTTATGACAATCCTTAATCTCATTCTCATCATCACAACCTAATAACTTCATATGGGTCAAATAAACAAAACAAATCAACTTAACGTTTTAAAATCATCGGACAACCGGGGCTTAGATTCTCTAAATGAAAAGCTACATTTTATTTTGAGCGTGGCTGCAGGGAGGCGCTATCAACTCTGCCACGCCTACACATAACTACAAGAAATTAGGGTCTTTATCTACACATAGTATGTGTTGGTAAAACTCTATTATGTGTGGGTGGCTTTTGTTACCTACACATAATATAAATGTCATGATGTGTTGCCTCGCACCTGTAGATATAGATCATTACCCACACATCAGTTATGTGTAGGCATCTAATAAGCAATACCTACTCATATATGTGTAGCTAATACTAATTAATATGTGTGGGTAGAGGTATTACGTTTGTTTGTGTGTTTAGTGACGTGGCAGGTGACGTGGCGGGTGACTTGGGAAGTGACATGGCAAGTGACGTGGACCATAGTGATGACATCATAAAAAGTGTTGTGGACACGTGTCATTATTAAATGTGTGGGTAAAAGAAATATTATGTGTAAGTAAAAGTAAACGATGTGTAGGCATTGCATTCAATATGTGTAGAAATACCAATAGATGTGTTGGTGAGAGATATATTTTGTGTTGATAAAAGGGTTGATGTGTAGGCATTTGATTTGAATATGTGTAAAAAAAGATATACATGTGTTGGTAGAAATATATTTATATGTGGATGTTTACTAGCATATATATAGGTAACATTCTTCAAATATATACGAACAATTACAAATATATAAGTGCAAATAGAAACATATATGACGAAAATTACCATTCTAAAATCAAATTTTGAAACATAATCTTTCAAACCACCAAAATAAAGTACTAGTTATGCAATTCAAACGCTCAACAACAACGCTAATTTGATATGACAAAAATACTAAAACTACTTCACTATCCAATACTTTCACAACGCTAATGTGTCACCTTGAAATGCTCATGATGTATCACCTTGAGATACCCCTATTATGCTCCATTCTTGCATTTGTTGAGTCAGATTCCTCATAATGATGAGATCATAGTTCTCCAAGTTATCTAGTCCGGTTAACATACTATATTGAAAGCAAAACATGTACATTGTAAAACAATCTAACTAGATCAAAATATTCTCACTTATGTTTAAAAAAAAGGTGAATTTTGACTCACTTACGAGTAGATCAATCCAGGTCAAATGAGTAAAATATTGTATAAATGTAAAAAAAATCGCAATTGGGTCGAAATGGAGCAAAAGTGTACTTCTAAAGTTTTTATTGAAAAATAGATTAGGACAAACAAATACATGTTTTGTAATCACAGTTAAGACTACAAGGGGTAATAAAAGAATTCAGAACTTTTTGACAAAAGGTCAACCCTACATGACTGGAAAAAACTTACGTGCACAACAAATACTCGTTTTGTCCCAATACCAACCCGCCCACCATGTTTTCTAAATGTAAAGGTGTTACCTTGAAATAGAAACTTCCCGTAACTCCATCAACATTCAGCACCTACAGATGATTTAAATTTTCATATGACAAAAATGCCTCATATTTTACTTGATCATACATGATACAAACTAACTTATAGGTTGAACATGAAACTATTTTAAGAAAAAAATACACAGCTAGATAAACTGTAAGGCAAAGTAAATAATTTAAGTATGTGGTATTAAGTAAACAACATCGAATCAAATATCAAGATTGACGTGAATAAATAGGATAGTTGAACTAACCTTAACACAACAGACCGGTTTGCTACATCTACAAAATGAGAAAAAGATGTATTTAAATCGAAAGACGAACATGAATTAAAGTTGATATTCAGTATAAAGTGCAGCAAGTGATATTTAAACAAATGCATGCCCATGATGCATCATCAAAGTCAAATGCAGCAACTAGCATTAGTCATACGTGTCCATGCCTACCTATCTTACATAATCAAAGTATAATGTAGAACGGCCAAGTTACCGTCTGAGAATGGATATACCATGATCTCTCTCCAGCAAATGAACAACCTGCCCTGTTAAATGACATATTTGCAATGTTTATGTAATAAAGGTAAAGAAATACTTCAACATTTATGTAGCAAACATAAAGATATATGATAGGAGCCATGAATCAAGATCAACATGGTGCGTGAGAATTACACATCAGTGATTAGAGAAACACCAAACACTCGCTAGGGAATTTAGAGAACTTATTAATTGATTGTTCTGCATACTAACAAGATAAACAACAAAATTTGGGCTGCCTTGAGTTTCATGGAATACCAAATTTCAAATCAGATAACACGTCTGAGCTTGATAGAGACTTCAACCGAGTTCTGGACATTGTTAACTCGTAATAATGCATCTAACAGCAAATTAATTAATCTGGGGTGATTAAAAACATCATAAATAACCAAATTTCTTTCTTTTTTTCAACATGTTTTGTACTACTTGCAAGTGCATTAATAGAAGATTATTCAATAAGTTGACAACTTGCTGCTGGTTCAAGAATTTGGTGGAACCAATCAATTGCATCGATATATGAAGTTTGATACTTTAATCTAACCATACTCCTTGTGCATTGCCATAAGCATAAAGTGTCAGCTAGCAATCTCACATATCAAAACACACCATCTGAAATACACTTCATATCACAAAGATTTTAAGATCCTTCTTATGAAATAGCATGAAAATGTATTCTAACCCATTTAGGTTTATTATAACCACTATTGTTCTTTTACACGTGATTCTTCCTATCATACACGTTTGACCCGCTATCAATAAACCTCAGTGGAAATGTTACAGCTCATGACCAATTTCTGTTTGTGATGTAATTTAATTAAAGCATCCACCTTAATGTAATCATAGTATATACTTCTTGATTAAATATTGCTACAAAGAGGTGAATAAATACCTAAGTTTCTTCAATGTTGCAGAGAATTTAGGGCTTTTAAAAGATATATGAGATGAAAATCTTATCATGTGTGGCTATGATTCCTGAGTGGTATTTGGTTAATGTGACCATAGTAGCATCAGTAGACTAAATTTTGAAATAATTATAGTAACTACGCATTTTATAAAGTAAAGTAATCATATAATCTAAAACAAAGATATATAACCATCATAACTATTACTGCAAGATTAAGAGGTTGTATATACTACACAAAAGCATACCGTCACAAACCGTATCAAAGAAGAGGTGCAAGCCGGGAGTGACAGTGGCAATCTCACCAGCAGCCTCGGATTCCCCTTCCACCTCTATGTTCACTACAAATAACACAAATTTAAACACAAAAATAACCACGCATTTATGATTCTACAAGAAGCTAACCAGTACATTTTCACATCAACACCAGTGATGATGGAGCCCAAGTTTCCGAGTAGTTCCAACAAATTATGGCACTGTGGACATGCTAAGTGATAAAATTAGGTAGCAACATACTATAATGAAAAAAAATTACAATTTATTATACATAAGTGAGCGTATATTTTACCGAGAGCACCACAAAGATTGAACACATGGTCTCCAGTTGAGATATTTGAAGCTGAAGTTGCAGCTCTAGATGTTTCATCAATTCCATATATCTGACTACCAAACAATAGACAGTTACTCAAAGTATTTGTATGAATTAACTGACTGATACCAAACCATTAATTCAGATGTTGATGCCCCCATATAATACTTCAACACAACCCACATCAAAATTCAATAGCAAAGTCAAATCAATATCAGTGTTTACTGACAAAATACCAAAATTACTTGTAAAAAACTTTAGGAATCAATTTATATGAAACGAAAATAAAATCAAAGTAACAAAATCTCAATAGTTCATTGAAAAATGTATGGAACCTTTATAATGATAACCTTTTCTAAGTAGCTATGGCTGATAGAGAGCATACCTGTGGCAGAAAACGGGCCTCCGAAGAGTTTCCACAAATGTCGAATGGTAATCGAACTTCATAACATCAAATGTAAAAATTAGATTAAAATAGATCAAATTGACAAAAAATGCATAAAGTAATACAAATAGCTTGAATTTTTTGGGGTTATTCGCAAAATTGACTTCCAGGTAAGCTTTCAATCTCCATTAAGAACAAACTTGAAATTCTACAAGAGAAATTACAATTCCATTCAAATGAAAGCTAAAATACTTAAAAATCTCAAAGGGGAACACCTGTTTTGAAACCTTCCATTAACTATACAATTTGACTAAAACCCAACTGGAAAGTTATATTAGGAAATATAGATATCACCTGCTTGTCTTTAACATTTTAAAGTGTACCTTCTCTTCCATTCCGCTACATGAAGAGCACATATTCTCTGTAAAAAAAATGATATAATCAACATACATAATGAATGCAAAGGGGTTAATTTAGGGGAATCATTCCCTATTATCGGGGAGCTTCCATTTGACATGAAGAAGATCAACTCTAGGGGCAACATTGTTTAATAAGTTCACTCAGCCCTACTCTCATCTTCCAACTGATTTGTTGCAAATTAAAATAGAAAAATTCAAATTATACTACTTAAGATAAAGAAAATGATTCATATTTCATAAAGTAACTCAATTTCTATGTCTTTATTCTTTAAACTTCTAAACCCATTTCACTATCGTTTTGGATACAATGTTTATGGTCAACACAACCCAAATCCCAAATAAAGGTCCCAAATAAGAACATATCTATAAGAGGTTGAATGTCATATACGCACAGTACCATCCTCAGAACCTATAATAATAATTGGAAGCTCATGATGAAAGCATACAACATAAACATTGTGTGTGTGGCCTTCTAAAGTCTGGACGCACGCTTTGGTTTGATAATCCCACACCTGTTTTAAGTATTTATAAACATACATATGGATACATTAGTCAATTGTAAACAACTAAAAAAACAAAATGGTTATAGACATAAACCTTAACAGTTCGATTATCTGACTCAGTCATTATATAAGGTTTATTACCACTGTTGAAATAATCCACACACTTCACTCCTTTGATATGAGCATCAAGTGTGAAGTTAGGAACAGGTGACCCGAGATTCCAAATCTTGAATATAAAAAGGGTCATAAACATTCATTATAACACTTATATATATACCACAATCATGCTTAAAACTACCTTTATAGTATGATCAAGTGATGCACTAGCAAAAGTATTGGTATCTTTAGGTTTGATTGTCACTTGCATCACATAATGGGAACAACCATAAAAAATTGAATACAAAAACAGCTATTCTCCCTGTCCCACATGTTGGTGTTATTTTCTTTACCATTTGTACGTTCTTATTTGGGACCTATATTTCAATCAAATTGGATCATTAAACTTTTATATTAAAGTTATCACATTTAGTACATGTGAAACAAAAAAAACATACCAGAAGTATTAGCTCTCTTTAATATTGAGTTTTGCAAACTTAGAAAGCGCCCCCAACAACATCAGCTTTTGTATCCACAGCTGGCAAGCTCAGAAGTTCAACAACCTCTTGTAAATCTACAAAATCATACGATGAGAACAAAAGCATAAAAAAATACTGAAAAAAAACATTTCCCGGATAAAAACTTCCCACACTCATGAATTTGTAACAAATGCAAATAGCAAACTCCAGGTTTAATTTGAACAAAATACAAGAACAGGTAAGAGATATGACCAGAAATTACCATCATTTAGATGTTAAAGCAAATGCAAAACATACTTGTGAACATACATCTTGTTAGTTATGAATCAGAAATTTAGAATACAAGCAACATATTTGTGAAATTGTTAGTTACAAATCTGAATACTCAACACAATATAACACTAATTAAAGCAATTGATCAGAAAAAGAGCAAAACTTAAAAGACTGAATTATTCCAAATCAGTAATGAACATCTAGAGTAATGATTTGATGCAGCTACAAATAAAAACTAAAACACATTTTTAGATGTGCAATAAATCTCAGTTAAGCAGCCATGGTGTCTATAGGAATGATAACCATAGTGTTACTTTGCTGAAAAGTTATTGAATTTAATCACAACAACCAATTATAACCACACAACCCAAATTAGCATATCTACGATCCATGAAATTCAAAAGAAGAGACTACAAGGAAAAATGACCTAAAATTTTAAATCTAAAATACAATTAAGTACCAATCTTAAACAACTAACTGAGAAAAAAATACCTAACACATATTGAAATCATCGTGTTCTTGTATTTTGTTCAATACAAAACGAAAGAGGAACAGTTTTTTGCACATATTTCGATTTTTTGCGATACAAAAAAAGACGAACAGTTCACAGACAAGAACTTGAAATAATCGACAGAGAGATAATACAAGCCTAGATTAACAAATTTAACATCAACAATAACAAATCTGTTTGATAGCTTTAACGATTTGGGGCTCCTAATTTTTGAGAGCCTAAAACCCCTGGCTTTACCATGTTATATAGATGAGCCGGATCTGTACCATAAGAAATTATTGATGGTTGTTTGAAGGATATGCTTGTGTGTGTTTGTTTGTAAGAAATCAGAGAGTGATAAAATTGTGTGGAACATATTTAGAGGGAAAGATATACAGCGGGAAATGTAAAATTTCAAGTGATTTGAACAAAAATTAGAGGGGAAGTATGAAAAAAAAATGAGTAGGTAAAAATAAGAAAATACATTTATATGTTATTGATTACTTTAAAAAAATATTGAAAATACATTTATAGAATTTTATATATAATTATCATTTATTTTTCTCATAAACTCATTTACTCAACACTACAATACCCATAATTCCAACATGGTACCCTTTTAAAAAAACTAAAAGAATAGCAATGGATGAGTGCCCTACCTGAGGTGTGGAAACTTGAAGGCAACTCACCCTCATTGGCACCTGCCACCCAAGCAGCCAGCTGGTGGTGAAGGGCGACATATAATGACCAATCTTACAAACCTATGAATTACAAATTAGGGTCATTGATGACCGCTTAGGGTAACTTTGGTTAATATTTGCCAATTAATGTTAATCTCAATCAATAAAGGTCATTGATTGTATCTTTATTGTAAATGATGGTCAATAAAGGTTCACGATGGTCACTTACGGTCAATAACGCCTAATTATGGTAAATGATAGTTAGTTAAGGTTGGCGATGGTGACTTAGGGTCATTAACAACCTATTAGGGTCAATCAGGGTTAATGTTGTCACAAGTCATTAATTAGGCTTCAAATGGGTCAATCAAGGACATTGGCATTTGTTTACGGTAAATGATGGGCAAGTAAGGTTAATCATGATCACTTAAGGTCACTAAGAACCGGTTAGGGTACGATAGTCAATTAAGGTTAATGATGGTCGCTCAGGGTCAATATCAGCAAATTATGATCATGATATCCAATTACGATTAATTTGATCATTATTCGTCAATTAGAGTTAATACTGTCCATTCAAAGTCAATCAAGGTACTTGGTCATATTTTTTAGCATCAATACGTCGGTTGCATTGTTATCACTTTAGAAGGTCGTAACATTGTAAATACTATTTAAACGGATAAAAAGATCAATTTTAACCAAATGAGCTTATAATATTTCAATTTTAATATAAATGGATCCAAACGACCCATTTGAACATAATAAGTTTATAATAATCCAAATTCAATATAAATCGGTCAAAACAACCCATTTGAACCTAATGAGCTTAGAATAGTCCAATTTTAATCTAAATGGGTCAAAACAACCCATTTGACTCTAACGAGCTTATAATACTCCAAATTTATTCTAAATTCGTCAAAACTGTGACACCCCGCCCGGTGGCGGAAAACACCGGGCTGTCATAGAATTGGATATCCATAGTAAACAAAGCACATGGTATTTATTTATTACGTTTAATAATGATATAGTAAGTTTAGAACATCAGTCTTAAATGGATACGACAAAAGTAATAAAACCGAAACAGTAAATGCCATCGTCCTTATTAATTAAACTAGGTCCAAGGCAATCCTATGTCTTGGCAAAAGCAGCAAAATAATCATAAGTATCACCTGAAATACGTGAAAATAAAGTTAGCTACACAAGCTAGTGAGTAAAACCCAAATTGAATAGTAATAGTATTGAAAACCGAGATCAACAAGATATGCTGCGCAATCCCACATGTATAGTAATTTCGTAATATCACCCTACCAGGACCCCTAGAATAGAATAGCACACCAACCACAATAGAAACCATAGTATCTCGTTTAGCCATTTGTCATGAGAACCACTCATGTAATAAATAATGATAACTTTTAATAACCGTCGTTTACCGTCTCGATATATAAGTCATCATTTAGCAATCTAGGGACATGGCATAGTATAGCATCATAGCATAGCAACATAGTATAGCAACATAGCATCTCGACATAGTAAACATGGAATTAGAAAGGCCGGGTTTAAATCACCTATCGATGTTGTACAAGCAGGTGGGTTTGTCAAACCATTAGCGCTAACATTGTACCGGTGGGTTTACAAAGCAATAAAACTACTTTTAACTACCACATAAGATTGCATCAAGCCGCGAACTAGATTAACATATTTGTATGATCTCTTTTAGAAAACGAATAGAAAACGCAATATAGTAAAAGACATATTTCAGCCCCAAAATAGTAAAATGGAAAAAGGGGAGTGAGTTTACTCACCTGAACAATATAGATAATAGCAGACGCAAGAAAGTAACTAAATAGAATCGAGGATCGCCCAGATATTAGAATCACCTAATTAACCGGGAGAACCTAATTTAGAAACGAAGCAAGTAACGTAATAACTAGAATCAAGAAAATAGAACTTCTAGGGTTTTGGATTTGGGGTTTTAGGGTTTAAAATTATAAATTTGAAATTAGGGTTTCAAAATATAATTTAGGGTTTTAAACTCCAATTTGGGGATTTAGGGTTTCAAATCCAATTTAGGGTTTTAAAAATCCAATTTGGGGATTTAGGGTTTCACACGAAACGTTGTATTATTTTTCGTTTAAATATATTATCTAGGTTATTTAGTAAATATAATTAAGTGTTTTAAAAGTGAAACATATAAAAATTTGAAGAAAGGAGGGCAGTGGGTTTCGAACCCGTGACCCTTGGGTACAAACCAACAGAGCCTAACCACTAGACCAGAATGGTTTTTTGTTAATAAAACTCGTTTTTAAATGTTTTAACATTTTTTCACCAACCAAAACCAATTCACAACATAAACCCTAGAAATATGATTCACCAAATTGATCACGATTCAGTAAATCAATCCCCACTTAAGCATAGGGCTTTTGATTCATGATTGAAGACGTGTATTTTAACATCAAATACTAACCTGATTTGTAACGAATTGGAACAGATTAGACGAAGAACAGTCGGCGTCGCTGTGATGATCAAAACGGAGGAATTTGAGATATTGATTCAAATTGATGTCGCAAGGCGATTACCGATGTGCTAAAGAGCAAAATGATTATGATTAATTGTTCCAGTTTAATCAGAATCGACGTGAGAAAGTTTTGAGGTTTCAATAGGCGCTATTGGACTTGATTATTGATCATTACACGAGTTTAGATTCAATTGATTAACATTCTGAAACGTACAGTTACAAGGGATGTAACCGATGGGTTTAATTGAAGTTTTGCGTTAGCTGAATCGTTCGGGATTAATTTGGTTTGAAAAGGTAACCGAACGTTTATAAGTTGATGTATATGGCCTCAATTGAGCTGCAAACACAGAATTTAAGTGTTGGTCGGGTTCGAATCTCCCCTGGAAACATTTTTTCGCAATTTAAACGAGTCGAACACATCAAAATAATGGTTTTAGGCATGGCCGGAGACTTGCCGGAATCCGGCGAAGTGGCCGGATATGTACTGCCGGAAATACGGGATGAAAGGGGTGGGGGGTTGGGTGAAATTATAAGTTACGTAACTGGTCCTTCATGTTTTGGGTTGTTTTAATCTAGTTATTATAAGTTTAATAATAGTTTGTAAATTGACAGTTTTGGCACAAAGTTAAGTATATATATATTTTAACTAACTAGCTTAACTAAATTGAAACGTAACAATTATACAAGTGACGTTTTTATAGTTTTAGCTCGTTAACGCCATTAAGAGACTATTTCGAGACTTCAAAGCGTTTTTGTTTAACGTTTCTTTTACGAACTATATATATATTTATATATATATTTTGAGTTTTATTCTCACAAATAATAATTATTTGATATGCGTAAATGTTTTGCGACATAAATACGATTATTTAGTTGAGACGGGAATAACGTAGAATTAAATGTGTTTATTCATATAATAATAATGAACGTTACGTTTTGAGAAAATAAATACGATTACAAATTTAATGGATCACGAATTCGGGTTCGAGTCGGGCATTCGGGTTCGGGTTTGGGGCAGATGTCACAGTCTCCCCTCCTTATAGAAATTTCGTCCCGAAATTTACTCAAACCGAAGTAGAAAGGATGAAGCAAAAAGGTGCGGATACTTAACCTTCATTTGGTTTTAAATTCATGTTCACATTTTGAGTTTCAACGATCATTAATGATTGGTATCTGATTACGTTTGAGTTGTTTGACTTCACGGTCATTAATTTCCAATGGCCGTTCAATAAATTGTATCGATTCATTATCGATATGCACAAAGAGATTTTTATCGGATTAGTACTTTTTCAGATTAGAAACATGAAACACGAGATGAACACTACTCACCCCCGTAGAGAGTTTCATCTCGCAAGAAAACTTTTGAGAATTCGATCAATGGGAGGATGAGCATTTTGATTGAGACATGATTTTAAATAACGAGATTAAGAAGTTATTTATTTTTAATTTGCTTGGTCTCATTGTGGATTGTTTATTTAACTCTTTTCACTAATAAGAGTTCGGTTGAACTATTTGTCTGTAGATTCGAATAAATTTTATTTGTTACTCAATATAGGATTAGAATAGGATACCAACTTGCAAATGAAATATTTCAAGTATATGGATTTAGAATTATTTACATGATCATCGAGAGTAGTCGAATTAAGTAACCTTGCACATAATTTAGTGGCTTAGATCAATTAGTAAATTGAGTAAACAAGTCAAGTGAAAATAAGATGATTAAATGTGGCATAGCTACATAAGACAAAACTTACTATGGTTCCCATGCACCAACTTCCATAATTCCGTGTGCACCCGTAATTACTTTAGTTTTTGCATGGACTCCATAGTTCATTCGATCACGTGCGAGTCAGAAGTCCACAATAATTTTTGGTTAAAATGATGATACGTATAGGTATTGATATCATATTTGATAGAAATAGTACTTGGGAAAATCATACTAACATGATAAGATATAGATAGTCAAATTCGAGTACTAGGATAGTAAAACTTAAGTTTGTGAAAATCGACTCTATGTATGTAAGATGTAATTATCTAAGTTTTCTGATATTGACCAGTTCATATGAATGGGTTGATGGTGTACATGTAATAATATAGTTTATTGGGATCTTTAGAAAAATTAGTTTCAAGAAATTTTGATAATGCGGATAATCCAATTTATAGTTCGAATGAATAAATCACTTAGTTCCAATTGGATTTAACTTTTAAGGTATTTGTATTTATATGACCAACCGCTTTAGGTATATCAGATGTAGGAGGTAAATAAGTTTATAAGAGGTGATGTTGTTTTTCTATAATGTAGTTTTTTAAAAACTAACTAATAAGTTGAAAGTTTTGATCTTTACCATAGATAAGAGGGTTGATTTGAAAATATACGACACAATTTAAGTTATAAGTACTTGGTATTGGAAAAACAGAATAACATGGTGTTTGTTACAAGTCTTTGTGTCATATTTGAGAAAACGGGAAAATGCTTGTGTAAATATTTGGCCGACGTTAGAATGACCAATCACTTTTTAAAGAAACCATTTATCACGAAATTTATATGTATATATATATATATCTATTTTTTTGCACGATCCTAAGACCAAAAGGTTATTAAAATTTCTTTTTTAAAAAAAACGATATATATATTTTGGTTTGGGAAAATAAGAAAATTATTTTAATAAAATCAACTACCGTTAGTTTTACAGAGTCCTTTGATTACACGTTGTGTTAACGTAACGAGTTTATAAATGGACACATTGGGTTTGGATTAGTTCATGAAGACTAGTTGCGTAGAATTTCGTTGGTGGTCATATGTATAGATGAAAACATTTAGTTGAATGAGTTCGGGAATAGTTGTGTAAGGAGTTCTCGTTAGATTTGGATAATGAATTCATGGATAGTATCGTGTAGTTGATTAACGAGTATTTGTTTTGATGGTTAGTTCATAATTTGATAGTAGATTTATAGTTGTAATGATGAATTAGAAATTAGATTAGAATCTTATAGTTAGATGAGTAGTTTTGAAACTATTTTGAGTATAGAAGTCAAGTTGCAATATTTGGAGGGTAGACGTTCGGTCCAAATACATTAGTTTATAAGAATAGCAAAATCCGTTAACTTTTATTTAGTTGTGGAATTTAGCCTTGACTATAGTTTAGAAATCATCATGAACCTTTGATTGGAGAATCGATAACTGATTTAGGATTAGAAGTACGACTTAGATTCGGTGATCGATATATGCATTATATGCATGATCTGAAGTTTTGGATAATTCGATTTAGATATGTCTTAGTTTTGATTTGAAGTGTTTGGTTTACAATGGTGTGATTGTGTTATATGGATAAGCTAGCGAGTATATCGCATAAGAATTACTGTAGCTTAGAAACAAATGGAATGATGAAACGTAGAATAGCACGGTTTTGTAGCAACATCTTTGACCGATAGAAAACATCCGATGTAATAATAGCACCTCGTTCCACTTAGAATATCATAGAATCTTTTGAAACATACCATAGAAAGTCACGTAGAAACTGTAGAAACTTTAGAAACTTTAGAAATTTCGATTAAATGAAAATAGTGATAGTACTTAGAACATCATAGAATCCTTTGAACATTTCATAGAAAATCACTTAGAAACTTTAGAAACATTAGTAAATGAAGTTGGAATATTATAAAAATTCATATAAATAATTATAAATCGTGGGAATGAAAATCATAGAATCATTAAGAAAATGAAATTTCAATGGCTTAGGAGTGTGTCTTGGTTTTGGACACTAATGACTTATCAAAGTGTTAAGTTCGTTTTCAACGTATTCGAGAAAGCGTGCTTTAGCCTATAGGTTCACACTCATCTCGTACATCCCCAGGTAAGCATACAGGTCTCTTAAAGAGATTTATACGAAATGCTTTGCCTTAGACAGGATGTCCGTGATACAGGCGTTCCCCCTTCCGGATTGCACACGTTCCCACGTTTTCAAACTTACTTAAGACGATGACGAGATTTCACAAAGAGAAGATCCCAATCATGCAGACGAGTCTCTTGTAGCTCCTTCGCGAAATCGAGTAAGAAATGAGAATAAGAAAAGCATAGAAAGGTTCGTAGAAGGAAAACAAATAAGTTTCAAAAGAATTCTTAAGTACATCTATTGCACTAAGGACTCTTAGGTTATAGTCTAGGACGGTGTGTTTCTAATACCCTATCCTAGTTCCCTATAACCATGGCTCTGATACCAACTGTGACACCCCGCCCGGTGGCGGAAAACACCGGGCTGTCATAGAATTGGATATCCATAGTAAACAAAGCACATGGTATTTATTTATTACGTTTAATAATGATATAGTAAGTTTAGAACATCAGTCTTAAATGGATACGACAAAAGTAATAAAACCGAAACAGTAAATGCCATCGTCCTTATTAATTAAACTAGGTCCAAGGCAATCCTATGTCTTGGCAAAAGCAGCAAAATAATCATAAGTATCACCTGAAATACGTGAAAATAAAGTTAGCTACACAAGCTAGTGAGTAAAACCCAAATTGAATAGTAATAGTATTGAAAACCGAGATCAACAAGATATGCTGCGCAATCCCACATGTATAGTAATTTCGTAATATCACCCTACCAGGACCCCTAGAATAGAATAGCACACCAACCACAATAGAAACCATAGTATCTCGTTTAGCCATTTGTCATGAGAACCACTCATGTAATAAATAATGATAACTTTTAATAACCGTCGTTTACCGTCTCGATATATAAGTCATCATTTAGCAATCTAGGGACATGGCATAGTATAGCATCATAGCATAGCAACATAGTATAGCAACATAGCATCTCGACATAGTAAACATGGAATTAGAAAGGCCGGGTTTAAATCACCTATCGATGTTGTACAAGCAGGTGGGTTTGTCAAACCATTAGCGCTAACATTGTACCGGTGGGTTTACAAAGCAATAAAACTACTTTTAACTACCACATAAGATTGCATCAAGCCGCGAACTAGATTAACATATTTGTATGATCTCTTTTAGAAAACGAATAGAAAACGCAATATAGTAAAAGACATATTTCAGCCCCAAAATAGTAAAATGGAAAAAGGGGAGTGAGTTTACTCACCTGAACAATATAGATAATAGCAGACGCAAGAAAGTAACTAAATAGAATCGAGGATCGCCCAGATATTAGAATCACCTAATTAACCGGGAGAACCTAATTTAGAAACGAAGCAAGTAACGTAATAACTAGAATCAAGAAAATAGAACTTCTAGGGTTTTGGATTTGGGGTTTTAGGGTTTAAAATTATAAATTTGAAATTAGGGTTTCAAAATATAATTTAGGGTTTTAAACTCCAATTTGGGGATTTAGGGTTTCAAATCCAATTTAGGGTTTTAAAAATCCAATTTGGGGATTTAGGGTTTCACACGAAACGTTGTATTATTTTTCGTTTAAATATATTATCTAGGTTATTTAGTAAATATAATTAAGTGTTTTAAAAGTGAAACATATAAAAATTTGAAGAAAGGAGGGCAGTGGGTTTCGAACCCGTGACCCTTGGGTACAAACCAACAGAGCCTAACCACTAGACCAGAATGGTTTTTTGTTAATAAAACTCGTTTTTAAATGTTTTAACATTTTTTCACCAACCAAAACCAATTCACAACATAAACCCTAGAAATATGATTCACCAAATTGATCACGATTCAGTAAATCAATCCCCACTTAAGCATAGGGCTTTTGATTCATGATTGAAGACGTGTATTTTAACATCAAATACTAACCTGATTTGTAACGAATTGGAACAGATTAGACGAAGAACAGTCGGCGTCGCTGTGATGATCAAAACGGAGGAATTTGAGATATTGATTCAAATTGATGTCGCAAGGCGATTACCGATGTGCTAAAGAGCAAAATGATTATGATTAATTGTTCCAGTTTAATCAGAATCGACGTGAGAAAGTTTTGAGGTTTCAATAGGCGCTATTGGACTTGATTATTGATCATTACACGAGTTTAGATTCAATTGATTAACATTCTGAAACGTACAGTTACAAGGGATGTAACCGATGGGTTTAATTGAAGTTTTGCGTTAGCTGAATCGTTCGGGATTAATTTGGTTTGAAAAGGTAACCGAACGTTTATAAGTTGATGTATATGGCCTCAATTGAGCTGCAAACACAGAATTTAAGTGTTGGTCGGGTTCGAATCTCCCCTGGAAACATTTTTTCGCAATTTAAACGAGTCGAACACATCAAAATAATGGTTTTAGGCATGGCCGGAGACTTGCCGGAATCCGGCGAAGTGGCCGGATATGTACTGCCGGAAATACGGGATGAAAGGGGTGGGGGGTTGGGTGAAATTATAAGTTACGTAACTGGTCCTTCATGTTTTGGGTTGTTTTAATCTAGTTATTATAAGTTTAATAATAGTTTGTAAATTGACAGTTTTGGCACAAAGTTAAGTATATATATATTTTAACTAACTAGCTTAACTAAATTGAAACGTAACAATTATACAAGTGACGTTTTTATAGTTTTAGCTCGTTAACGCCATTAAGAGACTATTTCGAGACTTCAAAGCGTTTTTGTTTAACGTTTCTTTTACGAACTATATATATATTTATATATATATTTTGAGTTTTATTCTCACAAATAATAATTATTTGATATGCGTAAATGTTTTGCGACATAAATACGATTATTTAGTTGAGACGGGAATAACGTAGAATTAAATGTGTTTATTCATATAATAATAATGAACGTTACGTTTTGAGAAAATAAATACGATTACAAATTTAATGGATCACGAATTCGGGTTCGAGTCGGGCATTCGGGTTCGGGTTTGGGGCAGATGTCACAAAAACAAGCCATCTGAACCTAACAACCTTATAATAATCCAATTTTGTTCTAAGTGGGTCAAAACGACCCATTTGAAAAAACGATCTTATAATCTTTTAATTTTAACCTAAATGGGTCAAAATGACGCATTTGAACCAAATGAGGTTATAATACAAAGTGTTGCATCGAGTGTTTAGTTAATTGTTTTGGCGCATTTGGTTAATTCATAACATCTGTGTTTATGCAGTGAATGGACCCGTTGACCCATTTGCAACATTCTTCAATTAAACTAACTTTGACAAGTTGACCCGCTAATAGATTTCAATTCTTAAATATACAAATTTACATACTTTTTAAAGAGATAAAAATGACCCATATTAACCAAATGAAATTTTAATGTTTTAATTTTAATCTAAATGGGTCAAAACGACCCATTTGAATCTAATGAGTTTATAATAATTCAATTTTAATCTAAATGGGTCAAAACAACCCATTTGAATCTAATAAGCTTATACTAAACCGATTATAATCTATATGGGTCAAAACAACCCATTTGAGTCAATTGATATGATCAGAATAGTAGGTAAATAGTCTTATACATAAGTTGCTTCTTACATTAGTAGGTAAATAGTCTTATAACTTTTTTTTGGTTCATACAGTACTTTAGGCTGCAGTCTTTAAAAACTTTGGCCAGTAAGTTAGTAACTTTAAAGACGTAAAGATCAGCGCCTATGTTAATCTTAATATCTCAATCAACATATGCTAGTTAATCAGTATTAGCCATGGGTAGACAAAACCAAATATACGTCGATAGCATACAATCCAGTCAGTTATGACAGGTTATTCCCCATGACTAATGAAGCGGACTGTCGATCCACTGGTCAAATGTGAACCTGCCATTTTGTTACATTAATCAAAATGGGTCAAAATGACCCATTTGAATCTAATAAGCTTATAATAATCTAATTTTAATCTAAACATGTCAAAACGACCCATTTTAAACCAAATGAGTGATAAAATTTCAATTTCAATCTAAATGGGTCAAATTGATCCATTTGAACCAAATGAGCTTATAATAATCAAACTTGACCCACTTGACACGCTATTAGCAGTAGTTATAAGTAGCAGTAATTTTGGCGCAGTTACCCGCTATTGATTTTCACAAATATTACCAGCAGCTGTTTTGACCCATGACCGATGAAACATATTATCGAGCCTTCAATTCTGTTGAGGGGAGTTGCAAGCTGAAAATAGCATCATATAGTTCTCAATCCAATCAGCTACAACATCAGACAACCACAACGGAACGTCTTGTCAAACAGAAAAAGTCAACTGCATAATGTAAAAGTTAAAGAAAAAGATACAATCTGAAACATGATTCCATTCAGCCCCATTATCACATGATTCAGCAAGAAATCATCATGTATAAAATATATCATGACAAATAACAAATTCACTCAATTGTGTTTGAAGAAGTGAAGCCCAATTTGAAACATTTATAACTTGTTCCTTGCTTCTAAACCACATTTGAAGAAAGAAACATATGTGATCAAGGGTACCATTCGAAAACTAAAAGTTGAAACATCATCCTTCAAACCACCAAAATAAAGTACTACTTGTAGAATTCAAATAGTTAACATCAAATGAGCTTATAACTTTCACTATTAATCTTATTGGGTCAAAACGACCCATTTGAACCAAATGAGCTTATAATCTTTCAATTTTTATCTAAATGGGTCAAAACAACCCATTTGAACCAAATGAGCTTATAATTGTTCAATTTTATCTAAATAGGTCAAAACAACCCATTTGAACCAAATGAGCTTATAATCATTAAATTTTAATCTAAGTGGGTCAAAATGACCCATTTAACCCAAACGACCTTGAAAATTTCCAATTTCAATCTAAATGGGTCAAAATGACCCATTTGAACATAAAAAGCTTATAAAAATCACTTTTAACTAAATTCCCAAGTTAAAGTTTTACAAATATCTCTTGACCTTAGGCCATTGAATATATTGAACCTGATGCAGATTCATAAACTGGTCCTGATTTAGGCAAAATCTCATCACTAAATACCATATATAACATGATGTAGTTTCACTTGTGTTTGTGTTATGAATATGGTGAATCAGGCAATACTCCAATTGCAAATGTACGTGTTTAATCATGCAATGGCCACATGGGTTCAAATTTATATAAGTTACATATCAACATTCTTAAAAAATATATAATATGGTAGTATCTTGCAATGAAACGTCCACAACCCTTTTTGATCTATTTGCATCAAAAATTGTTCTCGTGTATTTTACTGTTTAAGTTTATTTTCTAAAGAATTGTTGTAGATCAAGAAGAGGTCATATTTTTTTTATAACAAGGTAAATAATATTTAAACGGGTCTAAACAATCCCAACACACTTTATTAAGCGATGACCATGTAAGTAATCAAGTACTATTTAAACGGAACAAAACAGCTCATTTGAACCAAATGAGCTTATAATCGTTCAAATTTAACCTAAATGGGTCAAAACGACCCATACCCATTTGAACCAAAGGAGCTTTTAATTATTCAATTTTAATCAAAATGGATCAAAACAACCCATTTGAACCAAATGAGATTATAATCGTTCAATTTTTATCTAAATGGGTCAAAACAACCCATTTGAACCAAATGAGCTTATAATCGTTTAGGTTTTATCTAAATGGGTCAAAACAACCCATTTGAACCAATTGAGTTATAATCATTAAATTTTAATCCAAATTGGTCAAAATGACCCATTTGACCGAAAGGACCTTGAAAATTTCCTGTTTCAATCTAAATGGGTCAAAACGGCCCATTTGAACATAAAAAGCTTATAAATACCACTTTTAACCAAGAGAACATCAAAGCTTTGTTGCAAAGTCGAGATGCAAACCAAATATAATCATGGGTCAAAGCTACTAGACTTGACCACAATGTAACGTCATAACCAACAGTAAAAGTCAATTGCATAACTGTTTCAGCATTTAAAAACCAATACATGGGTCAAAACGACCAATTTGAATGCAATGAGCTTACAAAAATTTGATTTTGAACTAAATGGGTCAAAATGACGCATTTGAACCAAATGAGCTTATAATACTTTAATTTTAATCTAAACGGGCCAAAACGACGCATCTGAACTAAACGAGCTTATAGAATAATAGAAATCAAATTGAATATAAATGTCAATACAAACCATTTACACCAAACGAGCTTATAATTTTTTAACTTTATTATAAATGGGTCAAAACGACCCATTTGAACCTAGCAAGCTTCTAAATATCTAACTTTATCCAACAGAACAACAAAACTTTAATCCAAAGTAGTTATGCAAAACAACTATAATCGTGGTTCAAAACTACTAGTCTTGACCAAATTGGAGCGTCTCGTCCAACATAAAAAGTTAACCGCCATTTTAACCAAAAAAACATATAATATTTCAACTTTAATCTAAATCAGTCAAAATGACCCATTTGAACATAATGAGCTATTTCAATTTTAATCTAAATCGGTCGAATCGACCCATTTGAATATAATGAGCTTATAATCTTTGAATTATTAATCTAAATGGGTCAAAATGATCCATTTGAACCTAACGAGCTTATTCAAATCCAACGTGTGATTAATTCAAAACAAATCGTTCAAAAGGCCTCTAATTTCGAGCTAACCTACGTGTGGTCATACTTATCGTTGTTAGTGTTTAATACTATGTGTAAGCATTTATTATGCCACTTCATTTTGAAAAACTATAACTAATACGTACTTATATACTTGGTTTATCTACATATTTATATACAAATATTATGTGTTGTTATAAATAGTTAATTACCCACACATATCTTAGTTTTTAACATGTGTAGGTATTTCTTTCGACATGACATTTTTAATAAATAATATAAAAATATGCACACTTACTTTAGCTACACATAGAGTGATTTTTAACATATGTGTTGGTAGTTATTTTTCCACATCATTCTTAAAAAAATAATAAAAAATGATTTACATTGCTTATCTACATATTTTGTATACGAAAAATTATGTGTTGGTAAAAACATAATCGATTATCCACATATAGAGTCATTTTTAAAACATGTGTAGGTATTTAGTTTGCCATGTCATTTTTAAAATTTTAGGTGAAAGTTTGCTTACTTAATTTATCTACATATATATTTGCAAATAATTTGTGTTGGTAAATATAGTCGATTACCAACACATGTATTAGGTTTTAGCATATGTGTAGATAATTTAGCTACACATAATGAAAACTTGCCACATGTGTGGGTAATCTAACACTTAATTGACCGTCAATTTGGTGGGAAATTTTCCCACCAACGTCAAGTGTAGGTGAAAGGTATTACCAACACATGTTAAGTGTAACACATTTTTAAAATATATAAGTTTAACTTTACCTACACATATAAAAACATGTGTAGGTATTTACCCACACATGTACATATGTAGATAAATTATGTGTAGGTAAACACCCCAATTTCTTGTACACTACCATTCAATTTTAAGAAATCATCATTACCAAACAAATTGTATTTTTTTCATTTTTATTGGCCTATTGTTGTTGCATAATATTAAGCCCCTATCCATATCATGTACACATAAGTTTGTCTATATATGTAGTAGAGTATAACATCTCAAAGTTAGATAATCAAAAGTTTTGAAATACTCAAAACTGACACATGGTTTAATAAAACCAAGGGCTGGTTTTCTTTTCTTCAAAAAATAAGGAGCTAAATCAATGTAGCAACATCATCAACGAGTAATTCAACAAACCAAATCAGTAGACAAAAGTTGATTTGGTTTCAATATTCATCAACAAATATATGTATGTATTTACATTTGTTCATCTACAACTGAAAACGAAAACAACGGCAAAAAAATCAACCAAATCGCTGTGATAACCACACAGATCCATGAATCGACAATCATCGCCGACCCAAAAACCAGAAATGGCTACATGCAATACCAAAATCAGAAACTTACACATCGTTGCAACCAAAAGGTCACAAAGATCTAACGATTGACAGCAACCAATAGCATTCGCCGGTGGAAAACAGCCACAAAAACCAACTCACACACAGTCGCAAACCGAACGCGCACATATCTAACGATGGGCAACCAACGAGTCACCTCTACAAACCATTGTGACAAACGCCGGTGGTACAACAGTCATAGAGAGGTGAACGCCATATAAGATCACCCTGATCAAAATATCGGCAACGAACTAGTTACAAACGTCGGTGGTGAAAAACCGAAAATCACTTGCACCGGTGACAAAATCCGTTGAACGACAGAGAGAACACAAGAACCATGTGAGGCATTTGAGACAAGAGAGAGAGATCAATCTTTTACACTCAAAATGTGTGAAATATCAAACCTACTGTGTAAGGGACATGTGTAAGCGCATAAGGACAAGTGTAATAGAATACATAGTCAAATCACTAAACAACCCTAAACAATTGTTCATGTTGTTTTCTTGTTAATAATCTATACCTTTTAATAAAATAGGGTTTTAAAGAACACATGTCGTTCATTGAAGAGGATGTTGGAGCATTTTTCCCGCTCAAAACTAAAAATCTTTTCTTGTAAACTATGTATGGAAACAAATCGATGACATTAAATCACCAAAATTGTTTTTTTTTTAATTTTAATCTACTTTATTTACATCCCTGAAATCACCATGAAAACGAAAAACAAACAACTTAAACAAATAAGTCATCGAAATTTACGACCTAGACTCGACCCGGTACATATGAGTTTCACCGTGAATTTTGTCAGATATCTATCATCTGGATTATTTGTATGTCTATATATTTCTCTAAATCTTTTTTAAATTAATTGTTATGATTTATAAGGCACCCATTTTAAAAGCGTAGATATCTAGTTTAGTACTAATAGTGTATTTGTATTTTAAATCTATTTGTTCAAGGCTAAAATTTGAGTTTGAATGCAATTTGTGTTTCTATTTTCATATATCTTTCATAAAAAGTGTAATTTTTTTCATATGTTATTTTTTCTTAACATTTTATAATTGCGTTTTTATGTTTCTACCCGTATAACACACGGGGTTAAATCTATTATATAATAACCTACTCTTTAAGTACTTATATAAATGTCCACCCCATGGCTAGTTGTTTTTTTAAACGACAAATCCTAAATTTTATAAGATAAACGAGATTTAAACTTAAAATTTAACACCAAACACAAAAGTGTAACAAATTTATCACTAAACCCATTGGCCTCATGACCAGTCAATCCTTAATTTCTATGAAAAAGACACTCACTACAAGAAAAATAGTATTTTTCCAAGTTCTTTCGCAGCGACAGCCTCTTGTCCCAAAAAATGACTAATTGAAATATAATACATATTTGCGACGAAACATCGTCTCAAGGCTCGTCACAACTTTTGTCACAAATAATATTTCTTATTTTCTTTTCTGCTTTTCAAAAGTGCCCCATGTATATTGCCGTCGCAAGGTTCATCGCAAATTGTTTTTTGCGACAACCTTCTATCAGCTACTTATTTACGACAAAAAGTCCGTCGCAAAAATTGGGACGAAATGTTGAGTTTTTACAACAAATAAAATCGTCGCAAAAACCCTCGTTTCTTGTAGTAATTATTCACCGCTAGGCCAAATGCCCTTCAATAAAATTAATACCTCCTTTGGTGAGTGAGTGAGTGAGTGAGTGAGTGGGCTCTTTGCGCTCAGTTGCGTCTATGTAACATAACTTATTTATGACTCACGTTTGCTAGGATTTAACTTTTTAACAACGAAGTCGGGCTCACTGACATGTATTTTCATAGTCCAGATTGATCCCTCAGGAACCCATAATCCACACGCTGCGAGCACAATGCGCTACAAACCCTGATGGCAAAGTCTTAGGAGTTTTGGCGAGCATCAAACCTAGCAAATTAACTCACCCCAACCCGTTCAACAGGAAACCTGCATACGTAGTAAAACCCCACCAATTGTTGAGGCCGGGTTTTAAATACTAATTAAACCCATGACCTCCTCGATGTGAGAAGACATGGAGCTAAACGGTGCCATTAAACCAGAACGGGTATATATGTTCTTATTTTAGAGATGGTGTATAACGATGATGACGATTGATAATGTTGGTGATAATTTAATAAGATTGAAGACAAACATACTCATTTTGGAATGATGGTGGTGATCCGCATTAATAGGTGGTGTATAGCATATACCCATGCAAATTTTGTTTAAATAACTTAGTTTTTTTGGATTGTTTTACACTTTTAATTTAAATAATCATCTTGCTTAATTTATTAAATAATTCATGGGATTAGAGTTGACCACATTTCTGGCTTTTATGTCCATATTTTCAATTCATGGGCTAATCAAACAAAAATTATATGGTTTATTACTTTATTTAATAAATCTTTCATGCAAAACCCTAGACTTTATTGTCTCTAGAAACCATAAAACACACACGTAACAAGATTCAATGTGCAAGGGAACCATTACCTAGTTTTTCTTTCATTAGAGGAAACTGTTTTTAGTACTTTGCAAATTATTATTGGATTTAATAGATAAAACAAAGAAATGTGTTAACTAGTGTGATCCACAATAAATAAAAAATTATGGTAGTCTTATACCATAAAGTTGGTGTTAAAAAAGAGTAAATTAGTTTTTTTTAGTATATGTGATTTGTGCATTTTAATCATTTAATCGTAAAAACACCAGTAAAGCAAATTGAATCTTGTAGTTCGTGTTTTATAACACTTTGAGTCCAATGCACAAACAAAGCTATATTTTTAAGTAATTAAATAAATAATAAGATAATAAAATTTTCTTTGAACTCAAATAGTTTATGATGTCTTTGTCTTCTAGAACTAGTGTATATGAGTCAAATGCACTAACAAAGTTATATTGTTTAGTTACTTTATAACAAAATGATAAAAATGTCTTTGAACTAGAAGAGTTTTTTATGTCTTTTGAAACTTGTGTATATGTGTACATTGTCAATACATACCGATTTTGACGCTTCCGTCCGACTGACTCAAGAACACATACCTACCAGTATGAAAAACACTTTAGGACCACGTGAAACTCATTATTGTTCATGTAGTACTTGAACTCAAAACCTCTTAATTTTAATGATGTCTTAGATACCTCATCTCAACCATGAGCCAAGAATCATTAGTTATAGTTAGTATATATACTTAATTTCATGTTAAAACATAGTATGGAAAAAAGTGGATTATCAAGTAGGGTGAGATTTATTCATAAGACTAATTTAATTCGAGAACAAGATTAAACCCATATCATTTAAATTTTGTTTTAACTAGAAAGTGGGCTCATGCTCCGCGGCGAAAGCCTGTAGAACCTTACGATGAAGTTAACGTGGTAAAATATATGCCCGTTTGCAAACTTCTAAACTAACGTCAAGATGTTATCGTAACGAAGTTACGTCGATGAAATATATGTGCTTTAAGTACCAAAGAAGAGGCTTAATTATAAAGTTGTGTACATTCAACTATGAAAATCAAAGGGGACCGGTAGAATCGTACGATAACTTTAATTGTAGACGATTGTTAGGAAACACGAGTTCGAGTTTCTTTTACCCCGCACGATGCAACATAACAATTAAAAAAAATTAAGTAAACCGGGAATCGAACCCAAGACAGCAAACTCTCCTAGATCATCTTGGCAGGGCCGGCCTAGGGCATGTGCAGGGTGAGCGACCGCACGGGGCACCATCGTTCAGGGGGCACCAACAAAGACATTGAAGTGAGTTTTGTGTTCATGGGGGTTTTTCCGGTGCAGTGTTGCAGGTTTTTTATGAAGAAGATGAATGATTTTAGGGCTTGAATTATTTTAATATATTATTGGGCTTAGTAATTAATGGCCCATTTCATGTTCATTTCACAGCTGGAAACCATTTACATTTAATATTACAATTATTTCTTTTTTAAATATGTATGAATCAAGAAATACACATTTCTAAAAACAATGATGTTTCTTTTTTTCGTACAACTATTTAATATTCAATTATTTTTTTATATTACTTATTTTTCATTTAGTAATAATATTTGTAATATAACAAAATAAAACATAAATCATTTAATTATGTGATATCATGAGTTTATTTCATACTAATAATTTTATATTTAGTAATTACATTTTAATCTCATAATATTTAATAGAAACTGAAAACTTAAGAGTAAATATATTTTTAACCTCTTCCATAAGGTCGTGGATGAGTCTGTCTAATTTATTATTGTATAAAAATGAAACATAGATCAAAATTCTATAATTAAATACCTCTATATTTTTAAGCATACATAATTTTTTATACGAAATTATATTTTTATAAAACTAAACCGAAAAATCAAACATTTAATTATATTTAATTTGAATATAATATTGTTATACTAAAAGCATATTTTTAAATAAATATTGTGTTTCGGTTTAACTACGGTTTGTCTAAAAAATAATTAGAACCATCTATGCCCTCATGAATATCCTTAAAATCACGGCTTGTTGTTTATCCTAGCATAGCGCGGACACAACTCTATGACACATAGGGTTACATATATTTATATCGTTGCTCTCGGAACCCTGTCAAAACACAATAAAGGGGCACTTTTCTAGAGCTCGCACAGGGTATCAAATTCTTCAGGACCGGCCCTGCATCTTGGATACCAAACAATCTAGGGGAGCATTCACGGCATGCACACATGAATCTATATAAAGATAAAGTAGCAAAGTATAATTCCTTTCTCTGCTTCTTTTGACGTCTCAGCAGCAAGCCCAACTTGGCTTACGCAACGATCGATAGAACTCTCTATAATAATCCATGATTGAAAAACAAATTCTCACAGTCTTTTATTCTTTATTGTTCGTTGACGATAAGTTTATTACTTTATTGACCTTACTAGTCATATACCCTAAAGGTTCACTATCTGTATAAACTATTAATCGAATCAAGTAGGCTGCCCACTTCCATAGAACAATATCAAGCCGACATAAACCTAATTAAGTGAAGTGTTTATATTGGATCCTTGGGAACCATCACAAGTACGACCGACCTCTATTTATTTAACCGAGAATGTTGTGTCGTCCAGTGGAGCATAGAAGAGGATGACTCGCGCAGACAACTGACTCCTTTACATTAGAAAACAATAGCCAAACCAACCCATCTCGCTGGTCAATCTCTGGAAAAAGATGGACTAAAAAATCGGAGACGTACAACCACACTCCCGACCTTACCAAAAAATAGATATTAATATATATTACACAATTTACTTTCTAGAAAACTAGAATAAAAAAAAGAATTTGCATTGACCAATAGGAGAGTGAGGAACACCGAGTGTTTACAGAATTGATCATTTTATTAAAAAAATTATGTTTACGTACGTCACGAATCTATCTAATAATTTAAGGTTTTTTGGGGGTAATTTTTTAGGGGGAAAACATAATTTATTTTATAAAATGAATGTTGAGAGGGAAAATTGAGTAGGAGAGTTAATAAAGACAAAATTTATGATTAATAATAATTTATAAAATTATTTATAAATTTTTAAATATAATAGTTATAATTTTTTAAAAATATTTTTATTCAACCCGTGTGTAATACACGGGTGTTAAACCTAGTATATATATAAAACTATTAAAAGTATTTCTTTTTCATGTGTTTTTCTTATTATTTACATATGTGTAAGTTATAATGTGTGTAGATTATGTGTAAATAATATAATTACACTTAAATGAGTACTTACGCATGTTTAAGTCTAATTAATTAAACAAATTTTAAATTTAATATTATATATCTAGCTACACATGACTTTCGCTTATCGCATATCTATTTAAACAAATTTCAAGATTAATAAATAAATGTTATGTTTCAATCAATTTCTTATATTTGATTTAATTTATGGTTTATAAAGTTTTTAATCCTTCATTATGGCTTTCTCACACTTGTATAATTTTTACATTTTGTAAGATAAGTTTAGTCTTTTAAAAAATCATTAAAACGGTGTTAGAAGATTTATTTTCTTCTTATTGTTTTAGGAAAAAAAAAACTATGATAGAACCCTCCTTGATAAGTATATATCATGTCAATGATTAAAACTTAATTAAATATGTGTTTCAATCATTTTAAGTTTAATCGAGTCTGGTTTTTGTAAATAAAGTCAGTACATATATATTAAACTAACGTACACCCAAACCCAATCTTTCAAGTGTGAACGATATATCTAAAAATTGATAGTTTTTTTAACCTATCAATTAAAGTCCTTCATAACCTTTTATAATTAAACTAGGTTATTACCCGCGTACTACACGGGTTGAATAATGTATTTAGTAAATTAAGAGATAATCATATAACGTTTAAACACTCCAACTAAAATCAAATAACCAAAATGTATAGTTAATTACAAATTTGTAGATATTATTTTCTAAACAACATTTGTTGTGACGCTGGTAGGTTTAGTAGGTTTACCATCGTTATGTAAAATTCATTTTTGTAGCAGAACTTTCATATAACTTTCCTTCTATTGAATTCCTTGTCCAACTCCTTGGCATATGAATCACATAAAGTATTACAAACTTGGTTCCCACTACATCAATAAAGTGTAATAAAAAATTAACGTAAATAATGAAAATCTAAATGGAAGTCTATAAAATGTATTATATATAGTAAAATTAAAAGTAGTGATATTATGTAAAAATAAGTTGCCATCCAAGTCTTTCAAGAAAGCAATGGTGCTAGTATCCATTAATTATCCCTATAAATGGGGAAAAATAAAAACACAAGTTTGGCTTTTAGAAGTCCAAATGATGTTTAGTTATGTATAACTTATAACACTCACATATACAATAGAACTAAAAAAATGGCATTTAAAGATGTTTATAACTTCTAATTGATTAAAGTCCTAGTAAATAAATAAAGTAAAATGAATACTTTAAACTTCCAAAACAGTTTGAAACTAAATAAAAATGACATGGCAAGAGGAACAAATGCATTTGAAACATTAAGGGGCTGTTTGTTTCACTTCTTAATGGTTCAGTTCAGTGCTTAATCATTCAGATTCAGCATTCATAGTGTTTGTTTCACAAAAAAAAGAGCCTCTGAATAGTTCAGTTAAGTGCTGAATGATTAAGAGAATGAAAGATGCTGAATGGAACTGAATGAAACATGTACCAAACTTATCATCATCTGAAGTTTTACCCTAAAATCTCTTTCATTTATAGAGCCTCTTAATGGTTCAGACCTCTTAACCATTCAGCACTTAATTATTCAGATGTTGTCAAACAGCCCCTAAGTGATAGAAGTAAAATGAAAACAGTAGCAATACATTGATGTGAATACTTACGTGCATATGAAATCCCTAAATTACATTACCGATAAAAATGGGGGTAGGTCAAATATTTGTTTTTAAAACATACTAAAACTAAACAGTCAAATTGGTTTAATAAGATTGAAGTAAATAGAGTAAATTAAGCATATGAATTTGAAAGCTAGATGTTAACGTATAGTTTAAAAGCTCTGATTTATTTTTATACATTTTTACTCACAACTCTTTTAGAGAATTAACATGCCTTATATCTAAAGAACCCTTGAGGCCCTGTCAAGAAAAGAAATTCAAGCAAAGACCCCATCCCCGTAAATAATACGGAGTAACATATTTAAGAGAACATACGAAGTCAAGATTCATGCCTTATTTCACATCATCAAACTGAAACCTAATAATATTACCAGATTATGGTTCGTATAATAACACAAAAACTTAGAAAAATTAACCTCTAAAACTAAAAAAGGCTAGATCATTGAACATAAGCAAAACACACCATTCATTCATACAATCAACTAACTCATTTTTATCCGAAATCACTCAAAAACACATCATACATACAAGATAAACCTAGAAATCACAATATTATACAAACAGAAAATCCAAATGAGGAGAAATTGCAGGTTACTTGAACCTGCTCAGTTAGCCGGAAGAGGAGACATTGTCGGTTAATCGCCGCAAATAGAAGTGTAGGTTACTTGCTATAAATTGTGAAAAATCACCGCCAATCAAAACATATTGATCGATAGAAAAACACCGGCGATCTTTCGGAGGAGAGAAGAGGGAGCTTTGATTTCAATTAGAATTTTGAATCATCTATTGATGATTGATTATCCATGAAAATGATTTTCAGAGTGGCAGAGAGACGTGGAGGCGAGACGAAGGTAAAGTTTGATTAGGGTTTCAAATATGGGCCATTAAAAAGGTCGCAAGAAATGAAGTGTTCTGAGTTAGGCGGGATTTTGAAAAAAATAGGAGGCTGAGAAAATGACACGTGGCAATTGAGATACTCTTTTATTATAATAGAGATATATAATTAAAAAAATCTGGGACCAGTTTGAAAATATTATAAAAAGCAGTGTGTTAAGACTTAGAAAACAAAAGAAAGAAAATTCAAAGTAATATATATATGGTAAAACAGTGGTCAGTATGAGACGACGATATTACAATAATTCTCTAGAAACAGGCAAATAAGAAAATGAAAGCAGCTATGGACCATGATTGATATATTTATGTATTCAAATTACTATATATATCTAGTGCATCATGTACACATTTATTTCAATTCACTTCTCATTGTTATATATATATTGTTAATATTATCATGACTAATTTGATTATGTGTTACATATATATATCCATCTAGCTAGTTTAATTCATGTCCAACAAAATCATTTGTTCACACTTGTGACAATTAACTTAATAATTAGCCTTGATCTTTTAAACAATCAGTTGAAGAAACAAGAGGAATCTTATAAGCGGATGTAACGGTAACCCAGAATATATTAAAGAAATTAATTTTCAACAAAATTAAGTATATATATATATATATGTGAAACATATTATTATATATATTTTCTTATAGAACCGTGACTTGGTTATTTTGATTTTTGAAGAATAAAACAATGTTGGAATTGGTAAAATCTTGTTTTGATGATGAGAAGTTTTAAATCATTTAATATGTTTTGAGATTTATTAAAACTTTTGAGTTATTTATATCAATATGATATACCTTGACTATATCAAATTATTTCATGTAGTTTTGTTGAAAATGTATAAATATAATTTACGTACTAAATTAAGTTTGAGTACTTGACTGTATCATAATTTGCTTCCTATAATTAAGTTTGTGTATTCCAGAAAGTTTAAAAGAAATTTCATTCATAGACGGTTAACAAAAGTAGATTACGAAGTTGTTAGAAAAAACAAATTATTCGAAGAAAATATTATGTTGAGAACTGTAAGAAAATTAACAAACACGGCCTTGAAATAAGCTTATGCGTATACATGATATCTACTAATTATATACATATACACACATCATGTATATAGATACACATATACTGTAAGTGTCACTGTTTCATAAGTGAGCAAGTACAAGTCTTGAAATTAGCCATTTGTGTTCAAAAAATTTAATAGCATTAATTAATATAAAGGGTGTGGAATGGTGAAGAAGTCATGTGTATATATATTTCTTGTTTGAAAAATGGCCCTAGCTATAGGTTACCTCTCTTGATGCTTAAATATACTTGATCTATAGTTTAAGTCCATTCTCTATGTCTTAAAAACCATGTCCACACACAGTACATATGGTCCCATTGCAATGGCTATGGCCCATTCATCATTTATGTATGTATGAATACATTACATGTATCTACATGCAATTAGAATAGAATATTTTTATTAATTTAATGAAGCATACATATAGACAAGTCCATCCATAGACTTTTAATAGTCCTAGTCATGCCCATTTCTTTGGTAAATGTATCATGTGTATATGTTTAGACTTGCTGATTTGAAAAAAGCAATTAAATTGTGTTCTCATGATGATGTTTTAAAGATCTAGATGAGTTTAAGAACATCTTATATATTTTCTGATCTTCAAAGCTTTATAAATTGATACAAGGAAGATGGTCAAAGATGGTGAGTGTGATAGTTCAGAGATGAATGATCACTTGTGTTGCAGGAAACTTGATCAAGATGATGATGGAAATAACACAAAATCAAGTGAAAGCTCGGGGAACAACAGTGTGGCGGATCAACAAGATGATGACAAATTGGGTGCTTCGAATTCGACTAGAGTTAGACAATATGTTAGATCTAAGATGCCTAGATTGAGATGGACTCCTGAGCTTCATCATGTATTTGTTCGAGCTGTCGAACGACTCGGTGGCCAAGAAAGTAATTCACCAGTTGAATCTTTCTTCAAGTTCAAGTTCTTGTTTTTATTGGGATTAATTATTATTTCAAGATCTTTCTTTGACTTAATTACTTTGTGTTTTTGTTTGTGTAGGAGCAACTCCTAAACTAGTTTTACAACTTATGAACATAAAGGGTCTCAATATTGCTCATGTAAAAAGCCATCTACAGGTAACAATATAATACTATATATAATCAATAACTGGTTTTCTAGCTTAATTGTAATTTCAAGATTGTTAGACATATATTAAATTTGTTAAATTTTCTTACAAATATAGATGTATCGAAGCAAACGCATAGACGATCAAGGCCAAGGTATGCTTAAGTTCTATCTTAGGGTTTTCAGCCATTGATCAACATATATATATTTGTTTTTTTTTCTGATTAGGGTTTTCTTAAATCTAGATGATCTTTTGGTTTGGAATTAATGTTTATAAATTCTTTTAATTATTTTTTATATTCGATCAGTAATAAATGAGGAAGAGCAGTATGCTATGAGAAATAATCATCATGTTCACAGTTTATGGCAGCTTCCAATATTCAATCCCAGCTCATTTAGACCAAATCCAAGGTACCATTAATTAGTTACATAATACTCTTTCTTAATTAAAATACTTGTTCAACTCTTTCTTTTCTTGATTAGATTGAATAATTTGATAAACAGTATAATCACAAATCATGGCTTGGTCAATGGTATTGGAGCTTATTGTTGTACTAGCAAGGTTTTGAAGTCATCAAGGGAGGAACAAAAATACAAGATTGCCCATGATGAGTTTGAAGATGAAGCAAGATTGATGCAACATTGGCTAATCAAACAAGCCTTGATCAATACCAGGTCAACACTTGCTGACCATCAACTCATGAATAGTCAAAGATTTGATAATCCAATTGAGACAAAGAAGAGAAAAGTTGTAGACAGTGGTCTTGATTTGAATCTATCATTAAGTGTGAAGATAAGATCACAAGAAGATGAAATTAAAGAAGTAGATAGCTCTTTGTCTCTTTCTTTATTCCCTGCTTCTAATTCTCCAAAGAAGAAAACACATTATTGTAGCTGGTTAGAAGACAACGAACGCGCAAAGAATCCAAGATGGGCGAGTACTCTAGATCTCACTATATGAATTCGAGAATTCTAGTGAGATTTTGTTAGTACTCATTTATATTTAGGGTTTATAAGGTTTATTTAACGATTATTATTGCTATTTACAAGCATTTGTTATATGAGTATGACGTCAGTTTCATGTACTCGTTTTTTTCTTTCTAATGTTTGTATGAAACTAATGTTGTTTTGTTTGCGAGATTTTTCTTTAATCTTCACTCATAGCTTGAAGTTTCTACTAACATCTTAGGGTGGAAGGATTGGAGGGATCATGTAGTATCACTATTAGCTAATTAAAAAATTGTCAACACAATTAAGCACCCTCGTCCGATCCTACTATAACTGGTTGAAGGTTTCATGTAATGTGATTTTAAATAAGCAAACATTTAATGTTTCAATGTTTAAAATGTAAAGCTACATTCGGTAACCAAATGTAGTGTTCAAGAAAGTTTTATGTTTGCCTAGTTAGTAGGAGCATAAATATCACGCGACATTCTCAAACTTTCAAAGGAAGTTTCAAGCATCCTTCCACCCTTAGTGTCAATGTATATGCCGGCCCATATCCTTGGATATGGTTTTCAAGCAAAAGTAACTAATGTTGTTAAGAATGATTAATTGTTGACAACTTATTTTAGTTAAAACATATATATTAATTATTCAAAAATGGTGACGCATAAGGGAATATATATGCTGGGTTAAGCTAGTTAAAATCATTATATATGCAAGTCTTTGTTATTAAATATTAATCTTGAGTTTAAGTTACCGGCCAGATTCTCAATAAATTTTTAACCTTTGTAGAAAACAGATTTGAATAAACTAATCTGGTATATATTAATGTAATTAAGATAGCTATATATATTCAAACATTTGTAGCTACAATTGGTATATTATCGTCCTAGTGCGTGTTAAATTTATCAAAATAGTTAAAGAGCTATAGGTTTATTTTAAAAGCAGTATATACATTAAGATCTACGAGAACCTTGCTAAAATGTATATATAGACTTCAATGAAACGGATGAAATTGTAAAACAAAAACGTTTATTTCTCTGTTCCTGCTTTTTATTATTATATTTATTTTATATTACTTTTTTTTATAAATTTACGTATAAAAGTATGGATATGTAGATATATACATGTAACATGTGTGTGTATTAAAATTTAGAGATACTATGGCATAAAGTTTAATTAAGTTATTTTGTAACATTAATACATTATTACGTACTGTTTTTGAAATGAATGTTATATATATGCAAGTGCGTGTGTAATTAATTAATTAAGAAGTAAGAATAGCAAACATTCTTGCCATGCATGAACATGGATCCATGATATATCACACTCCCCTAAGATTAAGGTGAACACATATTGTCTTTACTTGTTCGGTTCTTGTTGTTTACAATGACTTTCAAATCCATTGTATTTCCCTATGCATATTTTTTAATCTAGGTACAAGTACATACTTCAATGTCCAATATTTATTTTTTATGCTTTTCTTTTTGAATTTCTTTTTATATACTAACGCTTCTTAACTTTTATCGTTTAAACTAGAGGTGTTTATCTGAATCAAATACGAATTGAGCGCATTGAACGAATTGAATTGATGGAATTAAAACTTGTAAGAACTGTATTTGTATTTGTATTTGTATTCGATCCACATTCGAATAAAAGTTTATGTATTCAATTCGATTAAGTTATTCGAATTGAATTCAAATAGTTTCGAGTGTATTTGCTTTAAAAAATATAAATAAACAAGCACATCAAACAACAATACAAATTGTAGTATCAACATTAACATAAGTCTAAAACATCACCGAAAAAATATATAAAATATTAGCACATCAACAATTTTAAAACATGTTTAAAAAAAGTCTAAAACTGCATAATCAAACATAAAAAAGACTCTAAACATTTTCAAAACATATATAAACAACAATAAAGCAGCAACCAAAGCACCAAATCATGTACATATGTAGAAACATTAATTAAGATTGGGTAATAGGTTGGGTTTTGATACTTTTAACTTTACTTTAAGCTCATTAAGTCATATCCATGTATAGATAATTAATTAGGTATATTAAAAATATATTAATATATATATATTTCTTATTTGAATTGGGCGAATCGTGCGAATACTAAAAATCATATTCGTATTCGATCCACATTCAACAAAATTATTAGAATCGAATGTTAATCGAATTCGAATGACCGAAAGTCGATTTCGAATGGCCTTACTCAAACTAGATTCGAATCGAATTTCTAATAATTCGAATCCTATTTGAATAATAAACACCCTAATCCAAATCCTTACTTCCGTCTCAAAATTAGATAATAAGAGGAGATTTAAAGAGTTAAAGTAGATCTAGTTAGATTATGTAACTAGGAGATCTTTTGTGGCATAAAAATTTAGTTTTTTTTTTCTAGAACTTCTTGGTATAATATCGTGGTGCTTGCTTTGTATCGTGTTGGCCCCTAGCTTCTTGCTAGTGGCTTTTGTTTAATAAGATTTCAGTCGTTAAAAAAACTAGAATTGGATTGGATACTGATGACTCCCGTTGCTCATATTATATCATGTGGCGACGCACACCCATAATTCTTCAACCAGTCTAAGGGTGTCTCTACAATATAGTCGGGTGAAACTAAGACTTGGAGACTCAAAAAAAAAAATAAAAAAAATTTAAACTTGCTACATGCTCCCTCATCTCTTTAATCCCTACAAGGTTACAACTCATTGCATAGATTACATAAAAATTTTACTAGTTTTTTTTAAATCCCTACTCTTTCTCTTTTTATGTGTTTTTCTTATTATAGATTACATAAAGGTTTTATGTAATCTTCATTTAGTGTATAAGGTGTCAATATAAATATTCGTTATTATTTATTTTATACATGTTTATAACAAGATACTATTATGATCTTGTTAAAAAAATAACAATAATAACTAATAGCTTTTAAATGATAAGTAACAATATACTACAATTTTATCTACGCAAATGTTACCCTTTTAGAAAGAGCCTTATTTTAAAATCATGTTTGGAGCTCCCAAAATTATTGAATCGATCTTGACCATCTCCTCGCGTTCCCAAAGGCATATATGGTTCGGGTCTCTATCGCTCTATGGTGCAACATCCGCAACATTCAAATCATCATCGGTTGAAGAGCTCCTAAAACTTTCCGGGTCGATTTCCAACAACTCTTAGGCCAAGAGGAAATTCAAATCAAGCTTTATAGCTAGGTGTGTTAATCGCGTCGGGTTGGCGGGTTAGCGGGTTGAAGGACCGCGGGTTGGCGGGTTGACAGGTTGAATTATGCAACCCTAACCCGACCCATATTCCTATTCGTGTAAAAAATGTCAACCCTAACCCGGATAACATAAATTCGTGTCAACCCAAATTTGACCCATTTAACCCATTTATCAAAATGAACCTAACAAAGTTACGAGTTATAAGTAAGTTTTGTAAGTCGGTTAAAAGTAACATGCTTAATATGTGATTTTACGTATAACAACTATGTATATTGGGTTTTAATTAAAAAATATTATAAGTAACCATATATTTACTTAAAATCATAAGATATATTATTCAAATCAAATTTATTTATAAAAAACAAAAACAATAATAAATACTTAGCTTTAAAATGTAAATGTAAAAACTTAACTGGTAATGAATTTTTTTTATTGTGAGTACTAATAGTAAAGATAAAAGTAACTTAACACTCATTTTTATAAAATAAAAAATATATGAACTAATTTTGAAACCTAAACGGGTTAGCGGGTCAACCCTAAAATGACCCATATTTTTAAACAGGTTATATTTGTCAACCAAAAACCTGATTTTTTCGTGTCGAGAATTGACACTCCTATTAATAGCTATTATGAGGACGTCATGGAAAGCAAAGTTACGGAGCTCAATTTGGGTAAAAAATGACTCATCCACATTGGATTTTAAAACACTTAAATTTACCATGAACTAGTTCTTGTTGCGTATTATAATTTTTTTAACCACTTATTTTAAGTTTTGGGGAGTCTGCTAGCCACCGTCTAGAGTTTCGGTTTTGGTTGTATGTCTTTTAGAGTGTTCAATAAATAGTATACTATATTGTCGATGTTATAAAAAAAATTGGAATGTGTACTTTCTTTGACATATGATCTTATTATAATAAATATATATTAAATCTGTTTGCATTTGACAACCTCATATAAAAATAATGAGTTGTTATCGCAATATCAACGAAAATAAATACATAGAATAAGGAATTCACACTAGCTTAGCTTACTGATGATGGGTTGTTTAATTGGATGTTGTTTTTTATATTGTCATGGTTAATTTTTTTATTATGTATCTTAATTGCTACTAAAAAATTATTAATACTTTTAAGACAAACATAATTCTCGTTATATAGTCAGACTATTTAAAAAGTCCTACCATAGGAAAGAAAAACATAACAAAGCTATTTTTTTACAATATTATGACAACTTTAACTACAAAAGTACCACAATAATGGGACGTTGTCACAATATTTGTAACAACTTAGCCACAAAACTAGTTTTTTAACTTAGTTAAAAGTTTTGGTTTGCGACAAAATGATGACAAATTTGTGGTTATTTTGTCTGGAAATTATGGGATAAACAATGGTCTTTTTCGTTTTTATTATTTGTGTAAAAAATTGTCATAAACTTATCACAAATATTAAGTTGTCGGAATTTTGTAATAAACTATTGTATAAAAAAGTATCATTTTTAGTAGTATTTGTATTTTTATTGTTGGTATATATATGTGTATTATATATGTTTATGTGTTTATAGTTGATTTGGTAGTATGTTTTGTGTTTTTTGTGGTTGTGTGGGTTCGAGTCCTGCCATCATATACATACTTTATTTGGTCTTTGATACGTTTGTAGTTTTTATGGAAATTTCATACAACACTATTGTTGCTTGTGTCCGCTATCTTATTAAGCTACACAACATGATAATTTTTACTACTAATATATATATATATATATATATATGGTATTTGATGGAGAGTAATTATAAAAGTGTTAACAATTTTAAATGCATAAATTACCTCTTTTACATAATGAGTGTGAGACTGTATACACTATACAATACACCTAGTTTATTAAATAATTAGGTTACCTTAACCGACGTGGAGTGATGTTAACCTCACATTAGATTGGATATATAGTCAAATACTCAAATGAATTAAACTAAAAGTAAATTATTGGAAATGGAAAATAGATGTGACAATAATATATATAATTGTAGAAAGAGTCATGGTTATTCTTCTATCGTCGCTATCACGAGCACCCCCTCTTTCCCTACATATTCGAATGTCATTTTCTCTTTAACTCACGACTTAATCTCGCAAATAAAGATTTAATCAAGGAAGACAATGAACCAAATTATAATTTTTCTTAGGAATAAGTACTCACATGCTAATATATATAAAACCAAGCCCATCAAACACGTAATTATTAAAAAAAACAATAATATTTGATACTGTTTTCATGCTATCATATTTCAAATATAATGTCAAAAGTCAAATAAATATTACAAAGTACAAATATTAACTTTTTGAAATGCCAATAACCGAGATTAAAGTAAGACCTAAAGATCATCCACACCACGTTTTGCGACCGTCATGTTTTGCGAGTTGCGACCGTCACTGGTTACTTGCTGTGACCGTTATTAGGTTGTTGTTACGTTTTTTTGTCTGGGTAAGTGGTTGCTATAGTTTAGTGACCAATTTACTATATTATTACAATTGTTTTACTATTGCTACTAGATTATTGAGACCAAAATTTTGTATAGCCTAACATAATGAACATCCCAACATTCAAAATAAAATATACTTGGTGATTGGTTTGAGCTTATAAAATTGTGGAGTAATTTTTTTTCTCTTTTTTCAAAATAATCACTCTACCAAATCTTAGTATATTAAGGGGCTGTTTGACAACGTCTGAATTGTTAAGTGTTGAATCATTAAGGAGCTGCTTGGTAAAATTTCAATCATTAATTAAGTAGTGAATGGTTAAGAAATCTACACCATTAAGATGCTCTATCAATGAGATGGGTGTTATGATAGAAATTTAGATGATAATAAAGTTGTTATATGTTACATTCAGTTTCATTCATCATCTCTCTGTCTCTTAAAAATTCAACACTTAACAAAATCATTCAGATGATCTTTTCTATGAAACAAACGCTCTGAATGCTGAATGATTAAGCACTGAACTGAACCATTAAGAGGTGAAACAAACAGCCCTTAAGTGCTGAACCATTAAGTGCTAAACCAATTAGAGGTCAGAACCATTAAGAACTAGTATATCGTTCAACTATTCAAAGACAAATGTCTGACCAATTCAGATAGGATGTCTTAACCATTCAGACTTTGTATAATACTTAATCATTCATAGGCAAATGTCTAAACCATTTAGATATCTGCTCATGAAACAAATAGTATGAATTATTAAGTGCTGAATTATTAAGTGCTGAAACATTAAGACATCAGAACCATTAAGAGGCTGAAACAAACAACCCCTAAACTATTTTATAAACTATTACAACTTGTTTAGATTAAACATGTGTTTACGAAAGATCATATATAGTTACTGGTATAGTTAAAAAAACACTCTTATATTCATAGAATACTAGCTATTTAATTGATTTTAACAACTAATATGGTTGACAATAACATTCTTTTGTTTTGAGCATAAGGTATTGAATTCAAATCGTACACTAAAAGTTTATTTATTATAAAAAATCTAGGATTTTGATACCACGTCATGAACACAATTGCTTCGGCCAATTCGATCTTTGTTTTGTTTAGACATTCAACAAATCCTTCCATAATTAAAACTAAACGAACAAGAGCTTGTAACATTCCATGAAGCTTGTAGACCAATGACCAATCCATGAAGCTTGTAACATTCTTTTACGTAAAAAGATCACCTTCAATGGCACCATGAAAACATAAAGGTATTAGATAAACTTTTGATATAATTAATATATAGGAGACCACCCTTTGAAAGAACCTAACTTGGTTCCGGTTTACATCCTGTTAACTTCAAGCCCAACGTCTTACAAAAACATATAGCAAATAAGACAACTTAATAATATATGTTGCGATCACACACGGACACTTAAAAAGACCTAATCTGATACGAGCCAGGACGAGCCAACCCGCAACATCGACATGGAAGACCCAGCTACAAGGATCGACCCAAACGTGTGACCCGAAGGCCCAGCAGGTTATTGGATTAAAGTCCAAGGAAGCCTAATTCGGTTTTGTTTTACCATTGCATGTTGTTCTTGTTATTTGATTAAGTCAAACCCATGATCTTCTTCTTGGGTAGTAGGGGCGGAGGCATGTAAAGGTCAGGGGTAGCCCGGGCTACGGCTGAAATTTCGTTGCAAAGTGTAAAAAATATATATATTCTCCGGTTTTTTATATAAAGATATCTCTAAACAATTAAAAGGATACCTCTGAATCTTTGATTTTAAGCTATGAAAAGTCAAATGAGATAAATCTATTAGGTATTTTTATAATTTTATGATATTATTTTTATTTCTGTATGAACATTGAGATTTTTTTTTTCGGGCTATCTTGAATTTTTGGGCTGACTCCGCCACTGTTGGGTAGTAAGTTAGGTAGTTTTGCATGATAGAGTAGTGGGCATTAAAATAAGGAGGGTGGGAGTTATGTGCTCAAACTCCAAATGCATATTTAAGATTTGTAATTGTTTTTTTATGGATATGAATGAAGAAAATTGCTTCAAACCTTCTGTAGCTAAAATTAAATAAAACAGATCTATAACTTGAAATAAAATTGAAACCAACCAACTGAAAATTATAAACAATGCTAAATTCCTAAAATGTTGATCTCAATCAAAAAGTGATACAAAATGTAACATTTGATTTTTTTCATTCCATAATGTCCATTCATTTAAAGTCGTTCACACTTAGAAACCCAATCATATACGCGACTACACGTGTTCATAAATTCAGTTGAGTTTTTTAAAGTCATATTTCGTACGACTAAAATAAAGTCATCCCTTTGACCTTTTGTTCTCAAATGACTACTTTTGTTTATTGTTCGATGACTTTTAATAAATGGACTATATCAACTGTTATCAATAAGACAGTTTGGCCGAGTGGTCTAAGGCGCCAGATTTAGGCTCTGGTCCGAAAGGGCGTGGGTTCAAATCCCACAGCTGTCAAAAGCATTTTTGTTATATCTTTTTTTTTCTTACGAATTACGATTTATCAAAACATCGTCAAAATATCTATTTTCCGGCCAAATCTCATCACTTTTTCTCTCTATTCCGTACACTTTCCGGTACGTTGTTAATCTACATCTCACTCACAACCTAACGTATACTGTTTTCTTCTGTATGTTAATTAGAGCTAATTATAACTCATCTGTCACAATTACTCACTGGATCCGACAAGTAAACCCTAGTTATGCGATTGGAGATGTATAAACCCTAGGTTTCGGATCGGATAGGTTTTACTATTGTTTTTGAGCTCGATGCTTTTGGTTTTAACGCTGAAATGGTTTGATTGTTGTTGCTTTTTTATGTTAGGTATTGAGTACTGTGGTTTGAAGGATCATGTCTGCTCCTGATGAGGATAACTCGTCTGATCATACACAGGTTTGTTCGATTGTTAGTTTCATCATTTGGATGCAATATAAAACATTGTTAATTGTTATTCATCAAAATTTGATGTGATCTGCAAGCAGCCAGATGTAAATTATTAGTATTTATTATAATGTTGTTGTTATGCTATATAGAACATGTTTATTGATCCAAATTTGCATTGGTACTCAAGGAGCAAAATATACAAATCATGTTAGCATTTAGAATGTTGTTAATGCTATATAGAGCACATATATTGATCAAAAATTGCATTGATATATAAAGAGCAAAGTTTAGAATTTTGTTATGCTATGTAGAACATAATTATGATCAATATATGCATAGCTGAAGTGTTTGCTACATGAAATATGTTTGTGAATGCACTGGTGTTGATTTTGTCGGTTCTTGTGAGTTGAGACCTTCATGTTTTTTATTGTTTTATGATAATTTTACTTTTAATTGGTGTGATTTTGTTTCTGCAGCTAGCATCACATTTCTTTGGCGAACTTCTAGACTCTGTGATAATGGATGTTGCATCTGAGTGTCACCGGATTGCAAGATTAGGGCTTGATCGTAATCTAGATGATGAAGAAGAAGAACTGAGGTTATCTGCACAAGCAAGGGCCAAAGTAGCAGATCCAAGCAATAGTGAAGCAAATAGCAAATATGTGGTTGACATTTTTGGTCAAACACATCCTGCTGTCGCCAATGAAATATTCGATTGCATGAATTGTGGCCGGTCTATTGTGGCTGGAAGATTTGCTCCTCATTTAGAGAAATGCATGGGGAAGGTATTGTTTTAGTTTTTCAGTTTTTTTATCTAAATAGATGATTATAAATCTTGATCTTTGTTGTTCTGTATAAAACTATAAATCCGATCAAAACTGTTTGATTTCATTAAAGAATTTTGTAGGGAATTTATGCCATTTAATGAAGATATTGTATTTGAATATCACTTTTTTGTAATTAGTGGTGGCGAAATTTTCTGGTGAAACAATTTGGATGATGACTCAGGGCCAAAACAGGTCCTTTAAAACATATTTTTCGTCCATCTTATTATTTTATTTTATAAATAATGTGTTTGGAATAGGCTTATAAAGGACTTATTTTAAAACGAGAATTTTAATCAATAAAGCAATTCAGATGGTTTTAGCATTTGAAAACTTAGGTGAATTTCAACCAAGTCGACCTATTTAACCTGTTTCTATCTTAGCTAAGTTTTAAAACTTTACCCGTTTGACTAGTTGATAAATTACATCCGAGTCGTCCCATTTTTAGTTAAATAAATGTGTCACATGGCCACCTCTAGGTGCAATTCTTATTTTTAATGTATAATTATTGATCATATCATTTATTTCAATCCCAATTATGTATACATTATATGTGTATTGACCTCTACTAGTGAACAAGCAGCATGATTTATGTGTTTAAATCTCTCCTTATGTTCAAATTTTAGTTCTTTATGAGTAGGATAAAAACTTTTAAAAGTTCGTTTTTCTCTGTTTTAAGTTTTCATCACATCAAGTGAACAAGTGTCCACAATCATATGCTTTTTTCTTCTAACATCATTAAAAGAACACAAAAAAATAATGTTATAGATCAGAGATTTGATATTGTTTTGGGTTTTACAGGGAAGGAAGGCGCGAGTTAAATCCACAAGAAGTAGTACTGCTGCTGCACAGAACCGGTAACACTTATAACTCATCCCGTAATTTAAAAACTATGAAATTCACAAACTCTTAATCAAATCCGTATTCGGGTTTTACAGGTGATATTATTCTTTGAACAATATCAAAGATGATGAATCTGAACCTTTTCCTTGTGAATCAATGTAATTTGAAATCATCATTAGCCAATCACATGTTGTTTCTGGTATTTTGGTACTATAATCAAGTAGGATATAAAATGAGTTTTATTCATACAACATGATTAATTTGTTGATTACTAGTTCTCCTTTTGGTTTAATACGAACTAAAAGTCTCATATGTTTGATTGGATAGCATGAACTTGGAACTAATTAACTTAGAGTGAAAAATAAACGGCCTGGGAATCTGAATCGGTTTTCAATAGGAACGGAGTCGGTTTTGAAACCATTCTAAACCTGAACCGAAACGAACCATATGCTTGAAAAAAAAGTTTAACTGGCTGAAACTGAACCCATCAAACGAACCTGTTTGGTAAGAGACCTGAGTTCATAGCCACCTGATCATTTTCCCCTAAAAAAGTCAGTTTCAAGGAGAGTTGATTTGAGCCAAAACCCATCTTGAATTGGCATACATAATATAGTTCGTGTGTGTAAACAAGGGTTATAATATATAATATTTTTAAAGACGAACGCCTAGCGTATATTTAAAAATTAGTTTAGTCTTTATCATTTTGATGTGTTACACGTCCTTTATAAGTTTACCATATAACCCTATAATCCATATAAGTTGACCTGTATTAATCTAGGCAAACATGACCAATATCAGTCAAACCATATAACCTATAATCCATATAAGTTGACCTGTATATATTTAGTTGGACGAATGGTTTAGAAATAAACTATAAAATTTGACATGTATATTTTTAGTTTTAAATAGTTTAGAAACAAGATGCATATACTTCTTTTTAGCACATGACTTGACTATTATCCTTTATTATCATATTGAAAACCTATTGAAATTGAACAATACTTCCACTTTTCATCCACCAATATTATCATATCTTGCTTCTTCCGATAGTTAATATACTCTTTATAACCAATATGTTTTAATTCTTACACTTCTTATTTTCTTAGTTCTCTATGCTTGCTCTCGTTATAAAAGAAAGAGTTTCAAGTTTCAACATAAAAAACGTCATGAATCTAACCTGTAACTGGGCATGGCCCCACTGATTTCTTTTCGATCGGAGCATCCAGCAGCGCAACCCGGTTCTACTTGACTAACCCGTGCTCGTCCAATGAGGGAGTTTGCTTTACCCAACCCCCTTTTTGATAACAAGGCAAAAAGCCCCGACCTGACATTCATTAGTTTCGAATGAAGAGTGCCCTCTCACACCTACTCCCGAGTTCAGCACTCAAAATCCATCATGCCGTCATTTTTTTTTCTAAAGGGCAAACTTGAATTTGGTTTGGGGATACTTAAAGGGATTTGAGGCAAATCCAAATGGTTGTGTTTTTAATCAAGTGGCCCAAATATTTATCACTTCAAAAATCAGGATGGTCCAACTTGATATATATAAATTTTTCGGACGAAATACATATAAATTTATACTTTTAAGCGAAAAACCCGAGGGGACGGGCCCCCTTGGCCCCTTCAATAATTCTCCCCTAAGTCCCTAACCAATCGTCTCACATCTTTTGGTGAGTGGTCTCTTTTTTCTTTTTTACAAGACTTGTTGCTGTGCCCAAAATCTTGATAGTTTTGACATCTCATTTCTCTTCTAGATCCAACCTTCGAGTTCTTCTTCACTTTCTCTGAATGGACTCTTTTCCTCTTTACTGTTTGTCTACCGGGCATTCGTCTTCATGCATCTACAACCCACAGTTTGTGACCCACGTGAAGTTTCTATGTTCTTGTTTCACCGCTTGAAACTGTAAAGTTAAAACTTGGAACTTTGAAAGGAAACCGAAGGGGAAATCGCCTCATACAATCGATTCTTCAAGTGTCATAGCATATAATCACGATGAGGGAGAATGTAGGATACTTTATCTGGATAACACGGTAGTTTTCAAAAACTAAGATCGTGATGGGACTTTATCCGGATAACCTGATAGTTTTCAATAACTAGTTTGAACGCTTATAACATCAATGAAAACATGATAAAAATTGCTTATAGTGTTTTATAACATCAATGAGGCAAGATACACATCTTCTTTCTTGAAGATGGTCCTTGAACAGACATGTTAGCTCCTGATCATGCTATTCCTGAAGATGGTCCTTGAACATACATGTTAGCTCCTGATCATGCTAATGACCAGACACACATTCCTTGTGTGACAAGAACATCTTGTCAACAACCACTTTGACAATATGGTCCATCTTGTCACACACACAAGACCCGATTGTCGAATCATGCGATCCGGGTCACATTTCTAAAAATTTATAACATTTTAATATTTTATTTTATAGTCCAATTTCAAAATAACTTAAATCAACATATACCTACGTGTCAAAAACAAAATAATAAAAATAAAGCATTCCAAAAATATTTTACTAAAAATTTATAACTTATTTTTTTTTATGGGAAAGTTATATACTCTAAATCTATTTCTTGTCTACGCATGTTCACATCGGACTAGAACTTACAACTTCTCATGAACAGGACAGGTACCATGCTACTATTTGGATACTTTTAGCCTATTAGGCAAAAGTACGTCTTTAGTAAATAAAACAAAGAGTTAACTGTCATTTTAATCCCTGACGTTTTTCTGTTTTTGTCATTTTCATTCATTTAAATTTTTTTTGCCTACACTACTCTATTGTTTTTTATTTTTTGTCATTTTCATCCACTTGGTTAACTCCGTTAGCTTACACCGTTAACCAAGCTCATGTTCATATTTTTAAAAGGGGTAAATTGTTTTTTTATTTTAAATCCCTTCAAAACATATTTTAATATCGAACTATAAAATTCTAACCCACCCACTTTTGTTCTCTTCATCCACGTACTTATACTAATATAACTTATTAGTATTATTATTATTATTATTATTAATATTATTATTATTATTATTACTATTACTACGCCCCTTTAAAAACATGAACATGAGCTTGGTTAACGGTTACACTAACGGAGTTAAGCAAATGGATGAAAATGGCATAAAATTAAAAACAATAGAGTAGTGTAGGCAATATTTTCTTAAATGGATGAAAATGACAAAAACATGAAATACTTAGGAACTAAAATGGCATTTAACTCTAAAACAAAACTGGATAAGACGTACATTTGTGTTGTGTATACTATGTCACACAAGATGTTGTGCTTAATACTTAATTTTCAGAGTTACTTCTGAGTTTTTGTAATCTGAGTTTTTGTTGTTCTTTAACAGATAATTTTAAACGAGGATCATGAGTTGGCTGATAATACGAGATGATACCACATAATACCGGCCCGTTCGTGACCACAGTAATAAAGAACCAAATCTAGTTAGGCATGAAATTCAAAGCAAAGGCCGGTAATATACCAGAACATGTAATTTATTAAAGGTAATATACCGGAACATGTAATTAATGTATAACATGCAATATACCATGCATATAAGTGATGAGTGACTAGGCTTAAGAATATATGATGAGTCCACATATAAAATGGAAAAAAAAACTTAATTTATTGTTCAACATGAAATGTATCCGATCGAACTATAATTAACACTCACAGGAATTAAAAACCGTCGGCCGGAGATAAATTGAAAGTGTTGTAGAATAATAAAAGTGGGGCGGGGGGAATAACTGATTGTAGGTAGTGAGCATAAAGCATTATGTTGTAGTCACTACTAATTGTTCTAGAATTAATAGAACTAAACAAAGGGATGGATATGATTAGGGCTGTAAACGAACCGAACTTTCAGCGAACAGTTCGTGAACCGTTCGGCAGGAAGTTCGTTTGTGTTCGTTCGTTTAATAAACAAACGAACACGGACAAAAAAATCCGTTCGTTAATCTAAACGAACGGACATGAACAGAGGCTGCGTTCGTTCGTTTACGTTCGTGAACGTTCGGTAACATGTTCGTTTATGTCCGTTCGTTTAAGTTCGGTGGTCGTTATGTTTTTAAAATTTATATTTATCATTTAGGTGAATACTTTTACATTTATAGAAGCAAATATGGTCATGGCAACATTACTTTTGTTGTGTTTGAAGCAAATTATGGTTATGCATCATGGGTATGAATGTGTGATTAAAAGTAGTATTTGCTTTTTAAGGCTTATTTGGTTCTGTTGTATATGAATTTTTAATTCAAATAAGCTTAATCAAGTCAAAATGGCTTATTTAGATACTAATTTGATATAGTGGATTAATTGAGGTAATAAGGTTTAGTTAAAAAAATGTGTTTTAAATCATTTTTTATCTAATTTTTCTTTATTGTAAGCAATCCCAGTAAATTAGAGATCTTGGTCTCTTAGGTGTTGACGTGGTTAAGGATAATTTTTGGTATAATTATGACTTATTGATTAGTTGTCATGTTAATTAACTTTGATAATTGTCTAATTTAGCCAAGGTTAATTTATTATTTTGGTTGTGGAATGGTAAAAATTAACAATGTTTTGTCAATATTTTCTAGTCAAACGTTCGTTTGTGTCCGTTTGTGTTTGTTTTGTCCGTTTGTGTCCATTTGTGTCCATGAACAAAGTTCACGAACCGTTCGTGAACAACTTTAAAACCTTAACAAACGAACACGGACAAAATTTTCTGTTCGGAACTTGTTCACGAACAGTTCGTGAACAACTTAAAACCTTAACAAACGAACACGGACAAGCCTTGTCCGTGTCCGTCCGGTTCGTTTACAGCCCTAGATATGATCGATGTACTCACTAGCTAAAACAAAAGCTAGGTTAGGTTTTTTAAAAGATTAATATCGGTGTCACGTCACACCAATAATTTATGTTATGCGTCACGATTTATTTTTAAAATGTGAGAATGGCATAATAATTAAAAAAGACACAATAATACTTTTAATAAAAATATAACAAATAATAGAAATCAAATTTCAAAAAAATGGTTCAGATACCTTGTTTCACACGTCGTCCTCTCCGTTTTTATGTGTTTTATTATCCATTTTTTTACAAAAGACACAATGAAAATATATACTTGAATAATTACGCACATACTTATTATGTATATTAATGTAATACCGAAAGTAAACTATAAAAGAAAGTATATGTGACATAAGTAAGTTTGTAATGTTGATTATTTACACTAGCTAAATGATCGAATATAGCCAAGTGAATGAATAAAACAAGAAAAAACAAAATAATGGAGGCAAGGAAAAACACAAGATGCACAAAGAAGCACTTTGCATCAAATGATTAGAAGGTGGCAAGACCAGTCACGGTGGTGGTGAGTGGTGGGTGGGACCATGGTTAGTCATTGAATTGAATTGAATTGAAGTGTCCATGGTGCTTAGTTTGGAACACTTGGCCGGCTAGCTACTCTTGTGGCTAAATGGTTTCTTTAATTACTTGGCACTTAAAAAGTTTAGTGGTCCACAATTCAACCAATTAAAATTATATATAGGATCATTTGGGAATAAGAATCACTTTTAATTGCAAATGATTAGCCCAAGAATTTATCCACAATTGAGCTTCTTATATTGGTGTTAGTTTATGTTCAATGTATATTGATTTCTTGTTTAAGTTTATTGGAAGGTATATATACATGCACTAATGGGATAATTGGATTAGCACATGGTATTCGTTTCTTTTCCTTTTTTTCCAAAGCTTTTAAAAGTATTTTTTTCAGTATTCAGTTCTCTCTTAAACTCTATCTTATTTTTTTAAGTATTTTTATTATAGATTCTTTAAAATATTTTCATTCTATATATAACATAATACTTAAAATAATAACAATGTATGTAAAATTTATCTCGTGCTACAACATTACTTTGTGTCCGGAACTAAGGGTTTTACGTGACATGGTTAAAGGTTTCTGCCCGGTTTTTCCTTAGAAGAGTTGGTTGACAAGTTTCAAATCCGTTCAACTTGGTCCGTAAGAAGGGTTGTGGTAGCCTCAGTTGTTTTCATAGTAATGAGGGAGCTCCAGTGCCGATGAAAAATACCTATTGATGTTAGAGAGAGAGTTTTGTTCTTGGTCTTTGCTCCTCTAAGTGCATCGATCATAGGTCCTTACACCAACCGTTATTTAAAAAAACTAGTAATTTCTTATTTATCTTCCACTCATTTACCATATATTTGCAAACATGGTATTTCTATTTTTTACCTTTAAGAAAACTAAAGCAGAGCTTTGTAGTTACTATTTACAACGCGCAATGTTTTCAAAACCTGATCTGATAATGAACCTGACATTTTATTGGTTCATTGGTCAGAGTCGGTCGGACCGGATTTAATAACCCGATGAGCTTATAACGTATTTTAAATCATTAATAATTAGATTTATATAGTCTCTCATGAGTTGCAAGAGATGTGTTATGGTGGCTCACAACATACAAAAAATTACATTCTAGCATTACAGAAGATTAGTTGCAGTCGGATGCATATTGTTTACTATATATTGTCTAGATTTTCGCCATACGTAGAAAATATATTGGTTATGCTAGCAACTTGCCGGTTATACATTAAAAATATATCGCATCCTGGTGAAAAGGTAAATGAACAGTTCACGAATGTAAATGAACAAAAACGAACACAAATAATTAAACTAACATAAACGAACATAAAAGAAGACAAACGAACAAGTCCAATACTTGTAATATATTCATTCAAAACACACATGTAAACTAGTAGTTTAACCTGCTTTAAAATGAAAATTAAATCAATCGAAATTAATACTTATTAGAAAAGTATAGCTAAACTAATGGGACACTATTATCATCATTATTCATTGTCATATCATGGTGATCATATTTCATGCAAAGTTTTTTTTTGGGTTTCAGGTATATATACGAAGGGTGGGTGATGATGATAAGTGATGACATATATATGCTTAGTGAGGAAGAGTTAATAATCTCTTAAAACATTACTTAATGGATGCATTATGATATCTATCAGATCAAATAATTGGGCATTATATCAAAACGACAATTCCTGTCAATGATTATGGATCGTAAAATTAGATACATTAATTTAAATCCAAACCTAACAAAAGTTGGCATTTTTTCAATTTTGGTTTTGGATACAATTCAATCAAATTGTCATAGTGGCCAAAAATCAAATAATGCACAATCATTTTACCAAATCTCTTATCTATCTAATAAATCAAACTTTTAGGAGGTAATTTTTGGAGGGATTTTTTTTTCTATAATAGGAAGTTTTGGAGGTAAAATTTAGCTACATTTTTCACCATGCAAGTTGATGGAGCCAACTCCTTAAATGTTATATATTTACAAATTGTTAAATATAATGGTTATAATTTCTTTATAAATATTACTATTTAACCCGTGTGTAACACACGGGTATTAAACCTAGTCTATCTAATAAATCAAACTTTTAGGGGGCAATTTTTGGAGGGATTTTTTTTCTATAATAGGAAGTTTTGGAGGTAAATTTAGCTAAATTTTTCACCATGCAAGTTGATGGAGCCAACTCCTTAAATGTTATATATTTACAAATTGTTAAATATAATGGTTATAATTTCTTTATAAATATTACTATTTAACCCGTGTGTAACACACGGGTATTAAACCTAGTTATAAAATAAATCCCTGAAATATACAAAGCTAGTTACGTGTTTAATTTTATATATATTCTTTACTCCTTTAAACATATATAAGGGTAAAATTAACATTTCACATGATTTTCTAGATGTTTTTACAACATATATTAGTGAAAAGTGGAACTTCTTATACGGTTGTGCATGTTGCTCGATTATATACATGAAACTAACCTTATACCCATTTATAGTGGTATTAAAAATGAATATATAATTTTCATTATATAATTGTGCAAAATAGAATAAAGAGTATTTCGAAGTTGTTGAAACTTAAAGTTATAAAAAATGTAAAAAAAGCATGACTAAGTACGGTTAAGTATTTGATACAAATCAAGTCGGGTTTTAGGTTTTATAGTCAACTTTCGGGTGAAGAGAATCCCATTGTTTGTCAGGCGTCATGCAAACCCGATAGGTAGCAAGGGAATCCCACGTGTGACACTTTCAACAATCGTGTATGAGATTGACATCAAAATCCATCTCATACTTGACAAGTTGCTATATTCCCACTGCAAACCCATCAGATTCATATGAGCCTGCCTTGTTAAGCTAGCAAAACATAAGCGTAACTGAAACAAACTTGTGTAGATTGAATTGTAACATTTAAAGTTCCGGTCATATCAGATTCACGCTCTTAGTAAAATTCAAGAATCTTACTCAAAAGTTGAAAATTTTGTGATATATAAATTAAGTTAAAGTTATAACTATTTTATTAAGTCACGAGTTAAAGTAAGTTTATATACGTTGTAATCATTCTATGTGTAATTGGACATATAAGATATTAAATTAAACAATGACATTATATTAAATGTTTACGGACGTGTCAATGGGGCTAAGGTTTTCCTTAACGTAGGTGGCTACTTCGATTTTATTTATGTTGTTATTATAGTATTGCACTAAGGACAAACAAACATGTACCATTATTTTTATTATTCACCTTTTGTCTACCACCACTTTTTCATTGTGTTTTAATTTTTGAAAGCACCCAAAGAAAATGGGGCATGTCTTTAGGATGTCAGCCTATACATCTATCTTCTCCTACTTATTAATTACACTATCTATCTAGTTCTATTTTTATATTATACGTGTATTATACGGGTTATTATGTTATATTATAAAAAATAATAATATAATATTTTTGTTCATATTCGATTTGTTTATGAAATATGATTAAGTGACATTGAAATAAAAAAGTAATAGCGTTTTTTAAATCATATTATAAATTAGTTATTTTAATGTTTATGTAAGAAATTAGTATATAAAAATTAATTAAAATATAATTTTAATCATTTAGAAAGAAGTAAACAAAAAATATCTAATTCAATTTTATTATTTAGTTGAAATCTTTAAAAAAAAATTTTTATGATTTATTATGTACGTAAATATTTTTCATAATTTATGACGCTTTGGTGGATAACTTAGTTGTTGCTAAATGAAGAATTATTTACTTTTTTATTAGCATAGAGATATGGATTCCTTATGTATATATAATTTAGTGCATTTAAAACCGACGCCAACCATTTAATTAAAAGCATGTGTAGCGGCATGATAGGATGCACTACGATGGTGATTTGGCACGACTATCACGATGGAACACCGCTCCCCGGCCTCTTAGTGCTAACATAGTTAGTGGTTGCTCCCGTGATGGGCATGATCACGATAGTCATGCATCTTTGTTTTCTTTTTCTTTAGAATTTTCACCGATAAACATATATTAATACACTTCACCAACTATAATAGTTATAAACTTTACCACAATCACATACTCAATACCATTAATTTTCACTATCAGACTTTTCATTACTAATTCTCTTGAGATGGTGGGTGTAAACAAACAATAAAAGTAATGATCAAATTCATGAATAGATTCGACGATTGTGAGATCTTAGTTTTAAATAAATTAAACCATATCTATAAGTATTATGTAATTTAATCATACTACAATGCATGTGTTAACTATTAGTTGAAAGAATATAATATTAGTTGTAGAATCTAATTTTAAAATTGATAAAGTATTTATAAGTTACTTTTTTATGTTTGGGTTTGATAGTGATGGTGGTGGTTCTAGCTAGGAAAGTATACTCCTCACAACCTTATAAATCAATTCCTCCATACCCCATTTGATTTCAAGACACTTGTACTTATATTTGCTAAAATCCCTAGCCCCTCCAAAACTTCAATCTTTTATACTATATTTTCTTTTTCTATTGGTCTAAACCTCAACTTACAAAAATACCCTTTTTATTATTCATACTTATACATTTTATTATTATTATATTTATTTATTTATTTACTAATCATTGGTAAATGGCATTTGAGGATATTAAGGTAAGAAGCTATGATGTAGATCTTGATAGAGCTAGACTTGAACTACTTGAAAGAAGATGTGAAGTAGGGCCATCACAACATGTGTTTCTCTTCACTGACACCATGGGTGACCCCATTTCAAGAATCCGCAATAGTCCATTGTACATCATGCTGGTAAACTTGTACATTCAGTTTATTATCTTATTTTCATGTCACTACATCAACTTATATTGTATGCTTGTTTGTAGGTTGCTGAGTTGAACCATGAGTTGATTGGTGCCATTCAAGGATCAATCAAAGTAGTCACAATGAAAGACTTGGCTAAGGTTGGCTACATTTTAGGACTAAGGGTCTCACCACTTCATCGTCGTAAGGGCATCGGTACGAGCCTTGTACAACATTTAGAAGAATGGTTCATTGGGAACCAAGTGGACTATGCGTACATGGCAACCGAGAAAGATAACAATGCTTCGGTTAATCTCTTTGTAAATAAGCTCGGTTATGTTAAATTCAGAACGCCTGCAATCCTCGTCTATCCCGTGAAGTCCCAACCCCTCAAAATATCATCCAAGATTGAGATTTTTAAAATTAATGAAGAAAACGCCGAGTACTTATATCGTAGGTATATGGGCTTAACGGAGTTTTTTCCCTCGGACATCGATAAAGTGCTTAGAAACAAACTCAGTTTAGGCACCTGGGTGGCATGTGACCAAGGTGCTCGCGATCAATTTGGGCAAAACGGTAATTTTCCTACGAATTGGGCGATGTTAAGCGTTTGGGACAGCGGAGGGCTATTCAAACTACGAATAGAGAAAGCCCCCATTTCATGTTTGGTGTACTCCAAGGTGTTAAAAGTGGTTGATAAAGTGTTTGCATGTTTTAACATGCCGGCTTTGTTATGTAACGTGTTTGAGCCGTTTGGGTTCTACTTTTTATATGGGTTGCACCAAGAGGGTCCGGTGTCGGGCACTATGGTCCGGGCTCTTTGTAAGTATGTGCACAACATGGCTAGGGTGGGTGTGGATTGCAAGATGGTGGTGACTGAGGTGGGGAGTTATGATGAGAGGGTGAGACCTCAAATCCCACATTGGAGGTTGCTATCATGCCTAGAGGATTTGTGGTGCATAAAGACCTTGAAAAGTGAAGAAAGAGAAAGTGTTAATGAATTGGCAATAATCCCACATACAACACCTCTTTTTGTAGACCCAAGAGAGGTGTGAATGTGACTATGCCAACTAATTGTTTCTTATTTGTTCTTATCATCATTTGTGTACATATGATTTTATAATACAAATTTCACACATTTTCAATAAATTTCATTGTTGGTGGATGGAAAAAATGAAAAAGGCCGGAACTTGATCTTTCGTGTTTGTCTCTTTCTTATAAATGCCCCTTTTATATCTTTCTAAATTGTTATCCATAGGATGGTCCATTAAGAGCCTCATAGATATGATTGTGTGAGTGTGTGTGCAATAACTAGGTTATGAAATGCATGGTTATAACCACTTTCTTTCAATATCTCGAATTAATTATTACATAAATGAGTCAGCATTCACCCGAATCGATTAAAATTGGGTTGACAACAACTACACTACATAGATGATGGCAATGGTTCATTGATAAATATTAATGTAACTTCATGCACATTGAACCAATTAACTTAATGTCTAATATATATACTTTGATAAGATAGAAGATGATGGCAAACACATATAGAATCATGACATGATCCATATTGTAGTGATGAAAACAAGATACTTTGCTTATCCTTAGATTTTGAAAAGATCGACCATTAAGTCGGATTAGACTTGTGGTAAGATATGAATCATGTATTTTTAACGATATGGACAATACTTGTGACATGATTATATACCAATTATTTTGTTTGTCATTTGTGACATACCTAATTTGTTGTCATTTTATGATGGCTTTAATTCGACTCAATTATTATCATAATCATAATCAAATCACAACAAAATGTTACATCAAGACCATAGGACAAAGGATGGACGAGTCACTTGTCTTGATCACCAGATTCAAATTTTACACAATATCCTTTGATTAAAGTCAAGTTTGAATGTGAATCGAGGGAATCAAAGTGCTCTTTGCCGATGAGTGTTGTGTGAGTTGTTGATTTTGCTTGATGAATGTTTGTGACAATAGTTTTGGATATGTGAATCGATAATGAAAATATAAACAATGATCACTTTTGTTCGATTTTGAATATGAGTTTGAGAGCAAATAATAGTAGAAGAAGATCAAATAAGAAGTTGATTTTTCATAAGAGAAGAGCCTTAAATCACTCAAACAACGTTGAAACTGTCTCGTTGAAATTTACCATCTTAGCTTCTAGTATTTCATTTTAAATTTTATGTTTTACCTTAGAGTTAGCTTTAAGGGGGGTGTTCAGAATCATTATCACTATTACATTTTCTTAACATAAACTTAAATCATTACAACCCCCCCCACCCCACCCCCCCTTTCAAACACATCATAGTCACTGTTTACGTGACAAAACTTTTTCTATGGCTATCATAACACCTCCCCCTTCAAACGTGTTCGGGACCATTTCTGTTAGAAAATAAAAACACAGGGACCAAAATTGTTTAGATGAGACTGAAATTATTAATGATATAAAAAATAAGGACCACAACTGCAGTTTACTCATTATGTCTAGCTAGGAAATTTTACTAACTTCTTCAACATGTTCGTCGTTTTTATGCAAGTCCAAGAAAACACTTTTCAATCTCCATAATCAAGCCAAAGTAATTCTGTATGTTTCTTTTAGGTTCCTAACCACGTTAATGTCACTAAGCTAAAACATATAATGAAGTCACAAACGTGTCGTATTGCATATCCATCACCGTTTAATTTTCAAAAGAGTAAATAAATACTTTGCTTATGGGGTGTGGTCAATATATTAATTTTCCTCCAGCAGTTTTAAAACGTCAAGTTATACTAGTCACAGTTTCATCAAAAATTTAAGGTTTGATGGTTGTAACGTCCTTTGATATGTGTTTACCTTTGATGATATGATAAGCAAAGGTAAAATATAATAATGCCCTCACGAGAGAGGGATGTGGGTCGTGACTAAATGGAAATTTAAATAGAGTTAGGGTCGGGTAGCAAATGAAAAACAAGGAAGAAAAAAATAATTTTTTGAAGTATTAGAGCAAAAGGGATATTTTGACCAAACACTAGAAAACAAAATAGAAACTTACTCTTTTTTAAATCTAGCTCTTTTTAATGACGTTTGAAATACCCACATATTTATCTTGATGTTACAGAACCGATTCATCAAAAATATCATCAATGATAATAGAAACTCAACATTATAGGAAAACTAATTTGATTCGAGTTTTAATGATGAGACCCCAAAGCTCCCAAACATAAACCATCACTCGCATACCATTAAACAAAAAGGTTAAGGTTGTTTATCAAAATATTAATAATAAATAAAAAAAATAGTTTGAAATTGAACAATTTTTGAGCCCAGTTACTTGGGCCAAGCCCAAAATCACAACCCATAGAACTAGGGTTTCACTATAAAAACAACTCCACCGCCATTTTCACAAACCTTCACAATCACAATCCTCTAAACCACATCTCATCGCCTGCAACCTTTGCCTCTGTAAACACCTTCCGTCGTCGCCATGAGAGCTAAGGTAATATCTAAATTCAACATCTTCCAATAACAATCCTGAATCAGATAAACTGTTTTAATGTTTTTGTTGTTTGAATTTTGATTTTATTACAGTGGAAGAAGAAGCGAATGAGGAGATTGAAGAGGAAGCGTCGAAAGATGAGACAGAGATCTAAGTAATTCATCGACGTTAAACTTTCGCTTTGATTTCGTGTTGTTAGGTTTTTGTTACTTAGTTTGTGTTGCTACTATCGTAATTTTGTTTCAATTGTTATGCTACTTTATCATTTCCGTATTTCAATTAACTTCCGACGTCTTCAATTTTATTGATCAATTATTTTGCGCGTTTAAAAGCTGTTGTGGTTATTTGTTTGTTTTCTTCCTTATTTGCCAAAATGATGATATTTAGCTTTAGATTTTATTTTTCGTGTTTCATTAGACCCAATGTTTTCTTATTGTCCATGGATTTTTGAAAAAAAAGTGAAATGTGAGCTTGTAACATGTCATGATTTAATACATTTGTGCTCTCCATCCATTTTCTACCTCTCTTCTTTGTTTATAAATCCCAATATGTCACTTCCAAGAACATTAGTTTTGTTTTCAGACATCGATGTTGGTCATCCCTGTTAATTCCGCCTTTTATCGAATGAGTACCAGTACTTGAAAAGAAACAATTGTTTCTAGAAAAATCAAACATCCTGTACTTGTTAAGCGACCACATCCATTGTCTACTTGTTAATGAGAAACATTGACATCTCTAGGACTATACAACCTTCTTCTACTTAGAAAACTTGATTAATTCACTATCGAATAAGTACGAGTACTTGATCTAAATACAATTGTTCCTAGAAAATTCAACAATGTATACTTGTTAAGCGACAACTACACTGTCTACTTGTTAACGAGAAACATTGACGTCTCTACGTCTTATTGGTGTATTAGTTTCTCAATGTTAGCTTTGGGGTTTCTTAGGGTGATAAGGGTGGATGGATGGAAAGGGCAAGTTGGGTCCGACCACTAACGGGCACATCGGGCACATCGTCACCGTTAGTGGTCGTGTACTCGTGCAAGCTGGGAGGGGTATGGGGGACTGATTGGTGCTGGGACCCATAAAAATGTGAATGTTAGATATGTTTTTCCGTCTGCTCACCACCTTCATCATTTTCGTATCCATCCGGTGACTCCACCAGCGCTAAAGTTGAAAAAAAATAAAGATTCTTGTTAAGTAGAAAAAGAAAAAAATCATGAAGTGACCCATGAGGAAATTTGCAAGAGAAGAACCCGAGATTGCAGAGAATGTTTTGTTGAATTTGATTGGAGAATGATGTGAAACAGACGGGTTTGGATTGAGAGGTGTCCGGATCAAATTGCGATGTCAGGTAAAACCAAGATTCCACCAGATCAGATAGTGATGTCGGGTAAAACCAAGAGTCCACCTGATCGGATTGCGATGTCGGGTAGAAGTAAAACCAAGATTCCGCTGTGGTTTAAACAAATAGTGGCAAATGCTGATTTTGATTTGGATTTGGAAAGTGGGGTTTGAAGAGTCGAGACACGAGATCGTTTGTATAGTTGGGTTTAACTAAAAATGAAATGGGTTTGGGGGTATGAATAAAAGGAAGCAGCTAGGTGCCGCCTTTCAATTTGAACAGTGTTAAAGGCATTGAACCAGAGCAAAGATGATGTTCGAGAGCTAAATATGGATATCTTAGCAAATGACAAGTACTAAATGGCAGTCTTTTTTAACGTTAGGGTTTACAACTTTTCATACCATAACTCAACTTGTTGATTAAGAGTTCTCAAATGCTTTCAGCATAAGTTGGAAAGGTGTTGCCCAAAGGGGCAGGCAAATATAGATAGAGCAAAGTCCAACACAAAACAGTCATGGAGCTTCTTCTGGCTCAGCCATATGCAGCTCCAAGAGGTTTAAATGGCTTAATTTGTTTATATAAAATCGATCAAATTGGTCATGAGATTTTCATGTTGTGTTTTTATAGGGTTAGAGTTCACACAAACCAGTGACAAAGCCAGCCCTAACATGAATAACATAAATTCGAGCTAACCCAAATATGACCCGTTTAACCCATTTATCAAAATGAACCTAATAAATTTACAAATTATAAGTGGGTTGTGTAAGTCGGTTAAAAGTAACATGCTTATAATGTGATTTTACATATAACTATTTATATTAAGTTTTAATTAAAAAAATATTATAAGTCACCATATATTTACTTAAAATCATAAGACACGTTATTCAAAACAAATTTATTTATAATAAACAAAACAATAATAAATACTTAACTTTGAAAATGTAAAGATAAAAACTTAAGTGGTAATGAATTTTTTTTATTGGCAGGTCAACCCATTTTTTAAATGGTTAACCCAAAAACAACTCATTTATACGGGTCAAAACTAACATGACCCGTATTTTTAAACGGGTTATATTTGCCAACCCAAAACCTGATTACTTTCGTGTCGTGTCTAGAATTGACACCCCTAAAACCTACTATTGCATGACAACTAAAACAATAAAAATAACGAAATCAAAACCAATAATTCAAAAAGACTCTTCCATATAACATTCGTATGCAAATAAGCATTAAAGCCAACAAGGCAACAACCAACCTTTAAACAGATGTTCAAAATACCATCTGTAATATCCACATAACAATACCCAAACTTGACACTACAAACAACCCAAACTTGAACACAAATTGACCGACCTGACCAACTCTGAAGAACCTTTCAAGAAAACCAAGACCAAAACCCAACTGACCAGACTCCACTCCTGCAACATGAACCATATTGCACTGTTTATCATCCCTCAGACACATAAACGTACCGTACCAAGAGATGCTTCTGTTTTAACCAAGTCAATTAAGCATGGTTATAAATACCTGCCCAGCAGTGCAACACCACTAGTCTTCTTTTCTCTCGGATTCTGCTGCATTGACCGTCTTGACTGCAGGTGCCTCTTCTCTGACTTCCGCTTCCTCCTGTTTATCTTTAACACTTAACTGATCTAGCAGCCCAGCAGCATCAGATGCATCTTTGTTCTCCTCCTTGCTTTTTTGAGACTCTGCCACTTCTTGAAACGTTTCCATGAACTTTTTGCAATCTAAAATATAAAGATACAACATAAATTACTTATCAACAAAAGCTTGATAACACGGTATCACAATTCACAACCCATAAAGCTATCTAGATTAAAATTAGGAACTTTGTAATGGGATGATTAGCATAAAACTGTGATCATACGCAGGAAGTGGAATGAAATACTGAGATGTTGTAGCTATAGGCCTATAGCAACTATGGAAACAAATGTAGGGAGAAGTCTAAGTTAGCATTCAATACTAGAATGCAACCCACGCCTTTTGTTACAACCCAACACCAAGAATTAAATATATTCACAAACGGTGCTTTATTGATATAGAAGAGGTTGCGAGTGTCACAAAGTTACAACTTCAACAAGAACAGGGGCCCTCTTCAGATATACTGCATTACAACATCTCCCTTCCATTACCATATCTTGCTCGGACCTTTTACTTTAAACATCATATCAATCCCAGTTTCAAAAACAAACTTTCCGATCACAGAGCAAAATACAACATAGAGTGATCGCTAAAACCAAGTACAAAACAGAAAAAGCAAGCAAAAACAAAGTAACCTTATTACTCTTACCATCAAATCAAAATAAGTATGCCTAAAGCTACTAAACAAAACATTTTGTATAAATCTATTGAATGTAATAAATGAATTTAATCAGCAGCATTTGTCAAATGTAAACTGGTGATCAAAAACTTCAAAAGCTATAAAATGCAATCAAACAGTTCAAACTAGATGATACAAAAACGATAAATGTAATCAACGAAAGCAAACTTACTGTCAATTGATGCAAATCTGATGCAGAAAAGTTCATCCTTAAGTTCACCATCAGCAAAATCAGTAGCATGCCACACACATGACTTTTCATTACCAGCATGCTCTTGAACAGTCATGGTAGATTTAACTACAATAATAACATTACAAAATCAACTTAACATATTTCACAAACTCACTTACATCAAGCAATAACACAAGCATCAGTACAGATTCATTATTCATACCGAAATGATTAGCACAGATCTTTAGCGTTTTGGATTGACGCATAACGAGACGAACTTTTTCAGTTTTTTTATGCTTCAAAAACTTAACCGAACCAGCACCTCGTTCCTTCCACTGGTTACCATCCTTATCGAACCGATAAAGCTTCGCTTTACTGAAATGCGAATATTAACTCATATAATCAAACCAAAACCGTATATGAAACGATATTTAAACGAAGATTGAAAACGAAATATTACAGATCAATTATGACGTCTTCATCTTCTTCGCCAGTAGTAACAGCGACTTCTTCAAGCTTGACGATCGGAGCGACTTGTGCTCCGGTGTCTTCGTCTTCAGCAGCGACGGTTTCCTCTTCCTGATGCTCTGGATCGTTAATTGCCATTGATATTAAAGATTGAAGATTGATGGTAAATATGAAAGTGAATTTTGATCGGAGAAGATATACGGCAATGGAAGCTTCTAGATGAAGAAACGGCGTGAGGGTTATAGAGACGTGAAGGGATTTTGTAGTCTTTCAATTGGGCTAGTGGAAACACTATAAGGGCCCAAGTATTAAATGATAACCACCACTTAACCGTCTTAACCACGACTAGAGATGAAATAAACGGTTTATGAACCCGACCATATAACCCAACCCGTTTTCTCATCAAAGTGGTGGGTTTTCTTCTATCAGGGTTTGAGGTGCGGTCTTAGTTGAAAAATAGAAAGGTGGGTCCAGTTAAAATAACATATATCCTCCGAAACAGGGTCCTAGATTTGCCATTTAAAAAAAATATAACCCAACCCATATGTGAAGCGAGTTGAATCCGCTTTATCATATACCGGTTTCAAAGTATTGAAAACATGTTGGTGTATGTAACAGTGGAACTTGTTTGGATGACATTGACCAAAGTATTGGATGACATACATATACCGGTTTCAAAGTATTGAAAAACTCGTTTTGTACTCTTATAGTCTTCTAGCCATTTATAAAAATTGTTTTTACTTCTTAACTTTATTAATTTTTTCAGTAAATGTATGTTTATGTTATTTTATATTCAAGGAATTACACATGCTAGAATTAAACAAATTTGACCTCTCTTATCTTCCTTTCTCTACTCTCTTGCAGTCCAAAAAACAGCATCCTCAGGCAACATGTAAAAAGTATTGATGTTCAGGAAAAATAAGGTGAGAAAATAATGTGATGATTGCTAATAGTTAGGTCACGAGTAGTGGAATTGTGTGATAAAAGGTATGATAGCGGAAAACAGTGGTAGTGAGTGTGTGTTATTAATGAAGTTAATAATTATTGATGTTGATGAGTTCTATTAGTTTGATAGGTTGAAAAAAAATTAAAAATAACCAACTATTTGAATAGCATGTGATAGTAATCACGAACAAAGCAATAACCCCTTTCATGGCCGGCTATGAGGGGGTGCACCGTGTGCGACCGCACAGGGCACCCGCTCGACGGGGGCACCAAATTTTTAAAAAAAAATTATTATATAAATTTTTTTTATAAAACTTATGTGTAGGCTAGAGAATTTGTCACAAAAGCCCATTGTTTTTTACTTTTAAAAGCCCACTAGTTTCACTAAAAGCTCACATGGCCATAAGTCCATAACAAGTCCACAAAACTCTTAATTTTTTTTTTGTTCGATGTTGAAAAAATACGACAGCAGCGGCCAGCAGAAAAAAGTTCAATTTTTTGGCAGATAGCGACTAGGAATTAGGGAGTAGTGACGATTTGGATCTTTGGAGACAAGAATTCAAGAAACTAGAGGGTAAAAAATTAAAAATAATTGGTTTATATAACTTAATGCGATGGTGCTCGGGGAAGGGGGCCCTTTTTTCCTGACCCGCACAGGGCACTAAAATCCTCAGGACCGGCCCTGACCCCTTTAACAGACGTGAGGGTGGTGTTGCGGCGTTATTGGGGAATCACAGGCACCTAAAACGCCCGAGTACGAAATGGCGTATGGCCTTAATTACTATAGTTATAAAATAGTGTGTAAAAAGTAATTTGATGCATTGATAGTTACCATTTCACGAAGTAACTAGTTAAAAGGTCGAGCCGCGCGATGCGGCGGCCGGGTCGATCTAGCGTATGTGACTTTTTCTCACTTGTTGATGTACTGCAATGTCGTAATGCGTCATATATTAAAAGATTTCGCGCGGCCGGGTCTAACGTATCTGACTTTTTCACACGTGTTGATGCACCACAACGTCGTAATGCGTCATATATTAAAAGACGAAGAGATGTATTCAAACTTAGAGGCTAAAATCCTAATTAAGTCAAATCCGGGTTGCAAAATCATAAAAGTTGTAAAAAAAATTATGTACATTGGTTCCACACGTGTTATGATGACGAAGTTGATATTATAACTTTAGAATAAAGTCGAAACTTTGACGTGTGATTGTGACATTAACATAACATTACGGACTAAGAATATAGAAAAAATAGTTTTATTTAAGCTCTTGACCAAATATAAAAACCTTGGCTATTTAATTCACAAGTAAAAAAAATAACAAAACTTGTTGGGTTGGGTGAATCGAACACAAGACCTAATCCAAGTTAAACAACTTATAAGACCCATGCTACCACTCAACCAACTTGGCTTTTGATTTTAAACTCAAACAAATAGCATTTGACATAAGATAAGGTCGGGATTTAATCACCAACCTTATCTTTTAGAAGTATAAATAATTAAATAAATATAACATAATATAATATATTTTGCGCATTGATAGTTACCATTTCATGAAGTAAATCAGTAATACAAAAACATATCAGAAATAAGTTGTCACGGGGAATAAATACAAGTTGGACTTGTGTTTCTATTGTGTGTCTTTAATGTATAAATAAAACTAGATATACGTGATCAGGACGTGTGATGCGGCGACCGGAGGTCTCACGTATGTGATTTCGTCACACACGTTAATAAAAAAAGTTTTATATCTCGCACGTTACAGTACGGTGTAGTATAAAATTATATTATGTCTCGTACGTTGGGGTGTAGCATGTTGTCTTGTATTTTTCGGCATAACATCATAACAAAAGAATTAGAAAATAAAAAAAATAAAGTTGAAAAGGAAAAGAAAAGGTTGAAGTCGAAAACAGGTAAGGAAAAAAAAAGTTGAAGTTGAAAAGCAAAAACTTAAAAAAACTTGCTGCAAGTGTGAATCGAACCCAAGTGCAATCCTAGAAACACAATTAACTCCACAACTCAAACAAACTTGTCAAATGAAACTTTGTTTTTGAATGAATCTCTAACATTAACCTCACTCTCCTATTTTTTATACTATTATATTTGTTTTTGACCATTTCTCTATAGTCTGATCAACGTTAACTCTGCCTTGTTATAACTTAGAAGTTTAGACGTTAACCTTTCAAAACTTTATTCTTTCTTAAATTTATTTATCTATGTTTCCCTCCTCATCACTCGCTAAATGCAACTCTACTGATAAATGCATCCTCGCATTAATTTGATTGATCATTATACTTTTTAGTAAAATAAAATAAACTTTTATATAAGATTAATCTACACGCCCATCTATCTAATATATTCAAGTTTTAGGAGGGGCCACATAGCCCCATTTGGGCGGCAACTTTTGAGGGGGAAAACGAGTTTGGGCGGCATAATCAAGGTTGTAGAATTTGGGCACCGAGTTTCATGGTTTCAATTTTAGAAACAGGTTGACTTCCTTCAGTTATAGAAACAACATATCAATTCTAAAATCACGGTTCAATCACATGAATAAAGGGTATGATCTGTTTCTTCGACAATCACAGTGAATTTTAAAGAGGATGATCGGTTTCTTCTTTACAAAATTGAAGATTTTAGGGTTTGCAATATATCCTTCTCCAAAAACCTAACATTCTAGAATAGGTTTGCAATTTATAACTCAAACCACGTGTTCTTATTTCAGTTTTTATATTTGATTTTGTGAGATTTCTATTCAACATTGCTTTGTTCATCAGTTAGGGTTTGCATCTCTTTGTGTTAGGCCACTTTCTTAATCGTAATCGCACAAGTATGTTTCAGATGTTTTGGTTTTATTAATCGTCTGTTTCAAATACAATTTTTTTCTATTTATTTGTTTAATTCTCACTACCAGCAACCAATCAGATTATGAATATGTTTGAGTGATTCTGTGTAAGTGCCATTTTGCTTCTATTTGGTTTGAATCTACTTTAAGAACTGAGTTTTGAAGAGATTTTATTTTGGGTGAAAACATGTCTACTCCAATTATGAATTTGCGATGACTTCAGGTTCCCTATTTTAAGAGTGGATTTGTTAGGGATGTTGCAGTTCTGGTGCATTTTCTCTATCAATATTTTGGATCTTCATTATTTGATGAATCTGGGACTAAAGCCTTTTTTACTTGGTAAGTAGTCTAATAATCTCACATTGCTATTGTAGATTTAATGTTCTAAACTTCTTATTCATAATTTATCAAAAAGTGAAGAAATAAATGTGTAGTTATGCTTCAAAAGTTACTAATTTTAGTACAATCCCTGTTTTGTAACTTGAAAAAGATTACAGACTTAGGAAAATTAGTGCCAAAATGATTTAGAATGCTTTGTCTAAAAGCAAAAGAAAAGAATGATTAACGATCTTCTTCCTAATTCACTTATTATTGGTTTGAGGCCTCTTTTATATGAAATGTAAATTTCTTCAAGAATGCAAACACATTGATATGCAAAGTTGAGCATAGCTAATGATGTAATAGTCAATTTAGTAACTAGATCTATATATAGTTTTATGATTTATAGTTTTACATTGTTCAACTCATATATAATACATGCGTATATAGGCCAATTACAATCTCTATTACGAGTTTGGTTGTATTCAAAAGGAACATGTTTTTATGCATGGACAATTGTACATGACACTTTATAAAGTAGTAAACAGAGAACGTGTTAAATTATTAACATTAGAAACACATAGATAAAACTTCAAACATTGCATATAAGGGACTTTTTAAAAATTTTCAATATATAGTTCTTAAACATAACGCATTTAATGTTATCATTTTTACATTTGTATGTTGATCAACACCATCTACCAAATTTACTCATACATGTATTTTTAATTTTCTTTTTTACTTTCAGTTGTGAACAATGTTTGTAATGGAAGTACATGTGCAATATATTTGTAATATGTTTAGTGTGTTAATGTGTTATGTGCCATATTTTGCTTTCGGTGGCAAGACTATGGAGCACAATATGAACTATGAAGAGAAGCAAAGACTTTCCAAACTAATGAGGAACCTTAAAGGTAATGGTGAGTTGCTTTTGGACCCTTCTCTCCTACAACCAAATGTTTAGAATGAATTAGTGCATTAGTGGGATTTTATTCATCTAAGTTCTGTGGTGTTTTTGAAGCAGGGCTATCAATATCAATTTCATCACCCAAATCAATGCTTAAGGTTAATTTATTGAATCAATTCCTATCGATGAAAGAAATCCAATAGTTTATTGGGATCTTTATTTTCTTTCTGAAATCCAATGGCTTAGGCGCTTAGCACCTATTTTTCTTGAAGGTATGATCTCAATCTCACATAATTTACAGTTTTAAATTTTAATCAATCATATAGTGGCCACACTTTTATTATTATCAATCTGTGATACATTCATGTTGATGATTTTGTTTGTGTATGTCCGTATGTTCACGGAACGATTAGAGTTGTTCGTTACGGTTTTGTTTGTAAACTTATCAAGTTTAAATTTACCAAAATTGAGGTTAAAAATCGTGTTTATTGATCCGTGACGATTTTGATTTTTTTTTCGTATTTGAAAACAATGTTGTCGCTTAACATTGGTTGAGGTTTAAAAATGACTTAATCGAATTCTTTATTACTTGATAAGCTAAACAACTCAACTCTAAAAGACTCGAGATTACTTACAGTTATCATCCATACATAATAGGTCCAGATAAGATATTTCTGTTGTTTGGGTTTACTTTTCTTGCTCAACCTCTTGATTATGTTTTGACTTTTATGTTATGATTTGTTGTTTGACATCAAAGCTACAAATACTCCATCTGATCATTTAAAATCTTCAGGTTTGTGTATGAATTTGAGGGGTTTTTTTTAACAATTTTCTATACTTGAGGAAGTAAACTTGAACCATTTATAGCAATTTGATAGTGTAAACTTACACAAACATGTTTGAATTGAGTTATGGTCTAACGAACACTTGATAGATATTGGTACCAATAGTTGACCATCTGTTTGCTTAATTGTTTGCGTGTTAAGTACGTTAAAGCTTGGATTTTTGTCTATTAATAATTTATGAAAAAAATGAGTATTTAAGTGTATAGTGTGAATTCTTTACTCATTCTGATTTTTCATTTAGAATAAAAAAGTGTCACACCCCGACCAAGGGGGTGGGCCGTGACGATTGAATATCCAACAAAACACAGCGGAAACTATGTATGCATTGATAGTGGGCCATAGGTTTACACGTAATATCAGTGTATTCTACGTGTACATCAAAGGGTACAATAGTAAACTCTAACAAAAGCAGTGAGGCTAGTTGGTATACTATTCCCAAGTAGTCTTCTTCTATAATTCGTCTATAATCTTTGCGTGTTTCTTCTAATCGAGGTCTTCTAAAGCTATCAACCGTGTCTAAATGCACATCCAATGTTATAAAATCTAGTTGTATACTTCCATCAATAAATCGTCTAAATACCTGAAATACATACCCGAAAATACGTCAACATAAAGTTGGTGAGCTCATGGTTTAACAAGACAGACAATGTCATAAAACGTTTAATCCACAAAATTCTGGACATTAAATAAATACGTTCATGGTGTACGGTCGACAAAATATGTAGCCAAACCTGTTCGGATTATACCCAACCCGAATACAATAAATAATAGTCCCCTAACCCAAAATGGGCTAACGTGCTCTGCTAAGCACCGACAAATCATTGAACATGTGGCGTAACGGTTTTCAACCTCAGTGGGGGGTATGCCACTGTACGCGGGGGATTCCCAAATAGTACTATTCACATTTCAAAGGGCTCCTGCAAGAAGTTAATGGCTACCGAAAGTTGTACCAGCGTTCGGGGACAAGCGTAGCAGATGTATTACACCATAAATAATTTATAAAAGTAAATTTGAGTAGGTATGTATCAGCCCCAAAAGCGTTACGTAAAAAGGGGGTTCATGAACTCACCTGGTGTCCAGCCTGCTCAACATTTCTAAAGATATTGTACATTCAGCGTGGGAGTTCTACCTCCTAGCAGGCTTCCTATGTTTAGTTTAGTCATGTTAGACCCCAAAATACATAAGTCTATGTGTTTCGTTGTGTCGGTGTCGCGTGCGTACGGTTTTGGTTACACTCGTGTAATATCATGGTTTTAGACGTTTGCGTTGACTTATATGTCTAAGTATGTATATACTTATGGTATTCCAGGTTATATAGGTAGGTATTAAGTGTAGGTTGATGTTAAATCAGTAAAGTTTGGTACTTGTCACTTTTAGTCCCTAGACTTTGTTAAATCGTCGGATTCGTACTAAAGTTGGGTTTTTAACTAAGGGTTGATATTAATAAGTACTATACATTATACTTATGGTATGTATAGCATTTTAGGTATGAATCTACTGATAAAAATATATCTAAGTATTAGATTCATGAAGGTTAGTTTCCATCGGTCTACCGAGTACGGTGCGTTACCGCGCATTAAGTTACGTTTTAGGTTTAAGTCAAAAATACTTCAATATAATTTTACCCATATGTTAAATGGTCATATGATACTGTAAAAATACACTTGTTATAATTTTTAGATATTTCTAAAAATTACTATATTTTATTTAAGAATGTAGCCGGTTAATGTAGTTTAAACATAAATAATTTGTATAAAATAAACCGTGACCCAATAAATAGTGGAACTTCATTTTCAACATACTTATACAGTAAATAAGTAGTTACAAACTTAATATTCGAGTTTTATAGCCCGTCGGTCGTTTTCGTATTTTAACGCGCGTGAAACCGATGAATAAACGATTTGCTTACAAAATACTTTTTAAACACTTTTTATACTTTGAAACACTTTTTTGGGTCTCATCCATACTTTATGAAATGTATTTTCTTGCCAAAAAGGTCTTTCTTCAATTTTTATGCTTTTTGTGAAAATACTAGGTTCATATATTCAAAAATTCATAATAAATAGATTAAGTTTATAAAAATTATGAAACTTGGTGAAATACTCCAATTATATATATAAAAGCTCCTGGATGTGAAAAATACCTGCTTTAACTTGCGTTTCCCGGTTTCGTGTTTTTAACGCGTTCGGCTCGGTTAAGATTACGTTTTAAGCATAGAGAGTCTTTGGTAATGTTTAGGGTCGATATTTACTTACCTTATGTTCATATATGAGTTTGGGTTCTGTAAATTTGGTCTTAAGAGTCCTTAACCATTTTCTATAATTTTTCGAATTTTAATCCCATTAAATATTAGAAAAATTGTAGTAAATATTTTGTTGTCCAGAAAAATATGAAATTTATTTTCTAGCATGTTTATACCATATATAAGCTACTGGGAAAATAATATTTCAATATTTTTATATTTTTGATACTTTCGTTGTTTCATACGTTTAGTCTCGTTTATTCTTCGATTCTTAGGTTCACCCATCAACAATCAACTATTTTCGATCCTAAGTGTTCATATGCATATTTATAACAGTAGAATAGCTCACTTTTATATTTTTATACTTCCCATACGTTTTAAATAATTAAGTGTGAAAATATGCATTTTTAATATTCAAAAATGCATATTAAATAATCTATAACTCCAAAAATTATGAAATTTAATTTATAACCATATTTTGGTAAAATGAAAGTGCAGAAAATATAAAATCTCGTTTTCAAGATGGTTAGTCTAGTCTTGATGTTTTGTTCTAAATAAAGTGTTCGGTTTGACTAGTTTTAGTCAAACTTGTGTGATTTCTTTAGGAGGTGACTTCTATCATTTTTAACACTTTTGTTACTGAAAAAGATGTATTTTTATGTGTTCATAGTATATGGGAAGTTATGGTATTCATTGTGTGTGAAAATGAACGTGTTGTGTACGTGTAGTGTGTTTTCGAGTGTTTTCCCGTTACCTAGTTAATGAGAGTGAGCAAGGGTGCACTTGGGAGGTTGTGAGGGATACGAAATGGGGCTGGAATAGTCCGGAAAATACTGGAAAAATGTTGGACGTGGTGTGCTTGGTTGTTGACGGTTTGAACGAATCGTGTTTCGGCTATTCGTTGGTTGGCTTCCTTGAACTCGTGTGCTTCCTTGGCTCTTCCTCCTTGCTTGTCAATCGATCCATAGGGCTTCATGAGGGCTGATTATCTGAGTTTTGTTAAATGTAAATGTGTTTGGGGTTGAGAGAATGTTGGGAGAAAACATTAGAGAGTATGTGGAGTGTTTAAGTGAAAATGAGGTAGTGTGAGGGTGGGGGTGGGGGGGGGGGGGTGACTCGGCTGAAATGGAGAAGAGAGGAGGGAAGAGTGGGCTCCACAATTCTGTAGGAACCGCTCGTACAAAAACTAAAAATTCTTTTATAAATTCAATTACAATACAATGAAAGTAAAGAACATAAGTAAATTACAATATGATTACAATTGAAAAATTAGAAATACAAGAAATGAGTAGAAGCAGAATTGTAATATGGGCTGAGGATTCGTGTTCAACACGGGTCCCTTAAAACAAATTTCGAGTCTCCCAAGAGAACTCGTTTGTTTCCCAGGGTACAACAGCCGAAGCAGTATGTACTGCCGGGATGAACTCAAAACCCGAAAGAATATTTTGTAGAGAAGAGAAGATAGCAAGAATTTGAGAGAATGAGAGCTTTGAAGTATATATGATTATTGGTGTTTCAAGTGTGTCTTACAACTAAGTTTCACATAGTATTTATAGTGAACCAAAGTTGAAACATGTTTCAAAACATTAATAGAGTATTGAATTCAAAATTGAATTCAATATTAAACTCTATTTGACTTGAATTTTGAAACAACTAATTATCATTACATTAATATTTATTTATTTTCACAAATAATAAAAAGGATTTCCAACAATCCCCCACATGTGAAAATAAACAAAATCTCATTTTCGTCATGCGAAAACAAATTTCACACATCTTCCAACAATCCCCATGAGTATGGATCTCAATCCATACTCTATCAATATCAAAATACAATTTCAACGGTTTAATATTGTCGGATAGGTAGTGATTAACTTTGAACCTTCCGTTGTGATGCGTACTTAGTCTCCTAGTGGTTCGGTAGACGTGATGTCCTTGAACCAACCACCGTTTACGTAGACGACAATACACATTACACAATATTATTCCTGGTCTAGTCAACCCCTCATTGTCGTGTCCGTTATGGTCATGGATCACTAGCCTGGTTCTGCGAGAGCTCTAGGATTTGCGCTCCCCACAAATCCATTTGAAGCGACCCCACTTCTCTCTCACATAGGTGATTTTCCTTAAATCATTAAAAGCATTAAGGTTACATAGATTACCATAAATCATTGACCATACATTATGCTTATCCTCACAACGTGTCACTGTTATTAAAGGAATGGACTAGGAAGTGTTTAACTCCCTTTTATTTATTTGAGGTACTCCCCCACAGTGACCTTAGTTAATACAATTAGGTTGTCCTATTGAACCTAGATCTTGGGATCTCCAGTCACATAGGTTAGGTTTTCCTTTGCATTCACTTATCTCATGGGCTTTAGTCACATTCCAATTGACGACTTGAGTACTAACTCTCTGCTTAAGCCTTTTGTATGTTGTACACAATGTTATCTTTTGACTTCACATAGTCAATCTTGATAACCCCGTTGAGAGTAGTTGTCGTACCTTATTGTGTTTACGTAATTACAATTTTTGGGTCCTATCTTTTGAATCTTGGGCTCTGGTATAAATACCTTTGCTAGACACCCCCACACTTTTAAGTATTTATATGATGGTTTTTCTTTCCATCCATATCGCATAAGGGTTTTCTCATCCCTTTTCTTGTGAGGTATCTTATTTAAAAGATAAATGGCCGCAAGTATAACCTCCCTCCACATTTTCGAGTTATTAGATAACATCCGAATGATTTATGTAAAATAAATCGGGTCTAACGCGCTTGTTAGAAATTAAACGATTGCATAAAATCGTGTTTAGAGCTTCATATGGTTAGACAATAAAGTATTTCTAACATGATCGTTAGATAGAAATGGTTACAAATACCATTTTTAAGCCTTATGTGTTTATAAAATAAACACTCAAGTTAATCTCATACTTGATGAGTTTTAATTTATTTTCATACTTAATGAAATTTAGTTTGATTATAAATAATCAATTTCCTTCCAATTGTCCAACACACAAATGACTACAATATCATTTTAAAGTGTGTTTTTTTTTTAAGATAAACATGTTTCTAACACATTTGTTAGACATAAATGATTACAAAAATCATTATAAAGTTTTGTATAGTATAAACCTTTTCTAACACATTTTTTAGACATAAATGATTACCAAAATCATTTAAATGTTTTGTTTATTTATATAAACTACCATTTTCTACTTGATTCTCAACATAAACGATTACAAAAACCGTTTTCTCTTTTCCAATGTGTGATATATATCTACAACTTAATAATATTGAATCTTAAAGTTCATATTTCATTCACACAAAAAGAAGACAAACTTCATAACTTAATTTTCATTAGTCATAACTAATATGACCCAACTCCATATTTAAAGTTGTATTAATCACTACTTAATTATTAATTTAAGAGAAACTAAAACTCTTTTTGAATCATGACATGAGTTATGAGTCAAATAACAAGAAAATATTCTTGAAACTTAAACAAGATAATAAAAGAATTAGAAATGCTTAGCAAAATATATCAAACTCATTTAACCGTAAAATAATAAACCTACAAAAGGTTTAAGAGGTAAAATATATATGAATTACTTTGATTAAAAAAAACAGTTCAAGAAAGAAGTCACGTGTAAGTTCTCTAAGTCCAACTTTGAGAAACAATCAATGACTTTTTTTTTTTTTAAATACGAACGGTATTTTAAAAAAATTTGTTTTAAGATTGTAGGAACCGCTCGTACAAAAACTAAAAATTCTTTTATAAATTCAATTACAATACAATGAAAGTAAAGAACATAAGTAAATTACAATATGATTACAATTGAAAAATTAGAAATACAAGAAATGAGTAGAAGCAGAATTGTAATATGGGCTGAGGATTCGTGTTCAACACGGGTCCCTTAAAACAAATTTCGAGTCTCCCAAGAGAACTCGTTTGTTTCCCAGGGTACAACAGCCGAAGCAGTATGTACTGCCGGGATGAACTCAAAACCCGAAAGAATATTTTGTAGAGAAGAGAAGATAGCAAGAATTTGAGAGAATGAGAGCTTTGAAGTATATATGATTATTGGTGTTTCAAGTGTGTCTTACAACTAAGTTTCACATAGTATTTATAGTGAACCAAAGTTGAAACATGTTTCAAAACATTAATAGAGTATTGAATTCAAAATTGAATTCAATATTAAACTCTATTTGACTTGAATTTTGAAACAACTAATTATCATTACATTAATATTTATTTATTTTCTTGGTTAATGGGAGATCATGTTGGATATTGTGAGATTTTGGTTATTTAATTAAGTAATATAGATTTTAAAAGATAAAAAGCTATTGTCATGTATTGGTTGATATGAAGGTGGGTGTTGGGGTATAGGTTGACAAGAGTGAGTACTAGGTAGGTAGGTGGAATATTATTGATATGGTGCATGAACTTGGATGGTGTATGTATATGTTATATGGTGTGTAAGTAATATGTGTTTGTGTCTTGCATATATATATACACATATATATATACGTATGATGTGTGTGTGTGTGTGGATATATATATATAATCCTTGCATTATGATAATGTATATGGGTGTGTGTACGTTTAGGTGTGTTTATGTGCATGCATGTGGATTCAATTTATATAATATGGGTATTAGTTTTTAGTTATTGTGTTTAAGGATTTTAATCAATCATGTTAAAGTATTATTGTAGTACATTTGTCTTTGCTTTAATTAAGTTTGTTGGATGACTATATATGTGGGTATTATTTTGTTTATATGTTCTAAAGATTTAATTATCCATGCACAAGTATTATTGTACACATTTATGTTGGCTTTTATTATTTGTGGTAGATAAATATATTGTATATATATATACATATATATATACGTACATACATATATGTATGTATGCATGGTTTTGTATATTTATGGATAGATGTATAAATATTGTTTGATCATGAATGTTGTATTTTTGTTTTATTATTCGTAACTAGTTATTGATGAACTTTCGTTTATATATATTCGTAGTTGGTGGGGTCAAAATGTTAGTGGAATGATTCCTAATTAACCTAAAGTAATACTCTTGTTGTATAAAATAAATTCATCTGCGTATCCGGGTATCTAATATGACGGGTTTCGTCATCGGTACTTATCGTAAACTTACATGGGCCGAGCCCATAATTCAAGTTGGGCCTAAGCCCAATAAGGGTTGGGCCAAGCCCAATAATTTAAGTGGGGCCTAAGCCCAATAATGATTGGGCCAAGCCCAATGGGTTAAAAAAAATTTTCCGGGCCCAAAAACCGGGGTTGTTACAAAAAGGACATATAGTCAACTGTGTAGTAAATCTAACTTGACTACATTTGCTATTATTTATCCTTTGGATTTGAAAATTGTGTTATGTAGCCTTAAGTATCTGTTTATTTAGATAGTGATATACAAACTTTCAAGTACTAAAAGTCATTGCTACATTTTGTCACAAACACCTGCATTGCAATATGCCAATATCTATATGATTAAATTTATTTATTTTTTCATTATTTTATGTTAACCAATGGATTATGTTACTATTATTTTTATCTTTTGTGAACTCTACTTTAACCCTTTTAATATGCTAAATGTTCTCATATTATATTTCAAATCGATAAAAGGGATTATTTTTTTTATACAGGTGTGTAAGAGCCTTTGAGGCTTAGACCCATGGATGTCTATCTTATCTTATGTTATACAATGAAAGGTCACTTTTTATTTCAAGTTGGAGTCTTGCAGATTATAATAGACTCACAATTTGAATGGATGCATCATTTAGTAATTAATTATTTTATTCTAGGTTTGTATGTATTTCGTCATCGTATTTTTATAAGCATTTATTTCATGTAGTACGTAATTTTATTTTGAATTTTTGTTTTAGTAGAAACCCTTTTGAAATTATTTATTTTTCATGAATCCACACATGTTAAAGGTGTAACATTAACACATGCCATAATGTTAAAGGTGTAATTTTCGAGCTGTTTGGTTAAAAATTGGTGATATATACTTTAATGAGTTAGCGGGAAATGGCTTAAATATTTAGTAGATAATTTTTTACCATAAAGTCATTTTTTGTTATTTGTAATGCCGTTAATAATCTATTTTTTTATAGTTAGCTTAAATTTTAATTATTATTAAAATATTACATATATTATTTTAACCCGTGTGTATACACGGGTATTAAAGCTAGTTTACAATGATTCAAAATATCTTGACAATAATAGAGTAGATCAGAATAGCGCTAAAAAGAATAAGAATTAGGTTAATAATTCAAGTAGCATGTAAGTTTTGACTGATCCAACAGTGCCTTCATTTCTTGGCTTTCTTTTTTTTAGAACGGCGGTTGGTGCAACGGTCTATGACCGAAGCACTCAGAGGTGCAAGGACCGAGATCGAAACCCCGCCTCTAACACCAATAGATGTTTTTCGTCGGCATTGGGGCTCCCCCATTACTGCAAACGCAACGGAGGCTCACCACAACCCTCCTTACGGGCCAAGTTGATCGGAGTCGAAACTCGTCAACCAACTGTTCCAGGGAAAAACCGGGCAGGAACCTTTAACCATGCCACGTAAAACCCTCAGGCTCAGACACGAAGCCGGGTGGTAACCCGGGACGAGCTTCATTGCCAATATCTCCCAAAAGTGTCACTAGTGGGGATAGAACTTGAGTCTCCTTGGAGAACTCAAGTCATCTTACCACTAGACCACAAGTTGGTTGATCATTTCTTGGCTTTCTTACAATGTTCACTATGCATTATTACTTGTACCTGACTCGATCTAAAACCAATTACAAGACCAGGCTAAAAACTAGTAAAATCGATTCAATTCAAATTCATACAAACTTAAAAAAAAACTCCTTAATTAAGCTAATAAGAATGAACGAATATATCTATTGTTGCAATGAATTTTGTCAAACTACTAATACTAAATATTAAAACAAACAATTTGATCATCCAAAACCATACAAAAATGCTTTCTTGGTGATCCCGTTTATAACATCAACAAAAACGACCCAATTGAACGATCATCACACTCGTATCATCAACTGATCCTCGTGAAGCCGAGAGCTCAACGAGCTTCTTGCAAGCAGATAATGCTTCTGATTTATCACTTGATGCACACAAAGATCGAGCTAAATCAACCGCTTCTTGATTGGTAACCTTTTCCCATAAACCATCCGAAGCCATGATCATGAACTCGAATTCGGGTATGATTTTAAAAATCTTGGTTTCAGGTTCTGCACTAATCCATTGTTTGAGGCTACGATCACCAATTGCTCGTGAAACAGCCAGTGATCCAAGAACTCGAGGAACACCTCGAATAGAGTCAACATAACCACCCTAAAAATAACCCAAATTGTGTCCGTGATTGAATTTAAATAAACTAGGTTCTAATTCGTGAAAAAAGTTAAAAACTTATTAAAGTAAAATACAAAATAAGTGTATCAGTCATAAAACGTTGCACCAACATAAATAGTGATGTAGTAAAAATTGTCTTACCAGTGATTCGATTCGTTGCTTTTCATCTAGTCTTGAAGCACGTTGATCCGAAGTGAGGGCCTCCGCGGCTCCACCTCTACTAACAACAGCACGACAATCGCCAACGTTTGAAACCACGAGATCACCGGCGGTCACGACTGCGGTCACACAACAAGCACCACCACGTTGTTCTTGTTTTAAAAACTCTATATCCGTCTTCAAATAACCTTGTTTAATTGCTTCAACTATTTCATTTTCACCCCTCTTTTCCACTTCATTTTGAATATTTTTTTGAAGATTTTCCGTTACATATTCAGCTGCTTTTGATCCACCATGACCGTCAAAAACACCAAAAAATGCCTGAAATTACACAATCAAAATCACATCAAACAGTTACTATAACTAACTCCTTTTAATCATTTTTTTAATCACCAAAATAACCGGTTTTGATCACACTTTAACCTTGACTTTTACCGTAACTCTTTTTCATAGTTAACCTAGCCACATACTTTTTTCAACTAAAAGCTAGTTTGTAGCTCATATCGACACGACCGGGTTAGTCAAACTGTGTGATGTGTCAATGTGAGCTACAAACTAGCCGTCAATTTTAAAAAAATACACGCTTTAGATTTAACCGTAAAAAAAACTACGGTTAAACGTCAAAGTCGTTATGGTTAAGAGTCAAAAGTGAAAGTAATAAATTAATAAAAAAACAGGTCATTTAAGTTATTTTTACTGTTAAATTACCTGTTTATTTTGTGCATTGAAGTTGACTTTAGCTTCAAACCGATCTTCCATTAATTCTCTTTTGCCTCTTTTACAATAAACAGAATAATCATCTTCTTCAACCTCCACCTCCTTCCAACGGTCCTCCGCCGTCGTCTCCGGCGTTGACCGGTCAACCGGAAAAGTGAAAGAAGCAATCGGAATGTTTAATCTAGTGGGTCTTTTTCTCTTCAATTGCGTCGGAGAATTGGAAGAACAAGAAGGTGACTCATCGTCGTAAGAAGCTCTGAACAGTCCACTGGGTGGTTTTTGAAGGCGGAATTTGAACGACGGCGAAGAAGAAGTTAATGAATCAGGTGATGATTTGCAGAAAATTGAAGATGAAACTCGTGGTGATGGTGAAAATACTGGAGAGCTTGAGATTGCGACGGTACACATGATTTAGTTTGTTTTGGATTTGTGTAATTGTAACGTTCGAATTTTTGATTGATGAGGTTTTGATTAATGTTTTTGGGGAATTTATATGAGAGAGGGATGATGGTCAAAGTGGACCCTTTTATTCTTCTCCGTGTTGATGTTGTGTTGATGTGTTCGGTTTTTTTTTTAATGATTTGGACTAAATTGCCCCTCGCAAATTTGTGTTAACACAAATGAGTTATATGTTTAGACTAGGTTTAATACCCGTATGTTACACACGGGTTAAATAGTAATATTTATAAAGAAATTATAACTATTATATATTTAACAATTTGTAAATATATAACATTTAAGGAGTTGGCTCCATCAACTTGCATGGTGAAAAATTTAGCTAAATTTTACCTCCCAAACTTCCTATTATAGAAAAAAAATCCCTTCAAAAATTACTCCCTAAAAGTTTGATTTATTAGATAGATATATACTTTTTTAAAAACTTTTTAATGATAATTTGGATGTTGGACATAGATCATAACACTGGCCTATTTAATCATCTTTATCTTCTTAATAAAAGAAAACTTATAATGGATGAGAAAAATCCTATGAATCAGTTTTGAAAAAAGTTTCTTATTTTATGATGTCACTAAATTAAATCATTTGAGTTGAGAATCATAAAGTTACTTATGGATTGTTTATGAACTTTAGTTTATGTAGTTTACTAAAGTAAGAATAATTGTTTATGAACTTAGTTTATATTTGATAATCGAATATGACGTAACTAACATAGCTATGACTTATACTTTGTCTGTTAAGTTTTTAAGAAATATTAACCTTTGTAGGTGTTAAACAATGTGGTGTTTGTGTTCAAATCAAGTTCATTTTTTTCAAATTCCAATTTGTCTCTAATATTTAAGTTTTCTGTCAATTCGTTTGTTCAGTGCATATGTTCATATCAATAATTGCTCATGTTCCCTTTTCCCTTCGAGCAACAAGTACCGTATTATTGAATTACGATTGTTATTGGTTACAAAATAAAACTAAAATCACCACCTGTAAGACTAATACTCAACGGTTTAGATTTTATTAAAATCCACCTTTACAAAATTAATATAATAATAATGGGGTCTAACTAGTTTTAGAGGAGGGCAAAATCGTCAAAGCAAAGAATGACAACGAGTATACAAATTGAGGTAACACGTGCTTTTTATTGTTAATAGATCTAACACGTTATTTGTATTACTGGGTGTGTTTGACTCGTTGCACTCATCCTGTTGCTTTCTCAACTCACCAATCAAAATTGAACACATGTCAATTAACCCTTAACTACTTGTACCTAAGGCATCGTTGGATGTAACCAAATCAGTATCTGTTGGGTTGAGAAAGAAAAGAATCTTATTGTATGTTTTTATTATTTTTTATTGTTTATTTTCTAGCTCGAAAAAAAGGGACACGTGTTAATTTTTAAAGAGTTATACAACGTTAGGAAACTACAAAGAAAGTTTGGCAAATGTTATTTTGTATTTTGTTTTAACATTATTAGTGGCATGAGTGCATGACTTGGCATTTATATGCGTGTTTTTGGGGTTAGGGGTCAAATTAGTTGTTTCAATCTAAATGAAACGTTTTGTTTTTTAAAAATAATATTCTCTATCTAGTTAACGAAAGAAGTAGGTGGTTTGCGGTAAGGACGTGTTCGGCTACTAAGTGCGGCAAGTAGTTTGTCGTTTGGTTACGCCGCCCAAGTGGCACAACTACTATAACTCTGTTAGGATTGTTTGGTAAGCCTTTAAATGGTATTCAAAGGTTACTTTTTAATGGTTCATAGCCTATGCCCTTTTAATGGTTAAAATATATCATTAAGGTGTTGTTTGTTACAGCCTCTTAATGGTTCAGATGTTTGCATGTTTTAACACTTAACGATTCAGATTACTTGTCTCACAAACAGATGTCTAACCTCTTATTAGTTTAGCACTTAATCATTCAAACGTTACCAAAAAGCCCCTAAGTCTGAATGATTAAGAAAGGTAACATTAGATAGGGACAGTTTGACAAAATCTAAATGTTGATTAAGCACTAAACTAAACCATTAAAAAGTTTCTTACTCGTTCAAACTTAAAGATGTCTTAATTATTAAAAGATGATACACCATTAAAAAAGTAGCCTCTTATTACCAATAAAAGTTTTATCAGACATCCCTTTAGTTTTCAAGACACCATTGCTTCACAAAGCCATGAATTTTTTTTATTTTAAGTGTTATTTTATTTAATCATGGGCTCATTTACCATTTAGTTTCAATTTTAAATGTATATATATCTAATTAAATACCTCCTTTTTTCTAATGTGTTCTAATATGTGGTCTAAAAAAAACTACCCAGCCATGTGGTGCGTGTACGAGTTTAAGAAGTGCTGGTTCGAGCATTAGGGTGGCCGGTTTGAGGTGGAAGTACTCTTTCATCAACCCATATATTATAGGGAAATTGAATTGTAGTAATCACAAATTTTCACCTATTGAACATTTTTAAACCTAATTTACTATCGGCTATTATTAATTCAACTTTTATTTAATTAGCCACCATTGAGCATTCCGTTATCCTTGCTAACTTCGTCTAAATGCTAACGCGTTCAGAGAAATTAGATTTATTAACCTCAACTCTCACCTATTGACTAATCCCAACTTTATTATTAGACATTATTAATCTTAACTTTATTATTAGTCATCTTAATAGCCAATAAGTGAAAATTATGATTAACAAATTCAATTTCTCAGACATGCCAACTGCCAAGTTGATGTCACGTCACTTGTCACATGAATGTCACGTCAGCATAATTATATAGAGTTAGTCAAAGGTTATAGAAAACTCAATGATAACCAATTAAGTAATTGTTGAGATTAATAATGAGTAATAATAAAATTAAGACTATTAATGACTAATAAGTAAAAATTGAAATTAATAAAATCAAATTTCCAAATGTAAATGTTTAATTTGCTCTTAGACTTAACCGATTGGAATTCAGCATTTAATTAGCGAGAGCCAACTCCTTTCAGAAAAACTTAAAAACTAAAGAACTAGCGAGAGTCCAAAAAAAACTTCAGATTATTGATCTGCGAGAGTCCAAAAAAAACTACGGATTTTTAAAGAGAGAACTGTAAATAATTTGATGTAAAGAACAAATTACAAGTGTTGAAACAAAACAAAAATATGATTGGAGTTGTTTTTAAAGTAATTTGATGATGACAGAAGGAAACTCGTCGCAACACTTCATCATTCCTAAATTTGATGATGACTATGATCATTGGAGTTTGGTCATGGAAAATTTGCTTCGATCAAAGGAGTATTGGTCAGTTGTTGCAGAAGGTATTAAAGAACCTAATGCAAGAGACCAGGTCTCGAATGCTAGAAAGAAGGAATTGGCAGAACAAAAACTCATCGATCTGAAGGCTCGAAACTATCTGTTTTATTCGATCGATAAGAGCGTCCTTAAAACCATTACTCAGAAGGAGACGGCGAAGCAGCTATGGGATGCGATGAAGCTGAAATATCGAGGGAATGCGCGAGTAAAAAGGGCTCAGTTACAAAAGTTACGAAGAGATTTTGAGACTTTAGAGATGAAGAATGGAGAAACAATAACCAAGTACTTTGGTAGAGTGATGACTACATCAAATGAGATGAGAAACATCGGTGAAGATATGTCAGATGTAAAGATAGTAGAGAAAATTCTTCGATCCTTGACCCCAAACTTCAACTTTATGGTTTGTTCAATAGAGGAATCCAAATCTTGGATGTCATGTCTGTTGATGAACTACAAAGTTCATTACTTGTGCATGAGCAAAAGTTGCAACGTAAAGAAAGTGATGAACACGCACTGAAGGTCGATGAGAACAATCCTGGAAGGAGTAGAGGACGAGGAAGAGGGTTATTTGGCAGAAGTAGAAGCCGCGGACGAGGTCGTGGACGAGGTAGCTTCGACAAGTCCTTAGTAGAATGTTATAAATGCCAACAACTGGGACATTTTCAATACGAATGTCCACTATGGGATAAAGGAGCTAACTACGCTGAATATGATGAAAATGAAGAGTTAGTGTTAATGGGATATGTAGAAGAAGAACGTGTTGAATACAAGAGTCATTGGTTTCTTGATTCAGCATGTTCAAATCATATGACAGGTATGAGAAGCCGGTTCACCCATCTTGATGAAAACATTAAGCATACAGTAAAACTTGGAAATGGTTTAAGGTTGGATGTAAAAGGAATATGTGATGTTCAGATGGAAATAGAAGGAATCACTCAAGTTATTACTAATGTTTACTTTGTACCACAATTAACATCAAACCTGATTAGTGTTGGGCAGCTTCAAGAAAAGAAAAAGAAGGTGGTTATAGAAGATAATGAGTGCAAAATTATTCATCCAAGAAGAGGGTTAATTATGAAGTCACAAATGTCCAAAAATCGGATGTTTATTGTGTATGGAAGCAAAAAGGAGGCACCCACACAATGTTTGCATGTAAGGGAAGACAACAACACAAATATTTGGCACAAACACTGCAATACAAAGGGATGGTGAAAGGGCTGCCAAATGTATGTGGAAAAACAATTGTTTGTGAAATGTGTAATATGGGAAAACAAAGTAGAGGGATAATTCCGAAGAAAGCAGTTTGGAGATCAATGAAGCGGCTTGAGTTAGTGCACACTGATTTATGTGGGCCAATTAGACCGGCTTCTTAAAGTGGCAAAAGGTATGTTCTAGTTTTTATTGATGACTACACACGTAAAACATGGGTTTATTTCTTGGAAAATAAGAGTGAAAGCTTTGAGAAATTTAAAAAATTTAAAGTTTCTGTTGAAACTGAAGTGGGTACAAAAATTAAAACTCTAAGAAGTGATCGTGGGGGAGAGTTCACATCTCATTCATTTAACGAGTTCTATGAACAAAATGGGATAAAGAGGAATAAAGGTTGCTTACACCCCACAACAAAACGGGGTGGCAGAGCGACGTAATAGAACTCTCATGAACATGGTTCGATGTTTGTTGATGGAAAAGAATGTTCCTAAACAGTTTTGACAGAAGCAACAACTTGGGCCTGTCATGTGCTAAATAGATGTGTAACTAGAGCCTTAGATGATAAGGTACCTGAAGAGCTATGGTTTGGAAACAAACCAAATGTAGACTATTTTCGGGTATGCATAAAGACTCCTAAATTCATCCCGAGCCTTTTCTTCCACCTCTCCTCTCCAATCCTCAATCAAACTTGCGTTCCCCAGACGCTATGAAATGGGGGTCTTTCCTTCTTTATGGGTGTATAGGTCACACCCATATTCCTTCACAGAATAGAACTAAATTGGATTCACGAAGTCATAAATGTGTCTTATTTGGGATTAGCAAGGAATCCAAGGCATATAGATTGTATGATCCTGTTCAAGAGAAGATAGTTTTTAGCTATAATGTGATCTTTGAAGAAGATAAAGAGTGGGATTGGGGAAAAGAGAAAGAAGAAGAACTGGTAGTAGAAGATGAATGTTTACCAAGTGTGGAAATTATTGAAGAAAGTGAGGTGATTAGAATTGAAAATGAAGTTAGTGAGGTGATTAGAACATAGTTTAAAAAAACGATTGAGGCGTACGCCTTGAGGCGCGCCTTGAGGCGAGGCGGTGATAAAAGATTGTGAGGCGCCGCCTCACATGGTGTTTGGGAGGGTACGCCTCAGGGGGGGGTGAGGCGGTTTGAGGCGGTACGTATTGGTGAGGCGGTTAGAAACGGACTGAAGAAGAATTGATGCAGAAAAACAAAATATAAGACATGATAGCTCATTCTAAACCCCCATTTCTTCTTCTTTCACACTTCAATCTGGTCTTCTTCTTCTTCTTCGCACCTGTATGTAAAGGAAAATGGGGGTTGATGTTGATGATGAGTGGCGGCCGGTAGATTTAATAAGGGTTTTCGGTTTAATAAACTTTAGTCTTTTGACTGTTTAGCCCCTCTAGTTCCCACAAATACATTTCTGACCCTAACTTTATAAATGAACTTCTTTGTTTGATTGTTTGATGCTTACTATTTTAGTTATTATATGATATATAATTTTTATATTTATTTTTTATTTCCGCCTCGGGTTTCCGCCTCGGTCCGCCTTGAGGCGTACGCCTCACGCCTCGAAGGGAAAACGCCTCGAGGCGCTTTTCCGTTCTTTTAAACCTTGGATTAGAACTAAAAATGAGGCTCTAAATTCTGGTGAAACATCTACAAATCAAGAACAGTCGGCAGTGAATAACCAAGAAGAGGAACCTAATCAAGAAGAGGAGTTTACTACTCAAAATCAAAGTTCAACTGCTGACCTGCATGCTGTTAGCCCGTCAACATGAGCCAGAAAATGACCTATTTGGATGAATGATTACAACAGTGGAGATGGACTATCAGATGACGAGGAAAATGTTGGTTTCGCTATGTTTAGTTCACTAGGAGATCCAACTTCATTTGAAGAGGCGAGTCAAGATGGAAAATGGGTTGCTACTTACTACTATGAAGGAAGAAATGGATGCTATCGAACGTAACAACACTTGGGACTTGGTTGATCTGCCAACAGAAGCAGTACCAATTGGAGTTAAGTGGGTCTATAAAACGAAACTGAATGAAAAGGGTAATATAGATAAGTACAAAGTCCGCTTGGTGGTGAAAGGTTATGCATAACAAAAAGGAGTGGATTATGGGGAAGTTTTTACGCCCGTAGGCCGTAGCTAGGTGGGATACCATTCGAACCATTCTAGCACTATCAGCTCAAAGGAATTAGAGGTTTAAACTAGATGTAAAGAGTGCATTTTTAAATGGAGACTTAAAGAGATGGTATATGTTGAGCAACCATTGGGTTTCATTAAAGAAGGTGAAGAGGCAAAGGTATACAAGCTGAAACGTGCATTGTATGGGTTAAAACAAGCTCCAAGAGCTTGGTTTAATCGTATAGAGAGGTATTTCAAAAGGGAAGGGTTTAAACAAAGTTATTTTGATCATACCTTGTTTGTTAAGAAAGTATGGAATAATATTATTGTGGTTAGTTTGTATGTGGACAATCTAATATATGGAGGGAATAATGCAATGATATGTGAAACTTTTAAGAAGTTGATGCAAAAAGAGTTTGAGATGACGGATCTAGGCTAGGGGTGATGCAAAAAGGTATTCAAAATTCGATTCGAATCGAATTCGATTAAGGCAATTCGAAATCGACTTTCAGTCATTCGAATTCGATTCGTATTCGATTCAAATAATTTTGTCGAATGTGGATCGAATACGAATATGATTTTCTGTATTCGCATTTGATTCGCCCAATTCGAATAAGAAATTTATATATTTTTTAATATATATTTTTAATGTATCTAATTAATTATCTATATATGAGTATGATTTAATGGGCTTGAAGTAAAGTTAAAATACCCAAATCCAACCCATTACCCAATCTTAATTGTTGTTTTGCATATGAACATGATTTTGTGTTATGACAACTGCTTAATTGTTGTTTCTACAGGTTTTAAACTTGTTTATAATCTTTTTTTGTGTTTGATTATGCAGTTTTAGACCTTTTGTTAACATGTTTTAGACTTGTTGATGTGCTAGTATTTTGCATATTGTTTGGGTGATGTTTTGCACATTGTTTGGTAATATTGTACACTTATGTTATGTTGGTGCTACATTTGTATTGTTACTTGATGTGTTTGTTTATTTATATTTTTTTAAAGCGAATACATTCGAATCTATTCGAATTCGATTCGAATAACTTAATCGAATCGAATACATATATTTTTATTCGAATGTGGATCGAATACAAATACAGTTTTTAAAAGTCTCAATTCGACCAATTCGATTCGCTTAATTCGCCCAATTCGCAATTGATTCGAATGAACACCACTAATCTAGGCTTAATGGAGTATTTTTTTCAGGGTTGAAGTACAGCAAACAGATTCTGGGATTCATTTGTATAAAAGAAAGTATGCTAAGGAGATACTTGAAAGGTTTGGTATGTGGGAAAAGCAAACCGGTCAATAATCCTATAGTTCCAGGCACTATTTTAACCAAGGCAAGAGTAGGGGAGAATGTGAATCCTACACATTACAAGAAATTAATTGGTAGCCTCCTATATATTTCAGTCACACGTCCAGACTTAACATATGTGGTAAATCTATTGTCAAGATTTATGGCCCAACCAAAATTGGAGCACTTGCAAAGTTGCAAACTGCAAAAAGAGTGTTAAGATATTTAAAATGGACATTTTCTTTTGGTCTTGTTTATGGAAGAAAATCTAATATGAAGTTCACGGAATATACGAATAGCGATTATGCAAGGGATTTAGCTAAATTTTTCACCATGCAAGTTGATGGAACCAACTTCTTAAAAATTATATATTTACAAATTTTTAAATAGAATAGTTACAATTTGTTTATAGATATTACTATTTAACCCGTGTGTAACACACAAATATTAAACCTAGTTAAGTCAATATGTCAATATTTAAATGATGAAGATGATTTGAAAATATAGTCCTTAACTTTTAAATTTGATATTTTTTTTGGTAGTAATAACGTTAAATATAAGCAAAAATATATTGCCTATGCACTTTTATCATAACCAAATGACACTAAATGATCCGACAGCCTACACAAGACTATCTCTATGACTTAATACTCTTACTTCGACCACCAAACGTTACAAACCACAAAGTAACTAATCTTGCATACGATTCAAACAATTAAACCAATTATTTCAATATCAAAATCACATGAGACATAGCAAGGATAAAAATCTTGGAACCAGTACGTAGATATTATTTTCATACAAATAAACCAGAGTTGACATGCAATTTAAACCAATACCATTAATTAAATTAGCATGTCTAAGATGTAAAAATCATCTTTAAATAAAAAATTATATTTATAAATATAAAATTGGCGAATGTAGTTTCCCAACGTCCAAATGCAACATTAATAGTGGCACTGGATAGCGAGGGGAACAGTTTATGTAGGCTTCATTTTCAAAACTTGCAAATACTATTAACTTTCAGCAAATTTCCAAACAAAGTTTATAAAGCCACAAAAAACAAAGTTTCAGCAAAAAAATATATTCGACTCAGTCCCTTAGATGTTCATAATAAATTGCGATCATGTTCGCAAGTCATTACAGGTCTGTATTGGCTCATCATCATCGAACAATCAATGAGTAAATTAAATACAAATAATATGTGTACGCGTATGTAGCTGTTCTAAATGTTCTTCGAAGAAATAAAATTACTTGAAGATTGAAAAAAGTTATAAACAGCACAACTGATTTTGCTTCTAGGGAACGAGTCAGGCAGAAACTGATAACATTCGTGCTGACCAGATAGCGAAGCCTTGCAAACAGTTTCAAAAAACAAAACAGGCGAATTTTACCTTCAACGGCGGAAGATGAGATGAAATGAAACCCTAATTGTAATGAGTGATTTGGGAAATTGAGGCTTGTTGTTGTTATATAGATGCGAACAGGTTAGATCTGATGGTTTGTTTTTAGAAATGGACGGTTGAGATTAGTTAGCCGTTTTGGAAAAGGTCATTAGGTCATCTATGGGCTATCAGCCTATAACTGTTTGGGCCGTTTAACCTTTAAAAGAACTAGGAGAAAATCATCCAAATGAACTTTTTTATTTAACTTTTTATAAAAATTAAGATACTTTGGTTAGCCTAAGACCTAAGTCATACATCATATGGACATTCACTAAAAAAATGTAAGTGATATAGGTTATGTAGGATAAATAACTATTGGTCATTTGTTGGGTATCTATAATACATTCCGACCATGTTCCCTTCATATGGGTCTGTTCTGTAAGCGACGTGTGTCTATCATAATATAGATATAAGCCCATACCCAAACACACAAATGGATATGGCTTAGCCGACATCTTAGTTGAGCCACATATCTGGGAGGATGTCGTCTCGCATTGGTGGCGAGACACTAAGCCAATATGATGTAGGCTAAGTCGTTGATGTGGGCTAAGCCCATATGTCAGATACCGGCTAAATGATAATTCTATCCACTTTTTAGAAAACTTGTCACATATCAGCTTAATGTGGATATTGTAACATCGGGCACGTGGGTGTGAGAGGCGGTGGCATGAGTGCAATGACGGTAACTAAGGGTTCAAGTTGGGGCTTGGTGGTGATGTCCAATATGGCGGTGTTGACAGGACAATCACAACCCCTTTCATGAACACGCTGTAAAATTTGTTAAAAGTTGTATAGTATTAACACGCTATAAAATTTGTTAAATGTTTGAAGTTATAAAATTCTTTAAAAGTTGAAGTTGGTGGTACACAAGACACGTGCATCTGCAATTTGCAACTTGCACACTAACTCATATATATACACACTAGTTTAGTGCCCGCGCTACGCTCGGGGACAAAACATTCAAGTTATGCTTCTAAAATTATTTATAGGGGCACGAACAGTTCCAACTTCTAAAACCGGAACACAATTATTATACAAAATGTTTTTTAGTATAACAATATTATACTCAAATTAAAGATAATTAAATGCTCGATTTTATGGAGTAGTTTTTTTAAAAAAAATAATTTCGTATAAAAAAGTTATGTGTGCTTGAAAAATACGTAAGACTTAAATTGTATGTTATTACTAACTTTATCCATAAGTTTCGTTTTTATACCCTATCAAATACAAACCGACTCACGTACACCCTAGTAGGAGAGAGTTGAAAATGTAAATACTATTAAATTTTTCAAAATTTTCCTAAATATTAGAGGACCCAATATGTAATTAGTGTTATTATAATATATTATATATATACATGTTTAAAATAAAAAATTAATATTGTGAGAGAAGTTCTCAAATTATGCCACGTAAGCAAATTTGCTCTCCATGAATGCCACATAAGCAAATTCCGTTTTGCTATATTATATTAGAGATACATATTATATATGCAGATGCATGCCATATATAAGTTTCTTTTTGGTTAAGGATTCAAGATTAAGGCTAACTACACCCAAACTAAGATTAAGGATTAAGTCTACGGACGACTTGAACGATGATGTATAGTTAGATCGATCCTAGACTAGGAACATAGTTTTGCATAGTCGCATCTACTTGTTATCACTCGTCTGTAAGTCCATGGTGTGTTATACGCACTTGTTATACGTTCCCAGGCCATCTTTGTGTTGTTGGTAGCTTAGTATAGTTTTTTTTAGGTATATTGATTTTCACTGGTCCTAACTATTACCTTTTGTATTCTACTGGTCCCAACTATTAAATTGGTTGTCAACGGTCCAAACTTTTATCAGTTTGGTAACCACTAGTCCCGTCGTTAAATTTTTTTAACGCCGTTAAGTTTTTTCCAAATTTAAGACCGATGTTTTAGACCTTTTGATCGGAAGGATAATACTTGTCGATTGATGTAAAAGTTTTCTCGAAAAGGCTCTCTGAACTATAAAATTTTTACATTTGATTGATGCACCGTTAGGTTTAAACACCCGATCGAAGCACTATTTTGTTGTTCGGAACACCATTTCGAGGTAACTTTTCCATCAATCGACTTATATTATTGTTCCGATCAAAATGCTTATAACATCGGTATTGAATTTGAAAAAAAATTTAACGACGGGATCAGTGGTTACCAAAGTGATAAAAGTTGGGACCGTTGACAACCAATTCAATAGTTGGGACTGGTAGAAGACAACATGTGATAGTTGGGACCAGTGAAAACCAAAATACTTTTTTTTATGGTCGGACATACCAATTACACATTGGCATGCTATATCTTTATGCACAGGTTTTAGAGCAATATCTCTATCATTTGGAAGAGTTGTATAGTATATAGACCCAGATATGCGCACCCCGCCATCGGATTTGTCTCATGTATCAATTGCTTGCCGGCAGCAGCCAACAGAGATAACTGTAGTATCAATGCACGCCTCATCACTGAGTATACAAGGTTACAAAAGAGTCGATTTGGTTTTTGTTTTAGCGATGGTCAAATTAAATTTTAGCCGGGATAAGTCTAACGAGATTCGCTCATCTTACTAGATCATTTTATAACTGGAATCAAATCACAACAGGAAAAGAAAGAGCACAAATCTTCGTCATTAGATCATATTTCAATAGAAGACTTCAGAATGAAGACAACCATGGCAACAACTAGTTACGACACGGTTTCATGCCTGTTACATATTATAACACGAGTCACTTTTGGTAAAACGACTCAACTTTCCTGGTGGGCAAGAATTTGCGCCTACGATAGCATTTTAAAAAGGCGGTTTTGACATTGCATTTGCCTTCTTGGGGGTTAGATTCTTGTGGTTCTTCCAAACCATCCTTAATTCTATCTAAATCTACAATATTTCTGCCACTGTTGCCTGCACAACAACAGTCAAATGTAAAATGGCTCTTTTTTTATAAGGCTATAACAAAGAGTACCTTTTGATATGCTCCGTTTTTTAGAAGGAAGATCCGTTGCCAGGAGCTTGTGACATCTTGTGGTGCCTTGGAAATCAAGAAACGCGCAGCCGAAAAGTTTAGATTTATCTGACTTTGACATCTCAGAGAAACCAAATGATCTGGTCCATGTGTGTAGCACACTTGATACAGCAGGCAAAACTAGTCTTTCCACTCCTAGTTCCTTAAGTTTCTGAAATTTAGCACATAATACAACTCAAATATATCTAACATTTTGTTGATTATCAACCCATTAGTAAAGACAGATACGGAGATACGAGAGTCTTGTGAACACATGTTAGCGGGTTTCATTTGAATAGATACAAACACATCGTGGAAAATAAAAATACGACAGATACCCTTTCAAGTTCTTGCATGAGAATATGACACATTCCACGTCTACGATACTGAAATCTTGTACCGACAAGTGGGACTTCAGCTACTTTCTCTCCATACACCCTTGTAACAGACACAAAAACATTTTAAATTATCAAAAATACATAAAATAAGTAAATTTACAAACACTAGTTAGACTTAAAACATGATAACACCTCACTGCAGCCGTTGAGATTAGCTCGTCATCTTTCTCCAGAAAAACTGTATAAAAACCCTTAAAATTCAAACGGTGTAGCTCTGATCTACAACAAACTTAATACCATATTAGCACAAGATAATGCAGGGAGAGATAATTTAGATGAGAAAAACAAACAAATTATCTCACAATCTACAAAAAATAACATCTTCAACTATATCCCCCCCTGCTTGAGGTTCTTTAACAGGCTCAAAACACTCGTGCATCACACTGATAGCAACATTAAGTTTGCTATAGTTTTCTATTAGTTCCTCCATATCCGAGGAATCATCAATAGTATATTCGAATGTTCTATTTTTCCGTAGGGTCCACGTTAAGTTATCTTTCCCAACCGGAAATGACTTTCCCAAAAGCCTTTGAAGACCCACAAATATCTGCAAATCCCACAAACATAAATCATAAGATCAAGATTTTTTTTGCGACATAATTCGATTGGATAATCAATAAACATCTTCAAGGTTCTATATGTTCAAAATGCATACTAACAAGTGTTTTTTTATCATAAAAGGCATACCAACAAAAGAAATATTATAGCTCGATAAAGAAACAATATCAAAAGTTTGGTACATACCTCTTCACATCTCAAACTACAGAACCAATTTGCTTCAAGATAACTCCTGATCTTCAAAAAATCTTTGCTTCTTTTTAAGCACCCTATATGATCTATTACATTAAATTTGAACATTAATAAAAAACTATAGCAAATATGCATATGCGTGAGCTTGATTAACAACAAAAGAGAATAGAGCCTACATACATCGTTTTTCACACTGTTCACAATTTAGAATGTTAGTTTCCACATGTTCTTCATAATATTCACTACATTTGTTTTGATTACAAATTCTGCAGCAGCATGATGGACAAAACCATTCACCAGCTGGCACTTCCTAATCAATGAAACCAAAATTATCCATTGCTATAGCACAATAAAGCTAGAGGTGACATAACAGATAGATTGGGCAACGGGTCAAACTGGGTAGAGTTCATATTGGTCAAAATGGTTTTGGATAAGCCAGTTCACCCTGCAAGCACTTTTTGCCCTTTATCTTCAATAAAAAAATTAGTGTTTTAACTATGATTAACAATAATCTTAATCTTTAAGATGATTTATGAAGTTGGAAGCATTAAAGATAGAGGTTGGGAGGCTTTCAACCCATTTGACTTTTTTTTATTTGACCCGTTCAAGAAAAAGAAAGTTATAAGTAAATGGGTCGAAAGTTTCACGTTTAAAAAAGTTAAAGAAACAAGAAATCAAAAGTAAAATACCAAGAATACTACCTTTAATCCTACACAAGATGTATGAAACGCAGATGGACATTGATCACATAACACTAATTCCCCACCATATTGACAAACAGAACATATATAATCGCTGTCGTTCTCTATTTCATGTCGCTTTTTCTTCAATCTTGAATTTTGATCAAGTTTTATTTGCAATTGGCAATCTAATAAAGATCTACCATCTTCAAGAAATATGTTAGCCGAGGGTAGCCCACTGTCATTGCTACCCGTGTGTTTTTGAAACTTTATGAGACTAAAAACACGTTTACAACAGTTACATTTTATGCCATTACGAGTCACTCGACCTACCTTCGTTACACTGCTATCTCTCTTACAAAAATATTGTACTTTTGCTCTTGGTAGAACAACATTATTATCTATCAACCAAGTTAAAACGGTTCGTGGGGTCCGGTACTTTGGTGAAACTTCTTTACGAGCCCTTTTACTTGACCTTTTTACTCGATTACTCCTTAAAGCTTCGTCCTTTTTAACCACTTTCCTTTTATTATGCAGAACACTGTTTTTCTTCATCGAGTGTTCTCCATCACCATCATCTATCTCATAACCAGAATTAACAGCCAAAATCGTGTCTGGGTTTGAATCAAGATTTATCATGGATTCAAGAAAATGTTTCTTTCTAAAATCCAAATTCTCTGAAAAACTTAACCCTTGAAAAAAATCGGTCATTAACACCTTAAATTTACCTACCATTACCTCCTTAACAGTTTCTTTCCAATTTTCTTTCACCGGGCACGTCCACTCTTTCATTTCATTAACAAAACACTTCGTCATCCTTAATTCATACCAAATCTGTTGAACAGAAACACAAACAGGCAACTCTACCTTAAATTCTTCAATGACTTCAAGAAAGATCCAATCGCCACGAACCCTCCACTCATCACTAGCAGCATCCCAATCCTGAGTAACCCTTAAATTCTTCAACATAACCCGTGATTCATCACCCAAATCAGGAAAGAAAATTAACCGTTCATCCAAAACATCGTCACTATACTTATCAAATATAACACCTTCCCACCATGCATCTTCAACAAATGCATCAACACATTGTCCAAAACGAAGACTTTTTTCATCACGTAACACCCTAGGGGGAATGGGCCTAATTCTACCGCGATAATTAGGGAAATTAGATGGTAACCAATTAGTAGGAATTATACCATCAACTGCAAATAAAACCGGTATGAACTGAACCAAATTCTCTGAATTATCATCACATACAAGATAATGGTATTTCACTACACGAATTTGAGTCCTGCATTCGATCACGGTTGCACAATGCCACGAACCTCGCAACCGTTCTTCAACACTTCGAACCTAAAATAATTTCGTTACTGAACATAAAATGAGCTATAAAGTATAATAAACTACCCTAACATGTAACTACATTGAATTGAAGCATAAACCTAAGAAAGAACAATTTTAAGAACAAAATCATAACATGAACCAAAGATCGGAAAAAAATATATAACCTAGGAATGAAATGAAGTGAAACTATTAGCTAAAACATAAAAAAAAACCCAAATTTATCTTCGCATTTGCTATGAAATGATCAAAATCCCTAAACCCTTATGCAAAATTTCAACTGAATTGAAACAAAAGAGTTGAAATGAGGAAAAATTACTTCGACTTGTTCGTTAGGAAGAAGCTTTGGGGCATGATTGAGTCTGTGGCGTTTTCTTGATTGCTCTAAAATCAGTTGTGTTGTAATGTCGGTTGCCATTGATGAGTGAAATTTGTAAAGTTGTAGTTCACTGCATTTGAACTTGAGGTTTTAAAGTTTGATGAAGTTGAAATGCATTACAAATGGTGGTGGATTTTTATGTCCAGGATGATGATATTTGATGAGTTTCTCGTTTATTAATGTTTATTTGTTTATTTATTTGTGTTTCAATTTATAAATTTTTTTTATTTTTTTTAGGTTTTGGTTGGACGGTGTTGCTACAACAAGATTATGGAGAGGATGGTACTAACGACATGTCTAAGTTCAGGGTTAAGTTCGGTTATGACTCTAAATGTTTAAGATTAGAGAAGTGTTAAGTAAAGTTAGGAGAAAAGAGGGGTGAGAGTGTGTGTGTGTTTTTAGAGTGGAGTGCAAGAGCCAAGTGTTGAATGAGTTAAGTTTTGCTTCAGATTGCAGCAATATATATACACAAGTCTTTGTGTATTGCCCAAGCAAATCTGATCCAAATCTGAAAGGTTCAGGAGCTCCTGGCTCGAGGCTGCCCCTCGGCCAGTGCACCTTCCATTCTTGGCAGCCTGCAGCACCTCAGGTGTGAATAGTAGTTTATGTTTTTAGCTATTTTCGTGTAAAGGGTCTTGCTTGCATTAATTGCATTCAGCTTTGCTTTACCAAGGATATCTTTTGAAGATATTGCAAGATATGTTTGAATCTTTGTTGTGGGAATAAGTGTCAGGTTACTGTAGCGCTACTGTTCACGTACCAGGCTTCTGGCTCCTGGCTGCCCAACCAAGTGGTTATATGACCTACGTCATCAGCCCCCCAGTCATAAGCGCTTGTGATGTTATCATAAGTGGTTGTGACTTATGGTTTTGTGTAGTCATTTTTAATTTTTTCTCGAGCTTCCAGCTTCTGGCTGCCCGGTCCCTCGTTATTACTCAGCAGGTGAAGTGATGTGTTCTGGCTGATGGGACGTGACAAGACCTTGTAGGTCTGCTGCTCATGATGGGACGGGCTTCTAGCTCCCATCTGACCGTCCGTTTTTTCTTCCCCTTTTTTAGGGATTTGTGACAACTTCCCTTATTACTTTCATAACTCCCTTTTCTTCTTCCTTTCATCTCTTTCCTCCATAACCGGTTTCTCTCTAATCACCATTGCTACCTTCGTCGCTGCTTCTACCATGGCTAAGAACGATATGAACTCTCAATTTTCTCGATTATCACAGAAGGAAGTTGACGAGTTTTGTAACCAGTTCGGTATCCCTTTGTCGCTCGATCCGATAGTTCCTTCGCCTAAATCGCCGGTTAGCAAATTGGTTCCTGGGAAAGTGACGCTTTATACTCGCCATTTTGAACATTCTAACTTGAGGTATCCTTTTTCCAAGTTTTTTCTGAATGTTATTGAGTATTATCGCTTGTCCATCTGTCAAATGGCTTTGGTTGGGATCGCTCGTATCATGCATTTTGAGATTACTTGTCGAGCCCTAGGCCATGAGCCAGATCTTTTGGTTTTTCGACGGTTTTTTCAGTTGGCGAAAAATGGTAGTTGGTTTACCATTGAGAAGACCCAAGTGGAGAATGCTTTGGTATCATCTCAAATTGGTCTATCTGCTTCTTGGAAGGATCGATTTTTCCTTGTTTCGGACGAAATTGTTCCTTTTGCTATGCCATGGAGGAAGCCTGAGGGTCCTTTGAACGAGAAGGTTCCATCGGTTGGTGAGGTTAATGAAGTTTTGCTGGAGAAACTTCGATCTTCTGCTTCTCGCTTAAGGACCTTCCCAGAGGAGTTCTTGGTGAAGCTTGGTTTGAGTGATAGGTGGTCTGATCCGCACATGGAACCATCTATGTTTGTGGATGATGAAGGTATGTTTTTTATACATTTTTTCTTCATTTACTTGTTTCTTGCTTTGGCTTTTGTTTATTTTGTCTTTTTTCGTATTCATTGTAGTTGTCCGGGTGTTTGATTGTATGCTTTTGGAGGATTTTTCAGTTGTGAAGTTTAAGGCTTCAGTTGTTCCACCTGGTGTTACCGGTGTTGTTTTGCGTACGAAGGCATGTAGACACTATTTGGGGGAGGTTTATGAAAGTGTTGTTGGTGGGTCATCCTCAAAGGTTGTGGTCAAGCCCAGCGTTTCTGTTCGTCGGTCTAGTAGGAAACAGTTGACCCTTCCTGTCTCTTCGCCAGGGCACGAGGGGGTTGAAGAGGCGCCACAGGTTTCTGGTCTTCAGGGTATTTCATCTTCTGACCCTGTCGATGTTGATGACTATAACTTTGTGGCTTCTCTTATTGGCATTGATCCTAAGGTCAAGGTTGAGGGGATTAAGGATGTGGACCCTGCTGTTGAGATGGACCCTTTGTTTGAAATTTCAGGTTCCGTAGTTGAGGGTATTGCTGAAGTTGGTGATTTATCAAGCGTGAAGAAGGGTGGGGCTAGTTTGCCTAAGAAGCCTTCAGCCAAGGTCAAGGGCAAGGCTGTTGAAGACTCCTCCCCAGCTCCTGCTGATCATGATCCTGATTTGGATGATCTTTATGTCCCTGACTGGCAGGTTGGTGTTCATGACACGTTTTCCAAGGCTTCCGTCTGTCGCGAAGCTATTCATGGTTTTGCCCCTCCTGCCGAAAGGGCACGGAATGATTGTTTGGAAAACGTTGAGCTGTTGAAGAAGTTTTATAGCAACGGGGCAAGGTTTATGGCGCTGGTACCAGAGGTAACCGATCGTTGGAGGGATACTTACAAAGATTTCACTGATTTGTCAGCTGCCAAGGGGGAGGTGGATAAGATTTCTAGTGAAAGGGCTGAGTCAATCAAGAGGTTAACCCTGGAGAAGGAGGATCTTGCTTCCAAGCTTTCCACTCTTCAGTCCCAGATAGCTTCCGATCGTGAGGAGCTGGAAGCTGGGAGGAAGGAGCTGGAGGCTGGGAAGAAGAAGCTGGAGGTCCAGGTTGAGGAGCTAAAATCGGGGAAGGCTAAGGTGGCCAGGGCGATGGAGGAGAGTAGGCGTCTGGAGGAGACCAATAAATGGTTGATCGAGGAGGGCTTCAAGCAGGTCGTTACTTACTTGCTTAATAGTGCTGAGTTTAAGGAACCTCTTTCAATGATATACATGAAGGCCCTTGCCTATGGTCGCCATCAAGGACTACTCTCCGGGTACACCAATTGTCTTAACTGTGTCCCCAGGGAGAGCTGTAAGGAGTATAAGCCGGATGCTGCGGGTGAATTTGCTAGCTCTGTGAAGGCGTTAGAAATTACTTCTTACCCGTTTTTGCAGGCAATTTCAGGATGCTATGGTCAACCGCTGTCTTTTCTTCAAAGTCTCGAACCAAAAGGCTTGAGCAAGGAGGTGGCTGACAAGGTTCTTGGCAAGAAGCGCCCGGCTCCTACCTTACTGTCCCAAGATCAGGCAGACCTCCCCGCTGTTTCCCTGAAGAGGTTGAAGGTTGCTGAAAAGAATGTTGATGAGGTACTGAAGGATCTTGGAACTCCCTCGACTCCAGCTGGTGACCTAGCTTCTGAAGACCTTACTCCAGCCAAAAGCTCAAGTGAAGCCACTTCCTCTGATGCTGATTCTCCCAAAGATGTTGCTGCCCCTGGCTTCCCTGCTCCTGGTGACTCTCTCGACCCCCAGTGATCTCATGATATTTTGTTTTGTGGTTCTTGAAACAATGCTTTTATTCGTATTTGGCCGTATGTTGGCATCTAAACAATTTACTTTTGGTTTGCTTGGTCATGTTTTGACCTAAAGACAATAGGCTCCTTACCTTGGTAGCCCTTTGTGGCCATGTTTTATGTCGTCGTTGTTATCTATGACCTTTGTGCTATGATTGTCGTGCGTGTTGTTATTTTTGTTGGTTATTTTCTTAATGTTATGTTGAGATGTGATGCTGCAGACACCAAATCTTACATAAGCAAGAAAGAGTTTTTACCAACTTATCCTATCTGTGAGACGCCACAATATTTTTTATGTTTGTGGACTTCGTTTTCATAAGTTATTCTTTTCTTTATGTACTTATGGAGCCGTTTTGATGTAAGGGGCTCACCCTTTTTCATGGATTGACCTTGTTACAATAGTTTCAAAGCCATGGAATTTAATTGTTTTAGGAATTCACCCTTTATACAGGAAGGTATAGCGCCTTGTTTCCTGTTGAGCAATATGGCCTAGGAGCTCATCCCTTTTTCATGGAGAGGTGTAGTTCCGGACCCCATGGAGTTTTTATTATGAGGGACTCAACCTTTGATAGGATAATATAAAAAGGAGGTCTTTTGAAACAAAAGATTCATTTCGATTTCAACACACGATTACATCAATAATAAGCTTTTACAATGCTTCGTTACTTAAACGTAGAAGCGTTTTAAGTGTTTTCCATTCCAGTGACGAGGGACCATCTTCCCTTCTTGATCTGTTAGCTTGTAGGACCCTCCCTTGTGGGATTCTTTGATGATGTAGGGTCCTTCCCATTTAGGCCCGAGCTTCCCGAGGCCTTCTTGTCTGCTTGCTTCATTATTTCGAAGCACTAGATCTCCTGGTTTGAACGTTTCCTTTTTAACCCTCGAGTTATAGTAAGCTTCTAGCTTCTGCTTGTATCGAGCTTCTCGGATTAGTGCATGGTCTCGAGCTTCTTCCAGGAGGTCTAGGTTCAATAGGATCTCCCTATCGTTGTCATCCCTGCTTCTTTTCCTGCTGCGTCTTGTGTTGACGCCAATTTCGGCTGGGATGACAGCCTCAGAACCGTACACCAAGCTGTATGGTGTTTTAAGGTGACTTGTTTTCTCGGTGGTTCTTATGGCCCATAAGACGCTTGGGAGCTCTTCTAACCAATTTTTCCCGTATCTCCCCAGCCTGGCCTTGATGCCTTCGATAATACTTCGGTTCATTCGTTCGACTTGGCCATTTGACTGGGGGTAAGCTACGGAGCTGAATACCTGCTTGATTTCGAATTCCTCGCACCACGAGCTGAACGGTTTTTCGGTTATGGATGCAAGTGGTTTGACTTCGGGCCATTTGGTGAAGTAATCGATGGCCACGAGCAAGAACTTGACCCTTCCAGCAGCTTCTGGGAAGGGACCCACGATATCCATACCCCATTTGAAAAATGGCCAGGCAGCCATAACCGGAACTAAATCATGCTTGGGGTTTGTTTTGACGGGAGCATGCAGCTGGCAACCTTCACACTTGCTTATTTCTTCAGAGGCATCCTTGTGCATGGTGGGCCAATAATAACCCAAATTCATTAGCCTTTTCACGACTGAGCGAGGACCAGCGTGTGCACCGCATACCCCTTCATGAACTTCCCGAATAAGATAATTACTTTGTTCTGGACCTACACACCTCAAAAGAGGGGAGAGGTATGATTTCTTGTATAGCACATTATCTTCCATAACATAGTGTTCAGCTTTGGACGGGAGCCGGGAGGCTTCTGCTTCATTGGAGGGAAGCTTCCCTTCTTTGAGGAAATTGACAATGGGAGTCATCCAAGTCTCTTGAACTTCATCAACTATATCTTGCACTTCTATTTCGCTGATAGATGGGACCTTTTGGACCTCGACCAGCACCTTCTTAGTCAGGTGGGCGAAGGTTAAGGATGCGAGTTTGCTTAAGGCGTCAGCCTGTTTGTTCTTTGACCTGGAGACTTGTTGGAGGGTGCAGCTTTTGAACTCTTTCATCAAGTCTTTGACTTTGGCTTTGTATTTGATCATTGATGGTTCTTTTGCCGTGTACTCATCATTTACTTGATTGGCTACCAGTCTGGAGTCACCGAAAGCTTCTAGCTCTTCGACCTTCATGCTTCTAGCTATCCGTAGACCAGCCAGAAGCGCTTCATATTCGGCTTCATTGTTTGTGCATGGGAACTCAAGGCGAAGCGCGTAAGTGTATTCGGTTCCAAAGGGATCAGTTATGATTAATCCGGCTCCGGAACCTTCTACACTGGACGCTCCGTCGGTGAACAAAGTCCATGCTGATTTTTGCCTGGGCATCTTGTCTTCTTCAGCTGCTACCTCGTTTACTTCTTTGGTTTTTTCCGGGATTTCTGACAGGAAATCAGCCAAGATTTGGGCTTTGATGGCTTTCCTTGGGGAGTATTCAATGTTGTGCTCTCCTAGTCCCACTGCCCATTTGGCTAATCTTCCTGAGTTTTCTGGCTTCTCAAGCACGGATTTGATAGGCTGGTTAGTCAGCACCCTGATGTGATGAGCCTGGAAGTACCTCCTCAATCGTTTTGAGGTATGTACCAGGGCGAGGACCAACTTTTCCATGGGGGTGTAGTTGATTTCAGCATCCCTTAGAGCCCTGCTGATGAAGTAGATTGGCATTTCTACCTTGGCTCGTTCTACCACAAGTACCGCGCTTATAGCCTCCATACCTGCATGAAAGTAAACGAGTGTAAGCTTGTAGCTTGTGACTCTAGACCTTAGCTTCTAGCTTGTCAGTCTAAGTACCTGCTGAGAGGTAAACAGTGATAAGCTCTCCCGCCACAGGGGCGGTGATGGTTGGTGATGACGTAGGTCATATAACCACTTGGTTGGGCAGCCGGAAGCCAGAAGCCAGGAGCCAGAAGCCTGGTACGTGAACAGTAGCGCTACAGTAACCTGACACTTATTCCCACAACAAAGATTCAAACATATCTTGCAATATCTTCAAAAGATATCCTTGGTAAAGCAAAGCTGAATGCAATTAATGCAAGCAAGACCCTTTACACGAAAATAGCTAAAAACATAAACTACTATTCACACCTGAGGTGCTGCAGGCTGCCAAGAATGGAAGGTGCACTGGCCGAGGGGCAGCCTCGAGCCAGGAGCTCCTGAACCTTTCAGATTTGGATCAGATTTGCTTGGGCAATACACAAAGACTTGTGTATATATATTGCTGCAATCTGAAGCAAAACTTAACTCATTCAACACTTGGCTCTTGCACTCCACTCTAAAAACACACACACACTCTCACCCCTCTTTTCTCCTAACTTTACTTAACACTTCTCTAATCTTAAACATTTAGAGTCATAACCGAACTTAACCCTGAACTTAGACATGTCGTTAGTACCATCCTCTCCATAATCTTGTTGTAGCAACAAGTGGCGCCCACCGTGGGGCAGCGCTGCTTAGAACAGATCCTCACTAGATCTCAACGCTGTTCCTAAGTACTTTTCTTCATGGCCGAGGATAACGATCCCCCTGGGTTCAGGTCGTCTCCAACGTTTCATGTGTCAGCTTCCAGCCATACTTCCTCTGAAATGGCTGGACAAAACACTCCGACAACGGACGGACTTCAGGTCGAACCGTCACTCCAAGACTTGCAAACTTTTCACACTCCGTCTCCTTCGCGAATGGGTTTGTCGTCACCAAGAGACGATTTGCTTTTCCCTGTGGAAAAAATAGACCTAACCCCTGAAGGAGTGAGGAGACATTTTTTGCAACTTAGGGAGTTGATGAATGGGTACGTTAGTGAAGAACGAGCAAAAGGGGTAAAGGTTAGACTTGCGTATGGTGATGAGCCAGAGATAACTCTCACTCCACCACCACCACCTTTTGATTCAACAACCTCCCCCTCCACGTCTCGTTGGACTCCAAGAGAAGCTCGCAGCAGACCGGTTGAAAGGGTGAACCAGGAGACCTCACCAGCCTTAGCTCCAAGAAACTTAGAGTTCACTATGGACCAAATGTTCCATCAACCTTCGGTGTCACCTCCTACAGCCACATCTTTTGAAGAGGCTCTGAGGTCACTACCCTTGCTCCAAAGTGTGGTCTCTCCCATACCCGTCCCAACAAGCTGCTCAAGTCCTTCACCATTCACACCTCAAGGATTTACATATCCTAACTACATGCATCCCCAGATGGCAGCCTTCATGATGGCTCAGGCTGCTCAACAGTGGGGAGGGGCTTATCCATGGCTGTTTCCACCTACCAGCTCCCCCCTAACGGCTCCTCAGGCTTCAAACATTCCCATCACTAGTCAACCCACTCCTAACCCTCCTGTGACCACGCAGCAAGTTTCACCTCAGGTGGTCACACACGAGGCAGGAACTTCCAGACAAACGACACCAAGCGAGCCCTCGAAGCCTTATAGGTCGAGCTCCTTGTCCTGTTTTTCGGAAGAAATTGCTAATTTTGAGTTCCAAGCCAAGATCAAGATGCCATCAAACGTAAAAACATACGATGGGACAGAAGATCCAGAGGACCACCTCCAAGTGTTCACCGGAGCAGCCTCCGTAGAACGTTGGACTAATGCAGAATGTTGTCACATGTTTATGCAAACACTTGTTGGATCTGCACGACTTTGGTTTAGTAGCCTCCCAGCAGGGAGCATACACTCTTTCGATGACTTGCACAGAAGCTTCTTGACGAACTTCACACAGCAAAGAAGGTACACCAAAGATGCAGCGGTGCTTTATCAGATCCAACAAAGAGACAACGAAGATCTGAGAAGCTTCATGGAAAGGTACAAAAAAGAGGGGCTGAGCTACAACGGAGCCACGGAAAAAATGCGTGTTTCCGGCTTCATGAACGCCATAAGGCCTAAAAAGCTCCTTAGAAACCTCCATGAAAACATCCCTCAAACAATGAAAGAGACCTTTGAGCGTGCTGAAGCCTACCTCCGGGGTGAGGAGGCACTTGACAATAGGGAGACCAGGAAGCGAGATCGCCAACCCTGGAGGGGAAACTCGTCCCCTAACAAGAAGCCACACTTTCAACCCTTTGTGGAACGGCGATCTCACCGCCATTATGACCACAAAAGAAGGGATGACAGGCGAGATTCCCCACGCTCAAGTAAAAGCCATGACAAAGAAAAACATGTGTTTACTGTGCTGACAAAAACACCTTTGGAGGTCTTCACAACTGAGGAGGCTAGGTACAGCTTCAGACCTCCCAGACCTCTCACCAAGCCAGTCAGTAAGCGAGATTCAGGAAAGTTTTGTGTCTTTCACAATGACGTTGGTCACCACACCAACGACTGCTTTCAGTTAAAAAAGAGAATCGAAGAAGCTGTTAAGTCAGGTGATCTGGCCCACTTGGTGAAGGAGTTCAAAGATAAAAAAGAAAGCAAGAAGGGGGCAGAATGCAATATGGTACACACGGCAGCCAGGCCCTTTGGGAGACCTCGCTAAGGAGCCTGGACCCGACGGAGCATTGACTTCCCCCCAACTGATCCCGAAACATTCATCACCACACCTGTCATCATAGAAGCTGAACTAGATGGCTCCTTGATAGATCGGGTTTACATGGATTGTGGGGCAGGAGCTGAAATCATGTATGAAAGATGCTTTCTCCAGCTCAGCGAAGAAACAAGGGCGAAACTACAACCATCTGAGACACCACTGGTTGGATTTGCAGGGGAGAGGGTCCACCCCTTGGGTCAAATAACTCTTGAAGTTTGCCTTAGGGACGGGGACCTCTCCAGGGTTGAGGAACTGACGTTTGCTGTGGTACAACACCCTTCTCATTATAACATCATAATTGGGAGATCGGGTATAAGTGCCTTCCAAGCCATAGTCTCAACAAGTCACGGGATGATGAAGTTCTTAACAGAAGGAGGAGTCGCCACCCTGAAGCCCACAGCAGAAGCTCTTCTCATAGCCTCAGCTGAGGAAGCTTCAGACGCTGAGCAGAAGCAGGTCATAGAAGTGAGCCTTAATGCTTCATATCCTGAACAGACAATCAAGGTTAACAACAACCTTTCTAGTCACATCTTAAGAAAAATAATAAAGTTGTTGCAGGAAAGCCAAGACGTCTTCGCATGGTGCCCGGAAGACATGACAGGAGTCCCCAGGAGCACTTCTGAACATTCACTGAACATCTACCCCGGTCACAAGCCGGTTGTTCAAAAGAAAAGAAGCCTGGCTCCTGAAAGAAGCTTAGCTGTAGATGAGGAGGTAGAAAAGCTTGTACAAGCAGGTACCTTCCAGCTTCTAGCTTCCACCTCCCAGCTGCTGGCTCCCCCCTCATCCTTTTCAGAAAAATAGTTAACATATCTTTTGATAACATGACTATTAAAAGTTGATTTTGTAAACAGGTATTTTAAGAGAAGTCAAATATCACTATTGGGTAGCAAACCCTGTGCTGGTCAAAAAGCCTAACGGATCATGGAGAATGTGCATAGATTTCAAAGATCTCAATAAAGCTTCTCCAAAGGATTGCTACCCCCTTCCTGAAATCGATAGGAAGGTCGACTCTCTTGCCAGCTTCCCATACCGGTGTTTCCTAGATGCTTACAAGGGCTATCACCAAATTCAAATGAAGAAAGAGGATGAAGAGAAAACTGCATTTTACACGGACAAAGGAATCTTTTGTTACACAAAGATGCCCTTTGGCCTGAAAAATGCGGGGGCAACATACCAAAGGCTGATTGATCAAGCCTTTGCGGAGCAGATTGGGAAGAACGTGGAAGCCTATGTTGACGACCTTGTGATCAAAAGTCAAACTGAAGACGATATCGTGAGTGATATGGAAGAAACTTTCAGGAACTTGAGAAAGATCAATATGAAGCTCAATCCAGCAAAATGTTCATTCGGCTTTGAGGAGGGTAAGTTCCTTGGACACATCGTAGATAAGCAAGGTATCAAAGCTAACCCTAGTCAAATACAAGCCGTGCTTGACATGAAATCTCCACAAACCAAAAAACAAGTGCAAAGTCTCGCGGGCAAAATCGCTGCACTAAAGCGCTTTTTGCCAAAATCGGCTGAAAAATCACTACCTTTCTTCAAAACTCTTAAAAATTGTGTTGACAAAAAAGATTTCAAATGGACAATAGAGGCAGAAGCTGCCTTCCAAGATCTCAAAAAGCAAATAGCCTTCTTGCCAACCATCACCGCCCCTGTGGCGGGAGAGCTTATCACTGTTTACCTCTCAGCAGGTACTTAGACTGACAAGCTAGAAGCTAAGGTCTAGAGTCACAAGCTACAAGCTTACACTCGTTTACTTTCATGCAGGTATGGAGGCTATAAGCGCGGTACTTGTGGTAGAACGAGCCAAGGTAGAAATGCCAATCTACTTCATCAGCAGGGCTCTAAGGGATGCTGAAATCAACTACACCCCCATGGAAAAGTTGGTCCTCGCCCTGGTACATACCTCAAAACGATTGAGGAGGTACTTCCAGGCTCATCACATCAGGGTGCTGACTAACCAGCCTATCAAATCCGTGCTTGAGAAGCCAGAAAACTCAGGAAGATTAGCCAAATGGGCAGTGGGACTAGGAGAGCACAACATTGAATACTCCCCAAGGAAAGCCATCAAAGCCCAAATCTTGGCTGATTTCCTGTCAGAAATCCCGGAAAAAACCAAAGAAGTAAACGAGGTAGCAGCTGAAGAAGACAAGATGCCCAGGCAAAAATCAGCATGGACTTTGTTCACCGACGGAGCGTCCAGTGTAGAAGGTTCCGGAGCCGGATTAATCATAACTGATCCCTTTGGAACCGAATACACTTACGCGCTTCGCCTTGAGTTCCCATGCACAAACAATGAAGCCGAATATGAAGCGCTTCTGGCTGGTCTACGGATAGCTAGAAGCATGAAGGTCGAAGAGCTAGAAGCTTTCGGTGACTCCAGACTGGTAGCCAATCAAGTAAATGATGAGTACACGGCAAAAGAACCATCAATGATCAAATACAAAGCCAAAGTCAAAGACTTGATGAAAGAGTTCAAAAGCTGCACCCTCCAACAAGTCTCCAGGTCAAAGAACAAACAGGCTGACGCCTTAAGCAAACTCGCATCCTTAACCTTCGCCCACCTGACTAAGAAGGTGCTGGTCGAGGTCCAAAAGGTCCCATCTATCAGCGAAATAGAAGTGCAAGATATAGTTGATGAAGTTCAAGAGACTTGGATGACTCCCATTGTCAATTTCCTCAAAGAAGGGAAGCTTCCCTCCAATGAAGCAGAAGCCTCCCGGCTCCCGTCCAAAGCTGAACACTATGTTATGGAAGATAATGTGCTATACAAGAAATCATACCTCTCCCCTCTTTTGAGGTGTGTAGGTCCAGAACAAAGTAATTATCTTATTCGGGAAGTTCATGAAGGGGTATGCGGTGCACACGCTGGTCCTCGCTCAGTCGTGACAAGGCTAATGAATTTGGGTTATTATTGGCCCACCATGCACAAGGATGCCTCTGAAGAAATAAGCAAGTGTGAAGGTTGCCAGCTGCATGCTCCCGTCAAAACAAACCCCAAGCATGATTTAGTTCCGGTTATGGCTGCCTGGCCATTTTTCAAATGGGGTATGGATATCGTGGGTCCCTTCCCAGAAGCTGCTGGAAGGGTCAAGTTCTTGCTCGTGGCCATCGATTACTTCACCAAATGGCCCGAAGTCAAACCACTTGCATCCATAACCGAAAAACCGTTCAGCTCGTGGTGCGAGGAATTCGAAATCAAGCAGGTATTCAGCTCCGTAGCTTACCCCCAGTCAAATGGCCAAGTCGAACGAATGAACCGAAGTATTATCGAAGGCATCAAGGCCAGGCTGGGGAGATACGGGAAAAATTGGTTAGAAGAGCTCCCAAGCGTCTTATGGGCCATAAGAACCACCGAGAAAACAAGTCACCTTAAAACACCATACAGCTTGGTGTACGGTTCTGAGGCTGTCATCCCAGCCGAAATTGGCGTCAACACAAGACGCAGCAGGAAAAGAAGCAGGGATGACAACGATAGGGAGATCCTATTGAACCTAGACCTCCTGGAAGAAGCTCGAGACCATGCACTAATCCGAGAAGCTCGATACAAGCAGAAGCTAGAAGCTTACTATAACTCGAGGGTTAAAAAGGAAACGTTCAAACCAGGAGATCTAGTGCTTCGAAATAATGAAGCAAGCAGACAAGAAGGCCTCGGGAAGCTCGGGCCTAAATGGGAAGGACCCTACATCATCAAAGAATCCCACAAGGGAGGGTCCTACAAGCTAACAGATCAAGAAGGGAAGATGGTCCCTCGTCACTGGAATGGAAAACACTTAAAACGCTTCTACGTTTAAGTAACGAAGCATTGTAAAAGCTTATTATTGATGTAATCGTGTGTTGAAATCGAAATGAATCTTTTGTTTCAAAAGACCTCCTTTTTATATTATCCTATCAAAGGTTGAGTCCCTCATAATAAAAACTCCATGGGGTCCGGAACTACACCTCTCCATGAAAAAGGGATGAGCTCCTAGGCCATATTGCTCAACAGGAAACAAGGCGCTATACCTTCCTGTATAAAGGGTGAATTCCTAAAACAATTAAATTCCATGGCTTTGAAACTATTGTAACAAGGTCAATCCATGAAAAAGGGTGAGCCCCTTACATCAAAACGGCTCCATAAGTACATAAAGAAAAGAATAACTTATGAAAACGAAGTCCACAAACATAAAAAATATTGTGGCGTCTCACAGATAGGATAAGTTGGTAAAAACTCTTTCTTGCTTATGTAAGATTTGGTGTCTGCAGCATCACATCTCAACATAACATTAAGAAAATAACCAACAAAAATAACAACACGCACGACAATCATAGCACAAAGGTCATAGATAACAACGACGACATAAAACATGGCCACAAAGGGCTACCAAGGTAAGGAGCCTATTGTCTTTAGGTCAAAACATGACCAAGCAAACCAAAAGTAAATTGTTTAGATGCCAACATACGGCCAAATACGAATAAAAGCATTGTTTCAAGAACCACAAAACAAAATATCATGAGATCACTGGGGGTCGAGAGAGTCACCAGGAGCAGGGAAGCCAGGGGCAGCAACATCTTTGGGAGAATCAGCATCAGAGGAAGTGGCTTCACTTGAGCTTTTGGCTGGAGTAAGGTCTTCAGAAGCTAGGTCACCAGCTGGAGTCGAGGGAGTTCCAAGATCCTTCAGTACCTCATCAACATTCTTTTCAGCAACCTTCAACCTCTTCAGGGAAACAGCGGGGAGGTCTGCCTGATCTTGGGACAGTAAGGTAGGAGCCGGGCGCTTCTTGCCAAGAACCTTGTCAGCCACCTCCTTGCTCAAGCCTTTTGGTTCGAGACTTTGAAGAAAAGACAGCGGTTGACCATAGCATCCTGAAATTGCCTGCAAAAACGGGTAAGAAGTAATTTCTAACGCCTTCACAGAGCTAGCAAATTCACCCGCAGCATCCGGCTTATACTCCTTACAGCTCTCCCTGGGGACACAGTTAAGACAATTGGTGTACCCGGAGAGTAGTCCTTGATGGCGACCATAGGCAAGGGCCTTCATGTATATCATTGAAAGAGGTTCCTTAAACTCAGCACTATTAAGCAAGTAAGTAACGACCTGCTTGAAGCCCTCCTCGATCAACCATTTATTGGTCTCCTCCAGACGCCTACTCTCCTCCATCGCCCTGGCCACCTTAGCCTTCCCCGATTTTAGCTCCTCAACCTGGACCTCCAGCTTCTTCTTCCCAGCCTCCAGCTCCTTCCTCCCAGCTTCCAGCTCCTCACGATCGGAAGCTATCTGGGACTGAAGAGTGGAAAGCTTGGAAGCAAGATCCTCCTTCTCCAGGGTTAACCTCTTGATTGACTCAGCCCTTTCACTAGAAATCTTATCCACCTCCCCCTTGGCAGCTGACAAATCAGTGAAATCTTTGTAAGTATCCCTCCAACGATCGGTTACCTCTGGTACCAGCGCCATAAACCTTGCCCCGTTGCTATAAAACTTCTTCAACAGCTCAACGTTTTCCAAACAATCATTCCGTGCCCTTTCGGCAGGAGGGGCAAAACCATGAATAGCTTCGCGACAGACGGAAGCCTTGGAAAACGTGTCATGAACACCAACCTGCCAGTCAGGGACATAAAGATCATCCAAATCAGGATCATGATCAGCAGGAGCTGGGGAGGAGTCTTCAACAGCCTTGCCCTTGACCTTGGCTGAAGGCTTCTTAGGCAAACTAGCCCCACCCTTCTTCACGCTTGATAAATCACCAACTTCAGCAATACCCTCAACTACGGAACCTGAAATTTCAAACAAAGGGTCCATCTCAACAGCAGGGTCCACATCCTTAATCCCCTCAACCTTGACCTTAGGATCAATGCCAATAAGAGAAGCCACAAAGTTATAGTCATCAACATCGACAGGGTCAGAAGATGAAATACCCTGAAGACCAGAAACCTGTGGCGCCTCTTCAACCCCCTCGTGCCCTGGCGAAGAGACAGGAAGGGTCAACTGTTTCCTACTAGACCGACGAACAGAAACGCTGGGCTTGACCACAACCTTTGAGGATGACCCACCAACAACACTTTCATAAACCTCCCCCAAATAGTGTCTACATGCCTTCGTACGCAAAACAACACCGGTAACACCAGGTGGAACAACTGAAGCCTTAAACTTCACAACTGAAAAATCCTCCAAAAGCATACAATCAAACACCCGGACAACTACAATGAATACGAAAAAAGACAAAATAAGCAAAAGCCAAAGCAAGAAACAAGTAAATGAAGAAAAAATGTATAAAAAACATACCTTCATCATCCACAAACATAGATGGTTCCATGTGCGGATCAGACCACCTATCACTCAAACCAAGCTTCACCAAGAACTCCTCTGGGAAGGTCCTTAAGCGAGAAGCAGAAGATCGAAGTTTCTCCAGCAAAACTTCATTAACCTCACCAACCGATGGAACCTTCTCGTTCAAAGGACCCTCAGGCTTCCTCCATGGCATAGCAAAAGGAACAATTTCGTCCGAAACAAGGAAAAATCGATCCTTCCAAGAAGCAGATAGACCAATTTGAGATGATACCAAAGCATTCTCCACTTGGGTCTTCTCAATGGTAAACCAACTACCATTTTTCGCCAACTGAAAAAACCGTCGAAAAACCAAAAGATCTGGCTCATGGCCTAGGGCTCGACAAGTAATCTCAAAATGCATGATACGAGCGATCCCAACCAAAGCCATTTGACAGATGGACAAGCGATAATACTCAATAACATTCAGAAAAAACTTGGAAAAAGGATACCTCAAGTTAGAATGTTCAAAATGGCGAGTATAAAGCGTCACTTTCCCAGGAACCAATTTGCTAACCGGCGATTTAGGCGAAGGAACTATCGGATCGAGCGACAAAGGGATACCGAACTGGTTACAAAACTCGTCAACTTCCTTCTGTGATAATCGAGAAAATTGAGAGTTCATATCGTTCTTAGCCATGGTAGAAGCAGCGACGAAGGTAGCAATGGTGATTAGAGAGAAACCGGTTATGGAGGAAAGAGATGAAAGGAAGAAGAAAAGGGAGTTATGAAAGTAATAAGGGAAGTTGTCACAAATCCCTAAAAAAGGGGAAGAAAAAACGGACGGTCAGATGGGAGCTAGAAGCCCGTCCCATCATGAGCAGCAGACCTACAAGGTCTTGTCACGTCCCATCAGCCAGAACACATCACTTCACCTGCTGAGTAATAACGAGGGACCGGGCAGCCAGAAGCTGGAAGCTCGAGAAAAAATTAAAAATGACTACACAAAACCATAAGTCACAACCACTTATGATAACATCACAAGCGCTTATGACTGGGGGGCTGATGACGTAGGTCATATAACCACTTGGTTGGGCAGCCGGAAGCCAGAAGCCAGGAGCCAGAAGCCTGGTACGTGAACAGTAGCGCTACAGTAACCTGACACTTATTCCCACAACAAAGATTCAAACATATCTTGCAATATCTTCAAAAGATATCCTTGGTAAAGCAAAGCTGAATGCAATTAATGCAAGCAAGACCCTTTACACGAAAATAGCTAAAAACATAAACTACTATTCACACCTGAGGTGCTGCAGGCTGCCAAGAATGGAAGGTGCACTGGCCGAGGGGCAGCCTCGAGCCAGGAGCTCCTGAACCTTTCAGATTTGGATCAGATTTGCTTGGGCAATACACAAAGACTTGTGTATATATATTGCTGCAATCTGAAGCAAAACTTAACTCATTCAACACTTGGCTCTTGCACTCCACTCTAAAAACACACACACACTCTCACCCCTCTTTTCTCCTAACTTTACTTAACACTTCTCTAATCTTAAACATTTAGAGTCATAACCGAACTTAACCCTGAACTTAGACATGTCGTTAGTACCATCCTCTCCATAATCTTGTTGTAGCAACAGTTGGCAAGAAGGCTATTTGCTTTTTGAGATCTTGGAAGGCAGCTTCTGCCTCTATTGTCCATTTGAAATCTTTTTTGTCAACACAATTTTTAAGAGTTTTGAAGAAAGGTAGTGATTTTTCAGCCGATTTTGGCAAAAAGCGCTTTAGTGCAGCGATTTTGCCCGCGAGACTTTGCACTTGTTTTTTGGTTTGTGGAGATTTCATGTCAAGCACGGCTTGTATTTGACTAGGGTTAGCTTTGATACCTTGCTTATCTACGATGTGTCCAAGGAACTTACCCTCCTCAAAGCCGAATGAACATTTTGCTGGATTGAGCTTCATATTGATCTTTCTCAAGTTCCTGAAAGTTTCTTCCATATCACTCACGATATCGTCTTCAGTTTGACTTTTGATCACAAGGTCGTCAACATAGGCTTCCACGTTCTTCCCAATCTGCTCCGCAAAGGCTTGATCAATCAGCCTTTGGTATGTTGCCCCCGCATTTTTCAGGCCAAAGGGCATCTTTGTGTAACAAAAGATTCCTTTGTCCGTGTAAAATGCAGTTTTCTCTTCATCCTCTTTCTTCATTTGAATTTGGTGATAGCCCTTGTAAGCATCTAGGAAACACCGGTATGGGAAGCTGGCAAGAGAGTCGACCTTCCTATCGATTTCAGGAAGGGGGTAGCAATCCTTTGGAGAAGCTTTATTGAGATCTTTGAAATCTATGCACATTCTCCATGATCCGTTAGGCTTTTTGACCAGCACAGGGTTTGCTACCCAATAGTGATATTTGACTTCTCTTAAAATACCTGTTTACAAAATCAACTTTTAATAGTCATGTTATCAAAAGATATGTTAACTATTTTTCTGAAAAGGATGAGGGGGGAGCCAGCAGCTGGGAGGTGGAAGCTAGAAGCTGGAAGGTACCTGCTTGTACAAGCTTTTCTACCTCCTCATCTACAGCTAAGCTTCTTTCAGGAGCCAGGCTTCTTTTCTTTTGAACAACCGGCTTGTGACCGGGGTAGATGTTCAGTGAATGTTCAGAAGTGCTCCTGGGGACTCCTGTCATGTCTTCCGGGCACCATGCGAAGACGTCTTGGCTTTCCTGCAACAACTTTATTATTTTTCTTAAGATGTGACTAGAAAGGTTGTTGTTAACCTTGATTGTCTGTTCAGGATATGAAGCATTAAGGCTCACTTCTATGACCTGCTTCTGCTCAGCGTCTGAAGCTTCCTCAGCTGAGGCTATGAGAAGAGCTTCTGCTGTGGGCTTCAGGGTGGCGACTCCTCCTTCTGTTAAGAACTTCATCATCCCGTGACTTGTTGAGACTATGGCTTGGAAGGCACTTATACCCGATCTCCCAATTATGATGTTATAATGAGAAGGGTGTTGTACCACAGCAAACGTCAGTTCCTCAACCCTGGAGAGGTCCCCGTCCCTAAGGCAAACTTCAAGAGTTATTTGACCCAAGGGGTGGACCCTCTCCCCTGCAAATCCAACCAGTGGTGTCTCAGATGGTTGTAGTTTCGCCCTTGTTTCTTCGCTGAGCTGGAGAAAGCATCTTTCATACATGATTTCAGCTCCTGCCCCACAATCCATGTAAACCCGATCTATCAAGGAGCCATCTAGTTCAGCTTCTATGATGACAGGTGTGGTGATGAATGTTTCGGGATCAGTTGGGGGGAAGTCAATGCTCCGTCGGGTCCAGGCTCCTGAGCGAGGTCTCCCAAAGGGCCTGGCTGCCGTGTGTACCATATTGCATTCTGCCCCCTTCTTGCTTTCTTTTTTATCTTTGAACTCCTTCACCAAGTGGGCCAGATCACCTGACTTAACAGCTTCTTCGATTCTCTTTTTTAACTGAAAGCAGTCGTTGGTGTGGTGACCAACGTCATTGTGAAAGACACAAAACTTTCCTGAATCTCGCTTACTGACTGGCTTGGTGAGAGGTCTGGGAGGTCTGAAGCTGTACCTAGCCTCCTCAGTTGTGAAGACCTCCAAAGGTGTTTTTGTCAGCACAGTAAACACATGTTTTTCTTTGTCATGGCTTTTACTTGAGCGTGGGGAATCTCGCCTGTCATCCCTTCTTTTGTGGTCATAATGGCGGTGAGATCGCCGTTCCACAAAGGGTTGAAAGTGTGGCTTCTTGTTAGGGGACGAGTTTCCCCTCCAGGGTTGGCGATCTCGCTTCCTGGTCTCCCTATTGTCAAGTGCCTCCTCACCCCGGAGGTAGGCTTCAGCACGCTCAAAGGTCTCTTTCATTGTTTGAGGGATGTTTTCATGGAGGTTTCTAAGGAGCTTTTTAGGCCTTATGGCGTTCATGAAGCCGGAAACACGCATTTTTTCCGTGGCTCCGTTGTAGCTCAGCCCCTCTTTTTTGTACCTTTCCATGAAGCTTCTCAGATCTTCGTTGTCTCTTTGTTGGATCTGATAAAGCACCGCTGCATCTTTGGTGTACCTTCTTTGCTGTGTGAAGTTCGTCAAGAAGCTTCTGTGCAAGTCATCGAAAGAGTGTATGCTCCCTGCTGGGAGGCTACTAAACCAAAGTCGTGCAGATCCAACAAGTGTTTGCATAAACATGTGACAACATTCTGCATTAGTCCAACGTTCTACGGAGGCTGCTCCGGTGAACACTTGGAGGTGGTCCTCTGGATCTTCTGTCCCATCGTATGTTTTTACGTTTGATGGCATCTTGATCTTGGCTTGGAACTCAAAATTAGCAATTTCTTCCGAAAAACAGGACAAGGAGCTCGACCTATAAGGCTTCGAGGGCTCGCTTGGTGTCGTTTGTCTGGAAGTTCCTGCCTCGTGTGTGACCACCTGAGGTGAAACTTGCTGCGTGGTCACAGGAGGGTTAGGAGTGGGTTGACTAGTGATGGGAATGTTTGAAGCCTGAGGAGCCGTTAGGGGGGAGCTGGTAGGTGGAAACAGCCATGGATAAGCCCCTCCCCACTGTTGAGCAGCCTGAGCCATCATGAAGGCTGCCATCTGGGGATGCATGTAGTTAGGATATGTAAATCCTTGAGGTGTGAATGGTGAAGGACTTGAGCAGCTTGTTGGGACGGGTATGGGAGAGACCACACTTTGGAGCAAGGGTAGTGACCTCAGAGCCTCTTCAAAAGATGTGGCTGTAGGAGGTGACACCGAAGGTTGATGGAACATTTGGTCCATAGTGAACTCTAAGTTTCTTGGAGCTAAGGCTGGTGAGGTCTCCTGGTTCACCCTTTCAACCGGTCTGCTGCGAGCTTCTCTTGGAGTCCAACGAGACGTGGAGGGGGAGGTTGTTGAATCAAAAGGTGGTGGTGGTGGAGTGAGAGTTATCTCTGGCTCATCACCATACGCAAGTCTAACCTTTACCCCTTTTGCTCGTTCTTCACTAACGTACCCATTCATCAACTCCCTAAGTTGCAAAAAATGTCTCCTCACTCCTTCAGGGGTTAGGTCTATTTTTTCCACAGGGAAAAGCAAATCGTCTCTTGGTGACGACAAACCCATTCGCGAAGGAGACGGAGTGTGAAAAGTTTGCAAGTCTTGGAGTGACGGTTCGACCTGAAGTCCGTCCGTTGTCAGAGTGTTTTGTCCAGCCATTTCAGAGGAAGTATGGCTGGAAGCTGACACATGAAACGTTGGAGACGACCTGAACCCAGGGGGATCGTTATCCTCGGCCATGAAGAAAAGTACTTAGGAACAGCGTTGAGATCTAGTGAGGATCTGTTCTAAGCAGCGCTGCCCCACGGTGGGCGCCACTTGTTGCTACAACAAGATTATGGAGAGGATGGTACTAACGACATGTCTAAGTTCAGGGTTAAGTTCGGTTATGACTCTAAATGTTTAAGATTAGAGAAGTGTTAAGTAAAGTTAGGAGAAAAGAGGGGTGAGAGTGTGTGTGTGTTTTTAGAGTGGAGTGCAAGAGCCAAGTGTTGAATGAGTTAAGTTTTGCTTCAGATTGCAGCAATATATATACACAAGTCTTTGTGTATTGCCCAAGCAAATCTGATCCAAATCTGAAAGGTTCAGGAGCTCCTGGCTCGAGGCTGCCCCTCGGCCAGTGCACCTTCCATTCTTGGCAGCCTGCAGCACCTCAGGTGTGAATAGTAGTTTATGTTTTTAGCTATTTTCGTGTAAAGGGTCTTGCTTGCATTAATTGCATTCAGCTTTGCTTTACCAAGGATATCTTTTGAAGATATTGCAAGATATGTTTGAATCTTTGTTGTGGGAAAAAGTGTCAGGTTACTATAGCGCTACTGTTCACGTACCAGGCTTCTGGCTCCTGGCTTCTGGCTTCCGGCTGCCCAACCAAGTGGTTATATGACCTACGTCATCAGACGGTGCTCATTTGTAAACTCTCGTTCCCATCCCACGTCTCTCCTTACTATTTTTCATTATCCGTAAATTTACATCACTTAGCAGTTCTTAGTTCTCACTTTAGTCTAGATTTTGTGATACCGAAAGTTATGGGTAATGTCTCATTCGTATGATCGTATCTCCCTCCCACCTTAGCCGCGCCCTTCATCTTCTCTTCATACATCATAAGAAAATGGTTGTTTTCTTGATATCCAATGCACATCACTTTATTGTATTATTTAGTACATACAAGTACGTCTCTACTCACATAGTAACTTTATTACTATGTAGCATAGGAAGTGTTTGTTTTACTTAAAGCACCGATGATTCTTAACAAACTTTTTAAGTTTATTATGATTTAGTATCGCACACCTGTCACACCCCGACCGATGGCGGAATCATCGAGGCGGACGAAAGTGAATAGATTGTTCATAGCTCATGATACTAAAATGATTAAAATATATATATTAACATCCTTTTCATAATTCCAAACAACAAGTTTACATGTTTCAAACAATAAGCAAACATAATCTCATTTAATTAAACTAGGTCCGAGCATATCCTATATGTGAAGCATCTTGAATAAACACTAAGCTGCATTTCCTGAAAACATGTGAAAATAGTATTTGTTCAGCTAACGAATTAGCTGGTGAGTAAACACATGTTTGCATACATATATATAATGTTTAAAATGATTGAAATGATTAAAAATGAATAAATGATTCAATTCCATGTTATGTCAGTACTTATCATGCAAAAGTGTATCACATTAGATAAATCGAGTGCACAATCAAACCTAGATGATTGCAGCCACTTAATCACACAGATTAAGCCGTAATGAGCAAAAGCATATGTCAGTTACAATCACCACGCGTGTATGTAAATGGGGTGGGCTTGTCAGGCCAAATAGTACTATTATTGATAACCGTTGGTTTGAATAAATTAATGATTGTGCTAGAATAAATGTTTATCAACCTATGAAACACGTAATTGCAAGTAATAACACACATGAATTGAATTGAATTGAATATAATGAACCAAATGAATAAAATAAGCAAAATGAATAAAATGAATAAAACATGATAAATATGATTTAATAGGTAACATGATTTCACCCCAAAGAATAAAACGAGAAAAGGGGCTATGAATACTCACTTGGTAATATGGTGATGATGAATAATTAGATAACTTGAATCAAGGCACCGAAATGTCTTCTTAAAAGTCAACCTAATGATCGGTGTCTTAAATTAGAATTATGGACTTAGGTTTCTATGGACGATTTAAAAACTAGGGATTCTAATGAATTTGGGGGGTCTTTTTTTATAATAAACAATTTGAATGTGAGTAACTCGATAAATGATTTAAATAGTAATTGAATAAAATATATTAATTGTATTTAATAATAATGACAATACTAAGTGGATAAATATGTACAATATAAGATGATTGAATGTAATTAGTTTATTTGATAAGCATAATAAAGTTAATTATGATAAAACTAATTAGTTTAACAATTATAGTAAAATATTAATTAGTCAAATGAGTAACGATAATAGTTGATAAATTTATTCAATAACCAACTAATTTTGTAACAAAATACTTATTTATTAGAGTTTTATTATCTTAAAGATAATTAATTTTGTATGAATCATAATTGGACAACCAACTTATAGATTTATAAAGACTTTAAAGGTTTAAAATTCATAAAATAATCTATAATAATATTTATAAAATACATATATTATATATGTTATTTCTTTATCAAACTATAAAAAAAATATAGATGGAGACCATGAGTTTCGAACTTGGGTCTTTGAGTTCGTAAGCGTGCGGCTTATCAGTGCATCATAATTGGTATCGTTGTTACATACTGAAAATAACTTTTTATATAAATAAAATAAAAAAAACTACATAAATCCCCCACTTCAATATGAGCCCTAATTCTCAAATCAGTTTAATGGAACAAGATTATGAATCTGATAACGAAATCAAACATAGGGCTTTTGATATTTACATAGAAAAGAGTTCATAGGTATGTTTAATTACCTTAGTTGTTAATGATTCGATGATAATAATAAGAGGAAGAGAACATGCGCTTGTAGAGGTATGAATTCATTCCAATTAAATGACAAGATGCAATTAACCAACACAGTAAACTTTGATGATGAATAAGGAGGAAATTTCTTCAATCAATTTCAGATAATGAAAGACGGAGGGCGCCGAACGAGTAGCACGACTCCGAGACCAAAACGGAATTAAATCGTGGAGGTGTGTGTCGATTAAAGTGGAATTGATGTTGCAGAAAGTTTCATTGGGGTGTAGAAGAATGGTTCGATAGATTATATTGAATCAATTTGATCCCAATATCACCGGACGCATTTGAGTTTAGTTCGAGTTTAATTCGGGATTTAATGGTGATTTACTATGATTTTAGATAGAATTTGTTATGTAAATAAGTTTGAAATGATAAACGAATGTTGCAGATCAATATTTTCGTTCATTCACCGTGATTTGCGCGAAATCATTTTTGGTTTTGATTGATTTTATCCGAGAGTTTTGGAAGGCTTTTAAACGCAGATTTCGGATTTTACCTATTATACAAGTTCGAATCCCGTATGAAAATGGTTAGGCCGGTTTTTTAGAGGGTTTAAAATGGTTTAATTTGTGTGCAATGATGCTCGCCGGAAATGTCTAAAGTGACCGGAATTATGGCCGTGAAACATAAACTGGGAAAAAGAAAGGGATGGGTGGTTTGGCTAATTATTTAAATAGTTTCACTTTCACCCCTGAGGTTACACTTTTATTTATTTAAGTTACAGAGTTTTAGAAACAAGTTTCACAAATGACACAACCAACCCTTAAAGTTTGCTTTGCTAATTAAAACATTAACTTAACAAACCAAACTAACTAGCTAACTTTATAAATCTTTATAGTTTTATAAAATTGTTTTATAAGATATAAAATTGTTAATTAGTGATTAAATGATACATAGTAATGATTTAAACATTGTTTTTTTTTCGACATACCAAAACGGGTCGGGTTGGATTTAGATCGAGTTTGGTTCGGGGCAAATGTTACAACACCTACTATCATCAAATTTCAGCATCACACATTGCTTGCATGATAATTGACAACACTTATAAAGAAAGGTTAGTGTCACGTGTTCACTACTAAAACATACATTGTGGCAAAGGTTGTGGTGCTAAGCTCGTTCACGTCAACATATGATTGTGTGCTATATCACAACGAGAGTGTGTTGAAGACACGAAGAATGTAGCGCTCGTGGGCTAAAGGTGTAGGTTTCTATTAATTTGTTTTTTTATAGTTCACTTAGCCACCATCTTCCATAAGTTGTCCCATGTACCGTTGCTCGTATTTGTTTTCTTAAAAAAAGTCTTTGCAGACTATTATGTCTGAACCGCACAAACATTGGTATTTGCATATTGTTTTTTTTTAAGTTTCACTAAAAAACATTTAAGCAAGCCCTCTCTAATACAATTATACAAATCTGAACTTGTCATTTTAAGTTCTTCTAAAGCATATGAAGGATAAAACATCACCGTGACACCCTCGTTATTAAATGGTGCCTAGGTTGGGACACCTTACGAAACACATGTATTATTATTAAACGGTACCGGCAGCCACCCACGTGGTCTCCGGTCAAATTCGTCGTCACAGTCTCCTTCATTTTTCCTTAAACCTTGCCACCTAACCTTAACTACAATCAACTCCTTCTCTCTCTCTCTCTTCCTCTTCACTATACTATGCAATCATTCTAACAAATCAACCCTCACCATGTATCACCGCTTGAAAAATCTAACTCGATTCACCACCACAATCAGCCACCACCGCACCAAGTTCACACCCACTCTCTTCTCTCTTCATCACATCCATCAACTCACCACCACCACCGGAGATGCAGCTGCTCCGCCGATCTCCGGTCTCGGACCCACAAAGAAAACCGACAAACCAAGATTGGTGGTTCTTGGTTCCGGTTGGGCCGGTTGTAGGTTGATGAAAGGAATTGATACAAGTATATACGATGTCGTTTGTGTTTCTCCTAGAAATCATATGGTTTTTACTCCTTTGTTAGCTTCTACTTGTGTTGGTACGCTTGAATTTCGGTCTGTTGCTGAACCCATCGGTCGGATCCAACCGGCTATTTCTCATGAACCCGGTTCCTTTTTCTTTTTAGCTAATTGCAAAGGCCTTGATACCAACAATCATGAGGTATGTATTGTATTTATGCTCACTTCTAAATGTTTTCAATTTATACTCTTGACTGTGGAAAAAAGTCAAAGATTGAATCTGTAAAAATAGTTTTTTGGTTGAATGTTTTTGTTAATCTTTAATGATCCCATCTGGGATATGATCATACTTATTCATGTTTGTTTCAAGTTTTATGGAATGTTGTAAGAAATTGTTATTCAAAGATTATTGAAATGAATGTTACATCAACTAATTATATATATCTGAAGTTTCAGCTGTTTTGACTGAGTTTTTGTTCTAGATCATGCTTGCTTGCTTGTAGAAAAAGTTTTTATCTTTGACCATTTGAACTGTTTTGACTGAGTTTTTACCCTTGATCATGCTTGTTCAATGATCCCATTTTCGGTATAGATATAGGACTATGATCATACTCATTCATGTTTGTTTCCAATATCATAGAATGTGGTAAGAAATGGTCGTCTTTAACAATTCAAACTATAATTCAAGTGAATAGTCAATGACACTCCTAACTTTCATTTACGTTGCTAAAGGTGTTTTTAGTAGGATACTCATCATGGATCTATACTTGAGATTTTGCTCATGATAATGAGGGAAGGTACAAGTGAAATCAAGTGTGTATCGAGTGTAAATGTATGATGATTATGTTGGTAAAGTTTAACTTTAGTAGTATCATTAGTCAAGCGGCCGGTATAGATTATTATGAGGCAATGTGGCATATTTTGGATTATTATAATCCAATTCACCTTGAAAGAAATGTGAAGTCATCGTCTTGTATTTGTTAATGGTGAATGATGTGTGAAATATTAGGTGCATTGTCAAACAATAACAGACGGAGTACAGACACTCGAGCCTTGGGATTTCAAGATTTCATATGACAAATTGGTCATTGCTTCTGGAGCAGAAGCTTCAACCTTTGGAATCAAGGGTGTAAAAGAACACGCCATTTTCCTTCGTGAGGTGCACCATGCTCAAGAAATCAGAAGGAAACTGCTTCTCAATTTGATGCTCTCTGATGTGCCCGGTAACTAAAATATCTACTTCATAGTTTTGATTTTTGTGTAATTTCATACACCGTGGTTATGTATTTGTAAATCGGGACGTTGCGACAGGCGTTTCTGATGAAGAAAAGCGTAGACTTTTGCACTGTGTTGTTGTTGGTGGCGGTCCAACTGGAGTTGAGTTCAGTGGCGAGCTTAGTGATTTCATCATGAGAGATGTTCATCAAAGATATACTCATGTCAAAGATTACATTCATGTCACCTTAATCGAGGTGAGGTTTACGTGTTCAGAGGTTCTTTCTTTAGTGGGTCGGGTAACGGGTCAGAACGAATAGCAATTTTAGTACTGGCCAAAACAGCTCAACCCCTTTTTTGTCCATTTTTTTAAAGAAGTTTATACCTGCTCAACTCGTTTGCATCCTTATAACAATAATAAGTTTTCTTGTAGAAATTGACATAGGAGGTTGTATGCACTAAAAATACAATCTTGGAGATTTTTGACCCGTGTAACCTGCTTTGTCCATTCGACCATTTCCCTTTTTGTTAAGTTTATGATATGACCCCTTTTACATGCTTGAGAATTGAGATAAAACAAAACCCAAATCAACTCATTTGTAAGTAAACGGGTCAAAATTGCCATCAGTTCTTTCTATACGTAACTGTGAATCTTTTGCAGGCCAATGATATCTTATCTTCATTTGATGACCGCCTTCGGGTATATGCTACTACTCAATTGACCAAGGTAAGATACAATTTTCGGTCAAAATTATCTCTGAATTTAATTTTTTCAAAGATTTAACAAAGTAAAATTTTTATTTAGACATAATAGAAAGGTAACTAGCAACTGTAATGTTGTGATAAAAGTTTGAAAATGTAAGCCAAATCAGAGGGATAACTTATTTCTTTGACTGTACACTTTTACAATAAACTGAATTTTTGCAGTCAGGAGTTCGTCTAGTTCGTGGAATCGTAAAGGATGTTCAACCTAAAAAGTTAGTTCTAAGTGACGGGACTGATGTTCCGTACGGATTATTGGTCTGGTCTACTGGTGTAGGCCCCTCGCCTTTCATTCAAAATTTGGATCTCCCAAAGGCTCCAGGTGGAAGGTGATATTTGTTCATTTTAATGTCAACTAGGTTTAACACCCGTGTTACACACGGGTTAAGTAGTAATATTTAAAAAAAAAATTATAACCATTATGTTTAACGATTTATAAATATTTAATATTTAAGAATTTATCTACATCAACTTATGCATGGTGAAATCTCTACTTAGTTTTCCCTCCAAAGTTTCCTTTTATAAAAAAAATTCCCCCCATAATATAACCCCCTAAAACTCTAATTTATTAGATAGATAGTTAGAGTCGATCGATTTGGGTTTTTATTCTCAAACGGGTTAAATAAATCTTTCAAGTTGAAAAGGCACATATCAAATGGGTTGGGTTGAAAGTTGCTCGAAGTGTTAGTCGTTTTATATAAAAGCTTGAATTATTTTTGTAACAATACTGTTTTTATAATCCATATATTCTTAGGATCGGAATTGACGATTGGTTAAGGGTACCATCCGCACCAGACGTTTTTGCAATCGGGGATTGTAGTGGGTATCTTGAGAGTACTGGAAAGCCAACACTTCCCACTTTGGCCCAAGTAAGTACACCCAACCCGCACCGTAGAGAAGGGTGTTATCCTCTCTTCTTTCCGTTTATTTTATCTTTTGAGTCACTTGGGTTTGCATATATGTATCAGGTGGCGGAGAGAGAGGGGAAGTACCTAGCGGAACTTCTAAACAAGATTGGTAAAGAGGGCGGTGGATATGCTAACGCTGGTAGCGATATAGAACTCGGGGCCCCATTTGTTTATAAGCATCTAGGAAGTATGGCGACCGTTGGCAGTTATAAGGCTCTAGTGGATCTCAGACAAAGCAAGGTAACAAAAATTGATTTTTGTTTATTTAGTTATAAATATGTGGATTCAGATAATGTTAGTTTTTCTGTTAATTTAAGCGACGATTTCATATGTTTGGAATCTTGTGTTTTCAGGAAGCAAAAGGTTTGTCTATTGCGGGTTTCAGTAGTTGGTTGATTTGGCGTTCTGCTTATCTCACACGAGTCGTAAGCTGGAGGAATAGATTTTATGTGGCGATAAATTGGCTAACTACATTCGTGTTTGGTCGTGACATAAGCCGAATATAAGCATTGTCACAGATGATATATTTACCGACTTTTATTATCAATGTTAATGGTTTTTGTAATAGTCAAATGCTGAATTCAAACGTATATGCTAATAATGTCACACTACTCGATTTTATTCATTCTCATATATCATTTTGTACGTATATATAGTCTATACAAATTCTTTACGTTATTATAAAATATAAAACATGCTAGAGTTTTGTTCTAAGGATTTTTGTGGATTTAGTTTGGGCCATTTTGTGTATGTGAAGAATAATTGGGTTTCAAAACAGTTGGTAATGCATTTATGCAACACAGATACTGGTATGAAACAAATGGTTGGATATTAGCAGCCTAAATCACTCTTTTTGTAAGCCCCAAGACATTTTTTTTGCTAGCAACTATAGGCATCAACTCATGCTACAATACTAGCTTTTTAACCTCTTGTGAAGCAACTTGGAAGTGACTTTTGAACCTCTTGTGAAGCAACATGAATCAACATATGAACAACTTTTTTTGTAGATGACGATATTATAGACATCCTTTGTAAATGTAGACATGATAACAACTTTAATGCAAATGTAATGCATGCAACAAAAAAAAATAGACATGATAGCGATGATAACTTTTGTAAATGCACAAATGATAGACAATGCTAATGCCATAAACATTATGAAAATGAGAGGCAATGGACACTAATGTAAACACAACCACTGCACAACTCGAAACACAAAAACGCCACAACCACAACTTGGTTGCGGCGGCCCCGGAATAAATTCTAGTTTAGTTTAAAAATATAATGATACCAATTTTTTTGGGTATGTACCCAACATTTTAACCTATTCGATTGTTTGTTACACCGAGTCACATACACACCATCGTTTTAGCACCTTGATCCCATGTTCCGGTCCTACCATATATAAGTTCGTAAGTTTAAGGGATCGTTTTTATTGCTCCACAAAGCATTCAAAAGGTACAATGTTCTATTGTTCTACATCCAACAACTTTTCGTTTCTTGTCTGTGATCTCTATGATTTTGGGTTTTTGGACCATTAGTCCATTAGTAACACTATCGCGTTTTCTACGTGGTGTAATTTGAAGTAATATATGCATACTTGTGTTAAAAAAAAGTCGTATAAATCCTAACTTGTTAAAAGTTAAAGCTAATAAGGGGTTGTTTGTTTCATCCTTTTAAGGGTTTAGATGTCTGAATCGTTTAGCACTTAATGTTTCAGACTGTTTGTTTCGTCAACAGATGTCTGAATGATTAAGACATTTTCCTGTGAATAGTTAAACATTATATTGGGTTTGAATGGTTAAGACATTTTTATTTTAATATAATAGCTCTTAATGGTAAAGACTTTTTACTGGTTCAGCACTTAATTGTTCAAACTTTTTGATGGTTTAACACTTATTCATTCAGAAGTTGCCAGACAACCCTTAAATTTCTCTCCATTTCATCCTTAGACCAAGTGTAGTGGTAAACCCCAAAAAGCCCCCAAAAGTTTCACTTTCTCTCCATCTTAGCATTTGGCAGCAATATATGTAATTCGGGGCGCCTCCTACAAAACACCTCGACTTATTTTAGACACTGAAAACGCCCCGAGGAGCAATTTTGAGGCGTTTTCAATAGGCAAAACGCCCCATGAAGCAGTTTTGAGACGCTTTTGAGAATGATTAGACTCTCTTACCCAAATTAGGGTAGATGCATTAATATATATAGAGTGTAACATTACAAAGCAAGACCTTTCAGTATAATAAAATAATAAATATGTACAGCAACTTGAATATTTGTTAACATCCCCCCTCAAGCGGAAGTAGCGGTGGACCAAGTCGTAACTTGTGACGAAAGAACTCGAACTGAGGTCGAGAGAGGCTTTTGGTGAAAATATCCGCAACTTGAAGCTTGGTAGGAACATAACTTGTGTGAAGCTTCCCCGAGGATACAAGCTCTCGAATGAAATGATAATCCAAGGCAATGTGTTTCGCTCGTTTATGTGAGATAGGATTCTGAGTAAGAAACAATGCACTACGGTTGTCACATAACAGAGTGGGGCGGTCCGGAGGTAGAGCGTGAAGTTCCTGTAGAAGGTGAGTAATCCAAATAAGTTCAGCCGCTGCATTGGCCATTGCCCTATATTCAGATTCACAACTAGATCGAGCAACCGTGGGTTGCTTCTTTGCACTCCAAGAAACCAAATTGCCGCCGAGAAAGATAGAGTAACCATAGGTGGACCGACGGGTGTCAATGCACCTGGCCCAATCCGCATCCGAGTAACCAAGAATAGTCGTGGTAGGTGGTTTAGTAAAGTGAATCCCGAAATGAATGGTGCCCCTCACATACCTGAGTATTCTTTTAACATGCTGGAAATGAACGACAGTTGGCGATTGAAGGAATTGGCTTACTTGGTTGACAGCGTACGAGATATCCGGGCGAGTGATAGTCAAATATTGAAGAGCGCCAACTAAAGACCTGTAATTGGTAGGATCACCATAAGGTTCACCGGAAGCTGATAACGAGACATTCACGGGTAACGGTGTGGATACAGGTTTTGCATCAAGCATGTTTGCTCGCTTGAGAATGTCATGAGCATACTTTGATTGATTAAGACACAACCCATGATCCGAGTGATGTGCTTCAAGACCTAGGAAGTAATTGAGCTTTCCAAGGTCCTTGATGGCAAATTGATTGTGTAAACGAGTAATGAAGGAGGAGAGAACCACCTCTTGATTCCCGGTGAGAATCAAATCGTCAACGTAAACGAGTAGATACATGAGACATGACCCACGTTGAAATACAAAAAGAGAGGGATCTGCACGACTACATGTGAATCCATCTTGAATCAGGAACGTGCTAAGACGTTCAAACCAGGCACGAGGTGCCTGTTTTAGTCCGTATAAAGCTTTGTTCAACTTGCATACATGATGAGGAAACTTGGGATCAATGAATCCTGGTGGTTGCTCCATGTAAATTTGTTCACTAAGATGACCATGTAAGAAGGCATTGTTTACATCAAGTTGATGTAAATGCCAACCGTTTATGACCGCCAATGATAACACAATACGCACGGTTGAGGCTTTAACCACTGGACTAAATGTATGAGAGAATTCAAGGCCCGGAATCTGCGAGAAGCCACGAGCTACAAGACGAGCCTTGTGACGTTCGACAGAGCCGTCAGGCCGATATTTCGTGCGAAACAACCATTTTGAGCCAACAATATTTGTGTCCATGGGTCGAGGAACTAGTGACCATGTGTTGTTGGCATAAAGGGCATCCATTTGTTGTTGCATGGCATCCATCCATTTGGAATTTTTAGAAGCAGTTTTGAACCCTTTTGGTTCAGTAGAAGAAAGTAAAGCTTGATGTAAAGAGGTGGATGCATAATCAGCAAGATGGCGAGGTTTAAAGACACCGGCCTTTGCCCGAGTTATCATGGGATGACTCGAAGTGGTTTGTTGAACAATGGGTGGGTCAGAACTTGATGCAGTAGGCGGAGTAGGATCAGGTTGGGGTGGTTCATGATGAGGCAGGATTGGATTAGTGAGTGAGGCAGAAGCAAGTTGCTCGGTTGCAGGTGGGGTAGTCTGGTTTATTTCGGGTGAGGAATTAGACGTTTGAATGGTTGCTGGAGGTGAGTTTTGATCAAGGCAAAGACCACATGGGGTAGTGTGGTTTTGAGCTGTTGAAGGTGGGTCAACAGTAGGTGGTTGTAAAGGGAAAGGAACTAGGAAGTGGTCATCTAGAAATGTTGTAAGCTGCAAAGAAGTGATGGGGTTGGAGTTTGTGGAATTAGTAAATGGAAACAAGGTTTCATCAAAACGAGCATGGCGCGTGATGTAAACCCGTGATGTAGTGGGATCGAGACAACAATAACCTTTGTATTTTGAGTTATAGCCAATGAATATGCACGGGAGGCTTCGCGGTGCAAGTTTGTGGTCGGAGTAATCCCGAAGATAAGGAAACACACGACACCCAAAAGTACGAAAGGTGTTGTAATTTGGGGTTGATTGAAACAAGAGTTCAAAAGGAGATTTACCGTGAAGAACTAGAGTTGGTAGTCGATTGATGGTATACACAGCAGCACTAAATGCCTCAACCCAATATGAGGGCGGTACATGACCGTTGAATAGCATAGCTAAGCCGGTCTCGATGATATGACGGTGTTTTCGTTCCACTCGACCATTCTGTTGTGGTGTGTAGGGGCACGAGAGGCGGTGAAAAGTACCATTGTCCTCAAATAATTTTCGAACATTATTGTTGACAAACTCCGAGCCACCGTCACTTTGAAACACTTTAATTTTGCGACCCAATTGAGTTTGAACAAATTTCATAAACACAACCAAGACACTAAAAAACTGAGATTTGGTTTTTAGTGGATAAAACCATGTAAACCGTGAAAAGTCATCCACAAACACAACATAATAACGATAAGAATGAACCGACATAATCGGTGACGGTCCCCACAAGTCACAATGAACCATGTCAAGAGGGAAAAGGGCACGTTTATTATTTAGTTCAAAAGGCAAACGTTGGCCTTTGGATAGTTGACACGACTCACAGGGACCCCGTTTGGGTAAAATAGAGGTAACCGATAACAAACCCAAATTTTTCAAAGATGTAAGAGTATCAAATGAAACATGTCCCAAGCGTGAATGCCAAAGCTCATACGAGGCTTTAGGATTTGAGGCAGTCACAAACGCTTGGTGTCCATTATTCAACATGTATAGTCCATTTTCACATCTTCCTTGGGCAGGAACCTGCTTTGTATAACGATCCCAAATATAAAAGAGAGGATATGAAAACAAAACATCAATGGAGTTGTCCATTGTGAGTTTGCTAACAGACAGTAGGTTCTTGGTTATATGTGGGACAACTAGAACATCATTTAAGGGTATATGATTTTGAATTAAAGTGTGACCAGTATGGGAAACAGGTAATCGGTGACCGTTTCCAAATGTGACGAATTGATTACCTGAAGTTGGTATAGCATTGGATAAAGTGTTGGTAGTACTAGTCATATGATCGGTCGCTCCCGAGTCGACTAGCCAGCCAGGAGAAGAATTGGCAAAATTGATGCCGTGATATTGAGTATTGAAGACTTGAACCATATTTGCGTCAACCGGGGTTGCCTGGTGCGCATACGAGGACAACAACGGGCATGAGTTGGCATAATGACCGTTAATCCGGCAAAGTTGACAGTGAGATGATCGGGGGCTCGAACGGTTTCCATGGCCTCTGAAGTGGGAGTGTGATATGGTTGATTGGGCAGAGAAGGCTAGAGGATAAGAACTGGAACCATGAAGAGACTTAAGAAATGAGTCATGACTTAAGTGATTGAAAGCCATTAAGATGATGATGATGAATAACTAAGGAGCAGAAGGAAGATGATGAGATTAGAAGACGTTGGGGATGAAAAGATGAGGGAGGGGAAAGGTGCTGGCAATTGATACCATGAGAATGATTAGACTCTCTTACCCAAATTAGGGTAGATGCATTAATATATATAGAGTGTAACATTACAAAGCAAGACCTTTCAGTATAATAAAATAATAAATATGTACAGCAACTTGAATATTTGTTAACAGCTTTCAATATGCAAAACGCCCCAATACACCTGATTTTATTTTACAAAATTTAACATATATATAATACAATTTTATAATACATGTGAGATAAATCTATATAATAAATCAAACTTTTAGGGGGCAATTTTTGGAGGGGTTTTTTTCTATAATAGGAAGTTTGGGAGGTAAAATTTAGCTAAATTTTTCACCATGCTATTAGAGATATATATTTAGATATGTGTTATTATTTGAATTTGATTTGTTATGATCTAGTCCTAAATTAATGCTTTGTATTATCTCCCTTTATAAAGGGTTTTGGGAATAATAATACGATCAACATTGATACCATAAACGTTATTATGGTATCAGAGCCTAATACCCAAAACCCTAAATAATAAAGCTGCCGCCACACACTAAGTTTCTGTCTTCTTCCAGATTTCGATCAAAGCAATGGTGGAGACAGACAAATCAAAGAGTAGCAGCAGCAACACCAATGAATCAAGCTCTCAACTTCATCCAGCCTATTCGGTGACAAATATTCAAACCAAAGTACGAACCCTAGATGGATCCAACATCACGTACGCAACATGGGTTAAATTGTTTGAACTTCATGTAAAAGCATTCAAGGTTGACGACCATATAGATGGAACCGAACCACCGACAAAGGAGTCAGCAGATTACAGTGAATGGTCTCGAATCGATTCGCTGGTACTACAATGGATCTATAACACTATTTCAGACGATCTACTCAAACGCATCATTCTGGACCCAAATAATACAGCCCGAGCAGCATGGGTCAAGATCCAAACCGTGTTCCTTAACAACAAAAACTCAAGAGCAGCAGCCCTACAGTTCGAGTTTACAAACCTGCGTCTGAGTTCATGTTCCTCAATGGATGCATACTGTCAAAAGCTCTATGACCTCGCCAATCAACTCAGTGACGTCGGCCATCCGGTTACTGAGGCAAGCTTGGTTCTACAACTCGTTGCAGGACTACCTAAAGAGTACGATGTAGTAAGCGCCTTAATAAACCAAGGAAGCCCCACGTGGGACGATGCTCGCAACATGTTACACTTGGAGTTACAACGCCTAAATCGACAACAAAACTCTTCCTCAACTGTGTTAGCCGTTCAAGGTAACAATAATGGTCAGAACCAAAACAGCAACCGCACTACGGGGTACCAAGGTAAGAATTTTGATCCAAATTACCATGTCAATCGGGGACGAGGCAACTCGAATACTCGGGGTCGGGGCAGGAACCAAAGTAACCGTGGTAAAGGTCGACAAAATATGTCACAGGGATGGCAAAACACAGGGAACAATAATTGGGCACCACCGCCGTCACCATACCCAACCATGAATAACCAACAGTGGCAACAAAATGCATCACATGGGCAATATGGACCTCATGTACAACGCTGGCCCAATAATAATCAAAATCATTTGCAGCCTGGTGGACAGGCCCATGTTAACCAGCATTTTGGGCCACCAGATTTCTTTTATCAGGGCAATAATGGATCAGGCCCACCTGCAACACAACAACAATATCAGCAGGGCCCACCTGGTTTTGGTCTGACAGGATACAGTAATTACAATAGCCCAGCAGACTTGGCCCAAGCGATGCAGCAGGTCAATCTTACGTCTCAGGATTCAAATTGGTACATGGACACCGGAGCCACATCTCACTTGACATCTGACCCAGGTAAAATTTCAATTCCATTATCATATAATCCTATAAACTCTATTTTTGTTGGTAATGGTAGTTCTATCCCAATTCATGGATCCGGTCACACCACACACCCCACCCCCAACCGAACCTACAAAATAAATAACATCCTTTTTACACCCGACATTATTAAAAATCTTTTGTCTGTTCGTAAATTCAATATTGATAATTACACAACCGTGGAATTTGACCCGTTTGGTTTTACTGTAAAGGATCTCAAGACTGGAGCTCCTCTTTCGCGCCACAATAGTTCGGGAGAGCTCTATCCTTTCACACCGTCTACCGTACCGTCTGCTTTCATTGCTTCTACCTCGGATCAGTGGCACAATCGTTTGGGACATCCGGGGGATTCTATCTTACATTTATTGCGTAATCGTTTTCATATTTCATGTGATAAAAATGCTATTTCTGGTGTTTGTCATTCTTGTCAAATTGCTAAGAACAAACGTTTACCTTTTTACAATTCTACTTCTGTTACATTTAAGCCCTTTGATATAATTCATTGTGATCTTTGGACATCCCCAATACCAAGTAAAACCGGGTACAAATATTACATGGTTCTCATTGACAACTACAGTCATTTTGTGTGGGTCTACCCCCTAAAATATAAATCAGACACGTTTGTTAATTTTGCAAAATTTCATCGATACATAAAAACTCAGTTTAACTGCAAAATTAAATCTTTTCAATGTGACCTAGGGGGGAATTTGATAATAATACGTTTAAGTCGTTTGCCGATAAACATGGATTTGTTTTCCGTTTTTCGTGCCCCCAAACGTCTCAACAGAATGGTCGGGCGGAACGCATGATCCGTCGGCTCAACGACATTATTCGTACACTTTTAGCTCATGCTCATCTACCACCATCTTTTTGGGTAGAAGCACTTCACAACGCAACCTATCTCCATAATATACTTCCAACGAAACGACTTAACTTCTCCACACCCCACTTTGCGCTTTTTAAACGCCATCCATCTTACGATCATCTTCGAGTTTTCGGGTGCGCATGTTACCCGAACACGTCTGCCACAAACCCACATAAATTTTCCCCTCGTTCCATTCGTTGCATTTTCCTCGGCTACCCCCCGAATCACAGGGGTTATCGTTGCTATGATCCACAATCCGGGAAAGTCCTTATTTCCCGTCACGTTGTCTTTGATGAAACAACTTTTCCATTTGGTGACCCACCACAACCTCATGCTTACCAATTTGTTGATGACCCGATCCCTCATACACACGTCCAATTTCAACCATCTACCACTCCACCACAAACCCACGGCCCAGCTCAACAAACCACCAGTACACCCACCAATCAACAACCAATAAGCCCACCCAGCGCAACACAAACCCACAACCCAGCCCAACAACACACCAGCCAACCCAGCAGCCCAAACACCGGCCCACCATCTCCTACGCCTACCCACACCACTTCACAGCCCACCAACAGTCCACATCCAAATCCGCCCAACACACATGCTCAATCTATAACCACACCACTTACACCCACACCCGTACCCGCACCACCACCACACCCAATGACTACTCGTGCTAAAGCGGGTATCACTAAGCCCATCACTCGTCTCAATCTCCACACCACAAACATTTCACCCGTCCCCACCAACTACACAAAAGCCCGATCGGATCCAAATTGGTTTGATGCCATGACCACCGAATTTAGGGCCTTACAGGATAATGATACATGGGACTTGGTTCCTAGACCGAATGATCACCCAGTCATTCGTTGCATGTGGCTGTTTAAACACAAATTTAAATCTGATGGTACGTTGGAACGATACAAAGCAAGGTTGGTTGTTAACGGGAAATCTCAAACGGTGGGAATCGACTGTGACGAAACATTTAGTCCAGTCGTAAAACCGGCTACCATCCGCACGGTTTTGAGTTTGGCTGTGTCTAATCATTGGCCCATACATCAGTTGGATGTGAAAAACGCGTTCTTGCATGGCGATCTTAAGGAAACCGTTTTCATGCACCAACCACCCGGGTTCGTTGACGCACACAACCCGACTCATGTGTGCCGCCTCAAAAAGTCACTTTACGGATTGAAACAGGCTCCGCGAGCATGGTATACTCGGTTTTATGACTACATCACGTCTCATGGTTTTCGGAGGAGTACTTGTGATAACTCATTGTTTATCTACAACCGCGGACATGAACGAGCGTACTTACTACTCTATGTGGATGACATTGTTATCACAGCTTCATGTACACAGTTGTTGGCTTCCATTATTAGTACTCTCTCGAGAGAATTTGCCATGACCGACTTGGGCCAACTACACCACTTTTTGGGAGTAACTGCGAGTCGCACATCGAAGGGGTTGTTTCTATCTCAAACGTCCTACACTAAGGATATTCTTCATAGGGCTGGCATGTCCGGGTGTAAGCCTTGTACCACCCCCGTGGACACCTCATCCAAGCTGAGTGCTACAGATGGAAACTTATTACCGGATGGTACTCTATACAGGACTCTTGCAGGTGCACTACAATACCTTACGTTTACCAGACCTGATATTACTTACGCTGTCCAGCAGGTTTGTTTGTTTATGCATGCTCCACGGGAACCACATTTTGCGTTTATGAAACGCATTTTACGTTACCTTAGTGGCACTCTTGAGTTTGGCATTTGGATTGTTCCCTCCTAAACATCGGCTTTAACCGCATATTCGGATGCTGATTGGGGGGGGTGTCCGGACTCAAGGCGTTCCACTTCTGGGTACTGCGTGTTTTTGGGTGATAATCTGTTGTCCTGGTCGTCAAAACGACAGGCTACAATCTCACGATCTAGTGCAGAGGCAGAGTATAGAGGTGTTGCAAATGCAGTTGCAGAAACCACATGGCTGCGGAATTTATTGTTCGAGTTGCTTGTTCCTCTTCGCAGAGCTACGGTTATTTATTGTGACAACGTTTCGGCTGTTTACTTGTCACACAATCCAGTTCAACACCAGCGTACCAAGCATGTGGAAATTGACATTCATTTTGTACGGGAAAAGGTTCAGTTGGGTCATGTTCGTGTTCTACACGTTCCATCATCCGCCCAATATGCAGACATTTTCACAAAGAGTCTTCCAAAGCAATTGTTTCAAGACTTTCGAGCTAGTTTGAGCGTTCGCAAGTCTTCCGCTCCAACTAAGGGGGACTATTAGAGATATATATTTAGATATGTGTTATTATTTGAATTTGATTTGTTATGATCTAGTCCTAAATTAATGCTTTGTATTATCTCCCTTTATAAAGGGTTTTGGGAATAATAATACGATCAACATTGATACCATAAACGTTATTACATGCAAGTTGATGGAGCCAACTCCTTAAATTTTATATATTTACAAATTGTTAAATATAATGGTTAAAATTTCTTTATAAATATTACTATTTAACCCGTGTGTAACACACGGGTATTAAACCTAGTAAAGAATGGATCTCACCCTTAACGTCAATATATCAAAGTTAATACTTATACTTATTATATTACGTAGTACAATTCAGTTGGTTTACATTAAATACAGCATATTATCATCTATATTTCATAGTTGTTTTACTTGTAAACATATGCTATAGAATTTATTGTGACGTGGTACAATTCATTTAAGTTTGAATTTGTGGTGTAATAATCTCTATTTTGTACTCAGCGACAAATGTGGTCGGAAAGTTTTAAGGGCGGGTCATTGCCCATGGGCCAAGTCGGGTCTTGTCACACAATTAAAAAAAGTTGTGGGCCAGGTCGGGTACATTTTAAACGAGTCAAATCAAACCGGTGACGGTTTAAACGAGCAGAGTTGAGTTGAGCTAAGCTAACTTTGTTTTGTAAATTTTTCGAGCCAAGTTGGCTCGGTTTGTAAATGAGCATCTTGAATTTGCTTTCGAGCTATTTAAACAATAAAGACAGATATGAACGGTTTTAACAAGACAAGTTACATACCGATCACAAACCAACATTTAAGTTCAACTTTAATTAGGGGCTGTTTGTTTCACTTTTTAATGGTTCAGTTCAGTGGTTAATTATTCAGATTCCGCATTCAGAGCGTTTGTTTTATAAAAAAGAGCATTTAAATGGTTCAGTTAAGTGCTGAATGATTAAGAGATAGAGAGATGTTGAATGGAACTGATGGAGCATGTACCAAAATTACCATCATTTGAAGTTTTACCTCAACATCCTTCTGTTGATAAAGTCTCTTAATGATTCAGACTTTTTAACTATTCAGTACTTAATGATTCAGATTTTATTAAAAAGCTTAATCGTTATTAAAATCGGTTTGAGTATATTTTGGTTTGGTGATCCGCAAAGTAGAGGCTTTTGTAACACCTCTAGAGGCTAGAGGAGGTAGGTCTTAAGTTAAAAAGAGGACAAAAAGGTGGGTGCGACTTGGGGAAATGTGAAGATGTTAGATTGGTGACATTTCCAACAACACCACCGAAGATATTTTCAATAAAATATTTCCTAAGTACATCAAACTGATCGTTTATTATTTTTATAAACCTCGTTACATATTAAAAAAAATGTTGGACATGACACATATTGTGTATTTTTATATTAATATTATAATAGTTGTTAACTTAAGTTGATCAGAATTTTGTTTGATGTCTCTAGAAGAAAATTACACCTTTACAATTACTATTTACTACGTATACCGAAATGAAGACGTAGGTTTAATAAAAGGTGTCGTCATAGACATACCTTTCAATTTTAATTTAACAAGCCTAACATGTATGTGGATAGTATGAAATGTAACCTTAAAAGCATACACTCTAATTTGTTATGAGGTTTTTGTGGTTGGTTGTATGTTGCGTATGATGCTATATGCGTCTCTTTTATCTAATGCATTTTTTATGTTTGTTAGTTTTTAAAGTTAATAAAAACCGAACTTATTTTGTTTAACCAAACGTTAAAATCCAAACAAAAACAAATTATACATAATCAAACTTAATAACAACAACAACAATAATAATAATTGAAAAAAAAATTGTCATTTTGGTCATAGAGACATAAAATAACTAAACTACTTCTTTTTATTAACGATAAAAACAAACAATCCCAAAGGCTATTTTGGCAATTTACTTTAAAATCTATGGGTTATTTTTTATTTTAATTAGAGATCGTAGAGGGCCGTGATACGAGGTTTGTCATCCTGTCAACCCTCATACACTCCCCTTTCTTAGTGATATGGGCGTTATGAATGTTTTCGTGATCACAATAACGATGGCCGAAGCTTGTGTTGTTTTATTTTCTTTTTATATTCATACAACTTATCATTCTATTAGCTATATACTTTATCATTATCATTATCACATAATCACTATCATAATTTTTCACTATTACACTGTGTACGCGACGACGTAGATATCAACACTTTTCTATAGACTCATCACTACAAATGTCATTACAGATTGATATTATTATATTTTTTTGTTTTACTCTTTTTATTTAAAGATTCAAACCTTTCTAGTGAATAAATTTGAGAACTATTTTAGTGATTAAGTTTATAGGACAATTATAAGGCCAAAAGGAATGCCCACGAGTTTATCACAAGATCTCTCACGAGAGCACTCATTTCCGATGTGACAAGATGATCTCGCAAGGATATTGGTGAGCTTCCCAGCTCGTCATTTTACTCGTGTGTTGTGTGTATATGCATTAAATAGAGGTGCCAAAAAGGTCAATGGTGTAATTTTAGAATGCCTCTCCTCTAAAGCTCCCAAGAGTTAGAGAATAATTTAAATAGGTCATACATGCGCTCAACATGAGCACTCTTTGCACCTTAAAAAAAATATGCCTACCATTTTCATACATATTATGCTCCATCCTTATTATTTTGAGATATACAATTTCAATATATATTTTTATAGAATATAATTTCCTTTAAATTAAGATTTCATTCATGAGTTGTTTTATAATAAGAATAAAAGTTTATTTTTTTTTAAATCTTCGATGATCGATTAACATAAATACATAATATTAGACCAATATGTATTAGTTTAATAGTGTAGGGACTAGAAATGTAATATATCATATTTATATAACACACTATTGTAACCCTAATCTACAACATTATCAATACAACAATACATGTTACTAGATCTGATATATACAACAAGTTTTGAAATTTAACATATTGCATCTAACCGTATCCAATTTGTGAATTCGATTTTCGGTTCGGTTTCAATTATCCAAATAAACCGTATAATAACCGGTTTAATAGGATAACTGACTCGAATATACCGATTAGAGCGGTTGAATTCGATTCGGTTATACATATTTTCAATTCAATTATGTTAATGGTAGCCAAAAACAATCATGACTTTAACCGAACCGAATAAATTCTCCTTTTAATTGATAAACCAAAGGATTTTTTTGAAATTCTATAGTTAACTTTTTGGTTTTAGATTTTTGCCACAATATTTTTATTAGTTTACACTTTTAGCCCATATAAAGATTCTCCTTTTAATTGATAAACCAAATGATTTTTTTGAAATTCTATAGTTAACTTTTTGGTTTTAGATTTTTGCCTTTACACTTTTAGCCCATATAAAGAATTATTATTTGCATAATTATCAAAGGACATTGGTAGAACAAGGAGAAGAGAAAGGATAAAACAAAATCCGATGGGGGAGTGGTCCGACGGTGATGGAGATTTGACGGTGGTGGCGGTTTGGTCGGGTAGATTAGATGGTTGTAGGCGGCGACGATAGTTGGTGTTGTTGCGGTGTCGTGGGTAGATGACGTCAACGAATGTGCAACTCGAATGATATCTATTGAAAACTCATATAAGCAGTCTGTATTTTCTGCATTTTAGATAACAATCGATTTGACTGTCGGGGTCTTTGTTTAACAAATACGAAACCGAACATGAAGAGCTAATTAGAAACATAAAGGGCTCGCGCAACGTGCGAGCCTTCGAGTACAACTAGTTATTGTTAAAAGAACCTTTGAACACTCATAATATACACACCAACCATTTATTTTACGTAAACATATTATTAAATTCATTGAGAAATACAATATTTTTAGCGAATAAATACAATATAAATGTCAATAGGAAATTTTAACGGGTTATTAGATTTAAATAATCTCAACTTTCACCTATTAATCAATATTAATTCTAACTTAACTATTGGCCATAAATAATCATAACTGTCATTCTATTGGTCAACAACAAGTCTTTCAATTACCCGACACTATTACCATGAATAATCATAACTTTTATTTTAACAAAAAAACTCATTGGTGGCCAATAGAATGAAAGTTGAATTATTCGTGGCCAATAATTAAGATGGAATTAATATTGATCAATAATAAATAATAAATGAAAATTGAGATTATTTAAATTAAATAACCAAATTTTGACTTAAGTCTAAAATGTTTTTAAGAGGAAAGAAGTGACGAGTATAAAAAGCAAGATATGTTTAGAGACTCCATAACAAAAATGGCTACTATGTTCTTAAAAAGTTTACAAAATCTCGTGTTTTTAAAATTGCTTTTAGCTCTTAAGTAACCGGTTTTATGTGCTTCATTTACTTTTATATTTGTTCGATCTATAGACAACTACAATTTTTCATTTACTTTTATATTTGTTTTATAGACAACTACAATTGTAGTTTCTTCATAGATAGACTTTCATATGGAACATAACAGTGAGTTTAGTATAATTCAGAAATGTACCCGGCCATTTGAGCACTTAGCGATGAAAGATGGATCAAGATGAGACGGTTAATAGTTGAAAGATTGGGATGGAAGAAAGTAGGACTCCTTCCACCTTATAAAGTTAACGATTTTAGTCTTACATTTGACAAAGATTTAGATTTAAGAGTAATTTATAGTAGGTATACGAGTAATTAGCATTAAAAATAAAATATATCGCTTTAATCTCTAATATAATATAGGAAAACAAAAAAAGCTTAGGTGTCATTTTTTTAAAGCTTCTAGCTTATGTGGCATCATTTAAGAATTTTTTTCACAATAATGATTTTTTATTTAATATATATATAACACTAATTAAACTTTGGTCCCCTAATATCTAGGAGAATTTTGAAAAATTTAAAAATAATTATATTTTCAACCCTCTACTACTAGGGATATATATACACATGAGTTTGTTTTTATTTTGATAGGGTATAAAAATTCTCACAATAATGATTTTTTATTTATAATATGTATATAAAATATATTATAATAACAACACTAATTACATTTTGTTCCTCTAATATCTAGGAGAATTTTAAAAAATTTAAAATTAATTACATTTTCAACCATCTGTTACTAAGGATATACATGAGTCTATTTTTATTTGATAGGGTATGAAAATAAAAGTTAAAAATAAAGTTGGTAATAATATATAATTAAAAACCTAAGTGTTTTATAAACATACATAAACTTTATATACACATTTTTTAAAAATAAACTACACCATAAAACTAAACATTTAAGTCTTTTTAATTTGAGTATAATATTGTTATACTAATTAATAATTTTTTAAAAATAAATCTTTTGTTCTGGTTTACCACAGTTTTGTCTCAAAACTGATTGGAATCGTAATAAATATCCCTAAAATCACCTTTTAAGTTTGTGTTCCCGAGCGTAGCGCGGGCACTAAACTAGTTTCCATTAAAGAAAAACTTAAATCTTGACGTTAAAATATTCAAACACACAACCCTAGCTAGCTCTTCATTTATGGGATATGGGTTGGTGGGGGTTACTACATAAATAGTGTTTTGAGAACGAGGTTGTAGGTTGTCATCTTCGACTAGATCGATGAATATTTATGCTTGGTGATAAATTCTTACTAGTAGTTGGTGATAAATTCTTACTTTGGTTCGGGCCGGGTCAAGTCGCACAAGCATGGGTATTATCAGGGGCGACTCTGGCATGGGGCGAGGCGGGCAACCACCCCGGGCCGGTCTCTCAGGAGGGCCCGAAAAAAATATTTTAATTTTTTGTATATAACTAACCATTTAACAATGATTTTATATCCCAAAATAAACATTACAACCTATTTAACCCAACTACTCACAACCCAAAAACTAAAAAAAAAACAAAGCAAGCTTATTCACACATATTAAACCCAAATGGCTAAATTAGTTAAATATTTAACCCAAAATTAAACCTATGTTTCAAAAATTTAGAAAGGCCCATAAGCCCATTATTTAAACTCTTCTAACTTGGATTCGGCAATTGAACGACAATAGTCTTGGAACTGGAATTAGAACGGCAAGCCAACAAGGCAACATCGCACAAGTAGGAATTTCAGTTCTTCAACTTTGATTAATTGATTTTACTAGTCATTCACGAGTTAAGACCAAATGACACCCGCCAAACCAAAACCATTGAAGTTAGCTAGACAATCCAAAAATAAAATAAGGTAAGATTCATCCAACTAGGGTTTAAAATTTTGAATGTTTGATGTTAAAATGTTGAATAGATACTTAGAGTCTTAGATAGTAGTTAAATATTTGATTCATTGATACACAATTAAATTCTTGAATGATGATTAAACTTTGATTATTAAATTTTGCTTGTTTGAACTTCGATGAATTATGATTATTGATTTTGGATTTTAATTTGTTTATAAAAAAACAAGCAAACATGCTTCCTAAAAGCAAATCCGGGCATAAAAAACGTGTAAAGAGGAAAATAGAGTTAGAAAAGATAGAGTCTCAAAGAGGACTTAAAGGGTTGACGATGATAGCAATTGAAAATGATATATTAGAGGGCATGAGCTATTAAGACTTGATCGAGAACTTTGCCTCAAAAAACGCTAAGAGAACAGTCCGGTTCGGTTGGGTATGTAAACTAAAACATCCGGCTACAATACTTTTGATTTATTTATTGGTATGACAATTATCGCCGTCTTATATATATATTTTTGCCAATTATTGTACTTTATCACAAATTATTAATTTTACACTTTAGCGGCACAAATTTTTTTTTCGCCCCGAGTCCATTGAAAATTCATAAGACGTAAGACCGACCTGGGTATTATGTTGCTAACGGGATCTTTTCTAATAAACGAAAAAAGGTTTATGGCAACATAAGAAGCAACAAGAAAGGACATTGAATAAGCTTTTATGGGTATTATGTTTGTACCCTTACTACCGACTAATAATAAATTGTTACCGAACAAGTAGCCTTAGCCCTTAAGTCATGGGGTGGGGGTTTCACCTCACATCCATTTTTTTAAACAAAACCCCAAATATATATTAAAAGATAATTTTATATACATAAAAACAACTGAAATAACACTATAAATATTAGAAAAAAGTAATATCTCTCCAATTACCCATCATCTGAATCCAGATAGCCCAAATTTAGAGTTGCAAGATGTTTCATTTGATCAAATCAAAGCTGATAATGTATTGAATCTTGCAACTCCTTATCAATATTTTCGTAAAAAAAAAGGTTGCACGAGCGGGTCTCTTATGTGGACCGGCAATATTGCATTTTCGTCGTCTTTTAAGATCATGTTTTTTTTGCAAATTCATATGCGTAAACCTCCCTCCAAAATTTATATACAGTCATAGCCCACATCACCACATGGGACACCTAAATATACCCCAGTTAGCATTTAGAACACCGAAAGCTCGCTCGACATCTTTTCTCGCTGACTTGTGAACCTCTTTTCCTTTGGATTAGCTGGAAAAAGGAGTCGTTTTCACAAATGTCGACCAAGTGGGGTAAATCTCAGCTAGATAGTATTCATGTTTGTATTCTCAACCATATAAGTGAAACAAACACCTACACTCCATTTTGCTCATTAAGATATAAGGGGATTGTTAAAGCACATTTATGTCATTGTTTGACTCGTGGTACCATGGTACGCATGCCAAAACCACATATCATTTTAAGCTATCACTTCGTACATGATTATTGGGTATTGGTGATTACCTCTCATATATTGACATGAAAAACTAGTTTGACACATTCGTGAACCAAATGTGTACGGTTAATGCTACCAAGCATTGTATTTGATATTAATTTAGGCTCATGTGGTTGGTATAAAAGTGCAATGTAGTCACTAGTAAGTCGACGAAAGAACTCTTTGCAATATAAATAAATATAATAATATATTTACACAAAAATAATCTATGCATTTATGTGAGTCCTGTCCGAGATGCATAAATATTTATCGAATTCATCAAGAACATGATATCTAATGATCTTCCAACCAAATAAAGTAAATGAATATATTCTTATGAAATGTGCTAACAAAAAAACCCATAACGTCAACATATCGCACATACCAAACATAAACGAGTAGTTGTATAATAATTTCTATAAAGCTATTTATATATACGTACCGACAATGTTGATGGCACATCGGGGCATTTAGCCATTTAGGGCACAATATTGCACCTTTTAATGTTACTGGTTTAGAAAAAGTAAACATGTCGATTAATACAAGGTAGGCTTAAAGCAAATGTTATCATGACACATACAAATAAAGGAGTCAAGATATTTTCATTAAACTTTTTCAATAAACATACGTGGTGTAAAATGGCCCTTTTGTTATGATCGTGGTTTGGTTTGATTATTCCACTAATATATAAATGTAATAGGAGTTTATGATCAATCGGGTATAATAAGTATGAAAATAACAAATTTGAATTCAATTTAAAAATCGTATTTATTATTTAAAACGTGATTTGTACGTGTTCAAAAATCAAGTTTGATAAGAATCACTAACACCTTAACTATTTAATTAAGTCAATCCTATAAAACACTAAAATGACACGTGTCACGTGCCAATTCGTTAGCTTATTTTTTAATTTTAAACGTTTACTTTATGTTTCTAACCCTGACTTTTACATATTTACGGTTTTGAACCTCTGACTTTAACATATTTATGTTTTTGACCATCGGTTTGACTTATTATCGTTTTGACATCTGATAACTTAGTTACTTTACAACTTTGAACCGTTACTCTACTATGACATATTTACGACTTTGCTTCCCGACTTTGACATCTAAGTATGGATATTTCTCCGTATTTTAATATGCGACTTTACACCATAATGTACAAGACATGAAATTCTTTTACGTGTGTACGATTTTGACCCTACTATTATACTTTGACATATTCCTGACATTGATCATCTAGTTTTGACTTAGTTTTAATTTTGGTGTTTGTTATATGATCGTCTTTTAATACGTTACGCATTATGACTTTGCACCGTAATGTGTGAAACATGAAACTTTTTTTACCAACGCGTGTGATGAAATCATATGCGCGAGAACTGGTCGTCACAACATACAACCCGACACATAAGCCTGGTTTATGATTAAATAATGTGACTTACAACAGTCACGGTTGAGTTTAAATATTCCTAAAACTAGAGAACGTTGTTCCCCATGGCCTAAAAATTGAAAATATAACAGAAAAATATTATGTAATAACTTACATTAGTAAGGAAATATAAATTACTCTTGATAAGTTTTGTGCACACGTGCAAATAGTAAATGTTTACACATATATACAAATAAGAGGCTAAGAGCATAAACAGTAATCAAACGTTACTTTATGAAGTTACAATAAAATGAATAAAATACTTTAATAGTTAGCTTTGTAATAGAAGGATGAAATCAAAGAAATAAGGGATGAAAATTAAGATTTGAGAACTAGCAAGTTAAAAAAAGCCTCAATTTGTTTACATCTTTAAAAAACACAAAATGTGGCAATAATAAGAATTGAGTGCGCATGACCTTTTGGGGTTGAAAGATAGCTCTTTACCAATTGTACTCAGGGGTTTTAGATGTAAAAATTCAATGTTTAAAATATATAAGGGTTCAATCCAGTTTTTTACTTTATTTTTCTATTAAAAACTTAATACGTGAGGGGTTCACGTGAGCCCCCTACAATTAATGTAGATCTGCTCCTGCCCGAAAGCCCACGAGTGAAAAACCCCATGGGATCCGGATTCGAACTTGTGACCTTGACCACTCATCCAAATCCTTAACTTCCCGGCCCAAATGCCTTTGAGCTATAAGCTCATTGGCACTTTCCATCACCTGTGATGATTAAAGGCAATTAGTCCGCTATCACTTGGAAGAGCAATATTGTAGGTGTCGTGATAAGGCCTCTAACAAGACCATTACACATGACCTAAGATACAAATTTATTTAAAAGGGCGTCAAAGAAACAATACTTAGTCGTTTAAGTTCACCTCTTTATATTTATATTAATTTAATAAAAAATATTTCCTCCATTATACGCATCAACAATAGTTCCTTCATTGAACTCATCAAGTTGCAAGCAAATGCTTTTATGCCCCAAAATAACGCTGATAAATCGTGTCTTATCGTGCTTAACATATTAATGACGACGCGAGTAACACAAGTATCAAACATGAAAATAACCCGTTTAACAAATGACTTTTATTGTTTGAGCGTGACAGTTAGCTATTTTATGCACCAATAAGAAAATGTGTTAAACCCTAAGTTCTTAATTTTAATTATATTAAAAAATAATAAAATCACATAGTATATTTTTTTACTTAACATGTCATATCGTGTCTTAACAGGTGACCCAGTTGCCGGCCCTACCCAAAATTACCACGCATATCATTTGTAGCTTAAAGTTGAATTTAAATAATGTAATGTTATCATATTGATTGATTCTCTTATATTAACTTACTATTTTGTCTTGTTCCCGAAATTTGAAAAAAAAATTGATCGAAAGAAAAGAAAACATTTTTTAACACAAACGTTTTGTGTTCATAAAATTTCTCCCACTACACTTTTATAACGTTATAGTTAACATCATTCAACATAGATGATGGTATAAATGTTTAAGATGCATGAAATCAAGTTATAAATTAAGTTTGTTTTGATAACTAATATTGAGTTGTGTGGTATTTTCTAATAAAGTTGTTTCTAATAAAGTTGTGTTTGAATAAACACACCTAGCTAGCTAGCTAGCTAATAAGTATAATTAAATAAAACTCTAGTTACTAAAAAAGGAGTTTAGTACTTTAGTTGTGTGGCATTTGATAGCGTTTTGAAGTAAAGAAAGGATCTGAAACTCATCATCTTCATCATTTTATTGGAATTTTCTCAGTTTCTTCTCTTGCTCCGTTCGTATACTACTCCCGATCAAGTTATAAAGTTTAAGCTACTATAACCGCGATGCAAACTTCTACAAAAGTAATTTTGTTCGACATCCTTATAAATAAAAACACGAATTTAATCGTAAAAAATGCATACAAAATACCAATACATCACATTTCCACACTTGACTTTGTTTGCGTCAAGCAAATTCGCTCATAATATTGTACACCACAACTAACATCATAAAAACACGATTAAGTCATATCGTCACCTAATGTTAGCTAAGTTCCAAAGTGCCCAACTCAAAAAACTTCACACGGCTAATCGAGTTATAACTTTGAAAGCAAAATGTTATAGGTTAAACATAACCTATATATCTAACTAGGCCTAGCTAACACACCTACATTTTCCCTATGCATGCAATCACACATCTCACAAGTTCCACTCCTCTTATGTTAATATTTTGACTAGTAAAAGCCTAAAAGGGACTAAAAGATGTACAAACATATCTATGTAAATGCTCAAACAAAAAATAAAACACAATTACCGTAAGCTTGCAAAGTGATCTTAACTCCACCAAATAACACAAACCATGCATGCATGCGTAAATTAAAAGGGATCGGATCGATCTAATGTTAGGCCGGGGTTAAGGTGAGGAAATGGACTTTAAAGTAGCTAAGCACAGTCAAATCCAAGTAAATACATAGGCTAAGGGGCTGTTTGGCAAAATCTGAATCATTAAGTGCTGAATGGTTAAGAGGTCTGAACCATTAAGAAGTTTCATAAAAAAAAGGGATGTTGGGGTAGAACTTCAGATGAGTATAAAGTTAGTATATGCTCCATTCAATTTCATTCAGCATCTCTCAGTCTCTTAACCATTCAGCACTTAACTGAATCATTCAGATGCTTTTTTTTTTCTTAAACAAATGCTCTGAATGCTGAAGGCTGAATGATTAAGCACTGAACTAAGCCATTAGGAGATAAACAAACAGCCCCAAAAATTATTCACGGTCATTAATTATGACAATTATTCACACATTTTTATCTCCCTTTCCTTTGCTCTCTTATACATACACTATAAAACGATTATATATATAATTAAAGTTAAAACGGTAATATAGTTGTAGAAGGTGTTTTTTTTATTAAAAAACAGAAAATAAATTATTATAAGTTTGCTAAAAAAAGCTCTCCCCAAAAATATGAAGATACGTGCTCAAAGATGATGACATGTCGATTGTGTGGACTTATATGAGCTAACACTTATGGCAACTGCGTATAACATTTATTTTTTAAATTAATACATGTTTTCTTAAATCGTACAAACTAAGGCTTAATTTATGGCCAAAGTGTGTACTATAACCTCCTTAGGTCAAAGGGATAAGGCTAGTTATATGTCTAGAAGCTAAGAATCCAATCACAAATAAAAAGTTATTTAATATACACATCTAAGCATAAAGTGTTTAGTGAAACTCGAAAATAAGATCCAATTATATAACGCAATTTGACCAATTGGTTTCTGAAGCTAATAGACAAGTTACAAGTAACAAGTGATAAATATAAACAACAAAACAAAGGATCAAACACTAATCACCAACTAAAATGAAAAATTACATCATACATGCCGCACTAGCTCCACCTTCTTGACACAGTTCTTCAGCTAAAAAAATCCATAGTATTTAACTGCCTAGCGCCTACATCACCCTCTCCACTAAAAAGGCTTTTGCCATGAAAACCAAATAATTCCTACCAATCCACAAAAACCATAATATGAAGCAAGTTTAATGACATAAAGAATATTTTTGGACGTTACTATGCCCTCATCAACCTCTAACAAACTATTAACCAAAGTACTTGATGGGCAATTACACCAGTCAGCAATATGAAACCACACCCGATCGAGCCGCAAACAGCCGGCCCACTAACATGTAAGCTTTGATTTTTTAGTTACACTAGATCGTATTCCAACTTATCTAGTGCTTAAAATACAATACAAGTTAGGAAACAAGGGTAAGAGAACATATCAATTTTATATGGTGTGATATGATTTGGTGTATAGAACAAACAAAAGATAATGAAAAAAATAGAATTTATGGGCAGTTTTGTAAAATTTTAAACATTAAGTGTTGAACCATTAAAATGTGCTCTATCGATAAGAGGGAGGTTGGGGTAAATGCAAATGAGAGTAAAGTTGATATATACTTTATTCAGTTCCATCAGCATCTCTATATCCATTAACCATTTAGCACTGAACTGAACTTTTAAGATGAATTTTTAAATGAAAAAAAACACTTTTAATGTTGAATTATTCAACACTCAACTAAACCATTAAGAAGTGAAACAACACAATTGATAGGTAAAGTAATTAAAAAACATTGTAACCTATTATAAACTTAAAGAAATAAAGTTCTCACTACTAGAAAATAGTTTTTTTTACTACAAATATTTGTTAAAAATTTGCCACAGCACAATATTTGCCACAAGCTTGCCACAACTTTTCAATAAAAGTTAACAAGCATAATATTTTAGACAAATTTCTAACAAAGTAGCTACAGTATCAAATAATGTTACAAATATGTGGCAAAAGAAATAAATATTAAATTTTTTGGCATTTGGTCACAAAATTCAAAAAATAAAATATATTAACTATAAAATTTGTGGTAAAATTGTGGCAAGTATGAAAATAACAAGAAAATATTATATTGTGCAAATTTTGTTGCAAAATTTAGTGACAAACTTATTTTGTTGGAAATCTGTGAGAGGTTTTGTGTTAAATTTTTTGGAAAATATTTAGCAATTTCATTATTCGAATACGATTCGAATTAATCAAAAACCGATTAAGGCATTTGAAATTGACTTTCGGACATTCGAATTTGATTCACATTCGACTTGAAGAATGTTGTCAAATATGGATCAAATACAATCATAATTTTCATCATTTGAATAAAAAAAATATTTGTTTAATACATCTGCTTTTTTTATATGAATATTAGCTTTTGAAATATTATTAAAAATACTCAAACCCAACCCACTGATTTTAAAATCCTAAGTGGCTAACCCTAACATTATAAGTCTATGTCATATTACAGCCACCATCTTAAAAATCATCATCCTTCACTTGATTCGCCCACCAATTTTACAAATTTGATTTGCTCAATTCGACTAATTCAAATTCGAATCGAATAAGCACCCCTACCCACAACTATGTTTTTGTGGCAAAATTGTCACTACATGCATTTTCGTGACAACTTTGCCACGAATACGTGTATTTCGAAACTTGCTACTTTTGGTACACATATATGTGGCAAATCATAAAACGCATATATCGACAAACTTGCCACACAAACATCGTTGTGGGAAAAATTACATTGCTAAATATTTTCTAACAATTTTGGTTTAAATTTTGCAACAAAAAATAGTCATTATATCGTCGTTCGGAGCGTCTTTTCGAGATAACTTTTACATTAGTCGACTTGTATTCTACTTCCGATCAAAAGTCATAAGCATCGGCCTTGAATTCGAAAACTTAATGACGTTAATTTTTTTTAACGATAGTCTTTTGGTTGTCAAAGTGATAAAAATTATATTTGTTACCAGCCAATTTAATATTTAAAACCAATAAAAATCAAAATGTAAAAGTTAGATACGTTTAAAAAAAGATACCTTAAATAAAAAACAATGTTGCCTTTACAACTAAATTAAGTGATTCATTCAAACTCAAATCATGAATTATTCCATCAAAATAAAAGATATCAAAATCTAAGTTACTACTTAAGGAAATTTATATAAAGCTATTAAAATCAAAAAATACATAGAAACTATTTCGTGCAATAAACAATGAACCCCTTTATATATCATTGGCTCTAAACTCCAAGAATATTTTACCAAATTATATTTTATTATATATATTCCCACAATTACGTAATTGTGGTGCTTCATACCCTCTCTTGTATCTATATAAACCCCTCTTCACACCCCCTTTGTTCTTGGGTTTTCATCTTCTTCACACAACACCTTCAACCTCAATGGCGGTTTCTTCTCCGGAAAACCCGCAACCAATGAGAAACAAGAACCAAGAAGAAATGAAGCGATTTGACCCAAGTGCCCCTCCTCCATTCAAGGTGGCTGACATAAGAGCAGCCATTCCTGCCCATTGTTGGGTAAAAAACCCATGGAGATCAATGAGTTATGTCCTCAGGGACATTTTGGTCATTTCATCATTTGTAGCCATTGCTGTTTTGTTCAAAAACACTTCATGGGTGTGGCCTCTTTACTGGGCTGCACAAGGAACAATGTTTTGGGCAATCTTTGTTCTTGGTCATGATTGGTACTCTATGCATTATTTACTTGTACCTTTGTGCATTGACTTACTTGTACTTTGTGCATTTATTGTTGTACAGTCTGACCTTTTCTAGATCTGAAATCTTGGTTTTTTTTCGGTTTTGTAGTGGCCATGGAAGCTTTTCAGACAACCCTAATCTCAATAGCATTGTGGGCCATATGTTGCATTCAGCGATCCTCGTACCCTACCATGGGTGGTAAGTTTATGAAATGACTAATTTACCCTTTTCTTAATTAATTTTTTTTTAACTTTTAAATTTTTTTATTATAGGAGGATAAGTCATAGAACCCATCATCAAAACCATGGTCATGTTGAAAATGATGAATCATGGGTTCCGGTAATGTATTTTTTTAATTTACGCGTCAACTGAGACTTGAACTCATACATTGTTAAATGTTTTATATATATTACTGATCGATTATTATAATTATTATATTGATAGTTAACAGAAAAGACATATGAGACATTAGATGCTCCTACAAAGATGCTAAGATTCAAAGTTCCTCTTCCCTTATTCGCGTACCCTTTATACCTGGTAATTAAACGTGTTACAATGTATCGTATAAATGTTGATATACATTCGCCCGTTTTATCTTACATCAATTTTAATTTTAATCTTATATAAACAGTGGAAAAGGAGCCCGGGAAAATCAGGGTCACATTTCAATCCATATAGTGACATGTTTTCCCCAAATGAAAGGCATTATATTGTGACATCAACTTTGTGTTGGACTCTTATGGTGGCAAATCTAATCTATTTATCAATTGTTATTGGCCCAACGCTATTGTTCAAGCTCTATATTATTCCTTATTTGGTAAGTAATTTTTTATTTTATTTTTTTTACATGTATTTTCGTCATTTAACTTTTACTTTTATGTTGTCGATAGATTTTCGTGATGTGGTTGGATTTCGTTACTTATTTACATCATCACGGGCATGAGGAAAAGCTTCCATGGTATCGCGGCAAGGTATTAGTCAATTTATTTTCACACGATGCATTTGTAGATTATAGCATTAGAAAACTAGACAATTCGATAATGAGTTATTTACGTACTATTCCTACAATTTGAATAAGATTGAGTCGGGTTGGATAGGGTAAATGTATATTACGTTAACATATTCATTTTTTATTATTATATACTTAATGTCAAAGTTGATAATTTCGATAATAGTACTTTTAACAATAAACTTTTAAAATGTATCAAGACGAGGATAAATCATAGGGGCAACTTTATATATATATCCCTATGAAGTTGCATAATCTGAATTAACGGCTCATGTTTTCATGGGTTTAAATAGGAATGGAGTTACCTGAGGGGAGGGTTGACCACCGTTGACCGGGATTACGGGATCTTCAACAACATCCATCATGACATTGGCACTCATGTCATCCATCATCTTTTCCCCCAAATCCCACACTATCACTTGGTTGAAGCGGTAGTTATCTATCTTGTTGAGATTATATGTTACAACACATGATCACCTCTCTTTAACGGTTATTTTACATGTTTTGTAGACGAAAGCCGCAAAGTCAGTGCTGGGGAAGTATTATCGAGAGCCCAAAAAGTCAGGGCTAATACCGGTTCACTTGATAGATAACTTGGTTAGAAGCATCAAGCAAGACCATTATGTTAGTGACGCTGGTGACATCGTTTACTACCAAACCGATTATCGAATGATCGGGAAGAAAGTGGAGTAAACTCTAGTTTCAAGATTTCTTTATGAAAGAAGGTCCTAAAAGAGAAAATAAAACTTACATTAGTGTATTATTAGTTGTTGCTTATGGGATCATGAATGTTGTAGTATGATTTTAATTGTTGAGAAGATCATATTTATTAAACTTCGTTTTTTGTCTCCCATTGAAACTAATTTTAATCTAGAAATTGTCTACAATAAAGAATTTTGGCTATCAATCTATGTTATTATACTTTGGATGAAAAATAAGATAATCAAGATACACGTTTTTAAACACTTCACACATGAATTGATGAAGCCCTGATTTAACATCTAATATTCAAAGATGGGTTTAAACTTTTATTTGTCACTCAAATAATGTGATACACATGGAACCTTGTCTTATATGTTGTTTTTCTGTTCTAATACTCTGTTGTTATACAAACATCTTTTGTTAACTTGGTTTTTTCTAAAAGCTTTTATACACGTGACATTATTAGATAGGGTATAACAAACTAAACCAAAGTGGATGAAATAATCCTAGCATTTGATTTGTCCAATGTAATACTCAAGCATAAAAACGATTGAAAATGGGGTATGTGGTGGGTGTGTCTGGGGGAGGGGGGTAAAGTGAGTAATGAATTGATCGGTAAGGGTCAAAACTTTTATCATTTTGACAATCAATATTTTTCATATGTTATTTTTTTTAACCAGAGAAAATGTCATACAACATAATTAACTTTTAATTTTGTTCAAATTAACCAACCTTTGTCTTCTTAAGCTAGAGTATATTATAATATTATAATAGTTTTTTTAGTTTAGTTTTTTTTACATAAAGTTAAGTAATTATCATTTTTATGGTTCTTGTACAATACTTAATCCATGAATTTATTTGTCAAATGTGTGTTGTTAATTTAAATGTTGTGCTCTATGCCACATCATGCAATCACCCATCTAGTGCATTAATATATTATAAACCTTAGACCTATAAAACATTCTATTTTACTTTTATTAGAACAGCGGTTGGTGCAATGACCTATGACCGAAGCACTAAGAGGTGTAAAGACCTAGATTAAAACCCCGTCTCTAACACCAATATGTGTTTTAGTTGGCATTGAGGCTCCCCCATTACTACGTACACAACAGAATGGCGGTGGTGGCTTAACGCCGATGACGAAATGGTGGTGGTGGTTGAACGACAGTGCCGCAACTTGTTCTTGTTCTTATGTGTGTGTGTGTGTGTCTATATATATATGTATATATATATGTGTGTGCGCTATAATTTATAGTTATTATATATTCATTAAATAATGAGACAAAATATATTACAAAAATAGTCATTTATTTTTTAAAAGACTATTTTATCCCATATGAGCTACACATGGTTGAATTTAACTGACTTTTCTAACGCATGTTAGCTTAAAGGACGAGATTACTATAAAACTCTAAAAATAAGGACGTTATTTGTAGATTAGTTTAGTAAATGATCCAACTTCCAACAGCCATAAAGGACGAGATTTATAGTTTACTCAATCTTTTATTTTGATTCACCATCAGTGGCGGATCTAAAATAAGATTTCATAAATATCTTAAAAGAAGATTTTTGTTTAAGGGTATCATAACTTTTGTTCAGAGGTATCATGATACTTAGGGAGCACGGAGTGGAGCAAACAAGGAGCAAACGAGGTGGAGGATGGGGAGGTTGTGGACGAGGACCTCTCCTCGTTTTGGAGCTCGCTGAAGGAGACGAACTGAGGGAACGAGATGGGATGACGAGGAGTGGGTGACGAGGACGGCGAGGACCGCTCCTCCTAGGCGAGGTGCCGGCGAGGTCCTTCCTCGTTTGATACGGCGAGGACCGCTCCTCCCCCCCTTAATACATAAGAAAAAAATATATCTTGATACTTAAATCAGTGAAAATTGAAATTTGCAACGAAAATTGAGGATATCTTGGATTCTTGGATATTATTCTTGGGTTCTTCATAGCTCCGTCCTCATTCACCATTCAATAGAGCTTAATTATTAATTGTTGTGTTCTTAATCCACTTTCAAAATAGAGTAGTAAATATAGCTCGTTCAATCAATTCTTTTTCAATATATACTAAGAGTTCATTTCGAGTATGTTCAAAGGATTCATACCTTACGAACTTGTTTGTATCTATTCTTTTTGTTAGAAAGAATGTATATCATTCAAATATATTTCAATTTTAATCCTGAACACGGGTAAACTTTCCCCTTTTAGAAAGACCAAGAATATATGCATCTTGTTATAATCTCATTTTGTTTCCCTTTGATGTGAAGCGTAAAGTGCATAATCAATATGTCACATTACGTACATTAGTCACATACGTAAAAGATAATGCGCACACATAAGATAGTCCTCATACCGTTTAAAGCTACCACCTATTCCAACATGAAACATGCATTTACCAATACGTCTCTCAAACTCTTGTCTAAAACTCAACCAAAAAATACATGTTTACAATTTCATTTCCAAAATCCCAAAAACATATATTGTCCGTACGTATATCATATATTTATTCGCTACCTACACGCATGTAATGTAACGAGGTTTCGTTTTCGTTACACACATAAAGAATGGAAAAAGTTTTGAAAAACCATATCTTCACAATCACAATATAAACAAAAGTTATAAACACATGATGTGACTCTTCTTTCATGTTCGTACTTGTTGTTGATGTTTTAATTATTGGTCACAATTGTTTGTATGAAAAGATTTGAGATATGATTCGCATATAAATATATATAATGGGCCAATTTGTAGTGGACACCATGGAAAGAGAATTGAAATGTTACCATTTGGACCACACAGTTAACATTCGTACAAAATGGTCCCCCAACAATTTGGTTAAGTGATATTCCCCAGGCACTTTGAATTATATGATTTGGCTTACATGTGATGGCCAATTGTGAAGTCTTTTTATTCTTGTCAAATTTAGATTGCATCAAATAATTTTTATTGGTTCAGTTTGGTAGTTTTGATTCGATTTTGTTTGGTTGTATATAGAAATGATGGTAAGATAATCCCATAGTTATTTTGTTTGTAGTAAAAACATGTGGGTGTTGTTTTTTATTATAAACCATTGGCTTTTATGAAGATTTGTATGTTAATGGTGGAGCTTTCATATACCTTTACATATTCTCATTATTCATCAATAAAATAGATCACCTCACTAGTACTTGCACTACCCCTAAGTGATGGCACAACAAAGCTTTAACTACCCTATCTTATTAACAACCAATTAATTGAAAAACATTAAATGTAAAACAAGAAATGGGCTTTCATCTTTGATTGAAGTCATGATTGAAATACTTTGATTGATTCATACATTTAATACATTAAAAAGTAGTTAAGAGCTTAAATAGACAGTACTTTAGTTATTTTTAGATAATTAATCTTTTGTTTGTTTTATTTAGTTCTTAAAATTAAAATCCAAGTATTTTATACTGGTTAGAAGTCGATAAAGATTCGGTATTAGAGTAAAAAGGGCCCACCCTACGTTTTCCACTATTTCAGTGCACCCAACACTCACCCTAACTCACCTCAGTTTACTAAGATTCCCACCCAAAGTCACCCTAATCCATTTTATTGTTTTTACTTTCTATATTTTTAGTTTTAGTGTTTAAAAAAACACAAATTACCACTAATAAATAAAAAAAAAACTAACTAACAATATAACTTAGAAAAATTGAACTGCATAGTTTAAAATAACAGAAACATAAATCAAATAAAGATTTAGTTTAACATCTCACAATTCCTACCAACTTGCAACAAATTAACTTTGATGAAAGGATATTTATATATCTCTTGGTATCTCTTGAAGGGAGTGGGGAGACTCACATTAGCTGTAAAAAATGTGAAGAAAAATCAGGTGTGACTTGGTGATGGTTCACCAATTTGTTCCCTAATTTTTAGGGGTGGGGCAGTGTGCCCTACGTCAAAGTCGGGTCCTTTGGGTACAATATCCGACCTTACTTTATTTGCTTTATACAACCGGTATACTTGTGGATTGTGTGAAGCTGTTAGGTTATTTCTTTTTTTTATAATTAAAATGTGGTACATTAAAACTTGGTTTTCTGATTCATGTCATATTTTCATATACCATATGGTTTGCATCAAATGAAAAAAAAGAAGAAAAAAAAGAACAAGAAGTCTTAAAATAAATCTAAAATATGATCAATGTTAAAATATATATAAAAAAACAAATGTGGGGGACGGGTGCGGCACAAAATGAAAAACCAAATAACGATAATATAAACATGTCTCAAAATTCATTTTCGCCTTAAGTCTCTAACAACTTTAAGCCGACTTAGCTCACCTCACCCTTCTTTGTGCCCCTCTATGTGGGGAATGGGTGCGGCACAATAATGTGTGATTTTGCATGAATTAAACTACGTTAGGAAATGGGTGTAACTCAATTTGGACAAGAGGTAACTATAAGATTAACCGGAGTGGATTCGGGGTGGGTGCGGCCCCGATGCGGCCCCGCATGGGAACACCGCCCCACCCCCTTGTGGCCCCGAAAATTGGGGTGTAATTTGGGGTGACTTCCCCGAGCATTTAAACGTTGGACATGTGGGGGCCCACCCTACAAAAAGCTTGAAACAATTACTTTTTAATTAAAAAATGATGTGGGGTGGTGTGTGGTGGATACCGGATGATTTGAGGTGAATGTGAAGTGAACGTGGGATGGAGTAAAAAGTGTGGGGTGGTGAGGGGTGGACTCCCCTCACCCTAATGATTATTAGGTACGATTTGGGAACCTGACCTGACGACCCAACCGCGCATCCAAACCGGGTTGAACACGTCTTACCAGAACCCGATTCTGGGTTTTAGAAAAACTAACGGTTTTAGACCGGTTTGGAGATTTTCCTACGTAAAACCTGGTGAACCCCAACCCGGTTTTATTACCTTTACTATACTTTGCCTTTTTGACTGGTTTTTCACCTAATCCTAACCGAACCGCTTCATTCAACAACTTGGGTTGGTAATATTGACCAAAACCAGATTAGATTAAAAACTCGTTTTGTATACCTCTAAGTCTATATTGGGTTAGTTAATTGATAAGTGTTGAGTTGGAACCAAAATACTTTTATCAGGACGATGAATATTTTTGTAAATATGAACTTGGAATACAAAAATCCAACAAAAAATGACTAACAAACCGAATAATCAAGCCAAAAGTAACTAAAAGCAAATACCAAAATTGTTTGGAGGTTTTACTTTGATTTACCTAAAATAAAATCTAGAACGTCTTAAATGTGTATCAAATACATTCGTACTTATGAATAATTAACAGTAACGACATGCAAGAAGTTCCAAAATTGAATTGAAATTTTTTGAAATCATGAACTTTGACATTGCAAAACATTCAAAATGTCCCCAAAACCTATCCAAATTGCTTATAGTCGTACCTACAATTATTGGGCTTTTACCGGTTCTAATAACGTCATGTACCAAAACCTTGTTAAGCATATATATATCAAATACTCGTATCGGTAATGTTGTTCGGTCGCTAACAATTTGGTACGACACTAGGTACAAAATGTTCATACTTAAGTTCGACTTTTCTTAGGGTGATATGTCTATCTTTCAAAACGTTAAAAGTAAGTTACCCCTCCTCAAAGCTATAGCTTAACTAAAATTTATCATCTGTAAATGTATCATCTATTTTTTTTTAAATTACCACATTTTATGCTTTATATTTTTCCCTATTTCAATTTTAAAAGAGCATGTATAAGAATGTTGTCATTTTGAAAAAAATACTTGTAAATGAACTGAACATTCATAAACAGTTTGTGAAGTGTTCGGCAGAAAGTTTGTTTGTGTTCGTTTATTTGACTAAACGAACAAACATGAACAAAAAATCTTGTTCGTTTAATTAAACAAACGAACAGTATTCGTTCAATTATGTTCGTGAACGTTCATTTATGTTGGTTCATATGTGTTCGTTTATTTAAGTTTGTTTATGTTTGTTTGTTTATTTATGTCGTTCGTTTAAATATTAAAACAAATTTTGATATGTGTATTAAACAAAATTTCATATGCATATTATTTTTTTGAGATTTTGATCGTATTTGGATCATTTTGTTTTCTATTTTTTTTAGTCTTTTGTTAACTTTTTGATAAACATTTGAACGATTTTGGTAGAGTTATTATATTGATGAATTATGTACATTTAAACCATTAATTAACAAATAGGTTTTGGTTAAATTACGATCTATTAGACTTGTTCGTTTGTGTTCATTAATGTTGTTTATGTTTATTTATTTTTATATGTTTGTGTTCGTTTATGTTCGTGAACTGTTTGTTTAGTTTTTTAACGAACAAACATGAACGACCACGAATGTTTCCGTTTTCTTATCGAACGAACATGAACACGAAAGTCGTGTTTAATTATGTGTTCGTATTCGGTTAAAATTAAATGAACAAACACTAACATGTCAATATTTGTATTCGTTCCGATCATTTACATGCCTATTCTTAATGAATGGAGATAATGTAAAAGTCCAATAACATAAGATTTGACAACATTGAAACCATTCTAAAAGAATAGTGTACTGTTTTGTAATTTGTAATAAACCGATCCAGAAACAAGTAACAACACAAGATTTGATGAAACTATGAGATGTCATTAACCAAAACAAGGTTGTTTTGGACACTAAAACTAGCATTATACATAACAATAAGAATAATACTAATTACAACTAAACATTAGTTTACCATAATTCTTGAAGGAAGACAAATACACAATGCATCATCTTCTTCTTCAATCTTAACCCCTTCAACAGCCACTAATTTCACCATTGATTCACTGTCAACACCTTGTTTTTTCTCCACTTCCATGAAACCTTTACAGAGTATAGTTTCTATCCACTTATCAACACCACCATTTCCACCTGATAACCAACAAGATGCAAGCATTTGCACCATTACCGCGTCCTCAATCTCCAAACCAACACGAGATCCAAACGATTTTTCAAAGCATTTCTGGATTTCTTTCAAAACAATTTCAGCACGAGATTCGAAATCAAATGGCTCAAAAATCACATTTTCATCAACTTGATCTGAAAACTGTTCTAACCATGATTCTTTCGTTTCAGAAACCGATTCGTTGTCACTTTCTTCGGTTTCATCCAATGGAAGATTCAAGTCAAAACAAGACATTTGTTTCTTGACTTTTGGCACCATTATTTCAAAATCACCTGTTTCTATAATCTTTCTTTTTCTTGAGGTTTCAGAGTTGCTAAAAGTTGAAGCTTTAGGCAAAATTAATATACTCGAGCTTTCGGGTCCAGTTTTTTCAACCGAAATTCTCATTTGCAAGGCTTTTGCATTCAAGATTCTTTCCTCGGAATAGGTCACAAGATCTTTCCCATTTTCCTGCTCACTGCTGCTTGTGGTGAGCACAAAGATTGCATCAGTGATACGGGTTTCTCTACCACGCGTATCTGTAAATTTCCCTGTTTTGATGGCCCGAGAAAGATAATCTTTAGTCAAGGAATCAGCTTTATCTATGTGTTCAAGAAGAACTACTGACCGAGATTTCTTGATCAACTCCTCAGCAATGAACTCTGTAATGGTCTTTCCTCTAAAGGCTGGATCCGAAATATTTACATTTTTATGGTTAAAAACAGATCCCGGGTGATATATTTGATTTTCGAAGTTTAGATCTACAGAAATCAAGCTTTCCGAGCTGCCAAAAACAACCTCTGCAAGTGTGGTGCAGATTTTTCTTTTGCCTACCGGGTCAGGCCCGGAAAACGTTAACCATACATGACGCCTTTGGTTCCCAGTTCTGACCCGTGTGATTGTTTGACTGATGGCCCGAATAGAGTCATTTTGATATCCAAGTTTATCTGCAAGTGCTCTGTAAAGTTGTTTAAAATCCTTTCCATCTGAAACATGCTTGCTTGTTCCACCTAACTCACCAGTACCCGACCCATGGAAAGTTTGAAGACGGGTTTCGTGGGCCGGTGGTCTTGGCTCTGGATCAGGTGAGACATAAATGGTTCCCAGGCCAAAACCAGTGGTTATGGAAGTTGTTGATGATGATGAGGTACTTGCAAAATAGTCAACAGGTGGCGATATATTTCTACATCTGATTTCTTGATTTGAATCTTTGCCACTGATTTCTGCCATCTTCGGATCAGGCAGGAAGTGGTGTTGAAAAGGGACTTGGGCCTGAGACGTTCTCTGTTGTGGTGGTGGAGTGTGATGGAGACGATGGCAAATGTCAGACCATTTCCTCCGGAGGCTGATGACCCGTGAGTTTAATACACTACCATGATCTGTAGCCTGCACTGAAAAGACAAGCCAGATGTTGAAACACACGCATTTCTCTTATTTCATACGTAATGGTATATGGTCAGTATGATAGTCCAAAAACAATGATGGAAGTCGTATGAGGGCCAAATCATATGGCCCCTAAGAGTGTTGGCTGATGTAACCATCGACAAAGTAAAATGGTTGGTGCTACAATTTTTTGCTCATTACAGCCTAAATGATGTGACTGACAACTCTGGTGAGCAAAAGTTTACAAAAGTTTACAAAGAAATCACAAACCTCTATGGCATTGCTTCCCTTACTTGAATCAGATTCAGGAATTTGCAACCAAGAAGCTAAACCCGTCGCCTGTTGATCAGCAACTGATACAGTTTTACCCCCATTCAAAACAACCGAAACATCTTGTTCGCATTTCTCATTACAAACATCACAACAAGTCATAGACTGATCGCCTTTGCTCGACCCATTTTCCAACTCGGTTTGTGCAGGGAAAAAGCCACCAAATGGCACAAATGACCCCATCAAACTGTAATTATCATGAGCAGCGTACTGTCAGACGACGAACATCAATATCAGGCATACAGAATCAGCATCAAAGATTTAACTTTTAACATAAATATACAAACTTGTACCATATTACTCACCTAGATTTCATCTGTGACCCATTAGTACTCAATCTTGAACAAGTGATTGGAACCAGATTCAAATCCCAATCTTTCTCCAAGTTCGGGTATTTCGCCAAGATCTTCATGTAAACATCATAACTCCCAACACAACCAATCAACCACAATTTCCCACCACAAAACTGAACCAAATTACTCAACTGTTTCACAACTGGTTCCATTGATCCACCATCAAGAAACAACTTCAATTCCCCAAAATTAACAATCACACCACAGCCTCTACAACTCTCTGCATTTTCCCTCACTTCCTTCAACTTCAAACTCATCAAATCTTCACTCAAATCCCCCAAAACAAACCCGCGAAGTTCATTTTCGATACTGATAACATCTAAACCCTCAATTTCATTAGGCAAGAAACTAACTTTACCAATCTTTAAACACTCTGTAAACCCAGTAACCACCGTGTGAGACGAATTTCCAACTAATAACGGATTTTTTAATGTTTTCTTGACCAACACGCAACCAATTCGTTTAAAATCTTCTTCTTCATGATCAACAGCAAACGGGAAACTAATCGCACTCCGGTTACATAACAACACAGGAGGAAACGTTAACGATGGCGGATGTAAAATCGCGATTTTGATATCAGTGCTTCGAAATCCAGCATCACCAAACACCCTACTCACAATTGGATCATCGAGAATCGATAATATGAATTGTTTGAGCTCAACTTTAACAACCGATTGCGGGTTCTGTAGCTGCTGCATCTGGTACAAATGAAACGTATCTGGATCTCGTCGTTGATTCGCCTGTGAACGCTTGATCGCTGCCATGAGTGAATTGGAAACTTGTGGTTGTTGTTCGTCATCTAGGGTTTTGGATTTGGAAGATGGGATTCGATCGAGTGAAACGTTGATGCAAAGATCAAGCGCGCGAAACTGGAGACGTGGTGAGTGAGCTAAGCTACGTGTTCGTGTACATGCGTCACGTAAGATGGATGTTGGAAGTGATAGTAAAGCTGAAACGACGTGAAGAGATGTGGTTTGTGAGTGGCTTCGCCGGCGTGCGACGGTGACGGCGTCGTCTAGTGCACGCGCCGCCTCGTCTGTTAAACATTGTCTGGCGGAGGTAACTGGTGTTGGCATATGTTTTAACAGAATAGTTTTTTTTTTTAAAGTTGAGTGGGTGTTTTATCAAACAGTTGGTGTGCATAAATTTATGAAATATGTGAGTGAAAAATTTAGAGGGGTTTTTGGAAGATGATGTTTATGTGGAAGGAAGATTTGGTGTGATTTGGGATAAAGAAAGATGGCGTGTGAAGTTGATGAAGAGATGGGATGTGGCAAATTGGGTAACAATGGAGGTCAAGGTCAGTGTTAGGCTTTTTGAAGAGAAAGAAACTTGTTTTTCTATTCAACAACCATTTTTATCTTCAAGTGCAAACAAACAAACAAACAAACAAAGAGATGATATAAAAGATGATGCTTTTAACTTTTAAGTATTAAGATTAGCCTTCATCTTTATCACGTAATTAAAAAGTTATAAAGTGTATTAAGGTGTTTAAATTGACAGGTCTTTTGCAATAAAATTTTGAATATCGAGGGTTCAAGTGTTATGGTAAATAAATAGATTGTATTTTTTTATGAGAAGATTAGATTACGTGTAAGTTAGTTTTTTGAACAAAGCTAAAAGTTAATTTACATAGGTCAGTTTTGACTTAGTCATCATTTTGGTATATACATGCTTTTTTAATATGTGATGCATTACGTCCTTATATTGTACATACGGCCGTCGCATTGTGCGGCCCGATCTTTATATGGAGTTAAAATTAAATTTGAAGTTAACCGACCAATTTGAAAAATCATATTTGCAATTTGTAAATACACTTTGTATTGGTTACATGAGAATTGAAGTAAAGTAGGTCTATGATATTTTTAAAGTTGTCTTTATTTGTCTTCATTTAAGATATTTTTTTAATATGTAGCAGTGAACCTCTTCATTTAAGGTATACCTGAAATTAGACTCTTTTTAAGTGTATTTAAAAAATATGTTGTTTTATTAAAAATGCACAATATATAAAATGATAAATAAAAATGGAGGGAAACTTAAAATATATGTAAATTAGTAAAAGATATATAAATGAAATAAAAATACACCTTGAAAATTAGACACATATGTAGTATTAGATGACTTATACTACATATGTTGGTATACTAGTTGTTTGACAAAATGTATAAACGAAATGATGAATGTTTCAGTGGAACTATCTTTTCTTGTCAATAATGGAATGAAATGGCTTGCATCTACAAAATGACTTTTGTTGACAAAAAATAGTCATGCTTGTCTACTTGTCTTAGATTTAATCAAACAGAAGATTGCAATAAAAGTAACTAGTTTACACCTTTACGGTTAACTTGCAAGGGGTATAGCTACCCGTGGTCTTTATATCTGCACCTTACTCGCATGAGTGGCGGCTGTGTTACCGTGCAAGTAGGGCCCTACCTGCACTCTTACCCGTGTTCACACCTACCACCATAAGAAAGAGAACACTTTATTATCTTCCATTTGAACCCTTCATAATTTCTAGTGCCTATAAGCCTATTAGAAAAATGTATATTGGTTTTCATTGGTTCAGCTATCACCTTTTGTCTTTTACCGGTCTCAATTATTAAATTGGCTATCAACGGTCCCAACTTTTATCACTTTGGCAACCAATGGTCCGTTGTAAATTTTTTTTAACGCCGTTAAGTTTTTTTCAGATTCAAGACCGATGTTTTAAGCCTTTTGATCGGAAGGATAATACGAGTCGATTAATGTAAAAATATTCTCGAAAAAGCTCTCTGAATGATAAAATTTTTACATCCGATTGAAGCACCGTTAGGTTTAAACACCCGATTGAAGCACTATTTCGTTGTTCAGAGCGCCAAATTGAGGTAACTTTTCCATCAATCGACTTGTATTATCCTTTCGATCAAAAGGCTTAAAACATCGGTATTGGATTTGGAAAATTTTAACAACGTTAAAAAAGTTTAACAACGGACCGGTGGTTACCAAGTGATAAAAGTTGGGATCGTTGACAACCAATTCAATAGTTGAGACCGGTAAAAGACAAAAGATGATAGTTAAAACCAGTGAAAACCAATATAAATTAGAAACAAAATCAAGAGATCATTTTTTAGTTAAATATAAAAATACAGTAAGTATTGTAAGTATAGCATTCAACTTGCATTTGCAATTCACTACACACAAGTTATGCAATTAAGATAAACAGATCACCTAAAATGAACCAATATATTTTTTAAATAAATGCAAATAGTTAAAAAATAGAAATCCTGACGCAAGTCGCAACGCTCGGTTTCAAATGCTAGTCTACCTATTCTAATAATCGAGTAACTCATCCACATGTCATAATTTTAACTACTCCACATAGGATTTTGCTTAGGTGTCATGTTCTAAACTAATTTGATGGAGAATTTTTAGACGGGTCATAGTATGCTCCATATTCGAAATAACCCGATATGTTTAAATTAAAGATTCACAAATTATCATCAATAATCTCCTAACTCGATATGTTCAAATACAAAGTTTACCAATTATCATCATCTATATCTTTACTCGATATGTACCAATTATCATTAATTATTTCCTAACCTGATATGTTCAAATAAAAAACTTATCAATTATTATGATCTATCCTAACCCGATATGTTCAAATTAAAGTTTTACCAATTATCATTATCTCCTAACTTGATATATTCAAATAAAAAATTAACAATTATCATGAATTATCCCCTAACCCGATATGTTCAAATAAAAATTTACCAACTATTATAAATCATATCCTTTATTGTAACATATGATTTTTTATATGAATATATTTGTAAATATCCAAATCGATTTAATAAGAGATATGCTAAAAATAAACTTGATATCTAAATTGAGTTAAAACCTATAAAACTAAAATCCGTATAGTACACGGGTACTAATCTAGTTAGTATAAAATTAAAATACAATTTTAGTTTTGAGGTTTGAGCCTTATACCGATTTTGATCCAGTATTTTTAACTTCACTATTTTAATCACTTTTATTTCTAAATAGTCTTAGTTAAGGTTAAGGCACTAACACTAGTTAAGGTTTGAGCCTTATGATATTTATTGAATAATTTTAACCATTCGTGCAACTTATTCAAAATAAATAAACAAACAGCAATATATCAAAATCATTTGCACAATTGCACCCACCTTCAAGTTGCCTCCAAGCACCATAAGTTTGACGAAATAATAGTGTCGTGTTCAATCATTAAAACTTAAATGATACAACAAGAAAACGATTATTAACTAGATTATTACACGTATATTACACGGGATTTCGGTTTTATATGTTTTATTTAAATTTAGCTATTAAATTTATTTTTAACATATCCCTATTAAATCGAAGATATTTACAAATATTTTTCTATCAAAAATTATATGTTAAAATAAAGAAAATTTCTATAATAATTGGTTAATTTTTTTAATATATCGGGTTAGAAGATAATTCATGATAAGTGGTAAATTTTTAATTTAAACATATTGGGTTAGGAGATAATTCATGATAAGTGGTAAGTTTTAACTTGAACATATCGGGTTAGGAGATAGATGATGATAATCGGTAAATTTTTATTTGAACATATCATATTAGGTGATAATTGATGATAAGTTGTGAATTTTGTATTTGTACATATCGGGTTATTTCGAATATGGAGCATACCATGACCCGCATTGAAATCATCCATCAAATTGAATTAGAGGATGGCACCTAAGCAAAATCCTATGTGGAGTACTTAGAATGTTGACATGTGGATGAGTTACTCAATTATTAGAATAGGTAGATTAGAAAAATCTTAAATACGTACAAAGCCGATAAAAATCCTAGAATATGATTCAAACAATCCTTGTAATAGTTCAACCATGATCAAGCTTACACAAAGGATCCACATGACATAATTGAAGTATTTACCGTTGGTTGCCTTTTGTATCTTCTTCACAATCTTTTGCATTATGTATTTATTATGTTTTCACGTGAAAAAATACATTGTGTTTTTCTTTAAAATATTTTTAAGATTTTATTATTAGACCAAAGAGGTCCCATCAGAATTATCTTTTTTACCGTAATTAGTAGCACATGTTAAAGACTCCTTCATGCAGCTATGCTGAACATGCTAAGGGACTACCATTGTTGACCAATAGGAAAAACCTCCATCTTAAGCCGAAACCCATAATCTCCGTCTAAATACATAATCAAACGGTGTGATAAAACCTAGTGATCTTAATAATACGAGCTCGTGACCTGGGTAGCCAACCCAATTCATTTAGCGTCGTTAATGGTACATAGCAAATACCTAAAGAGTGAGATTTGAAATGATGAATCCCTAAAAAAATTCAAATCTCAATCTCACATTCCACTAAATTCCCGCTCACACAAGAACTATTCATAGGAAAAAAAAGAGAAACAAATCATGTAACATCATACTCTTTTGTAACGATATTGTTGGATTCGGCTGGCTAAAAATGCACTCCACTCAAATTCCCGTTTTACCCTCATTTTGACCCCACTCCTTAAACTCAATTTCATTCGACTCTTTCTTTTCAGTCTTTTGAACCTTTCATGATTAGGTGGTCACAAATATCTTTTCCAACTGTGTCGTATTTTTATTTTATAACTAACATTTAGCGGTTAGTATAATTAAGTTATTACTTAAATATCAATATATGACTTTAAATTAAGACCTCTGAGATAGTATCTACCATTTGAACCTTCATAATTTCCAGTGACTACTATCGTATGTTAGACATTCTGTCAAGATCTTATGCCACATGTAAGAAAAATGAACTAAATGACTAAAAAAAACAAAGAGATATTTTGGGTTGCACAGAAAAATACGATAAGTATGGTAAGTATAGTGTTCACTACTTGCATTTGCTAACATTCATTACATGCATCATGTTTTGTAACCAAGACAAACTGATTACCTAATATGAACCAATAAGATTTTTTAAAATAAATACAAGAGTTAAGTGTTATTTTAATTCCTAACGTTTTTCTGTTTTTGTTATTTTCATTCATTAAATTTTTTTTTGCCTACACTACTCTATTGTTTTTTATTTTTTGCCATTTTCATCCACTTGATTAACTCCGTTAGCCTACACCGTTAACCAAGCTCATGTTCATATTTTTAAAGGGGGTTAGTTGTTTTTTTTATTTTAAATCTCTTCAAAACATATTTTAATATCGAACTATAAAATTCTAACCCACCCACTTTTGTTCCCTTCATCCACGTACTTATACTAATATAACTTTTTTTTATTATTATTATTAATATTATTATTATTATTATTACTATTACTATGCACAACACAAACCACTATATATATTCATATTCTAATTCTTTTTTATCATACTTCTTAGAGGTTAAAATAATAATTAAGTCAAAGTTAATGGTAAAGTAAAAAAGAATTGTTGGTGGGCAAGTCGAGTGGTGACACATGCCCGGCAGCGAGTGGTCACCAGTGGCCAACGGTAACAATGATTACGATAATAATAATATCGATTACGATAATGATTTATGATAACGATAACGATAATATCAATATTAACAACAACAAAAACAATATATAATAATAATAATAATAATAATAATAATAATAATAATAATGGTAAATTACTATTTTGGTCCAGGGGTACTACTGTCTTTTCACACAAATTTACCTGAAAATATGGATGACCATTAGTGGTGTGGACTGAAATATCAAGTTTGTGTGAAAACAGTAAACTAAAATAGTAGAAAACAAACTATTAGACAAAATCCGTGATTTTAATCAAACATCGGGGACCAAAATAGTAATTTACCTTAATTTAAAATATGTTTTAAAGGGATTTAAGTCTTAAAAAACCAACTAACCCCTTTTAAAAACATGAACATGAGCTTGGTTAACGGTTACACTAACGGAGTTAAGCAAATGGATGAAAATGACATAAAATTAAAAACAATAAAGTAGTGTAGGCAATATTTTCTTAAATGGATGAAAATGACAAAAACATGAAAACTTGGGGACTAAAACGGCATTTAACTCTAAATACAAACAATTAAAAAATAAAAATCCCGACGCAACGTTTGGTTTCAAATGCTAGTTAGTATAAAGGTAAATTTCAATTTTAGTCCTTGAGGTTTGGGACCTATACCGATTTTGATCCATTATTTTCAACTTCACCTTTTTAGTCTCTTTGATTTCTAAATAGTCTCAATTAAAGCTTAGATACAAACACGTTAATTTTGTCAATTAAATTGAAGGACTGTTTAGTCTTTTTACTTACACATAAGGACTAATGCAATTTATTGCATAATTTGGACCACTCGTGCAATCTATTCAAGATATATAACAAATAATAATCAAAATCATTTGCACCCACCTTCAAGTTGCCTCCAGGCTCCAACATTACCAACCAAACCAAATCGTCACAATCACCACCACAAAAAACACTACCACTAGTCTGCCACAACAATCACCTCCACCATCTGGAAGTGTTCATCGTTCGGATTATGGGTTTTCAGTTTTTTATGTTCGGGTTTTCGGATTTACATTTTTTTGTTGAAACCACAATCCGAACCAAACCTAATTCATGTAAACCTAATCCAAATCACTTTCTAATTCATATTGGTTTTCGGATTGAACCTAACAAACCGAATTAACTAAAAAAAATTCTTTTTTAATATATAAATCGCGTTCTATTTCAAGGATAAAAAGAAGGGTTATTGGATTTAATCAGCTCCAACTATTGGTTATTGGCCGCTGTCACCCTCAAGTATCACTTTGGCCAATATAACTCCCAACTAAACACTTTGGTGTCCGTATCACCAAAAGTTAACAAAAAATTAACCAAAATTTAACAAAAATGACTTGAATTGGTTAAATTTTGGTGATACGGTGTCCGTAACACCAAAAGCTAACAAAAAAATAATCAAAAGTTAACCAAAAGTGACTTGAATCGGTTAACTTTTGGTGATACGGACACCAAAGTGTTTAGTTGAGAGTTATATTGGCCAAAGTGATACTTGAGGGTGACAATGGCCAATAACCAATAGGTGGAGGTGATTAAATCCAATAACCCTAAAAAGAATCAGTTTACAATATCAACATTATAAAGTTATATCCAAGGTAAAATTAATGATTTTATAATCTATATATGACATTAGTTATTGATATAAATGAATTGACAAACTATAAAATATAAATTATAATAGTATTATCACCTAATTCGGTTTATTGGGTTCAAACCAAATTCAAAATCTTGAAACCTAAACCAATATACATATTCGGTTTTCGGTTTGAACCAAACCAAAAACCAAATATGTAATTCGATTTGGTTTTAAATGGTTCGGTTTTTTATTTAATCAAGTTTGAACTTTGAACCAAATATCAGGGGCTGTTTGGTAGTGCTGAATGGTTAAGAGATTCTGTTTGGTTGGACATTTGAATGAGATTTCTAAAAATTTTGTTTCATTTATTTTGTCCCACATTGGAGTGGAGACAAAAACATTGTTAGTTTATATATGAAAGCATTCATGACATGTTAAGTTCTTGTGTCATATTTTACTCTAACACTTACCCGAGCGTAAGGGGTGCAAATTTGGTTCAAATTCCTTGCCACAATGCTACCTGCGGACACGAATACAGCTCGGTCGAGCCTGTACAAGGACAGTTTTTAAAGTTTTTTTAAGGTGTTGCTATATACACCCTCCTTTTCAATTTTTTTACTTGTTAGACCCCTCTAAAGTTTAAAAAAAAATATAATTTTAATTTTCTTTACAAAATTATATTTTTCGCTTAAATTAAGATTCCATTTCTTATAATGTTGGATTAAGCTATTATAATTAGTTGGTGAGTATCGACTATGGGCGTAAAAACTAACCGAAACCAAAAAGAGTCGGAATAAATCGTACCTGTAACCGAAAAAATGAACCGAATTGCAAATTTGATTTTTGGTTCGGTTACTAACAGTATTCAAATTGTGAATTTGGTTTTCAGTAACAAAAAACATGATTTATTTGGTTCGGTTATCTTAATAAACCGTATAATAATCGGTTTCATCGTATAAGCGAATTGAATAATCATACTAAAGTGGATTATCACGGTTTGGTTAGGCAAAAAAATACTCAATAAACATACTAAAGCAGTTTAATTCGGTTAGGTTAGGGCAAAAAAATGATTTCACGACCGAATAAAAATATTTTACAACCGAATGAATCGTAGCGGACAAAAAGTTAACCGCACCTTTAAATACCGACATAAAACATATACGCATATTATTAATTTTAGTTAGGAACACAATTTTTTAAAGAATAAAAACAATAAAAGTTTCGGGGCATTTTTAATAACTTTCAAAAGTTTTTTTAAGGAAGAGGTGTAACAAATAAGAAGGGGTGTGTATAGACACACCTTTTTTTATACATATGAATGACTTCGTTAAGATGCAAACAAACACACCCTTAAACACCCCTACCACCTTCAAAATTCCTTACACCGGACTTCGTTACATATCCTCCACCATCATAGACAAATCCCAACACCACCACCATCGCAAAACGACCGAAGGTTGAATAGAGTTATACAAATTCAAGAAAACAAAACAAAAATTCTAGTATTTATCAAAATCGAAATTATTACCTCAAATTGATATATACTAACAACATAAATTTAAATCCATTCGATTAGGATCTATAAAATCGATTTAAGTGGTCCGACATGAAAGAGGTGCTAGATCGGGTGAACCCGAAATAATGAAATTATATGTTTCAATCAATAATCAACATTGATGTTTTGGATTGTTTTCTTTGTTTTGGTTTTAGGATGATCAAAACGGTGGTGGTGGCTGGAAAAGTGATGGGGCGGTGGCGGTGGATGGGTCATGATTTGTGATGACATGTGTCGGACTGTCGGGTAGATAAGTTTACTTAATGGAATGAGGTTCAATTAAAAAGTTTAAATTTTATAGAAAGCCAAAATTCATATCTGAATGTGTTATATATGTTTACTTTTGAATTTATCATTACATTGTGTCATAGTGTGTAATAATCGTTATCATATCATTGTGTAATCGTTGTCAGTTCAGAAGATTACACATTAACCTGACGAAATAAAAGAATAAGTAGAATGACATAACTTTTTTTTTGTTTTTTTTTAATATATCAACACTATATGCGTTTTAAAGAAAAAACTCGTTTTTATGGTGCAATCTTTCTAATAAAAGAATAACCGAAATTTAGGGGCTGTTTGTTTCACCTCTTAATGGTTCAATTTAGTGCTTAATCAGTCAGCATTCACAGCGTTTGTTTCACAAAAAAATGTCTCCGAATGGTTCAGTTAAGTGCTGAATGGTTAAGAGACAGATAGATGCTAAAGGGAACTGAATGAAACATATACCAACTTTATAAAGCCTCATCTGAAGTTCTACCCCAACATCCCTTCAATTTATAAAGCCTCTTAGGGCGTGTTTGGTATCCTCTTAATGGTCATTCAAAGGCTTACCTCTTAATGGTTCAAAACCTCTGAACCATTAAGTGATAAAAAGATGCTGAATAGTTAAGAGGTATCACCTGAATGGTAAAACCTCACCAAATTCATTATATTTTTAAAACTTACTTTATAATGGATTTTTGAATCACTAATAGGTAGATTCTTACTGGGTTATTCATAGGTTATTCAGATGCTACCAAACAGCGTCTTACTCTTGTTGCTAAACATTACAACTTTCAAACATAACTTTATATAGTCTCAATATAATTTTTTGGAAAATGTAGTTAACAATGTGTTATACTTATATTTTCCTATGCCTCTATTTAAAACTAGGCTTTAGCTATTAAACACTCAAATAGATTATTTAAACACTCATCTTCTCTATCTCTCACTATATGTATACATGTGCATATAGAGAGAAATAGAAAGAGATACAAATAACTACTATGACGTTCAAACAAGTAACACTTATTCAATACATGATAGCCCTCTCATTTAAAAGAGTATGCATTTTCTCAAGTATAATATTCTATTCTTGTCGTTTGCAACACCTTTGGTATGATTCATGAAAGGCAATTTTTTCATCTTTAAATCTTATATATATATATATAATAATTTTTTGGAAAATGTAGTTAACAATGTGTTATACTTATATTTTCCTATGCCTCTATTTAAAACTAGGCTTTAGCTATTAAACACTCAAATAGATTATTTAAACACTCATCTTCTCTTTCTCTCACTATATGTATACATGTGCATATAGAGAGAAATAGAAAGAGATACAAATAACTACTATGACGTTCAAACAAGTAACACTTATTCAATACATGATAGCCCTCTCATTTAAAAGAGTATGCATTTTCTCAAGTATAATATTCTATTCTTGTCGTTTGCAACACCTTTGGTATGATTCATGAAAGGCAATTTTTTCATCTTTAAATCTTATATATATATATATATAATAATTAACGAGGCATTTATGTCCTTTCCTTTTATGGTGTGGGAATCATTATTAGATATATGAATCTAATTCAATCTTCCACTTTGAGAATCCTTTAAAAAAGCTACACTTATTTGTAAAGTTTTGTCAAATCCATCACTTCTTTAAGTTTATTCCTCCAAACACCAACTTTTTTCTTCTAGTTAATTGCTTTTTGCGTCCATGTGTTTTGTTAATTTTAGCGATTTGCGTTCCTATGGTTTCAAAACTGTAACTTGCCCCTTATTGTTTCATTTTTGTCTCCCTTTGAACCCATGGCACTAATTTTGTTAAATTCTTCCGTTAGATTTTAGTAAAATGACATAAATACCCTTGTTAACTTGGAGGACTCATTCTGTAAATTACAAAAGGTTAACTTGGAGGACTCATTTTGTAATTTCTTCAAAATAACTAAGACCCTAAATCAAATCACAACTACCACTGCTAGCAAAACCAAATCGGAGATCGAAACTAGACCAACGATTTTCAGCGAATATTAACAAATCAATGGTTGCTGCTTCCATCGACACCGTCTTTCAACCTCTTCATTAAACCATGAATGATTTCAAATCTTTCGTACCCATTTCATAACTCCCCCTTTTCTCCTCAAAATCAAATCACTTCGCCGACGCTAGAGTTGTTTCTGAAATAATCTCCGGAGTTTTGAAGGTGAGTTTTCTTCGGCAACAAGTTTTTTTCAGGTGGTGGGAATGGGAACATGGATTCCCACTAATATCCCATCTTGGATAACGTTTTGTTTCAACACAACACCCATCAACAAACTTCGAATCTTTTTCAAATTCAACACAAACCCTTCAATAAAAATCAAATTTTTATCAAAACCCATCAACCAAAATCAAATCTTTTTTTTAATTTCAACCACGACAAATGTTTTCGCCAGAGCCTCTCACTGACTTTAGACGCATTTCTAGCACTGGTGCGTCTAGTACACGACATTGGAAGTGTTTTAGATGCATCAGGATGTAATCATCTGATGATTGTCATCAATTGATGGGATTGTGTGAGAAATTAGGGTTTTTTTTAAGTTTATACAAATTGGGGTTTTTTTTATCTTTTGCTCGTCCGGGAATTTGTTCCCAGATGAATGGAATTGCTACCAGCTTCGTGACTTGTTCGGTTTCCCACTTGGATGTGGTGGTCGGAATTTGGTATCATTCGTCGGAATTTGTAGTGTGGGTGGGTGGGATTAATGGTGGTGGTGATTTTAAAGAGAGAACCAGATAGAAAAAAAGAAGATGGAATGTGGGGGTTTTTTTATTTATATTTTAAAGGGTATTTATGTCATTTTACTAAAATCTAAAGGAAGAATTTAACAAAGTTAGTGCCATGGGTGCAAAAGGAGATAAAAATGAAACAATAAGGGGCAAGTTACAGTTTTCAAATCATAAGGACGCAAATCACTAAAATTAACAAAACAAAGAGACGAAAAAAACAATTCACTCTTTTTCTTCTGTTTTAGTACATATCCAATATTCTTAATAAATAATAACCACATTATTTTTAGTGTTATATGTTCTTTAAAATTGAAACCAAAGAGTGTATAAAACAATAAAACATTGTAGATAGTCTTGTATACTCATAAAAAAATGTGTTTAATATTTTGAAAAAGGAACAAATTACATTTTCATCCTTTAAGTTTACATCCTTTTTTATTATTTGTCCATTTTACTAAAATTTTCACCAAATGTACTTTATGTTTTAAAATCATTACATTGTTAGTCCTTTACTCTAACTCCATTAAAAATTCCCGTTAAAATGTGTCACATGTAAATCATGTGAAGGCAAATTTGTCTTTTCAAACCCATTTACAGCCTATGTTTTGATTAAAACCCCAACTTATATCAAATATAAGTTGTCAAAGGGTTGAGAAAAGACATGTTTGCTCTCACATGATCCACACATGACACATTTTAACGGGATTTTTTAACAAGGGTTAGAGTAAAGGACTATCTTTGTCACATTTTATTAACATAAAGGATATTTGGTGAAATATCTTCTATATAATATAGGAAAATGAATTTTGCTTATGTGTCAACTATTTAGAGTTATTTTGCTTACTTGGTATTATTTGAGAGTTTTATCTCATAATAATAATTTTATAATTAAAATATTATACATAATCTATATTATAATAAAACGAATTACATTTTGAACTCCAAATATTTAGGAGAAACCAGAAAAACTTAAGAATACTTACATTTTCAACCCTTTTTACTAGGGTGTGCACGGGTGGGTTTATATTTAATAAGATATATAATGAAACTTAAGAACAAATTAGTAATATGCTATAATTAAATACCTTAGTATCTTTTAACCATCAATAACTTTTTATACGATATTATTTTTTTTAAAAAGAATTACATCATAAAACTGAGCATTTAATTCTTTTTAATTTGAGTATAATATTGCTATATTAAAAAATAGTTTTTAAATAAATCTTGTGTATCGGTTATATAACGGTTTTGTCTAAAAATTAATTGGAACCTCCATGCCCCATGAATATCGTTAAAATCATCTGGTTATTATTTTCCCGAGCATAATACGGACACTAAACTAGTTTAGTATAAAGGAACCATTGGTGAAAAATAATGTAAATGTAAAGAATGAAAAATGTAATTTGTTTTTTGAAAAACTGATGACAATATGACATGACTATGTTGGGCTGGACTGTAACTGAACCAAAAGCCCAAACCTTGAGTGGCTACAGCCTACAACAAGTCTCCAGTAATATCCAATTCCAGTATTTCACAATTTAATTAGAATTTTTCTTTAAACCAATAAAAGCATAAGAGTAAGAGACCAAGTTTTGCTATCAATAAAAGTCAGTATTTTGGTCGTTGCTAGCTTCCCTTCTAAGTTCTAACCTAGCACCACAATTGTTCCACAAACCCGCGAATTCAGTGTAATCTATGATTTATTTTTTATTTACCAGCTAAATAGACTTTTTCATTGCATTTTTACCATGAATCATGCATTTAGGAAACAGTCGTCTATTTGGAGTGGAGTCTACTTTGGATCATTTAATTGTGGACAAATAGTGAGTGATAACGATGATATCAATGAGCATTGGGACATGTTATTGGGCTTGAAGATTTTACATACATTGTGTTTATATGTTTGAAGGAATTGAAAATCGATTTTAATATCACAGTTATGGACATTAAGATTTAAAGGTTATCACGAAAATAAAGTAGAAAAGGATAAAAGGGAGGTTAATTAAAAAAATTGATAATGATATTTTATTCTACCGGTTAAGATTTAAGAGAGATGAAGGTTTTACCTAACATCTCTTCTAATGATACAACCTTTTAATCATTTAGCACAATAATTTAGTTTTTGTCAAACACCCGGTGTTTTGGTTTGATTTGAACATATCGACCAATGTGTGTTTTTGATTATAACTGATTAGAGTGACAAGTAAGCACTAACCAAACTATAATTGGTTAGAAATTACTCAATTAGATATAGTCGATTCCTTGATTTGAACATATTGAACAACGTGCGTGTTCGATTATAACTGATTAGAGTGGCATATAGACTCAAACCAACAAACTGTAATTGGTTAGAAATTACCAAATTAGATATATACGAATAGGTTCCCATCCATATTATAATTATACATTTGGTTTTTAGGCGTTTATTCCGATAAACAAATCATACCTCTTAAAATAGATTTGTAACGATTAAGCATAATCCTTTATTAATCAATTCAAATTTCAAATAGGACCTAAAATTTGGTTTTGAGACTAGGGTATCTCGTGAACTTACCAATAATATGTTTGTAAAGTCCAAAGAAATAAAAAATGTATTAGTTTGTTAACACTTAATACTTAATACATATCTCGCCACGTAGCATCCGGTGATATCGCCGGCGGCCGGCAACTGAGCAAATCGAAGTGCACAACAATTATCTCTCTCTGTGCACAAACAAACAAACAAACTGCTTCTTCTTCCGATGGGTTCACATGCTTACGATTTGGAAGACGGAGACGTTTTTAAACCAATTCACGTCATAAAACCCGAAATTTCGACCACCGATGTTCAACCGATTTCGATTTCGAGATTATTTGTAGCAAATGTTTATCAAGTTTTACTTGGAACAAAGCTTTCGGTTCTTCTTCCGGTGGTTCCGTTCGCTTTTGTTGCCAAATTTTACGATCTCGATAACGTAAGCTGTTGTTTAATGTACATCAGTTTATGCATACATGAATGTGAAATTGTGTATCTGATTATGTTTTGTGTTGTGTTGTAGCCGTGGATTTTTTCACTGAGTTTAATTGGACTCACTCCACTTGCGGAACGAGTTAGTTTTCTTACGGAGTAAGTTGCTATCAAATTAACCTAGATTTTGAACTATTCAGTTATTGTTGTTGCTGATGATGTGTTTGTTTGTTTTCAATTTTGTGGAAACACAAAAGACAGATTGCATACTTCACTGGTCCAACAGGTATGTTTTTTTATTTCAATTTCATTCAATTAGATTAAACAATGGTTGATGATTAAGATTTAAGACCTTTAGATACGAATACACGACAGGAACCTAGTATGCAACTCATGAGTTTGGGTTTAGTCTAAACGCGACATTTAGCTACATGAGTCTGTTTGGGTCAACCTGTCGAACCCGTTTATTTATTTTTTATAATCTTTCAAAACATTTTCATAACTAAAACTAGTTTTGGCAGAGAGATTATTGTGATTAAATATAGAAGTTGAAATTTGAAATGAAAGTTATTTTTTTTTTGTAGTGGGAGGATTGCTTAATGCAACGTGTGGTAATGCGACAGAATTGATAATAGCATTGTTTGCTCTTCATCAAAGAAAGATTGATGTGCTTAAATATTCTCTTTTGGGCTCCATTATTTCAAACCTACTTCTTGTTCTTGGTTCATCGCTCTTCTGCGGAGGCATTGCCAATCTAAATAAAGAACAAAGATTCGACAAGGTAAGATAATCAATCATTTGTTTCCCAAAACAAAATCTTTACACCTTTGATTGTGTTAAAATATTGATTTACTTCATTTTTTTTATTTACAGAAACAGGTGGATGCAAATTCGTTGTTGTTGTTACTGGGGTTGCTGTGCCATATTCTGCCGTTGCTGTTTAGATATGGTGGCGTTGAGGTGGCTCAGTTCACAGCTGGTTCAGTCGTTGAGATGTCTAGGGCGAGCAGCATTGTGATGCTTGTTGCTTATGCTGTATACATCGTTTTTCAACTGAAAACTCATGGCCAAGTTTCTGGATTACAAGAGGTTGATAATATACTTAGAAAAAAACATGAAAATAATCATTTTCTTGGGTGTGTTAATCTATATAGCCTTGTTAAAAACAAATCACTCATTTAGCCATCAGCGTGTATCAGCTTTTACTCGTGCATCACATCAATAATGTCTTAAAGTAATGTGAATGTGATACACATTGTGCATTAGTTACGCGACCTAAGATTCACGCATCAGATAGCTATATGAATGAAATTGTTCTGATATGGCCATAGAGGTATAACACACTCATAAAAATGGCTACTTTTGTGTTTTCTCATATCTTATTTGATTTATTACTTTGATTTTGGAAGCAAAATGATACTAGTTTATTACTTTTGCGTGATTTCAAATTCATTAGGAGGAAACAAGTAATGAGGAGGTGAAAGAAGAAAAGGCCGTGATAGGATTTTGTAGTGCACTTTTATGGTTAGTCACAATGACAGTGATTATAGCCATTTTGTCTGAATATGTTGTGGACACCATTGAGGTATGTGATCAAGCAGTGCACTTTTAGCATATACGGTTCACATGAGTAATGCATTACTAATTATGCCTTTTGCTATTAGGTTGCATCAGATACTTGGGGAATTTCTGTGAGCTTTATTAGCATAATTTTGTTGCCAATTGTTGGCAATGCAGCAGAACATGCTGGTTCAATCATATTTGCCTACAAAAATAAATTGGTAAGACACAAGACTATACCCTTTTGAGAGTCATATAGTGCATAGGTTTGGTGTTGAGTGAGTCAACTCTTCAATGCTACCTTTTGTTTTCTGAATTTTGCAGGACATATCTTTGGGTGTAGCTATGGGATCCGCGACTCAAATATCGACATTTTTGGTAAGTACAATAACCTGATTCAATGGCATAACTCATCAAGAGTTGACAAGATGGGTGGGTCATTAATGTGTTAATTATGCAACAAAAACAGAATTACTGCAATAAATATCTTGGTTTTTGAATATACTAATTAAGAGGTTGAATGTAATATATACAAATGTTTGGTGGCTTCTAACACGTTTGATATGTTCCCTTGTAGTTAATTTTTTTTATTTGACCCGTTTGAGATATAACACAATCCAAATCGACCTGTTGGTAAATAAATGATCCGAATTGCCATCTCTAAGTTCTCACAATCTACTATTTGGTGACCCTTTTATTGCAGGTTCCTTTGTGTGTTGTTGTTGGATGGATAATGGGAATCCCGATGAGTCTGGATTTTGGCCTTCTTCAAACTGCTTGTCTTGCCTTCTCCATTCTCCTTCCAACGTTAACGTTACAGGTTTAACAATGTACCCCTTCATGTTATATAGTTTGAGCTTCTATCCCAAGAGTTGCAACATCTTTCTTTCGTTAAATAAATAAATAAATTGTGATGTGCAGGATGGAAGTTCACACTACTTGAAAGGACTGATCCTAGTTCTTTCCTATGTAGTAATTGGAGCATGCTTCTTTGTCCAATATGTTCCCTTTGGTATGTGACTATTTCAACCTGTTTGGCATTTACATCACTATAGGGCTAAAAATAAGCTTAAAATGAAAATGCAAAAACCTCCTAAATCATTTATTCAAAAAACTAAATCTTATTGAAAAAATATAACTACTATAATCTTATGAACTAATTATTTTAAATGTTCCTGGTGGTTAACCCAACTTGTCTGATCAACCTATTTTGACACCTTTATAATTTTTGGTTCCAATTATCAAGTTTTGATTTCATTTTAGCCATTGACTAACTCTAAATTTAAATTCGTCCACAGATCAAGCAAATGACGTGGGAATTTGGTTGTCCTCAAATGAACTCAGTATTTCATCTGGTTAACTTGTCAAGTTAGCTCTGACGTTTGGTTTCAAGTATCGGCATCATTCATAGGCTGTAAAGGTCAAAAGTATTTGTGATTTTATGGGACTTTAAGGCAGCTTAACAGTTTCTTTTAAAGGGTTTAGTTAGGATGAAAATGAGGCTAGAGCAGGAGTTTTGTGTCTAGGATCCAAATTTTGCAATGATAAGGTAGCAAGGGGCAAATCGGTTCAAGGCTACTTTGAGAAATATTATACAATTCCATCATTTTTTTTTTGAAATATGCCATAATTTATATTAACAGCCTGGTTGCTGCTACTGAACCAAGTTTTCACTAATGAAGAAGTTGCTATCGACGGATCGAATTATTCTTGATCTTGGTTACCATTTTGTTTCTTGAAACATATCTGTGTTTATACACATTCTCAAGCAATTGTTAAAACTTAAAATATTGAATTGAGAATGAACATGTAGGAAAACACCCTCACCTGTTGATGCAATACATCTATAGTGTTATGCATTTGTGAAATCTTTCTGAACTCATTGATCCGAAATAGAAAAAGCTCACAAAAGTTCAAGAATCAATGATGGACATAAAATAGGCATTTGTTGTCCGTAATGAAAATAATTTAAAACCCAACACGATCATAGTTATGAAAGAATAAGAGCGTGCATCATATTACATCATAAGATTTTAGAAGACTATGGTTTGCATTATATGAAGAAATAATATCTCCGACTATTGAAATAAGTGTGGAACAAAGACAAGAAACTATTTTAAATTAAATAATTGACATATGCATGACGACGGCGAGAAGACAGTCAACTTTGAAATATTTTGTCAGACCATGTCTTTACAATCTGGGTCGCATTAAGAGGACGATGATAATGATAAAGAATATTTCTTTTTTTGTTTTTCAAATTTTTTATTATATATAACGTTTTTTCAATATTATGTAATGTTTCTTTTAATTATTAACGAATGTTAGGTTTTATACTATTATTTATATTTAAAGGTAAAAACACAAAGAAGAAATTTAAAAATAATGCGATGTGATATGACCTATTAAAAGTAACGTGTGATGAAAATAAGACGTGACACTAAATTAGACTAAGAAATAATGTGATACAGTAAAAATACTTTAAGATCATATGGTCATACTAAATTTTGAAGGCATTCTATTAAAGTTGTCTAATTTTAAATTTGTTAATTTTATTACTCTTAAGTTTTTATTACTAGCTAGAAGTCTAGAGGCTAGATTTAATTTGTTACTTTATTTATCATAAAATACATAACGAAATACACTTATAAAATCTGTTAAACATATATATAACCACAGCTTATTAATATCATACAAACATTTTTATTTTTTAATTAGGTAGAGCTTTCAATTAGCCAAAAAATAAATTTAGTATTAATATAAATCCCAATTTAAAATCAGGGCTTGACGACCTCCTTTCTCCTAAATACCCTCCCTCAATTAATACAATTTATGAACTAACAAATGACGGTTATTAACCAACCGTCCAATCACATCTCGCCACGTAATCTCTTACAAAACAAACGAAGTCCAAAGGTCATAGTCAAAAACCACTCTCAACCATTAGATCAACTTCTTGATCTAACGGCTTTCATCACTTCCAATTCATCAACCCATTTCTACATGTATACATTTTATGTTTTTAACCAATCTTGTATACCCATATATACACATCAAACAGTAACCCCATTACTCTAGTTATAAATCAAGCTTCTTTCATTCATCAATGGACGGTGGCGATCACCGTGTTTATGGCGGTGTTGGCTTTACTAGTTATACGTATAAGTCAGTACCACCGCCATTAACAGCCATTGATAAATTTTTATATGGTCAAACCGCAATCGATTATCGTACTCAAAACAATGTGATTAACCAAACGTTCATCAACAATGAGATTGGGTTAATACGTTCATCGTCGTGTTTACCAAATGCAAGAAGCTTTTTGGTTGATGGTTATGGAGATGTGTTTAGTAACAACATTGGGGAGTGTTTAACTATGGAAGAGTTAAGAAATTATCCGAATTGTGATCGAAAACAAGAATCTAAGCGCGTAGTTGAACGCGATAGTTTGGTGAAGAAAACAAAAGGTAGCAACATCCCTAAGGTTTTGATCAAGGGACAATGGACAGATGAAGAAGATAGGTAATTAAATTTCTAAATTTCAACTATTTTTATTGAATATTTTTCTTATTTGTTTTTTCTTTTTTGGTTTTGTGGTTTTTAGCAAGTTAATTGATCTGGTGAATGAATATGGAGATCGGAAATGGGCGTTTATCGCGGAGAAGATGACCGGAAGAGCGGGGAAACAATGTCGTGAGAGGTGGCGCAACCATTTGCACCCCGATATCAAGGTTTTGTTTCTGGCATTAGTTTTAGCTCTACATTTTCATCCACAAAGATCTACATTTTGTTTTTCATCTGCAAATTTGAGTTTAATTTATCATCTGATCGTCAATGAATTGTAATTTCCTGAATTATTTTATCAAGGAAATTTAACCTTTTGGAACATTTTCATGGTTTTTTTTTATATTTAGGCAATTTGCTATCCCAGAAATTCTCAAGAGTCCACATACCATCCAATATAACTTGTGGACTTCGCTTGCAAGGGGAGCAAATTGCCTAAAACTACAAAAAGTTTCAAAAATAACCTAAAATACTTTGTTATTAAAAGATGTACTTTCAAATCAATTCTATTTTCATGTGACATTAACAACTTTTTACAGCAAATGATTACATAATCGATTTGCGATAAAAAAATGTTCAATCGACTATAATCATTTGATTTAAAAAGTTGTTCATAGTCACATGAAAATGAAATTATCACCGAAAAAGCAGTTCATTAATCAAACTGTGGAGTTTGCTTGCGGGGTAACCAATTGTATAATAATACATCAAGTAAGCACATGGAAATACAAGTCATGTTTCTAGACAACATAGTTCAAAAAAAAGATCCATTTTTCATGTGATTTTGATCAACTATTTTGAAACAAGTGATTAGAAATTTTGAACCTTTTACCAAAAGTTGTACAAAAGTGATATTTTGATGGCTTGTTTACAGAAAGATACATGGAGTGAAGAAGAAGTGAAAATGCTGATCAACGCCCACCGAAATCTCGGCAACAAATGGGCGGAAATCGCAAAACTGATCCCTGGAAGAACCGAAAATGCCATAAAGAATCAATGGAATGCAACAAAAAGAAAGCAAAATTCATATTCAAGTAAAAGGAAGAAAACAAATGATGCAAAATACAAAAAGACTCAATCTACTCTCTTACAAGACTACATTAGAAGCAAAAGCAGTGATCACAATCTCTCAACCTCCTCTTCTTCCACCACCGCCAACTCTACCAATATGATCTTACCGGAGCTAATGAACTCCAACAACGATGATTCGGATCCGTCTCTAGACATCACTCACTCGTATGATGATGAGTTGAGTTTCATGCAAGCTTTTTTCCAAACAACCACCACCACTGGTAATGAGTTCTCTAAAGATGTTGTAGAGCCTAAATCTCCTGAAATCAATCATCATTCAAGGTTTTCTTCGTTATCTTCGTCTTTTCACGATGAGAACTCGGATTTGTACTTTGACGATTACCCGGAAGATGACATGTCGAATATTCACCTGGATTTTTAATGCCTGGAGAGTTGTAAGGTTTGGTGTTTTTATTGATAGTTGCTGATGTGTAGGGGTCAAAGATTGTTCTTTATGAGATGGTCAAAATAATTGAAAACATTCCCTTTTTTAGATTTTTGTGATAACATGTTTGGAGAGTTTTTTACTAAACATATACCGTCTAGTAGCTGTTTATTTTTGTTTAGCTACTTAGGAGACAGGCGCCTTTGCTCAGGTTCATTTTGGTGTTGTGATAGTACGTGTTGTTTCTTATGTCCGATTCAGCCACTTGATTTAGTGTAGCGAAGTCGAGATAATGTTTCTATTAAAATGCAAGGTAAAGTGTGATGTAGCAATCTTAAGGTTGGAGACTATAAAGCTATAAACTGAAATCTTGATCCGAGAAAACACATGAGCCTAACGACTAACAAATAACACAAAATAACCAAATAACTAAATCCCAATGAGGATTAGACGGTATGATACTATATATAATACATTTTACATGGGCCAAACAGGAAACAATAAATCTAGGTAGCTATAATTTATTTTGTTCTTATTCAATTATTCTACAACTATTCTCATACACATTCAAAAGTGGGCTCTTAGGTTCCGTGATATTACCAAGAAACCCATTCACGTAAATAAATTACAATACTTCAAAGCACAAAAAGTGCAACTCATCACTTTATAATACTACAACTTACGTAAACATGCAATATTGCTATGGCCTATGAGTCTGTAGACCGAAGACGAGGCTATTTACTATCTTTATTTTTTTAATAGCAACGTCTAGACTTTATCCATACTCTACATCACTCATCGCATTAGAACCTTTTTCCCATAACCTTCCGTCTGAAAATAATAATCAGACGGTATACACAATGACAAAACACGGAAGCAAAGCCCTAGGATTAAAAACAATCAGCTCATCTTCATCCTCTAACCTAGTCTCCATCGCACAAGGTTCCCTCCCAACCAACGAATCATAACCCGGGTCATCTTTATCCCCAAACTCCGGGTCACCCCCAACCCGACCCGCAATAACCCGACACACAATCATCGCCCGTTTAACATTCATAAACCGAAACTCATCCTCGATATCCTCAGGAACCGCCAAGTGCGCCCTCCAACTATTCGAAAAACTGGATACACCATCTAATTTGGGCGAAAACCCGGATCCGATTATCCCACACACACTACAATACTGATGGTTGCAAATGCTGGAATTACCATTTTGCCCCAAGTCACAAACAAAAGTTGTGCAATGAAACCGTAACAGCTCGTTACCGTCGGCGATACACCGTTGGTTATATCCCCGTCGTGATCTGCTGTCACGCGCCGCCTTCATCTTCACGCTCTCTCTATATTCTTCAAATCTGGTAAGTATCATGGGACTGTTATGGATCTTCATGACCCGGCTAATACTTATTGGCTTCGGGTCGGGTTTCGGGTCCCAACCCGACCCGAATAGGATCCGAATTACGTTTTTAGCCGCGTCATCATCCGACAGCTCGTAAACCGCGTGTTTGATCGATTGGTGTTGTTCGAGCAACCCGGGTTTGGGAAAAACCTCACTGCAGGTCGGGCACGGGTGGATTTCATGGTTTTCGTTGTGCATAGGGAAGTAATCGGACTCTGCAAGTGATCCGGGTCGGGTCGTGGATATGGAGCGGCAAATAGAGTCCGGTGAGGGTATTTGAGATGTGGGTTTTGATGAGAAGATTCGTTTGATGAATGACCATATTGATTTATGGCGTTTGAGTTTGTTTGGAGAGACGCGGAGGAAAGATGACGGTGGTTTGGGGCGGTGGGAGGCGGAGAAGGTGAGGAAACAGCCGAGGTGGAGGAGGATGAAGATGAAGTTGGTGAAAATGGGACGTAAGTATGCCATTAACGGGCGATCAGTTAAGGTAGATTGGAGACGGTGGATTGTGCCATGAAAGAGTTTTGAAGAAGAAGAATGATGATGGAGGATTGAAGCCAGGTGACAAAGGTACGTAAGTTCAGAGCTAAATACGTGGGGTGGTGGGGTGGGGGGGGGGGGGGTTATTTATTTATTTAATTATTCGGCAGTGAAAAAGAGGTGGAAAACAAAATGTGGGCCTTCATGTTGTGGTCATGTGGTGTGAAAATACTAAAGAGTAAAGATACTTCCACAAGCCAAATCGGTTTTCTTAAACCGGTTCCGATTCTTATTAGCGGTAAAGAATCGGCTTTTACACAAACCGGTTTGGTTCTAGAAGCGGTTTTTTGTGAAAAAAACTAGAATCTAGTAATCGGTTCCGGTTTCTAAAATACCGATTCAGATTCTTAAAAAAAATGTTTTTTTTCTATGACATGGCCGGAACGCTAGGCTGCTGCAAATCTTCACCATCCATTGGGCTTTATTTAGAGTCTATGGTCATAAATTTGTTATGTTATTTTTGACTAAATAAGTAGTAACATTATAAACTTTAAAAATTACAAGATATATAGCTTTTAAAACATTAAATAAGTAACAACACTAAAACATATTGGTTTTTTCAGGAACCAGTTTTTCCAAGAACCGGTTTTTTGTAAGAACCGGTTCCGGTTCTTTCGGAACCTATAATTTGAAAAAAATAGTAGAACTTATTCAGAACCTACGGTTTGGTTCGGTTGTTATTCGGTTCCGGTTCCGATTCCAATTTTTTTTGTGCCCCTCTAGTTCTGTCAGTGTTAAATTGTTACTGTGTTTTTTAGTTGATAAGTGTTAAAAGGAAAATACAAAACAGGTAATGTACGTGTTGATCTTGATTAGCTTTTTTTTTTAACAGCAACACCTTGATTTTCAAGGAGAAATACACCTGTGATCAGCAGGACTAGAACCCCTAACCTAGTGCTCCTAACACAATTGTGTTACCAATAGGCCACTAACCCCATTGGCTGATCTTGATTAGCTACCTCGTCATGATATACTTACATTATTTAACCATTAAAAGGTCAACTGAACCATTAAAAATAGCCTCCTAACGATTCTATTAATCATTTAACATTAAGTTATCATTTAACCATTAAAAGGTTAACTGAATCATTAAAATTATTTATTTTTGTAAACCAAATACGTTTACATATGAATGAATCAAAGATAGCCTCCTAATGGTTCTATTAAAAATCCAACATTAAATGATTAAAATCTTAATAAATACATGGATTAAAGAATATTTTAGTTTACCCTTTGTTCTCGCAAATTATTTAATAATTTATAATGCTGTAAACAAAATCTCATACATGTATAGTCATGTAGATATTCATATAACTATAGATATAGTGAAACTTAAACTATGTATCCATTAATTATTGACAGCAATGAGTATCCAAAGCTACCTCTAGACATTTTTGGAATTAAGGATGACTCAAGATCTTGTCTACACATTTGTACGTTGATATAAATAGAATATTTCATTTAATTTCTAATAAAAATCACAATAAACAAATACTTATGTAAGTTTGTAACATCATCAATGTAATTAAACAAATACACGTTCAAGTAGTATGCTGTGTTGATCACGTGAATTTTCCTTGATCTACGAAACCGTGATTATAATGTTGTTTCATACCAAATAATTATTAATTATTCCTGTTCCAAAAAAATTATGCATTTTTAAATTGAAGTGTTTTTTTTAACGGCATGTAATATTAAAAATAAAACCAAACAGCCACTAGCAAGATACTAGGACTAAATTACAATGGAAATCTACTAAACGAAAAATTACACCAAGAATGTCAAGCTAGATCGTCCAATTTCGCCCGATTTTTCATCCAACCATAGGTGTGAACCTTAATCTTGTCCACCACTCTTGACACCGACAGAGGCTTAGCACTAAATATAAACTCGTTACGCGTCTTCCAAATTAACCAAAAAGCCGCCATGAAAATTGAGAAAATGGCAAAGTTTAAATTTTTTGAGACACCCATTTGATCAATTGCCTCCATAAACTCCTTAAAGGGCATGGCAAGGTCCACTGAATACCCGATCCAATTGAAAACATGACTCCAAATTTGCTTAGTGAAAGGGCACACCTTGAGAATATGAGAGTTAGTTTCTTCGGAACCGAAACAAAGCGAACATTCAGAGGAGAGTATGTCTGTTTCCTCGTTTTTTTTTAAATTGAAGTGTTGTGTTTTAAAATTTAAACCGAACGTGAGAATGTCTGTTTCCTCGGTTTTGCGGTAATTATATTTCAACGTTACTGAAATTACCATATATATATATATTATTACTAGTTTAGTGTCCGCGCTACGCTCAGAAATACTATATTTAGTGATGCTTTTATGGATATTCATGAATGTTCCAATCAATTTTAAGACAAAACCGTGGTAAACCGGAATACATGATATACTTTAAAATTAGACTTTTAGTATAACAATATTATACTCAAATTTACTACAACATAAAGTGCTCAGTTTTGTAGTGTAGTTTATTTTTTTTTAAATTGTATAAAATTGTTATGTATACTTATAAAATACTGAGGTCGTTAACTGTATGTTATTATTAACTTTATCCATAAGTTTTATTTTTAAACCCTATCAAATATAAACCGACTCATATATACCCCTTGTAGTAGAGAGTTAAAAATATAAATACTCTTAAATTTTTCAGGGTTCTTCAAAATATTAAGGGACCAAAAATATAATTAGTTTTATTATAATATATTTTATATACATATTTTAAATAAAAAAATCATTATTGTGAGATAAACTCTCAAATTATGCCACATAAGTTTATGGTGTAGTTTATTCTAAAAAAAATCATAGAAAAATGTTATGTATATTTATAAAACACTGAGGTTTTTAATTGTATGTTATTATTAACTTTATCCATGAGTTTTATTTTTAAACCCTATCAAATATAAACCGACTCATATACACCCCATGTAGTAGATGAGGGTTAAAAATATAAATACTCTTAAATTTTTCAGGATTTTTCAAAATATTAGGGGACCAAAAATGTAATTAGTTTTATTATAATATTATTATAGATTATATATACATCTTTTATTTTTAAAACTATTATTATAAGATAAACTCTCAAATAATGCCAACTAAACAAATCAATTTTAAATGGTTGACACATAAGCAAAATTTATTTTTCTATATTATATAGAAGATTATTATCTATTTTAATGTAGAAAGGTGTTATCTTAATAAGTTAATTTAAATTTAAAAATATGTAAGCAAAAATGTTGTTTGTTAGTTAACAAGTGACTGCATCAAAACTGTTGGTTACATGCATCTGGACAAAGTGGGTGTCGAGATCAAAATTGTCCACCGCTCCCTAATGTTATTTTATTGGCTTTATTTTATGAAAGCAAAGAATTTAATTTTACTTATTATAAAGTACAATAAATTATATAATTATATTTTTATTGTATATATATTTGTTAAAAGAACAGTAACTTTAAAAGATAATAAAAATATATGTCATGTTTAGCGCGTTCAATGATTTTGCACATAATGTTTACTAGATAAAACATGAATAAATAGCTAGCGCGCTACACATGTTTTGTAGTTTTAATAAGCTAGGTTCTCTTTTATAAACTAGTTTGTATCAGACGATACTCTATGACATATAGAGTAGGTAATTCGTAATTTTTACTGAACTTTCTTCTCACGTAAAAATGACAAAAAATATTATATATATAATCGTACTAATTTCATGTTATTATACTTTGATTATTTGAATAACTTTATTAGTCGTAAATGAATTCTTCATTATTATAGTTTATAATATAGTCATATAGACATGCAAATGAATAACTTTATTAGTCATCGAACAAAAGATTTTAAAGTTTATAATATAAGATGATAATTGAAATCAATTATATATATATATATATTTTATATTATGACGTTATGGTATGTTTTGTATTACTATATGAAATGGGGCAAGGGTGATCTTTATAGGCCCATTGAATCTTTGTGTTCCCTTTCATTTTTAACTGTGGCTGTCGGCTGTCCTACCAAATCCCACGACTAATCATCCTTTTAATTGAAAGTTTAAGTTTTTGAACACTAACCCATTAGGGTATTTTTGGGTTTTTACTTTCCTCTCACCTTTATATTTGCTTCTTCCTCATTATGATATTTTTGGACAATGACCGTTTTGATATCCATCTTGCTGCCTCCATTGCGCCAAACATAGCTCTGCTGTCACCCCATTGTTTCTTACTACGACACTTGGTGACGGTTTGTACCATTTTTTGTGTCTTCGGTTTGTTTGGATTTTCGGATGACGATGGATCACGACGATGGTGGCGTTGCAAGTTATCAGATTGTTGTTTTGGGCTTTTGCAAAATATCGGTCATCGAAAACCATATGGTGTGGTTAACGGTTCTCGATCTGTGTATTTGCTTGACGTTTACCGATTTATGTATTTGGTTGACGGTTACCGATTTGTGTATTTGGTTGACGGTTATCGATCTTTGGTGGAGGCAAGTTTTCAAAAACTGTTTTGGGGCTTTGCATGTGGTTGACGGTTACCGATCTGTGTCTGTTGGGTTTATTTGTTATCAGAATGGTTTACGGGTGATTGATGGATCCTGGCTGTTTGTTTTCTTTTGAGTATAAATAAGCCCATTGATGAATTGAGCATTAAATCGGTCGAAATCTTAGAGTTCAATTCATTAAACTTTCAAATGTTGCAATTTTGTGTCTAAATGAATTCTGAGTTTGTTTGCATATATGATTTTAAATCGGTTGTTAGCATGATTGTATAAGGTCATCTGAGTATATCTAATTGATATGAAATTTGAACCATTTGTGAGACGTCGGTTCTTGAGCTAAAAACATGGCATTTTTTTATGCTAGACTTGACTGTGATGATTTCAATTCATAAGGGATTCACCATGGCGTGGCAGTATCACAATTGCAGCCATGGTGTTATCTTACCTTTTAAATCTCTTAGCCATAAAAGTTTTAATTATAGGGGGTGTGAGTTTTATTCCTTTGATGTTGCTAAGTGTTTAACTACAATCTTATTGTTTAATTTGCTTAACATTAAGTATATGTCATTAAAGATTTGACCATTTTATGTCTAAACAAATATGTAATCGGTTCTCATGAAAATGTCTAAAGTCTCAACTGACATCCATACGTAAAATTAGTTTATTATTTATTTCAAATTTGATGAAAGGCGTAAAATAGAAAGCACGACGGCTGGCAATCCAAATCGCTAAATCCGCTTATTAAATCAAACCCAACTTGCTGATAAAGATGTCGTAAACCGAAATCAAGCTGAAATATAAAACGCTCGCGCGTTGCGCGAGCGGACGCATATTCCTAGTCTTATTAATATTCCTTGATTATTCTTTAGGTTACCTACTTTATTGTAGGCTTTGTAGCTAATTAACGATTTTATTCTAATGCTAGCTAGGGCGCATACTATTAGACTAGTATACATTATATGTGCACCAATGTATAGTATAGGGTTATATATCGTAACTATTGTATTTATATATATCAGATCAATGAGAAGGGGAGATCATCTCGAATAATTCTATTATGGTATCAGAGCACTCTCTGAATACCCGAAACCCTAAATATTAACAAACCCTATGGCGGCGGCGACCACCTCCTTTCTTCAACATAATTTTCTCCAATGGCAGCCGGTAACCCACCCATCCCTCCACCACCCCCACCACCACCTGCTGTTGATAAACTACATCCGGCTGCAACCGTAACAAACATCCGTTACATTAAAGGTACAATGCACATGGGTCTTCACATGCAAAACAATTCTATCTCCTCTTTGGTTGCATATACTGATGCTGACTGGGCCGGTTGCCCTGACACACGACGCTCTACGTCTGGCTACTGTATTTTTCTGGGTGATAACCTGATCTCGTGGTCGTCCAAACGCCAATCCACGGTTTCACGTTCTAGTGTTGAGGCAGAATACCGTGGGGTTGCAAACGTCGTTGCTGAGCTATGTTGGATCCGCAATCTGCTTCTTGAACTGGGTCATCACCCGAACCGTACTTCAGTGGTATATTGTGACAATGTGAGTGCCATTTACTTATCTGGTAATCCAGTTCAACACCAACGTACAAAACACGTCGAAATCGACATTCATTTTGTACGTGATCAAGTGGCACGCGGTTATGTTCGTGTGTTGCACGTCCCTTCTCGTTATCAACTAGCTGATATTTTTACCAAGGGTCTTCCACGGAATCTTTTCAACGATTTTCGTACCAGTCTAAGTATCCGAGACCCTCCTCCTTAGACTGAGGGGGTATATTAGACTAGTATACATTATATGTGCACCAATGTATAGTATAGGGTTATATATCGTAACTATTGTATTTATATATATCAGATCAATGAGAAGGGGAGATCATCTCGAATAATTCTATTACATACATACAAATGAAATCAAGTTCTTAGTCAAGCATTTTGTAATTCAAATCTAAGACTAGTTATCTGATAAGTTTGCTTTTAATATAAGTTTAAACGTACATGATAAAGTAACATAGGTTGACGCTTCTAAGCAATTTGATTGTCGTGAAAATCAAATTTATGATGTTTTAATGTTGAAATGGAGTGCTACATGAGATTTAAGTAAAATATGTTGGGGAATTTCTGTAAATGTAATCACTTTAGATATCTGAGAGTCGTAGTACACTTTCAGATCAAAACTATTTGCGGTTCAAAATGTTTTGATCGGATAAAACTCAGATTAGAGCACAAAATCAAGTATGAAATTGAGGAAGTTTTTGAACCAACCAACAAAAAATATGATCAAGAATGATGATATCAAAATCTGGGATCCATAACTGCTTTTGCAGTTAGATAGCAGTTATCCAAATAGTTTTTTTATTCATTAAAATATACATACGAAATTTAAATAACGTTAATCTAATTACACGAAAATAGACAGTAAATTAAAATACGATCTTTAGTCTCATGGATTTGCGTCCGGTTTGTGATGATGTAGTATGGTGGCCTTTAGGTTCCGTTTTTGCTACTGCATGTGGTACGTTATTTGTGCCAACGACTATATGTGTATTGATAACACAAATATTTTGAGCAATAACTCTTATTGTATTTTTGGTGATTCACCTCCAAGGGCATTTTGAACGCCGCCTTTAAAGTGATTTTGGTTGTGGTGCGATGTTTATCCGCTGAGTTTAGTGGTGGTTATGGATCCCTGGTGATTTTATTTTGAACGGTCATCTTCAAAATGATTTGGCTATGGTGTGATGTCTATCCAAGAATTAAACGCCTCCGAAATGTTAGCAGTAGCATAATCACACTTTGATGTAGCTCCAAACCTATACTAGTTATATGATCAAATATGCAACAAGTTCTACACATTGCAATTACACAGGTTTATCATATTGTTGAGCATAGAGAGTGTTTCAAGCACTTATAACCCTACTAGATTAGTACCCGTGTACTACACGGATTTTAGTTTTATAGGTTTTAACTCAATTTACATATCAAATTTATTCTTAACATATCTCTTATTAAATTGATTTGGATATTTACAAATATATTCATATAAAAATCATATGTTACAATAAAGGATATGCTTTATAATAGTTGGTAAATTTTTATTGGAACATATCGGGTTAGGAGATAATTCATGATAATTGTTAATTTTTTTATTTAAACATATCGAGTTATGAGATAATTAATAAAAATTGGTAAACTTTAATTTGAACATATCGGATTATGATAAATCATAATAATTGATAAGTTATTTATTTGAACATATCAGGTTAAAAGATAATTCATGATACTTGGTACATATCAGGTTAAAAGATAATTCATGATACTTGGTACATATCAGGTTAAGATATAGATCATGATAATTGGTAAATTTTGTATTTGAACATATCGGGTTAGGAGATAATTGATGATAATTTGTGAATTTTTAATTTAATCATATCGGGTTATTTCGAATATGGAGCATACCATGACCCGTCTAAAAATTCTCCATCAAATTAATTTAGAACATGACACCTAAGCAAAATCATATGTGGAGTAGTTAAAATGGTGACATGCGGATGTGTTACTCAATTATTAGAATAGGTAGATTAATAATTTCAAGTAATTGTTAGGCTCATGTTTCAAGCTTTTAGTTTCACCCTTAGAATAGGTAATTATTAGAATAGGTAGATTAATAATTTCAAGCTTGGGTTATTGGATTTTAATAATACGAACTTTAATGAATTGGCCGATATTAATCCCAACTTTAAAAATTCTCTCTGACAGTCCCAACTTGTAATTTATTTTCCTCCATCAAGCCTTTTATAACGGATACTCAAAAAACCTACCAGACCATTTTTGTGTCTCATTAAAACCTTACCCGGCCATTTTTGTGTCACACTTATAAAAGGTTCGATGGAGGAAAATAATTTACAAGTTGGGACTGCCACAGGGAATTTTTAAAGTTGGGATTAATACCGGCCAATTCATTAAAGTTCGGATTATTAAAATCCAATAACCCTTCAAGCTTTGAATTGTGAAAGTGTCACTAAATGTAATAAATAAATCATGTGCCGCTCGATTAAAAAAAGATCATCATGCGCGCTGGTCATATATCAAGCTTTGAATGGGCTTTTATGAATCAAATTGATATGCCATCGGGTACGGATCCAATACCAACTAGAAAGCATGATGCTCAATCACTCATAATCATTTCATACTTAATAATCCTATCCAAAACCATTTCAAAATTTACCTTAAAAATCGATAAACTATAAAACTTGGACGATCATGTCAAGTTATCAACTCTTAACTACTTACTAATCCCAACACGTACTGAATGGAAACAATGTGACTACATTCTTGGATCTTTGATGAGAATTTTAAATACCATTTAGCCGGCCTTCAACAACAGTTTAATTTCTAACCCAACATTGTCAAGAGCTCCAAGCCTGTACCAGTACCTTATAAAATCCTCGACCTTGAAACTCTTTGTGGTCTTCTCGATATCAAACCCTCATTAATGTTATCACTCACGTACCTTAACCCCTTAATTTCCGTCTTTCTCCAAAACCGCTACATGCTCATTCTTGAAGAATCGAGACCAAACACCCACACACCGGCCTATCACTGCCCTCACGACACGTACACAACCTCCTCCCGTTCCTAAATCTTTGATTACAACAATGTGATGTTTTGGTGATCATCCAGTTCTATTTCCAACTCGATACCTTTATATCTTTTAAGCTCGCTAGCTATATGAGGCCGGTGTTACCCTGAGCTCATTTACTATTATATAAGTTAAGCGCACTTGCAGCTCCTACTCGGTGTCGTTCCCTTTGACACACGTATATTTGATGTTGAACCGTATTTTGATACTACATATCAAACATAATTTGAAAACATTAGTTAAAATATGTTTTTTTTTGTATTTGTTGCAAATTGGATGTCTTCATCTAGCAAATACTAACCGAAAGATATTATTTCAATAAAAGTTTCAACCCTACAACATTTAGGCATGATGTAATGCGGCGTCACAAGGTAATATTTTACAAATTTATTTTTCATTTGTGTTAATTAACATTTTTTTACTCATGTAATATTTATGTTAATCTCTTTGTACACTAGTCACTAGAAATAGTTAGAGGTGCACAAAATAACCGGTTATCAATTGATTGAGGAATAACTGGTTAGGGTATTTTTTTAACTGCAAGTTTGTAACCAATTAGCGATTTTTTATGAATAACTGGTTATTAACCAGTTTTTTTGAAACCAAATTTTAACCGATTCACAGGTTTACCGGGAAAAAACCCGAAAAAATAATAAAATATTAGAAAAAACCGGTTATTAACCGAACTAGTTAAAGCGAATAACCAAGTTTCTCAATAACAAAAAATAACCGGTTAGGATATTAAATAACCAGTTAACCGAAATTAATCGATTTGTACACCTCTAGAAATAGTTAGTGAGGTTAAGGTAGAGGTGCACAAATCGGTTTTTTTGAAGAACCGGTTCCGGTTCTTGTTGGCGTTAAAAGAACCGGTTCTTACAAGAACCGGTTCGGTTCTAGAACCGGTTTTTGGTGAAAAAACTAGAACCTAGTAACCGGTTCCGGTTCCTAAAAAACCGGTTCAGGTTCTTAAAAAATACCTTTTTTTCTATGATATGGGCCGGAAGTAACATTAAAAATTTTAAATATTACAAGATATATAGCTTTTAAAACATTAAATAAATAACAACACTAAAACATACCGGTTTTTCAAGAACCGGTTCTTCCAGGAACCGGTTTTTCCAAGAACCGGTTTTTTTAGGAACCGGTTCCGGTTCTTTTGGAACCTATAATTTGGAAAAAATAGTAAAACCTATTCAGAACCTACGGTTCAGTTCCGGTTCCGGTTCGGTTCTTGTAGAACCGATTCTTCGAAAAACCGGTTTTCGGTTATTTGATTGGTTCCGGTTCCGGTTTTTTTTTGCACCTCTAGGTTAAGGTATACGGAACTCATGAGATAATAAGCTCCTAATGAATAACAGGCCCATTTAACCTCTACTCATTAGCCCAGTTGAAACCAACTCCATTACATAGCAGGACCCACCACTCTATCTATTGACATCCATAAAATTCCACGTGTTAAAACAACAACCAATCACCATAAATATCAAATACTTCAACGTCTAAAACTTAAAAAACACAAACACTTCAAAAACAAATAAATATCACAATATCCCTGCAACTGCAATAGCTTCAAGTTACAGAACAAACAATCACCATGGCCGGAAGATCACTTCCGATCTCTCCATACTCTCCTTCAAAGCATCTCCGGCCACCGGACACATCAGTTTGTCGGAAACAACTCATCAGCTTCAATTCAAATTCAAACTCCAATTTTCACTTCAGATGTAAGCTTCAGTTTCTCTCCGGTGTTGATGTGTTCATGAACCGTTCACGTTTGGGAAGTAATCAAGTGTGGCGGATCCGGTCGGATGTTAGATCCGAATCGTGTGAAGTTTCGAAGTCAGCGCCTGGATCGTTTAAGTTTAAGGAGAAATTGAAGGTTGAGGTTGTGGAGAGGGATGGAAATGGAGATGAATTTGCTCCGTGGTGGGAAGAGTTTCCGAAACGATGGACGATTGTTGTTTTGTGCTTTTCGGCTTTCCTTCTATGCAATATGGATAGAGTGAGCTCTTACTATTATTACTAGTGTAGCAAACTTGAATTGATCATCGTTAAGTTGTATTGTTTGTGTAGAATTTACGCGTTTTAAGCTGCTTTAGATGAGAATCGAATGGAATTGATCGAATTACCTTATGTTTTTAGGTAGGTGAATAGTTGTCGACACTTTAATATTGTTTAATTTATAGTATTGAATTCATATTTGGAGATATGGAAGATTGGAACAAACTTGAATTGATCACGATACATGGTTAATTTGTATTGTTTGTGTAGAATTTACTCATTTGAAGCTGTTTTTAGTTGAGTTTCAAATGGAATTGATATAATTAGCTTGTATGTTTTCGTGGATTAAAGGACAGTGTTTAGGGATTTGAGTTAGATTGTTGTGTATGGCAGGTAAATATGAGCATTGCCATACTACCGATGTCGTCTGAGTTCCATTGGAATTCTACAACCGTTGGTTTAATACAGTCGTCTTTTTTCTGGGGCTACCTTCTCACTCAGGTTTTCCCAATTTCTTCAAGGATTTAGTTTGATTCTTGTTGTTTATTGCCTTTGGGACATCAGATACATCCATGTGAATACACTGTCAAGACTTGGGTTCACTTGTTTTGTGATTTGAAGTTTTGAACTAATGGTAATTAAGCTTTAGATTGCAGGAGGCATTTGGGCAGACACTGTTGGTGGGAAACGTGTTTTGGCATTTGGTGTCATATGGTGGTCTGTAGCTACGGTTCTTACTCCTGTTGCTGCAAAACTGGGATTACCATTCCTACTCATAGTGCGTGCATTTATGGGTATAGGGGAGGTTCGTTTTCTTCCTCGCATCTCTTCTCAATCTCGACTTTTGAATCTTTTTTATGCACTTCAAGTTTCTCATAAAAGTTCATTTGATCTTCTTCTTTTAGGGTGTGGCCATGCCAGCTATGAATAATCTTTTGTCAAAATGGGTTCCTGTTGCAGAGAGAAGTAGATCATTGGCACTGGTATACAGTGGAATGTACCTTGGGTCTGTCACGGGCCTTGCATTTTCACCATTCTTAATACATTCGTATGGATGGCCCTCGGTCTTTTTCTCTTTTGGCTCTCTAGGGACAGTGTGGGCTGCATTATGGTTAAATAAGGTACTCTTTTCATACTTATGCAATATAAACCAAAGGGCATGTGGCATTGAGGGTTCAAGTCCCATGGTGTACAATAGGTTTAGATTTGGGAGTAGGATTAAAGGGTGTGTAAGTTAGTTGTTCTAAAAAAGATTATTCAATCTCGGCTAGGATTCAAGGGTTCAAGTCCCATATCCTAAAAGGCTATATTTTATAACCAACCATAAGTCAATCACAATCTTTTTGGGTGATGTATTCGTTTTTATTTTCAAGACTTCTATTATGTTTTTCTAATGTTTTGTAAATTTTAGGCATACAGTTCACCTCTTGAAGATCCTGGACTTCGTCCTGAAGAAAAGAAGCTTATCTTTCAAAATAGAGTTTCTGAGGAGCCTGTTAAACGTATTCCCTGGGGATTGATTTTGTCGAAAGCACCCGTGTGGGCTTTGATAACTTGTCATTTTTGTCACAACTGGGGAACCTTTATTCTCCTTACATGGATGCCTACTTACTATAACCAGGTTGGTCTTTCTATTTTGCAATATCAGAAGTTTCTCATTCTGTTCTAGAACATTTTAACCAATTTTCTATGTTGAAAATTTGTATGCCTGGTCACATAATGTTAAGAAAACACTGCAAAATCCTATTTAAGGACCAAATACTAGTAGTCTTATCAGTTATCACGTAATTATGAAAACTGATGTGATATATGGTGAAAACAACTGAGTAGTTTGACCATAATCCCAGATTTTCGACTGAAACATCGCTTCTTTACTGAAAATGGTACAGGTCCTGGGCTTCAATCTAACAGAATCTGGGCTATTTTGTGTATTGCCTTGGCTAACAATGGCATTTTCTGCCAATCTTGGAGGCTGGATAGCTGACACACTTGTGAGCAAAGGGTATTCTGTGACCACAGTTCGAAAGGTAATCTTTAGAAGAGATAAAATGAGCGGGTGGGGATGGTTGGGTTTGCACGAAACACTTTTTGTCCAACGTTTTAACAAATAATAGTTTGTCAAATACGTTTAAAAAGTTAGTATTGTTTCAGTCATAATCTAGGTTCTTGAATAAGATGATTAGAAGGTTGTGACATATGTGTTCCACTTTGGGAGACTTTGGCGCGTTCCACAATTATTAAACTATTTCCTTTTAAGCTAGTTTTCTAATTTTATGCTGAGATAACACAACAAAATCTAACATTTCTCTCTCATGCCATGTCTAGAAAAATGTATCAAAGATTTAATGTTTTATTTGATAGTTGCTTTTTCATATTACTTATCCTATTACCCAAAAACAAACTCAGGTAATGCAGTCAATTGGATTTCTTGGACCTGCCTTTTTCTTATCTCAATTAGGCCATGTTGACTCTCCTGCAATGGCTGTCGTTTGCATGGCGTGTAGTCAGGTTTGTGCTAAATTGTATGCTTGATTCTAATTAGAACTTAAAACTGTCAATGACTTAGCTATATTCTTATTTCAAGTATTGCATGACTTTTGGCCCGTTCCACCATTATTAAACTATATTCTTATTTTATTAATAGCATTTGACCAACTTTGGATAGTGAAAAGAAATGACTAAATACGTAAATCTACAGGGTTCTGATGCATTTTCACAGTCTGGTTTATATTCAAATCATCAGGATATTGCCCCTCGATATTCCGTGAGCATCTTTTTTCTCAAGATTGACTCTATCATAACTACAACCAAAATCTGAAATTATTTAAACCTTTTATTTTTATGTTAATCAACAGGGGGTGCTACTTGGTTTGTCTAATACTGCTGGAGTCCTGGCTGGTGTCTTTGGTACTGCAGCCACTGGTTACATCTTGCAACACGGTACTCGTTTATCCCTTTACTACAAAGACAAGTATATTTATAGGTGGCTATCTCGACCCATTTACTTTTGAACGGGTCAACTTTGGTTATTTATTATCTCAAGGGATCAATGGGTACATTGAAAAAAAATGGCTAGAAGAGAAAATTATAGTGTTTCCTGTATTTTAATCGAAAAATCTAAAATGTTTAAATAAGATTATATTTTCATTTTTTACCATCTAAACGAGAGACTGTTAAAATTTGGAGAAACTTAGCAATTGGTAACATGTGGATCAGGTTCATGGGACGAAGTCTTTGAGGTAGCAATCGGGCTATATTTGGTTGGAACAGTGATATGGAACCTTTTTTCAACCGGTGAGAAAATAATCGACTAAATTACATTAATCTAGTTTGCCACCCATAATGAAGCGAATTCATATCGACAAGTGGGTGCAAGCATTTTTTGAGGCTTAATAGATACAACGATGGCATGATTTCACAAGCTCAAAAGATGACCTTTTGGCACAAAGAAATGGTGTGAAAATATTCATGTAAAGTACAGCCACCTTTTTATATAGCCATTTCACAGGTGCAAAGATAGGGAAGTATAGGAAGATTAGACACACATTTTGGTAGAATTTGTATATTATATGACCCTAATATATAACATGCAAAATTATTTCAACATTTATGAAATATACCTTTTTATATGTAGTTTTATAGCATGACCTATTTTCTTTTAAAGTGTCGAGTGCTCGTGTGGTTTACACTTTTTAACTTGCAAATCACTCGGCATTAAGTTTGCAGTTTTAACCATTGGGTCAGTTAATTTTCTGGATTTGTATGCAAGTTACATAGTTATTACTTGTTAGATTTGGGTAGAGGTGGAAAAGTAGACGGGTTAGGTAACGGCTCAGGTTTGGAGATTTTAACATGCAGTTTGCTCTGTTTGCAGTTGGGTAGTTTTAACCATCGGGTCAAATGGGTAACTGTTTTACACAATTAGAGTGACCTGACACTTTCTGTCCATTAATTTTTTTCATTAATATGGTTACACAAAGTATATTCTTATAGCAATAAGACAATAATAATCTAAGTCTTTTATATTAATATTGTTAGAACAATTGGTTGATTGGAATGAAATGAATTACCATACAACTGATTGTTCGATGATTGATTTGACAGATTTAAGTAAAACAGAGATATTGACAATTTGACTCTGTGTGTGTTTTTGAGGTGAAAATGTCTAACCCCTTACAAATGAATATTGCTACCTATTTATAGCTTTCCTATACATGGTCCGGTACTTGTCCACATCTCATCCTTCATTGCTTCATTCCCTTTTTCTCTGATCCGATCCACAAAAGTACCGCACCTCATCAAGACCCCCCAGTCTAACTTGTATGAAGAAACTGATTTCTTTGAAAAAAAACGCAAAAAGTACCGCACCTCATCGTCTTCCTTTTCATACCTGTAAGTATATATATATATATATATATATTTATATCTTCTTGTTTAAGCATACTTTAAACCTTCACTTCCCGTGCACTCACTTTCCTGTTCTTCTTTTCTAAAATATCTTCTAATTATCTTCATCATCTTCCTCATCATACGTCTTTTATAAACCAGATCTGCAATTGTTTCTGAGACGCATCATCTGTGAAGAATCTAGATTCCACCATGTCTGCATATGAAGGTATCTAAACAATTCTTGCCCTAACCCTTTCTTTTCCTTCTTTATTTCTTCGCTTGCAATTTCCCTGCATTTTGCATATTATACTTCCCATCTACAACAATGGCTGAGAAGGTTAAATGTAATATGCATTTGTGCTTTTCGAAACTAAAGGAATCTCAATTACAAAAATTAGTAAAGAAATATGATATTCCGGCTGATCTTCACCCAACACTACCGCCGGCTAATACCGCTGTATATCCATTTCCATCCCATCGGATTCCTTTATATACCCACTTGTTCAAAACCGCCAATTGCAGGATACCCTTCACTCGTTTTTTAATGAAAACCCTTATGTACTACGGCATTCACATATCTCAATGTGCTCCATTGGAATAGCCAAAATTATTCATTTTGAAATCACCTGTAGAGCTTTGGGAGAAGTGCCCGATCTCACCGTTTTTAGGAAATTTTTCCACATTACCAAAGCTGGTGATTGGTACACTTTTGAGCGACGCCGATCCATAGCCTTGTCTTGCTTTACCAGCGCCCTTACCGGCCTTAAAAATTGGAAAGACAACTTTTTTTATGTGGATGATCGTTGTATACCCCTTGAAATGAGGTGGAGACCTAATAATGCCACATCCATAAAAGATACCGAACCTCCCTCTCACCTGGTGAACAACACCCTTTTTCTTAATATTGCTGCTGCATCCCACCCCGTCCGCAAATATCCGGAGCACATATTAGTTGTTGGGTGGATCAGTCGAAAATGGCCTCATGATCACAAATGGCCCTCAATATCAAAAGATGAACAAGGTATTTTCAACAACTCAAATTTTCCTCAATCTTCACTGAAAAGAAAATTTTTCTACCCTTATACACTACTATGCTTTCATGGATATATATATATATATATATATATATATATTATTTCAGAGGTTGATCTATCAGACATACTGCAAATGGATAATTTCACGGATCTAACTTTTGAAGGACTAGACATGGACCCATCAGATCAGCCTTTTTTAGATCGAAATACCACCGCCTTCCAAGATGTCCGTCCTACCCTTGTAACTGACGTTCCTTCCAAATCTACCAGTCCTGTGCATACCTCTTCCCCAGTTCCCGATCTTACTATCAACCCTGACAACCCTTTAAAAAGAAAGAAGTCGATTGCAAGTGGATCCAAGAGAAGGATCCGTCTCAATACCGAGAGTGCCCCTGGTTCTTCAAAATTCCCAACATCGTCCCACACTAGCAGCTTAGAAAATCCTTCTAGCCATCTCCAAGGAGAAGATATAAATCGAGAATCCCTTGCCCGTAGAATTAGACAACAAAAAACTCCCGAATCCCATGACCCTATTACCTTCTTAAATAAAACACCAACAAAAACTACCTCTCAACATAACCTGGAAAAATCACCGGAACATACACCTTCACCACCTTTGTTTTCATCCCAAGATCCACCTTTCCCTAAAGCAACCCCGTCACCCTTAAAAAATGTACCCTCTCCTTTACCCAAGGAAGTACGTACAGATCCCGATCCTACCATTCCTGCATCATCCCAAACTACCAATCCTCCAGCTCCCAACTATTCTCAATGGATTTCTCATGAAATTACCATGTCTCCTTTCATTGGCCCAAATTCTTCCCACTCTTCTCAATACGACCCCAACCAACCATTCATCCCTCACTGGCAGATACTAAACAAGGACTCCGTGCTTGACGTTGATATTGCTCGCCAATTCCTTCATCATGCTACAACTCCCAAAGACCTAAACATCCTTCGTCAATTATCTCCAATGGATTTTTCTAACGGAGCACATTTGAACCATGCTCAATCCATCGGCTGGTTTTCTGAAATGCATCGGCGATGGGTGGAAGCAGAAATGAAAGTCCAACAATTATCCCATGAAATCCGTTCCATTCAAGAAGCCAATGCATCCATCCATCAATTAGAACAACAACTTGAGCTTAAAACCGAAGCACTTCAAAAAGCTACTGCAGTTACAACTTCTCTTCAAAACGAGCTAGATTTGGCACTTCGAGTATCTTCTCGAGAAGTTACAAAAACGGCCACTCTTAAGCAAGAGAAGGAACAACTAGAGATCCGTCTTCATGAAACCCTTACTGAACACGAGAAAACAAAGAAGGACTCAATGCACCAGATTAGTGAACTCATATCAAAGCTCCAAACTTCCGAACAGACCCGATCAGAATTAAACAAGAGTACCATCCTTTTTTTTTATTATTATGCTTTGTCATGCTTGATCATGCTTATCTTACTGTTTTCTTTTTTAAAGGAAATGAAGAAAAAGATCGAACCATACAGAAGCTTGAAGAAAAGCTGAAGACCCATGAGGATCAAGCCAGTTTACTTCAGAAAGAAAAATCAGAGCTTAACAATATGAAAGAATGGTTATTCTCCGATGGTCTAGGTACTATGGCTAGGAAAATAGTAAAAAGCCCAGAGCTGGTGAACAGTATAGCTTTGGTTAATTCAAGGATGCGCCAGCTTGGATATAAAGAAGGAGTGATAGCAGGATACTCCTTCGGGAGTCGCGGAAAACCTATCAACGAGGTTCATCCTCCTGTGGATGAAGGTATACAAAGCAAAGTTTTGTCGGCTGTAAGAGGTATTAGCGACGTCCAGTTCCGGCTAGTGTCAGATTTACAAGGAAACCCTCAAATTTCACTACCGGAACTGCAGAAACTTTTGAACACAACCGCTCCTAGTGCATCCAAATCTTTAGTTCATCCAGATCCTTAAATAATCTTGTTGATCTCTCTTTTTATATATGTATGCACTGTATGCACTTCTAAACACCTATGTCTGATCCTGTACTTAACATCGCTTTTTGTATTTTATGTACTGAATCATGTTTTGTAAGAACATCCACCCCCTTATATATATATATATATATATATATATATATATATATATATATATATATATATATATATATCAAGTGCGTCCACTTGTTGATATTAACACCACGCATTGCTTTTTACCTTATAGGCTTTTTAAGGATCTATTGTGGTTTTATTCCACATAGATCACCTAATGGGTATGTTTGAGCAAAAAACCATCTCTTCATTGATCATAACGAACAAACTTCAGTTTTTATTATCTCAATTTCTTATTACAACACAAATGACATTTTTGATCATTCTAATTGAATTACAAGTAACATTTTTTCAAATGTATACCGTTCCATGTACGAGCAACTGGTAACCCCTCAATTGTTTGTAACATATACGCTCCTTTTCCGACCACTTTCTTAATGATGGTCCTTCCCATCTTGGTCCCAATTTACCGGTGGACTGGACTCGACTTGCCTCATTGCATCGGAACACATATTCTCCTTCTTTAAAGGTTTGCTTTACAACACGTTTATTATAATACCTCTCTATCTGTTTCTTATACTTTGCCTCTCGAATAGCCGCCACCTCCCGTCTTTCTTCCAATAAATCCAAATTTTCTTTTAAAGCTTGCTCATTATCTCCTTCATTAAGCATTCTACGCGTCGGCATGCCAATTTCAACAGGAATTACCGCTTCTGTCCCATACGTTAAACTGAAAGGTGTTTCTCCTGTACTAGTTTTTGGCATAGTCCGATGTGCCCATAGAACATGTGCAAGCTCATCAGCCCATACAAAACCACTTGCGCTTAATCGCACCTTTATCACGAACCAACTTTTTAGAATATTAATAAGATTAATTTATTTGCTCTAAATGTTAAGAAATTAAATATACCTTTATACCCTCAACAATGCTCCTATTAGCTCTTTCCACCTGACCGTTTGCTTGAGGGTGTGCTACAGAAGCAAACACCTGTCGGATGTGTAAATCCTCACACCACTTTTTGAATGGATTGTCAGCAAATTGTCTGCCATTATCACTAACAACATACAACGGTAGGCCGAACCTGCAAACTATGTGCTCCCATACAAATGTTTTCACATGTTGTCCTGTAATTTTTACCAACGGCTTGGCTTCGACCCATTTTGTAAAGTAATCCACAGCCATCAAGATGAACTTTACCCTTCTTGAAGAGACAGGAAAAGGACCCACAATATCTATACCCCATTTCTGGAAAGGCCAAGCGGCTGTAACTGGTATCATGTCATTTTTTGGTCGCAAACTCACCGGGGCATGTTTCTGACAATCCATGCATGACTGCAGCTCCGCCACAGCACTCTTATGCATTCCCAACCAATAATACCCTGCGTTAATTACTTTAGCTATCACCATCCTAGGGGCCAGCATGTATTCCACAAATTCCCCAATGTATTTCTCTAATCACGTAACTTGCTTCTTCCGGATCTAAACATCGTAACAGGGGTCCCAAAAAAGTACGCCGATACAACGCACCATCCACCATTTGATATTGCAATGACCTAATTTTTATCTTCCTTGCTTCAGCTTTGTCGTCCGGCACTTTACCATGCATCAAGAATTCCACTATCGGAGTCATCCAATTATCCGGAGTTACATCCACCACACATACGTCCACTGTTTGTATCGATGGTTTTTCTAACACTTCCACACGGACTTCTTTTGCCAAATGCTCAAACGCCACTGAAGCCAACTTACTCAATGCATCCGCTTTTTTATTCTTACTTCGAGATATATGAAACACCTCGCAAGCATCAAAGGATCGTACCAAAGCCTTAGCCCGTTCCAAATACTTGGCCATATTTTCATCTTTTGCTTCATATTCTCCAGAAATCTGATTAGCAATTAACATAGAGTCTACGTATACTTTCATCCTTTTTACACCTACTTTGTGAGCTAAACGCAGACCGGCTAAAAATGCTTCATACTCGGCTTCATTATTAGAACTTGGAAAATCCAGCTTTAATGCATATGTTAACTCGTGACCCTCTGGACTCACAAGTATCAACCCTGCCCCACATCCTTCTTCATTTGAAGCTCCATCCGTATGCAACGTCCATTCCTTCAACTCACTAGCTATCTCTTCACACGTAACTGCCTCTTCCCCTTCCGGAATTTCCGCTATAAAATCCGCCAACACTTGCCCTTTAAAAGATATTCGTGGTTTAAATTCTATCTCAAATGGTCCCAACTCAATCGCCCATTTAACCAATCTTCCCGATATTTCCGGTTTCTTTAACACCTGTTGTGTTGGCTGATTTGTTAAAACTGTTACAGTATGCGCCTGAAAGTACCTTCGTAACCTCCTAGAAGTATACACCAAAGATAAAGCCAATTTCTCTAACACCAAGTATCTTTCTTCATAATCTTTTAGGACACGACTAATGTAATAGATCGGAATTTGAACACCTTCCCTGTCTACCATCAACACTGAACTGACTGCTGACTTTGCTACAGCCAAATATAAGTATAACCTTTCACCCACTCTAGGAGCCGCCAACTTAGGTAAAGCACATAAATGTTTTTTCAGTTCTTCAAATGCTTCCCCTGCTTCCTCTGTCCACTTAAAATCATTCTTACCCAAACTCTGTTTTAGAACTTTCATGAACGGAAGAGATCTCTCCGCTGCTTTAGCTAAAAATCATTGTATCGCCACTAATCTCCCATTAAGTACCATGATATCTTTTACTGAGGAAGGAGCCACCATTTTCAATACCGCTTCCACTTTTGATGGGTTTACTCCTATGCCATCGGAATCTATCATCATTCCCAAAAATTTCCCTGACTTCATACCAAAAGAACACTTCTTCGGATTTAAACGCATCTGAATTTCCCGAAGTCTTCCGAAAGTCTCTTTGATGTCCTCAATCATCTGTTCTTCAGAATCACTTTTTATAACTACATCATCCACGTACGCTTCCAAATTCCTTCCATATTGTGGTTGAAAAGTTTCATCCATTAATTTTTGATATGTAGCTCCGGCATTTTTTAACCCGAACGACATTTTAGTGTAACAAAACAAACCTTCCTTTGTAACAAAAGCCGTTTTATCTTCGTCTTCTTTGCACATCTGTATCTGATGATAACCCTTATAAGCATCCAAGAAACATTTAAATTTGAATCTAGCTACCGCCTCTACTCTCTCATCGATGTCTGGTAGCGGATAACAATCCTTTGGACACGCATTATTCAAATCTTTAAAATCAATGCACATGCGCCAAGAATTATCACTTTTCTTCACCATATCTGGGTTAGCCACCCAGGTTTGATATTGCACCGGTCGTAAGATGTCTGCTTCAACTAGTTTCCTGATTTCCGTCATTACCGCTTTGCTCCTTTCCGCTCCCATGCTCCTCTTCTTCTGTTGTACCGGTCTTCTAGAATCATACACCTTCAACTTGTGTTCTGCATACTTCCTTGGTACTCCTTTCATATCCGATGGTTGCCATGCAAAAACATCCAAGGAATTAGTCAACAAATCCCACAACTTTAGCTTGATCTCTTCTGATAAATCTGTTCCAACTTCAATCTTTTGCCCTGAAAAACAGTCATTTATTACCCACTGTTCAGATGCTTCTTTCTTAATTTCTCCAGAAAATGACCCTTTTAATCCCCCATCGGAATGACGAACTTCTGCCACATGTACCATCGATTCTGTCATCAATGTAACCAACCCCTTTGGAGTTGGAAATTTTATCGCTCCATGAACAGTAGATGCTACTGCTCCCAATGCTCTAATACCAGATCTGCCCAAAATGATATTATGTACCGAACAAGCTTTAACCACCAAAAAAGTCATAGGTAATGTCCTTACCAACTGCCCGTATCCCATTGTTACCATTAACGTCAACTGTCCCACTGGCCGTACCATTTCTCCCGAAAAACTTTGCAATGGTGCATTAACCGGTAACAACAATTGCTGAATTTCCTCATCCAATTGTTGAAAACATTGATAATACATAATTTCCAAAGCGCTTCCATTATCCACATATATACGCCGCACCTGATGACCCGCCATTACCGCTGAAACTATTATTGGACCATCATGCACTTCTTCCGGACCAATAGCTGGAAAACATATCTCTTGATACATCCACCTTTCTATATTCGAACCTGCCCTTTTCACATTCTTTTCAAAACTACATTCTGCAGCCTGCACCATCCCTATCACCTTATGTACTCCTGGTTCTCCCTTTCCATCCTTAATTGCTTTGACCAAATGATTCAGACGTCCAGTCTTTACCGCCTTTTCAATTTCTTGCTTCAATATCCAACATTCATCTGTATCATGCCCTTTATCCCGATGGTACTCACAAAACTTGTGAGAATTCTTATTAGCTGTTGGCCTTTGCTTTACTGGTGTTGGAAAAATAACTCCCTCCGTTGCTAAGATCTGCCTCGGAGTTTTACTCAGTTCAGTGTACTGTATGAATCGTGGATGTTGTCCAGTATATCGCACCATATTGGTACTAACAGGTTTTGTACCTGATTGTGCCCTTTGACCACCACCCCACTGCTGCCTTCTTATCACAAAATTATGCGCCACTGCTCCTCTATTGTTATTGCTTCTAAACGATGATCCTGTCATGTTACTGCATGTTGCTTTTCCTTTCACAAACACCCGAGCTCTATCCATTAACACTTCCATAGTCTGCGGTAAATCCTCATGCAATTTTTCAACCAATTGCGCATTTCTTACTCCGTGAGAGAAACCTGAAATTCTCAACTGATCAGATGCTCCCTGGATTTGCATGCTCTCTTTATTAAAACGGTTAAGAAACTGCTCCAAACTTTCCGTGTCAAAACGCTTGATGTTATGAATCTCTGTTATTGCTTTCACCGTTTTACGCTGTTGGCTAAACTGCTTGACGAACAACCTTTGTAGGTCATCAAAACTATCAATACTTCCCGTCGGAAGATTATCAAACCATACCCGCGCCGTATCTGCTAATGTTTGAACAAACATTTTACACCACACTGGCATCGTCCAACCCTGTATCTGAGCCGCTCCAAAAAAACTCAAATAAATGCTGATCTGGATCATCCAATCCGTTATATCTTCGAATTCCAGACGACATTTTTAATTTCCCAGGAATTTCCGCTTCAACAATTCTTCTGGAAAATTTTGACACTCCCAAGAGCGAAGACGGCCGATACGGCTTTGTTAAATCACTTAATTCCTCATCATTATCCTTCTTGTTATTACTTCTATCTTGCCAATCCCTTTCCTTCCTTTTCGAACCCTGACCTTCCTGTAGCACATCGTACAACACGGATTTACCATACATTGTTTGCAACTTCATTGGATCATATCCACCACTCTTATCCGCCAATGACTCCGGTGTTCCAAATAACTGAGTTCTTAGTTCTTTCAAACTATCTTCATGCTCCTGCTGCAATCGTAAAGTTCTCAACAAAGTCTTATTTCGTTCCAAAAAACTCGCGTCAAACTCTGTAACTGAATCCTTTTTTTCATTTCGAACTGCCTCCACTTCTTCACTTCGTTCACCTGTATGTACCTCATCAAACACTTTAAGCACGTCTTCGAAGCCTTTCGAACTCATGTCTTTGTCTCCCATATTCTGTCTCAATCAAGCCGTTACAATTCTCCATTCGTGCAAACCTATTCTATGCCTCACAATGAATTAGACTTGCTTTAATCAACACAACGGATGGCGCCATTGTTAGAACAATTGGTTGATTGGAATGAAATGAATTACCATACAACTGATTGTTCGATGATTGATTTGACAGATTTAAGTAAAACAGAGATATTGACAATTTGACTCTGTGTGTGTTTTTGAGGTGAAAATGCCTAACCCCTTACAAATGAATATTGCTACCTATTTATAGCTTTCCTATACATGGTCCGGTACTTTCTTGTCCACATCTCATCCTTCATTGCTTCATTCCCTTTTTCTCTGATCCGATCCACAAAAGTACCGCACCTCATCAAATATGCTAGAGGATTTTGCATTAGTGTGAAGACACGCGTTAGAAATAATTTGTCCATGATGATAACACTCGACAATCAAGCTTGTGCCCCAAAGATTCATGCACTAGTGTAGAGACATGATCAGATGGTTGTTATTATGAAAATCCTAAGTAAATATTTATGCTATAGACACACAAAGTGCTATAAAATCACCATATATATGTTATCTAACAGAAACTTTCCATGCAACTAAAAGGAAACATCAAACCATAAGAGCGTTGTGTATGGGTATGACTATCAAGATATGTGTTGTACGACCAAATACCATGGTTGCCCCGAGTTCAACGCATAGTAGTATGGAACTAAAATACAAAATAAAAGACTACATTTAGATAATAGTATTTACGTCGACAACTTTTTTTTTCTCGAGTGGACATGGTGTAAATGTGTAATCATGTCTAAAACACAAAGACACCTCCTTAGATTTAACAAGCTAGGACCATCGTTTCACTGAGGGGTGATTTGAAATAGGCATGATAACTTGTTACAAAGATCTATCGGTGAATAACACATGACACACCACATCTGCCACGGTAGGATTTGAACTCAACATCTAGTGCTACAAACACAAGTGTTACTAATGAGTCACCAACCCTATTAGTATAAAACTTATTTATGTGGTTAGTTTTTTTCTCCTTGTTACGTTTGGTGAAGAATTTGGAGTGAAGGACACATATCCTTTTTAATTTTTTGCACGTTGTAAATTGTAAACGTACGTCGTCCGGCTACTCCACATGATTTCCTTTATTTTGTTGTTGTTTCTAATTCTTGCATGTAGACCCATGAATTGATTTTGGATATTTAAGAGTTTGATCATGAAAAGAAAAAATATATAAGAAACTTGATAGCAAAGTCTTGTATCTTGCCTAGTTTTTGGGATTCTTTATTACTCATCTTGTATCTTGCCTAATATATATAAAATCACCATATATTTGTTACAGTTATCTAACAGCATTGTGTATGGGTATGACTATCAAGACAAATGTTGTACCCAATACCATGGTTTCCCCGAGTTCAACGCATAGAAGTATGGAACTAAGATACAAAATAAGTGACTAGAGTTAGATAATACTGTTTTCGTTGGCAACTTTTTTTCTCGTGTGGACATGATCTAATCATGTCTAAACCACCTTAGATACAAAATGAGGGCTTGTCACAATGTCACTTGTGTCTTGTGTCTTGTGAGCCGGACCAGACAGGATGATTTCAAATAGGCATGATAACATGTTGTCACAAAGACCCATTTTCTCTTTTAATTTGAACTATTTTAAAGTTTAAATAAAAGTCACAACAGTTCACATATTAATTTGAGTAAATTGCCAAAATAGTCCATGAGTTGTACCGTTTCGACTAGTTTGATTCTTGTGTTTTTTTTCCTGTCTTTTTGGTGTTTGGTTTGTAAAAAATTACCATTTTGGTCCTTCCGTCCAACGTCCGTTAACAGAAAATTATATGGAGTTAATGTTCGGGACCATTTCTGTTAGAAAATAATCAAAACACAAGGACAAAAAATACAGTTTACTCTTTTAATTAAATAATATTTTTTTAATCTACTTTAATATGCTCTTAAAAAATATTATAAAGGGTGAATAATGACTTGTAAATATTAGAAATCATTATTCAAACCATATATATAGTAATTATTATAGTTTATAGACAAAGAAAAATATAAGGAACGAGAAAAGGTTATTTTTCATGTTTTCCTTGTTATTAAGAGTTGTGATCGTATCAATTTTACCACTTTAATCCGTATGTTTTTTTGTTATTTTAGTGTCTGGATTTGTAGAAATTTACCAGTGTCGTTCTTTGACCAACTTCTGTTAGTTTTAACCGTAAAAAACTTGGGTAGTTTAGTTATTTTACGTGATTATGTCTCAGGGACCTAGATGACTAATTATTACGACTCAGGAACCAAAAAGACAATTTATTATTGTTATTATTAAAAAAAGATTTATTATTGATATTACAACAACCACAATAATAATAAAAATAAAATAATAATAAATTATTATTATTATTATTATTATTATTATTATTATTATTATTACAATCCCAGCACCATACTTCCTTCATATTTTTCATGTCAACAACATCAACTACGATTCCCACCAATCAGTTTCCGACAATAGCGTCAACTATGGCCTAAAACAGCCACTGCGATGACAACGATTTCATTTTAAAAGAGTTATTGTGGTGATTCTAAATGATTGCATGTGGGGTGGTGGCTACGGTGTTATGCGGTGGTGTGAAAGGACCCACTCGTCGGGAGTGGGTGGTGGCGATTATTATTGTTGGCCATAGTTGATCTTGCCAGAAACTAATTGGTGGGAAGGGGTCGATCGTAGTTGATGTTGACGTGAAGAACGTGTAAAAATGACGAGGTTGGGTTCTAATTATAATTGTAATAAAAACAACTATAATAATAATAATTATTATAATTATTATTATTATTATTATTAATTGTCATTATGGTCACTGAGATGTAAAATGACTAAACTACCTCTGTTGTTAACAGTCAAAACTAACAGAACTTAGTCAAATGATGAAATTGCCAAAATTCTGCAAATCTAGACACCGGATTTGCAAATTTTTACAAATCCAGACACAAGAATGAAAAAAAAACATATGGATCAAAGTTGTCAAATGGTAAAAACCCAAAAACTATTATGACGTTTCACTCTATATTTAAAAGTAAAATGATTGTAAGAACTAGGGGTGAGCATGAAACCGAAAAAACCGATCCGAAATCGAAAAAACCGAAAACCCAAACCCAAAAAACCGAACCCAAATAGAAACTGTGGGTTTTGGGTTTAATTTATAAAAAAACCGAACTTTTGGGTTGGGTTTGGGTTTTGTTAAAAAAGCGATCCGTAAAAACCGAACCGACCCAATAATGTTTATGTGTATGCTAAATTTCATATATGTAAGACCCATGACCTATGTTTTGTAAAAGCCTATATTGTAATACATTATTATATGATCATATTACATTTTATCTATGATTTATTGGTGGTTTTTTGTCGAAGCAAAATGACATTCAAAATTTTGTTTATGGTTATTGTTTTCTGAGTAAATTTTCTTTTGAAATGTGGTTGATTTTTAATGTTTAAACTTATGAAAACATAAATTTAAACTTTAGTATTATTATACGTTTTCTTGAATCATTAAGAGTTATGTTTATAACTTGTATTTAGTACTAAAAAACAATAAATTTAAAGTCAAGTTGAAAAAACCGAAAAAACTGAACCCAAACCCAGTCCGCAAACCCAAAACCCAAAACCGAAAAACCCAAAACCCATGGGTTTTAAAAACACAAAAACCGTATTTTTGGGTTTGGGTTCGGGTTAAGTCAAAAACCGACCCATGTACACCCCTAGTAAAAACTTACATTTCGAGACTCAAAAGTTTCATATATAGGTTCTCAAAGGTCAAATATAACAAATCGCATCGTGTCATTTCTTTCGATTCATCGTCTCACTGAACCCTTATAGTTAAATTAATAATATATATTTATTTTATGTTCTCATCAATTGCACTTAAATACAATTGGTGGTTGGTCTTGGTTTAGAATAGTCAATTATGGCCGGTGCACCGACGCCCATATAATGTCGAGTTTACTACGTACGGTACACCAGCCATAACATGTCATGTCTCTTCTTGCCATTAATGCTACAACTCTACTCTAATGTTACAATAACATATATATTCACCTTATTTAGATACTTCCAGACAAGTATATATTTATTTAGTTTAATGACACTATAATACACAATACAATATAAACTCGTGCATTTTAATCCATATAAACTCGTATAATAGACTCGTTTTCGGAACAAGATAATTTTTCAGCCTGATGACACGAGGAGAGGATAAATTTACTATTTAATTGTGTACATCGCTTTTGTTTGGAAGGTTAATATTGGTAATTGAGACGAGTATCTCAAGAACCCTTCCCTTAAATTTATTTTCTTGTTCTATAGAAGACATACATACATACATACTATCTTCTATGCCAACTCACCAAATCACTTAAGGATTTTCTTTTTAACTCCCTCTAATTCTCATTGCCATCAGGTTGTATATATTTCTAAAGTCAAAGTTAAGATTTTGCAGCCAATAATTTTAATTTATTATGCAGTTGGACCTTCTCCTGCAACCTGCCAATATAGGCCCCCAATGTTCTGGATATATTTGTCTTGCCCGGCTTGGAAATTAATATTAACCAGTTGCTTGAGCCTTGAGTCGCATGTTACAGTGAGCCATTGACGTGAGGATTTTAGTTGGGAGTGACAGAGGTCAATACCTCATAATTGAGAGTATTAAAATCCAATATCCATAAGAAAAAAGTTCCTGAGTTCGCCACTATATATAAATACAGATAGATATAGAGATTTTACTATGAATGCTCTTTTTATTTTCATCGATCACGATAGGAAAAGCGTTAAAAACACAAAATTCATAACCTACAAAAGTTACATATCACAAGCTTAGAACAAGAAATTAGCATATACTTACAAACTTATAACATTAATCATCACTAATTCATCAGTGTGAAGATAATTCATTATGATCGATGTCATAACGGTAAAGAGAAATTGGTATGCTTATTGTGGCAATGTATGAAGAGTGATGCGAAGTGACAGAGCTAATTAATTATATATAATCCTTTAAGGTTTATTAGCATACCATGATAAACTTATTCATAACACAATACCTTTTAATTTTCCATTATTATATACTTCTAACCTCACTCTCTATATTGAAGCATCAAACAAAACATCCAAATCATAAACAAAAATCTGGTCAAATCGACCCGTCATCGATCAAACTGAAGAACTAACAGGGTTAGACCCGGTTAACGAAGAAGACGACGAGTTAATGAAATCTATGCAGTCCTTAACAGCTTCTGCTCTTTGAGAATCTAACGGTGAAACCGAGAGCCGTTTCGGTGACGTTTCCGAGGTAGATACCTTAGTGGATCCCCATTTTCGCGGAGCAACATAACAGAAAACCGCCACCATCCAATTACCAACATGTTTAAGGCATTTTACGGGCAACAAAAATCTTCGACGCCTTGCAATCTTTGTTCCATTATCAACCCTTTTACTCGAATTCGGCTTGTGAGACATGGTACGTAGCTCGTCGATGTAAGTGTTATGTATGATATAGAATGGTAGTATGAAGCTAGCATTTATATGATCATGTAATAAATACATTAACAATATATAGGATCGGTGGTGATAAATTATTGAGTTGTAGGGTACAAGTGTTGGTACTTGTCAAATTGATCGAGGTGGCATGGCATCGATCAGCAAGTATGAAACGTTGAAACAATTAAGTTCTTGAATTGGACCCTACACAGAAATAAATTGAAAGAGGTGAAAGAATAATATGTGGTACATGCATGGTCACATAAAGGCAATTAAGCTAACTCTTATAATATTACTACTTTTAACAAAACATGATAACAATATCATTATTCTTTTCTATATTTTAGGTTAGACATGAAATCAAATCGATTTACATATAAAATCTTTGAGTTTGGTATCGTGTCATATTGTTTGATCACTTGAAATTTATCTCATAATGATTTATCAATACTGAAACCGAAAGTTTCAATCATGTCTCTTACGTTACGGTGTGAAGTCGCAATCTGTTACGTGTTAAAAGATAGAGATACATTAAATCAAAGTCAGGGGTTCAAAGTCGTAAGTTTGCCAAAATAGTAAGGTAGGACGGTATTCATGGGGAAATAATTATAAGTCAAAGTCAGGGGAGGGGGTGTTCATAAATATATCAAAGTTTAGTTGAGAGCCAAAGTTAAAACTTATTCGTCTTTAAACCTAATGGTGCATCGGATGTTAAAATTTATTGTATGGAGCATCGTCTTAAGGTAAGGTTTACATCAATAGACTCGTATCGTCTTCCCTATCAAAACCCCTAAAACATCGGTCAGAATTTCAAAAAAAGTTAATGACGTTAAGTTAACTTTAACGGCGGATCATTGTAAGAAAATAAGTTACAAGTTGGGATTGCTACAACGCATTTTTTAAGTTAAGATTAATATCGGCTAATATACAAAAATTTGGATTATTAAAATTCAATATCTCAATATAAAAATATATAAATAGTACAATTATATATTAAACGAGCCGAGCTTGTAAAGTTTTTGACAAGTCATGCTGAACATTTGAAATAAAGCTCAAACTGAGCCGAGAATGTTAACACCATTAAAGTTTATGCAACTGAGAGATGCTGGCGAAATTTCTAAAAACATTACAAAATTGAGTCTAAACATGAATCACAGTTAATATATGAAAAGGTGTGTCCTTGTTTACTACAGTTGATAGAATTAAATAAAAAATACTTATACAATGCTATGATTTCACCTATACAATCTATATTACATTCTATATCAACAACTCAGCATTATTGCATTTCCATGTGTGCATTTTCCAAGTGTTAACAACTTTCTGAAGATGATTTGTAAAGGTTTAGAGTTGTGTATCGTGGACCAGCTTATCCAATGACTCGACTACAATGGTCCGGTTCATGAAACCCCATTGACAACTTCATCAACCAACGCGATTGATTCATTGGAAAGAAACATATATTTTCATTTCTTGTGTCATGCAAATAAACTAGAGCTAGAGATTTTAACCCATGACGCACATTAGTTAAACGGGTCAATCTGGGTTGTCTTTGTGATTCTTTGTCAATTATCTATCTTCATTGTCAAGGGCTTGTTTTGAAAACCCGGATGCAGTTGTACCTTGCTCACTCGCCTCATCTATATCTCTAAGCCTTACTTCATTCTGATCCATTTCAGAAGGGTCTGTTGAATTTAGCAAACTACACTTACCCTCTTCGTCTATAGATGAAAGGTTTGTAGATGTTGGTGAACCAACTTCTGAGACCTCCACTTGCATATCAGAAGCGAACGAGTTTGTTGAACCATAATGAATCCGTTTATTGGATCCAAAAAAGCAACTATCGGTTTTTGACTTGTCAAACAGTGCAGACGGTCCACAGTCAAATGATTCTGCATTTCTAAGTAAACTTTTTCCTTGTGACATTACTCTCATCCGGGACATACTTAAACAATGCAAAATAGCTTCTTTGTTTGGTCTTCGAATAGGTTCGTCTTCACTTGAACAAGATGATGAAGCTGATTGATCACTCGAGACGATATCATGGTCAACATCATGTTCTTTTGTATGGTCAACCACATTTGCCACTTTTTCAGAGGATTCACCTTCTTCTATGGCATGGTTATCATCATTTACAAGATTAGTCATCAGACATTTTTCTTGAGGCTGCTTGTTGTCATCTTCCTTGTTTGCTTAGAAAAACAAAATTAGCCATCAGACACTCATTTACTTATGAATGAGTCGATTTACATTAAGTTTATGATTTATTTGCAGAAGGTCAAACGGGTCAAAAGTTCCCGAAAGTAAACCTCCCATCCTAAACCATTTCTTTTTCAAAAACTAGATTATTATTGAAACATATACAGTTTTTATAACCATATTTGACACACCAGAACCTGTGTTTAACGCGTACAAAGACCTATCTTCAAAATGCAAGAACGATATGTGCCAAATGTTACCTACCTAATTTTGAAGTTCCCAATCTTCTTAGCTGCTTGATAGCAAACTCAGTGTCAAAATACGTTTCATGTGTATCGCTTGTGGACTCTGGAGGCGCGAAATCCTCCAAACTTGGGCTTTCATGCCTGCAGAAAACTGGTTCTTTCTGATGAGCAGCCATGAACTCATCTTCAAAGCTATCCCCAGTAAGAATCGGCTTTTCCTCATGCGGGTCATAAGGAAGGTCAAACGGGTTGTTTTTTATCATGTAAGTTGGCGCTGAACCAGGCGAATTCAGACCACCAGAATCTTTAAAAAGAAACGGATTCTTCTTAGGGATATGCAGCGATGAAATTTGACCGCAACTGTTATTTCCAACTCCAACTCCGATTGCATGTCTTATCATTTGAAACTTAGCCAGTGTTCTTGATCTTCTTCTTTCCATCAGACCCTCTAACCGTTTCGTTCTGTCAGCCTCTGAAATTCCAAGATCCATCAAACGCTTTTCATTATCATCATCATCAAGATCATGATGATCATCCAGTGTTTCTTGTATCTTAACTTTAGAATCATCAAGGCTACATTTTCGGTACTTTTCATCAAGCCTGTAATGATCAACAGGCATCACCTCATTTGAGGCTTTCTTATCAACCAAACTATCGTTTACAACCGTTGATAAGACGTCTTTATCTTTGGCATTCATATCGTTAAAGCTTTTGGCCCTTGTCTCTCTGGCATTTTCACAAACACCTGGTGGATCCTGCATTAAACTACTTTCATTATGTTGTTTGGGAACATGAACACCATACACAGACCTACGAAACCACAATTCTTTCCATGTTTTACTTCTTGATCCTGCATTTTTAACCGTTTGACGACCCGTGCCTATAACTATTCTATAAACAAGTGATGCAATACCAACAACAGGGAAACAGTATGATAAAAGGGTGAATACTAAAGGAAAAAACATATACAAAACACATAATAAAATTATTGTACATGAATGATAAGGGTATTTCCTAACACAATATAAACAATTTTGGGCCAACATTTTCACAATTTTGATGACAAAATTTTGGATGTCATTTGTGCCCATGCTAATTTCTATAAACCTAATGCTAATTTATAGTGTAAAAAACTACATATTACTCATTGAAATTTAAATCTTTGAAGGAAAGAAAAGATCAAGGTTTCTTACATTGCCTAGAAGTGAATCATGAAATGATGATTGAAAAAATGAGATTTGTTTTTTGTTGTGATTGCTAATGTGGGATGTGATTCTTTGGTTGTAAGGTTTGTTGGATCCTCAAATTCAGGAGACAAGGAATTTCGACGGGTAAAATTTATCGAGTCGATTCGGTTAAAGGTTATCTTGCATTTCGAAAGATTTGAACCCTCGACTTGTATGATAGAATCATAGAAGTGACCAAGCAAATACATAAACACTTCTCTTGAAAAGCCTTTAAATTAAACAAGTGCTTTACTCGGAGAACATGATAAGAACTAAGAAGGAACAACAACCAAATTTGCATTTAGAACATTGTAATTTGTAAATGTCGAACACGTACAAAAATTTTGGTTAGGGTGTTTTTATATGAATGAATCACACTTTAATTGAGCGGTATCATCAAGCCCATTGGGTCAAGCGGTTTAACACCTTTGGGCCAAGTTCATTATTTAATGCACAATCTAGCTTTGATCAAACACAAAATTCTTTAATTCTAATTTAATTCGTTTGCAAACCGACAATTTCTTACAATATTCAGGATATAAATTTCCATTATTGATATTTATCAAACTTATTAAGTTTTTTTTTTTTAAATTCCCCCCTCTAAAAACACCTAATCTAACATCTAAACTTTTCTTTTTTAAAGGTACATTGCTTAAGAACCACCACGAAATTTTCTTGAACCTATTAAGTAAGTCACTCTATAACACACCAAATATCTCCTTCAACAAAATATATAATAAATAATGTATGTGCGGCTATAAAAGTGTATATAAAAAAATGCATATTTTTTTGTTACTTTTGTTATATTCTTTACTACTCCAAACTCTAAGGTATATGACCGTCGTGACTCCCAACTAACACATTCACTGTCACCACCCCAACTTAACATTTCACTTGCCGTGTCATCTGCTTTTGTCTATGTGTCGTTATTATCCTACGTGGCATGCTTATGTGGCATAAAAGCAGAGTGACATAGCAAGTAAAGTGTTAAGTTGGGAGTGCAGAGTGAATGTGTTAGTTGGTAAAAACAGCAGCCAATATACTATAGTTGGAAGTATTAAAATCCAATAACCCTATTTTTATATATAGTTATATCTATATGTAATTTATATATTACGAGGTTCAAGCCTTGGTAATAAGAAAGTTGATAACTGACCTTGTATTTTAGAAGTGAATGTAATAATGTAATGTAATATGTAAACCAAAATAATTATGTCATAATATAATAGTCTTGTTTAGGTTCGGTATAAGAAGCTAGAACTCGAGTTCATTTACTAAATGGACCTCAATTTAGACCCAGGCTAATAACTATATAAGCTTGGCTCTATTCAAGTTTTATCGAGTCGAATAGCCGATCCACAAACACATCGACTCGTTTTCAGTGGTTATACGATGAACAAAATTGTAGTATAAGCTTCAAAAAATTTGTCATTTATCAATCTTATATTTCAGTGTGGAACTAGTCCACTTATAAAGTATTACCTCTTAATTGAAGGATCCGGGTTCAAATTCAGTAGAGAAAGAAAGGATAAGTTTGCTGTTAACAAAATTAAAGTTATGTCAGTATTATTAGGGAAAAGACAAACAATAAGTCATTTAGTGGTTTGCCCGGAAGCCTCAAGTCTTTGATGATATTGATAGTGGGATGGCAATTGGTGACCTTTTTTTTAGCAAATTAACTTCTTTCGAAGATACATATCACATTTGGGATTTCTTCATTGATGTAAGGTGCATATTTAGGCTTTATTTAGCATGCATTTAGCGTTTGTTTTGATCATATTTTATGCATTTGACCCGTTTATGTCATAATATTTTGTAAATATAAGTTTTTGGTTGGAATAGAGTCTACTTTGGTTATTTTTGGTTGTTTCGTAGGTCGCGGGACATTCGTGAGAGACGACAAAAGACTTGCGGAAAGGATGGTGGATGGTAAAAGTTTGGAAACTTGAAGAAAAATTATGAAACATAAACTTCAGACGGCCGTGCAAAATTGTAAACAAATATTCAACTGCCGTGTAAAGTTGCTGTTTGGAATGGAAGAAAAGTTAATTAAATTGAGAAATTTTTATTTCTTATATTTATTAATTATGGGCTGCAAAAGAAAAAAAAAGTGAAAACTGGTGTTGGGCCTGAATTAAAAAAAGAAGAAGAAAGAAAAGAAATTGGGGGTCGTGGTTTTAACGGTTACGGAGAAAAAAAAAAGAAAAATAAGGGATGAGAGTGGGAGGTGTGAAGGCAGCAAAAGGGGAAGAAAGATCAATTGCTTGGGTTAGTAAGTTTTAGTTTTAGTTTATGTTTTGTATTGGTTTTGTTTGATCTAGTTGTCATGTTCGGCTAGAGCAATTTTAATTCTAACATTAGGGTTTGTTTCTTTGGCTTTTGATTTGATGTTTATGTGAAACGATTGTGAGATATTTTTATCTGAATGGTTTGTTTGTTTGATTCTTGATCTCAAACCCGGATCTAATCCGGTTATATATTAGTTTGATTAATAAAATTGGCCACTTTGTTAATTAGCCTAATAAAGTTCTTCAAGTTTTAAAACCTTAATCAAGTTTTAATTGTTGAAACAAGGAACAAATAATATTTTGTGTTTGTCTATGAACTCAAAATTATTATAGGATCATTCAATCGAATTAAGTATTCCGAACGGCGTGTGTATTTAGTTCTAATTGATACTTCTATCACTGCAACCCGCACACTAAGATCCGAACGACGTGAGCTTAGAGTAGCGGGTTGGCTCTAGTCAACGAACTGCGCTTGATTAGACATTAGATAGAGTGGACGTCCGAACGGCGTGACGTCTAGTATTGATACATACCATTTAGATTAAAAGATCACTGCACCATAGTTGTTAATGATCGTAAGTCGAATCAAGTCAAGAAATTGCCTTAGTGTTGGAATTTGCCTTTACTATTAGAATTCACTTTACGAATTAATTAGTTCTTTTTATTTTTAACTTTTATTTTACTTTGTTTTCTTTATAGTTTAAGTTTAATTCAAATCCCCCCATTTGTAACAATTGTACTTGCACTTAAAACGTTTTGGTATAAAATAGTTAATCTGTATCCCTGAGGACACGAACCTTACTTGCATTATACTAGTAGGTTCACTTTATATATTATTTGGTGGATTCGACACCCATCAAATTGGCGCCGTTGCCGGGGATACGGCAAATCTAATTGTTTTGTGCCAAGATTTTTTTTTTAGTACAGGTACACCATTTTATCATCACCATGGCAGCTGTACAAACACTCAGAGAATGGGCGACTCATGATGTCACCCAACAATCTATCTGCATCAATTACCCTGTCATGGAAAGCTTTGAGCTAAAGTATGATCTCATCCGTCTATTACCCGTCTTTCGAGGCCTCGAGAATGAAGACCCTCACATGTTTTTAAAGGAATTCCATGTTGTGTGTTTTGGAATGAAACCGCATAATGTTACTGAAGACCAAATCAAGCTTAGAGCATTTCCCTTTGCTTTACAAGACTTTGCTAAAGATTGGTTTTATTACCTGCCATCTGGGTCGGTAAACACATGGAATGAGCTTGCAAGGTTGTTCTTAAAAAGGTATTTTCCGGAAGTTAAAGCCTCAATTCTACGCAAAGAGATTATCGGGATCATGCAACATAAACGAGAGGGTTTGCACACTTACTGGGAGAGATTTCAGAAGTTGTGTGCTCGATGCCCACAACATGGCATATCCGAGCACCTACTCCTCCAATACTTTATTGAAGGGCTAGCACCATTGGAGAGGCGTTTGATAAATGCTTCTAGTGGGGGAACTTTACTTGATAAAACACCAACTCAGCTAAGAGCCTTAATCACCTCTATTGCGGAAGATTCAAGGCATTCTTTACAAGAAGAAGATTGGTATGTTGACATGTCACGGGATGTAAAAGATGTGAGCACCTCTCACCTTGAAAGTAAAGTTTTAGAATTAACAAAAGTGGCATTGCAACTTATTAAGGCTAAGGATGTGGTACAAGTGACAGATCAACAAAGTTTCCAGCCTCATCAACAGCAACTTGCACAACAACGAGCTGATAGCACCATAGGAGTGTCCTTAGAAAATGTTGTGAAAAGCCTTACCACCGTTACTCAAGCATTCCAACAAGAGACCAGAGCTAGCATCAAGAACTTTGAGAATCAAATTGCTCAGCTTGCTAATGTAGTAAGCAAGATAGAATCTCAAGATACACAAATGGAAAGTGAGGAAGATGGAATTGTTTCTAAAAAGAAGATTGAAGAAAAGAAAGAAGTACCAAAACCAATTGAAAACATGGTAAAAATTACTCATCCTCCCCCTCTATTCCCCTCAAGACTTCAAAGTATAAAGAGGGAAAGAGAAGATGAAGTGGTCATAGAGACATTTCCAATGGTGGAGAAACCATTTTCAATGTGTAAAGGTCCGGAAACGTTTAAGCTTGGGGAGGAGTTGATGGATGTGCTGAAGAAAGCAAGGTATGATACTCCAAAAATTGAATTACCAATTACTAACCCAGAAATTCTTCCATTTATTTCACAGGAACCTGATTGAACAACACGAGGTCCATGTCCAGCTAGCCAAAGACGTAAAAGAAAGGCGCTTTGCGGGAGGCAACCCGTATTTAATCGTTTTCTGTTTTTATTTCTTTTGTTATTTCTATTTATTCATGTTAAAAAAAATCCAAAATTTTTTTTATTTAGTACCAAACAGCAGGTTAACACGGCCGCGTTGAAAAACCTTTACAAAAACTGACACGGTCGCGTTTGTTTTGGGTTATATTTCAGCAACCTGACACGGCCGTGTTGGAAATCTTTTACAAAGCTGACACGGCCGTGTTAACATTCTGATTGAAAAAAAAGGGGGTGATTTATTAAACAAAAAAAACCCTAAAAGCCACTTCACTTCTATTTCTTCTTGGCACCATCTCTGTATACAAACACCACACACTCTTAGCTTCAGTTGTCACTTTATCTTTGTTGTCATGGTTTCTCAAGTGACCAAGGAACATTGAATTTTTGTCGTTCGAAGAAAAAAGGGTACGTTGGATTTGTATGAGTTGAGTTTGATTAACTTGGAATCGCATCATGATGTTGGATGCTTTTGAAAGCATGGGATGAATGGATAGATTTGTCCAAGTTGCACCGCTCCGCCTACACTTGATAGATTCATTCCACACTTCTCCTACAAGCCTCGAGGACGAAGCTTAATTCTAAGCTTGGGGAGAGGTACGTTTCTGTTTTTAATTTCTAGTTTGTATATATTTTGCATTACTTAGTTACATGCATTGCACTTAGGTTGCATTAGTTTTTTTTTAAGTTGCATTAGTTTGCATTAGTCATTTTGCATATCATTTTAGGCATAAAAAAGATTTTTTTTTAGGCATAAAAAAGATTTTTTTTTAAATTACACCTTGATTGTCTTGGAAAGAATATAGTGAGGGGCAACATGAAAAATGATAGAAAATTATTATGTTAATAATAGGTTACATGCTTAAAGGTTGATGGTAAATAAAAGACACATGTACCCCGTTATGCTAGTGCCCTTTTATTCTCGGATTTACAAAGCTAAAACTCCTAAATCCATGTGTGCCTTATACCGATCGGATCACATAAGGGAACCGAGACCTAGCAAAAATAGGTTGAGAGCCGAGTCCATTTGAAACGTGTGAACAAAAAAGAGCCCAAAAAAAAGGCCAAGAATAAGAAAAGAAAAAAAAGAATAAGTTATGTGGCATGAAAAGAAAGAAAAAGAGAATAAAAAAAGAAGAAGAAGCCACTTACAAGTTATCACACATACAACACTATTCAAATCATTTGTGACTCCGTGTGGTCAAAGATCACTTGCTCTCTACAGTCCTTGAGGTTAGGAAGGTTTCCACCGTGTGAAGAAAGGTGTTGGCACATTTAATCAATCAACTTAACATGGACTAACTCATATGAAACGATAAATCCAGGATTTGAGGGTTAGAGAACCATAACTAGCAAATTTGATACATGTTGTTAATAAAAATCTTAAAAGCCTTTAAGCATGTCAATTGAAAGTTAGTATAATAATATGATTTTATGCTCACAATTTTGATCCGAGACGAGAATAGGTGTAGTTTATGTCCTAAGCATGTTAGTATTTATTTTATTTTTTTTATTTTTCACTTTTCGGTTTATTCTTATTCTTGACTTCCTTGAGGACAAGGAAAGGTTTAAGCTTGGGGAGATTTGTAAGGTGCATATTTAGGCTTTATTTAGCATGCATTTAGCGTTTGTTTTGATCATATTTTATGCATTTGACCCGTTTATGTCATAATATTTTGTAAATATAAGTTTTTGGTTGGAATAGAGTCTACTTTGGTTATTTTTGGTTGTTTCGTAGGTCGCGGGACATTCGTGAGAGACGACAAAAGACTTGCGGAAAGGATGGTGGATGGTAAAAGTTTGGAAACTTGAAGAAAAATTATGAAACATAAACTTCAGACGGCCGTGTAAAATTGTAAACAAATATTCAACTGCCGTGTAAAGTTGCTGTTTGGAATGGAAGAAAAGTTAATTAAATTGAGAAATTTTTATTTCTTATATTTATTAATTATGGGCTGCAAAAGAAAAAAAAAGTGAAAACTGGTGTTGGGCCTGAATTAAAAAAAGAAGAAGAAAGAAAAGAAATTGGGGGTCGTGGTTTTAACGGTTACGGAGAAAAAAAAAAGAAAAATAAGGGATGAGAGTGGGAGGTGTGAAGGCAGCAAAAGGGGAAGAAAGATCAATTGCTTGGGTTAGTAAGTTTTAGTTTATGTTTTGTATTGGTTTTGTTTGATCTAGTTGTCATGTTCGGCTAGAGCAATTTTAATTCTAACATTAGGGTTTGTTTCTTTGGCTTTTGATTTGATGTTTATGTGAAACGATTGTGAGATATTTTTATCTGAATGGTTTGTTTGTTTGATTCTTGATCTCAAACCCGGATCTAATCCGGTTATATATTAGTTTGATTAATAAAATTGGCCACTTTGTTAATTAGCCTAATAAAGTTCTTCAAGTTTTAAAACCTTAATCAAGTTTTAATTGTTGAAACAAGGAACAAATAATATTTTGTGTTTGTCTATGAACTCAAAATTATTATAGGATCATTCAATCGAATTAAGTATTCCGAACGGCGTGTGTATTTAGTTCTAATTGATACTTCTATCACTGCAACCCGCACACTAAGATCCGAACGACGTGAGCTTAGAGTAGCGGGTTGACTCTAGTCAACGAACTGCGCTTGATTAGACATTAGATAGAGTGGACGTCCGAACGGCGTGACGTCTAGTATTGATACATACCATTTAGATTAAAAGATCACTGCACCATAGTTGTTAATGATCGTAAGTCGAATCAAGTCAAGAAATTGCCTTAGTGTTGGAATTTGCCTTTACTATTAGAATTCACTTTACGAATTAATTAGTTCTTTTTATTTTTAACTTTTATTTTACTTTGTTTTCTTTATAGTTTAAGTTTAATTCAAATCCCCCCATTTGTAACAATTGTACTTGCACTTAAAACGTTTTGGTATAAAATAGTTAATCTGTATCCCTGAGGACACGAACCTTACTTGCATTATACTAGTAGGTTCACTTTATATATTATTTGGTGGATTCGACACCCATCAATTGACCATCAATTCGATGTAGCATAACTTAAACGTTATCACTTTTTATCACTTTTTATCACTTTTAAAATTAAACAGTTAATTTGCACCATTAACTAAATAAAATAAAATGACCAAAAAGGTTTGAGTCCCATTGATAACACTTTAAGGTTGCATTTGAAGCACCAGACCTACAAATAAACAGATTGTGATAAATTTATCCTGATAAATCTACATGTTAATATTAAAAGAATATAAATAAATAAAATGCAATGATAAGAAAAGGCTGATTAAAGATTGTTGGAATGTGCATTTAGAAAGTGATAATACTAAATTTAGAGAGGTGTTAATCAAACTTCTAATGTTTAGGTAATCTAAACAAGTAGCAGTCAACTCACAAAAGAACAATAGAAAAATGATGTATTTTTCTCTTTAAATTTATTTAATTTTATATTTATCCAAGTAAAAATTTCAGTACATATTTCATTTTTAAAATTCTATTTAGTTACATATCAACTCAACTCAAAAATTCAATAGCACATTATTTCTCTTCCAACAACTCAAGTAAGTTGGCCCTATTTAAATTAATTTAAGCTATGTTTAAAGTTATTTAAGCTAAAGTCTTGTAAACATGTTTATATATATCCACACTAAAACAAAAAAGCTTGTTGCACTAAGATACCACTTTGACACGAGGAATAACACGGACACCACACATGAGATCTATTTAGATCTCAATGGCCCACATTAATCACCATTAGAGAATCTTAATTAATTTAATTATATATGTGATAATTATTAATTAATTAATTAATTAAGCTAATAATCTCCCCATAAGTATATTCCATTTCTTGATTTCCACATCAATCTACCCAAAAAGAATAAGAATTTAACAAGGGATTAATATACGTGCAATATGTGTGGTGTGTGTCCGCTCCCTTTTGACTATCATTATCGTTTAAGACCATTTTAATATTTCTTTTTCTTTTTCTTTATTTATTGATGCAAATGCAAATGATCGATCCTTTTTGTTCATAAAGTTATTTTATTTTACTTATATCACAACGTGATTTGGACGCGTGACTATATTCGATTCAAAATTATATATATATATATATATATATATATATATATATATATATATATATATGTTTTTTTTTAGTTTTGAATAAGATCGTATTCTAGTATCTAGACTAAGTGTGATGTTCAAATTCATGTTCTCTAAGAACATTTCATGTATCGATGCTATCATTGAAAATCAATCATGTGTGTTTGTTTGGTTATTGAATATGTTGGTAATGAATTGGACATCTTATGTATTTAAATATTTTAGCTTCCAAATTATGCGAGACTAATTATATGAATAGTTGGTCATTTGATTAGATCTTTGTCTAAATTGAAGTCTTATTATATAACTTTAGTTACATATTTTCATGAAGAAAAGTTTGTCATAAAAGTGTAGTATCACTAGTATGTAATGTAAGGTAAGCTTCGGGGGGTATCTTTGTATGTGGGGTAAAGATGCTATTTTGTTGAATCATTTTCTCTTGCAAGTAGTAAAACGAATAATACTTTTATTTTTTCTAAAAGGAGGGCAATTTTGTCATTTACTAGAGGAATATAACGTAAGGATTCTGATTATAGTCTACTGGTTGTGACTTACGACATCACATTTCACATTAGAGATAGGAGAGAACTTAGAACCCGAAAAATAAAACTCGAAACATAAAAGACAGATACTCGAGTACAAGACTACTTTTTAAAGTTTTACGAGTTTTGGATAATGTTTAATCACATAATACTAGCCACAAACAAATATGTCAAATACTCATGTGTAAACCTCGGACGTAATTTTTTATATAAAAAAACCACAATGTAGTAAAAAAAAAGCCAATGTAAAGCTGAACAAGAGCACGTACACAATGCATGAAAAACAGAGTTAGGGATTGCCACCCCATAGACCAACTAAAAGCAAGACATGTGATAAATTAATGTATATTGATTGGTTTCGATGTCTTATAAGACCTCAACTTAATTCGTTGTATGAGTTAAATTAAACATGTCTCAAAGCGGACATATTGTCATTGCAAGAAGTAAGCTTTCTGGTGACTATGTTTATCTTATACTTTTTCTTATATATTTTCATTAGAAGCTTCCATATTATTGTTGGGATGAGGTCAAAGGAGTTCGTTTGATTGTCTTCTCACATGCACTTGTGTATCGAAAATACACTTTGTATTTGAACATTTCTCTTGAAATAAAACAAAGTTTGAGTGACTTAATTGGAACAAAAGTTAAAGACAAGTTATATCATTGAGACAAGGTATATTGGTTTTCATTGGTCCCAACTATCACCTTTTGTCTTCTACCGGTCCCAACTTTTAAATTGGTTGTCAACGGTCCCAACTTTTATCACTTTGGTAACCACTGGTCCCGTCGTTAAATTTTTTTAACGCCGTTAAGTTTTTTCCAAATTCAAGACCGATGTTTTAGACCTTTTGATTGGAAGGATAATACGTGTCGATTGATGTAAAAGTTTTCTCGAAAAGGCTATCTGAATGATAAAATTTTTACATCCGATTGAAGCACCGTTAGTTTTAAACACCCGATTGAAGCACTATTTCGTTGTTCGAAGCGCCGTTTTGAGGTAACTTTTCCATCAATCGACTTATATTATCATTCTGATCAAAAGGCTTATAACATCGGTACTGAATTTGGAAAAAACTTAACGGCGTTAAAAAAATTTAACGACGGGACCAATGGTTACCAAGGTGATAAAAGTTGGGACCGTTGACAGCCAATTCAATAGTTGGGACCGGTAGAAGACAACATGTGATAGTTGGGACCAATGAAAACCAATATACCTTGAGACAAAACAAAATTTAAATGACTAAATTGAATTAAAATCAAAACTTGTTATATGTCTACAAATGACCTCTTGTTTTTTAATACACATAATAGCTAGCTTTTGGATTGTTTAAAACTTATATTCACATAGCTATCTAATAATTCATGGTTTTAAGTGGCAATTTTTAGAGGAAATATTTGTTATATAATAGGAAGTTTGGAAGGGAAATTCACCATGCATTAGTTGATGGAGCCAAAAGTATAGAAGATAAATATATTTTTTAATCATTTTTTGTTTTTGTTTCCTATTTAATTTTAAATTAAAATATTTAAAAACATTTGATTACATAAAAAGTTTAGAAGATTAATGTATCTTTTAATGTATTATTAAATTATTGTTATTTCCTCAATGATGCGTAATTTAGAAATCATCTATAAATACATAAATATTTTATAATTATTAAAATACTTATTGTTTTATATATATGAACATGTGTATAAATCAACCCCGTATGTATACACAGATATTAAACATAGTATATATTACTTTTAACTACAACAAAGATCACCAAAACGCATGAATTGACATGTTTAAGATCAATATATTATTATAAATATATATAAAATAGAAGATGATATTAGGACCAATAATAAAACTCTTGCTACCGTGAGATTAGTAGGCCAATGTCACAATCTCATGATATTTGCGTAGACTATTTTACCTATTACAAAACATCTAATTGACAGTCTTCCCAAAGTCATTACAAGATAGTGTCACACCTAACCAAACATAAAGTAAATAATAAAATCAAACAAACAAAAAGGAGATAAGTGCTAGTCTACACACAACCAAATAAATGGTACAATGACACCGAGATCATCCTCTGCACAACTAAAATAGTCTATACATATGTATAAATTAATGTATAATTCTCTCATACAACTTTATCTTTGAATAGTCAAGTTTGGTTTTTATACAAATAAGAGAAAACCTCATATTGAGTGATGAGCTCTTAGTGCACCTAACAAAATGAGTAGATATTCATCACCCATTTATGGAAGATTGTTTCAAGTTATCCATATAACAACATATATAAAAGTAAGAACGAAATCATATCTCTTTTTATCTATATAAAAATCTATCTAATAAATTAGAGTTTTTAGGGGGCAATATTTTGGGGGGGAAAACATAATTTATTTTATAAAAGGAATGTTGAGAGGGAAAATTGACTAAGAGAATTAATAAAGACAAAATTTTGTGATTAATAATAATTTATAAAATTATTTATAATTCTTTAAATATAATAGTCATAATTTTTTAAAAATATTTTTATTCAACCCGTGTGTAATACACGGGTGTTAAACCTAGTAATTTCAATAAAGCAATCTCTTATTACATGAATCTATTTTTTGTCATTCTTCTTAAGTCATGCATGCCCTCATTCCTTCTTGCTACGCCAAATCTTTTTAATGTATTTAAAGGTTAGAGCCACTATATTATATGGGTTAAACGATAAATATAAAAAAAATATAAAATTATTGTTTAAATGTAAAAAATATTTGAACCGTTGATTATATGATTGATTATTAATTTTTAAAAAGTTAGGACATTATTACACAAATAATTATGAAATTATTTTCAAATACATAAAAAAAATGGTAGGAGGTTTACAAATGTGACATATGGCAACAAATAATTAATAGTTTGACAAATGTCAAAGTTTTTAAATTTTTTGTTAAAATACAAACGAATGTAGAGAAGATTAAACCTATTAATTGTATCAAAACATAAGGATCAAAACTGCAGTTTTTCATTATATTGAAATTGTAAGTCAAATCAAGTTTAAAAACATGGAGCTATATTAACGAATAATTAGAGAATATCTTTTGAAGTTTGTTTGGTTAGTTTGTCACATGTAAAAGGTTAGAATATAACCTCTTAATTAAAACAGCTAATTAATTATGCTTTAAAACATTAAGACTTTATATAAAAAAGGTAAAATTATTTTCTTATGGAATTCAAGTTATTTTCTCATAATAATAAATAGTCTACTTTTACGTTACAAATAACGATCAACTAACAATCAAACTAACCGAAGGATGCAAATGACTCACTTTAAAAAACCTAGGGTTCCAAAAGATCTAAATATTCAAGCGGGGTTGCAAAGTGTTATTGGTGTAAACCGCATGGGTGCATTTTACACTTAACTCTTAAATTTATTTAAGAAAATAATTTTGTTTTCTTTAAACTAGTCAACAGGAAATTTATACAAACTAAGATATAAATATTTCAACAATAGTAAAAATAATTATTATAGTAATGGCAATAGCAATACAAAAAAATGAAAAATATAAAACAAAGTATCAGTTTTAGAAAAGACATTATTTTTTTTAAGTTATGTTGATTGGTTAGATCTTAAAAAGATAAAGGAAAAAGTAGAAGACATTTGTGGTCGTAAATGTGTTAGGTTGAAATGTTGAATTTGGATTTGGCAGTGATTAACAAATATTGGTCCCAATCAACCACATGTTTTTTTTAACGGCAATTTATTTAACCCAAAACCTAGCAAGATACTAGGCTCGACCCAAACTTCAAATCAGCTAAAACATGGGACTATTACACTAATTTTGCCAAACTACATCCAAATTTCTAGTCTGTTGTTTCAATCATAAATAAGTATTGACCACAATCGACTCCGCTACTCTATCGACCGATAACGCCTTCACATTAAAAATAAATTATTTCTTGCTAACCACACATATCATGTTAGCACATTAAAAAAACACATTGATGAGTAATGAGTTTTAGGTACTATTAGATAAGTTAATTTCAACTCATGATCCAAAATGACTCATCGGCCATCTAGCAGACGAATAGTAGCATGAAAAGAGTTTAAATGCTTTCTTTTGATATGTCTAATCTAACTATATACGAAAGCTTGAACAATATAATGCAAAATATACAATACGTGTACCTCATGACTAATTTGTATTCTATAAAAGTATAACACTACTTTTTTAAAACTTTTTAACACTATTTTAAAAGTAATATAAAAAAAGATCATAATCATAAGTCGCTAAACAACTATAATATTCACATTATAGATTACACATTAACACCACAAGAGAAATACCAAAAACACCGTCAAGAAACATACAAGAAAACTACCCGAATCAAACCAAAAAGAAATCAAACATTTTCAAAATCATGACACACTTTAAAACGTTTGTTCATCCATGAGGTAATGCATCGCGGGTTGAATCTGAAAACCCATGCTCTGAGGTGCAATATAATAATTGTTTAAACCACCACCATTGCCACCATCCATTCTAAATCCCGTATTACCTTTGTACAAAGAGGATACAAAGATATTACCATTAGTTTGGTGCAACGTTGCAGATGCCCCACTACTACCACAGATGGGCTGATTCCATTGAAATTTGCATTGCTCCAATTGTGTTCTATTGGTTTTTGGTGGAGAACTTTGACTTTCATTGACATTTACCGTTGTGATATCATGAATGCTTGCTCTTCTTTTATCTTTCCCACTCGAAAGTTGTCGGATAAAATACTTTTGAGCGTGGCTCGCAACTTGTGTCGGTGTGCGTGTCACCACATAATTTCGCGATATATTTCTCCAATCTCCCTTTCCATACTTCTTTAACCCCAAAAGAAACAATCTGCGATCAAAATCACAAACACGTCTTAGTAAATTAGAAATTAAAACCCTCACAACACGACTCGGTGCTAAAACACCTCAAAAGTCTCTCATAAGACCAGGTTCAAACCTCAAACATCTTACATACTCATCACGATAATAAAAAAAAGTAATTCATAATTCAATTTAAATTCAACCAAATTAATTTGAGACCAAATTCCCAAATACCCAATAACAAGAAACAATTACAAATTTGATGAATAAATTGTATTGAATTTAAAAAAAACTAAAGAAACAAAATAAGTGTGCTTACTTATGCTCTTCTTCCGTCCAAGGAACACCCTTTTTCCTTTCTTGTTCGACAGGGCGGCCGGGTGTCACCCCGGCCGCTCCAACCATCTGATTGCGCATTCCTCGGCCACAATACGTCTCCGACTTGGTCGGATCAAACCCTTGAGTATTCCCCCAATCTAAAGTAAAAACACAAGTACTAGTAGTAGTAGTATTATTATTATACCCATACTTTGGATAAAAGCCTGCCTCAATACTACTAACATCATCTTCCAATTCCTTATACTGGCGGATGACATCCGCCACCGTCTTCCCGGGAACCATCTCCGCCACTTTCAGCCACCGATCAGGAGTGTCTTTATCGAACCTGGCAAGCGCGTTTTCAAACAACTTGTTCTCAATTGGCGTCCAAATTGTACTCTTTAAACTCTCATCCATCATCCAACTTGTTGAATTGGAAACAATTTCAGTTTCCCACTTCATTCAAACTTAAACAAGGATTGATTCTTGAACAACAAAAACAGAGTGAAAAACAAAACAGGGGAGCAAATGTTTGTTTTATAACAGAAATGCGAGTGTTAAATGAAAGCGAATCAGAATAGCTTTTATGTTTATAACCACCCAATTAACTACCTGAAGAATCTTTAACACCCACTTTTTCAAAATCAAACTCCCCAAATTGAATTGATCAATATCAAGAACAGAGAAGAAACAAATTGGCAGTTTAAATCATGAGTATGTAAATCGATAAAGATGTATTTGATGATGATGATGGGTTGAAAGAAAAAGAGAAGAGGGAAATGGTTTAAATGTTGTTGTAAAGATGGTGAATTGTGAGATGAAATTGATGTTGAAGGGAAAACAGAGAGGAGAAGAGATTAGATGATGAATTTGAGAAGAGGAAAAGGAATCTAGAAAGAGAGAGAGAGATGAAAGTGGTGGTGGATTGTGATTGGTGGAAATTGTGAAGTGGTAATGTGAGTTAAAAACAAGTAGCTTTTGCTTAATTATTGTTTTTCTTTCTCAAAACAAATTGATAGTGTGCTTTCAAAATTGTAACTCATATTTTATTGGGTTACTGGATTTATTTACCTTTAATTATTGGTTATTGGTCGTTGTCACTTTTAAGTATCACTTTGGCCAATATAACTCCCAACTAAACACTTTGGTGTCTGTATCACCAAAAGTCAACCAATTCAAATCACTTTTAGTTAACTTTTGATTATTTTTTTGTTACCTTTTGGTGTTACGGACACCGTATCACCAAAAGTTAACCAATTCAAGTCACTTTTAGTTAATTTTTGGTTAATTTTTGTTAAATTTTGGTGATACAGACACCAAAGTGTTTAGTTAGGAGTTATATTGGCCAAAATGATACTTGAGGTGACAGCGGCCAATAACCAATAGTTGAAGGTGATTAAATCCAATAACCCTATTTTGTTAACATTGTTTGACCTCCATTTGTTTTGAACTTGGTTTGGCTAATTTACTTTTATGGTTATTTTGATTATGTATATATATTGTAAATTTTTTATATATTAAAATACATATTATTTAACTTCTTTTATCATTATTTTATATATATATATATATATATATATATATATATATATTTAGTTATGTATATAAATTAACATCTAACTAATAAAATACAATAAAAACTCATTTACAGGCCTAAACTTAACAAGCTTGATATGTGAAGCTCGAGCTTAGGTTCGATAATATAACGAGCTCTTTTTAGACTCAAATCTTTTTGAGCTTTTTATCTATCCGGTTACAAGTAGCTTACGAGCAACTCGTCCTGTTTGCAAACCACATCTGCAAACATGTAGAAAAGGATGTGGATCAAATATATGCCGTCTGCAAGAAGAAGAATGTTTGTTTTTTTAACTTCTACAGTCTGCTGAAATAAACTGGTGATGGTGGTGGTGGGAGACAATGGAGGTGGTACTGGATGTGGTGAGGTGGGGGACGGTGATGGTGGTGGACGGTGGACGGTGGTAGTGGACAGTGAACGGTGGACGGTGGTGGTGGACAATGGTGGGTGGTCGGTGGTGGAAAATTGTGGGTGGTGGTAGTGGTGGTGGACGGTGGTGGTAAACAGTGGGTGGTAGTACTGGGTGGTGGTGTTTAACACCTCTGTAGCCATAGAAAATCTTAGAAGTGTGTGCTCCAAGTGTTCACCAAGAAGAGCTCGTGTAAACATTTTTTAATAAAACGTATTCAAAAAAAACAAACACTTTGTAGATGACAATGTCTTTGTGTGGTCTACGGTACGCAGAAATAAGAGCCTTCATAGACTTTTTTATGAAAAACAAACAGAGCACCTTAGAGTTATACTTATAATTATGGTATTTTTTGTTTAGTAATCCATTTATTTAATAATCACTCTTATTGTAAATCATTATCAACTCATTATTGTAGGTAAAAAAGCTATGCGGTTGGTCTTTGCCGTATGCATTTTCTTAAAATACCTATTTATTCTTTACATGACTTTATTCTAAAAATAGCAATCTATAATCGATGTAATTAGAGGTGTAAAACCGAGATTGAAACTCCGCATTTAACATTAATAAGTGTTTTCCTTCGGCAATGGGCTCCCTCATCACTGCGAACGCAACACAGACTCACCACAACTTTTCTTACGTGCCAAGTTGATCGGAGTCGAAACTCGTCAACCAACTGTTCCAGATAAAAGCTGACACAAACCTTTAACCATGTTACGTAAAACCCTTAGGCTCAGACACGAACCAGGTGGTAACCCAGAACGAGTTTCATTGCCAATATGACAATATCCATCAAAAATGACAAAATTAAACTTGAGTCTCGTATAAAAAATTAAAAACCCAAGTTATCTTAACATTAAACCAAAAGCGAAGAATTGATTTTTATTCATTGACAATAACATCATAATATATTGCTAGTGATGTGCCATTCGTTCATCATGCATGATACAATGTCAATATCCCTATTAATGATGGAAGTACACCTTATCATTGTTCCATGGTGATGGTGTTGAAAGCCTAAAATACTCTTGTACGAACTGTGGTCTATGGGTAGCCACAAGTCAATGCGTAGGACTTGGCACTAACACCTTCAATGCTCTTACGTTTATGACTAACCCAATCGTTTACGACTAAATCAAGTAACAATATCTTATACGCATTATTAATTTCGCATCTTTAACATTTTTATAAAGTTTTACATCTAAGAAAACAAATTTTTATTAAGTGGTGGATTCGGAATTTTTTTTCATGGGGGTCGAAATTTTGGTATGAGTCGTTTGAGTAGCGCTATATGATATTTTTTCCGACCTGGTTCAACTCGGTTTGGGTCGACCGAGACGGATCAAATTCAAAAATGACAAAGAAACTTAATTTCATACATAAAATCACCAAAATACACAAGATATCATATGAACTTGATATGACTTATTCGGCTATAAAACATGGTTCCTAATCAATTTACAAACAAATACTGAAATACATACATACACATGAGTTACCCGTCGCAACGTGCGTACACAAAAGGCTCTCGCAACACACGGGCGTTGTATATCCCTAGTTACATTTAGTGTAAGATCAGTTTTGAATAATGTTTATACCAAAATGTAGACCAAAGTGAAGTGTGTCGCAACAACGTTTGAAGTTTTTACATAAATATATAATTAAGAGACAAATACAACACGCTTAAATGCTATAAAAATAATAATTAAATTAAGAGTAAAAACCAAAGCAAAACGTCTGAAGTACATGTCACATGACCACGAACACGAATACGAACACAAATACAAACAAAATCACAAATCTAATTAGATGTCACATAACCACGCTTTCATCGTGTAAGATAGCAAACAACGGACCATTAGGCCGGTGTTCAGGGTTCAATATATATGTTTTTTTTTAATTACCAAGTTTTTTTTAACAGCAAATTGCTTAAGTTAGATAATTACGATGCAAACGCGAAATGAAAATAAAATAGAAAAAAGCCAAAAGACCAATGTTGTCAGGCTCGGATCGGTTCGGCCGGTCGAACCGGTCGGACCGGGATTCGGAGGGTGGACCGGGCCGAACCATATAGGTTCGTTTTTAGTATAAAGGATCGGCTGGTTCGAACCGGTCAACCGGTTGAACCGGGATTCGGCCAGTTCGGACCGGTTCGGATCGGTTCGGAAAATTAATTTTTTTAAAAAAATTTGACTTTATTTGGTTAAATTTGTGATATTTTTTATTTAAATTAAGTTTGGTTAAGGTTTAACCTTTAAACTTTAGATAATATTATCTCTGTGTTGAAGTTTAAAACTTAAAAAGTTGTTTCTGAGTATCTAACTTATCTTTTAAGTTATATTAATACTTTAGAAAAATATATATAATTATTTATTATTTATATGGTTCAAAACCGATACAACCGGTTCAACCAGTAAACCAGTAAGGAGACCAATTTACTGTTCGATCCGATCCTGAAAACATTACAAAAAAAAGAGCATGGCCTACGTTTGACGTGACCAAGTGAAATTATCTCCACCGTGTTACTTTCTTATTGGTTGTTTACACTTTGCAAACATCAAACTAAAGTGGACCCTGGTACCTTAATATTAAAATTATTTTACGCCCACAATATGTTTTATAATTAATTAATTAAAAATTTGGTTCTGTCCAATTTGATTTTTTAAATGTAAAATAATCCCTTTTAAATAACTAAAAGCTTTTCAAATTTTTGGTGTTAAATACAACATTATAACGTGCACTTAAACGGATTTAAACTCGTAACGTTTTAGTAAAAGATAAGCATCAATGCTACCGGAACAAAAGGGACGAGTTTTATAAATGACTTGTTGTTCATCAAATATGCAATTTGGTTAACAAAAAAATTAGGGCTGACAAATCGTGTCTTATCGTGTTTAACAGGTTTCAAACGACGTGATTAACTTAAGTATCAAACATGAAAACAAATCACTTAACACTTAACTTTGATGGTTTAAGTGTGATAGTTGTATGTTTATGTATCAAAGAGTAGAAAAGATAAACCACATACTCTTAATTTTAATTATTATTAAAAAGTGTAAAATTGCATGATGTACTTTTTTATGTAACATGTCATATTGTGTCTAAACATGTTATGTGATTGCCATCCAAAAAAAATTAAAAAAATGTTCTTGTGATTTATGGTTTTAGGAAGGTAGTATATTTAAAAAGTCATTATGGGTCTTTCTATAAATGGTGTGTTGTTCTAAAGAAATGGAAAAAATTCTAAAACATAAATTTTATTTTTCTACTTAAGATAATACAATAAAATATAACCAACATTTTAGTGCTTGATTTGTAAATACAAGGTTGTATAGTTACTTGAAACACTTTATATATGTATGAAAACTAAAACCATGTTTGATTTGGATGCCCGTACATAGTTTTGTACGAATTGCATAAAACCTAAAATAAGCTAGTGGACACTAGACCATGGAAAAGTATTACACGTGTATGATAGAGGCCCAATATGATTCGAGAGTGTACTTGAAGAATATAATATAAAGAATAATAAAGTAACAAAGAGACTATGAAATGTTTGAAAAATAAACAAACATGAGCCATGATGATGATGGATCTATCACCTATCACATATCACATATGAAAGATATATAGCATGTGGTGAAACAATACGACCAATGTGCTACAAGAGTAATGTCACTTCATATGTTTGTATATACATGCTAAGAGCGGTATCATTACGACCAAGTTTAAAAGACACGTATCGCAAGCCACATGTGTGAAGTGCTTGCTCAATCGGTGTCGAAACGACATCGAATAAAGACGAATGTTGTTTGCTTTGGTACTTTTCTAACTAGTCAGTTGTGGTTGGTTTTGCCCTAAACAAATAATCATGTTCATATTGTTATACCATGTATATTGACCATTGAACGATTTCTATCTAGATTAAAGAATAAATAAGGATTTAAAAAGATCATGATAATAATTGTATAAAACGTAAAAGAAAAAGATTAATCATTTTAAAATGACAAGAAAAGAACTTTTTACGACAAAAGATAAAACTATTTAGGATATGAAGACACACTTCAAGTTATAATCCGACTATATAAGATATATAGTAAAGAGCCAAAGAGGCATAACCGGATATATCAGGTTATCCGAACCATTACATAATTGACATGATTCGTTCTTAAAAAAAGACTACATACGAGTTAGTTATAATACGTGGTAAATCCAAATTAAAAGTCTGAATCTTCACCAATGAGGTTAAAAGGATGACACAAGCATGAGTTGGGACCACCTACCTCACAAAATCTCTTTAGAAACCCTAATCTATACGACTATAAAAGAACAAATGAGGTAATGTAAAGGATTCATGCACTTCTACTCCATATTTTAACTCTACAATTCGTTAAACTTTCCTAAAATAAAAACTTACATATTTTAACTCTACAATTCGTTAAACTTTCCTAAAATAAAAACTTACTCTCACACCGGAGTGTTGTTACAAGGAACATCTCTTTTGTTCTCTGTAATGCCTTAATATGTCATTGCTTGTGCATATCTGACTCGAATTTAAGTAGGATAAGAGGATTGATATGTTTTCATGAAGATGTGAAGAATCTCGTAGATGTACCTTTCACCATATATAAGCAAGAGTGACTGAATTACATCTTACTTATATAGTATGCTCGTATTCACTATGCTTACACATTTTCTTTATTGATATAGTCTATAAGAAAGTAAGGATTTAGAGAATGTATTATTTTTCAATTTGTCGTTGTGTATGCTACATAGAATGATAGAAGTGAGGAAAATATTATTGTGTGACATGCTATATACGTACATGAGATGTTGGCGTATGTCACCGTGTGTTTCTTAAATACATATAGCTTAACTTTGTTTAAGATTACATTTAATGACTAGTGTTACAAGCGGTAGTAACATTAATATTTATGTTTTTATTTTTAATGGTTTTATATATTTAAAAACACGCACTTTTGACTTTCACTTATGATATTAGCACCTTAAAGAATTTTCTTTTAAGCTTTGATTTTGAAAAACAAGGGTGTTACAACAAACATGTTAAGAAAACAAGTTTCACATGTCAATGTGAGTAATATTGAATTGCTTCACTTAATACTACATTCTTACTTCATCCAGTTGAAATGGTTATGCTAACTTATTTTTGTACACATTTGTGTGTTTGAAGTGGTGCAAATGTTGGTTGAAGGAAGGTGCAAGGGGTGGTTTAAATTATGGTACAATGAGTGTTGCAAACTTACAATGGTTGGTTCAAGAAAGATTCAAATTAGTCAATGTAAGTACATAGACCCTAGAAGCAACAATAGGTGGGGCATTAATAGGGACAAATGCATGAGTTCTAATTCCACTTTGCCTTCATTTTGAACCACTACAAAATCCAAAAACACTGGTTAGAGATGGTCTCATAAATGAAAATCCCATGAGAGTATAAAAGATTTTTGTGATGGTAAAAATAGAATAGATGTCCATGTGTAGAACATCTTTTTGAACAAAATGTGTCCCAAGTTATGTAATTAGGAAACATGTCTAACAAAACTACATATGTACTTATCACTTTTCTATCATATTACAATTCAGTGTGTTGCAAACTAAAAATGTTTGTTGTGAATTGGTTACAACTTGCAAGTTAAAATGTATGTACAAGACACATGTTAAATTCAAACATTTCATTGATGTAATAAACAATTATATATGATAAAAGACAAAAAAATAGTTACTACTTACATGTACACAACATGTTATTACATTGCATTTAATTATGTATGGGCACGTTTAACACATAATCTATTTTAAATAGAGCATTACGAGAACCACATAACCATCTGCACGTAGCATGTTGAAAGGGACTTTGCTTAAACTTGGTAGAAGTGTAATAGTGTATGTGGTTTTCATGTATCTCTACTTAAAGTTCATTATTATGTATATAGTTGTATAATACAAATACGACATGTTTTTATATGTTTATTTCTTTTAAACAAAAAACAGTTTTATTAAACGCATTAAGTTATTTTGTTTGGGGAGGAAATAAATTAAATGGTACTGGAAACACTCCTCGTTGGATCCACATGGGATGCTTTTCACTTCTCACTAAAGCCACTAGCATATGGAGCCCATCTTATGTGGCGGTGGGCCCACTAATATGGCCCATTTAAAAAAAATCTAATTTAATAAACACTGTTATTTTAAAGTCTTAGCTTATTGAAGTAATGAACACATTATTATTTTATAGAGTTAAAAGTGCAAAATGCATCCATGTGGTTTATATTCAATAGCACTTTGTAACTCTGTTTAAATATTTAGACCTTTTGCAACCCTAGACTTCTAAAGTGAGTCATTTGCATCTCCCGGTTACCTTGATTGTTAGTTGATCGTTATTTGTAAAGGTAAAATAGACCATTTACCTAAAAAAACATATTTATAACTTATGAGATCTAAAAAAAATAACGAAGTGTATACGTTGTCGGTGCCGATGGTTGTCCGACAGTGGGTTGTTATGATTATGTTTTTTTATCGTCTTTAGGTATGATTTTTTGTATTTTTAATGCATTTCACTCACAAGTATATATTTTCTAGATTGGTATATTGGTTTCCACTGGTCCCAACTATCACCTTTTGTCTTTTATTGGTCCCAACTATTGAATTGGTTGTCAACGGTCCCAACTTTTATCGCTTTTTATAACCACTGGTCCGTCGTTAAATTTCTTTAACGTCGTTAAATTTTTTTAACGCCGTTAAGTTTTTTTCAAATTCAAGACCGATGTTTTAGGCCTTTTGATCGGAAGGATAATACGAGTCGATTGATGTAAAAGTTTTCTCGAAAAGGCTTTCTGAACGATAAATTTATTTACATCCGATTGAAGCACCGTTAGTTTAAACACCCGATTCAGGCACTATTTCGTTGTTCGGAGTGCCGTTTCGAGGTAAATTTTACATCAATCGACTTGTATAATCCTTCCGATCAAAATGTTTAAAACATCGGTATTGAATTTGGAAAAAACTTAACGGCGCTAAAAAAAATTTAACGACAAACCAGTGGCTACCAAAGTGATAAAAGTTGGGACCGTTGACAACCAATTTAATAGTTGGGACCAGTAGAAGACAAAATGTGATAGTTGGGACCAATAAAAACCAATATACCTTTCTAGATCTTATAAATTATTAAATTTTTTTCTTGTCGATTTTACCGTTAAAGATAACGATCAACTAACAATCAAACTAACCGGGGATGCAAATGACTCACTTTAGAAAGCCTAAAGTTGCAAAAGGTCTAAATATTCAAATGGGATTACAAAATGATATTGAGTGTAAACTACAAAGGTGCATTTTGCATTTAACTCTATTTTCTATTTGAAAAGTAAGATCATTTGGCAAGGAGATCGGTTTTTTTTAACGACAAACACATACCACTTATATTCTACACCTCAGAATTTATACCACGTCTTAATATGTGAGGTTAAGGTTAAAGCTCCTTAACGGTACTTCAAATACAAATGCATCTCTAATAACAAATATTATTATTAATCATTGTTGGGGGTTGTGACATGAATTATGTGTTTGTACAAACATGAAATTTAGTTTACACTAATATATCTAGTTTAATTATATATACATAGCAATAAATCTACTTTTATTTAATTTTACATTGCAAATTCATGGATTCAAAGGACATCACTTTCTTTAACGAATTTGACGTGTTAAAAGATGATTGAACGTTTAAGATGTGAATAATCCGCTTGTGGAAACAATTAGTTTTCTAAGAACCGAATGTTTCCTAAAATTGTTAATAATGGATATATCTTAGTGATTTTGTTACATCCTTTGATGCAATAGTCTAGTTCATTGTTTATACTTCGTGTCTTACACAAGTGTTAAATAGTAATATTTAAAAAATATATATAACAATTACTTAATTCTATGAAATCTACCTATTCTAATAATTAAGTAACTCATCCACATGTCACCATTTTAGCTACTTCACATAGGATTTTGCTTAGGTGTCATGTTCTAATTAATTTTATGGAGAATTTTTAGACGGGTCATGGGTATACTCCATATTCGAAATAACCCGATATGTTTAAATTAAAAATTCATAAATTATCATCAATTATATCACAACCCAATAGGTATATTCAAATACAAAATTTACCAATTATCATGATGTATATATTTTAACCCGATATGTTCAAATTAAAAATTTACCAATTATCTCCTAACCCGATATGTTCAAATAAAAAACTTATCAATTATTATGATCTATCCTAACCCGATATGTTCAAATTAAATTTTTACCAATTATCATTAATTATCTCCTAACTCGATATTTTCAAATAAAAAAAATTAACAATTATCAATAATTATTTTCTAACCCGATATGTTCAAATAAAAATTTACCAACTATTATAAATCATATCCTTTATTTTAACATATGTTTTTTGATATGAATATATTTGTAAATATTCAAATCGATTTAATAAAGGATATGTTAAAAATAAATTTGTTATCTAAATTTAGTTAAAACCTATAAAACTAAAATTCGTGTAATACACGGGTACTAATCTAGTTATTTATAAAGATGTATATTAAATATTATCGATACAAAATTAAAATTTAGTTTCGATGTATGTAACCTACTAACCTAAGATAACAATTACACTAGCCTTGTCTTTGCCACTGTTGCTTTTGGGAGCTTGGAATAAACACTTCATCCACCCTTAAAAAGAGGTATTAACAAAATCTTTAACTTTTAATGTGATGTAGTGGTAAGAAAATAAGAGGCTTCTATTTTTCAAAAGATACTAAATTTAATTTCTAGTAGCACCATTTTGAAAGGGACATTAAAGCAATGAAGGAAAACTTGTGGCAACACAAGTTCGATCTCTAAGTTAAATAGCTTTTATCGTTAGTTTGTTATCATGCCTATAAACGTGCGGTTTTGTGGGTTTTCATCGAATTAAGTGGGCTTATTCTACCCAGCACCATCTGTATTCACCGAGCATATAAGGTCGTGTTTCGCAATTATATTACCCGAATAGCCGGTTTTTAATTGTTTCACCGTAAAAACTTCTCAACCGTAATTAAAAGTGTGAATGTGTGATGACAATCCAGATTTAAAGTAATTAAGTGCTTTTTTAGTTAGAGAAGAGCTATCAAGAGATTCTCAACCGTACCTGCTTTTCTTGTCACTTTGTTCATCATCCAATTGGGATTCGACACAAGATTTTAACTTTCTCTCTTAAAGAATTACATGACCGAATCATTTCATTCGTTTCTTTATATATTCATGTTAGAGTGAAGCGAATTTTGATCCATATGTTTTGATATCATTAACAATTTTATTTCACTTTAACAGTTTTGGTCATTTTGATTTTATTTTCTAACAGAAATGGTCCCAAACACTAACTTCATTCAATTTGCCATTAAGTCTCTCTTAGATACGAAGTAAAATTGTCATTTCTCACTTTTTTTACATGCGACTTGAATAAAAATGTTAACATACATAATCACCTAGATAAAAGAGGGGGAGAAATGACATTTTTATCCCTCGGATATGGGGAGCGTGGGAGAGATTTAACAGAAAATTAGATGAGTTAGTGTTCGAGACTATTTCTGTTAGAAAATAAAATAACGAAGACCAAAACTATTAAAGTAAGACCGAGAATGTTGATTGTATCAAAACATAAGGAATAAAACTGAAGTTTACTCCTCATATTATAAGTAAATTACTTAGATTTTCAAACAAATATACAAAATGATCGCGTATTTTTTTTCCCGCACCGCATATAAGTGTGTGTGTGTATATATATTAGGGTAACTTTGTAGAAACATAACCAAGTTTCAATTTTGTTCTAATTAAGTCACTCAAGTTTAAAAATTATTCCATTTAAGTCACTGACCTTCATTTTTTATTCAAATTATAGGTTTTAACATGTTGTTTTCGCATTTTTTTCGTTATAGTTAGAAATTATTTTTTACATTTTTTGATGCTAATGTGAAGCGGTGATATGAACTGTAGGTTTGTTTTTTTTGTAATATTATTAACATTTTTAAATTTTTTTAATACAATTACATATATTAAAAATTCTGATCTCCACATCTTCTTTTCAATTCCTTTCTTGACACAAACAAAATCCAACAATTGCTCGATTGGGTGGTTTAGTCAATGAATAAAAAATTATTAAATGATTTCTCATATATTATGTTAGAAGCTCGTGTATTATAAGATAAAAAACAAAATACTAAATGTAATACTTTGGGATTCATGTGTAAGAAATTTTAAAATATAACAAATAAGTCTTATTACAAAAGAATATGAATCATTGATTAGAACTAATAAGTGGTCCAAATTAAGTAGCAAGTTTTATTATAATCTATACTTTCTAATAAAAGAGAGTTTTTAAAGACACACGTCATTCATTGGGAGAGTATTGGAACATTTTTGCTGCTCAATCTTAAAATCTTCTATTCTGAGTTATTTATGGAAAGAAATCAATAACATTATATCATCCATATTTTTTATTCCAAAATTTCTATATACCTTATTTACATTTTTAAAATCACTGTGAAAACGGAAAAACAAGTTAAACAAATAAGTCATTACAATTTACAACCTTGACACATGCATGCCGACTTGTATGTTCGACCTGGTACTAGGGACGGATGTAGCTAAGAGAGAGGGGTAGTGGACGCTACCCCTCAAGTTTTCCGACAAAGTGTAAAACTTCAATTTTCCTCTTCGTTTTATATATTGGTATACCTTTAGGTCCAAAAATCCAATTTTCTACTACCCCTGAACTTTTTTTCTAGATTCTTCACCGGTACATATGAGTGTTACCGTGAATTTTGCTAGAAATATATCATTTGGATTACTTGTATGTGTGTTTTTCGTAATCTTTTTTTATATTAATTATGATTTATAAGACACCCAATTTAAACGCGTAAATATCTAATTTGGTACTATTAATGTATTTGTAGTTTAAATATATTTGTTTAATGCTCAAATTAGAGTTTGAATTTAGTTTGTGTTCTATTTTCATATATATTTTCATGTAATATGTAGTTTATTTTCAAATGTTACTTTTTCATAAAGTTTATAATTGTGTTTTTTATGTTTCGAACCGTGTAACGCACGGGGTTTAATTAAGTCTCTAATATAACAAAAGAAAACGAAAAAATCTTATGCGACATCCTTTTAAAGTTTCTGGCTTATATGACATTATCTGAGAGTTTTCATCACAATAATGATTTTTCATTTACATTATGTATATAAAATATATTATAATAACACTAATTACATTTTAGTCTTTTAGCATTTAGGAGAATTTTAAAAAATTAAAAGTGGTTACATTTTCAACCCTCTACTACTATGTTGTACATGAGTCGGTTTGTATTTAATAGGGTATAAAATGAAACCTATGAATAACGCCGGTAATAACATACAATTAAATATCTAACTGTACGTTTTACAAACATAAATAACTTTTTTATACGATTTTTTTAAAATAATCCACACTAAAAAAAACTGAGTACTTAATTATCTTTAGTTTGAGTATAATATTGTTATAATAGAAAACGATTTTCGAAAACAAATTTTGTGTTCGGGTTTGCCACGGTTTTGTCTCAAAACTGATTGGAACCGTCATGAAAATCCTTAAAATCATCACAACAATTTTTTAAAAACAAATTTTGTGTTCGGTTTATCACGGTTTTGTCTCAAAACTGATTGGAACCGTCATGAACATTTTTCAAATCATCATTTAAGTGTTGTGTTTCCGAACGTAGCGCGCACATTAAACTAAGATAAGTATATAAATAAGTAAATAATGAAAATGTTACAAAAATTTGAATGCCATGAATACTTATCAAATTTGAAAATTTTGTAAAGATTAAATGTTAAAATTTAAATTAGTAGTCATTAGAAATATTTTTTGAATAATTTAAGTAACATGCATATGGGAGTGACATATAGAATTTTCCTAGATGGCTCTTATGTGAAAGAGTTAAAAAATTAATAATTTATATACTATCTAATATGTAAGGTCGGTGCAACATTTTAATTTTTTTTTACTTATTTACAGTTTTAATCACTGACTTTTGACGTATTTACGATTTTAATCCCCGAATTTTGCTAATTGTCATTTTAGCTCCTGATAAGTTTTCGACTTTGATCTCTTACTCTACTTTGACATATAGTGCGATTTCAATATTGTTATCGTTTTGACCTATACCTTTTGATATTTCATCGCTTTTTAATATGTGACGCATTACAGTTTTACGCCATGACGTACGGGACATGAGACTTGTTTTATCAACGTATGACAAAGTCACATACGCAAGACCCGACTGCGTGACCCGGCCGCTGCAACGCGCGGCCTGGCCTAAAATCTAGTTGGATAGAATTTTTCAATTATTTAAAAAATGATTACATATAGGTTTAATTGACGAGTTCAAGTTGGTGGGTGTGTATTTTAGCCAAATCAATTTTTATTGATTTCTCTCTTCAATGCAAAGCAATGTAAATTCCCCCATCGTTTTAGACATTCATAACTTTTATGTATGACATTATTTTTTACTTTAAATTAAATCATAAAAACGAGTATTTCAATATATTTAAAATGAGTATCAATGTATCATTGTCGTTATATAAAAAATAGAAAAAAATTACGTTTTCAACTCGTCATTGTGTCTTTTGTTTGTCATTGTGTCCTTATGCTCATCATTTTGTCTTTTGATTCATCATTGTGCTTTTTCTTGTTTCATAATTGATGAAATATGAAAATTAAATACGAAAATGTCAATGTTGTGTACTCCTAACATGTAAAAATAATGATAAAATAACAACTATGTCTAATACGCAAAACACTATGATGAATACATGTTACAAGATGATTTGAAACGTAAAATACAATGATGGATGCATGTTACACAATGACTTGAAACGCAAAACACAATGATGAATACATATTAAATAATGACCTGAGCGTAATAGACAATGAATGTAATACTTTTTTTTTCAAATTAAGTAAAGCCATATGTCGATGATCCGAACAAAAGACAATCACGAACGTAATAAACAATGAATGTGAACGTAACACGTTGACTAATCACAATGATATGTAGAAAGATATAATGACGAGCAAAAAGACATAGTAACGATTAAAAGTCACAATGACAAGCAGAAAGACACAACGACAAACAAAAGTGGTAGATTCGCCGTTCTAAAAAAAATGTCATTAAAAATATATATATTAATAAAAGCGTCGATCTTAAGTCTTCATGACACATTAGAGTGGTTACACACTTTTAAATACTCGAACGGACAACTGGGTGTGAAATTGGACAAATTAGAATGTTTAAAGCTTTTGACCTTTTGATAATCACGAATCAACGATGCAAATTGGATTATCAGCACCGCTTCAGGAACAACGAATGTGAAAAATGTGTGCATCAATGGATTTTGTATTTTGAAGACAGGAAAACAAAAAGAGACATGGTTCGTTCGTTTTCAAATGATTAAATTTGTGGTAGAATTGAAGGGGAAGTAGGTATCCACCAATAAAATTTCAAAACCCAAAAGTGGTTGGGCCTCTACATAATTAAATGACATCTTTTTCAAACCCAAATTCACATCAATATGTTGGCTATTCCTCAATTATCGTGTTTTAGATATGATTTTATGAAAGAGATCGATTTTTTAATTCTTTTAATAGTTCAGATGTTTGAATGATTCAATATTTAATGATTCAGATTTTATACTATTTGTTTCGTAAGCAAATGTCTGAATGGTTAAGAGGGTATTTGGTAGCCTCTTAATGATCATTCAGAGACTTACCTGTTAATGGTTCAAAATCTCTGAACCGTTAAATGATAAAAAGATGTTGAATGGTTAAGAGGCAGCCTCCGAATGGTAAGACCCCATCTCATTCATCATATTTTTAAAACTTACATTATAATGAATTTTTGAACCATTAAGAGGTAGATTATTACTGGTTATTCAGAGGTTATTCAGAAGCTACTAAATAACCCCTAAGACATTTGTCTCTGAATGGTTAAGCATTATACAAAGTCTGATTGGTTAAGAGCTATTATTTAAATTGGTCAGAACAATATACTAGCTATTAATGATTCAGACCTCGTACGGATTCAACACTTAACGATTCAGACTTCTTATTGGTTCAGCACTTATCCATTCAGATGCTGCCAAACAGCCCATTAGCATTGTCAAAGGTTCATGTCTGACTGGTTCACGAGTTTTGACTCCAATCAACTTAGTCTCTAAGAAGGGTTGTGATGAGCCTCCGCTGCGTTCGTAGAAACATGGAGCCCCAATGATGATGAAAAGAACCTATTAGTGTTAGGCGTTAGCTAAGGGGTTTTGATCTCAATTATAGACAATTGCACCAACTATTTACAAAAAAGTTATCTTTGTAAGGTTAGCATATTAAATGGTTTTTTTTTCATATTTGCAACCAAAACCTCTCGAGAGAGGAAAAGTCTCTCACATTCCCATTAAACCCTAGACTAAAAGAATAGTCAAAGAAAATTAGTAGTAATTTAAGGCTTAGAATAACGTGTCGGTGAAAGTAAATTTTTAGTTTGTGTGTTAAAATTGGTAAGCCATGTAACTTGAACTCAATCACATATAGGTTATGTATGTTTATATTTCAGGCATGATTTCAACTAAATGATTAAAATTCTGAATGGTTAAGTGCTGAATGGTTATAAGAGTTTATTTAGTTGGACATATGAATGAGATTCTAAAACTAACAAACAAATTTCAAAGTTTTTCGTTCATTTTATCTTGTCCCACATTGATATGAGAACAAAAACATATTATATTTATATATGCAATCATTCATGACATGTTAAGATCTTATATTATTATGTTATGTTTTATTCCATCATCTAGCAACAGACAATCGGATATTTTAAAAAAGGGGCATTTACATATATCCCTCTCATAAGATCATTTATTACGTATTTACCCAATCCTTAAATTCAATTACATATTTCCCCTTCCTAAACCACATATATTACATATTTACCCAATTTCTTTAAAATAGCCTTTTGATTTACTATTTTACCCTTAATGATCTTCATAAATATATTTTTATATTTTCTTATGGTTTGTGTAAAAGAAGGGGTAAATGAGTAATTTATTATGTCAAAGGGGATATATGTAATTAAACTTTAGGCTTGAGTAAATATGTAATTGATGGGCTTAGAAGGGGAAATATGTAAAAAAAAACTTTAAAAAATATATAAACCGCCCCCCTATAGTTAGGGGTGTTCACGGTTTGGTTTTGACGGTTTTTTGATCAAACCGTAAGCCAAACCGTTAGTACGGTTTTTGCATATCGAAAACCGAAGCCGAACCATTGAAAATACAAACCAAACCAAACCGTTACTAACGGTTTGGCTCCGGTTTGGTTTCACGGTTTGGACCTATATTGAGCTTGTATACTATATATGTTCATCTTTGTGCTAATATAAGATGTTAAAAAAATCAACACGTAATTAACATGCTGTTAAAAAACATACACACCAAATAAACACATAATAAGTTCAAAATTATTCTAATACAAGCTTTGAATAAGCTGCCAAAATACACAAAGAAGCTTAAAGTAATTAGGTGTTCAAAACAAACCAGGTCAAAACAAACAACCTAATCACCTTTATCGTCTACTGTCCAAAAGTTCTAAGCTCCATATGTACAATCCAAAAACATCATGCACCAGGTTCCAAACTTCATATGCAATCCATAGTTGCAAACTTCCAAACCAGCAATCCAAATAGCTCAAAAAAACGTCCAGAAAACTAAACATACACACACAAAATAAACAAACTGCTAGATGTTGTCCAAGTTCCAAACTTCCCAAAAGTCAAAACTAGAGTTAATGGCCAAAATGGTCCCTGAGGTTTATAAGGTTTTGCAGCTTTGGACACTTTTAAGAATTTTTGCATAAATAGTCCCTACAGGCCAAAACCTGTTGCAAAATTGGTCCATGACACTAACGGTGTTAAAAAAATTCCGTTAGCTAACTGGTAATTGACTAAAATGCCCTTCTTCTTCACAGGGACCATTTTGGCAAAACCACCACCACCACCACCACCGCCACCACCACCACCGCTGCCACCACCACTTACAAGTTCATTTCTCCCAAGATGCAAAATTCTCCAGCCACCACCATCCACCACCCATCACCACCACCAACTCCGATCATCATCTCCGACCCCAACAACCCATACCCAACCACCTTCGTTCAAGCCGACACCACATCCTTCAAAACCGTCGTTCAAATCCACAATTACAAGTTACTATCACTATCAAACTGATTTAGTCTGTGAGAATGATCGGAACTATTACCGGAACAACGGCGGACATGCTTTCCGGCGAAACACCACCTCCGGCGTACGCCAATGCTTTTCGCATCTCAAATGTCGCCAACCGATTACTTGCTCACGTTAGCACTGAACTACGTTCCAATTCATCTCAAATGCCAATTGATGCTGCTGCTAATTGATGCTGCTGCTGCTTTGCTCCTGCTGCATAATAAGAATAATGATGCTGCTAATGGTCCCTGCTAATTGGTCTTTCCTGCTGCTAATTGATGCTGCTGCTTTGCTCTTGCTATCACTCGATCAAAGGGAAGGAGGCGAGAGAGATGAGAGTTTGTGTGATGTGGCGGAAACGAAACTTCTGCGAAGTTACGAATAGAAGTTACGAACAGAATTTTTGTATTTTTTTAAAAGTGTTAGTTGCCAAAATGGTCCTAAGGGCATTTTGATCAATTCCTAATCAACTAACAGAATTTTTTAACTCTGTTAGTGTCGTGGACCGATTTAGCAACAGGTTTTAGCCTGTAGGGACTATTTATGCAAAAATTCTTAAAAGTGTCCAAAACTACAAAATCTAGTAAACCTCAGGGACCATTTTGGCTATTAACTCTCAAAACTATTAAGATCAATGAGTTTATTAAGAGTGGACAAAATACATATAATATAAATAATAAACAAGTTACCGATTAATCATTATGGTCCGTGCATATACTAACTTTGCTTGAAAATATATAAGATAATCAATTTGGACTTCAATTATCTAAACACTAGTTTGTTTGGGCTAATAGCTATGTTAAAACTAAAAAAAACATTTACTAATATATAATATGAAATATTATAAATAATTATATATCTAATATAAAGAATATATAATTTTTGAAATACTTAAATCCTACGGTCCGGTCCGGTTTTATCCGACCGGTTTTTGGTAAAAACCATAAGCCAAACCGTTCATTACGGTTTAAAATTTTTGAAGCCGACCGACCGAAAGTTAAATATAAAACCGACCATGAAGCCAAACCGATGACCGATTTAGACGGTTTCACGGTTTTAAACCGAACCATGAACACCCTACCTATAGGTAATGTTAGGGTTTTGCAACTCCCTCGTCGACCACCGGCACGTTTTCAGGCCGGAAGAAACGAGCACTCGAGTTTTTCCCATATGTTCGATCGACCAGTTCTCTTTTCACAATGATATGAAACATTTAATTCAACCTCTGTTGCTAGTTCTTCAAAATACCCCATTCATTCTTCATTATATATCAATATCAATGATCAAATCATCTCCCCTCCATTGAAGTTCTAACAAAGATGATTTGCAGGAGGAAATTTGTAAAATTGACCACTCATCTTCAATGCTTTAATCTTATTCCTCTTAATTTATCCTCAGGTAATTTTTCACTTCTAACACACCTTAAATTTTACTACAATTGTAATGTTACATTAAGTTTTCGATGGGTTTATTTAGTTTCAACAACATACACATGATGCTTAGATAATTTTGTATATCACTTGTTAATTTCTAGTACTGGTTTGTTGAACAAAAGGTTTTTTATTGAGCTGTAGCATGAGTTTCTTGCATTGATACCTTACAAATGAAGTTGTAGCTTACTTAGTTCTTGAAGCTACTGTAATTGCATTGGATACTAAAATCAATTTCACTTTCGGTGTGATGTTTAGTCAGTTGAGAATTTCACAATAAGTACGACACTATGCCATTATTTTCATTATGTTTTCCTTTGGTGGTAGTTGATGTTGATCCAATATTAATTTCTATCTATGATTGGTTGATTTGGCTAATATTTTGTTGATGGGTCATATGGGTAAAACGAAAAGGCTAGGTAAAGGTGAAATGGTCGAATGTTTTCCCAAAGTGTGTTTTTAATGCTTAAAACATCATAAGTAGTTCTATATAATGAATAAGATAGTTAATGGAAAAGGTTTAGTTTTTGTTATCACATTTGATACACTAATTGTTTGTAAAAAAATAAAAAGTTAGGAGAAATGTAATGTCAACCCAACACAATTTGACTCGTGTTGACCCGTATCGGAATTACACATTTTGACTTAAGCTCTTTTTACGTGTTACCAACCCGCTCCTTGTAAATTTTGCCACCTCTAGTTTTACCACACAACCACCAAAAGTTTTCTTTATTCGTTTTTAAAATCTTCATTTGTTTCTAGCAAGAAGAGATTCATAACTTGGATTCTTGTGTCCTCACAGGACAAAGATACGTTGGTCATTCAGTTGATTCATCTCTAAATTCCATTAATAATGGGAACGACACAAGCATTGACAAAATGTCGTTAGCAAGCAACCTAGCGTGTTTAGTTGAAGAATCCTCTTCTGTTGATGAAAGGAAACCAATGAACCGATTAGAGCTCAAGAGGTTTCTTGAGTTGCGCATAAAGAAAAGGGTAAAAGATCAATTCAAGGATGGAAAGTTTCATGATCTTGTTGAAAAAGTAATCTCTAATCCATATACTCTTCAAGACGCTTACGATAGTATACGGGTCAACTCAAAAGTCAACTTAGCATCTGAGTGTGACAATATCAACTTTGACTCTCTAGCCAAAGAATTAGCTTCTGGAAAGTTTGACGTAAATTCCAACATTTATTCCATTTCGACAAGGGGAGCAAACAAGGAAAAACTTGTGCTTCCCAATCTTAAAATGAGTGTAATCCAAGAAGCCATTAGAATAGCTTTAGAAGTTGTTTACAGACCCCATTTTTCCAAAATCTCACATGGATGTCGAAGTGGAAAGGGTGAATCATCAGCGTTAAAGTACATCTGTAAAGAAATTGTAAATCCGGATTGGTGGTTCTCTTTGGTACTTAACAAAAAGATTGACACAAATATCCTTTTAAAGCTCATATCAACCATGGAGAGCAAGATCGAAGATCCCAGATTATATTCTATAATTCATAGCATGTTTACCGCTGGAATTCTTAATATGGAGTTCGGAGGGTTTGCTAAGGGTCACGGTCTCCCACAAGAAGGCGTCTTGTCTCCAATTTTAATGAATATATATCTTGACCTCTTTGATCGCGAGATTCTTAACTTGTCAATGAAGTATGAAGTTCTTGATACACTGAAAGAAAGTCAATGTGATGAGTCAAGGTCAGAGTCAAAGCTGCGTAGCTGGTTTAGGAGGCAGATGGGTCCCACTCAAAGAAACGAAGGAAGTATGACTGGTGTTAGGGTACATTGTTGTCGGTTGATGGATGAAATTCTTATTGTTATCAAAGGCTCTAAAGAAGTGACTCTGGCTTTAAAGTCAGAAATTGAAACCTACATGCAGGAATCACTTTATTTGGACATTGATAGTCAAACAAGTATATCACCATCTAATGATCCTCGTGGTGTAAAATTCATGGGCAAGATTATTAAGAGGACTGTAAGAGAGAGTCCTGCTGTTAGAGCAGTTCATAAGTTGAAGGAAAAGGTTGAGCTATTTGCATTGCAGAAAGAAGAGGCATGGGATGAAGGGATGGTTAGAATTGGGAAGAAAGTCTTGGGTCATGGGTTCAAGAAAGTCAAAGAGTCAGAAATTAAGCATCTTGCTGACTGTAACTCGGTTTTGAGCCAGGTGTCACGTTTTCGTAAACCGAGAATGGAAACCGATCATTGGTTTAAAGTCTTGTTAAAAGTTTGGATGCAAGACACAAATCTGAAAAAATATGACACCGAAGAATATATTTTATCCAAGCTTATAACTGAAAAAGCACTACCCCAAGATTTAAAAGATTCATTTTATACATTTCAAAATCATGCCAAACGGTATGTTTCTTCTGAGACAAAATCAACTGCTACCCTTTTACCTGAATCTAGCATATCTTCTGAATTAGATTACATCACAGAAGTTTGTTCTCCGTTGAAGGCTATAAGACTGTGCTTACAACGTTATGGAATAACAAACCGTGAAGGATATCCACGTGCTTGTCATATGCTTGTTTTACTAGACCATGATCATATAATCGATTGGTTTCATGGCATTGTTAATAGGTGGCTTAGATGGTATCATTTATGCGATAATTTTGCTGAAATAAAGCTCATTATTACAGAGACCGTCAGGAAATCTTGCATTCGTACATTAGCAACTAAGTATAGATTACACGAGTCGGAGATTGAGAGGAAGTTTGACTCAGATTTGAGCAGACTCCCAACAACCGAAGATTATGAAAATAATTTTGTTAACGAGATTCTGGAATCTTCCTATGACGAGGGATTATTGTATGGGATTCCTTATAGTGGGTTGTGTTTATTATCTTTGTCAAGAATTGTAAGTGAATCTAGACCTTGTAAGTGCTTTGTAATAGGGTGTAGGGCTGCTGCACCGTGTGTTTACACTATCCATGTCATGCAAAGACATAAATTTCCTGTTTGGAAAACAGGATTTTCGAGCTGTATTCATCCAAGCATACATAGGAGACGAATCGGGTTATGTAAGCAGCATTTAAAGGATCTGTTTATTGGTCATATATCTCTTCAATCAGTTTCTTTTGATAATTGGAAATGAACTTTATCTGGGAAAGGTAAGCATACTTTTAGTCACTCTCTTATGTTCCTTTTTTACAAATTTTCTATTTTGTTTCATAATATTCCATGATTTCAGTTAACTGCTTGAATGTTATGTTTCTGTAGGCTTATGTTTGTGCCCCACCAAGAGAAGTCCACAAGGGGTGTTAGTGAAAGAACTTAAAACTTCAAAGTCAGTTTCATCTCTTTGATAGGTTTAAGTTATATGGGGCAATCATGAACCAATACTATTAAAATTTCCTCTAATTTGGACTTTAAATACGTCGCTGGTGTGATCGTTTTGGGCTAACTAGTATTCTCAGCTGGTCATACTGGACAGATTTAAAAATAGGGAAAAGATATGCGGGTCAAACTGGATTGCAACCAAAAAAGTGAACAGGTCACTCGTCTGCTTCCAAGGTTTTTCCATGACTGCGTTGCGGCGACCACAAAACCAACCAAAACATTACAAAGTCTCGAATTGAAATTACCAGCTCGTATATCCATCTCAAGGAACTCGTTGCCCGTGTTTGAGTTCCTGAAGTCCACGGCAACACTGATTCTCCAATCAGCACCTTGGTTACATTGCCTTCAAGGTAATTTGAATATCATTTATTTTGATTTAGGTATTGGTGGAGGAACAGCTGCTTCAGATTCATTTCGCGTATGAATTTTGGAACAAATCTATTTAAGGTTTCTGTTTTCCATAATTCTCCCTTTGAATTTTTTGAGTGTATATCACGTACGAATTATGTAACTAATCTATCAAAGGTTTATAATGAATGGCGTTTGATTCATTTCGTGTTGTTGGAATCTCGTTAGTAATAAACAATCCACTTCTACTTTCTATGCACACACTTTATTAAGATTAAAGGCGTATGTGTATTAGTTTGAGCTCATTCAGAAACTTACGACACCATAAAGTGCTTGTTGGACAACTTGGGCAAGGGGACATGGGTCCAATCGTGCTCTGACGGTTTCTACCAAGCCCCATTTTGCACAAGGACGGGGTGAAATGATAGACGAAGGTTATGGTACACATCTCATCGTTGAATTGGTGCTGCTGCTCATGTTTTAAAGTAACTTGAATCTATCTTTCGTGTAATATATCATTTGTAAGACATGCACTGCTGTTTGTGATAACACAACTCAATAGAAAACAGTAACAGTTGAAGATGTGATCTTTACGCAGTTAATTGCAAGTGCCCTTACATCAACTAATACAGCCTTGGTTTGACCAAAGTATGCACCAACATTGTCACAAAACTATGCATTACTTAATGAAAAACACCAAACCAAACATAAAACCATTAAACTTGTATTTATCCCATCACCAATCAAGCACAATACAAGTAACCTTCTAACAAAAACAATTTTATAGGATCTACACATTTATGCTACTTCTGGCCACTTCTGGGAGAGTTATAAGAGTAGCTAGAAACAATATATCAGTTTAGCTGCAGACAATTGCTGGCCATTGATGAGCCCATGCTGCTTTTTACAGATTTGTTCCTTCTATAACTCCTAAATGGTGTCAAATACAACCTCAATAAACCACTGTCAAGATCATTAGTTGAATACCTCCTATTCCTGTTTATATTTCTTGAATTCACATAACTCGGGTTTCTCACGAGATTCACACTTCTGTTTTCCGGGATATATTCTACATTCTTCTTGTCATCAAGATTGTCATCAAGTTTGTGCTTTTGACCCCATAAATTACAGACCTTTTTCCATCTACTTGACATCACCATTTTATGCGCATTTAATCGATTCGTCTCAGTTGTTTTGCTACTTGAACCGGTCGCATTACAAACCGATTCAATGTTGTTGTTCTTGACAGAATTCAAATGCCAATCTTTCAACTCCTTTTCTGTAATAACCAACTTTGTACCTTGGGAAACAACATCATTCGCAGGTGAAACACGCGCATTCGAAGATGATTTCACTTCATCACCGCCTAATCCCACAGTTCTTGTACTGGAACTCTTTGTTGAACTTGAACTGCTTCCTCTGTTAGACGTAGAAAAATCCGAAATTGATTGAGTTGAGCCACCAGAACTAGCACCATCTTTACTTATTGAACCCATTTTCAGGTTCTCCATTGTTGAAGTTGTTACTCTCTTTACATTATTCGTTCTCGCAATCATGTATCCGTCCCACGAAGCTCGGTGTTCATCAAACGAGAATCGTGGATCTTCGACAGATAATCGACGAGCTTCAATTGAAAACCGAGGTTCTGTATCACATGATCTTCTACCAAATCTACAATCTTCAACTACAGAATGTGTACCTCTAAATTCACCTAATTTTGACCTAGTTTTATCAAATCCGCCATTGATGCATCTTCTTTGCTTCTTTTCCTTCTGCTTTTGTCGCCATTTTCGTAACTTGTGACTGAAAACAGAACCTGCATCCCAAAAATTTCTCCTTTTGTTACTCAATTCCATTTCAATAATCTCTTTCATCGTCTTCATATCCCCTTCAATTTCACCATCATCATCATCATCATCATCAAAACCAACTTCATTTCGCATAATTACATCATCTCGGTTCTTGTTCGTATCATCAACAACAAACAGATCAAACAGAGTACAACGAGCCCTAACATCACACGACATTCTCCGCGTATCAATAACCAAATCGTTCAAAGCCTCACATTTTCCAGCATCAACGGATTTGCTCCGGCGAAACTCCGGCGCTGACGAAGACGAATCTAAACCGGAGAGACGGTGTTGTAGGCACAATGCACAGAACCCTGTTACAGGTTCATGAGGGTGACGGTGGCAGCCGGAGAAACGGCGACGGCGAGTATTGTTTCTGGTGAGTGTGAGTGTACGGATTTGGGGATCCGGCATCATCATTGACAGAAATGGTTCATGATTGTTAGGGTTTTGTTAGGTTAAATGAAGTAATTTGTACACAGTACTGTAATCATGTTAAACCACATCTGCCATGGAAGAACGATGACAGTTTTCTTCGTGATGTGGTTTTACAAATGTTTTGTGCACATTTTTAATTTGTACCCACAACTCTCTTTCTTGCTTAACTTTGCAACATAACTTTACGTTGCATTCGTGAGTTTCCAAGTTTCGTTAAAGGGAACGAAATGAAAGAACGGTGTCTTCCGGGGTTTCATTGTAGTAATTTTTAAGAAAAAGCTAACTAAGAAACACCGTTAGGTAGCCATGCATAAAAAACCGGTTCTGGAACCGACCCGGTGTGTCCGAACCAGAACTGGAATCGGTCGTACCCGAACTTCCGGTGTCTTCCGGGGTTTCATTGTAGTAATTATTGGTAGAAGTTATATAATACATGAATGTGTGATTATGGCATAAGTCGATAATAGGAAGTGTGAACAAAATCGTTATGTAAATTGACGGGTAGAACTTCCATCGTCTAATCGTAAATCAAAACATGTATTTAATGTAATGGGTGTTGTATTAACTTAACTAAATATCTATGAATCAAGACATTAAGCAATAAAAACATTCTATCTATATGAATTTAGAACTCTTATGAATAGTAACTGCTACTCAAATTTTTTCATGCTGTATTATGGAAATATAACTAATTTCATTAGAACTGTTACAAGTAAAAAAAACCACTTGAGACAAAACCCTATTGTATATATAGTAGCATGATTCACTACATCAGCTAATAAAACATAAACATTTTAACTTTTAACCGGAAGAAAACATAGACAATAAACATATATTAACAATCTTAACGTGTAATTTTTAAACTTTAAGTCGTGTTTAAAAAAAGAGACATGCTATAAAACAAATGAATAAAATCTAGTCATTTGATTTGATTTACCACTCATATTGATCATAACCCAAGTCTATTAATGGGACAACCAAATAATTTGAAAATTTTGGGTGTGACTTCTTATAATAAAATAAAACGTTGAGGGTGTCAAATGCTAGAATTGAGAAAGTAATGTGGCAAAAGTGAAAATTTGCTGTAGCTTGTGTGAGTGTTGACATTGACCATTTGACCATGGGCAGGGGACAAGATACACGTGCATTCTGCGTAAACATTGCCCATCGTGAACTTTGGATGCTCCCATGAACAAGTGAGTTGAGTATCTTATACAAACAAATCACTAAATACAAACATAAAATAACAAATAACATTAATTTCTTAGAGAGTTATTGTTATTTATTTAAATTTTCGATATTGATTTTGATTAATTGCAAAAAATCTTTATTTTTCCTATCGTAATGTAATTAAAGTTGGCTATAAGTCTCATTTTTACATTAGAGTTTGCATGATTAGCAATAATGGATGATGGTGATTAGAAAAATGCAAAAAGATAATGTCATATAAACAATGAGTAGACGTTACATAAGATGATTGTTGATTATCATTCATATGGGTGAAGGTGTGTTGTAATGAGGTGAAAGATGACAATAAAGTAGGTTAAGCTATGTAGTAATAGGAGTGTAACAATTATAAAAAGAAAGGTAAAAGAACTAACAAATTTGCATTGCATGCCTGATAACTAATGAGGGTTGGCAATGATCTTTTGGTTTAATGATCAACAGTCAGGTGCAAGGTTTTGCCTTCCTAGAGATCTTAGATCCAAATTCAGACAATGACGTTTGGTGATATTAACTTCTGACAACTAATCCGTCGTTCTAAAAAACTAATAAGGAACACATGTATGCCCATAACACCCCATTATCCTTTGCATGTTGTGGTGTTCAACTCACATCCCTTTTAGAGGATAACATTCTTTATGACTCGAGAACAGATGGTTTTAATTGGCTTTCTTTGGTATCTCAAAATGCCTACGCATCATATTTCTAAAGGCAAAGAGTCTAGGCTAGTGACTTTAATATGTGTTTGTGTTCGAGTTTTATTGAGTTTTACTGAGAACAAATATGTAAATTTAAAGGTAGCGTATATTATACTATGTATGAGTGATATTTAATTATTATCACTTTTCATGTTAAGTTTTTATTTATAACTTTACTAATAAGTAAGGTTGGTGTCAAAACTTAGGTTTATTTATAGTTTTACCACTCTAAGTTTTTAAAGTATTTTTTTACTTTGATATATATACGATTTTAATCCAAGACTTTAATAAATTATTATTTTATGTCATGAATCATGATGATTTAGGTGCTGTTTGTTTTTACTGCATGAAAATGTCTGCAGTTGGCGGACCATATCTGCAGACATCTGTAGAAAAAGAAGACATGGACCAAAACCTCTGCAATATGCAAGAATAAGATTGTTGGTTTTTTTAACGTCCGCAACTACTAAAGTAAACTTGTGGTGATGTACGGACGCGACGGTGGGTGGCGGTGGACGGTGGGTGGCGGTGACTGGTGGACGGTGGCGGACAGTGAGCGGTGGTATTGGGTGGTGTTTAACCCTTTGCATACCTTAAAAATCTTATAAGTTGTTGGACCAAGTCTACACCAGGAACAGCTTGTGTAGATTAAAAAAAACAAACAGTATGCAAATGACAATGTCTACGTGTGATCTGCACGATGCAGACAGAAAAGGTTACGTGGATCTTTTTTAGAAAAACAAAAACTACCTTAGCCTTAAAATTGTAAATAAACTAAAGAGAAACGAGTACTAATAATATGGAGCCAATAGGGTTAGTGGTGTTAAAAGCACTAGGTCAAATATTTTTGTCCTGCTATTAATATATTATGATGTATTTCTTTTTAAAAATTAAAATGTTACCGTTTAAAAAAACTAATAATACGGATACAGATAAAACTAAAAGACAAACAAAAGAAACGTAAGTAAAATTGTAAAACCACCTGACATCAAGTGTACGTGTGCTTGGATAGCATACCTCTTTTTTTCAAAAAGCATACCTTTTTACCTTCAGACTTTAAAGCCTATCCTTTATACGTGAGTCATCACTTCTTTACTTTGTATTTAAAGTATGAATTAATTTTAATTCAAACGAGACAGTGTTTAAAAAGAACCATAACAAAACATCACATATACTCTCACTCCCAAATGAGACACATCATTTAAGCCAAAATCAAAAGTGCTTAAAAAGAACCACCAAACCACGTGCCTCATTTATCACCCCATCTTCACAATCACACCGGAGTTTCAGCACATCTAAAAGCTGGTCTTAATTAATATATATATACTTTCATCACTTACGTACATAAACAAATTATAAAATTCACGTACAATGATGATGACTAGCAAACCCTCCAATTTCTCAGATCTAATCCAACGAGTTACATCCTCCTGCTTACTCAACCCAATCGGTTCTGGTCGTCACTATCCCCTCAACATCCATTCAGATGAACCCGATACCGACTCCGATCACTACCAAAAATCCACCATCAAATCAGAAAAACATTCCGACGACGACGATGATGATGAAACAGAGGAAATGACGGAGAAAGAACGAGCAGATACCGAAATGGTGACGTTGATGAACGACGTGTTTGAAACGGTGTCATGCATGAAGAAGGCGTACGTTAGGTTGCAACAGGCGCATTGTCCATGGGATATAGGGAAAATGAGGTCGTCGGATATGGCGGTTGTAATGGAGTTGAAGAAGCTTGGTGTTTTGAGAGAGAGGTTTCGGAGAGTTGGTGATGGGAAGAGGGTGGTTGCCGGAGTTGAAGTGAGGGAGGTGGTGGCGCCGTATGAGGCGGCGATTGAGAGGTTGAAGATGGAGGTGAAGAGTAAAGAGGCGGAGATTGAGAGCTTGAAGGAGAAGTTAAGCATGGCCGCCGTCAGCGGCGGAAGCAGTGGCCGGAAAAGTAGATCTCAGTCGAACAAAAAAGTCAACTACGGTAGTCAACTCCAAGGTAAATCAGATTACCAATTACCCTGTTAAATGTAAAAAAAAGTATGGTGCCTTCTCATAATTTGATCATACGTTGAATCAATCTTATTGTTGGTCTGACCGGATATAAAGACCGGAAATATTTTAAACATATAAATAAAATATATAAAAATTTCCTGGCTAACCTTTTTACCTCAGTTCAACCACTCGATTTTCGGTTTAACTAGTTCTTTTTGGTCTAACAGGCCGGTTCAAACCCCTAAACTAAACCGGTTTCATGTTCGGTTTCTGATACGACCGGCTGGTTTGATCATGTTTTTAAACACTGGTGGAAACAAATTGATGTGAGCCTAAACTTGTTTAAGCTAAACATTCGTTTTATTTGTTTTGACTTAAAAAAGCTCGAGCTTGCCTCGCTTAACGATTTAATTTTACAGCTCAAGTCTTGCTAGTACTAGGGCCGAGATTCATATTGTTTATTACTCTGTATTTAATTATTTATTTATTTAATTTTTTTTATAAGTATTAAATCCAATTTTCACTTATAAGAAAAATTAAATTTAAATAAATTGAACGTTAAACTATTGTCCGCTAATAATTCTAACTTTGAATTTTATCAGCCATCCTAATTTTTAGACTGTTTTTTACTCGATAAATCTTAAAAAACTAACCCGTTTAGTTTTATCTGAATTTCAAATTGATGATTTAAACCTTTGTTTTAAAAGAGAATACACATCTAATGATGTAAAACTTTTAGCTCAAAACAATTCTACAAACAACATACTAGTGTTTCAATAAGATGTTTAAACTTTCAATTAACTAAGTCGGTCGTTGTTTTCTAGGCTCGGACTCCATAAAACTTGACAAGTATGAAGATTTTAACAATGAAATCTATAGAAATATCTAACTTAACAACCTGCTACCGTTTTCTAATGCAGCTTCGCCCTTGCCGGTACCAGAGCTTTTTGAATCATGCATGTCTTCCGTAAAAGAAGCCTCAAAATCATTCACGTCACTTCTTCTCTCACTCATGAAATCAGCACATTGGGACATTGCTGCTACCGTCAAATCCATCCAAGCATCCACCATCATCCCTAACGACATTAGCACACCATCCGCCATAACAACTTCTTCCATCATTAGACCAAACCACGCCAAATACGCCATCGAATCATATGTGAACCGAAAACTTTACCAAGGATTTGACCACGAAACGTTCTACATGGACGGAAGCTTATCATCCCTCCTAAACCCCAACCAATTCCGATCAGAGTGCTTCAACCAATACCGCGACATGAAATCAATGGACCCGATTGAGCTTCTCGGTATCCTTCCTACATGCCAGTTCGGGAACTTTTGTTTGAAAAAATACCTTTCAATTGTGCACCCGAAGATGGAGGAATCGTTGTTCGGAGACTTGGAACAACGGAGGCACGTGTTGGCCGGAAACCACCCGAGGACAAGGTTTTATGGTGAGTTTTTGGTGGTGGCAAAGGCGGTTTGGTTACAACATTTGCTTGCATTTTCGTATGACCCGATACCGGCTCGTTTTGAAGGAAGTAGAGGGGCAGAGTTTGATATGGGGTATATGGAGAGTGTGGTGCGGTTTTCAGGAGGTAGGGTGGTTGTCGGACATGTGGTTGAGTTTCCGGTGAGTCCAGGGTTTAAGTTGGGGAATGAAGTAATTGTAAAAGCAAGGGTGTATGTTGTTCCTAGGTGTGAATTAGAGGGACGGTGATTGTAATATTTTAGAACCGACAAAACACGTCTTATTGTGTTAAACATATTAGAGACGACACCATTAACACAATTATCAAGCATGAGTATAGCTCGTTTAACTACTTTAGCTCTAATGTAGTCATGTCTATAATATAGTGATATGTTTTACGTGCCAAAAAAAGAAATATAGGAGGCTTTGAATTTTAGTTATTTCTAAAAAATATCTAAAATTATAGTGTATTTTTTGTTATTTTTTCATTAAAAAAATGTCCATGACAATAGCACTTCTATTTAGATGATTAACCTTATATTATGTCTTTTTTGTATTATTGTGTCTTTCACACTTTCTATTATTTTTACACTAGGTTAGAGACCAGCGTTTAACACAGAAATGAGTTAGAATAATTTAAATAGTTAAACTAAAAACTTTATATTAAACTATTCAATTTATACTTGTCAATCGAAGTTACAACTTTTTAAATATTTTGTTATGTGAAGTCCAATAATCACAGAATATGGTATTATAAAATTTATGAAAACCAGAAATCCTTAACAATGTCATTTGTTGATATGATAAACAAATAAATACTCATAAACAATAACAATAAATGAAACAAAAAATCTAAAACAAAGATTGATGAAACATAAAATAACTAGGTTTAATAACCCGTGTACTACACACGGTTTAAATAAAAATTTTTAAAAAAAATTATAATTGCTATATTTAAAAATTTGTAAATATTTTTGTAAAAGTACCATTAATCATAAATGTTTGTCTCCATCAACTTTGTAGTTTAATTTTTTTTTCTTCTTAAACTTCCTTATATAAAACAAATGATTTCCCTCCAAAAAGTATGCCCTTAAAACCTTGATTTATTAAATAGATTTATAAAAGGTTGACAGATAAGCAATCGGTTCTAATCAATGCCTGAAAAAAATAATTTAGCAATCAGTTTTAATCAATACCTAAAAAATAGTCTAATTGCAATAAAGTTTTTCCTCCTGATCACTCTATAAAGAGGGACATAAAAACTATCTACCTAGAATCGAACAATGTAACTTTCAATATCGAAGTAAAAAGCAGCTGACAAAATTTTTTCTCTTGATGATCATAAAGTCAGCAAGCTAATCTTTATCAAAATAAAATTATGTCTTCAAGTAGTACTACAGGATCCAAAAATGAATAATTAATAAACAACCAAAGTGTTAAACACGGGTCTCTAATCATGAAAACTAATAGTTAATTACTTATTTAGGCTGCTCAAACAAAAATGACTTATTAATTATGATATATAAATTAAGAAAATATTCCCGATATCGATCTTTTAAAAATTGGTTTCCAATTGGAAGGTAACCGAAAAATGGAACAATTTGTTTTTGGAAGATTTGAAAAAGATTATTTCTCTTATTATTATATTTTTCTAGCCGGTTTATATTAATATAGATTTATTATATTTTTCCGCATTTAATCCTGGTTTCAATTAAACCTAGTTTTTAAAAAAAATAACAAATCTGAAATTTAAGGAGAGCGAGACACCTAATCATTGGATTAATAATATTATGCCAAGTAAGTATTTATGGGATAAGACATGCTAAGAGATTGACACTTGGCAAAAGTAGGTTTGCTTTATTATATTTTATAGATTTTATAGAATAACTCCACTTCCAACTTACGTTTTATAGAATAGCTCCACTAATCAACGCGATAGCTCTAGTTACATTTTGGTTTTTTTGGCGGGTCAGAAACGATTGGATTCATAAACGCAACATCAAGACGACTGACCAAATTCTCAATGAGGTCAAAACAATGGTGTTCCTATATATTAACAACCAGGTGTTGAAAATTTGTGCAAATTGGAACGAATCGGACTCTTTCTCAATTTCTTTCTAATATTTTTCGTTTATCCGGCTTTTGTTAGTTTTTTCTAGTTTCTTATGTTTGTATGTTCCCTAGCTACTTGCTAGGTCTGTTGAATGAAATCTATCTACCGTTAAAAAAAAAAAGTAAGTAATCATACAATTTTTATAGTTGTTTAGTATTCTAGTTTAAATTATTTTTCGTCTAAAAACAAGATAGTAAGAATAAAGGGCTAATATAATGGGTCAGTTTTTTTTTAATAATTTTCTCACTTCATCTTGTGATATTTTTAATTGAAGTTTTAAAATGTTATTAGATGTAAATCAAAATAAATGCATTTTACATTTAACTCATGATTTATTTAATTCCACTTCGGCTACAAACAATGCAATTGCATTCCACCTTCTTACTTCATTTCGTATTTTTGTTAACTAGTAGGGACCCGCGCGATGCAGCGGGACTCGCACGATGTAACGGGATCAAAAAGATTATGATATAAAATTGAAAAAAACTAAACACTGGAAACATGTAAATCAGGAATAATAGGATTATACAAAATAAATTAACAGACAAACTAAGTCAACGAACATGTAATTACGATCAAGTAATGCCTGAGGAGCATCAAGCCAAATCCTACTCTAATGACTAATATAGTAAATGGCAATCAACATAAATAACAAAGTTAGTTATAGAAAGTCACTTGTAAAGTGAAAAAGCTAGCTAGTCCATTTTATTAAAAGTTACATCAAAATTTAGAGATTTAAATATTGTGCGAAAAATTGCACATTTAGATTCATTAGTCTTGAGATCTCTAATACTACATCTGTTATCCTTTGAATTAAAGTTTTATAGTGACAGTTCATTCTATTGTGGTTCCATTTTGGGGAAATATCATGGAAAAATAATTAAGTTTCAATTTCTTTCTTTTGTTCTATTTATGTCACTCAAGCATATTTTGTTCAAATTGGGTGACTAAACAGTCTAAACCTCCAAATCGAGCAGTTGTTGGATTTTGTTTAAGTAAAAAAAGGAATTGAGGAGATGATGTGAGGGTTGAAATATTTAATATATGTAATTATATTAAAAAAAATTTAAAAACATGTTAATTATATTAAAAAATAAACCTACAATTCATATCACCATCTCACATTAGCATTAAAAAATGTAAAAAATAATTTCTAACTGAAACGTAAAAAACATGCGAAAACATTTTAAAACCTATAATTTGAATAAAATATAAGGATGAGTGACCTAATTAGAACAAGTTTTAAATTTGAGTAACTTAATTAGAAAAAAATTAAAACTTACTTATGTTTCTATTAAGTTACCTCTTTCATTTTTTATAACATTAAGATAAAAAATATATTACTTCTACTATTATACATTCAGTTAATATAATATCTTTCAACCTCATCATCAAAACATCTTAATAAAACACAAAGAATTGTAAAAACCCAAACACCTCAAAAAACTTGAATAACATTGCACCTATTATCTACTAAAGAAAACCACCGGCCATTGTTCATGAAACTTGAAAATGAGTTATTGAAATCAAAAGAAAAAAATTAGCCACAGAGAAGAATTCCGACTCTTATGTAGTTGAGCATACAGACCAGCCTGAATCCTTGACACATAAGTTATCCGATTCACTAACCCATCATAGATCCGATCATTATAAAGAAAGCTTAAATCAATAAGACATATCACAATTTCTTATAGCAAAATCAAAAGAAAGAAGAATGAAGAGAAATAAAGTTAGTATCAGTATTTCGCATTTGCATAAAGTGGAAAACTAAAAAAAATTTGCGTTACAGCTTATGTAAACAAACACATTAATATTAAAAGAAATTCCAGGCAACCAAAACTTATAAAAGGTTTTTTATTTTCTTGACTTATAATGTAAAAAACCCCATCACACTAAAGTTGCAAGATAACCAAATCCTAAAATCACACAAAATAAAAAACCATAAAGAAAGTAAAAAAGATTTTAGTTGCAATATGACAAACTCCGTAAATGATATCAAAGAAAACACCAACCTACTAAAAATATTTTGTCCATAATCCATAATGTTTTTATGTCTAACAGTTAATCATGGTTGAGTGTAGTTGGTAATTCACTTAAGGATGTCTTTTTTAGGATTTAAAGTTTTCATTGTATAGCACACAACAATTTAACACCACCAATATGACAAAATTGGCTAATAAAAGCAAAAACCATTATAAAAATATGAAAGTACCTCTGTTTCGCAACATTCAAAATCTTGGTTAACTATGTAGTTAAGATCAAAAGTTATTAAGCAAGCATTACATCATTGAATACCATTAAGAAGCACTTGAAATACATAGTGATGCTAATATATACCTCCTCATTTGCCATTTGCCATTAAAATAGATTTTATCAACTTTACAATAAAGAAAATCTATCTACAAGTATAAATAATGCCTCGAATTCAACCAAGTCATCCTTGTGTTTCTCTACATTTTTATATTTGTTTCAGCTTCGTTTTTTATAATATTTCAATGACCAAATTTGATTCATAAAAGAACATGACAGTAAAAGACCAAAAGCATAATACAAAAGTGGTTTATAGCATTACCTTTGTAACTAACAGAGGGTCTGAACTTCTTGTATTAATTTCTTCCTTTGATTGGAGTGAATGAAGTCTAGGCATGCATCTAATCCAAAACCAACCATATAACAACAAATTAAGAGAAAGCAAATTGAAAAATACAATGGGGAGGTGTACAATATCTCAGTTGAATAACACAAATCCATTTATTCTCCCATTAAATCTAATTCGAAACCAAAACTAAGAGAGCATAATCTAGAGCATATACCGTTTAGGCCATTGATAATCAGAGGCATCCATGTCTTTCTAAATGCTCGCATCTACCAATCGATTTGAAACTCTGTAATCATGCATATGCACAATATGTGCACCAACATATATGCATTTGAATACTTTGATTCAAGAAAAAAACTAAAGAAAAGGAACAATAAGTTTACAATAACAATGCAATGCAAAATAAGCGAAATGAGTTTCAGTATGTTAAATTATATGATTAAACCAAATATTATAATAATTGTACTTATATCGAAGCTCATCTTCATAATCTTCCATTAGTGTGATGAAGATAACACTGCCCTAAGATTTATAAAAAAATTTAACATAAATTTAATCACTTTAATGTAATCAACTTGGGATCAGATTAAAGATGAATAGAAACAATTGATTGTATAAATAATGAATAGCTTAGCAAAACACAAATAAGGATTAAAAATTTTATAATCCAGTTGGCAAAAATAACATGAAAATCCAATTAGCAAAAATAACATGAATAAATGAAGAAACAAAATGTACTTGTTAACATTTCATAAACTAAATAAGAAGAAAATTTCATACAACAATTGATCTGAAATTAATTTGAATAGAGAATGAAATGTACTTACTACACATCTCTCTTAAATGGTCCAGCAAGTTACCTATTAATCAAATGGAAACAAAGTAATCATAGATCGATTAACCATTAAATCAAGTAACAGTAACACATTATACCTAACAATCACAGACCTTTTACCATAAAATATCTCCCAAACCCCAATCCAAACTCCAGTCGTAGCTTACCCCTAGATGCATGTAAATGCCGCAGACTGGCCAGTTTATGAAACATATATCAATAACCAAATTCAAACCACAAAGAAATGACATATTTACAAAATGATAACCAAGATCCATCATTCTTCAACTTTCATCAAATCAAATGGACTCTAGCCATCAAATACAGTGATAAGAATTTTAATTAAACTAAATAGCCTATTTGCTTTAATATAAAATAGTTAATTTAATATTCTGTATTTTGAATATAATAAAAGTAATTATATGTTTTATTTTATGTAATAAAAAGTTAGAATAATTTGAATTGTGAATGGGGTATGAAAATTGTTATTTGGTTGGGTTGTATAGCCGGAAGAGTAAGAAATTAGTTTTTAATAAAAAGATTGGGTTGGTTAGATTGTGAATGGGTTTAGTCTAAGGGTGGCTGTAGGTTGCCGCAAAGTGAGAAAGAAAAAATGGGCAACCGAGCCAATTGCAACATGTAAAAAATTGGCATGACTTTTCTAATAGGATGAGCGTTTGGTACCTGAATATCGAACCGGTATCGGTACCGTACTGAACCAGTATTGTACCATTAAATTCGGTACTGGTATCGGTACCCATTTTTTCTATAAATTCGATACCAGTATTTTCAGTATCGGTATCGGTTCGGTACAGATACCTTAAATTTACCTAAAAGTATTTGTTTCGTACCTATACCGTACCGGTACCATATCGAATCATTCGGTACCGGTACCCACTTTTCCATGTATTCGGTACCGGTACGATACCGATCTCATCCCTATTTTTCAACCTTTGTTTTTAAAATGATCACATAAATAAATGATCTAGTCAAAACATAAACAGGTGATGCATTTATGGTTGTATACGCTTTAAGTCCTTGTACATGAAGATTTAGGGATCGAGTTTTGAAAGTTTTTGGTGCATATAGAAGATAAAATGATGACAATTCCATTAATGGTTTCGAAAAAGTTTAAAACCCCACATATTAAACGTAACAACCGAAAGTGTAAAACAATATTTTTTTTCTGTTTAGTTAAGGGGTATAATTTGTAAAAACTAATGGTAAGTTCCATAAAGTTAGGGATTAGATTGTAATATTTATGAGGGTTAAAATGAAAATAGTGTTTAAAGACTAAACTACCCTTAATTTTGGTTGTACATCATGCAATTAAATAAGTAAGTGTTCTTATTTTTTAGGTATCTTAAAATAACCCTCTAATCCCCTTTATATATAGTATAGATTATATTAAATTAATTAATAGATTTTTTCTTTTTGAGTAACCCAATGTTTAAGCCTTACTAAACTTTCTAACGTTTTTGAAAATTACATTTTAACAAATACCAGGGTCCATATCTTTTCAAATCATATTATATCACTATTCTTATTAATAATACCAATTATAATAATCAATTTGATACCTAAAACACAAAGATCTCATTTTCACATGTCATGTGTTTGCTTGGGTGGACGGCTAAGCCGGGCCGGACATCAAGTTAAAAACATTTAACCCTAGTTAACTAATATTAGCTGGCATCCAATTAACAATAACAAAATATAAAATTTTCAAACTTCACATCTGTCAACCTCATTCTCAACCGTCAGATCTCCACCATCTTCACAAATCACAACCCTCCGTTTAAATTTCAAATCATTTTCATTTTCGAGCCCTTTATAAAACAAAACACCTTCTGTTTATATAAAAACCGCCATACCCAATTTCTCTGTTACATAACTGCTTCAAAAATTCAAACTCAAAACCCTCATTTCGATCTGTAAATCGTTTTTAAATCGCCGGCAAAGATGCGTGAGATTTTACATATACAAGGCGGTCAATGTGGAAACCAGATCGGAGCTAAGTTCTGGGAGGTTGTTTGTGCGGAACATGGTATTGATGTGACCGGAAAGTACACCGGAGACTCTGAGCTTCAGCTTGAGAGGATTAATGTGTATTATAATGAAGCTAGCGGCGGGAGGTTTGTTCCACGCGCCGTGCTTATGGATCTGGAGCCAGGGACGATGGATAGTCTCAGATCTGGAGCGTATGGGCAGATCTTCAGGCCTGATAACTTTGTTTTTGGTCAGTCTGGTGCTGGTAATAATTGGGCGAAAGGACATTATACTGAAGGTGCTGAGTTGATTGACTCGGTTTTGGATGTTGTTAGGAAGGAGGCTGAGAATTGTGATTGCTTACAAGGTATATATATCTTCTAGATGCTTATGTGCTTGATTTTTAGTTTTGTTTATGTTTAATGTTTGAATGAGGCTTTATATGAATTAGAATTAGCAGATCTGCTAGTTATGTGGTTTAGATCTGCTGCTTCGTTAATCATTTCGTGATGTAGTTTGAATATCCTGTGTGCTTTGATCATAATTTCGTTGATATTTTATTTATCAATGATATTTAAGTAAATAGTAATTATGATTATTCTAAGTATTGGATGTTGAGAGTGATGTTTATCTATTTTTATGCTTATACAATTGAAGTTAAAGAGTGTAGTTACTTGCTGGTTTGACTGGCAATTGAGTTTATGCAGGCACATCACGAGTGATTGCTGTTTTCTGAATAATGATTCTAACAATTGCATGTTGATAGTGATAGTGATAGTGATGATTAATTGTTATATTTCTTAGTGCCAATAGTTTTTTGGTTTTTGATTGATTCATGTCAATTATACTGAATTTAAATTATGCTTTTTTGTGGAGAATGATTGTTGTGTTATTATTTCATCATATTCTATCATAATCAAATACCAATCTTATGTTGAATTGTTCATAAAATCTATTTTATTAATATACATTATCTTATTAAGGGATTATTGATCCATAAGATCTTTAGTGTTGAAGATGTTAATGGTGTTTAATATTGCAGGTTTCCAGGTCTGCCATTCACTTGGTGGTGGAACAGGATCTGGCATGGGTACACTTTTGATTTCAAAAATCAGGGAAGAGTATCCAGACCGAATGATGATGACGTTCTCTGTATTCCCATCACCTAAGGTTTCCGACACTGTTGTTGAGCCTTACAACGCCACCTTATCGGTCCACCAACTTGTGGAGAATGCTGATGAGTGTATGGTTCTTGATAATGAAGCATTATATGATATTTGCTTCAGAACCCTCAAACTCACCACCCCAAGCTGTAAGTATATTTAATTCTAGATGTTTGTTGGTTATCTCTTAATGATATGTATTTAACAACATTTCAATTCTTGTTGCAGTTGGCGATTTAAATCATCTAATTTCTGCAACGATGTCTGGAGTCACATGTTGTTTACGGTTCCCTGGTCAGCTCAATTCTGATTTAAGAAAATTGGCTGTGAATCTCATCCCATTCCCGCGTCTCCACTTTTTCATGGTTGGTTTCGCCCCTCTAACCTCACGTGGCTCCCAACAATACCGAGCCCTAACCGTACCAGAACTCACCCAACAGATGTGGGACGCCAAGAACATGATGTGTGCAGCAGACCCACGTCACGGTCGTTACTTAACTGCATCAGCCATCTACCGTGGAAAAATGAGCACCAAAGAAGTGGATGAGCAAATGCTGAACGTGCAAAACAAGAACTCGTCTTACTTTGTTGAGTGGATCCCAAACAATGTGAAGTCAACGGTTTGTGATATCCCACCGACTGGTTTGAAAATGGCGTCTACTTTTATTGGGAACTCAACTTCAATTCAAGAGATGTTTAGACGTGTGAGCGAGCAGTTTACAGCTATGTTTAGGAGGAAAGCTTTCTTGCATTGGTATACAGGTGAAGGTATGGATGAAATGGAGTTCACTGAGGCTGAGAGTAACATGAATGATTTGGTTTCTGAGTATCAACAGTATCAAGATGCAACTGCTGATGAAGAGGGAGAGTATGAGGAGGAAGAGGAGGAGTATGACGAGGCTTGAGAAACACTGGGTAAAAGACTTGAATTTTGATTACTATATGTGGTTTTAATTTGCATTATGCAATTGTCATTTCATCCAAACATTTGTAGGAAAGTAATGATTTTCTTTTGTCAACTTTTTTTTTATCAAGGAGGTAACGTGCTCTTACGTTTTTATTCATTTCTGTGTTTTAGTTTTGCTGTGGAAAATTGTATGAATGAATATCAGCTTTTTTTTTCTTGAATACAAAAAAATAGGCTGTGCAACCACTAGACCTAAGACACCCAGCCCTTTGTGTACATACCATTGAAAATGCTCTCTTTTAGTTGGTTGCTATTTGCTAACCAAGCAAGGGGCCTCAATGAGAGCAACCTCTTTATCTTCTGCAAGAACGTTTTGCTGTGCAAAATGAACAAAGAATTAAATGAATATCAGAACCTTTAAAATCCACTTGGAATGGAATGGATTTGTTACAACGAGTTGAACAATCAAGCCCACGTAAGGTGTTAATCAATATGAAGTTATGAATATAAACAACTTGGATCATTCACGGGTCACTAGCCTACGCGATCATTTTAAATCCTTATAAGGAAACCCACATTCGGGTGGACTTGAATCCAAGACCTTCCGATTTTATGAAGTCTCGAGTACCTTTTGTTAAGCATTTACACACAACTTAAATAGGTTCAACTCGACATGACACAAATACGTATGGGGGACACGCATCTTAAATCCTTATAAAAGCATGCCCCATAGGCATAACCTAATGAATAAAAAAATAATTCTCTTTGCTTCGGTCGTATTCATGGGCATGTTGAGAGCAGTGAAACATCCTTTTTTTCTTCTAGTGTGCTTGGGTTGGGTCATAGTCATGACCTGTGCAGTTTGTTCAGTTTCTTGTTTTTTCTCGTGTTTTTTTTCTCAATTTGTTTATATTTTCTATTCTTTTTGACGTATATATATTGTATTGGAACCAATCATTAAGTTTTAAATGGTTAATGAGATCTTTTTCATTTCTATATTTATTTTAAACAGCAAACCCACACAATTTCTAATAGTCTACTTAAAAAAAACAAACACAATCTCTAATACTCTACTTTAAAAAGAAAATCGTCACGCATGCACTTCTTAGGATTGTATTTCAAAACCATCTGGTTATTGAGTCGGTGACGGACCAAGGAAACATGAGGGGTTGAACGTTTTTTGCGATCATTTGGCTAACGCTATATAGAACATTTTCTTCAGTCCGGTTTGGGTCGAGTCATATTAAAAAAATCAACCTAATTTCATAAAACAAACAAAAGTATGTCAAATGGCAAGACATCATTAAAATACAATAAATATAAAGTTGTTATCTAGTGGTTTTATTTTCTAAAATCTTTTCATAACCACATCTAGGGAGGCATTTTTACGTAAGTTTTTCTCTAAAACAAAAATAACTATAGATTAAAATTTCATCACGCATCTGATTACACAAATTAGACCTCACATACTTTATTACTGAAAAACATATTTCAACGATTGTGGTTGCAACTTGCAACATGTAATACAAAAGCTAGCTTCAATAAATGATACACTAGTGTTATCATCCACGTTTATCGTTTAAAAAGGTAAAATTCGGATTTTTCATAAAAAGAATTAACATTGTCAAAGACCTCATTAATATCCTCAGAGACATCACTCCCTAATTTTTCATCTTTCGTAGGGTATCCTTATGAATAACTTTTTAGCAATCTCTATTTAGACATAATAGCATAGTCTTGTGACACCTTATTATACATTCTGGATTTTTTTTTACATTTTAAATAGATTAATAATGATAATAATTGCATAAATCTAAGTCTTTGAGTCTTGAACATGATACAATTGCTTAGATTTGAACTCCACATATTTACAGTTGTTCAGATTTAAACCTAATACATCTTTAAATAGTATTTTTAAAGGCAAATTATCTCACACTGGGCCACCAACCCTAGTGGTGTCTCAAGTCTTATATGACGCTTTATGTATAAAGTGGTAGGGGTGTCAATTAATGTTAGATTCACGTGAAAGTCATTTTGGCAATCAAGTATAAGCCGTGTAAACCATTGTCTTGAAAGCAATTGAGGTTTAATCCGTTGATACAAAGCAGTATATATCGTAGTTATATTCACGCATTTACCAAGTTATTAACATGAAATAAAATGTTCTTACAATGAATCGATCACCCATCTATCTTTACGGGTCAAATGGGTTTAATATTGCATCTTTTTTTTGGACAGCGAAAAGAATAAAGTCCGGCTACCCGAGGTAACCCAATGGCGAAATGCAACCCCAAACGATTTGCGAACATAGACATCGTCTACATATAATAATACAACATAAGAACAAGAGGAAAATCCTATAGGCATAGTAAAATGCAACTCACTATCTTTCCCTTTCACTTTAGGTTTTGAAAAGGGCCACGCATGATTTGGAGGTTATAACTATTACTTGAAATCTACATAAAAGCTACATGTAGCTATGATAATGACATAAAGAAGCCCAATAATACAAGAGTTGATGCTTATGTATACTTTTGACTTTTGAGGTCAAACTTTCTGCTTCTCTTATTTAAAACAATACAGATTTATCATGATTCTAGCACCAAGTTTTCTCTATCTATACTCTTTGTTATTAAGATTACTCTATATCTCAATGATATCTAAAACCGGGATAGAAGGATCATATCGAATTTCAAATCAAAATTTACCCCGTTTGACCGCATAAGTCAAAACTAAAAGAGTACTCTCTTTGAACCGGTTTCAGAGCTTATGCGGCTTGACACGATGCTAGTGATTCTCCTATACCACCAATAGTGCACGCTTTGCTATCTTAGAGCTCACGGATTTGCTATTTGTTGCCAGGAAGGAGATTTTCATGCGGTGACTCATCCTAACACTATTCACACCTGAGCATGCTTAAATGTGGAGTTCTCATCTCATTCACTAACGTGAAGCCTAAAATGCTTTGATGATTTCTGAGACATGACTTCCTTATGAGACAACGATCTCTCATGTTCACGGCCAATGTGCTACAGTTTCAAAATTAGTAATCAAGCGTTTCATTAGCTCTTTGGTTGTTAACTTATTATTAGAAGTAGATGCGTGTGTAAAACAAACAACATCACCAAGTTGAATAACGTGTTAAAAATGGATAACTACTCCTTTTCTTTTTAACATTTATATAAAAATTTATATAAGATAATATATTAAATATACTTAAGAGACGATGTTAGCAGAATACTAATATATGTTCTTGAATAGATCGAGTAGAGTTTTCATGGGGGTTTTCTATATTTTTAGGAGATCCTCGCATGAATTATTTTTAGTTTAACTAATTAATAGTTTGCATATATAAAGTGTGTGAAGTAACCTAAGGTAGTGTTTGTTTTTTTTAAATGTCTACGTAGGCTCTTTTGTCTGCACCATGCAGACCACATGCAGACATTCTCATCTGCAGACTGTTTGTTTTTCGAAGACGTTTCATTAAAAACATATGCGCGAGCTCGTTTTTGTGCAGACTTAGTCCAACAAATTTTAAGATCTTCTAAGGTCTGCAGATAGTTAAACTCCACCCAGTAATAGTACCCACTTTTCACCACCCAATACCACCTTCCACATGCGTGAGAATGAAATTATCCATTTGTTACATGCATGTGTGATAATATTTGAAATTGTGCAGTTTGAATCATTTTTCACACAAATTTTTAGTAAAAAAACACGTTTTTATTATAAACTTGCATGAAAGTTCTATCCAATACCATATTATGCTTGCAGAGAATTTCATCTTACATTTTGTGCTTGCTTGAAAATTCCATCTTATTTATTTCACTCCTAAAAAAAACATCCATTTGTATTTTAAATTTTCTCTATAACTAAAATAGATACATATCTTTTCTTTTATAGTAGGTGTAGCTTGCAACATTTTTTTAAGGACTATCAATATTGTTGGTTTTGTTTTGGATATCTTCTTTATTTTGTACTAGGTTTAATACCCATGTAGATACACGGACTGAATAAAATAAATGATCCATTGAATGAAGAAATCACGATTGAAAAATGCGAAGTAAAAATCAAAATTTTTTATAATAAAAATCAATATTGAAAACTGTTGTGATTTAAAATCACTCGTCGATGTTCAGTTATTCAATATTGGTTATTTTGCAACCAAAATATCATTTATTCTAAAATGCAGAGAAATTAATTTGGCGTTGTTTCTAAAATTGTTTTTGTTTTTAAAATGTTTGCCCCCTAAGTTTCTCCCTCATTTTTCCCGCTTAATTTTGCCCCCCAAAACTTTGTTTTATTAGGTAGACTAGGTTTAATACCCGTGTATACACACGGGTTTATTTATACACATGTTGATTTATACACATATTATCTAAATTACTCATCATTGAGTAAATAGCAATAATTTGATAATCTATTAAAAAAATACATTCATCTTCTATAGTTTTTATGTAAGCAATTTTTTTAAATATTTTAAATTTAAAACTTGAATGAGAAACAATAAAAAATGATTATAAATGTATTATTGAAAAAATACATTCATCTTCTATATTTTTTGCTCAATCAACTAATGCATGGTGAATTCCTTCCTAAACTTCCTATTATAGAACAAAAAAAATTTCCCCCAAAAATTGCCCCCTAAAACCTTAATTTATTAGATAGATTTGTAAATTTTTAATATTTAACTATTTTGTTCCATCAACTTATGCATGGTGGGAAATTTTCCCTCCCAACATTCCTATTATAAATTAAATATTTTCCCACTAAAAATTACCCCCTAAAACCTTGAATTATTAGATAGACTAGGTTTAATACCCGTGTGTTAAACCCGGGTTAAATAATAATAATAATAATATAAAGAAATTATTACCATTATGTTTAACCATTTGTAAATATTTTATATATAAAAATTTTACTCTATCAACTCATGCATGCATGGTTAAAATTTTCATTCAATTTCCCACCAAAACTTCTTATTATAGAACAAATATTCCCCCAAAAAAATTACCCCCTAAAACCTTGATTTATTAGATAGATTACAAATTACATCGATCCTAGTTTAATTTGAGGACTATCAATATTACAAATTACTTATTATGTTCAATTTGAGGACTTTCACTATTATTGATTACGTTTTGAATGACTTGTTTTCTTTTTATTACAAGTTACATATACTCATTTAATTTAAGGACTATCAATATTGCTAATTAGTGTTTTGGATGACTTGTTTTATATTTATTACAAGTTACAACCTAGGAATTTAACTACCATTGTTATTATGGTCTTAGACTATATGTAATGGGTGTTAAAGCCTTATTTTTTTGTCCCATAACGCCCCCACACCACTACGTGGGGGCGTTATGTAGCAAAAATTTTTTTGGCCGTTTTAGTTATAACGCGGTGCCCACACGATTTCCCGCAAAATTAACATATATTTTCTTCTTTAATCAATTATTGTGTAATAATAAAGGGGCATTACAGGGGCTTTAACCGCTACATCATTTTTACCCCATAATGTCCCATGTGACATGACATCCATATGACATAAAATGCCCCTTAGGGGCTTTAACCACTACAACTAGTCTTATTTGACGTGTCCTTGACTTTGATATGTGACATTTGTGGTGGTAATTGTACTTTGTTAAACTTGTTACATTCGTGACAATAACACCGTGATATATAGATTAAAATACTATTATATCTCGCACTTTGTCAAACTTGAAGTTAAAAGCATATATGTTAAAACTTAAAAGTGTATATATACAAAAATTTGAGGTAAAATCGGTAACCCATAACAATAAAGATTAAAAATACATACATCTAAAGTTAAAACTCAAATATGTAAAAAATATATGGTCAAAACTATAGTTAGCAAGTCTAGCACAAAGCATCATGTCTATATTATTATAGTGTAGATAACAACTACGAGTAATTAATTACTCCAGATAACATAATATGCGAGTCGGTTAATCTAATACAAAGTTAACCGACTCATCTCAAAATAACCATACTTACGTCACATCTATAATTTATTTATTTGTTTATTTGTTTATTTATTTTTTGGTAAAGAAAATAGTAGAGTAGAGCCCACAAGTCTTCTTTATCTGACAATGTCATGAAGAAAAGAAAGAAAACTGTAGTAACACTGACTCACTCCTTTACTTTACTTTATTTTACTTTACATTACATTACATTACTTTACTTTACTTTGCGTTTCATTTTCATTTTCATCTTCATCTTCAAACACTACACTCATGCCATCATCTTTTCACAAACATCATGTCAACAACAACAACCGATGACCTTCAACCACCACCTACTGGAACCATACCTCTTCCTTCTCGCCGCCGCCGTCGCCGTCGTCGTTCCACCCGTCGCCACCGCCAATCTCATCCCGAACCTCCCACCACCGACGGCGGCAGCAGCTTCGGCTTATCCGACTCCGATGCTCAATCCTCAGCTCGCCTCGATTCCTCCGTCGCCGGTGACGAATGCGGATCTTCTGGAATCTTCTCCTTCAATCACAGCCGTGTGAGTTCCTCAGATGAGATTGATTTGGAGAGTGGTGAGTTGGAGATGAAGGTGCATTGGAAGGAGAAACAGACTCAACAGTGTCGAATTTGTCATTTGGAGTTTGGAATTAGAGAGTTAAGTGATGATGTTGAAGATGATGATGGTGGTGGTGGTGGTGGTGGTGGTGGTGATGGTGGTGGTGCGATTGAATTAGGGTGTGATTGTAAAGGGGATCTGGGAGCTGCTCATAAACAATGTGCAGAGACTTGGTTTAAAATCAAGGGGAATATGTAAGTTTCTTTTATTCATGCTTAATTACTTCATGATTAATTAGTTCTAGGTTTTGTGAGTATTGATTTAGTCATTTATTTGGTTCAAACTTCAATAGATTCAGTCAAGGTGCATTTCACTTGTTTGAGATTTATTAGAGTTGTAGTGTCCAATCACTTGTTTAAGTTTGTTGGTAGATTAGTCTTATAAGTAATATCACACTTGAAATTTGAATCTGGTATGCTTTGACTTTTGTGGTCAAAGTTATCGTTTTTAGGGTCGAAATCGATGCATGTCGTTCGGTTTAGTGATTAAGAACTATGAATTTGGTCTCTTGTTAATGTAATTTAACATGGCTGGTTTGTTTTCCTAGTGTTTATGTAAATGTGTATGAAGATGGGATGCTGAAAATGAATTGTCTGACTACAAAAGTCAAAATGTGTATCTGAATTTGGTTAATTGCATAGACTGTATAAGTTCTATGGTTAAATGTGAACTGAATCAAGAGAGATCATGTCTTGGTTCTGTGTTTCCAATGGCTGAATGTTCTTGCCTTTGTGCTACTTGCTCTAAGTGTATACAGTTTGACATTGAGTTTTACCAATGTTGTGAGTGTATTTTCACAAAAGGTATAATGCTAATTGCTATGTGTTTCGATTAACATCATGTGTGCTCACTTGAAATTTTTTCTTTAAACAGTGATGTATCCGCAAATGCACGTCGATTTTGGAATAAACAATATAAGTATATAACACATATAGAGTACAAGGTCCCATATGATTGAAATATCTAGAATTAATGAATGATGCAGCATCAATCCCTTTTTACTTCAAAATTTCAAGAAAATATGTTAGGTTTATGTTGATCTGTTTGATTAATTAGTTTTTGTCATTTGTTGATCATTTGCCAACCCCCGTTGCAAAGTCAAGAAAACGACATTAACTACCTTCTAAGTGTTGGGCCCTAGTTTCTTTCAATCATTGCATATCATTTGCTGTACAAAAAACAGGTTCAGTAGAATGCTAAAATTTAAGTTAAAGAAAAATCCGATGCAAAATAAACAGTTAGCTGTAACCAAATAAGTTAATATGATGCCACACAAGAAACCAACATTAAATTAGTTAAAACCTACTCTTGGATTTAAAGGTATTGTAATATACTTCATGCTAATGGTATCTTGTTTGTTAAGATATGGGGCTACATAAGTACCTAACCTCAAACAACTTATGTGTCTTGTTACTTTGTTTAATGATTGATATTATGCACCTTACATGTTTTGTTTTAGTTTGTTTATATTTCCAAAGTCTGATATTTTAAGGTACAATGATAGGTTCACTTGATCTCTATGCATCTTTTTCTTGCCAATTGGCATATTTAGTGGAATATGATATTTATGAGTCAACTTGCCAATTGGCATATCTTAAATATGATATTATGAAAAACTGGTTTTGAATAACAACAAACAGATCTCTTTATATAGAGAGCTAACCAACTAATGATCATGACGTAAACGTAATATTCAAACTAAAGATAAAATAATGACTAACAAACAAACTTAAAGATAAATGATAGATCAACTAATAATAAATATAAAAGATAGTAAACTGCCTATCATCATTGTTTGCATTCCATTCATGTTGTTGTGTTTCATAATGCTTGTGTTTAACATGTTACTCGTAGAGTCGTAGAATAAAACTATGACTCGGTTTGTGTTTAGAAACTAATGATCTGATTATTTTCTAGTCGCATTCATAATTTGTCAAACTCGAATAACTGATTGACGTACTATTACAGTTATAAATTAAAAGTACATATCCAACCACTATTTCCTACTGCAGTTTTTTTATTATTGTTGATTATTTGATTCTGATTTTTCAAATCACGGACTCGCTTTCAATACACATATAGACAAACATACACCGAAAATTAATTATTACAAAAATGAAAGGATTTTTATGCTCATTATATGGTGATGATCATTGATCAGGACATGTGAGATATGTGGTGCCACAGCACAAAATGTTGGTGGGGACCAGACCAATGAGACGAGCCACACCACCATGGAAATGGAGCCAACCGACAGATCAGCCACAGGACCCATGGTGGTTCCTACGGAGCCACGTACATTCTGGCGGGGGCGCAGAATTATGAATATCTTGTTGGGTTGCATGGTTTTTGCATTCATTATTTCTTGGCTCTTTCACTTCAATGTATTGCCTTGATTCGGGTTATTCGTGTAGAAAAAGTAAGTTGTTGAGAAGATATAGATGTTTCTTTGTGTTTGTATGAATTGGATGTTGGATCACAGAAGTGTATATATTTGTAAGGCCGAAAGTACATCTTTGATGAGCTTTCTGAGTTCATATCTTCGGTACATGAACGAGACGATTCTGATTATGTTTTCAAACATGTGTAAAAATTTAGAAAGAAAATGGGTTTGAAAGCAACGGTTTTCAGGTTAATCATAAGTATAAGAGTTTCTGTAATGTGGTTCTTTAATCCAACGAAGCTTAGGAGTTAGGGGATTCGTGCTCTTAAAGCAACCCCGCTCTGGTCAAATTCGTGCGGTGCAGATGCTAGCGGGCTGTTATGCTATAGGTAACCTTATGTGGGATGCATTTTTACTATCAGCTGAGGTTATTGTTGCATATAATACGTATAAGGACAAGAAAACGAGGAGAAACATGGTGACGGTTGAGCCCTGCAAAATAGAAAACGTAATAACAGTAAACAATAACCGGGCCTGTGTTTGACACAGTTCCCTTAAACAGATTCTCGGTCTGTTCCCAGGGTACACCGGACGGTAAACAGCTGTGCTGCCGGACTTAAACACTTGCCTGAAACAAAGAACAAAGTCGAAATGCTGCTGTGAAACTGGTCGCTTGATGCTGCTGTAGTTGTGTATCTGACTCAGGTTGGTAGTATATGTAACCAAGAAGGGATGACAAAGGTCTTGATTTGACAATCAATTGTCATAAACTCAAGTAATTATACTAATCAATGTCATTTGTTGTTAAAAACAAAAACGACCTGGTCCGATTCTGGGTTTTCGGAGCTGCATTCGTGTCCGCAGGTCGCGCGGGCGTCGCAAGTCTAATGCGATTTCCAACCTCGAATCCAGTTTTCTGCACCCCCCCTGCGCGCGGGTAGGCCCTTGAGTAAAACACAACATGACAATTCAAACATGTCTAGGAGGTTGTTGCTTATAACCAAGCTTAAGTTTGGTCTCCCCTCCTATGTGGGACAAACTCAAACTTCAACCAAACCAACACCTTTCATTCATATATTTTTTCAACAATCCCCCACATGAATGAAGGTCGATCTTAGAAACAAACACCATTCCGATTAAGTTTCAGCAGTTGAGTCTTGCATACGATAGGTAGGTGTTACCCTTTGAACCTTCGCTTATGAAACGCACTTAGTCTACTGGCTCTGAGTAGACGGTGATGTCCTTGAACTCGTCTGCCGTTTATGTAGGCGACAGTACATTTCACACAAGACTCTCCCTGACAAAGTCAAGTCCTCATAGTTATGTTCGTTATGGTCATGAACATTTGCCTGGTTCTGCGAGAGCCATTAGGTATTGTGCCCCGTCAATACCCTTCGAAGCGACCCCACTTCTCTCTCACATAGGTGATTCTTTACGTGTGACTGTATTAGTCTGAATCATTAAAAGCCACATGCTTATCCTCATACCTTGTCACTTTTAGGAATGGACTAGGAAGGTTACTAAAATACTAGTAGTAAGCTCCCTTAAAACGCAGGGTTTTGTTAACCTTTTTATTAGTTAATTCACCCCCACAGTGACCTTACAAGTTCATACAAATAGGTTGTCCTATTGAACTCGGATCTTGGGATCTCCAGTCAGCCGAGTTAGGTTTCCTTCATATAAACTTATCCTTTCATGGGCTTTAGTCCCATTCCCATTGACGACTTCTGAACTAACTCTCTACTTAGGCCTTTTGTTAGCGGATCCGCAATGTTATCCTTTGACTTCACATAGTCAACAGTGATAACTCCCGTAGAGATTAGTTGTCGTATCGTATTATGTCTACGTCTTATGTGTCGGTTTTTCCCGTTATACATTGTGCTATGAGCTCTGCCAATTGCCGATTGACTATCACAATGAATACATATGGCCGTTGCCGGCTTAGGCCATATTGGAATATCCTCCACAAATTGACGTAGCCATTCTGCTTCTTCACCCGCTTTATCTAAAGCGATGAATTCCGATTCCATCGTGGATCTAGCAATGACTGTTTGCTTAGATGATTTCCACGATATGGCTGCACCTCCAAGTGTGAAAACATATCCACTTGTTGCCCTTGAGTCATTTGTATCTGATATCCAGTTTGCATCACAGTGCCCTTCAATAACTGCTGGATATCCAGTATAGTGCAACGCGTAGTCCTGAGTGTATCTTAAGTACCGGAGCAGCCTGATCATACAGCTCCAATGAGCTGAACTCGGATTGCTCGTGTATCTACTTAGCTTGCTCACGGCATATGCTAAGTCTGGTCTCGTACAGCTCATAAGATACATTAAGCTTCCAATAATTCTTGAGTATTCTAATTGGTTGACAGGCTCTCCCCTGTTCTTAGCTAGATGTTGACTTGTGTCAATTGGAGTTCTAGCTACATTAGAATCATTTGCATTAAATTTCTCAAGAATTTGCTTCACATATTGGGATTGGCTTAAGGAAAACCCACCTGGAATTCGAGTGATTTGAACACCCAAAATCACGTTTGCCAAACCCATGTCTTTCATGTCGAATCTTGCTTTCAAGGTGTCTTTCGTAGACTTTACCATCTTTTCATTACTTCCAGCAATGAGCATATCGTCTACATATAAGCACAAGATGACATATCCATCTGGTGTATCTTTCACGTACACACATTTGTCACATTCATTGATCTTAAAACCAGAATCAAGCATGACATGATCAAACTTTTGATGCCATTGTTTTGGGGCTTGTTTTAATCCGTACAAGGATTTGACAAGTTTGCATACTTTATTTTCTTGTCCCGTGACCTTAAAACCCTCAGGTTGTTCCATGTAAATCTCTTCCTCTAGATTTCCATTTAAAAAGGCGGTTTTCACATCCATTTGGTGAACTTCCAAATTTCGGATGGCGGCGATAGCAAGTACCAACCTGATGGAGGTTATTCGCGTCACCGGCGAATATGTATCAAAATAATCTAGGCCTTCACGTTGGTTATATCCTTTAATTACCAACCTTGCCTTGTACTCCTTAGTAATACCATCTGGCTTTGGTTTCTTCTTGAAGACCCATTTGTAGCCTAGTGGTTTACATCCAGGAGGGAGATCCACTAGCTCCCATGTATGGTTTTGCAAAATAGAGTCTATTTCACTTTTGATGGCCTCCCTCCATTAAGGTCCTTCTGTGGAGTTCACAGCTTCTCTATAAGTTTGAGGTATTTCTTCAACCATATAGGTAAGAAAATCAGAGCCAAAGGATTTTTCAATCCTTTGTCTCTTGCTTCTTCGAACATTTTCTTCCTCAACCTCAGGTTGTCTTTGAGGTGTATCATTTGCAACCTCGTTGTTTGGTGCAATTTCCTCAGTTTCAACCGGTCCTGATGGACTCGGTTCTTCATTTCCCAAACATGGAAATATATGTTCAAACCATGAAGCATCCTTTGATTCAATTATGGTGCCTTTGTTTATTCCAGGATTTTTAGAATCATGCACAAGGAAACGAAGTGCACCACCAGGACGAGTGTATCCTATAAATACACAATCCACGGTTTTTGGTCCTATTACTAGGCGCTTTGGTGGTGTCACAACTACTTTGGCTAGACATCCCCACACTCGCAAGTGTTTGTACGATGGTTTGTGTCCTGTCCATAGTTCATAAGGAGCTTTATCCTTGTCCTTAGTTGGTATCATGTTCAGGACATAATTTGCTGACAGCAGTGCTTCCCCCCACATGTCCTGACTTATACCAGAACTTATCATCATGGCATTCATCATTTCTTTCAAAGTGCGGTTTTTTCGTTCCGCTATGCCATTAGATTGTGGGGAGTAAGGAGCCGTGAGTTCATGTATGATCCCATTCTTTGCACAAACATCAGCAAAAGGTGAGACATACTCACCGCCTCGATCGCTCCTCACAATTTTAATTTTCCGGTTGAGTTGGTTCTCAACTTCCGCTTTGAATAAGATAAACTTTTCAATAGCTTCGTCCTTGCTTTTAAGCAAGTATACATAACAAAATCTAGTACTATCATCAATGAACGTTATGAAGTACTTATTCCCTCCACGAGTGGGAATCGCTTTTAAGTCACACACGTCGGTGTGAATCATGTCAAGAGGTTCGGAGGTTCGTTCCACGGTTTTGAACGACGTTCTCGTTTGTTTTGCCTCTACACAAGTTTCACATTTATGGTTTGAGTCTATATGAAACGTTGGTATGTAATTTAAATTGATCAAACGACGAATTGAATTAAAATTAACATGACCTAGTCTACCATGCCACATATTTGAAGATTCAAGCATATAAGCAGAACTAGTACCCGTTTTATTCATTTCACCGACAACCATTACATTCAATTTAAACATACCATTAAGGGCATATCCCTTACCAACATAAACACCACTTTTGGTCAACACGACCTTATCAGACTCAAACACAAGTTTAAAACCAAACTTATTCAACAACCAACCCGAAACTAGATTCTTACGAATCTCGGGAACATACAAAACATTGGTCAAAGTGAGTTCTTTTCCCGAAGTCATCTTTAGAATCACAGTTCCCTCGCCTTTGACATCGGCGGTTGCAGAATTTCCCATAAACAATTTTTCTTCATTAGTAACCTCCTTGAAGGTGTTGAAGAGATTCTTATCAGAACAAACATGGCGGGTAGCCCCGGTATCAACCCACCATTCTTTGGTATTCGACCCAACCAAGTTAATCTCACTTATCATCATAGCGAGATCAGAAATCATAGCCACAAGATTTTCAACATCATTAACCATGTTGGCTTGCCGAGGAGTCTCTTTCTTCGGCTGTCTACACTCACTAGCCCGGTGACCCGGTTTGTCACAGTTGTAACAAGTTCCTGAAAACTTCTTTTTACCCACACCACCTTTAGGTCCAAGGTGGAAACCTTTCCCACTATTCTTTTTCCCAACATGACCTTTTGTTTTGTTACCCTTACCAAACCGACCATGTTCAACAACATTGGCCTTTGCAGATTCGGGACCATCACTCTTCTTTTGAGCAACTTTATTGTCTTCTTCAATACGAAGACGAACCACGAGATCTTCAATTGTCATTTCCTTTCGCTTATGCTTGAGATAGTTCTTGAAATCAACCCAACTTGGTGGCAACTTTTCAATGATAGCAGCAACTTGGAATGTCTCGCTAAGCACCATTCCTTCTGCATGAATATCATGAAGAACAACCTGCAATTCTTGAAGTTGACTCATAACAGTTTTAGAATCAATCATTTTAAATTCCAAGAATTTAGCCACCACAAATTTCTTTGTGCCTGCATCTTCTGTTTTATACTTACGTTCCAAAGAATCCCATAATTCTTTGGCAGTCTTGGCCTTGCAGTACACGTTATATAGTGCATCAACCATGCCATTAAGGACATAGTTACGACACAGGAAATCAGAATGATTCCAAGCTTGAACCGCGCTCACAGTTTGAGCATCCATCTCCCCTTCAGTTAACAAGGGAGCGGATTCAGTCAAGAACCTTGCTAGGTTCAACGTTGTCAAATAAAAGAGCATCTTTTGTTGCCAACGTTTGAAGTTCACACCAGTGAACTTCTCTGGTTTCTCAGCATAACTAAGGTTATGCACCGGTGCAACGACCGGTGTGGTGGTAACAGCAACAGCAGAAGTCATGACTGCAGAAACAGCAGAAGCTGCAGAAACTTGAATGGGTTGGGTGATTGTAGGCTGAGATTCCATTCTGAAACAAAAGCAAGAACAGTTAAATAATCTGTTTAAGTTTGTTGCATATAATACGTATAAGGACAAGAAAACGAGGAGAAACATGGTGACGGTTGAGCCCTGCAAAATAGAAAACGTAATAACAGTAAAAAATAACCGGGCCTGTGTTTGACACAGTTCCCTTAAACAGATTCTCGGTCTGTTCCCAGGGTACACCGGACGGTAAACAGCTGTGCTGCCGGACTTAAACACTTGCCTGAAACAAAGAACAAAGTCGAAATGCTGCTGTGAAACTGGTCGCTTGATGCTGCTGTAGTTGTGTATCTGACTCAGGTTGGTAGTATATGTAACCAAGAAGGGATGACAAAGGTCTTGATTTATGACCCGGTCCGATTCTGGGTTTTCGGAGCTGCATTCGTGTCCGCAGGTCGCGCGGGCGTCGCAAGTCTAATGCGATTTCCAACCTCGAATCCAGTTTTCTGCACCCCCCCTGCGCGCGGGTAGGCCCTTGAGTAAAACACAACATGACAATTCAAACATGTCTAGGAGGTTGTTGCTTATAACCAAGCTTAAGTTTGGTCTCCCCTCCTATGTGGGACAAACTCAAACTTCAACCAAACCAACACCTTTCATTCATATATTTTTTCAACAGTTATTAAACTTGTTAAAGTGGATCTATTATCATCCATACAATTAGCTGTATTTTCCGAAATCATATTAGTGCCTTAGCATATCTTGTGTCTAAACATCTCAAATGTATCAAAATGTGACGTCTAAGAAGGGGCATGCCCATTGGAGACGACGATCGATTTCGACCGGTGCTTCATTCATCCGTAAACTCAGATGTGAGGCGATGTTGATGATGGAGAGATTGGTGTGGCACTTTTCTTATTCACACACATATTTTTTTTGAAGAGCAAACATATAAGCATTCATATACAACACTACCTAAATTAAACCATAATTGTCAATAGTGAGATTAAACTCTAGATCGTGTGTGCTCGATTGAATCTTCTTCTATATAATATAGGAAAATGAATTTTGTTTATGTGTCAATCATTTTGGGGTTGTTTTTACTTACTTGGCATTATTTGAGAGTTTCTCTCATAATAATAATTTTATAATTAAAAAATATATACATTATCTATAATAATATATTATAATAAAACAAATTATATTTTGAACTCCTAATATTTAGGAGAAACTAGAAAAACTTAAGAATAGTTACGTTTTCTAACATTTTTTACTAAGGTGTGCACGGGTCGGTTTATATTTAATAAGATATATAAATGAAACTTAAGAATAAATTATTAATATGCTATAATTAAATATCTTAGTATCTTTTAACCATCCATAACTTTTTATACGATATTATTTTTGTAAAAAAATTTACACCATAAAACTGAGCATTTAATTCTCTTTAATTTGAGTACAATATTGTTATATTAAAAAATATTTTATAAATAAATCTTGTGTTGCGGTTTTATAACGGTTTTTTCTAAAAACTGATTGGAATCTTCCATGCCCCCATGAATATCGTTAAAATCATCTAGATATTATATTCCCGAGCATAACGCGGGTACTAAACTAGTGAAATAAATATAGAATAAAAATATAATGTGACAACTGATATAACACATTAAAAAAATATATGGGAAATGCACCAAGGTTATCTTTATAACTAAACTCATTAGGAGTGCAAATCCTTTTTTAAAAGAGTAAACTGCAGTTTTGATCCCTGTGTTTTGATATTATTAACAGTTTTAGTCTCACTTTAACAGTTTTGGTCCATGTGGTTATATTTTAACAAAAATGGTCCCGAACACTAACTGCATCTAGTTTTCCGTTAAGTCTCTCACACGCTCCCTGCATTTGAGGGGTAAAAATGTCATTTCTCTCCCTCTTTTATCTAGGTCATCATGTAGACTAACATTTTTATTCAGTCGTGTGTCAAAAAGAGTGGTACAAATAATATTTTTACTCCGTATGTGAGGCAGACTTAACGGAAAACTGGATGGAGTTAGTGTTCGGGACCATTTTTGTTAGAAAGAAAAACAAAGGTACCAAAACTGTTAAAGTGTGATTGAAACTGTTAATGATATTAAAACACAATGAATAAAACTGCAGTTTATTCTTTTTAAAATTAATTTTCTTGAATGGGGTAAGAATTATCTCAATATATATCAACTGAGCTTTTTTAGAACAAGAATATCCTAAGTTTTATCCATCACTCTTATGTTATTATACTAATTATTTTATTAAAAAAAAGAAATATAATATTTATCATCACACTCAAATTTTAAGACTAAGTTTTATCCATCACTCTTATGTTATTATACCAATTATTTTATTAAAAAAAAAGAAATATAATATTTATCATCACACTCAAATTTTAAGAACCCCCGGTCTATCCCCATACCTAACCAAACTATTCACACAACCCCCACATGCTGTGCCAGGGCCTTAGCGCCCCATATTTTCCACTTTTTTTCCGGTTATTTAGAAAAACAAAAAAAAAATTTAATGGACCCATACGCAGCATAGGGCTATGCGCTGCATATAACATCAGATGCTATATGCAGCGCATAGCCCTATGCGCAGCATATGGGTCTTCTTCTCCAACTTAACATCGAACCAGCAACACACATCCACACACATTCAAACCCTATACGCTCCATTGTGACCTATACGTACCACACATTCAAACCCACCACTACACACTACCATGAATCTCAATCTGAATCTAGACGATTTTCTGGAGGATATACGCATGAAGGACTTACCACCGGAAGATGATATCATTGACCCACTTGCCGGACACGAGTATTTAACAACCGAAAACAAAGTTTTTTATGATTAACACCAAAAAGCAAAGTTAATTTTTATTAACAAATATAACTGAATTTTTATTAAAAACGTGTTGGTCATTTTTTTTTAAAAAAAAAGTCATATGATATATGCGCTAAGGCCTATGCGCAGCATATTGCTGTTTCGGGAATGGTATATGTTGCATTAAGGCCTATGCGCGGTGTTAAGGGTGTGTGAAATATGAGACCAGATGTGTTAATAGGTTATCCCTTAAGAACACATCCGGGCTCCGAACAGACAAAAAAGCAAAAATAAAATAAAAAACATTTTATTTCCAAAATATTACTTCTAGAAGGTTTATAAAAAGAATTGTAACACTTTTTCTCATCAAGAGTGTTCTTGATGTTTCTGATGATTATTGTACATACGATAGACCATAACGAGGCATCCAGAAAGTTCTCGAAGATGCTTCATTCAATCATATTCATGTATATATATATCCTAACCCTGCTCCCAATTCTCAATCCACAATCAGCAACACAATCAATTGAATCAATCATCACAAGCTAATTCAATTCTTCTTACCAACATCATTTTACATCAAGCATGTCAATCATTCCAAGCTTCTTTGGTGGCCGACGAAGCAGCGTCTTCGACCCATTTTCACTCGACGTTTGGGATCCTTTCAAAGACTTTCAATTTCCATCTGATGTAGTTTCTAAAGAAACCTCTGCTTTGGTAAACACACGTGTGGATTGGAAGGAAACGCCTGAAGCTCATGTGTTTAAGGCCGATCTTCCTGGTATAAAGAAAGAAGAAGTGAAAGTTGAGGTTGAAGACGGAAACGTGTTACAGATCAGGGGCGAGAGGAACGTGGAGAGAGAAGATAAGAATGAGAAATGGCATAGTGTTGAACGAAGCAGCGGAAGCTTCACAAGGAGGTTCAGGTTGCCGGAGAATGCTAAAATGGATGAGGTGAAAGCTGCCATGGAAAACGGAGTGCTTACAATCACTGTGCCAAAAGTAGAAGTGAAGAAGCCTGATGTCAAGTCCATTCAAATCTCCGGTTAGAAGATCAATTATGATGGTTTTATCGAGTTGTTATGTGTTTTGTATGTGCGCAAGGTGTTCGATGAAATGCATGTCATAATAGTTTGTATACTCATTATGTAACTTTGATAATTAAAGAATGGGGCATTTGCATATATCCCCCTCTAAACCTTATTAATTGCATATTTACCCAACAAAAAAATTTTATTGCAAATTTCCCCTTATTAGGAAATAATATTGCATATTTACCCTTTTTGATATATTTTAGGAAAAACTAAATTATACATTGACTATTTTACCCTTACTTAATTAGCTTATAAAATATTGCATATTAAATCATAATTGGATATTGAAAACCACCATACAACAAAAACATCCAAAATATTAATTTCAAGTACACACTAATACTAATTAAAGGATGGATGCTATGCGTGATACATAGAAGACGATAGAGATAGAGGAGACTTCGACATTTGGTTATATGGTGTTTTTTAGATGATTAGTAGTAGGGTTTTTAGTATTTGAAAGGGTAGTTTGGTCAACATAATAATTATCATAAAAGATGGGTATATATGTAATATTAAATTTGAGTTGGGTAAATACGCAAATACATTGGTTTATAGGGGGATATATGCAAAAAGTCCTTAAAGAATAATAAAAATATAAAATACTTGTGTTCATATACAATTTTCATTGTTGATAACCAGTAGTGTTTTTTTTAAATAATCATAGGCTTTATAAGATGATTAGATGAATACATTGAAGCTTGCACCCGCGGGATTCATTGAACCTCTTAAAACTTTTTCTGTGGATTAAACCATTTAACCATTGGGATGGACGTAGTAGTAGGCGAAGATAGACGACGTTGCGAAAACACTACTTTTTTTTTTCCAACGAGAGCACAAACGAAGTCCCAACTTCCTGAACGAATGATCTTATTGATTTTTGACTGCTTGAATTTTTTTAAAAGTATAATACTGTTTGTTTTGATTTTTAATTACAGATATCTCACAAATATTTACAAAACCGCAATTCAATCATTCTTTATATATTTTACACACAAAAACTCACTATTTCTATTATAAGTTACACTCTTCTAAAGAATATGCTTCGACTGATAAAACAATTTTCTGACAGTTTTGAAGGCAGTTTGTCAACCTGCAAGCCGAGATTTTGAGAAATGTATCGTATGCAAAAGGAACTATTTTCAAATATACTTAATGATATAAGTGCAAATTGTGATTATTTTCAAGACACTTGCGATGTGAGAAATGGAAAAGCTTCTCTCTTGTACAAAAATACACTTTAGTAGTTCATCGACTTGCAACCGGTAATCCTCTTGATGGTCTTGATGAACATTTAGCTATATCCGCTAGGACTTCACATGAATGTATATAAATACTTTTGCAACATGATTATTCTTTTTTATTGTATAAAGTTTTTACATGAAACACACGACATTGCAATTTTGGACGAAACACACGGGGAAAAACATGACATACCTGGGATGATCGATAACATAGATTGTACATATTAGGATTGGAGAACAGGTCCTACTAGTTTGCGAGGACAATTTCACTGAGGTGATCACCAATATCCAACGATGATTCTAGAGGCGGTTATGTCTAATGATTTGTGGATTTGGTGCTTACTTTGGCACCACTGGTTTAAACAATTACATCAACTTTATACAATGTTTTCCGTTATTGTAAAGCGATATTTAAGGAAAAGCGCCAAGGTGTCCGTTTGTGGTGGACAACTGAACTTGCAATCGTTACTATATCTTGTAGATGACATTTACCCTAGGTAGCCAATTTTTGCGAACACAATTCTAACCCATCAGACGAAAAAGAAGACAAATTACAAGATAGTCCAAGAACTAGATTTAAGTCTGGGCCGCACGATGCGGCCGACTGGTCTTACGTGTTTGACTTTGTTACTCACGTTGATAAAAAGTTTCATGTCTCCCGTGGTTCGGCCTAAAGTCGTAATGCGTCATGTCGTCATGTGTTAAAGTCGAAGATATATCCAGATTTAGAGGTCAAAATGATAATAAGTCAAAACCGGAGGGTTAAAACTCAAAATCATAAATATATTAAAGTAGAGGATGAGGTCAAAGATGTAAAATGGTTAAGTCTTCAGGGTCAAAATGATAATAAGTCAAAGTTATAAATATGTCAGATTTAATTTTGTTTGGGAGGAGGGGGAGGAGAGTTATAAATTTTACAAAGGTAATGGCAGTTCCTGCTCCTTGGGAGGTACCAAATAAATACTCAAATCGGGATTTTGAGCATAAAGATTCCACTGACTTGTAAAAAGTGGGCCTAACCCTTAGGGATGCGGTAATACATCTAAGAAATTATACAATCGAACGTACTCCCCTCTGGATATAGGAATAGCAACATGGACTAAATGCCCTATCCAATTCAAGGAACTTACGCCTAAGAGTCCTGATAAATGATTATTGAGACGAGATTTTTCATAAGGGCCTAATTAGTCAGGTCTCACCGACCTTGTTTAATAGAATCGTATACAATATGCCAAAAAGTAGGGGTTAAAATTGTAATTTTCAAAGTTGGGTGCCACTGACCTTGAGCAATCGGGCAGCGCGATGTGGTGGTTGTGTCTTGCGTATGTGACTTCGTCAAATACATTGATAAAAAAAAAGTTCAATATCTACCACGCTGTGCTGTAAAGACGTAATGCGTCATATATATCAGAACATGAAGTTAAAAAGTGTATTTATTTAAAGTTATTGTTCAAAATGATAGTTATATTAAAGTAAGATGTTAATATGGGTTATTTTAATTGGTCAAGAATTTTCTTTGTAAAAACCTTGTAAGGACTAAAGACCACTCTCTCCACCATTAAGCATCATATTACGTTTGCAAACAATACGACATACTTTGGGTATTATGTTTTTTGAGCATGCTGCTTTAGCATCTATAGTGATTAGAAGTTTAATATGCGGATTAGTAGCCCCACTTTTCCATAAGTTAAATAAAGAAAGTCAAAATTGTAATCACCTTTTCATTCGTTGGCTGATGGCACAAGAGGTCTGGAGACGAGTATCTTGGTGGATTGAACTTAATCTTTCCGAGTACACTGAAGTAGTCGAACCCATTACTAGGCCAGCCTCACAGCTCGGTCAAACCTTGGACTTGAAAATTCTAACTCTCGTTATTTATGCAACAACTTAGCAGATTTAAATGATGTTATTCATTGTTGCTGTTAAAAAAAATTAAAGAAAGCCAATGTATCATGGGATAATGTGGTGGTGAATGAATTAGGTCTAACTAGAAAGTCTAAATTTCCTACAAAGTCTAAGAAGGAATTTGAACCATTAGATCTAATATTAAATGAAGATCAGTGGTCTATAAAAACAAGATAGCATAATAGTAAATAGCTAGAACTTTAGATGTAGACCAAGGATATAGTAGTCTTTGTCTCATTTTCAAATTCCACATTCTTTTTTAAAAGTCCATAACTTTTATATACGATAATATTTTTTAATAAAAATTACATAAAAAAACGAGCGTTTTTTATATCTTCAAAACGCATATAGTGTGACATCTGCCCCGAACCCGAACCCGAATGCCCGACTCGAACCCGAGATTATCCACCTTTAATGTACTCGTAATTATCCCTTTAAACGTAACTTTTCGTTATAAAAAAATATACATATAAATAGTCGAACCTTACGTCATCCTCGTCTTTAATGTATAACGAACAAAATTTTATTCAACGGTTACTAATTAAATACTAAGTACAATTATTTAATCTTCAAAGTAAGTATATACATTATATATATATATATTGTATTTTATAAAAGAAATTTTATAAGGATTATTGAAAATAAATATTAGCAAAGCCTCAAAATCACCCTCCAACGTCAAAAACGAGCTAAAGATGTAAAAACGTCTCTTCTATAAACGTTACAACATCATTCGATTAAGTTAGTTAGTTAAAATATACATATACTTAACTTTGGGTCAATAACGTCAATTCTGAAACTTAATAGAAGTTAAAAACGAAAACAGAAAATAAATGCAAGCAGAAGGGGTGAAACTGTAAATTATAAAATTTACCCAACCCACCCCGTCTTCCCCCCGTGTTTCCGGTGAGGTTCCGGCGACCGCCGGCAACCCTCCGGCGACACCCAACAACCGGTTTTAACCCATTTTCAACCAAATAAAATGTACCAAAATATTCCTAACTGAACTTCGAACTCGGTACCATGTTCTAATCACTGTCAAATCGACCCATTAACAGTTTTTCAATCGATTCAAAAACCGAAACATTAAACTCATTAAACCATTCGTCGATTCAATGCTCAATTCAATCAATTCCTGGAACCAAAACGATCCTTGCATTATTTCGAGTATTTTCAGTAATCTAATTCATCCATAATCCACCAAAAATCAATCTGTTTACTCTTCTAAAGAACCGATTTCAAACGGAACCAATTCACTGTCGAATGGTGCTGTTTTTCTGCAATTGATCATCTAGTAGTATTTACCTTAACACTAAGAAGAAATCTGGAGTTTCAATTGGATTGCAACAAACCAGAACAGTCGATTGTAATCGCAAGCAACCTTCTTGTGTTCTTCGTCTAAGCTGTTCCAATTCGTTACTAATCAAGTAAGTATTTTATATCAAAATGCTCGTGTTGTATCGTAGATCAAAAGCCCTATACTTGTTCCTGATGAGATCAACAGAATAAAACGAATTTGGATGATCTTTGTTCTAGGGTTTATATGGAAATGGGTGTTGTTAAGTATAAAATGCTAAAACAATTAAAAACGAGTTTCATTAACAAAAATGGTTTCTGGTCTGGTGGTTGATGTGCTTCTGTTAAACAGATTAGGCCGTGGGTTCGAAACCCACTGCCCTCATTTCTTCATATTTTTATATTTTTCACTTTTAAAACATTTAATTATTTTTACTAAATAACCAAAATGATAATTAAACTAAGTACATTTTCAAAACATACAAATGTACAATTTCAATACAAAATCCGTACGATTGGGCTTTAAATTTATCAAAAAATTGGTTCTTGAAACTCTAAATTCCTAAATTGGATTTTGAAACCCTAAATTGGATTTGAAACCCTAAATCCCCAAATTGGATTTTGAAACCCTAATTTGGATTTGAAACCCTAAATTCCCAAATTTGTATTTTTAAACCCTAACTCCCAATTGGTACTTTAAAACCCTAAATTCCCAAATTATATTTTGAAACCCTAATTTTCGATTTATAATTTAAAACCCTAAAACCCCAAATCCAAAACCCTAGAATTTCTAAGTTCTTGATTCTAGTTACTATATTATTTGTCTCGTTTCTAAATTAGGTTTCCCGGTTAATTAGGTGATTCTAATATCTGGGCGATCCTCGATTCTATTTAGTTACTTTCTTGCGTTTGCTATTATCTATATTGGTCAGGTGAGTAAACTCACTCCCCTTTTTCTATTTTACTATTTTGGGGCTGAAATATGTCTTTTACTATATCGCGTTTTCTATTCGTTTTCTAAAAGAGATCATACAAATATGTTAATCTAGGTTGGCCGCTTGATGCAATCTTATGTGTTAGTTAAAAGTAGTTTTATTGCTTTGTAAACCCACCGGTACAATGTTAGCGCTAATGGTTTGACAAACCCACCTGCTTGTACAACATCGATAGGTGATTTAAACCCGGCCTTTCTAATTCCATGTTTACTATGTCAGGATGCTATGTTTCTATACTATGTTGCTATGCTATGATGCTATACTATGCCATGTCCCTAAATTGCTAAATGATGACTTATATATCGAGACGGTAAACGACGGTTATTAAAAGTCATCATTATTTATTACATGAGTGGTTCTCATGACAAATGGCTAAACGAGATACTATGGTTTCTATTGTGGTTGGTGTGCTATTCTATTCTAGGGGTCCTGGTAGGGTGATATTACGAAATTACTATACATGTGGGATTGCGCAGCATATCTTGTTGATCTCGGATTTCCATACTATTACTATTCAATTTGGGTTTTACTCACTAGCTTGTGTAGCTAACTTTATTTTTCACATATTTCAGGTGATGCTTTGATATTGTTTTGCTACTTTTGCCAAGACGTAGGATTGCCTTGGACCTAGAATAATAAAAAGATAATTGCATTTACTATTTCGGTTTTATTACTTTTGTCGTTTATATTTAAGACTCATGTTTCAAACTTATGATATCATTATTAGACTTTAATAAATAAATACCATGTGCTTTGTTTACTATGGATATCCAATTCCAATGACAGCCCGGTGTTTCCGCCGCCGGGCGGGGTGTCACAGTTGGTATCAGAGCCATGGTTATAGGGAACTAGGATAGGGTATTAGAAACACACCGACCTAGACTATAACCTAAGAGTCCTTAGTACAAATAGTTTGTGCTTAGAAAACTCTTCTAGAACTTATTTCCTTATTCTTTTTATGAACTTTTCTATACCTCTTCTTTATCTTATTTCTTACTCGATTTCGCGAAGGAGCTACAAGAGACTCGTCTGCAAGATTAGGATCTTTTCTCTTTGTGGAATCTCGTCATTGTCTTGAGTAAGTTCAAAGCGTGGGAAACGTGTGCAATCTGGAAGGGGGAACGCCTGTATCACGGACATCCTGTCTAAGGCAAGCATTTCGTATAAATCTCTTTAAGAGACCTGTATGCTTACCTGGGGATGTACGAGATGAGTGTGAACCTATAGGCTAAAGCACACCTTTCTCGGATACGTTGAGAACGAACTTAACACTTTGATAAGTCATAAGTGTCCAAAACCAAGACACACTCTTAAGCCTTTAAAGTTCTATCTATCTATTTCCATAATGATTCCATGATTTTATTTCTATGATTTCTAATTGTTTCTATGAATTTCGATATTATTTCAATTGTTATTCCAAGATTATTTACTAATGTTTCTAAGGTTTCTAAGTGATTTTCCATGATATGTTTTCTAAAGGATTCCATGATGTTCTAAGTACTATTACTATCCTATTTAATCAAAATCTTATCACAACTTATGTTATCCTAAATTTTGATCCATATCTCATGAAAATTCTTTTCTATCTTATCTTGTCAAATGACAACAAGACGTGAACGACTCGTTAATATCATCGTGACCCGAATGTTCTAAATCAAAACTAAGATATGTTGAATAACCTCAATCGAATTATCAGAACTTCAAAACAAATACCAAATACCAAATCTAAGACATATTTCTAATCTCAATCCGATTATCGAATCCCAAATTAAAGACTTAATTCATTACTCCTGAAATCACATAATGGATTACTATTTTGATTTTGTCAACGCATTCTACGAATCGAACGTTTGCCTCCCAGGTATCTCAACTTGATCTCAATACCTAAATGTTGTTTAAATTACTCGTCTAATCATAAGCTTCTAATCCAACTTCCAATCCACCATAAAATGTTGTTATTCATAAATTCGTTTTTCAAAACTTAACGGAACTCACTACACAACTTTTCCTAAGTTCATTGGCCTAATATATTTTACTTGTATAAATGACCACTAGTGAAATTCTACACACCTCGATTCTATAAATTAATCCAAACACAAGATGTCGTACGTATGAACTCTCTACTTAAAACACCATATTTTTATCAGCGGTTTTCGTGAAAAACTACTTGATAAATGAGTTCTTTAAAGATGGATTGGTTATTTTAATGATTACACAATATTCCCACGTTTTATCAAATATAATACAAACAGTTGCAATAAACGTCATGAGTTATGTTTCCAATATCGAATACTCGAAACTTAGACTTTGTTACTTACATATTTCCAATACTTATTTTCAAATCAATCCCCTTGTCTATGGAAAGATTAAAACTTTTAACTTTTTATAAACTCATTATTTAATTATTTATCTTTTAAAACCACATCATAGACCAACAACATCAACTTTTATAATGTCGTTTACTTCCATAATCAATACACCTGGTTTATCCATAACTTCTTGACATATGAACTCAAACGTTTTCAGATCAAAACCAATAGGAACCGAGTAATCTATGTATTTGAACTATAAATGGGATTATTCTCAAAATAAATTTAGTTCTAATAAACCAGATTATGACATACACATCATAAACTAACACTTATGAACTTCGCAATGCTATGAATCTTTGATATCTACATCTCACACATAAAGTTGATTTTTTTTGTCAAAAATTTAAGTTGCTACAATTTTGTCCTCGAATTTGAGTAGCTACGTCAGTCAACAAAATTGTTTACAAGATCAATGACCATCTATTAACTCAACCCTCCTGAATCAACAATTTGCGTATCATTATCTTTTTGATTCAGAAACTTTCGTGTACATCTGACTCGCACGTGACCGAATGAACTGTGTAGTCCATGCAAAAACTAAAGTAATTACGGGTGCACACGGAATTATGAAAGTTGGTGCATGGAAACCATAGCTAGTTTTGTCATGTGTTTGAGGGCAATGCGACAAATGTGGTATGACAAGAGCATGGTGGATATGTCGCTGATACTTACTATAGATAAATGCTTCTGTCATACTGTCAAATGAAGCGTTGTTTCGACATGTGAATTTTCGTGTTATTCTAAGTATTCTATTCATATAATAAAACCTATCGTAAATCATCGAGTAAAATAAATCTGTATAAGTTGATCTAAAATGACAAACTTATTACCATTAGAACCTTTGCCGAAGTCGGAAATCAATGCTTATCATATAGAAATCAAATTTTAATAATTGTTTTTACATATTACCATTTCTCATCACTATCCGATGTTTAGTTGGTGAAATCTAATTCAACTTCTCAAGACTAACGTATTCTTGTGCAAATCAGAAGAGCTAAATAACGTACATACATTTATAATGGAAAACTAAATGATCGCATTTTTCGTTTCGGTTTGAGCAAATTTCGGGACGAAATTTCTATGAGGAGGGGAGACTGTGACATCTGCCCCGAACCCGAACCCGAATGCCCGACTCGAACCCGAGATTATCCACCTTTAATGTACTCGTAATTATCCCTTTAAACGTAACTTTTCGTTATAAAAAAATATACATATAAATAGTCGAACCTTACGTCATCCTCGTCTTTAATGTATAACGAACAAAATTTTATTCAACGGTTACTAATTAAATACTAAGTACAATTATTTAATCTTCAAAGTAAGTATATACATTATATATATATATATTGTATTTTATAAAAGAAATTTTATAAGGATTATTGAAAATAAATATTAGCAAAGCCTCAAAATCACCCTCCAACGTCAAAAACGAGCTAAAGATGTAAAAACGTCTCTTCTATAAACGTTACAACATCATTCGATTAAGTTAGTTAGTTAAAATATACATATACTTAACTTTGGGTCAATAACGTCAATTCTGAAACTTAATAGAAGTTAAAAACGAAAACAGAAAATAAATGCAAGCAGAAGGGGTGAAACTGTAAATTATAAAATTTACCCAACCCACCCCGTCTTCCCCCCGTGTTTCCGGTGAGGTTCCGGCGACCGCCGGCAACCCTCCGGCGACACCCAACAACCGGTTTTAACCCATTTTCAACCAAATAAAATGTACCAAAATATTCCTAACTGAACTTCGAACTCGGTACCATGTTCTAATCACTGTCAAATCGACCCATTAACAGTTTTTCAATCGATTCAAAAACCGAAACATTAAACTCATTAAACCATTCGTCGATTCAATGCTCAATTCAATCAATTCCTGGAACCAAAACGATCCTTGCATTATTTCGAGTATTTTCAGTAATCTAATTCATCCATAATCCACCAAAAATCAATCTGTTTACTCTTCTAAAGAACCGATTTCAAACGGAACCAATTCACTGTCGAATGGTGCTGTTTTTCTGCAATTGATCATCTAGTAGTATTTACCTTAACACTAAGAAGAAATCTGGAGTTTCAATTGGATTGCAACAAACCAGAACAGTCGATTGTAATCGCAAGCAACCTTCTTGTGTTCTTCGTCTAAGCTGTTCCAATTCGTTACTAATCAAGTAAGTATTTTATATCAAAATGCTCGTGTTGTATCGTAGATCAAAAGCCCTATACTTGTTCCTGATGAGATCAACAGAATAAAACGAATTTGGATGATCTTTGTTCTAGGGTTTATATGGAAATGGGTGTTGTTAAGTATAAAATGCTAAAACAATTAAAAACGAGTTTCATTAACAAAAATGGTTTCTGGTCTGGTGGTTGATGTGCTTCTGTTAAACAGATTAGGCCGTGGGTTCGAAACCCACTGCCCTCATTTCTTCATATTTTTATATTTTTCACTTTTAAAACATTTAATTATTTTTACTAAATAACCAAAATGATAATTAAACTAAGTACATTTTCAAAACATACAAATGTACAATTTCAATACAAAATCCGTACGATTGGGCTTTAAATTTATCAAAAAATTGGTTCTTGAAACTCTAAATTCCTAAATTGGATTTTGAAACCCTAAATTGGATTTGAAACCCTAAATCCCCAAATTGGATTTTGAAACCCTAATTTGGATTTGAAACCCTAAATTCCCAAATTTGTATTTTTAAACCCTAACTCCCAATTGGTACTTTAAAACCCTAAATTCCCAAATTATATTTTGAAACCCTAATTTTCGATTTATAATTTAAAACCCTAAAACCCCAAATCCAAAACCCTAGAATTTCTAAGTTCTTGATTCTAGTTACTATATTATTTGTCTCGTTTCTAAATTAGGTTTCCCGGTTAATTAGGTGATTCTAATATCTGGGCGATCCTCGATTCTATTTAGTTACTTTCTTGCGTTTGCTATTATCTATATTGGTCAGGTGAGTAAACTCACTCCCCTTTTTCTATTTTACTATTTTGGGGCTGAAATATGTCTTTTACTATATCGCGTTTTCTATTCGTTTTCTAAAAGAGATCATACAAATATGTTAATCTAGTTTGGCCGCTTGATGCAATCTTATGTGTTAGTTAAAAGTAGTTTTATTGCTTTGTAAACCCACCGGTACAATGTTAGCGCTAATGGTTTGACAAACCCACCTGCTTGTATAACATCGATAGGTGATTTAAACCCGGCCTTTCTAATTCCATGTTTACTATGTCGGGATGCTATGTTTCTATACTATGTTGCTATGCTATGATGCTATACTATGCCATGTCCCTAAATTGCTAAATGATGACTTATATATCGAGACGGTAAACGACGGTTATTAAAAGTCATCATTATTTATTACATGAGTGGTTCTCATGACAAATGGCTAAACGAGATACTATGGTTTCTATTGTGGTTGGTGTGCTATTCTATTCTAGGGGTCCTGGTAGGGTGATATTACGAAATTACTATACATGTGGGATTGCGCAGCATATCTTGTTGATCTCGGATTTCCATACTATTACTATTCAATTTGGGTTTTACTCACTAGCTTGTGTAGCTAACTTTATTTTTCACATATTTCAGGTGATGCTTTGATATTGTTTTGCTACTTTTGCCAAGACGTAGGATTGCCTTGGACCTAGAATAATAAAAAGATAATTGCATTTACTATTTCGGTTTTATTACTTTTGTCGTTTATATTTAAGACTCATGTTTCAAACTTATGATATCATTATTAGACTTTAATAAATAAATACCATGTGCTTTGTTTACTATGGATATCCAATTCCAATGACAGCCCGGTGTTTCCGCCGCCGGGCGGGGTGTCACATATAGCGTTGATATATTAAAAAAAACGAACTTTTTTAAGTTTCAGCTCATTGTGTTATATTCGTCAGGTCATTGTGTTATATTTTACAGCTCATTGTATTCTATTTTTCAAGTCGTTGTGTTATATTCGTAAGGTCATTGTGTTATATTCGTATATTCGTAAGGTCATTGTGTTATATTCGTCAGGTCATTGCGTTATATTCATCACGTCATTGTGTTATGTTCGTCAGGTCATTGTGTTATATCCGTAAGGTCATTGTGTTATATTCGTTAGATCATTGTGTTACATGCATTTGCTCATTGTGTTATATTTCTTTGGTCATTGTGTTATATTCGTCAGGTCATTGTTTTATATATCCATGTTTCAACTAATTATGTTATTTGTAAGGTCATTGCGTTATTTCACAAGGTTATTGTGTTATAACACAATGACCAGAAGAAATTACACAATGATTTGACAAATAACACAATTAGCTGAAAAATGTGAGTTTTTTTTTATTTTTATGTATGAATATTATATGCGTTTTAAAGATAAGAAAAAATACCCGTTCTTATGGTGCAATTTTTTTAAGAAAATAATATCGTATGTAAAAGTTATCTCTTGCTTCAGTAGTTATTCTTCTTTCTGTCTCTGCTATTGAATGTCATAGGTGAGCTTGCGGAGTACTAGTCTTCATTGCCTGCTAACGAATAACAAAAAGTTCCGCTAGGGTTCTCAACAACTTTGTTTAGAAACTTTTTTCCAGTTTCTTTATTTATGTCCAGGCTCCCTTAGTTTTCTGATCAAATGTTTAAAAAAATGGGATGAAATTTAAAATATAGAGGCATTACCAATTTTACCCTCCCTTCTAATTTAAGGGACCGTCACATGTCATCATTTCAATACTTCTTAAACTTTATAGGAAAATTAGACTTTATAGTAAAACTTCACTCTTGCATCTTTTGCTCTTAACGAAAGCCAATTCCTTTAGAAAATTATTATTATTTTTAACTTTTAATTTATCATTTAATAACTGAAATTTTTTTTACCGCTACTAAAATTTGAAGTAACGTTAAAAAAGAAAGAAAAACATAATTTTAGATATTTATTTAAAAGAATATGCTTCTAGAATGTTTTAAAAAAAAAATTTAACAATCATTTTTATTTTCATCAAGAGTGTTCTTGATGTTTCCATGATTTGTACATACAATCTTACTTATCTATAATAGTTGAATCTTAAGTGACGTCATTTTTGACGACGTGGCATCCTCACAATCAATCAGGTCCCACAAGATGATGCAATAAATCATAAAATGTAGTGTATTGGTGTATTTATTTGGTATATGGAGAGTATATGTAAATGTATTTGTACATATGTTGAATGGAAGCTTTTTGGGCGGGATGTTTTTGAGCGGCATGTTCAAAATCTGCATTGGAGTTTGTTCCTGGTTGATGCAATATAAGTGTGGCCAAACAACTTCCACAGCTGCTGGTTCCAAGTTGATGCAATAAACAACTTCTTCCGGTGCTGCTGCTTCAAAACAGGAAAGAAAACTCCTTCCGCTGCTCGTACGAATGGCTCCACCTACTTCAAAAACAACTTCTTCCGCTGCTGCTTCCAAGTTGGTGTTTATACCTGATCTAAATTCTGAGCAAGATCTTTGGAATATGAAGGTCCGTATCATACGAATTTGGCGTCGGAAGTACCAGATGGACTTGATTATCATCGACGAGAAGGTAAAACAGTACTTTGAATTTGAGGTTGTAGGTCTTTTTTTTTTCTTTTGTGTGCAGATGTTTTTATATTTTTTGGTTTGTTGAAATTTGTACCAGTGCGACAAATACACATGCTTTTGAGTGTAACATAAACGAATATTAGGGTTTTATAAGTCAAGATTCTTCTTCTGAGATGTTCATGTGGTTTGTCTGTACTTTTAGAAAAGTGAACCCACCAAAAAAATCCGGTAACCAGTAAAAAAGGAATATCAGGTTCTAATGTAGTACGTGTTTCACATGTTGGTGTTTAGTGTTTGCAAGACCAAACCCTCAAAACCACGTGTCTTTGTAAAGCGGTTTTAGGGTTTTTTGGAATGTGATGTAGTGGTCCCTGATTTGGTTTTAGGGTTTTTTTCATACTTTCTTCAAAATTTTTCTGAATACCTTTTATTTGATGTTTAATCCTCAGGGAAACAAAATTCAAGCTGTTGTGAGGACTCATCTGCTTCCAAAGTTTGAAGAACATCTGCAAGAAGATAACGTGGTCAAGTTGTCAAAGTTTGGTGTAGGTACTAACACTGATCCATACAAAGTTGTTGATCAACAATATAAAGTCAACTTTTATGGTTGTACAACTGTTGAAAGAGTTCATGGTTGGGAAGGTGTGGAATACAGTTTCAACTTTATTCCTTTCCCTCAGATAAGGAGTGGAGATGCAAGTCATCTGCTATCTGTTGGTATACTTTTTTAATTTCCTGTTTTGAAAAGCAGTTCTTGGTTTTACTACAACCATAAAGTTGATGTAAAATATGTGTTTAAATACATACACTTATGATCTTTGCAGATGTTTGTGGAATTGTGCTAGATTGTAAAAATCTGGATGTATATGGAACAGCTCCGCAGCAAACAAAGAAGCTGGTTATTTAGTTGGGTGATATGGAGTAAGTAATCAATCATTTACATTAAATGTTCTCTTATGGACATATCATTTATTAGGTAGGTGAATGTAAATGTGACATGTTGAAAATGATAAAATCCTCAAATGATTGATTATATTTAATGTATAAATTAGAAAACATATACATATTTTATTAGAAACAGTTATCAATGAGGATGTATTTTTTGCATTAAATTAAATGATTGACAAGTTGTATTTTTTGTAGTGGTAACATACAAACGTGTACGTTGTGGAATGATTATGCACAGGAATTTAATACCTATGTTGCAGCCTATAAGTCATCAACAGAGCGTGTATTTGCTATTATACAACATGGCCAAATAAAATTGTGGAATGGTATTGTCCTACTCATCAAACTATGGGTGTTTTATCATCAAAGATTATTTATCATCACATGTACTTTTTGTAGGTGAATTACAAGTCCAAACTGATAGATATGCAACAAGGGTGTTCAAGAATGAAGAAATTAATGAAACAGATGAACTTAGGCGAAGGTACATTCAATCTTTATAAAACGAGGTTTAGTGCTGTTGTAATATCTGAGACTTATAGGTGTTTATGATTATATGCAGATTATTAGTCAAGTATGCACAATCTGGAGCATCAAGTTCTCAGATAGTTTTGACGTCTGAAACTGTTTATCCACTTCGTCAAGAGTTTGTTGTTGATAATCAAATCAAACATGTTGATGAGATTAGTGAATCAAAGGAGGTATAACATGCTCTGTTGGAGATGTTTACTTAATTAATTCATCGCTTTACCACTTTGAAATGGATATACTTATTAAATACAAGTTGCATTATCTATATACAGGTATCTTCTTGTGTTGTTGTTGCTACCATTAAAATGGTTCAGGAAAAGTATGGTTGGTTCTATGCTGGATGTCGAAAGTGTGCTAAGAAGGTGTTAACAAAAAAGGAATTTTTGGAAAAATTCCATGATATCAGTGACGACATTTTGAATCTGACTTCAACGGCTTTGATTTGTCCCAAGTGCAAGTGTGAATGTGAATCTATCACCCCAAAGTATGTTTTCATGCACTCATTCATGAATAAGTTTTAAAGAAAATGATGTATCTTGGTGACATCATTTGGATAAATTACATACCCAAAGGTGTAAAGGTGTGATAATATTTATAGTTAAATGTGAAGTCCACAATGTCAAGAATATACTTAATTTACACATGTTTAAATAGTTAAGTTATTATTTGAAGTTTGTATACATTGTGAGGTATTTGAACATCTTATATTCTTTGAGGTATTTGAACATTGTGAGGTATTTGAACATCTTATATTCTTTGAGTCTCAGATTCAAGGTTCAAGTCAGGGTACAAGATGATACAGGCAGTGTGTCATTTGTTTTGTTTGATAATCAAGTTGCTAAGCTCATTGGAGTTCCTGCTGTTGACATACGAGAAAGGCAAGTCAATGACAAGAATACTGAAACATTCCCACATGAGATCTCACGATTGCTTGAAAGAAAGCTTGCTTTTAAAATTGAAGTTAGTGATTACAATCTTAAAAACCCAGAATGGATGGTGTACACTGTCTTGAAAGTGTGTGATGATCCAGAAGTGATTTCTGAGTTGCTTGGTGATGGTGATCATGCTGATGAGGTATTTGAACATGTTATAATTCTTTATCAACATTTAATCTGACTGTCCAATGGAAATGATGTTTACATTTGTATAACATGAGGCACATGAATTTTGAACTGAGAATCTGTGAAACATAATGCGCAGGTTAGTCAAGAATATTTGCAGATGAATCCTGTAAATCTTGGTGAAAGTTCTCAGGGTCCACAAGATTCTATTTCAAAGGTATCTGTCAATACATTGTACAAAATATGTGTATTGAGTCCAAAAAGTACATTCTAATAGAGTTATAGTTTATTTCCTATTTGTTTCAAGGATGTGGTCTCTGTTATGGCCGACTCTTCCATGATGACGAGTGAAAACGATTCTGCGACAAGTCCAAATGGGAAGCGATCTGTTGAGAAAGATGATGACAATTTAAATGTTGGTGAACTGTCCACTAATGCCAAGAGATCTTGCAAGAAACCCTCTAAGTATGAAAGTTAAAGTTTGAAGATATTAATTTAAGGGCAAATACTTTTGGAAAATACTTTTGTGTTAAAACTTAATTGTTAACATTCTCATTATATACATTAGCCCTAAGAATTATATCTCTTTTGTGTATTAAACTGCATTGATGATAGCTCACTAGAAGTTCGATGATACTAATGATGAATTGGTAATTAAAACTTTTGGAATTTGTCTGTTTTTTAGTAAAATATTGTTTGTATCTTATGGTTTGCTTAAAAATCATTGTTTGTGTTGACGAAGCATTCATATAGCATACGAGCAGTGTGACACCCCGCCCGGCGGCGGAAAACACCGGGCGCGTCAAGTGGATCGGATATCAAAGTACAAAGCACATGGCACACTAAATGCATATTTTAGTATTAATTAAGCAATAATGTCGTGACATAAAGAAACATTCAATAGTCATAAAAACTGTAACAGAAACCGACAATTAAATATTATTTATTGTCCTTTTTATTCTAGGTCCGAAGCATCCTACGTGTCTTGAAACAAAACCGAATCAAACTCCACCTGAAAAACGTGTAAAATAAGTTAGCTAAAGAATTAGCTAGTGAGTAAAACACAATTAATAGTACATAGTATAAAATCCGAGATCATTATAGATTGTGTTTCGCAATCTCATGTGCATAGCAATTTCATCATATATATCTCAACCGTGACCATAGAAACACATATAAACAAGTATCATAGACCCCGCAGGGTTACCTTTAGCAACAAGTCATGAGGAACCAACTCATGTTACATTTATTGATAACCATCGTTTAACCGTCATTTAACCGTCTCGATATGTAAGTTATCAAAAATGTTTAAGCATCTAAGGGACATAGCAACGTAGCAACAAGTATCACAGTATAGTAACAGTAACTATCCTAAAGAATCAACCAAAGAATCGCCGGGTCAAATCACCTATCAGGCCATTAATGTAGGTGGGCTTGTCAAGCCATTAGCGCTAACATTGTCCGGTGGAAATTACAAGATAATATAACTAATATTGACTATCACACAATTTTGCTACATGCGGCCAAACATGATTAACACATCTAATGATCTCATTTCCGAAAATAGAAACATCAAAAGAAACCGTTGTATTATAGAAACACGCATTTCAGCCCCAAAAACGTAAATAGTAAAAAGGGGAGTGAGTTTACTCACCTTAAAATCCAAAGATAATAGTAACACCAGAATCGCAACTAGAAAGAACCGAGGATCGCCCAGATATTAAAATCACCTAATTAACCGGGAAAACCTAATTTAGAAACGAAGCAAGTAACGTAATAACTAGAATCAAGAAACTAGAACTTCTAGGGTTTCGGATTTGGGAATTTAGGGTTTCAAAATATAATTTGGGAAATTAGGGTTTTAAAGTACCAATTGAAAATTAGGGTTTCAAAATATAATTTGGGGATTTAGGGTTTTAAAGTACCAATTGAAAATTAGGGCTTCAAAATATAATTTGGGGATTTAGGGTTTTAAAGTACTAATTTGGGATTTTAGTACGAAACGTATTTGTATTGTCGTTTTTTTTATTATATAAATATATATATATATATATATATTATACGAATCCGTTTTAGTATTCATCTTAAAATATCGTATCATTTAAAAATAGTTGTAAATATATAATATTGTTCTTGAATCCAAAAATCATTTATTTTATAAACTTTAAAATGTATTTAATCTCAAAGATATCATTTATTGGTTTATTTGCAATTATAATTTAATGTAAAAAAATAGGTAAAAGGATTTAAAACTAAAAATAAGGTGATAGCAGTGGGATTCGAACCACGGACCAAAGCTCCAACAAATACAACTTCTACCGCTGAACCAGAATGTTTGCTTGTTACGAAACTCGTTTTTTAATTGTTTTAACCAATTAATAACCACAATGCCCATTTGAACATTCAAGCCCTAGATTCAAAACCATCCAATTCGGTTTAATCTGTTAATATAATCCCAATTCAACAGAGGGCTTTTGATCCTCATGAACACGTGATCATTTTGATATAAAATACTTACTTGATTGGTGAAGAAACAAGTTGATGAGTACGATGAACAGATGCGACGGTTTGAGAATCAAAGCTTGAGAATTTGATGTTTCTGCTTGAAATTGATGTGACAGAGGGTGAAAGTGATTGTAGAAGCTTGAATATGTCGAAGGAATCGAACTGATTTAGTCTAGCAGTATGCGAATGGGTCTCGAGTAATGGTGAGTTAATTTGATTAATTTGGGTGTTAATTTGTTAATTTAAGTTCAATTGATTGTTGTAAAACGATTGTAGACGTTGAGGTTGACGTTTTGGTTGATCCAATTTATTGGATTGATACATTTTTGATTGAATGTATATGTGGGTGTTGATGACCGATCAAAGAAACGAAATTGGAACCTTGATGTGTCGATTGAGAGGTGATTAAAGGGTGTTACTGAGTTCGAATCGGTCATAGGGTCGTTTCCATGGATTTTAATTTGATTTTTGGTGTTAAAAACGAATAAAATTGCACTCGCCGGACCTTGGAAATTTCCGGCCAAAGTGGCCGGACTTCTGTTCGTCGGAAACACGGGTGGCACGGGTGAGGGCTGGGTGAAATCGTAATTTACACAACTGGTCCTTTGTGTTTCATTAAGTTAGTAAGTTGAGTTTTAAACTTTAGTTACTAGTTTGAAAGTTGACAGTTTTAGCCCAAAGTTGATTATATATTTTAACTAACTAACTTAACTAAATTGAAGCGTAATAATTATATAAGTGACGTTTTTATAGTTTTAGCTCGTTTACATCATTAAAAGACTATTTCGAGACTTTGAATCGTTTTTGTTTAACGTTTTCGATAATTTTCTTTTACGAGCTATATATATATATTTATTTATATATATATTTTGAGATTTATAATGATTATTTGATATACGTGGCTATTTCGCGATGTGAATACCATTATCTAAATGGAATGCGAATTAACGTAGAATTCAATGTGTTTATTCATATAATAATAATGAACGTTACGTTTTGAAGAAAATAAATACGATTACACTTTAAAGGATAACAGCTTCGGGTTCGAGTCGGGCATTCGGGTTCGGTTTTGGGGCAGATGTCACAAGCAGATAGTAACCAAGGACTGATAGCAAACGACTAATATCATGAAAGTGTTTGAAGCAAATCCATATAGCATACGAGCAGATAGTAACCAAGGTTTTAAGCAAATCTTAAAACACAGATAGTTAAAGTAAAACATCCTAAGATTACATACTAATACTAATATAATTGTCATAATTACATGCCAAAATCATAAGAACTGTTTTATCCTACATACTTAGGAAAAGTGGATAAGGACTGGGAGTTGTACACCATGATTACTTAAAGCTGTTTCGTCTATTCCATCTTAGTAGCCATGATTTGGTCAAGATTAGGGTAATACACCAGTAAACATTTATCACCCTTGACCAATTTGTTATCTTGAACAAACGACTGCCATCCATTGACATTAAAACGCCGGTATCTTCCATTTAATTCTGCCCGAACCACACACTTCCAAGCTTCACCTTCATCATTAAGGAACTCGATATCCATATCTTTCTTGAACTTGCCAATCTTTACAAAAGCAGCTGGGATTCTCTATACGTATCAATATAAGTAATAAATCTTTTTGTCTCACAAACAAATACAATCTAGAGAATATAAGATAATTAAAGGAACAAAGAGTATATTACCAGTCGGTCAGGTACTGTTATCTCGCATGTTACGTTGTATCCAAAAAAAGACTCATCACTGTCATTTTCAAGTGAATCATCTTCAGTGTCACTTTCATCACCATTAGAATCTTCCTCAGCTTCTTCGGAAGAATCACTCTCAATGACAATAACCTCATTTGATGTCTTTGTGCCCTATATTTTGTTTATAATTCCATGTCAAAATAAATTAAATCTGATAAGTGACATCATTAAATTGAATAATAGGTGTACCAAAAAAAAATACCTTTAGTTTATCAGGTCCAATGAATTCCAATCCATCTTCTTCAAAACACCGCATCTGAAAGGAATTGGTACCAGTGATTTCAAACAGCAAGAAAGACTCATCTTCAATTCCCAGATTTTGAATGACCACATCCCACCCAGTAGTGAATCGATAAGATTCACCAATTAGACTGATTTTTACTTTCCAAGTATAAGTTTGAGGTGCATTGGGGAAAGACAGCAGAATATCAAGCTCTTTCATTCCTTTATGATAATGACTTTCAATGAAACCACTAGGCAAAATCTACAAATTCAGACAAATATTCATCACAAACAGGTTTGAAACTCAAAAGTCTTTAAACTATTCTGTTTAATTAACATAAACCTTACCTCAGATTCACTAGAGTTGTTTCTAAAGAGTTTTCCAAAGTATTTTGCACCCTCTACAAAAGTAGACTTTGGACAGATAAACATTTTTATGACATTGGGGATAACTTGGTTGTCAAAGATTAAGTAACAAGGTTGTTCTTTCAGTATCAAATAAACCAAAGCTTTCCATGGTTTCGTTATAAAGTAGTTACCGGATTCTTCAGCTATTGTAATTGATAATTCGGTATCATACTCCGTACGGAGGATAGTATCACCAGTAGCCCACTTAGCATGTTCAACTAATAAGTCATAATATGCCGGTAAACGCTGTAAAAAATACATATAAATTCTGAGTATACAATATCTTTCAAAACTTTACAACAAAGAAGATTTGTACACATGTTACCAGTGTTTCTTCAGACGGATCTTTCAGGTCAATACTAAATGCATGTAACATTTCTCCAAAATGAAGGTTCAAAACCTAATAGATATCAAGAATGAAACATTTAGCACACATTCAATTTTGTAAATTAATAAATTTAAAAATTTGGGAAAATGTGTGTAAAATAACAATTAGAGTATTATACATCAGATAACTATCTATCTTTCTAAAACTATGATCGGTTTAAACAAAGAGACTGGAAGATCTGTGCTATTTGTTTATTAATATACTCATCGGTCATATGCGAAGAATCAGATTACTTACAGGTTTAACAGTAAAATAAATACAAAAAACATAGATTCATACATACAATGAAAACCCTGCACAAGATTTTTGGTTTGAAAATCATCTAACAATGTTTATAATCATACCTGAACAATCCTTCAGATGATGATGATCCCAGATGGTCGATGTCCTTTCTCCGATTGTGTAACGATGAAGAAAGAAGATGAACGGTTTTGACGGTGTTTTGAGAATATCAAGAAAACCCTGATAACCCACTTATATATTGCTAAATATGTAAAATTGATGATGTAGAATGTATATTTTTTGGAGGACTACATTTATGTGTAAAAATACATAAATCGATTTTTAAACGATGTGAAAGGTAAGAAGTTGAAAACATGAAATAAATAAATAAACTATGTACTTATTTCCTAATATAGTTATACTGTAGTAAAAAGTTAAGAACCGTAGAGAAATCACGATGTGGATGAAAATGTTTACGAACTTATGTTGTATCCGTCTAATATAAAATTGTACAATGCAAAGATTTTTTAGAAGGTTTGTTGCCCTATTGGACAAATTAAGACAAACTTGTGAGCAATAACTTACTTTGATGACATTTGGTAGGGATAGTGATTTTGTTTTAATAATATACCTTTATTAACAAAATGTTAAAAAATCCATATACGTTTCTAAATAACTTTTCAAGTTCACACAACTACAAATAATTACTATATCTCACCCTGTTTAATCAGGTTGAAATCTCTCGATTGAACCATTTTAATCCTGAACCGCTATGGTTTAAATAGCTCACAAGTTTGGGAAAATTTTGTACATATATAAAACATACTAAAATAAAAAAAAATTTATGACAAATGCAATTTTTAATACTTTTGTACATGTATAAAACATAGTAAAATAAAAAAAGAATTAAATGAGGGAATATTTTTTATATAATATTTGATGACATAAAAGAACAAGTATAATTAAGCACTTCTAAAAGTATAATATCAAAATTTTTAAAATTTCATTTAAAACCCCCAAAGCTTAGTTAAGAACCTCTAAAATTTGAACTCACATGTAAAATTGGGAACATCAAAGCTTACTTAATCACCTCTAAAATTTGAACCAACATGTAAAATTGGGAACATAAATTGGTGGAATAAAATCAAAACATTGGCGGCAATATCAAACCCTCAAACTCGAAAGCTTCACCAGTACACTCACCCTCAAGAATCAGGTATCAACTTTTGATTGTTCAAACCCTAACTTTCATTCTTGATATTTTAATCTGACTCTCAAGTCTAATTTATAAACCACCATGGATCTGATGTCGCTCCTTGCTACATAATCTTATATTATAGGTCTGAATTTGCAGTCGAAAAAAGATAAAGAAATATTATGGTAGCCGATGGAATTGAAGATTGTTGCAGTTGTTTAATTTAGGTCAGTGTTAACAAAATAACGTTATATACATCGGATGAATATCTTAATTTTGATTGTTAGTAGATAAGATTTCACCATTATTAAGATGGTGACCAGCAAATCTAATGAAGTTTCATGAATTATTTTCAAAACAGGTATTTTCCACAATGGACATAAGCAGTAAAAGGAGAACAATGTACATAGAACGATTGCTTACGGCGAATGAAACTGTTAGCTGTAAAGAAAACCGGAAAAAAAGAAAGTATGTAATGCAACAGCGTAAACTTTCTAGAACCGATGCTGATAAAAATAGGTCTCCTTTATCGAATATTACAAACGGTATAAAAATTCAACTTACTTCATAACAATTCTTAATTTAAATTTTTGGTAACCTTTTTCTAATGACTGTAACATGTTTAACAATGTGTCAAGCTCAACCACCAATCTTCAGTACTACAAATGCAGTAAACAGTCAACCTAACATCAAACCATTGGTGGATGCAAAAGTAGTAAACCAATCAAAACACAAGAAAGGTATTGATATTTACTAAATTACACCTCATGTGGATTATAGGTTCATCAATTTTTACCCATTTCAAAAAAAATAATGTTGGAATAGCAGGTTCCACCAAAGGTGGATGGCATCATGAAAATATACATACAAAAAGAAATGAACAGCCAGAAATAGATCAGAATACTGATGGAGTCACCGAATCAGTTGATGATGTAGAGATAGATTCTGAAGTAAAAAAATTTCTTGGCATTTCTAAAGGTATGGGTTTCAAATTCAATTAAATTTATTGTAAAGTATAAACAATTTATTCACATCCAAAGTTGATAAAGAACATGTGTTTGTCATTATTGTAGAGTATATTGATCACGGAGATGCAACTTTTGTCTGCACCTTGTGTAAAGCTTTCTTGTGGAAAGACGAAATGCGTAGGGGAAATAAATATGGCAAGAAAACAGCTTTTTCTCATTGTTGTTCTAATGGAGATATTGAACTTCCAACACCACCTCCCCCACCTTCATTGCTAAAAAATCTATATAAAAGCAATTCTTCTCAAAGTCAGAATTTTATCAACAACATAAAGGCATACAACATGATGTTTTCTTTTACATCTCTTGGCGGGAAAATAGACAAAAGTGTTGCCAGAGGTAGAGGTCCCTATGTTTTCCGACTTCAAGGACAAAACTTTCATCGTATTGGAAGCTTGCTACCAGATGATGGTAGCCAGCCAAAATTTTCACAGCTTTATATATATGATTCGGAAAATGAGATATCAAATCGTCAAAAAGCAGTCAGGTACTTTTTTTCATCAAATGTAACATAATTAAGAAACTGTTATTTTGTACTAACTGTGGAACACTCAATAATGTTGATATCTCTTTTTTTGGCTGTAGTTCTGATGCAAATGTTCAGTCAACTTCAAACAATCAACTTGATCCTCAAACAATAAAAGATCTTAAAGATATGTTGGATTCTTGCAATCCACTTGTGCAATCCTTTAGAATGGTAAAAGATTGTTTTCATCAAAATGATTGGCAAAATGTTAGTCTCAAACTTATAGGAAGAAGAGACAAAGATGGTAGAGTTTACAACTTGCCAACAGCATCAGAAATTGCTGCCTTAGTTATTGGTGATTTTGATGCAGCCTTTGATAAAAGAGACATCATACTTCACAATAAATCTGGTGGCATTCAACGAATCAGTGAGCTCCATCCAGCATATTTGGCATTGCAGTATCCTCTTATCTTTCCACTTGCAGAAGACGGCTACAGAGTTGGTATTAAACATCGAGGTGTTGATCCTAATAGTAATAAACCAAGAACAAATCTTACAATGAGAGAATTCTTTTGTTACATGATACATGATCGGCCAAATCAATTTTCATTATTGCTTAATGCTAGGAAACTATTTCAACAGTTTTTGGTGGATGCTTATACAATGATAGAATCTGGCCGGTTAGCTTTTATTAAGACACAACAACCAAAACTTAGAAGTCAAGTTTATAAAAATCTTAATGAGAGGGTTGAAAGAGGAGAGACTAATGCAGCCAGTTGTGGTAAAAGAGTAATTTTACCTTCATCTTTTACCGGTGGTACAAGATATATGATGAATAAGTATTTGGATGCAATGGCAATTTGTAAGGCAGTTGGATATCCAGATCTTTTTATAACAATAACATGTAATCCAAAATGGCCTGAGATCACAAGAAGTTTACATGATAAAAGGCTTAATTCAGAAGATAGAGCCGATCTTATGACAAGAGTTTTCAAAATGAAACTGAATCATCTGATTAAAGATTGCAAAGAACATAAATTCTTTGGTGAATTACAAGCAGGTATGTCTTAATTTGATCATTTTAGAATTTCAAAAGAAATTTTACTAATTAATTTACTTCTATTTATTATAACATGCTTAACTTATATATATTTGTGTAATTGCAGTTATTTACACTGTAGAATTTCAAAAACGGGGACTGCCTCATGCACACATTTGTTTGTTCTTGAGTGCCGAAAGCAAATTCCCAACTGCTTCTGACATTGATAAAGTCATTAGTGCTGAAATACCAGATAAAGAAACAGATCCTGAATTGTACGATCTTGTGAAACAGTTTATGATGCACGGACCATGCGGAACTGATAAACCAAATTGTCCATGTATGAAGCAGAATAAATGTTCTAAACACTTTCCAAAGAAATTTTTGGAAGAGAGTTCTGTTGATGCTGATGGATATCCACTATATCGACGTCGGGACACTGGTAATACGGTCAACAAAAGTGCGGTTGAACTTCATAATGGTTATGTGGTGCCTTACAATGCAGCTCTATTAAGAAGGTATCAATGTCATATAAATGTTGAATGGTGCAATCAGTCAGGTGCTATTAAATATCTATTCAAGTATATTAATAAAGGACCTGATAGAGTTACTGCAACTATCTATAGTAAAGACAACCCCGGACAAAACACTAGAGATGTGGATGAGGTAAAGGAATATCTTGATTGTAGATACATCTCTGCTTCAGAGGCTGCTTGGAGAATCTTTGGGTACGACATACATTATAGATTTCCAGCTGTTGAAATATTGCCTTTTCATGCTGAAGATGGTCAAAATATTGTTTACGATGATCATTCAAATTTAACAGAGGTTCTAGAAAATCCAACAGTCAAAATGTCAATGTTTATACAATGGATGAATGAAAACAAAGAAGATAACTTTGCCAAAACATTGAAATATGTTGACTTTCCAAGGTATTATACATGGCACCGTAAAGAGAAAATCTGGAAAAGAAGATCAAAGCCAGGTGGATCAATTGGGAGGATAAATTATGTTCCACCATCAGTTGGAGACAGTTATTATCTGAGAATTCTCTTGAACCATGTAATAGGACCAACTTCTTATGAAGAAATAAGAATTGTAGATGGACAACTTTATCAAACTTTTAAAGATGCATGTTTTGCAAGAGGCTTATTAGATGATGACAAAGAGTACATTAAGGCAATGGAAGAAGCTAAAGATTGGGCATCTGGTAATTATCTGCGGACTTTTTTTGTAATGCTGTTGTTATCAAATTCCATTTCTCGTCCGGGAGTCTTCTGGACAGCAACAAAGAATATATTAATGGAAGACATTTTACATCATCAACGACAGATTACCAACATTCCAAGTAAGAGTCATACCTGAAATTATATGATAGAATACAGCATTTAATTATTATTAGCTAATAGCTAATAACTGATACTTAAATTTGTGATTGCGTTAATGTTTTTTTTGGTGTGTTTTTTGATGTTTAGATTTGGAGCTTGATCAAAAAGAATTGGAAAAGATTTGTCTGTCACATATTGAAAATCTGCTTCAAACAAATGGAAGTTCACTGAAATACTTTGATGACATGCCAAATGTTGAAGAAAATTATCTTTCATCACTCAACAACAGATTGCTATTGAAAGAACTTTCATATGATAGAGTTAGTCTACAAAGAGAACATTTAAATTATTTAAAGTCTCTAACTTTAGAACAAGAAAGAGTGTACAAAACTGTAATGGATGCAGTAGAAAAAGACAACGGAGGCGTCTTCTTTGTATATGGTTATGGTGGAACCGGCAAAACTTTTCTTTGGAAAACATTTTCAGCAGCGTTACGTTCTAAAGGTGAAGTCGTGTTAAATGTTGCCTCAAGTGGAATTGCTTCGCTTTTATTAGATGGTGGAAGAACGGCTCATTCAAGGTTTGTAATTCCAATAAATGTGAATGAGGATTCTATATGTTCAATAGAGCCAAACAGTGAGTTAGGTCAATTAATTGAGAAAGCAAAGTTAATTATTTGGGATGAAGCACCAATGACTCACAAACATTGTTTTGAAGCTTTAGATAGAACAATGAGAGACATATTACGTTTAAAGAGTGAAAACAATGAAAGCAAACCTTTTGGAGGAAAAGTTGTTTTGTTTGGTGGAGATTTTAGGCAGATTCTTCCTGTTATTCCTAAAGGGACTAGAAGCATGATTGTAAATTCAGCTTTGAATTCATCTTACCTGTGGCAACACTGTCAGGTTTTGAAGTTAACCGAAAACATGAGGTTAAAAGTTGGAAGACAGCAACAGGATTTGGAAGAAATAAAAGAATTTGCAGATTGGATTCTAAAACTTGGTGATGGTCTTTTAGGTGAAGAAAATGATGGTGATACAGAGATTCAAATACCAGAAGATTTACTTATTGTTGATGATGAAAATTCTATATCATCACTCATGTCTTTCACATATCCAAATATCAATCATCATTTATGGGATGAAACATATTTTCAGCAAAGAGCTATTTTGGCTCCAACAAATGAGGTAGTAAATTCTTTAAATGAAGAGTTGTTAAAAACTATACCTGGAGAAGAGAAGATCTATCTCAGTTCAGATTCCTTATGCGAATCCGAAGAAGAAACAGAAACTAACATTGCATTGTTTTCTCCTGAGGTGTTAAACAGTCTTCATTTGTCAGGATTACCAAATCATAAATTGGTATTGAAAGTTGGTGCTTCAATTATGTTACTCAGAAATATTGATCAGGCAAATGGACTCTGCAACGGAACAAGATTGCAAGTTACAAAAGTTGGGAAATTTCTGATTGAAGCAAAAATTATCACCGGAACTAATATTGGACAATCTACTTTAATTTCAAGATTAAAGATGTCACCTTCTGATAAAAGATTACCAGTCAAAATTTCTCGAAGACAGTTTCCTGTTACACTATGTTTTGCAATGACAATCAACAAAAGTCAAGGACAATCTCTTGAACGAGTGGGTTTGTTTCTTCCACGCCCTGTTTTCAGTCATGGTCAGCTGTATGTTGCTGTCTCGAGAGTAAAGAGTAGAAAAGGACTGAAGATCTTGATTTGCGACAAAGAGAAAGAAACATCTTCAACAACCTCTAATGTTGTATACAAAGAAGTACTCCAAAACTTGTGATTCATCAGGTAATTTTACAACTATACAAAACTTCCATTGGACTGTTTAAGAACTGCATTGATAAAATAGTTTGTTAAATCTTAATGTTTCTGATTGGTTTTCTTTTTAACAGGTGGTAGACATGTTTATTATTTTTGTCAAATCTTATGCCAAACTTGCTAAAGGAACAATGGAACTGCTATGTTAATGAAGTGGTAGACCTGATAGTTATTTTTGTAAAACTTCTTAAGATTTGCTTGAAGTATGCAATTGTCTAAACTCTAATCTTGGATGATATTTTTGGGATTTACTTTTGTATCATTAAAGTTTAATGAAACTTTAATGAAAGTTTAAACCATTTGTTATATATTACAATTGTAACACAAACCAAACTTCGGACTTACAAATCTAACATATATTTGTGAATGTCCTTCCCGGGTTTCCACACGGGTTTACACCTAGTAGACCATAAAGAGCGAGCCATCCTGAATGTTCTCGAAGATGATTTAATCATATTCATGTGTGTGTATATATATATATCTTAATCCTCTCCCTGTTCTCAATCCAAAATCAGCAGCAATCAATTGAATCAATCAAAGCTAATCCAAATCCAAATTCTTCTTAACAACATCATCTGAAAATGTCCATCATCCCAAGCTTCTTTGGTGGCCGACGAAGCAACATCTTCGACCCTTTTTCACTCGACATTTGGGATCCTTTCAAAGACTTTCAAGTTCCATCTGATGTAGTTTCAAAAGAAACATCTGCTTTGGTAAACACACGTGTGGATTGGAAGGAAACGCCTGAAGCTCATGTGTTTAAGGCTGATCTTCCTGGCATCAACAAAGAAGAAGTGAAAGTTGAGGTTGAAGATGGAAACGTGTTACAGATCAGGGGCGAGAGGAACGTGGAGAAAGAAGATAAGAATGAGAAATGGCATCGTGTTGAACGAAGCAGCGGAAGCTTCACAAGGAGGTTCAGGTTGCCGGAAAATGCTAAAATGGATGAGGTGAAGGCGGCTATGGAAAACGGAGTGCTTACAATCACTGTGCCAAAGGTGGAAGTGAAGAAGCCTGATGTCAAGTCTATTCAAATCTCCGGTTAGAAAATATTGTATGTATTTAGAGTGATTTTGTTGTTTGTGTGAGGCGTTTATGCAAGGTTGTTTATGTGTTTGGTACGCACACCAGGTGTTCGATACAATGCTTGGTAGTGTAATTTGTATACTTTTGTTTCTATACTCAATAATCTACTTAATCACATTTTAAATCTTGTTATATAACCTACACAAGTAAAGTTCAACAAATATTATTAAATCAATTAAGAATACTTTTGGAGTTTTACCTCTCAACTTGTTTGTTGTAAATTCGGTTTTGATATTAAACAGCTAAATTTGAAAAATTAAAATTTGAAACTTTAATACTTCTTTAATATTGGTACGTATTAGTTTGATAAAAATAAAATGGGGAGGTTATTCAACCGTTTTAAATTTAGAAGTGTTCTTCTTTTAGCTTTGGGATGCGATCATTGGAGCAAAGTTGTTTGAGTCTTGCAGCATATTTACACAATTAGCTGATAGTAAGATTTTTTTGTAATTTTATAAATTTCAGAAATATCAAGGATATTTTGGTTGATTAACACCAGATCCGAGCTTGTTACTAAAAAAGTTAGATCCAAGTTATGCTAATCACTTTAATATTGAAGGGCTTTTTGTATAACTAACTATATTTACAAAGGAGAATTTGTAATATAAGATAGCCGCCCAATTAGAATTAGGCGACCATATTTCTTTATTGTTATAACTTTTATATTTCTTGAAACCAACCTCATCAAGATCATAAAAAGCATCGAATTTTCCAATCTCAAGAAGCACAACTTGGAACATTAAACACTGAGAGATGGCGGAAGAGCACGGCGGAAGACGGTACCGATTGGTGTTGACAGCAAGTCCACTTCAAGGCCACATGACACCCATGCTCCACCTTGCCACCTTCCTCCATTCAAAAGGCTTCTCCATAACCGTTGCTCACTCTGAGCTGAACCGACCCGATCCATCAAAGCATCCTGACTTCACCTTCGTCCCTCTGCAGGACAACTTATCTGTCACCGCTGACTTTTCCAACGCTGTGCAGTTCTTGCAAGCTCTCAATGATAACTGCAGACCCCATTTCAAACAACACCTTATTCAGATCATAAATGAACAAAAAGACACATCTGTAAAGGAATCAGTTGTTGTCATCTATGATAATCTCATGCATTTTTCTGGATCTGTCGCTGGCGATCTGGGTCTACCCTCGATTATCTTGCGCACCAGCAGCGCGTCTTTCTTTCCAGCAATCAAGATCATCCCTCAGCTGCATCAAGAAGGTCGATTTCCTGTAACAGGTAAATCATCATCAGTGTTTAACTCAAATCCAATCAATTATAAACACAATATAACATAAACATTTTAATCAATTAACGCAAACTGTTTTCCAAAGATTCTGTTTTACAGGAAATAGTTCCAGAATTGCCTCTCTTGAGATATAAAGACCTACCCTTTACTGGTCTCCCAATAGAATACACACTTCAAATAATCAACATGATTATCCCCAAGACACCTCCATCTGCCATTCTTTGGAACACCCTTGATTTTCTCGACCCATCGGCAGATACCCACATCCGCGATCACTACCAAGTTCCAATCTTTACTGTCGGACCGTTGCACAAAATAATCCCAACACCTTCCACTAGCTTTCTTGAAGAGGATACGAGTTGCATCACATGGCTAGATAAACAAGCACCCAGATCAGTAATTTATGTGAGCTTAGGAAGCTTAGCAAACGTGGATGACAAGGTGTCAACAGAAATGGCATGGGGTATAGCCAACAGTAACCAACCATTCTTGTGGGTGGTTCGACCGGGTTCAGTTAAAGGGTTCAAGTGGATTGAGTTTTTGCCAGAGGGTTTGGTGAACGAGATGAATGGTAGAGGTTTGATTGTGAAATGGGCACCACAAAAGGAAGTTTTGGCGCATTTTGCAGTGGGAGGATTTTGGAGCCACTGTGGTTGGAACTCGACATTGGAGAGCATGTTTGAAGGGGTACCGATGTTGTGCCAGCCATTTGATTTAGACCAAAAGGTTAACGCAAGGTATTTGAGTTATGTGTGGAAGATGGGTGTTGAAGTTGCAGTGGAAAGAGGGGAGATTGAAGATGTGATCAGAAGAGTTTTGGTGAGTAAAGAAGGGGAAGAAATGAAGCAGAGAGGTATGGAGATTCAAGAAAAGATTAAAGTTGCAATCAGCCATGGTGGTTCTTCATATAACTCTTTGAATGAGTTAGTAAAGTTCATTTTATCATTATAAAGTGGCCTGATTTATTCCTTATGTAGTTCATTTTAAGTGGCCTGTTTGAATGAGATATACAAATGATTCATTCCTTATCAATGAACAGAGATGTATATGAAGAAATTCCAAAACACAAATGATTTTATTCCTTATCAAAGTTTATACAAATTAAGCTATGCATTTTATCAAACACCTTGTGGACATACCATACCAAGCACATAACCACAACACACAAACACTTTAGACACTCATAAAACCATACTTTTGGACATGATAATTGATATTCTAACCGGAGATTTGAATGGACTTGACATCAGGCTTCTTCACTTCTACTTTTGGCACGGTGATTGTAAGCACTCCATTTTCCATAGCCGCCTTCACCTCATCCATTTTAGCATTCTCCGGCAACCTGAACCTCCTTGTGAAGCTTCCGCTGCTTCGTTCAACACGATGCCATTTATCATTCTTATCTTCTTTCTCCACGTTCCTCTCGCCCCTGATCTGTAACACGTTTCCGTCTTCAACCTCAACTTTCACTTCTTCTTTCTTTATACCAGGAAGATCGGCCTTAAACACATGAGCTTCAGGCGTTTCCTTCCAATCCACACGTGTGTTTACCAAAGCAGATGTTTCAGATGGAATTTGAAAGTCTTTGAAAGGATCCCATACGTCGAGTGAGAATGGGTCGAAGACGCTGCTTCGTCGGCCACCAAAGAAGCTTGGAATGATTGACATGTTTGATGTAGAATGATCAAAAACTGTTGTTTGTTTGTAAGAAGAATTTGATTGATTTTGGTTTGTGGTGAATTTGAAGGAAGATCAGGATTTATATACGTTTGGTTTGATTCGGGAACCTTCAGGTTGGTTCATGAAAGATTGATTGATTGATATCTACAAATTTCTTTATCCGTTTGATGCTACGCTAGAAGCTTCTCGATCTTGCTTTTAATTTCCCCCGTTTATGAAAACACCAATGTTGTCAGGCTCGGATCGGTTCGGCCGGTCGAATCAGGATTCGGAGGGTGGACCGGGCCGAACCGTATAGGTTCGTTTTTAGTACAAAGGATACCGGTCAACCGGTTGAACCGGGATTCGGCCAGTTCGGATCGGTTCGGAAAATTAATTTTTTTAAAAAAATTTGACTTTATTTGGTTAAATTTGTGATATTTTTTTTTTAAATTAAGTTTGGTTAAGGTTTAACCTTTAAACTTTAGATAATATTGTCTCTGTGTTGAAGTTTAAAACTTAAAAAGTTGTTTCTGAGTATCTGACTTATATTTTAAGTTATATTAATACTTTAGAAAAACATATATAATTATTTATTATTTATATAGTTCAAAACCGATCCAACCGGTTCGACCGGTCCGACCGGTTCAACCAGTGAACCAGTAAGGCGACCGATTCACTGTCCGATCCGATCCTGAAAACATTGGAAAACACTGTATTTTTAACAGCAACGACGATAACGCTATGTTTCCGAGATTATTTACAATTGAAAAAAAAAAGAAAGAAAATGAAAGAAAAGAAAAAACTAGCCATGTTTTGAAGTTTTATTAAAAAAAATAAAAATTAAAAAATTGGAATGAAGTTTTGTTCGACAGTTTCATTAGAGAGAAAAAAAGAAGAAAACAAGAGTAGAAGAAGAGGAAATGTTTTTCTTTCAATTTAAAAAGAAATAAAACGAAAAGAAAGAAAATAAAATATTTTTCTTTTTTTTTTCCTTAAATGAACTCGGGAAAGGAAATAAAATATTTTCTTTTTTTTCGTTAAATGAACCCGAGAATATAGCGTAAAGGTGGAGGAATTTACCTTCACAGGTCAAAAGCAAGTGTAAAATGCAGTTTTTTTTCTATATGCTTTGATACCCTTAAAATGTTTAGTTTCACCTTAATATGTTAGGTCCTTATGATGTTATTTTCTAAGAGAAATGGTTCCAAACACTAACTTCATTAAGTTTTTCGTTAAGCCCCCCTCACGTGATGTCTCTCGTTCTTTTTGGCATACGACTGATTAAAAATGTTGATCTGGATAAAAGTATTATAGACGTGTGAACATGTTAAAAGTATTATATCTACTCTCACTTCTTATTTTAGATGTGTGAATACCCTCTTATCCTCAACCACCATGACTTTTTTAAAATTTTTTAACAATGATTTAAAAAAAACAAAAATAAAAACAACTATGTCAATGATTTTATAGCTTAATAGTTAAGAGTAAAATAGTTAAGAGTAATATGAGAGACTTTGCATCTTTTAGAAGTTTTAGGTCCTAGACTAGACATTGACATTTAATGTAAATACTTATAAATTATTTCTTTTCAAAATAAATAAATAAAAAATAATAAAAAACAACTACTCGTACTATTTATTTAACTAAAAAACTAAATAAAAACAACTATGTCAATGATCTTATAGCTTAATAGTTAAGAGTAATATGAGAGACTTTGTATCTCTTAGAGGTTGTAGGTTCTAGTCTAGACATTGACATTTAATGTAAATTTTTTATAAATTGTTTCTTTTCAAAATAAATAAATAAATAAATAAAAAATAATAAAAAACAACTACTCGTACTATTTATTTAACTAAAACACTAAATAAAAACAACTATGTCAATGATCTTATAGCTTAATAGTTAAGAGTAATATGAGAGACTTTGTATCTCTTAGAGGTTGTAGGTTCTAGTCTAGACATTGACATTTAATGTAAATTTTTTATAAATTGTTTCTTTTCAAAATAAATAAATAAATAAATAATAAAAAACAACTACTATTTATTTAAAATGAAAACAAGTAGATAACTGAAAATGACACAAACCTACATAATTTAAAAAACATTATAAGGATGTAACATCTCTTTATTTCTAACAAATTTTCATAAATTAAAGTTGGTGAAATGTTTGTTAAATTGTGATTTCACAAGTTGTATGGTTGATGGTTTCAAGTTGAGATTTACAAGTTATAAGGTATGACAACGTGGGTAATTAGTCATTAACATAAAATTAAGTGTGAATTTTAGCAAAATCTATTACGTAGAGGCATTAAGGAAAAACGGTGACACAAATCTATTACGTAGAGGTATTTTTCTTTTGAACCGTAATTTTAATTGTCGTTAGGACCAAACACAAACATTCACATCACTCGCTGACAAAAGAAACCTATAAAACGTGAAATTACACCAAAAGTGTCAAGAAAAATCTTTTAATTTCGCACCGTTTTTTAGCCATGAAAAATTATATAACTTTATCTTGTCCAATATATTTTACACCTGTAAAACGCTTAGCACTAAAAATAAACTCGTTAGATGCAATTAGCCAAAAATTTTTTTTTTGAACATCGCCAAATAGCGGCCATAAAGATAAATTAAGAATTTAAATATTGTGAAACATTCATCTAAATGTTAATGTATACATTAATAAAACATTTTTTAATCTTCTTATTCTAATAATCAAGTAAATAATCCACATGTTAACATTTTAATTACTGCACATAAGATTTTGCTTATATTTCATGTTCTAATTTAATTTGATGAAATTATTTGATATATTCAAATAAAAAATTCATCATTATAAATTATTTCATAAGCTGATATGTTCAAATAAAAAAATTTACCAATTATTATTAAGCATCTACTTTATTTTAACATATGATTATTGGTAGCAAAATATTTATAAATATTCAAACCGATTTAATAAAATATATTTTAAAAATAAATTTGATACCTAAATTTAATTAAACATATAAAATAAAGATCTCAGTATAACACGTGTGTCCTGATCTAATTTACTGTATTAACATTGTATATTCTAGTGAAGCCTAAAATAATCTGCTAGGATCGAGAAGCTTCATTTGTAGAGAAAATGGATCAAGAGACTTGTTGATGTTTCCATGATTTGTACATACCATAACATTGATCATAAACAAGTAAAGAACCAACCCGAAGGTTCCCGAATATGCTTTTAATCAAAATCTCATCTATATAAATCCTGATCCTTCACCCATTTCTCAAACCAGTATCAGCAACGCAATCAATCGAATCGATCAAGCTAATCCAATTCTTCTTAACAAACATCATTTGAAAATGTCGATCATCCCAAGCTTCTTTGGTGGCCGACGAAGCAACAACTTCGACCCATTCTCACTCGACGTATGGGATCCTTTCAAAGACTTTCAAGTTCCATCTGATTTAGTTTCAAAAGAAACATCTGCTTTGGTAAACACGCGTGTGGATTGGAAGGAAACGCCAGAAGCTCATGTGTTTAAGGCTGATCTTCCTGGTATCAACAAAGAAGAAGTGAAAGTTGAGGTTGAAGATGGAAACGTGTTACAGATCAGGGGCGAGAGGAACGTGGAGAAAGAAGATAAGAATGAGAAATGGCATCGTGTTGAACGAAGCAGCGGAAGCTTCACAAGGAGGTTCAGGTTGCCGGAAAATGCTAAAATGGATCAAGTGAAAGCAGCAATGGAAAACGGAGTGCTTACAATCACTGTGCCAAAGGTGGAAGTGAAGAAGCCTGATGTCAAGTCTATTGAAATCTCCGGTTAGAAGATCAATTATGATGGTTTTATCGAGTTGTTATGTGTTTTGTATGTCCGCAAGGTGTTCGATGAAATGCATGTCATAATAATTTGTATACTCATTATGTAACTTTGATAAGGAATAAATAAAATACTAGCTTACTTGTGTTCATATACAATTTCCACCCATAATTTGATGTTTTTGGTATGGTTTTTGTGTTATTAACGTCGATTTGTTTCCCAAGGAGCAATCTTTCACACATAACTCAAATACCTCGCGTTAACCTTTTCGTCTAATTTAAACGGCTGGCACACCATTGGAGCCCCTTCACACATGCTTTCACAATCAAACCTCTACCCTTCATCGCACTCACAAAACCCTTAATTTTGGCAAAAACTCAATCCACTCGAACCCTTTAACTGAACCTGGTCAAACCACCCACAGGAATGGTTGGTTACTGTTGACGTCTTGTCATCAACGTTTGCTAAGCTCACATAAATAACTGTTTATCTAGCCATGTGATGCTATTTGAATCCTATTCAAGAAAGCTTGTGGAAGATGTTGGGATTATTTTGTGCAACGGTTCGACAGTAAAGATGTCCTGGGGATAATCATGTTGATTATTTGAATTATCTCTTTAATCAACAATTTTTTCAACATTTGAGACACTAAACAAACTTAATGTACGTGTGGTGGAGCTAATGTTGTATCTTTAATCAAAACTTCTTTTTTACTCTGCCTTTTCTAAAAAACATTCCATGTAGTACAAGATTGTCCTTCTTAGGTTTATCCCTAAAAAATATCACATGTTTAATACGTGTATTTAAATGTGTGCTGATATTGAATTTTTGTTGGATTTTCAATCACTTATACTACATTTTTGTTACACGTATTTGTTTAATTAATTTTAAAGTAACAAATATAAAGATATTGATCGGGGTGTGTTACTTCATGTCTCAAGTAATAGTATAACCCAACACAATTTTGTGAGGGCCGTATCGTTAGGACAAACTAATAACAAGAGATTATGTGTGTATTATATTTATTACAATCTTGGAAATTGCTTATCAAGCTAAAAGTTGATAATTATTAATGACGTACGATCATATATTATTCTTAAGACGTCTTTACTTTATTTATTTAATTAGTTAATTATCATCGATCTTACATAACCTTTGGGGCTACAAGGTGACAATCCTTGACTTCCAATTTACATTGCTTGGGGAGGCTCTCCACCTTGGAAAACATTTTTTTCTTTGCTGCAGCATCCGCACCTTGTTTTTGTTGAGCTTTGTCAAACGTTTGTTGTATTCCATTGCACATACACTCCTTTTTCATTTTCTTTATCTCGGCACAACAATCTTGAAGAACTCGGTCAGACACCGCTTCCATTGGTTTAGGGGGAGTCGCATTATCCTCTACGTGTGTTTGGCAAGGGGACTTGTCTGGAATCTTGGGGCAATCCTTTTGGGAGACTTTGGGGTTATCTAGGGTTTTCTTCAACGTTTCATGTTCATTGTTCTTTATGATAGTGGTGATGGTGGTGCTTCTGTAGGTAGAAATCATCGAAAATGTTAAGATGATCGTCAAGGTGAATACAAAAGAAGCAAAGTTAACCATAATGGAATTAATGTATATTCTTTACTTTCCTCTAACACGTACGCTTGATGAATGGGGAATATATAGGCCTCTATTTTGCATATTTACATATTAATAAATTAGGATAATATGTTGTTTAAAATGATATAATGTATATTGTTCGATACTTCTTCTATTTTAAGTTTAACATAACATAAACTAATAATGGACTTAACACGGATGGTCCTTGTGCTTTAATCACATTTCACTTATGATCTTTAACTTCGAGAAATTACATGGATAGTCCTTAGTGTTTTATTATTAAACGTAACATCGATGTTCCCTAACACTAATTTATGTTAAGTTTTTCAGTTAAGTGGGTGTGAAAGGACTATAATACCTCCGATTTAAAAGAATAAATAACTAAAGATCGAAAACTAACATTTTAAATAAAAAAACATTGAGTATGTTAAATACTAGTTCCATCGTCTAGAATGCAATGGACTCTTGGAGGATTAAACCATTCAATCGAACGGTGGGTAATGTCAACGAATCTTTGACGATTGAACCATCAAATCACACATTCTGTCACATTCTAGTCCATTGCACTAATTTGTAAAACTTTTGTACCGGACCTTGACACTACTACTTGTTTCCAGTGACAAATATCAAAACGATCGCGGTTATGATTATTTGGGGAAACGATGGTGATCGTCGATTAAACCATTCAATCGAAAGGTGGGTGATCGCTTCCGTTTAAAGCGCGATTGTGCTGATGGTGTCGGATATTAGGCGTGGTGATGGCGTCGGAGACTGGGTGTGGTCGCGACAGTTCATCGTTGTGCCCGAAAGGAAACGGTGGATTGATTTTTTTCTTAACAAAAGCTAGTTTCAAGGCCGGACCATAAATGTTACATTTTGAAAAATAGTTAAGGACCATCCGTGTAATTAACTCGAAATTTTCAGAACAACACGGACACGTACAAACCATATTTTGCTTTTTAAATTTGTTAGAAAAAAAAATAAAACAAGCAGCTATGAGCCATATCATAGATTTAAGTTTTAATTTCTTTTTCTAAATTCGTTAACAATAGCTATCTTAACACCAATTTTTACCAGATTTAGTTTAACGTCTTTGTTGGTAAGATACTTAAATGTTAACTTCATCTACATGAAATACTAACTTGTATTAATAGTTGCTAAGCGGTGACACAGTGTCACCGCTCTACTCGCTGGTCAACTTATTTACTTTTTTATTATTTTTTAGTATATTGAAAAAGCGTTATGTCAAGTCTATTGAAATCTCCGGTTGTGTGTTTTGTGGTTAGGGTGGTGGGTGTAAGGGGTGCGGGTTCTGTAATCCGCATGCCACAAACACAATTTCAAACAATTTTTTTGTGATTAATTTGTTGGGTGGAGTGTTCATATTGATGGGATTGTGAACGTATAGTAGGCATAAAAAAAAAATAAATAGCGAGAGTAATTGTGAGGTGGATCGAGTGTTGTAATTGAGTTATGAATGTAGAGTTTGAATTCACTGTATATATGCTATTATGCTCTTGTTTGCTCTACAAGCAGCTCACTGCACGAGTCTCCTAGAACGTGTGCGTGGGGGAGTAATGGGTTAATAATAAAGTAATAAACTACAAAAACTATAATGTCGTTTGAGATTAGATAATAAAAAGTCTTCATTTTGTTATTATGTTCTTATTGAGGGCCATTCTAGATATAGGTGTTGCGTCTTTGCTTTATCACTAAAAAGAAAGGGTTACTGGTTTTTAAAAATCTTAACTTTACTTTATTAGCCGATACTAATTATAATTTAAGAAATTCTCTGTGTCAGTCCTAATTTATAAACTATTTTCCTCCATCAAGTATTTTTTAACTTTATTAGTTTTATGCTGATGTAGCATACGACTTGGGCCATTTTTGTTTGATAAGATTAAGTAGGGACCATTTTTGTAATTAACCAAAAGTTTTGATATCAAAATTATAATAATCAAAACTCATTCATGTTCTCCTCACCATCATCTAGCAACATAACACATCAAACCATCAACTAATAAACACTATTTTATAACATCAACCAATAACGCGCAGCACAACATCTCAAACCATCAACCAATAGCAACACAACATCTCAACCACAAACAAAACCGTATTTATAAAGTTTGGTTTCAACATAGTTAAATAAATTATTACAAGCTAGGAAATTGCTTCACATGCATGCATATATCCCATGCAAGAGGCTCATAATTATTAATTATTCATGATATATACGATGCCGTCGATCATGCATCTTAATATATAAGTTAGTTATGATCGATCGATCTTACATAAGTTATGGGTCAGTCAGCCAGTGAGGTGGCATTCCTTCACTTCCACTCCACATCTGTTGGGGAGATTTTTCGCAATATTAAACATTGTTCGCCTATAACCAACATCGTCACCAAAGTCTTGTTTAGCTTTCTCCAACGTTTGCTGGATTCCGTCGCACACACACTCTTTTTTCATGTTCTTTAGCTCGGTACAGCATTCTTCACGATGCTTAATGAGCCCCGGCATTAGGAGTTCATGGCAAAAGGTCCTATGCTCTGGAATCTTGGGGCATTCGTTTTGGGATGCTCTAGGGTTATCCAGGGTGTCCTTCAATATTTCATGTTCGTTGTTCTCTATGATAGTGGCGGTTCTGTAGGTAGAAATCATGGAAAATGTTACGATGGTCGTCAAGGTGACGGTGAATGCAAAAGGGGCAAAGTTTACCATAATGGAATATTCTTTACTTTTTTGTAACACGTTTACGTTTGATGAATGTAGAATATATATATATATATATATAGGTCTTAATTTTTGCACACCTTGGTTTAGGTGCTTATTTTGCATCTTTAATATATATATTTAATAATAAATTGGTATAATATGTTATTTAAAAATTAAAATGATATATATCTAAACTTCTCATTTATTTATGTTTAACACAAGAATAATAAATGATGAGGATAACAGGCTCACGTAGAAACCATATTTGATATTTTGCTTTTCAAATTTGTTAAAAAACACTATTAAAACAAGTTATGAGCCATATCATAGATCAAATTTTTTTACTTTCCTTTTCTATATATATTCTTTAAGAGTAGCTATCTTAAGATCATTTTTTAACGAATTTAGTTTAATGTCTTTGTACAAGATTATTTCTATAGCTTTGTGTAAAACATAGAAGTAAAGAAGTAGATATATCATGGCCATTATGATGTAATTTTTTTTAAATGTTATAACGATCTAACCCCTTGCTAGATTATCTATGGGGCTGTTTTTTTGCCTCTTAATTGTTCAGTCCAGTGCTTAACCATTTAGATTCAGCATTCAGAGCGTTTGTTTCATTAAAAAAAGAATCTCTGAATGGTTCAGTTAAGTGTTGAATGGTTAAGAGATTGAAAGATGCTGAATGAAATTGAATGAAGCATATACCAAACTTATCATCACCTGAAGTTCTACCTCAATATCACTCTCATTGATAAAGCCTCTTAATGGTTCAGACCTATTAACCATTTAGCACTTAATAATTCAGATTTTGTCAAACAACACTATGACTATATTTTTTGTTGTCTGGTAAAAAAAATTACCATCATATGTTGTTTAAAATGATATACCATCTAATCGAGTTTACAATTTAGTAATGCATATAATATGCACTCGTACAAACAATATTTCGCTTTCTAAGTTTGTTTAAACAAAAAAACGAACAAAACAATCTATGAGCCATATAAGATTAAATTTTAACTTCTTTTTCAAAATCTGTTAACAATAACTAACTTAACACCGATTTTTACCAAATTTAGTTTAATGTCTTTTTAACATTAATTTTTATCAGACTTAGCTTATTTCCTAGCTATACTACTAAAAGGCAAGGTCGATGAAGACCTTGTCTTTTAGTCCCACACTTTGTTAACATATTTGGCACACAACTTAATATTGGCGTATTTACAACATCATATTCTTTAACCCTTGATAACTTAGTTATTTTACAACTTTGACCCCTTCTCTATTTTTATATATTTATGATTTCAACCTTCCGACTTTGTCTTAGTTATCATTTTAACATATAAGTTTGAATATATATCTCTGTCTAATTTTAATATATGACTCATTACGACTTACTATAACAGATTAGAGCTAAAATTTTTGCATTAACGCTTGTGACGAGTGACGCATTCGGTAGAGAAATAGATTGTTTTGAGCGGTGAAAACTTCAATTTATTCTCACATACAACTAAATATATAAGAGGTAAAATATGGCTTACAATTACTGTGCCAAAGGTGGAAGTGAAGAAGCCTGATGTCAAGTCCATTCAAATCTCCGGTTAGAAGATCCACTGAATTCAATTTACAGGTTTAATCGAGTGTTATTGTGTTCTTTTTATGTCGGCATGGTGTTTGATGAAATGCGTATCATAGTTTGTATGCTCATTATGTAACTTTGATAAAGAATAATAAAATACTTTATTGTGTTCATATATACAATTTCTAATGTGCCATAATTTGATATTTTTGTTATATATGATTTTCGTGTTTTTAACCTTGATTTGTTTCCCAAGGAGTAATATAACACTGAAAAGATTAAATTTTAGATTTGAATCTATTCGCTTTATAAACCAACAAGTATATCAAACAACAACATAAATGTAGCACCAATTTAACATAAGTATAAAACATCTTTCAAACAATGTGTAAGATATTAGCACATCAACAGCAAAAAAGGCCCAACACTGCATAATTAAGCAAAAAAGTCTCTAAACAGGTTTAAAACCTGTATAAACAACAATTAAGCAGTAATCAAAGTTCCAAATCATGACCATATGCAGAAAAAACAATTAAGATTGAGTAACGGGTTGAGTTTTGGTATTTTTAACTTTAGTTCAAGCCCATTAAGTTATATCCATATATAGATAATTAATTAAATATATTAAATATATATATATGTGTGTATATATTTCTTATCCGAATTTGACGAACGAATGTGAATACTGAAAATCATATCCGTATTCGATCCATATTTGACAAAATTATTCGAATCGAATGCAAATCGAATTTGAATGACCGAAAGTCGATTTCGAATGGCCTTAATCGAATTCTACTCAAATCGAATTTCGAATAATTCGAATCGTATTTGAATAATGAGCATCCTAGTTATGCATAGACCAATAAATAAATGTATAAGGTGTCTTACATTGCGGTGTAAAAATATAAAAGTAATTAAGCATCATGAAATATTAAGTTGTTAAGTTTAAAAGTTGGAGGATCAATTCTTGTCAATTACCAAAATTAGGGGTCAATATGTAACTTGTCAAAAGATAAGGGCTGAAAGTGTAAATATAGTATATAACGCTTGTCTAATGTCACGAAGGCATGAATCGATCCATGCAACTCACACAGGGTTGCTCAGGACTAGCTAAACCGTCCCACTTATATGATGAGGTAAATTGGTTTTGTCGTGCCTTGGATTCATTAGGGAGGCAGACATAACTCTTAACTAGTGTTGCATAATACCACTCAATAAGGCATAACAATTGTAGCTAGTAAACTGTAAACCAAAGCTTCCAAGCACAAAACAAACAGATATGATCTCCAAACGTTTTGTTTGAGACAAAAAAACTTATTGTTATGTGTGGTGGAGCTAAAAACTTAATGATATATTTTACTAATTTTAAAGTAACAAATCAAAATGATAACGATATTGATTGTGGTGTGTTATTTTATGCCTCAAGTGGGATTAGAACCCAACACATTTTTTATAAGGGTAATACACCATTATCGTTAGACCAAACTAATGGTTGTTTCACTACAAATTAGTTTATCGTAATTAGATCCATATGCACAAGATTATGTATGTATTTCCCTTTATTTTATTACAACCTAAGAAATTGCTTCAATATCTCAAGCTAAAAGGTTTATAATTAGATCATTATTCTTAGGATGCCTTCTCCTTATTTAATTAGTTAATTATCATCTTACATAACATTTGGGCCTATGAGGTGACATGCCTTGACTTCCAATTTACATAGCTTGGGGAGGTTATCCGCCGTTATAAACATTCGTTTCTTATTCATTTTAGCATACTCTTTTTGTTTTTGTTGAGCTTTGTCATACGTTTGTTGGATTCCATCGCACATGCACTCCTTTTTTCTTTTCTTTATCTCGGCACAACAATTTTGAAGAGCTTGTTCAGCCAGATCTGTCATTGGTTTAGGGATATTCACATTAGCCTCTACGTATGATTGGCAAGCGGACGTGTCTGGAATCTTAGGACATTGATTTTGGAAGACTCTGGGGTTATTGAGGGTCTCCTTTAACGTTTGATGTTTATTGTTTTCTCTGACAGTGGTGATGATGGTGGTTCTGTAGGTTGAAATCATAGAAAATGTTAAAATGATCGTCAAGGTGAATGTAAAAGAGGCAAAGTTTACCATAATGGAATATTCTTACTTTCTTGTAATACGTTTGATGAATGCGGAATATATATAGGCCTTAATTTTATTTTTATTTTATTTTTGCACCTTGGTTAAGGTACTTTCTTGTAACACGTTTGGGACATATAAATGTAATAATATGTTTGTTCTACACTTCTAATTTAAGTTTAACATAAGAGTAATAAATAATTAGAATAATACGCACACATAGAAACCATTTTTTCTTTCCAAATTTGTTAAAAGTAAAAAAAACACGATCCGAACAAAACAAGCTATGAGCCATATCATAGAATAAAATTTTAATTTCGTTTTTCTAAATTGGTTAACATTAGCTATCTTAACACCAATTTTACCGGATTTAGTTTAATGTCTTAATCCAAACACTATTAGTGTCTCTTGAGCTCTCACGTCTTCACACATAGATTGGTGTTCTTTTTGTGATGAGTAAATTGCAATTTCGTCCTTATGTTTTGGAGGCTTTAACAACTTTAGCTTATGTTCCTGGGGTTGGGTTTATATTTGATAACGGTTTACGTCCCTTCGTCAAAATTTCATTCAAAATTCTTCCTTCTACTTTCATAGACCAAGACATGGCATGCTAGTGGGCTCGAGCACCACACTTTGGCGCTCCTCCATGCTTTGGCGAAACGCTGATAGTCATGTATAGGTCGGACTCACCGGCATGTCGGTGCTATATCTTTTGTATGTATTTTGTATTGTTTTAGTTCTGGTGAACCTACGGGCGAATCTTTCGCCCGTAGCATAGTATAGTGTTTCTATTTTGTCGACCAGGTGAACCTAACTGTGCCTGGCGAAGCTATTTGGTTCGCTAGATAGATTCGCTGTCAGCGAATCTATCAGCGAACCTAAAGCTGATATATATTGTAACCTTATCTTAATGCAAGACAACTTTTAGCAAAATCTTATCCAAACTCTTGAATCGTGTGTGTGTTATCTGGAGGTGCTAGGAGCTTATATTATCTATCTTTGTAGCGTATTTACCTCTTGTTGTGTGGTTTTGATCTTGTTACTGTGTATTGGGTTATATTGGACTTTTGTTTGTTTGAGTCAAGAGTGTTTTGTTGTAATACAAGTCATTATAGCACTGAAATCACGATCAATATGGACCAACAATATGGCACAAGAGCCTCATGTCTTCACAACTTCCTCATCTAACTTCTCTTTCCCCAACTACCCTTTCCAGATTTTATATTTCCATCTCTTGAAACCCACGAATGCGGCTACTTGGACCAATTTGACGTTAGTTGACTTGTTTAACTATTTTTAGACTTAAATGTAATTTTCACTCATTTGATTTACACCTAAAACTATTTTGAAACTCCACTCGAATAATTAGACCGTTTGCAAACTGATGTAAGTTGAGACCAATTCGAGTAAGAATCCTCCTACTAAAGTACTCAATTGGAAGTTCAGAGAGGCTCATCCATGATTGGGAATCGAAATGTAGGTACTTGACTGTATGCCCCTCCATTGATTTCATTGCATTCATTCATGATTTGTTTGATTCTTCGGGATCATCCAATTAATGATGAAATTTCCGTTATACGCCTTATATTTTTTATTTTTAATAATACTATGAAGCAAGGTCGGTGGGCAACCCCCACTGAGTTGTTAACATGTGTCTAGCCTTATTATTTTGGTAATTTTAGCCTTCGACTAAACTTTGGCATGCTTATCACTTTGACTCATGCTTTGGCTTTTTATTATTTTGACTCTTGAAGATTCAGCTAACTTACAGCTTTGATCTCATTACTCTACTTTGACATATTTACGACTTTTACACCTCTGTTTTGAGTTAGTTATCATTTTGTTGTAACGTGCGAAACATGAAACTTTTTTATCAATATATGTGACGAAATCACATATATGAGACCAGGTCGCCGCATCACACAGCCCAACCACATATTTACTTGTTAATAAAAAACAAGTTATGTTGTGTAAGTGTTAATTTCTTAAATTTCTTGTTATGAATTTCTTCAATCACGTATCCGAACCACCAAATCCAACACATTAATTTAGATTTAGATACATTGCATCGATGATCAAACCAAAACATGAACTCTTAATTAAACGCGGTGTAAATGACCTACTTTATAAAACATAAGGTTGCAATTTGTCTAATTTTTATTTTATGTTCTGTCAAAGGTACATGCTTTTTTCAAGTTAGGTTGCAAAGTGATTTTAAGTGTAAATTACATAGATGTGAAATTAGGATGATTCAAGTATCTCAATTCTACAATTCAAGGGTTAGACAAGAGGCAAGAAACAAAGTACATATAGACGGTTCCAACGTTTCGTTCGTAGTACATCCACCGTCAAGAACTTGATCTATGATGGGATGGCGATGAACGACGTTAGAACAATGGAGGGGATGTTGCCTACAACAGCCGGAACGGATATGGATATGGGAATGGATCAGATGACACACATGACTTTTTATTGGGGGGAAAACAGTTGGCGTGCCTTCGAGGCTACGCGTATGCTTTGGCTTGGCAAGTTTGGATGATAGATCAACGATTTATGCCTCAAGTAACACGACGATCTTGGATTTTGGTGTACAATGTTAAAGAAAATATGGTAGGAAGAATTGAAGAAATATTAATGTTTGGTCAATATTCTATTTTAAGGATTCATTATTTAACATATGATTTACTGATAAGAAAGGGAACTTGATATGGGGCCAAAATTTTGTCTTATGAAAGTAAGCTTGGCGGAGGTCAATTTTTTAAGCAACCAGACAAATTTTTATGCCATGGGAGTTAAAAAATTACACTACTGATAAAAAAAATAAGGTCCCTACACCTCCTTAAAAGCTCCGCCCATGGATTTTTTTAGCGAGGGCAGGTAGATTTGATATGTTGACTTTATATAGAGATTTGTCAATTTGAAATCCCCTCAATCTCGGATCTTAATCTATCTAATAAATCAAACTTTTAGGGGGTAATTTTTGGAGGGATTTTTTTTCTATAATAGGAAGTTTGGGAGGTAAAATTTAGCTAAATTTTTCACCATGCAAGTTGATGGAGCCAACTCCTTAAATATTATATATTTACAAATTGTTAAATATAATGGTTATAATTTCTTTATAAATATTACTATTTAACCCGTGTGTAACACACGGGTATTAAACCTAGTAAAAGTATAAATATAGCTATAGCTTAATGGTAGCATTATTAAAAGATTGGTTATTGTTAGTTTGTTACTTTATTGCAAAGAGTATTAGATATTAACGGACTTAAGTATAACTATTAGTTTTGGACCGCTATTAGTCTCAACTTCTGAAATATGTGATGGCGGTCCCAATTTTTATCATTTTGGCCATTAATGGACCGCCGTTAAAAAAGTTAACGGCGTTAACTTTTTTTTTCAATTTCAGGTCGACGTTTTATGGTTTTTGATCGGAATAAGAATACGAGTCTATTGATATAAAAATTACATCGAAACGATGCTCCAAACGACGGAATTTGTGCATTCGGTTAAAGAACCGTTAGATTTAAACACACTGATAAAGCATTGTTTTGTCATTTGGAGCACCGTTAGGTTAAAGAACGTATGGATTTGAAATATATATGAAAGGGTAGCTCAGGACTAGCTAAACCGTCCCACTTATGATGAGGTATATTGGTTTTGTCATGCCTTGGATTCATTAGGGAGACAGACACAACCCTTAACTAGTGTTGCACAATACCGCTAAATAAGGCACAACAATAGTAGCTAGTAAACTAAAGCTTTCAAGCACAAAAGAAGCAAATATGATCTCCAAATGTTTTGTTTGAGACAAAAAAAACTTATTGTTATATGAGGTGGAGCTAAAAACTTAATGATATGTTTTATTAATTTTAAAGTAGCACATCAAACCATTGAACTAACAAAGATAATGATTGTGGTGTGTTATTTCATGCCTCAAGTAAGATTAGAACCCAACACAATTTTTATGAGGGCAATACACCATTATCGTCAGACCAAACCAATGGTTGTTTCACTACAAAATAGTTTATCGTAATTAGATCCATATGCACAAGATTATGTATGTATTACCCTTTATTTTATTACAACCTAAGAAATTGCTTCAATATCTCAAGTTAAAAGGTTGATAATTAGATCATTATTGTTCGGATGTCTTCACCTTATTTAATTAGTTAAGTATCATCTTACATAACATTTGGGCCTATGAGGTGACATTCCTTGACTTCCAATTTACATTGCTTGGGAAGGTTCTCCGCCTTTAAAAACATTTGTTTCTTAATAATTTTTACATCCCCTGTCTTTTGTTGAGCTTTGTCATACGTCTGTTGGATTACATTGCACATGCACTCCTTTTTCGTTTTCTTTATCTCGGCACAACATTCTTGAAGAACTATGCCAGCCAGGTCTGTCATTGGTTTAGGGATCTCACTATTTTCTACGTGTGATTGGCAAGAGGACTTGTCTGGAATCTTGGGACATTGCTTTTGGAAGACTCTAGGGTTATTGAGGGTGTCCTTCAACGTTTGATGTTTATTGTTTTCTATGACAGTGGTGATGATGATGGTTTTGTAGGTTGAAATCATAGAAAATATTAAGATGATCGTCAAAGTGAATATGAAAGAGGTGAAGTTTACCATAATGGAATAATCTTACTTTCTTGTAACACGTTTGATGAATGCGGGATATATATAGGCCTTAATTTTAATTTTATTTTTGCACCTTGATTAATATACTTTCTTGTAACACGTTTGGGACACATAATATAATATGTTTGTTCTACACTTTAAATTTAAGTTTAACTAGATTTAAAACCAGGCCGCGCGATGCAGCGGCCGGGTCACGCGTTCTGGTCTCACGTATGTGACTTCGTCAAATACGTTGATAAGAAATAGTTTCATGGCTCGTACTTCATGGTACAAAGCCGGTATGTATCACATATTAAAAGATGAAGAAATATCGAAAGTTTGATGTCAAAACGATAACCAAGTCAAAATCGGAGGACTGAAGTCGTAAATATATCAAAGTAAAGTAGGGTCACATGGTCGGGTCTCACGTATGTGACTTCATTAAATACGTTGATAAAAAAAGTTTCATGTCTCGTACGTCACGATACAAAGCCGCAATGTGTGTCGTATATTAAAAGACGAAATAATATCCAAAATTAGAGGTCAAACCTATAACGAAGTCAAAACCGGAGGATCCAAGTCGTAAATATGTCAAAATAAAGAAGTGGGTCAAAGTTGTAAATCGATTAAGTCAACAGGGGTCAAAATTGTAATAAGTCAAAGTTAAAGGGTTAAAGTTGTAATTGTATCAAAATCAAATTTAGGGTCAAATTGTAAAATTGCAAACTTGAAGGACTAACATGCAAGGTCTAACCGACCTTGCATATTAGTAGGTATGTAAATATAAGAGTAATAAATAATTAGATTAATACGCACACATAGAAACCATTTTTTTCTTTCCAAATTTGTTAAAAGTAAAAAAAAACACTATCAAAACAGAACAAGCTATGAGCCATATCATAGAATATAATTTTAATTTCATTATTCTAAATTGGTTAACATTAGCTATCTTCACACCAATTTTACTGAATTTAGTTTAATGTCTTAATCCAAACACTATAAATTCAAGTAGAAAGATAATATGTAGTGTCTCTTGAGGTCTCACGGCTTCACACGTAAGTGTCTCCTTTTGAAAGGCAGGCGGAATTTTCATGGCAACCTTAATCCTAACACATACAACAAACTTATTGTTTTACAACATATTCTATATTACATTTTCTAACTAGATTGGTGGTGTTCTTTTTGTGATTAGTAAATTGCAATTCCGTCCTTATGTTTTGGGGGCTTTAACAACTTCAGTTTATGTTCTTGGGACTAGGTTTATATTTGATAACAGTATCCGTCCCTTCGTCAAAATTTCATCCAAAATTATTCCTTCTACTTTCATAGACCAAGACCGGGCATACTAGTTGGCTCGAGCGCCACACTTTGGCGCTCCTCCTTGCTTTGGCGAAATGCTGGCACAAGAGCCTCATGTCTTCACAACTTCCTCATCTAACTTCTCTTTCCCCAACTACCCTTTCAAGATTTTATATTTCCATCTCTCGAAACCCATGAATGCGGCTACTTGGACCAAGTTAACATGTTTAACTATTTTTAGACTTAAATGCAATTTTCACTCATGTGATTTACACCTAAAACTATTTTGTAACCCCGCTCAAATAATTAGACCAATTTACAAGCTGATGTAAGTTGATCATTCAATTAACGGTGAAAGTTCCATTATACGCCTTATATTTTTTTTATAATACCATGAAGCAAGGTCGGTGGGCAACTATCACACCCCCAAAATCCACTAACGGAGTTTTACCGTTAAGTGTGTGACAAACCAGGATCTCAGTCATTAGTTACACCAAACGACACTATATGAATTTAAACATATGTGTCTCATTAAATGAGAAAATTTAATACAGAGTTAACGTTTAAAGGTTTGCGGAAGCGTAATTGAAATGTAATGTCAAAATATTAAATGTAAACTAAATGCGTAAAACACGCGCCCAACAGGAGATACACAGCCTAAATAGTCATTAAACTCAAAACATGATTTTTAATGCAAGAAAGTGTTTAAATGAAAAGCCGTGACTCCATGCCATGTCCTAAGTGCGTGGTACCCCAAAGACCTGTAAAAGTGAAAGGCTAACAAGTGTCAACACGACGGTTGGTGAGTTCACATAGTAAGTATAAAACCCAGTAAGTTCAGTTACAAGCAGAAATATAAATTAAGTATGTCATTGTAGGTAGCTAGTCTACAGCACACGTCCTAGAGGTGTATGTATCTGACCGAAGCTGACGTATGTACACATTAAGTGCATTTTGCCCGTTCGTACATCCCAGCAGGATGCACTGTAAGTATGTTAGGTCATTCAACACCCGTTCGACAGGTCCTTCTGTTGTGCTAGCGCGACTAGCCCGGGTGGGGTTTGTCAAACCCAGTAGTACTACTCAAAATTTCCCCGCTATTTCACAAATACTAACGGTCAACTAGGTATCCATGGGGTCTTTCATGAACAAAATAAAAATTTCTCTATCCAGACATGCGACATACAAAATTTGTAAATCCGTAAAAGTAATCGTCCGTGTTCAGCCCATAAAAGGGTAGAATAGTAAAAGTGCGGTTTAATGAACTCACCTTCGGGTGCACAGCTACAAGCATCAGCAAGGTAAAAGCAAACACATCATTCCTACTATATGATAAGTCTATAAGTGTGTGTTTGTGCAGGTATGTAAAACCCTATGCATCCAAACAGTTCAATTGTTTACTTGCGATTTGAAAAGTTTGACTTTTGACCAATTTTGACCAAAGTTGACTTTTGTTGACCCAACAACCCGTGGGTGAGTTTTTAAATGTATTCATGTTTGTTTATGTTCATTTAGACAATGAGAGCAATCGAATTCTAGCACATAGTACATATGTTAAAGAATCAAACTTTGTTTTTAGTAAAGTTACTATTTCTAGAAGTTAGATTTGAGAATACATTTTAAGCAAATCCAACTCTACCATAAGTAACCATATAAACATCACATAACTCACATATAGTGTCTATCATGCTCCTTATGAAAGTTCTCAACACTCGTTTCAATAATGCTACTAACTTTAACAAGATTAACTGATCACATTCAAAATCATCAAGTTGTCCACCTATGACTATGCATATTTGAAATATTCATATTACTTACTTATGAACCTAATAGCATGAAAGCATCATCACAAAGTCATCATATGTCTAATTGACAAGTTACACACAAAACACAAGTGAAACACATCGCAAGTCCATATTCAGATTTTTCAGCTTTGTTGACCCTTTTTATTTTGTACAGAAACCAACATAAACTAACATGTAAAAGTCCCAAATTTCAACTATAGATTAAATATTGTCTTAAGTTCATTTCTCATTTTATATACTTTACTTGAAACCTAAATCAACTATTTATTAAAAATACCTCTTTACATCAAGGTCAGAAAAGACACTTGATTGCACACTATGAAGTTATATAACATTTGAACAACCATACAGTGGAATAAAAATACAAATTTTATCAATATAGAAAGCTAAGACATCAAGGTTTAATTTGGTATAAGAATCATCCAAGAATACGTTGTAAGTAAAAAGTTATGCCCTTTTGAAGTTGACCAATTTTCTGCTCAGATTTTCAGATTTGACATCTGTTTTTGTAAAATCAAAAAGTCTAACTTATTCTTCTCTAAAAATTCATTGGTTTAGTTTTATGGAAACTGGACTCCTTAAACTACAATCTAGGCTCAATAATGACCCATTTTGGTTCTGTTTTCTACAAGTTATAGTCCATGTAAAATCAGGTTACGAATCTGTCAAAATTATATCATCTCCGGTTTTGTCAAAAACTTGATTAAAGCAATATGATTGGCATCCAAATTTCATTCTAATCATCATACAAGCTCATAACTAACTATATTCAATCATGATCATGCATAAAATCTCATGTTCTCATGCCTTCATTATCACCCTAGTTTCACAAAACACAAACATGGATTCTATTCACTATTTGATCACCAAAACATCAATTAAACCCAAAATCAATAACCAATTCCACAACAAAATCACCAATTGACAAATTTGGATGAACTAGGGTTTTATTTCCATAATATTCGTAATACATATGATGAATTTTGAAATGAAACTTACTTGCAATGTGTTTATAACTTCAATTAACAAGGAATGACATCACCAATTGAATCAAAATTGCAAGAAAATCATGGATTGTACATGTGTGTGTGTAGCCGTAGGTTTGAAGGAGGAAGAAGGCTAGGTGCCATTTTTTTTTGTCAAAATTAGGTTTAGGATGTTTAGGTTTTTGTTAAAATATTTAGTTAGGTTAAAATGGTGGGCCTTGGGCCATCCATGGATCACATGGATGATCCATGGGCTACGTTTTGTTTCGGTTTGTAAACACCATGAAGTTCTTTCTTAAACATAGTTTTTTGTCTCACAAAATTTACTGAATTTCATAGAAGGTTAAAACCGGTAAAATACGTAATTACTCGGAAGTTCAACAAATAAGCACACATGTTACCTACGCTATATATTTATTATTTTTGTATCAATTAAATTCACCAACGCCCGGATATTAACTCGTGCGGTCGTTTCGTGTGTACGTTCGTATAACAGTTTGTACATTTAATTCATCACATTAAATGAAAAGTATAATTGTGTTAACGTGATTAACATAGTTTGGCTAACGAGGTTAACCTGAATTTGTCGGGTGTCACAGCAACCCTCACCGAGTTGTTAACATGTGTCCAACCTTATTATTTTGGTAATTTTAGCCTCCAACTAATTAAACTTTGGCATGTTTATAACTTTGACTCATACTTTGTCTTTTTATCATTTTGACTCCTAAGGATTCAACTAACTTACAACTTTGATCTCATTACTCTACTTTGACATATTTACGACTTTTACACCCCTGTTTTGAGTTAGTTATTATTTTGTTGTAACGTGCGAGACATGAAACTTTTTTATCAACATATGTGACGAAATCACATATACAAGACCCGATCGCCGCATCATACAGCCCGGCCACATATTTACGTGTTAATAAAAAAAACAAATAATGTTGTGTAAGTGTTAAATTCTTAGATTTCTTGTTATGAATTTCTTCAATCACGCGCGTATCCGAACCACCAAATCCAACACATTAGAAATTTCCAAACAAAAACTTTAGGTTTAGATACATTGTATCGATTATCAAACCAAAACATGAACTCTTAATTAAACGCGGTGTAAATGACCGACTTTATAAAACATAAGGTTTCAACTCGTCTAATTTATATTTTATGTTCTGTCAAAGGTAGCAGGCTTTTTTCGAGTTGAGTTGCAAAGTGATTTTGGGTGTAAATTACATAAGCGTGAAATTATGATGATTCAAGTATCTCAATTCTACAATTTAAGGGTTAGACAAGAGGCGAGAAACAAATTAGATATAGACGGTTCCAACGATTCGTTCATAGCGCATTCACTGTCAAGAACTTGATCTATGATGGGATGGCGATGAACGACGTTAGAACAATGGGGAAATTGTCGCCTACAACACCCGGAACGGATATGGATATGGGAATGGATCACATGACACACATGACTTTTGGTTGGGGGAAAAACAATTGGTGTGCCGTCGAGGCAACGCGTGTGCTTTAGCTTGGCAAGTTTGGATGATAGATCAACGATTTATGCCTCAAGTAACACGACGATCTTGGATTTTGGTGTACCGTGTTAAAGAAAATATGGTAGGAAGAATTGAAGAAATATTAATGTTTGGTCAAAATCCTATTTTAAGGATTCATTATTTAACATATGATTTGCTTATATGAAAGGGAACTTGATATGGGGCCAAAATTTTGTCTTAAAGGAAGTAAGATTGTCAGAGGTCAATTTTTTAAGCAATGAGATATTTTTAAGCCATAGGAGTTAAAAATTTATACTGAAAAAATAAGGTCACTATGCCTCCTTAAAAGCTCTGCTCATAATTTTTTTAGCGAGGACGGGTAGGTTTGATCAATTTGAAATCCCTCAATCTCGGATCTTAATTAAAGTATAAATATAGCTAGCTTAATGGTAGCATTATTAAAAGATTGGTTATTGTTAGTTTGTTACTTTATTGCAATAGCTAAAGTTTGATAACTAGGTGCTAGAAAAGCTATAACACCCTAAACTTAGATTTTATGGACGAGTAAGAAATGGGTATTGGGGCATACAGTTGATAAAAGAAAAAAAAATACAAGTCGACGTTAAATGATACTAAATCTAGACGATATCAGGCTCAGACACTCAGTTAACGGGTAGCGTGTACATGTTTACACATCATATACACAAAGGATTACATCTTAGAAAGAATGAGCGTGTATGCTTGTGTAAGTATATATTTTGTTTGATGGTTAAAAGATTTGTGAAAAATATTTTTTCCATTTTTGAAAGTTAATTGTTAATATTCAATGTCAAAATTCCCAACCAAGTAATACCAGACTTATATTTTCTTTATCATCTTAGGTAACATTTGTTTTTGCATTTTAGAAAAAATGAACGTATAAACTTCTGTAAGTATATATTTTGTTTGGAGGTTACAAGATTTGTAAAGAAGTAGAGTCAAAAAACACATGTATCCATAAACTATATAACTTCTACTTTAGTTTTTTTACATTTATTTTGAATCAAAAACAAAACCTCTCAGATGATTTCTGAATCATTACAACAAATCATTTGATACTTTGAGCCACGTTTACTAATAAAAGGTTTCATAACACCATTTAAACATCAAGTCGTTGTAGTATAGTGGTAAGTATTCCCGCCTGTCACGCGGGTGACCCGGGTTCGATCCCCGGCAACGGCGTTTTTTAAAAACATTTTTTCTGTTTTGTTAAGAAATTTTTTCTTTTTTTTTATTTTTATTTTGATAGTATTGGAATAAGAATTGTAAAAGCAAAGGTTATATAAGATGAGTGACTCATTTAAATGTAACTTAATTGAGTTATTGAGCTAATAAATTATAGGTGTTGAGTACTTTGTTTATTAAAATTCAAGATATACATTACACATGTTGAAAGTGGTTGGATTTGCATAAATATATCCCTTTCTTAGTTTGTTTGAATGTATCATATGATATTATATTAGTTGTAACACGAAAACGACTGAATTTTAGTTTATCTTTGGTGGTCAACTAATATATACTTGCATCCATAGCTTAAGATCTGCTTCATCACCATGTGCAAAACCTAACTCATTGTCTATTGTCATTTTAGATCTTGTATAACAACTTCCTTCATACACAATCTCAGTTGAATCTTTAACAACACTCGATCCTTTTCTACATACTTCATGCTTAATGTTATATAATTATTTGTACACAATCTTTATCTTGTTTAATAGATTCATCCATGGTGTCGTGTTTTCATGGTTTCCGCGGTTTCTGTACCGCTTTAGTCCTCCTATCGGTTCTGTATTCGGTTTCTTTACTCTACTGGTCTCATTCCTCCGTTTCGTTCTACTTTCATAGACCAAGACCGGATTCAGGAATTGGATTCGGAATGGAAATGAGCTCGAATCATCCGGTTGATCTCCTAACATTCCCATCACCATGGAACCATCTTTCGTTCCCCACAAACCCGCCTCAAAAACTACTCAAAATAGCAGTTTTTGTCAAGAAATGGCCTGATGGGCGGCATGCTGGTGGGCTCGAGCGGCATGCTTTGACGCTCCACCTTGCTTTGGCGAAACGCGGGCACGAGCTTCATGTCTTCACAACTTCCTCATCTAACTTCTCTTTCCCTAACTACCCTTTCAAGAATTTATATTTCCATCTCTCGAAACCCACGAATGCGGGCTACTTGGACCAAGCTCTGGTTTGGAAACAATTCCAAGATCAAAACTTGACCCAGAGCCCGTTTGATGTGGTTCATACCGAGAGTGTGAGCCTAATGCACACTCGGGCCAAAAACATTCCAAATTTGGCAGTTTCTTGGCATGGGATAGCATACGAGTCCATACATTCAGACATTATACAAGAGCTCATACGATCACCAAACGAAACCCAGACTTACCGGTTGACTCAAAAAGGTATGAAAGTTGTCGAGGAGATCAAATTCTTCCAAAGATATACGCACCACGTTGCTACAAGCGATCATGTTGGCGACGTATTAAAAAGAATCTACATGATCCCGGATAACCGAGTTCATATCATACTCAACGGTGTCGATGAAGACGTTTTCAAACCTGATCATGAAAAAGGTCAAAACTCTCGGTCAAACTACGGTATCCCGATATCGAAGTCATTGATTATCGGAATGGCGGGTAGGTTAGTTAAAGATAAAGGTCACCCGTTAATGTTCGAAGCTTTAAAGCAGATATTTGCCGAGAACTCGACCTTTAAGGAAACCGTGGCAGTTTTAGTAGCCGGAGATGGTCCATGGGGTGCTAGATATAAGGATCTCGGAACTAACTTATTTGTTCTGGGTCCGTTACAAACAAGTCAGTTGGCAAATTTCTATAACGCGATCGACATTTTTGTGAACCCAACTCTTCGGGCTCAAGGCTTGGATCATACTTTATTGGAAGCTGTTCTTTCTGGTAAGCCATTAATGGCTACAAAGTTTGCTAGCATCACAGGGTCGGTAATTATAGGCAGGGAATACGGCTATACGTTTTCACCGACCGTTGATTCGCTAAAAAACAGTCTTTATGAAGTTTGGAAGGATGGGAGAGGAATTTTGGAGAAGAAAGGTAAGGTGGTTAGAGAAAGAGGTATGAAGCTTTTCACTGCAACAAAAATGGCAGCTGCATATGAAAGATTATTTTTATGCATCTCAAATGGTGAAAAGAACCAAGACTATTGCAAGTATTAGCATAAAGATTGTTGCCCAAAAACAAATTTGACATTTTTGACATGATGAGCCCTCAAGGACTCAAAACGGTTCAAAGACAAATGTCATGGCTTGCTTGATAGCGGGTCAAGTTCAGGTCTCAAACATGTAAGCTTTCAGTGTAGGTTAACAGGTTGGGTCGGGTTGTGCTAACTTATAGGCATTTTTTGTTTATATTCTTGATTTTATAAATAACTAATGCAGTAACAAATCAACATTTTTTAGTTACACATTTTGACTAGTTTGGCCCGTTAGAGATAAAAACATAAACTATCATTCAAAGATCCATAGCAAGAAAGCTTTTATTTATATAAAACGACTTGAAAAACATATAGCAAAAGTCTGATATGCATTGAAAGTAGAATAAAATATGAAAAGAAAAGGTAACAAAGGTGAGGAAGAAGAAAATACTGCAGATATCTTTCATATATCAACAAAACTCCAAACTTCTATCAAGTCTCCATGAATTTCCTACAAAATCACATCATATTGACATTGTTAGTAGTTATTTCTACAGAAAAATCAATACGTTTCGTTCTAATGACGTAAAGAATGAAGATGTGACTGGATTTCATTTGCATGACAACAAGAGAACTCACGTATAACAACTAGCATGAATAGATCGACCCGTTTACTAGTTTACATATCAATGGTTGATTGGTTATCGTTTATTCCTAACGGATCAAAGGTCTAAAGTGAGACACCGGAAACTTAAAATAAAAATGGTTAAACGGGTCAAAACTAATTTCCGCGATATAGATTTATGTAATCATGTTAACAAAAAAAACTATTAGCATCTTCTTTTAAAATTTGGACCAAAAAAACTCGGGTCAACACAGCGTGACCCATTTTGGCCCGCACCAACACACCGTAAGTTAATCATTTTGACCCCCCAAATTATTTGACCCATCCACCTTGCCACGTCTACCATTGATAATGAATATAAGTAGACGGTATATATTCTTATAACATTTTACAGAGAATAAAGTCAATAATACCTTAGTTAATAGCTGGATTATTCATGGTGTTGCCTAGAAGGTGACATCGTCTTAATAATAAAGCGACCCTGAATAAAAAAACAACATTTCGAATGTTATAAAAAATTCAGGGATGATTGATACTCAAGGAACAATCACACAACTGACCTTGCCACCAATTTCCTCGAGAAGCACTGTGCAAATGATTAGGATCGTCTTTTCCATCCGTTTTCTTGAACTAAAAACACAAAACAAACCTTAATTTCATCATATGGGCTCGTAATAATCACTAGCTATACGCAAATCTACTCACTTTAGAATGTGATTGTGAAGATGGGCCACTTGAAGAACAGACATACATATCTTCTTGTCCACCATAGTATAAAGATGAACTTAGGGGAGACGGTACAACTCTCTCCTGAAAATTTGACCTCCTCTCCATGTTCATTACACTACTATTTGCACTTGCGCTGTTCTTAGCTACATTTTCCGCTGCTCAAAAATAAATTTAAGAAACGTTAATTGCAGTTTCAAGTAGGATATATGTCATATTTACCCTTTCAACACACTAAAATTATCAATAATGCCCATTCAATAACATATACAATATAAGTTGTTACTTGTAGTGGTTTGCTTCACTGCATAAACGAATATGAATTAGAAACGCAACGATACTACTGATATAAGTAACTGATTTTGTTTTATACATTATGAAATTGGTAAGTATGCTATATTACGCGATTCCACATTCCAGTTCTTTTACGACCTTAGAATGACGCTTTTAAACTCGTAGGATCATACGCGACGAATAGACTGTTGTTATAAGTAGAGATAACAACCTGAAGTTCCTTGAGCGTTAGTCCACACCTGGCTCTGTGAGTTTTCTTTTTGTGCATCACCCGTGAACTGTTAACAATTCGAGTTTCTCGTCAATAACTAAACAGATATAAAACATAAGAGGTTGTTTCGGATTTCGTATTTTCTCGTATACAACAGTTTCAACTTTTTGCTTGCAAAATTTGTTGTTATGAACAAAAACAGTACGTTTCAACTTTGCAGTTGTATATTCCAAACTAGTAATTAAGTTGTTTTAACAAAAATTGCAGCCACTTTCAAACCTATAACAACATAAATTGCAACAACTTTCAAACAAAAATTGGGGATTTAGATCAAATTCAAAAAATGGCTTAAGATCATCAACTATCTCAACAATTTCACATTCAATATTGAATATTAGGGTTGAAGAAACTAACAGCGTTAAACTCAAAACATCTAAAATCACATCAATTGATGAACAAATAACCCTAATCATAGCAACACACAACACCAATCAACGAGTTTCAACTCCATTACATGAAATAAAATCAGTAAAAGCGATTTAAATTGAACAATTGGTTTATGAAAAGTGTGATACCGTAGACGGAGGAGGGAAAATAGAAGAGAAAATTCCGGTGGAAGATGAGTGTGAGTCAACGTCTCCGAAAAGTTGAGCGGTGAATGAGGAAGATGATGAATTGTTGTTGTTGTTGTTGTTGTTGTTGTTGTTTTCCATTAATGTTATGTTAGTTAATGTGTGCAGTGAAGCAGGGGAAGGTGATTGTTGTGTTGTTTATGATGAAAATAGAGAAAAACAGAGGAATGAATTGGAATTGGAATTGGTGGATAAGATTTGGAAATAGAGCCAAAATACAAGTACCAAAAGTAGCCAAAACAGACCACGTGGATATCAACAACTAACAACTCAACTCAACTTCTTCAATTTCTGTTTCATTTTCACACATCGTTCATTTATCGGCATCACAATTTCCGTGCTTATCTCGTTATACTTTATATCATTTATAATATTAGTATGGTGTTCACACTATGGTTTAAGCCTTTAATAATAACGGATGAGGGTTGGGGTTTTATAAGTTTTAAATTTAAATTTTGATTATTATGGACTTTTTCTTCTGAGTTTGATGGTTGAGGCATCTTATTTTCTATACGTCAGTCATGCCGTTTATAAAAATGTAAAGTTTTCGATTAGTTTGTTTTCTAATTTGGGTTGGCAAGAAAAAATGGGCTAAATCGGTCAACGGATTTGTATTTGAGTCGATTAATAAAGTTATTATATTTGAATAGGATTAGGAGTTTAGTTTTTAAGATTTTCGAGTATGAATAAAGGTTACCAGATTAGGTAATGTGTACCGGTTTTAGTATTGTTAAATGTCGATGGAAGGTTTTGATCAACAAGTCATGTTCTTGGTTTTGTTTCTTAAATACAAAGCAAAATGTCATGACCCGTCTAAAATTAAGTCCAAACTAGAATACAATCAAACATTAACAAATCAACTATACCCTCAATCCTCTCCTTTTATCTCTTGTGGTAAATTGTCGACGGAGATGGTTCGGTGAAACCGTGAAAGCAAAATGTCATGACCCGTCTAAAATTAAGTCCAAACTAGAATACAATCAAACATTAACAAATCAACTATACCCTCAATCCTCTCCTTTTATCTCTTGTGGTAAATTGTCGACGGAGATGGTTCGGTGAAACCGTGAAAGAAAATGGCGGTGATTTCTCTCTCTCTCTCTCTCTCTCTCTCTCTCTCTCTCTCTCTCTCTCTCTCTCGGTCTTGATGTAAAACACTGAGGTACGTAAAGTATGCTTCTCACTCATTACATAGATCACTTGTATAGTGATGGAGTAGACGGTTGTACTATATTTTACTGTTTATTCACATCTTTTTTCAATAAAAGAAGAATTCTTGGATTTCGGATGTTTTCAGAAATGTTTGGAAACACGTAGGGTTGTGCGAAGGACTCTAGAACAGCCTACCACATTTTGGGCTAAAAGGAATGGACTAGATCAGCCTACAAAGGCCACAGAAAGTGTAGGAAGACGTTAGAAAATACTGCACAATTCTAGACGAGTATTGACCATACTTGAATAACCAAGATATACCAAAGAATGTGCTAGACCCAAGGACCATACTATAAAAGGCTACCAGAGAGGGTTCTAAAGCTGATCTAGAACAAACATAAAACCTCATAAAAAAAATATTAAATATTTTTTTAGAAAATCTTTAGATATAGCATGAATAAATTATGTATAGAATGGTTTTGATAGAGAACCATCTAGGCTAGCACTATAAATACATGTTGTTCATTTTAGATCATCCATGTCAATTGATCATCTATCCAACAACAAGTACACATTTATCAAGTCAAGCACACACATTCACAAGTCTTGTAAGCACTTGTAGAAGGTATGCTTATAAATCTTCTCTTGTAACAATATAATTTGGTTTATAAAACTTGCAACTTCTGCTGTCTTATTGAGAATCATTACTATCATCAGATCAAGACTTGAGTCAATGGGTTAAAGGTTTATTGGAAAAATAAAAAAATTAGGTTCACGTCGAGTTAAATAAAAAAGAATTTAGGTGAAAAGAAAGAGAAAGAAATAAGCATCTTTTTTTTAGCTTTAACAAACAGAACGGATAAGACCAAAATATGTGGGTCACTATGTGATTAGACACAGGGCCCATTAAATGGAACAGGAAATGAATACAGGATGATAAAAACAGCAAGTTATAAAAACTCAAATGGGGTCAAATCAAAATATATCCTTTATTTAAATTTCTTTTTTTTTCATATCTACTTTCAACCTGTGTATTATGAGTATTATCACAAATAGGTTACTTACACGAGTTGGAAAAAAACTTAGACACTAAATGTAGAAAAAAAATATAATAACATAAATATTTGATTTGTTTTTAAATTTTAGTTGATATATTTTCAAATAATTGCCATTGAAGTCGAAGAGTAATAACGTTATTCTAAACCATTTTATAAGATATTTGTTTTAAGTTTTGCATAAGAAGTTAGTATATTAAAAGTCAATTAGAATTAGAAAGAACTAAACATAAAAGAAAAAAAAATATAAATATCTAATTTAATTTACAATATTCTATTTTCCATATTTGATGAAGTTGAATGTCAATTGAGATGTTATTTATGAGCCTACTATTCACACACTCAAGCTAATAACCAAATACCCTTTTAATATCTTATTAAAGGCTTAACGGGCTGTTATTTAGCTAGCTGACAAAGGCTGCAACTCCTCAAATCAATGGGTTTTTTTTTTCGATTTTAACAACCGTTAAAAGTGTGCCTAACTTAGAGGTGCACAAATCGGTTAGTTTCAGTTACCCGGTTATCTAATAATCTAACCGGTTATTTTCGGTTATTGAGACGAATGATTATTCACTTTAACCTTTTTTTTAAAAAAAAAATCAGTTATCCATTTTAACCGGTTCGGTTAATTAACCGGCTTTTTCTAAAGACCTCCGTATCTTTCAAGCACACGTAACTTTTTTATACGAAATTATTATTTTTCTTAAACTACACCATAAAATTATTAAATCTCTTTAATTTGAGTATAATATTGTTACATAAGTTGGTTTGTATTTAACTAGATTAGTACCCGTGTATTACACGGGATTTTGATTTTATATGTTTTAATTAAATTTATTTATAACATATCTTTATTAAATCGGTTTGGATATTTATAAATATTTTCCTAACAAAAATAATATAGTAAAATAAAGGACATGATTTATAATAATTGATAATTTTTCTATTTTAATATATCATGTTAGGAGATAATTTATGATAACTAGGTGGAGACGATCTCTCGCACAACGCGCGAGAGGTGTATATACAAAAGGAGACGACTTGTATTAGTTACAAATAAAGAAATGCTTAAAAACAAAGAAAGAGAACATCACTTATACAAAACATATATATAAGAAAACACATGTGTAAACCATTAAAACAAAAATGATGACACAAAAACAGGACTCGAACCCGGGGAACCAAAATACCAACAACAATAACCACACAAACTAAAACAACAAATCAGAATTACAAAATTACTCTAATATACAAAAAATATTACACCAAACAACCATTTGTAAATAAAGTCAAGATGAATGAGGGGCAAAATGCAAAAGAAGCTAACACTTGTGATCAAACTTACAATTCACAAACTTATCTATTCAATACACTTCTCTTTTATATATAGTATAATTAGTAAACTGTTTATTTGAGCATATCGGGTTAAATCATGATAATTGGTAAGATTTTTATTTGAATAAATCAGTTAATATATAATTCATGATAATTGTATTTTTTTGTTTGAACATATCGGGTTATTTCGAATATGAAGCATCGTGACCCGCTTTTAAATCATACATCAAATTAAATAAGAGAATGACACCTAAGCAAATTCCTATGTGGAGTAGCTAAATTGTTGACATGTGGATGAGTTACTCAATTATTAGAATAGGTAGAGTATAAACATAAAACTTATAGATAAAGTTGGTAATACATACAATTAAAGACCTCCATTCTTTAAAATAAATGTTATGTTCCAGGTTTACCATGGTTTTTGGAACCGTTCGTGCCTCTATGTATATCGTTAAAATCATCACTTGAATGTTGTGTCTCGAGCGTAATGCATGCACCAAACTAGTTTATTAGTATGGAGGGATGCTCTTAAAATAAAATAAAAAATTTACGAAAACTCACTTTCTATAATTATTTTTAAATCTACATCATTTGTTTATACAAAACATACAAGACAGATGGTACGTGAAAATAATATAACTTATATTAGAGAAGGGATACTCGATCGCTTGAGGGGAGTTATTTTTTTACACACTTTGATACCACAAAAAATGACAAAACCACACACTTCTTGATTGAACTGGCAACCACTTGTGGTTTAACACTTTAACTATGACACAAAAAACGATTGTTACCGCACTTTTCTCTAAGTATATTTGTCACACATTAAGAAACAAGTGAGCCACGATTCTCGGTATAAAGTATAGTTTTGTGTTGCACATTGTTTTGAAATCTCAACTTTAATTATTAGACTTACATAATTTGTTCTTGTTGTCCACATATTTCTAGTCATATCCCATAAGTGGATAACCACTCTTTATCTCTAATAAAATGCTAAAATGTTTACGTCTCTCTATCAGTGTCAATGCGATTATTGATTGAGTTGATAGATTTACTAACCTTCAAAATAAGTGGACTATAAAAACTTTAAAAAGTATTCATAATTTAAAAAAATGGTTAAAATCCAAGTTGTTGAATTAACATCTCCACTCATAACTATCACCTTTGAACCAAATGAATCTTTTCACCCATGTTATAGTGATAAGTCAGTGTGCCGAATAAAAATGTTAAGATTAGAGATAACAATGTTAGAAGATATCAATTCATACTTACTAGTTACTAGTATTAAGACATTCAAGTCGTTTTATAGGATAACAAGTGAAGCGATATAAGTATATAACCACATCTCCTACACGAAAACATGAATGTCGTTACCCACTTCCCATATCCGGGTGTACTTCTCCAGCTTATTTTGATTTCGACAAGAGTTAGCAAGATTTTTTTTATGAAGCACGATAGGGTTGAACATTGAAAATCCAACGAGAAATAGACCCTCCATTAAAAGTTTTGATGAGATTGGTAAGAAACTAAGAACCATTAAGACTGTTTTTGTAAACGAAACAAATGTCTAAACATGTTCTCCCCATAATTACACTACCGTTTATTCAATTACAATATTCACAATCCAAACTAAATTACAATCACATATACTTTGGTCATAGCTTCTAGCAACACTTTGATTGTCCAGCGACACGAGCCTACAGCAACCTAGATTTAACAATAACCAAAAAACAAGTACACAGGCGATCCAATTATTCACAGATAGGTTACCATGTAAAAAAAGGCATGTTTTCTCATATAGTATCTGTATCATAGCCGGTAAACTTGTGACTACTAGAGATAGAGGTGGCAATCTCGACCTATTTACTTAGGAACAAGCCAATTTGAGTTTTCTTTTATCGATTGCGGATCAAATAAAAAAAAGGTTAGCTAAAAGGATTGAAGGTTCCCCAAACTCTATTTTCAATGCATACAATCTTCTAACTCGTTTATTTCAAAAGTATATTGTTTCCAAATTTCCATTAACATTTCTAACACATTAATAACTGATATACAATTTTAGAAAATGAACAAAAAGTTTTTGTGAGTCATTCAAAACTTGGCCTGGTTCATTTTGATAACATACTAAAATGCTTGTTTCAATCGAACCTATTTTGAATTTTTTTCACCCGTTGTCCAACCTGACTGTCATGCCCATACTGCTACCAGTATCTAAAGATATATGTGGATGGGTTACTAGAAGAAGGGTAAAATGGTACATACCAAGATCCGTCAAGTGTGCAGATAATTAGCAGCCATCATCAGTTCCAGCGTAAGTTCAGGTTCAATGTAGAACTCAGTCTCCTTCCCACTGCCATTTTGAAGGTTGATTGATAAACATGATTAATTAAAATGGATTAGCAATATGGAAACTGTCACAGAAGAACATTAATGAATAATGATCATAAAGCACAAGAAATTAGCCTAGATATGCCATCAAACTTACCATATGATAACGTGACAAGATAATTGATATCATTTCTATATGTTTGATAAATATATCATGATATGTTATCTGATACAAAGTTTTATGATACACTTAGTAGTTAGTGGGCGCCGACATGACGTTAGCCTGCTACTATATAGAAAAATATACACGTTTCATATTCGTGTAGATTATAAACACGAAATGATATATAACAAACCAAAAACTTCCTTCCATCTAAAAGTAAATACAACACTTAACTTAGCAAGTAGTTTAAAAGGAGCGTTTTGACTATCAATATAAATATACAATATACCACTCAATACCAACATTTTTGTAAAGAATACCAAGGCGTATAAGCAACTAGGATCGAAAGTTCGAAACAATATCTAAAAGATAATGTGGCATGAATGCATCAGTGTTTTATGCAAGTCTAGGTTCATAGTTTATACATTATGATCAAGATCACTTTGATCACCACCAATAAGTCTTGATTCTGTTGAATGCTTACAAATAAGCAATCAAGAATAAAAGGATACCAAAACTTCTATTAACTTTATCGAATCTAAAATGTCCATAAACCATATCTACCATGAACCCACCACACTCGATGAGGACCAAAAATGTAACAAAAGATAAAAAAGCGAAATAATTTCTAATTCTGCCCCCGAAATAGAAATTGTAATCACTCAAATCTCACACCCACAACCGACGTCCTGTCGTCACCACTCGTACATATTCTGTGAGTGTGATCAATCAATATCCAATAGCAGTGATATCATTGAGCAGTGATCACACCCACCATTATTTACCTAACATACCAAAAACTAATTCCTCAATTGGAAAATTTTGTCTACAAATTCCCCCTTTTTCAAACAAGATCTCAACTTTATTGCAGTTTAACAATCAAACATGATAAGTAGCAAACCTGGCGTATTGAAGAGACCAATAAAAGTACTGACAAATCTTCTCCAGAATAGTGGTGCTTATTTCCGGAAACCTTACTTCTCGATGCTCAGTTTCCGCAAAACCCCCTGAATCAAACACAAACACAATCAACACTCCATAAATCTCAAATTGGAATTAAGAAAGGTACCAAATCCGTAACAGAAATGAAGATTATGCGATTAAGAAGTGGAATTGCAGAAATTGAAAACGGTTAGGGTTAGGGTTTGTAAAATAGAGGAAATGAAACCTGGAGATGTGAGCATGTTACGAATGGTTTGAGAAACCATGGCGGCATTTTTGTCGATGACGAACTCGAATCCTTCAGCACTGATCAGCTTCACTGTGTCTTCTTTCTTCATTGTTCTTCTTCACCTTTTTCGTTCGGTCGCGTTTGTGATCGATCGATGATTCAATGGTTAAATCAATGTGCACCGCTGCAATAAATTCATTTCATTTTCTCCTATGCTAAACTATTTTTAAATAATTGTAAAACAAAAGTTGATTAAAACCTTGTTTAGCACTTCTAATAAACCAAGACTAGTTTAACTGGTTTCTATAACATAGTATGATGAGACGATAAGAGATACCATTTAGGTCTGTAAATAAACCAAACGTTCGACGAATTGTTTGTAAACTGTTATACGGGAAGTTTGTTTGTGTTCATTTATGAACAAATCCACGTTCGTACAGTTGTGTTCATGAACGTTCGGTAACTTATTCGTGGACGTTCGGTAACCTATTTGTGAACGTTCGTTTATTTTTTTATAACTATTGTTAGGCTAACTTGTTAAGTACTTTAGCATTGATTATATCTTATTTTCTGTAATAATAGTGGTTTTTTTGTATGTTTAAGCTAACATATGCTTTTTTTTGTTAGTGTTCATTTGTGTATGTTTACAAATTTAACAAACAAACAAACAAACACAAACATCTTAAATTCGATAACAAACAAACATAAACAAAAACTTTTTATTTGGTTATGTGTTCATGAACAGTTTGTTAGTTCACTAATGACTTAATAAACGAACATGACACAGAGGCTCGTTGGGTTCAGTTCGGGAGTTTATAGCCCTAGTCACCGTAAATGTTGTTGGCGCCTTTGTTGTCACCTCATTTACTACGCCTGAACTTCTAAAGCCTCTGGTCCAGATGTCATGTTTTGTGGCTCATTTAAAAAAATCAGAAATACAAGATCTTCAACAGCAATTCATGTTCATGCAGCTGATTTATGTCAAAGCCTCTGGTTACATGTGTTATCTTGTATTTCATTTGGAAAGGTAGACATGACATGATCTTCAACAATAATTCTTGTTCCGTGGAACTGATTTTCGGGGATTTAGTGAGGACATCTTTTCTTTGGAGCAACTGAGCAATCATAGGGGAAAATTTTATTCCTTACGTAGAACGATTGACGTAATTTTAATGGAGCGTTGTAGATGTAATGTCGTTTTCTTGTATATGTATCCAGCTTCTTGTTGGTTTTGAAGTTAATGTATCGCCTTTTGTTTTTAGCCAAAAGAAAATTATGCTTTTTGATAACATGTGACATTCTTGTTCTAGTCGGATAAACTATAGATTTTAGTGTAAGAGGAGTTTGTAAATTGTAACCATATGTATGTATATGGACGTCTTTGTCGCCTATTGCTAGTTTTAAGAACCCACATTTAGGTAGATGTTAACGCCTTCTCAACCGGTTTGGGTTACAATGCAAACAATTATTGGTTCATTTTCTATCGTCGATCATTACATGTAAATTGAACAATTTAGTCTCTTGTAAGTAAAAAAACGTATCTTAATCTTGTTTAGACATCAATCTCTACGTTCATTAAGAAAATAAATATATTTATGTTTGTTCGTTAATATTTCAAATAAAGATATATGAATATAAACATACTCAGACAAGCATAAAAAACAAAAAACAACATAAATAAATAAATAAAAACTAACATCGATGAAACACAACTAAAAGTAACACTAATAAAAATTAAGTCTAAATATCATCATTAATATACAGTTAGATTTAGTTGGTATATGCATTGGTTTGGAAATCTGGTGAAAACATATAGTGATATGGATATAAAAATTTTGTAGAAAAACTAGGTTGAAAGTTGAAGGTTTGAACTAATATTAATCTGTACATAACCATAACAAATTGTCTGGGTGGTGTAGTCGGTTATCACGCTAGTCTCACACACTAGAGGTCCCCGGTTCGAACCCGGGCTCAGACATTAACTTTTTTGAGTATTTTTCACACAGTTTGTCTTCACTTCAAACATATTGCCTATTTTATTTGGGTTTGTTAAAAAGACTTGTCCAATGCCAATGAACAAAATACCAGGCAATTTCAATGAGCAGAATATCAGGTAGCTCAACCTGATGTGAGACTAGACATATAGTTAATCGTCAGAGTCGAACATCCATTCATCCAACATAAGCTAAAATCTTCTTATGATGTGTGGGTGACTTTTTAAGTCTAGCCAGGTCTGGTGGGCTATGTCCACTTTGTTCAACCCTTTGCGGTTGGCCCACTCGCTCTGGTCCACTTTGTGACGACGATGGACCCTTTCTTGCTGACCCTCTTGTGGGCTTGTGGCAATTCTTTTTCTCACTAAACACACACACTATTATCTATGCCACATGTACATACGCATCACGCATGCATGATGATATGATATCAACCACAACAATGAACCATTGATCAATTCTTGGCCTTAACGAGTCTTAAGGCAATGAATCATTCATCAATGGCAAATTATGAAAGCAATAACTTTTACATTATCAATAGGAAAATACACGCAAACGTGTGATTTAATGAGATCATTTGATGCTCAAGCTAGCTATTCAACCAGGATTCAACTACAACTCAACTCGCATATAAATATATAACATTGCTGTAATTGACCAGCCATCTCAATCATCAACATAAATGGTTTCCTGCTGAAACACGCCTCCGAAAATCTTCCTTACTTCTGCTTTCGACTCTTTCGGTTTGGGCTGCACCTTTTTAGCTGCCGCTGGTTTCTTGACCACGGCTTTCTTAGGTGGCAAGGTCCGAGCCTTGGCTTGACCTCTAACTGTTGCAATCTGCACTTTAGGAAGCTCAATCGGGTTATTCTTAACTGCTGATGCAAACCTTGAGCTTAGATTTTCCCATGACAGAGCTAATGCTGGTGCAGCATCTGGGTCTTGGTCCAAGCTGTCTTTAGCTGTGGTTTCGGGTTTCTCTGTGGCCTTGGTGACGGTTTTGAATCGGTCCACGAGGTCTGCAAATGATTTTCGAGCTGCTGTGGCCTGTTCCTGGAAGTCATCTTGTGAATCCAATTTATTAATCTCTTTCTCAGCTAACTCGGCTGCTTTTTTAGCAGCTATCATGGCTTCTTCGGCTTTTGCCTTTGCAATGGCTTCTGTGTAATCTTTTCTTCTATTGTCCTCAGGAATGGCACTAGAAGAAACAAAGTTGAAAAGAAGTTATGTCCAAATTGGGTAATGCTGTAACAAATAAAAATACAAAAAAGAGGAATAACAATTTCTGATACAACATGAAATAAACGGGTCATCTTTGAGGCTAAACATGTTTGGTTTGTGAATGAAGTGGCATGGTTAACCTGTTTATTAAACGGATATGGATATGGTTGATATGACACACTTACGTAACCAGGTCATGTTAGGGTTGGGTTGTCCGAACCCACAATCGAAGCTAACATGGTTTTCACCCTTACAATACTAAAGGTTATATTATTTCACTAATAATTTGTATTTTGAATAACACAATGTTAGCGTGTTGTATGCTAAAACTACAACTTCTAGCCCATTCACATGTTACCCTTAACCCTTTTCCCTAAAGTTTTTTATATGATCCGTTAAGCTAACAATATCATTATTAACTGGATCAATACTGGCGAATCACCACCTTAAATAGAAACAAAACAAGAGGGATGCCAATTGCATGTATTCTCTTTTTAGCATATGCATTAGCACACATTACCTGAAAAGTTCACTCACAGGCCTTGCAGCTGCATCAGGACTTGAAGTAACTTCCACAACCTGGCAAAGAAATAACTTAATTTCGTCATATTAAACTAATAACTAAACATGACCGATTTTGGACCAATACTTTGTGATTATGAGCTACAAAAGTCAAATATGTCTTTAATTTTCTACTGACTACCCTGATGCACTGTGATCTCCATAGAAACTCAATTTTTGTTTAAAGGTTGCACACAGGTCTGAGTCGTGTTGCAAACTATTGTTTTATATACATATTTAATCAAATAGTAAGATAATCAAAGAAATAAAATAGTATTTTTAAAAGAACGTCAATAGCCTATAGAGGTGAGCAGCCGCCCGCAGGTGGCAATTTCGACCTTTTTACTAGAGAGTGAGTCAATTTGAACTATTTTATTTATAAAGGGTCGAAAAGATAACAGAAGAATTAAAAAAATACCTAATATAAAAGAGGCCGAAGGCTAGTAATTGTTAAGCATACAACCAACTAAATCGTCTTTTCTAAATGACTATACAAATTGTTTATAAGATGTGTTCAGAAAGCAAGACAAATTGTTCTGCATCAACACCACCCAACCACAAATACTTAACTGTTTTGAGTCTTTTGACCCATTAGCCAACCTCTCATTTACACCTCTAATGGTTTTGGAAGGAATTGAAAGATTTTCATGTACAAATCATAGTGATTGTACCTTATTTTCAGCCACTTCTGTATTGGAGAAAACATCTGCCACCAATGATGCAATCTGTGACTTTGCTACCTACAGTTTTCATAATCATTTTTAATCAAAACATGAAGGAAAAAAAAACAGATTTCAATTAAAGGTATGTTAAACTCTTTTAATGGTTTCCTAAAATGTTTCCAAGGATCTAAAACTACTTGAACAAAAGAAAACAATGGCATACATTACATTACTTTGTAGTCGTTTTCCCCGATGAACCCTTCAGCCGACACAACTAAGTTATATGAACTCTTAGAAACATAATCATCAGCCAATTTAGCCTTGATCAAAGTATACTTCACATCAGTTGCAATCAATCCATCTATAAACTCTTTCAAACTCAACGGCTGTGATTTTGAGAACAAGTTGTTGAAGAACAATGAGATTCCATCAAGTACATTGTTGGTTGAGGTAAAAGACAGCGGTGACGTGTCGTAGATTATGATGACATGGCTCACTCCAGCTAACTGAGCACCTTGAATCAACTGTAGAGCTTCTGATGTGGTGACCTCTGCAGTTGGACCGTTTTCACATTGACCGATTGTCACTACAGCTTTAGTAGCGTTCCCAATTGCTTTTGCAATTGATTCAGGGTTTTCAAAAGTGGATTCAACTGCATTTAGACGTTTCGATTCTTCAGTGGAGATAACCTGCAAAGTTTGCATAATTTGTGCATAATTATGGTTTCTACTTCAACAAACAATAAGAATTTACTTCCAATTCTGTGCATAATATGTGCATAACTAGGTTCAACATTTTGTTCATAGAAATATAGAATTTAAAACTTGGATTGAAACGAAGATAAAACCTAACCTTATAATCAACGGCAATTCGCGCTAAATCCTGTGCAGCACCTATCTCCGGTACACCAGCTCTAACACTAAAACCTTCCCGGAGCAAAGTCTGAGCAATACGAATTCCGGCTTGTCCAGTACCTCCGGCAACAAACACTGTATTCGGATCCTTACGTTTACCAAACACCGTACCACCGGATGAAGACGCATTAGTCAAAGTAGGTATCAACGATTTCATTTCAGAAACCTTACCGAAGTCAAAATTGAACCGAAACGAATTCGAATTCAAGTTCTCCGAATCAGCATCTGTATCAGGTTTCTTCGCGCATAGAACAAATCTCCTGGTTTTGAGTGATGCGAGACGTAAGTTAGGCGTGGTGGTTAGGAGAAATGAATTGGCGGTTAGAGATGGAGCCATGAGTGAAATGTTTGGAATGATGATTGGCTCTATCGATGTATCGTCTCTTTCTGTGTGATTGGATCCATTCAGTTTGTGAAAATCGCCATTGAAGATGAGCTTTGAGTTGCACTGTGATTGTATCAGTGCATAATTGGTAGGTGTTGATTTCGTTTGAATGTTATCTGGATGATGAGTTGGTCAATAGCGTTTCGCCACGTGCCATGCGTTATCTATTTTTGGAATCATCCCATGGTAAAAATGTTTAACTTTTAATTCATATCGGTTAAAATTATCCAAACCCGTTTTAAATTTTAATACATTAAAATATACAACTTTGAGTTTAAACGGCTCAATTAACCACAAACACTCTTTGTTTGATCTAATGTCCACGAACACACTTTATTTCACTTTATTTGATTCGTATAACAAAGCTCGTAGTGATGAACAGGAAATGTCGGTCAATGTCATAGCGTAAATCGACTATAAGATAGAGATAACAGCTCAATCCTAACACCTTTGTCTTAATTTAGAGTCATGAACTGCCTCCAGCAATGTTCTGAGACAAGTGTTGTTACAGGCCAGTTATCTTGTCTAGAAAACACTTTTTAAGTCAGCTACTAATTGCTCGTTAGGTTGAAACTCTTATAACAATAGATGTGGTAACAAGTAAATTATTTATTCAAACTAAAAATGTAACAAAAATAGATCCTATAGCTTTCCAACGATATATTACACAGCCTAACACTTGATTTATGTGAATAACCAACAAAGAATAAAGAAAACTAAAGTAAAAAAATCAGCTTTGACCCAACCAATCCATATCTAATTTTAATCTGTTTTTCATGATTTAAAACGAACTAAATGCCATCTAAAGTTCTAAATATCATAATTTTCTATAACACAAACCAAACTCAATGGTTCGTGTTAAACTACCCTTTATTAAACTTACATGATTAGCTCTTAGTAATTAGACTTTATAAAATAAATATTATATGAAGCGTTACAAGTTACTAGCAGCTATATATGTGGTACATTTAATGATTTTACTGGCAATCAAATGACCAAAATTATACATGAAAACAGACGAAGCTAATATTGCTACTACCAAATCTTATCACATTTATTTGTTCTCTCATACATTTTCACAATGTAATATTGCCAAATTCACCTTCAAGAAACTATATCTTCAAACGTTAATAGATAAAATAGTGCAAACTGCAAAACGTAACAACTTTCAATAATAATAATAATAATAATAACTTTAATCCACCCAAGTAGATAATAGATTCAACAAAATCACACCATTTATGCCTCTAAAAACTTGTTAACAGTCTTAAGCCAGTTTGTATATTCTCTGTGGTCTTTGTTTACCATGTACTTGTGTAGATAGTTTATTACCGCCGGTTTAATTCCCCTTATATCCAAATACTCGTAGAACCCCTTCTGTATGCTCTCCTCCAGTTCACTGCACATCAATTCAGTATATATGAATATGCTACAACAAACAAAATTTCAATCCGCAGAATGGGTGTCTTCGGTTGTGTTATCTCTAACGGGTCAAACACATAATGAAAAAGAGTTTAAAAGACTATAAATGGAACAAGTTGAAATTAGCTTAATGTGTTATCTCTGACGGGTCAAACAAATAATACTCACTCAAATCTAGGTCCATCGTAAGGAGGTTGATCATCATCAATATCTGGATCATGAACGGACAAGCTGTCGATGACAATCTTATCAGCATAAGCAATTATACCAAACTCCAAACTAGGCCCAACGTCTTTACAAATTGTTACAACCATTTGTTGACTTGTTTGATTGACGTCTTTAACATCATTATCACTATCACTATCCTCGTCACCTGTAACAAGGCTAGACGGTTCAACTTCAACGCAGATATTTTCACCTTGGTATTCTCGGGTTAGAGACACAATTTGCTGCCCGAGTTTATCAGTAACCTTAAAAGGGAAGCCCTCTGGAAAATCTTCACTCTAACAAAAAAACACACACACGCATATGTTATCGCAATGTATAAGCCACCAAAGGTTAAATATTTTAACAAAACCATCGCAATGTTTAAGTTATATTTGAAATAACACTGTATACCTCTTCGTAGGTTTCTTCCGAGCATTTGATCTCGGATTTGATAACTCGAATGAGCGAGTCATCAGAACTCGGGTGTGTCAAAGCAGGAGACGCCGAGAAAGAACAACGAGGGATTGAAGGAACCAAAAATGAAGTGTTGGAGACGATCTTGTGAACATGGTTAATGGCAATGAAGAAGGTGCCGCCGCAGTGGTGGTTGAAGCTTCTTTGACCGCTTAATAACCGGGCGGAGAGGGGTGTAAGTGAGGAAACAGAGCGTCGAAGCAGAGCCATTTTTGACAAAGAAGGTAGGGTTTAACGAAGTTGTTAGGGTTTAAGATGAAACTGGGGTGCGGTGGTTTTATAGTTTATGCTTTAGGGCGGGAGGTTTTAGCTTTAGTTGTTTACGTTACGTGGAGGCCAAGACATGTCTTTTTTAACGGAAATGCTCAAGCATCCCGTACGAGTGACCGAATGACAAAAGCTCGCCTCGAACTGACATAACCTAATCGTATGGAGTCTTAAGCGACTCAAGTTACCTTCGGCTTCAGAAAAAATACACATGCCAAAGGTTTCCTTCATTAAACTTGAGGCCGGCCCTAATGGGGGTGGGGTGGGCTACTGCTCAATGCCAGTTGCTTCGGGAGCCCGAAATGAAAAAAAGAATTACTTTTAGTAGCGACAATATGTCACTGATAAAAGTCATTTTAAATTATTGTTTACTATATGCTCTAGGATTGGAGTTAACACTAATAATGTTTGACTGTTTGTGATTTCATTAAATATCCGTTGACAATCAGCGGTCATTAAAATGTAGTTATCTTTTTATACATATTTGCTAATCAATGACCATTAGTATTCATGAAAGTTCATGTAAGAGCATATGTGAGAGGGTGTTTATAAGTGAGAAAATGAGTGCTAGTTTTTATGATTGGATGAATGAGAAGAAGTATGTTAATTTGTACACTTAGATATAATTGGATAATGTACTACTTATTTTTTAAGTTGGATAATGTTCTACTTATTTTTAAGTTTTTTTTAAGTGGTTATGACTAAAAGATAGATAAAATATAATAAGAGTAATATAATGATTTTAGTGTAATATAGATAAAGAAAGAAGGAATGGGATGAGAATAATCCAAAATATACAACTTTGATAGACTAAAGTCACTAAACTACCAAAGTACCCAACTTTTCATTCAAACAGCTACATCAAACCACAAACACTCTTTGTTTAGTCAACTGTACACTTTATTTGGTTTGTATAGCAAAATCATAAACAAGATTATATACTAAATTGCAATCCTCAAGAAATTGAAGTCAACAACTAATTGCTCTTTACGTTGTAAGTTGTAACTCACTTGTGTGTATCTATCTATTCAAGATATGGCACACTTGCATAACAAAGAAAAGCTTACAGTGAGTAGTTGTAACCAAACTAAAAATCTAAGAAAAACAAACTCGTATAGCTTTCCAATGATATACTACACGACTTAAACAGACATCAAGTTGATTTTATGTGATTTTTCAAAAACTGGTAAAAAGCAAGACAAAAGCCGAAAAATTTAGCTTTCACCCAAACCTTCCATTGTCTAAACTCTAAACTTACCACCTTTTTCATCGAAACATCAATTTTTTGTTACCATCTAAATATCATATTTAAGCGAGTTTAAACACTTAGACACCATCGAAACACCAATTTTTCGAAACACCACATTTGTGATGCTTATATTTGATTAACTCTTAGTAATTTAAGTTTGCCTCAAATTCAAGAATGCCGCAATCAAAGTGTAATACTTTACACCATATAGTAGTTACGATTAATAATTACTTATCACAATGAAAACAAACAAAGCTAAGAGTGCTACTGCAAAAACACATTTATTTGTTATCAAAAAATACACTTCAATAACTTAATGTTGCCAAACTCAGCTTCCAGAGATCATACCTTTAAACGTAGATGAATAATATAGTGCAAAACCTAACAACTGTCAATAGTAATAGCTTAAATCCATCCACATAGACAATAGCTTTAACGAAATCACACCATTTATGCCTCTATAAACTTCTTAAGGTTCTTAAGCCAGTTCGTGTATTCTCTGTGGTCTTTGTTTACCATGTACTCATGCAGAAAGTTTGTTACGCTAGGTTTTATTCCCCTTATCTCCAAATACTTGTGGAACGCCTTCTGCAGATTCTCATCCAGTTCACTGCGGATAAATTCAGAATATGAATATGTCACAGCCAATACAATTTCAACACGTTTTGTTAGAAATGGACATTTCAAGTTGTGTTATCCCTAACGGGTCAAACACATAATGAATATAGGCTTAAACGATGATAAAGTTGAAATTTGCTTAAAAATGTTTATAACCCACATATCTTTCTAAATCATTTTTAATTCAAGAGAGAAAAAAGTTACTTTTTATAATATCAAAACTTTGAATGAAGTGTTTTGCAAACACAGCCAACACACACCAATTCGCTCATTTTGCCAGCTTAATAATGAAGTGTGTAAGTAAATACTCACTCAAATCTAGGTCCTTCGTACGGAAGTTGATCCTCAGACATATCTGGATCTTTGACAGACAAGCTGTCGATAACTATCTCATCAGCATAAGCAGTGACACCAAACTCCAAGCAGGGCCCACCAGTTTTAGAGACTCTTACAACCATTGGGAGACTTGATAGATTTTCTCTATCATCATCATCCCCACTATCGCCGTCGTCTACAGAAGCATCTGTAACAAGGCTAGACGGTTCAACTTCAACACAGATACTTTCACCTTGGTATTCTCTGGTAAGAGACACGGTTTGCTGCCCAGGGTTATCATTAAGCTGAAAAGGGAATCCCGCTGGAATATCTTCACCCTGATAAATGAAAAAAAAAAAAAAAAAAAAACTTTATCATGAAATATAATCCAAAAAGGGTTAAAAATTTAAATACAAATATAGAAATTGACTGTAGCATCAACACCAAAATAGATGAGTAACCTTTGTTGTAAAAACAAAATCAGCCGTTTAAACACTCTAATACGAATTCACAAGAACATAGCTAGCCGTATTTTTAAAATGTACATAACCAGCGTTGGCAAAAACAGGATTAATCAGTGATTAACCGCCACGCTTTCACCTAATCAAACTTATAATATGTAGGTGGTAAAGCGATCAAAATTAGTCAAAAATGGCTAAAATTGATCAAATCTTTGATCAAATTGGTTAAACTGGAAAATAAAATACAAAATTTGGGAAATTTTGATATTACTATTATGTGTGTGTGTGTGTTTGAAAAGTTAAATACACAACTCCAATTTGATTAATTAGACTAATCCCCCCTACTGGTAACCATGTACAAAACAAGCAATAAAGAAAAAAGCTATGATCTTCAAATGGCAAATAAGTTTTATCAAACTACACAAAGCCAAGTTTACAACACAAAAAATAATTTTTTTACAAAACAATTTGCAACATTTAATGCCAAACATCAAATTCAAAATCCCACTCATAAACAATGTTAACATTAGAAACATCTGTAAACAAAAACTAACATCAAGCACAATAGTAAGTGGTCGAAATCTAACCATATTTCAAATTACAAAACATGAACACGCGAAACGAATCAACTAATAAACATTTCTAACAGACATATACCATAACGAAAAAACACACACATATATACCTCTTCGAAGCTTTCTTCCGAGCAGTTGATCTCAGATTCGATAACTCGGAGGAGCGACTCATCGGAACTCGGGCGAGTCAGAGCAGGTGAAGCGGAGAAAGAACAGCGAGAGATTGAAGGAACCAGAAATGAAGTGTTGGAGACGATCTTCTGCACCTGGTTAACGGCAATGAACAACGTGCCGCCGCAGTTGTGGTTGAAGCTTCTTTGACCACCCAATAATCGAGCGGCGAGTGGTGTAAGTGATGAAACAGAGCGTCGAAGCATAGCCATTTTTTCACGGTGAATGTAGGGTTTAACGAAATTAGGGTTTTTGAAAAACGAATCGGGGATACTGTGATTTTATAGTTCGCGTCGAGCAAATCTAGGCCGTTGATTATAAATTTCCGGAATTTTAGAACATGCAATATTTTTAAGGATACTTTGGATCCATCACATCTAATGGTTGTGGCCTTGTGGGTATGGGTGTGGCAAAGGGTACGACTAGCACACTACTCGTGTGGTAATACTGTCGCTAGATACGCGGGTAGTGGTGCGGATAGAGGATTGCAGATACAAGTATTTGTTGCAAGATTTCTATTACAGATACAAGTGTTTACATGTTTAATAAAGAGAAAATTGCTAAAAATATTAGCAAGAGTAAATTAATAAACAAATGTAATCATTTGAAATAGAGCCTACAAAAATCATTTGTTAACAAATACTAATTTATCATAACCTAACTCGGCTAAGTCATAACTGACCAATAGTTGGAATGAGACAGTTAAAGAACAAACTACCTAGCTAAAAACTTGTACTTCTCGACTAAAAAATGTACTTCTCGGCTAAAAAATACACTTCTCGGCTAAAAATGTACATCTTGAGTAAAGGAGTCGGTTATGGTTTAGCAAGTTGTTCACTTTTTGGCTAAAAGTCGTATGAGGCTAAAAAATACTTCTCGGCTAAAAGGGTCAGCTGTAGTTAGATGAGTTATCCACTTGTCGGCTAGGAGATAGTTGGGACTTGAGACACGTGTCAAGACCCTATTTAATTTGGTTAGAGGCCCATTCCAATTGTTGTTTGGCTATGGTTCAGCTAAATTTTGTCGAGTTGGGTAGGCTGGCGAAATTATAATGGTTAAGAATAGATTTTGGTAAGCTAAAAGTCAAATGATTGCATTATATTTGCCTTTTCATATATTCAAAGGTTGTTTGGCATTTTCTTTGTTAATATAAGCTTTTCTTTACGGTTCTTGAACATAAATGGGTTCTCACTTTGATGATGCATGAATAACTTTGATGCTACAAATATACGATAAATGGTGACTTGCACAATTAGAACTCTTTACATCCAAGTCATAGGCAACATCATCAATAAAGTCTGATAAGTATTCATGTCCTGATAAATGCATCTTTATTAAATTTTTAAGGAGCAAGTGTTTATTTTTTTATTTTGATAAAATCCACGTAGTTTTTACATTATGTTTAGTCATGCGTGTTTTTATTGTGTTTTTGATGTGATAAGATTGATGCGAGAGAATATTGTTTGGATTTGTGATTGTTGATTTTTTAGGAGTTTTTTGTGTGATGAGGGCAAGGGAATTATTGTTTGGATTTGTGATTGCTGAATTTTTATTGTTTGTTTGTTGTTTTTGTGTTTTGTTTAGTTAGGGAGTTGAATGTGTGTATTTTTAAGATTATAATATTAATATTTATGATATGATGCGGCAAATGGGTACATAATATTAATATTTATGATATGGTGCGGCAAATGGGTACATAATATTAATATTTATGATATGGTGCGGCAAATGGGTACGAGGTTGGTTGAGTGTAATTAGTAATGCACTGTCATACACCTAATATCACAACTACTGTAAACTCGTAAATTTTCACATAATCCATCCCGTGCATGGTCACTTATCTGAATATTCATCAACCACTCACCAAATGTCTTAAACTTTACTATCTAGTTCTATTTTTTAACCAGTTTTTATGCTAAAACAAAATCGCTATAGCGTGGTCCTCTTCTTATCAATACTTCTACGCCCTTTGTTTTTCACCACCATCTACTATCTCTTTCATCTCCTTGGAATTACTTGTCATATCGTTTCCATACCGTTATTTTGTATCCATTCCTCAAACAAATCAATTTAAAACATTCGGTAGACAGACAAATGTGTTTTAAATGACTCTAAAAATAAAATAAAACTAGTTTAGCTTGTTATGTCACTAAAATAATTCTTAATTAAGTATACGAATGTTACTCTCATAAAAACGACTAACATTGTAAAATCATATTTCTAACTTTAAATAATTAATAATATATTAAAAAGTAAAAAAAAAAATTGGACAGCGAAACGAATAAAGCCTGGCTACCCGGGGTAACCCAATGGCGAAAGACAACCCCAAACGCTCTGCGAACACAGACAACGCTAGGTAGCCGAAACCCACCTATTAACCCGACTCCAATTCGGGGGAAACCCACTAACCCGTCCGCCCGTAGGCACTACGACAAGCTAGTGGTAAAACTCGTTTGTCTCAGAGATCGAACTTTTGTTGCCACAAGTCTCCCTTCATTGCCCCCATTTGCCTCTTTTAAAGTGGTGGTAGTGGAACTAAAACTTAGATATTTTTTGAAGAATCTAAACCTCTTATCATTACACCACATTACACCACATTGAAAGTTGTAAATTGTCGTTTCTTCTAATCTAATTGTTTCACTTCAGATGGGAAAAAATGTAAAATTTTATTTCTCTTATATATCAGTTTTATTTTAGAACGTTTATGACTTTATGTAATCAACTTGAATTGTTCACACAAAACTAGAGTATGTTTGTGACTTGTGCAAAGGGGTAGACATATATATATGACAGTGTAGCAAGACACGTAGACCCTCACACATATAAATAGATGCAAACCTATTTATATTCTCCCCTCTTTATTCCCATCTTCTTCTTCTTCTTCTTCTTCTTCTTCTGTTCCCCATCTTCAAGCCCTAAAACCTTCTCCGATCTTCAATTCAATTTCCAAATTAGGGGTTTTTCATCACTCCAATGGCAACTTCCACCACCAGCAATGTCTACATACAGGTCATCGAGGACGTCATCAACAAAGTTCGAGAAGAATTCATCAACAATGGCGGTCCTGGTGAAGGCGTTCTTACCGAGCTTCAAGGAGTGAGTTTTTTTCCCTATTTTGTTAAATTCCGGTTGTGTTTTGACGTTTTGTTTAGTTAGATCTGGTTTTGATGTGTTTTGATTGTTGATTGGATCTGTGATTGTGTAGTTATGGGAGTTGAAGATGATGCAGGCTGGGGCTATAGTTGGTCCGATTGATAGATCTGCTGTTTCTAAGTCTATGGCGCCTGGTGTTGCGGCGAGTACTGTTCATGATCTTAATGTGCCGTATGAAGGTCCGGATGAGTATGAAACGCCAACTGCTGATTTGCTTTTTCCTCCGGTGAGTTATCTGTTTCTGTTTTGTAAGCTATGTGATGATTGTTTTGATGTGTGCTGGTTTGATTGGTTGCCTCTGTTTTGTTATTTTGTAAGCGGATAATATGCAATTGTGGGCTGTTTTGAGAAAATTTCACCATCTAGAAGTTAAGATCATTGCTTACGTGTTTGTCTTGTTGTGGAGTGGGTGATGTATGGGGAATTTAAGACATGTGTTGTTCATAGTTGAGTGTCTTAGCTATGCAAAGAGAATTAAATTTCGTTGCATTAATGATGATAAATGGTTATTAATTATTAGAACATGTGTTATCAAGTGTGACCAGGGGTTGACCACCCTCCATCATGCCCGATTGCACCTCCTTCCCACACCCCACTCAGCGTGACCACCAAGTGATGAGCTTGGTGTGAACATCATCACGGCGTGAGAGAGAGGAAGACATCTATCTTTCTGTTTATTTTTCTAATTTCAACCAGTAACAATAATCCACATCACCATTCCCCTTTTCATTCCCTCAATCACTTGATGGTTAAGCTACATGGCACATTTTTTTTTTTTACTTACACCCGCCATGCGTACGCCATCAAGCCTCGATAACGCATGGTCTTATGATCATCAACCAAGTACAATTAGATATTATGCTTTCTCTATTTCATTTATTGTTCATACTTTCATTTTTTGTTTTCTTAAGTGGGATGTTATGTACAGACACCATTGCAGACTCCAATGCAAACACCTTTGCCTGGTCAAACACCATTGCCTGGAACAGCTCAAACACCTTTACCAGGTACCATGGATAATTCATATAACATACCCACTGGAGGTACTCCCATCACCCCGAGTGATTATTCTTCTATTGAGAATGGAGCTTTAAACAATGCTGGGAGGCCTAGCGCATACATGGCAAGTGCACTTTTCCTATCCTCTTCATTAGCTATGCAAAATATATTTTTGGCAAAAATCATTCTGTTGGTTATATATTTTTATATTACATTGTTTTTTCATTCTGAATTTTAGAGCATAATATGTTTCAAATAGAAAACATAATTTTATTTGATGTAAATATTTTTGGTGATTGAAGTGGTATACTTATAAAATTACAATTCATTGTACAGCACGCACCATCACCCTGGATAAACCAAAGGCCTCCACTTGACGTGAATGTTGGTAAGATCTCTTTGAATGGTGATATTAACCATGTATTGCATGAATCATAGGTTTCACTATTTTATGATTTTACTAATGGATAATATTGTTGCAGCCTACGTGGAAGGCCGTGAGGATGTAGACAGAGCAGCGGCGGCCAACCAACCAACAACTCAGGTTAGCTCTGTGATATTTATGATGATTATTTTGGAATAATCTTTTGAGTTACACTTTCCTCCTCACTTGTTACATGAATATAATTATGACCACAACCACTTTTTTTGTTTATATTCAAGAAAGTGATACTTTTAAACGAGAAAACTAAAGATCAAACAACATTTACTTTAATGCATATCATCAGTAAAAATGTCATTAATTGCATGTTTCTTTTTTAATAACCCATATGATGATATGAAAATAATTCCATTGTGTTCTGCTGGCAAGAATCAAAGTACACTTCTAACAAGTGGCTAATGGTTAGTAAGCAACTTTGGCCTGGACTTTTTGGATGTTTTGTGCACTAACATCTTTCTAATTTTAGAAAACAACCTTTTTCATATAATAATTTTTGCAACACATAAAAGGACAAATATATGGAGAATTGAGTATTTGATAGATAGTATATGGATATCTGCAACTGGTAGTTTTTTTCTTAATTTCTTTTCCTGATGATTAGTTTTACTTGCTTAGATCTTCAACACTTGCCTACCTGTTCAGTTTCAACATTAAAATAATAAGTAAACGATTTTCTTAGTTGTGTTTTGGTCAGTTCTTATTTATTACTATTATTACGTGTCTGTGGTTTGTTAGTATGCAAGGCTAAATATCTTATTTATTACTATACCTTTTTTCGCTTTTTTGTGCTAAAGTACCAGTGAAATACTGACATGAGGTTATAAATGCAATTACTTTAATTTAAAGATAAACAATATAATTCAAAGTTCAAACCTTTGAAATTAGAGGCTTGAGTAAATCTGTTGCTACTTAAGGAGGTGGTATGACCAACACCCTTTTCTTTAGATTGTTGTGGCGTATATACTCTACTAGCATAAGTAGGCCATGCCCTGTAAGCTCTATCAACAGATGCCCATGATAAGTCATCAACATCGAATACAAAATCTGTAGCATCAATCACTCACTACTTTCATCATTTTATTGCAAAGGTATAGGATTTGTGGTGTCCTTTCTTTGATACTCGGTTTCTCTTCTTAGTAAGAAGCTGTTAAAATCTATAAATTTTAGTTAGTTAATGACATTACATGTTGGAAGACTAGATTGATCACATATGTTATCTTTTGTGTTTATTGAGTGTATACTCTTCAATTGTAGGATTTCTTTCTTTTATCTGCTGGAAAACGGAAGCGGGATGAGCTGTCTTCACAATATCGTCCAGGTGGATATATTCCTCAGCAAGATGGAGCTGCAGATGTGTTAGCAGATAAACTTGAGGTAAAAAATATCTGTTGTTGACCGGATATGTTTATTTTAATTGTTACAAATACATTTCCTCATCTGTAACTAAGCATTAAAATGAATTAGTTACATAAGGAAGCATCATCATGGAAGTAAAGACTTCCAGCATGTATCATATGCTGCTTGTGAACTCTTAGTGTATAATTGATTGATGGCTGAATGTGTTTTTATCCAGTAATATTTGCTTAAAAGTTCTTTACTCTTATCATTAAGTTTCTGTTAGAAAAATAATTACTTTCACCAGGATTTTTTAACACTTGCCATATGTGCAAAAGAGATGACTTTTTATTAAAGTTTTTAGTCTTTCCCAGAAACTGTTGCATCCTTTTTAGGATAAATAAACCAAAAGGGGTGCTCGTTTTATTTTTAGATAGTCTTTGCATATGTACACCTTCAATAACAAGCTTTTCAATATTATATGTAACTTACTTTTTAGATTAATGTCTTCTCATATGATCCCACACATTTGTATTTCATCATTAATGGCTTTTTTTACTGTGTACTTTATGTTCTTTTTATTTTGGTATGATGTAGTGTTTGACTTATGCTTGGTTTCTCAGGTTGGTCAAGGAAGCATTCCTCAACTGGATGGGCCTATTCCTGATCCTTATGATGATGCACTGTCTACCCCGAATGTAAGAATGTCTTGTAAAACCTTTTTTAGTTTTTTTAATTGTCTAATGACATCTATATATGTTATATACTTATGTATCTCATTTCCGGGAAAAAAAGGAAGGTATGTACTAGCTGTGTTTGGGTGGTTATGTTTCTGTAATTCTCCTATATGTGCATGCATACATTGACACACAAGCACCCAATATATCATTATCGTCTGCAACACTGCATTATTGTCTAAGCCTTGCATGAAGCTGGACCGGTGGTGTGGTAATAAGAAACCTATGAATCATAAAAATGACGGTTTAAAGTGACAGTTTTTAGCATGGGACTCTGAACTCCTAGATTATGAGCTTTTAAAGACAATTAGTATGCTCATTATGATTGTAAAAACAGTATAGTTGCAACAATCTAGATCTTTGAATAAAACTAACTTCTGCAATTAATATGTTCATTATGATTGTAAAAACAATATAATTGCAACAATCTAGATCTTTGAATAAAACTAACATCTGCAAATGTCAGCATTCATTTGTTACTAACTAAATACCGTCTTGTGACTGAAGATTTACAACTATCAAGGTGTTGTCAATGAAGACTACAATGTAGCAAACACACCCGCTCCACCAGGTAACTAATTTTGTGGTGTAACTTGAAATAAATATTTTTTTGCTTGTTTTTTGGGTCTGATTTGGTATTTTGTGCTGTTTAAATCCGTTTAGAGCTACAAGCACAGACTCCTGCTTTGATCAATCAGAACGATGCTTTAGATGATGATGAAGATGAGCCTTTGAACGAAAATGACGATGATGATGATCTTGATGATGTTGACCAAGGCGAGGAACTGAATACTCACCATTTGGTTCTTGCTCAGTTTGACAAGGTATGTCAGACAGGGTATTTTTGTCATTTTACAGAACATGGGAAATAAAAATTCCAAAACAGTGAATTCAAGGATGCATTGTTAAATAAACACAGTCAAGGGATGGAATTCGTAATTCTACCAAACTGTAAAGACCACTTAGATTACTGTAAAGTTTTATCATATCATATTTTTTCTTTCAAACGCTAAAATTATCATATTTTGTCCATGACTAAACTTTTAAAAGGGTATATAGAGAATTTATATTTTTCTTTATACTCCCTCCATGTTTTGAGCTGAATAATATGATGATGAATCTGGCCATGCTAAACTAATAAAAAAATTAAGAATCAAATTGACATCGGTACTCATAAAGGCTAAGTTCTAACCTCTATCAAGTCTTTTTTTTAACAATCCTTTTTGTTTTTGTTATATTTGCTTGCTTGTTTTATAGGTAATTAATAAATAAGGACATGTGGCATCTTAAATTGTGTGTGCATTTGTTACAAAATGTTTCTTTTAATTTTAAATTATTATGTTAATTGAGCAGGTGACTAGAGCCAAGAGCAGGTGGAGGTGCACTCTCAAGGACGGCATCATGCATATAAACAACAAAGATGTTTTGTTCAATAAGGTTTGTCATACTTATTTCAAACTGGAATTGTTATCAATTCACCCTAAAATCCAGTTACTTTTTTTTCACCCTGTTTAAGTTCAATCAACTTTCTGAGTTGGTGAATTTAGATTTGTTTATTATCTCAAATGGGTCAGTTTAATTTACTTTATTTAAAAGTGATACAGGTCAAACAGGTTTAAAGTCACCTATAATCTCTTTTTGCGTACAAACCTCCTAAATTGTTAACCAAATATTTGAATTAATATTGTAATTATATTTTGTTGTAATAATAATGAACAGATTAATTATTCATAATCTTATTAAAATGGACAACAGGTGATTGTGGATCAACTCATCCCAACCCCGAAAACCCGTACAAAAAGTGTCACTGTTGACTCGTTTTGTAACCCGCTTTTTGCCTTGACCCGTTTTACTCATTCTGCTTTTCTATCTCAGGCAACTGGAGAGTTTGACTTCTGATAAGGCTCAAACAACCATAACTTACCAACTGTTGACTGGCCGGGCTTGGAGAAAAATGTAGAGAAATGATGGTCTCATTTAAGTGAAGAAAACCAAACTTAATTGCGGTGGTTGATGTTTATGAGGTGAAAAGGGTTACCTGATGTATATAAACTTGGAGAGCTTCTTGTTTTGGTCCTAGTATTAATGGGCTATACCTTTTTAGTCCTATGAAAAAACCACATCTTTCATGGGACAAGTAATTACAATTATACCTTCTGAGATTTTGGTCAACTTTCGTATTGAACCGCATCATTTATTTTAAATGTTAATGCTTTAATTGTGATTTTCTTGAAGAAAAATCGTGGTTATTCATTGCATCCAATTGATTAAGGGGTTAAGTTTAAGTAGAGGTGGAAAAAAATTGGTTCAAAAACCGGCAAACAGACCCACCGGTTAGGGTTGAACACTTGAACCTGATATGTTGGTTTGTAATCTGTTTTGTTCAAACCAGTTTGAACGAGCAAAATTGATCAAAAACTGGAATTGAATGAACTGAACCAAATGCCTCCTGCAGAATCCGATTTCAAAAAATCGACGATCACACTTCCAGGGTCTTTAATAACATATCCGCGGGTCGTGTCAATATTACCAACTTGTTGCTTGTGTCAATATTTCTGGTAGTTAACTTTTGACATGTTAGAGAGGGTTGATAGTTAGTTGCACAACCAATCCACCTAATGGGAATCAATCCTTGATGAAGTACATAAAGTACATGTGTTTAGACGAAGAGATTCTCCATCATACCAATCCATCTTCTATATACTTGACCTCTGAGATACAATCATACAAGGAAGATACATGTCACACAAGCTTAAAGATACTCATGAATCAAGCTTCTGGAGTGGAGTGGGATGGATATGCTTAGATTGTTGACAAAGAAAAATTTCTCTGTAACTCTTTAGAAACTTGTTGCAATTTTTACTCGTTTACTTGAAATACGTCATGCATTGACAACACTATCACACGATAATAACTAAAAAGTACATTTTGCTTATGAAGTGAAGAATCATTTACACTTATGCTTATACTTGATGCTTTATTCAAGAGTTGTGTAAGTGTTTTTCCCCGGTTATAAACTTCTACTTGATGTGTATTTCAGGCATTGTGTAGCATTTTTTCTTCCTTTTATATCTTAATCATTCTCTAATGCTTAATTGAAAACTTCATAAAAAAACCACAATTACGAACCATAATTTACTGCTCATAATAAGCTTCATAACATCAAACAAAAAAGAATATGAAACATTGAAGACAAAACCATCAATTTTTTAAATACATAAAAAAGTAGACTAGAATGTAGAAACGGTAGCAAACCCAAAGTTAACAACAAATAATCAAGCTCAGGGGGTGTAAAAATGATATCACCATGGCTACAACGAATGTCACGTCATGTAGACATCGACACCACATCATCATCCTCGTTGTCATCTTTCTCAAAGGAGATGTCGTATGATAAGAGAGAAAGAAGAAACACTTTTATACACCAATGCCTAAAATACCCAAATTGCCCTTAGGAGTGAAAACCCTAAAACACCCTTAGAGTTATTAGACCCGATTAAGATAACATCTATCCTCTGAAACAAGATCGTATATTTGTTGTTCAAAAAAAATTATTGGTTAAATCACCATATTATCAATATAAAGTATAATTAAATAAAAAAAAAATTGAAATAAGAATGATAAATGAACTAGGTGGATGAGAGGTAAATGAAAAATTGATGACTTTGAGAAAAATTTAAGGTATGTGAATGATGTGCAAAGTCAATGAAATTTCTTATTGATTTTTACTTTTTAGTTTTATGGTAACTTTAATTTCTTCGTGGCATTGTAACGAGTATTTGATTATCTATCTTTGTATTATACATATTTTTTTGTTGGGTTCCTTTTGAGCTTTTTTTTTCTTATATTTTATTAAGTTTAAATTATTAAACCGCTCATGTTAATGTCGTCATCACAAATCAAGGTTTCATAGTTTATTCTAAAGTTTTTAACATTATATCAACGTCTATCTCGTAACACGTGTGAAACCGATCCAATTGTGCGACTTGTTTCTAAACCCTTTCGTTAGTATGATATTGTAAATCTCGTCGAGTTCAAACGAGACATTGGACTTACCTACTCACTCTTAAACCCTTTTTCTCAACCTCTCTCTCTCTCTCTCTCTCTCTCTTTTTTTTCTTCTTATCTCCAATGGCGTCAATTTCCGCCGGCACAGGCCAATTCTTCACTCTTCGTAAACCTAAATCCCGATCAAACTTAACGTCTCCGGTATCCGCCGTATCCATCACCACATCCACTATCACATGCCAAAAAATCTCCTCTCAAAACCCTAACAAACCCTCAAAACCTCGGCATTCTAAATCGCCTCTGTTTTACGTTAAAAATCTCGCCGTTTCCGCTGCCGCCGGTGTCCTATTTCACGTCGCGTATAAAAATCCTTCACTAATCGGTGGTGGTGTTTCCGGTGGCGGTGGTGGTGGTTTTTCCGGCGGCGGAGGCGGCGGCGGTGGTGGTGGAGGCGGTGGAGGAGGGTGGTGGAGGAGGCTGCTTTCACCTGAAGCTAATGCAGATGAAAATCAGTCACCAGAATGGGACTCGCATGGGCTACCTGCTGATATAACAGTTCAGTTGAATAAACTTGATGGATTTAAGAAATATAAGGTATCTGAGCTTGTGTTTTTGGATAAAGTTAAATCTGTTGTTGTAGGTTCAGATGATTCGTTTTTCGAAATGGTTTCGATTAAAGCTGGTGGTGTTTACACCAAAGCTCAGCTTCAGAAAGAGCTTGAGACTTTAGCTACTTGTGGTATGTTTGAGAAGGTTGATTTAGATGCTAAAACTAATGCGGATGGGACAATTGGATTGACGGTTTCGTTTACGGAGTCGACTTGGGAAGAGGCTGATCACTTTAAGTGTATTAATGTGGGGTTAATGCAGCAGTCGAAAGCGGGCGATATTGATGAGAACATGACTGAAAAGGAGAAACATGATTATATGAGGAATCAAGAGAGGGATTATAGGAGGAGGATGGATAGGGCGAGACCTTGTATGTTGCCGAAATCGGTTCATGGTGAGATTGTGCAGATACTTGGTCAGGGTAATGTGAGTGCTAGAATGTTGCAGAATATTAGAGATAGGGTTCAGAAATGGTATCATGATGAAGGGTATGCTTGTGCTCAGGTTGTGAATTTTGGGAATTTGAATACGAATGAGGTTGTTTGCGAGGTGGTGGAAGGTGATATTACAAGGGTTGTGATTCAGTTTCAAGATAAACTTGGAAATGTTTGTGAAGGGAACACTCAAATTGGAGTTGTGAAGAGAGAATTGCCTAAACAGGTAATTCTTACCAGCCGTATATAACTTCGTCTATTATTGTGTCATCATATGTTTTGCTATTATCATTTTGTTGTTTAGGTCTTTGCTATTATGTCTATTATTAGTAATCTTGCGAGTTTTTCACCAGCATTTTTATAGAAAAGCAAAAAATTGCTTTAGTTTCTTTATAAAAGGTTTGAACACAATTGAAAATGATCTTTTGCAGGCTTGCGTCCCATTATGGTCTAGAAAAAACACAAACAACTATTTTTATTGCAAGCTTTGTTTCAAAGTTTTCATAATCTACAAATGTGGTATGTGAACATAAACAGTCTATTTTTATAGCATTGGTTTGAGGATTCAGGGACAAAGAAAAGAAGTTTTGGTCTTTATAAAGCGTTTTATTTTTTGAAACAATTTGTTACGAAACAAAAATCAGAACAGTGCTTAAAAATATATATATATATATATATATATATATATATATATATATATATATATATAGAGTGAGGTTCACCTACATAGTGTTATAAATCTAAGAAGGCTAAGAAGCAATAAGAGATTGACATGTGGCATCTAGGAAAATTAGGAGAGGGGGTATTTTAGTCATGCCCACTTTTTTAAATATTCTCTCTCCACATGCAAGTCACATGTCAATTCCCCCACTTTTTTAAAACGTTTATAACTTTTACATACGACATTATTTTTTTAAACAAATTACACCATAAAAACGAGAATTTTTTTCTCTTTAAAACGCGTATAATATTGATATATAAAAAACGAACTTTTTTTTTCACAATTTTTCAGCTCATTGTGTCTAACGTCAGGTCATTGTGTCTTTCATCAGGTCATTGTGTGATTGTGTCATCCGTAAGGTTGTTGTGTCATTCATCGGGTCATTGTGTAATCTTATTTGACAAGTATTACACAATGATCTAATAATAATTACACAATAACACAAAAAGTATTTCAAAGATCTTGCTCTCACATCATCCTCCTTAAAAAATAAATAAACAAAACTTAAAAAAACTACTATTTTCTCATTGTGTCTTTTTTCATTGTGTCTAATTTAAAAAATAAAAAAAACGGTAATTTTTTTAATTTTTTTTAATTTTTCGTTTATTTATTTTCTGAAAGAGGAATACATGGGGAACAAGGTCTCCGAACCACTTTTTTCAAATTTGATTTATATTGTGAGTTATAATTTTTTTAAAAGTGTCATTGTGTCTTTGTTTACCATTGTGTCATTCTCACACTTTGTAACAAAAAATGACGTTGTCTTTGAACATTTCTCAAACACATATTAACAATTTGTGACACGGTGATAATTTCTAAACACATAATATGACACAACAAATATTTATAATAAGATGATATTATATAATGACTTAAGAATGAACCGATAAAAGTGATATTTCACTAGTTATAATAAAACACAATCACATGATCTTACACAAGGACTAGACAAGTGCCAAATTTTTTTTTATTTTTTATATATCAATATTATACGCGTTTTAAAGATAACAAAACGCTTGTTTTTTTGGTATAATTTTTTTAAAAAAATAATATCGTATCCAAAAGTTATGAAAGTTTTAAAAAAAGTGGGGGAATTGGCATGTACCTTGCATGTGGAGAGAGAAAGTCAACAAAAGTGGCTATGACTAATGTACCCTTTCACCAATTTCTTTTCCTACAAATTGATCTCAACCATTAAAAAAGAGATCTAAAGGTCATAAATCCTTCTTAGCCTTCTTAGATTTCCAACACTATGTAGGATAACTCTCCTCTATATATATATATATATATATATATATATATATATATATATATATATATATATATAAACAGAAAATGAAAGCCAAACGAGGCTTTGCAAGATTTTAGTTAGCAAAGATAGATGATAAGACGGTATTGCTAGATTGTAATTTTTTTTCTTTCTGGATGCTGTTTTGATACAAGAGTTAATGGGCTTGATGCGCTTCCATGTTTGCATATCATTGTAGATATTTTTTTAATTATACATCATGATAATGTGGCTTGCAGCTTCAAAAAGGGAATGTTTTCAACATTGAAGCTGGGAAGCAAGCATTGCGTAACATTAATTCTCTATCTCTATTTTCAAATATTGAAGTCAATCCACGCCCAGATGAGAAAAATGAGGGGGGGATTATTGTTGAAATTAAACTTAAAGAGTTGGAGCAAAAGTCAGCTGAAGTCAGTACTGAATGGAGCATTGTTCCAGGACGTGGTGGTCGTCCTACTTTGGTATATTACCTTCTGAAGTTTTGTTAAATGCTTTTATCTCATGCAGTATTTCTTATTGAATGTATTTATCTGTTATGGAATGCTTAGGCTTCAATCCAGCCTGGTGGAACTGTATCTTTTGAGCATCGAAACATCAAGGGGCTTAATAGATCTCTTCTTGGCTCTGTGACAACTAGTAACTTTCTTAATCCACAGGTATGTTTCTGATTTTTATAGTTCCTTTTGTTAACTTCTAAAAGATATAGAGGTGGCAAATTGGGCTGGGTTGGGTACTCGGGTTATGGGTCAGAACGGGTAGGTAGTTCTACGGTTGAAGCAGTTCAGTCTCGGTTGACCCAAAGCATCATTTGTTTAACTTATTTTCTATGTTTGTTATAAAATATCAATGAGTCAAATGTGATTAAGAAGTTGCTCTTATTTCAGATTTTCAGGGATAATTTCATATATCCCCATCACCCTCTTTTTTGAGGAACTGATTTACAACGTTTTTTATGGTTAAAGATACATTTTTGGCAATATGCAAGTTTCAATCAACCCGAACCATTTCATCTTTATTGTTCAAGCCACTTGTTTTTTCAATTGTGTGTCAAAACTCAAAAGGGACAAAATATTTAAAAAAAGAGAAGTTACTCAAATATATTAAAAGATGTTATCTCAAAACTGACATGTCTAGTAGTTTTATTTGTGTATAAAGTACATGTTAGAATTGCTTTTGGCGAGAGTTTTACCCAAACTGGTCAAAATCGCTACCTCATTTTTGTCAAGAACAGTGTTAACAAACAGGTTTTTGCAGGACGATCTAGCCTTTAAGCTTGAGTATGTGCATCCTTATTTAGATGGGGTATCTAATCCCCAAAACCGCACCTTGCGCACAAGTGTTTTCAACAGCAGAAAGCTCAGCCCAGTTTTCACAGGTGGGCCTGGAGTAGATGAAGTCCCTCCTATTTGGGTTGATAGAGCTGGCATCAAAACCAATATTACTGAGGTAAATAACTACTTTACTCTTATTATTGTCATTATTCTTTGTGCATTATGCTAAATATATACATTATCCAGAATTTCACTCGTCAAAGCAAAATTACGTATGGGATTGTAATGGAAGAGATTACAACACGTGATGAAAGTAGTCATATTTCTTCAAATGGTCAAAGGGTTTTGCCTAGCGGTGGTATCAGCGCAGATGGTCCGCCAACTACACTAAGTGGCACCGGTATAGACCGAATGGTATTTGCACAAGCAAATATTACAAGAGACAATACAAAGTTTGTCAATGGAGCAATTGTTGGTGAGAGGAATGTATTTCAGGTCAGTTTTCTAGATTAATGTTGTATGAGGGTTGGTCAGGATAGGTAACATGTCAGGACCAATTTATGTCCTAAACTATTTAATATTTAAGTTGAGTTAAAACCAGCTGGGTCAATTTGGGTATACTCACAAGTCACGGCCATATTTTTGCCCTTCTTTTTAAGTTCTATGTATATTTAATGTGTTAAATGCTTTTATGATGACTTTTGACTCATTTGACAAGCAAGTCCGCACTCTATTTTCATTTTAACAATTTTTCTAATTTTTAGATTTTCGACCTTTCATAGGCAAAGTTAACACTCACATCTATCTATTATCCATAAATGGGTTGAAAAAATTTCATGGTAACAATCAAAAGTCATTCCTCTTTTTCAAGCCTATGTGCTCATGAAATATATATCATAATCAGCTAGAAATCACATATCAGCTAATAGGCACTGGTGAAACTTGGCAACTTTTTTATATAAATAGATTGGCTATGCTTGAACACTTGAACTGTCAACACCTCTTATTTCTTTATTTTGGAGTTTATTAAGTATATAATTTCTCAAATGAAATCATAAAATCTTTATTGCTAAATAATATTCTGTTTTTTTTTATATATAAAAGATCTGGGAGGCTTAACAGTTAAGAACATGTTGGGTGACTTTTGGCCTGTTTCATCATTTAACCCATTGGAGAATAAAAACAACCCAAATCAACCAAATATTAAATGTACATATCGAAATTATCGCATCTAAGTGTTTTAGTTTGGCCATTTTTTGAAACTTGAAATACGTACTAACATGGACAAAGTTTTGCTAAAATTGCAGGTGGATCAAGGTTTGGGAATTGGCAGCAAGTTTCCATTTTTCAACCGTCACCAACTCACATTGACAAGATTCATCCAACTGAAGCAAGTTGAAGAAGGCGCTGGCAAACCACCTCCGCCTGTGCTTGTTCTTCATGGTCATTATGGTGGTTGTGTGGGAGACCTTCCTAGTTATGATGCGTTTACACTTGGTGGGCCCTACTCTGTTAGGGGTTACAACATGGGAGAGATTGGTGCTGCTAGAAACATCCTAGAGGTACAACATGTCCATTGCTTTTATATAGATAACCTAACCTGAACACAACCCATTTATCAGTAAACGGTTTGAAGTTTCTTCCCTTTTACAGATGCAATTTGACATGATTTGTGTGGATAAAAGATAACTTTTCAATACTCCTTAGTGTGATAAAAGTTGCAGGATTAGAGTGTGCGCAAAGTTTTAAATACATGGTTATCTAGTTGCCAGTTTTTTGTTTGGCACCATTCAGTTATTACAAATTATAGGGAATCTTGATGACTTAAATCAACATATCTTTGTTGACATTTTGACAATGGACATTCTTGAAACATAAGACCGTACAGGGCCCAGGAGTTTAGTCTTATGCAAACTTCTATGTTGTACATATTCCTAAATTGACTTTTTTGACTGAGTTATGTTCTATTTTTACTTCTAATGAATTAGTTTTGATTTGTGTTATGGAAATGTTAGCCCATTGTTAGTTTTTCTATAAGCATATTAGGTTTCTGATTATATCAGGCCAAAAAGTTCAATTTTGTGTAATCAGTTGCATGCAACATTATTAAAGAATAAAGTTGCCTAAATCACTCTTAATTCTAATATTCAAGACTATTGCTCCCAAGATGTATGTGTTTTGTCATTCTTGATATTAATATTTAAATTTTTAGTATTTGTCAAACACTCAAATGAGGTGATAATTCAATGGTTAGTTCAAACAACATATCCAAAGCCCATCTACAGTATGTTTTAACATAACACGTTTATCTACTAGCTTGTCCCTAACCAATGACCAAAATCGCCATTTTTTACAGCTTGCTGCTGAAATACGCGTACCAGTGAGAAACACACACGTATATGCATTTGCAGAGCATGGGAATGATTTGGGGAGTTCGAAAGACTTGAAGGGAAATCCTACTGAGGTCTACAGGCGCATGGGTCAGGGTTCATCCTTTGGTGTTGGTGCCAAACTAGGGTTAGTTCGAGCAGAATATGCCATTGATCACAATTCAGGGACAGGTGCCTTATTTTTCAGGTTTGGTGAAAGATTTTGAGGCTTGTTTAACCTGAGTCTTTTTTTATCTGGTTTTGCGGTTTGGATAGAAAGATTTTGTAGAAAGTTTGGAACAATTTGAGATGAAGGAATAATTGGCGTGTCTAGTATCTGATGTTTTGATTGGGAGAGCTCATGTACTGTAGTCAGTAACTTGGTTTATTGGCACTTGATTTTTTATTGCTGACAAATCGGTTCGGTTCACTTTATGGTTTAGCGAGTTAGTGGCATCAAGGAGTGTAAGAAATAAGAAAATGTTCCTTTTCAAGTTGGATAGTAGAGTTGTACAGAAGAAATTGATTTTCGAACTAGAAGTGGTTTGTAACTTGAAACCAACCCGACTAAGAAATCAGTTTGTATAAGAACTAGTTCAACCTGTCCGGTTGAGATCAGTTTGAGTACCACTCTTTTGAAATCGGTTAAAACAAAACTGAACCGATCAAAAATCGAAACTGATCATTTTCTTCTTGGAAGCTAGTCTTGAAGCGAAACAGGTTTGGGCAAAAATCGGTTACTCTGCCGTTGACCAAATAAAAAACTGGTTTATGAAATTGTTTGATTTTACATTTTTATTCCTTTACAAGGTAAGAACCCGTGTACTATAAGAGGTAGAACATAAATTTTATACGGTAATAATTTTTCATGAGTAAAATAATCGAGAAGAAACAAAGAAAACGGTGGAGGCAACCAAAAAAGACGTCGGATGCGGTTGAATGACAATTGTCGAATGAGCTAACAACCTTGTTATAAAATTTCAAGGGTTATAATGTAACCATTACAATAAGGTCATTCTAATTTAATGTCTAAAATGTAAAACACTAAAACATACAAAAACTATGGTGGCCAAAATGTAAAATAATAAAAATACACTATTCATAAAAGTTTTCATTTTAACATATAGTAATGGGTAAAAATCAATATTTTACATCCAAGTATCGAGAACGATATACTCTCCAATGCAAACTAGCATTTTTACAGTTTCATCGACCATTAGAAATTTAAATTAAGTTACGACTTATTTTTTTCCACTATGCAATATAGCATTTTACGGTTTCAACAACTTCTTTACTTTGTCATTTTCATTCATCGTAATGTCACTTGTGTGTAAAATTAACAACTCTAATAAAGAAAATGAATTCATCTATGTGATAAATACAAGAATGAAATGGTTAACATGGAAGACGAGTATGTTTATCAAAAACATAAAAGAATGAAGACCAACATCAACAATCGTCACCATTACGTGGTTAATAACTTTTACACGGTTCTCGATCTTCAAAAGTCAAATATCACATTTATATTATGCGTCCTTTTAATTTCTAATGATGATATTTTTTTTCAATATTGACTTATTGTTACTAAGTGATGAACTTAAGTACTTAACCCAACCCATTAAACCTATTAATATTTTTTTTGAATTATATTAAAGTCGAGCACCTAAACAATAAAAATTCATAAATTGACACCTCGACGAAAGATTTCGTTACAACTGCACCAACAAACCAAACACCCTATTAATAGCTTGCTATACATGGGGCGGTGGAATAAGTCAATAACCAATACGTTTGATCAAAACCAAGAAAAAGATATTGGCCAAAAATATCTAAGTCGGTACTTTTCACCTCATATTTCCTTCCTAAAGAAGATTTAAACAATAAAATATCCACATAAATATCTGCCAACAGTACCACTTTATTACTACTTATATTATTATTATTATTTTTCATTTTTCTTTTTCAACTTGTTCATAGTTTTATATCCAATTCATGATTGATTGATTGATTCAAGTTTAGTTTGTTCAAATTTGATATCATCTTAACTAATTTATGGCGGAAGAAGTGAGAATCACCGATCACGATGCCGGAGAAGAAACTATTTCAGAGTGGGAAGACGGCTTACCAACCGGAGACGATTTAACTCCGTTGTCACAGTCGTTGATCTCATCGGAGCTATTATACGCCTTCAACATCACGCCGGAGCCGTACCGGAGTATCATTGACGTCAATCGCGCTTCACAAAACACGCTTACGGATCTGCAACACTCGTCGCTCACCAGATTTGATAGTTCAAAGCTGTCAGGTAATAATGATAAAGCAGGAGGAGATGAAATTGTTGTTGAAGGTGAAGAAACCGCCGATCTGATACCCGGTGGTGAAGAAATTGAAACTGATTTGAAAGGTGATGATGATGCAACTGATCTCAATTCTAGGGCTTCGAAACGACCTCGTTTGGTATGGACACCGCAATTGCATAAACGATTCATTGAAGTTGTTGCGCATTTAGGCGTGAAAAACGCTGTTCCTAAAACGATTATGCAATTGATGAACGTTGAAGGATTGAGCCGTGAAAATGTTGCGAGTCATTTGCAGAAGTATAGATTGTATCTCAAGAGGATGCAGACGACGTCGTCTTCTTCTGATCATCATTTCGCTTCAACTCCGGTGACTCATCATATGCCATATTCATCACAACAACATATGGTTCCAAATTCCGGATTCAATTATAACACACAGCGGAGAAATAAGTTCGATTCAGGTTCATCTTATCACCATACTATGACTCATAACAACAATTAGAAACTGGTTAGCTGCTTCTAATTTCTTTTTGTATACACTTTGAATCAATCAATCAATCGATCGATCGATCCTTTGTTTTTCTGCTTTATGATTATATATTTTATTTATATTCTCAAATTCGACTTTTAGATTACAAAAATGCTTGAAATTGAAGCTTAGGACTAGTGAGTGGACACCATTATTGTTTGTGCTGTAATGGTTTTTGAACATTCAACACTTGGTACGCTGATAATAAACTAGAGATGTGGTCGGTCGGCGCGATATTCGGTCAAGTCTCAATGACTTTTCATACGTTTTGATAAAAAAAATGTTTTATGTCTCGCACGTCACAGTTAAAAGTCGTAGTTCGTCATGTATTAAAATACAAACATATATTCAAACGTAAAGTCAAAATGATAACTAACTTAAAGTTGGGATGTTAAAATCATAAATATCTGGTATAAAGGTCAAAGTTGAAATTAAAATCGTAAATATATCAAAGCTAATGATATGAGATGTCCTATTTACACACCTAACAATCTAACCAAACACTCATTTAACGCTCGTTAAGTCTTTAACGGGCCGTTATACTATAAACGTAATTATAAAATAAAAAAATAAAAAAAAATTAAAAATAAAAAAACAAATTAAAAATTCTAACGGCCGTTAGATGCTTAACGGACAGTTAAAATTATAGGTAATTTTTTTAATTTCAAAAATGACCATTTTGTAAAACAATTATATGTATCATTTAGATTATTCACTTGGAACATATGAGAAACTCAAATGTATCCTTATATATATATATATGAGAAACATACTTTATTATTTCTTTTTATTGAAAAGATAAAATAAATACTGCAAAATATATGACCTAAATCGTGGATATTATCATCCAACATATCTTCTTTACCCTCTTTTTGAACAAGAGAAAAGAAAAGACAAGCACAAAGAAACTCAAAATTATATATTATCGTCATCCATGTCTCATACAACTACTTTTAATTTATTTTTATAACCTTATAATTGCATATGGTTATCATAACCTTGTTCTTTTTAGTTTTGAAACACAAAGTAATCGTCACATAAAATTTATAATTATTGAAAATTTCACACTATAACATGTTAGGAACTTTTGAACTATGTGATATTATAATAATACAATTTAATTGCCATAATAATTATTGCAAATTTCGTTAAAGGCCTAACAAACCGTTATACTACAAATGCAAAAAAAATTAACATCTAACCGCCGTTAAAGGCTTAACGGGCAGTTAAATAGATTTAACGGCCGTTAAGTACTTAACGGCCGTTAAAAGAATGGATGGATAGAAAGATTGAGTGTGTAAATAGATAGAGCCTATAAAAATACATGTCAAAAAGCCATGGAAGTTACTGGCGGACTTTCAAACATATTATTGTATAGAGTTTATAGAATTAGATGCACAATGGTGTAAATTAAAAAACAAGTAAAACTTGCTTATGATAATATCAAACTTTTAGATGCTCTTTTGAGTTTTGACTCTTGACAATCGTGTAAAATTACTTTGGTATACCATCTGAGTAGAATAAAATATAAAATGTTGTTAAATAAAATGGTACACGGGTCTTAATTGGGTTTCTAAAGTTGCTTCATTCGGATATATAACTTTTTTTAGCGATGTTTCGAGATAATTTTAAATTAATTAACTCGTATTTTTGTTTCGATCAAAAGCTTAAAACGTCGGTTTAAAATTAAATAATAATAATGCCGTTAGTTTTTTTAACAGTCGTCTGTTGGTTGTTAAAAGTGAAAAGTTGAGACCCTTACTAGTTAATTTGTTTGTCGGGACCGATAAAGACAATTTAAAACCAATACAGTAATTTGTTACAAACAGTTTAGACAATTGGCATCTAACTTGATTATTAAAGATAAATTATGAAACCTATAGATTAAAATCAACGTAAATGATGTTATGTAATTTTGGCTTTCTATTGTTTTTCTCGTATTGTTATTTTTAAATGTTGACCCTGTGTTTTCATTTTTTACTACTAGTGTGTATGATTAAAAAAACATGAAATTTTTTTTAACTTATAAATTACGCACATGACAAAAAGTACCTATCGAAATATAGGAGATGTTTGGTCAAGTCTTATAACGAGTGAAACCCTTGTTTTGTGATGCTGAGAAATGCGTCTAAGAAGAAAGTCTTTCTAGCTAAATCAGTCGAGTATCCAAGTGAAAATTCAGGTAATAATATATGGATCATAGGAACATGTGAAAGTTGTCAATAATAAACTTCTACCAATATCAACTAAATTTAATAATCTAACTAAGAAAAAACAAGCAAACATATAGATATCTAAAAGTAATGAATGATAAGCCAATGTAAGTAAAGTGGCGACTTTATCTATTTAGAAGTGATCAATGATAAGCTAATAGAAGTAAAGTATAGCGACTTAACTATAAATACTAAACGTTCTCTCTTGGTTGCTTCATCTTTTTACGACAAAAAGTTTATTCAAATCGACCAAACAACCATTAATAACAATCCGCTTAATTAAAAAATCAATAATTTTCTCACGGAGACGGAAGCATAGCGGATCGGATTGACACAACTAGAGGATTTCATTTTCTTGTCGAGTTCACGGGACACAACGACCATAGTGACCATACTCGAATCAAGCCAATACATTATGTTAAATAATCCAATTCACTGTCTGAGTTAATACTTGTTAGTGTTTTATCTATCTTTTATGTTAAAGTTCAATTTAGTTTGTGTTTTTGTGGTTTTTTATCTTCATCTTAGTAATGACATATGATGCACACAAGATTATACATATTTTTATATATGAGTTATAACTCATTTACTATCTCTTAAAAAGTTTGCTTTGATTTCCAAGACAATCGAGCCGGAAAAGACAAAATGAATCAAAAGACGAAAAATTCAAATAAATATCACAAAAACCGGCAATACATGGTTCGTGTGTGCCTACCTCATAAGAGAGAAAATATTATTCCTTATCCTCTTAAGCTTCATGTACCCCACAAGATTAGACCACGACCCGTGCCTTCACCAACCGTCCAACAATAAATACAAAAAATTGAAAGATCTGATTTTAAAATCATGGGACGTGCTTGTAGGCACGCCCCCTATGTACCACCTGAATTAGCCTACATATAGAAGGTCTTCTCCACTCAGGGCCGGCTCAATGCCTAAATATCTTATACATCCATCTAAGACCACAACAAATACGGGGCCTCAAAATTTATGATGGTTTTATTTGTAGTTACATTTAGGACAATGAGAATGTGAAAAAGAATATTGCTTGAATCTCATTTGCTAATTTCTTGACATTCATGTTTATTAAGTATATTATTTGTAATTGGATAATCACACTACTTTATGAGGAGAATATGAAAAACATATTGCCTGAATTCTATTTGGTTATTTCTTGACATTCAAGTTTAATTAGTGCATTACTTGATTTTTGTGTATTTTAAACTTGAAATTTTGTGATTTCTACGGGTGATTGAAAAAGGAAATGTAAACTTGGACCTGTCATTTTAGCAGGAAAAAAGGCCTATAATTTTAATTTGTCTAAGGCCTCCCAAACAGTTAAGCCGCCCCTGTCTCCACCATTTCAAGTTGCTTAATTTTTTGTGGTCCGCTAGTTACATTCTCATTCTACTTTTCTGGTTTTGTAATCTTTCAAGACTCTAATAATTTCTAAATATAACACAAATCTTGTTATGTTTATTTTTAATACTAGGTCTAATACCCGTGTGTTACACACAGGTTAATTATAATATTTTTAAAGAAATTATAACTATTATGTTTATGGATCTATAAATATTAATATTTAAGTTAGCTCATCAACTCATATATGGTTAAAATTTCACTTAATTTCCCTCCAAAGCTTCCTATTATAGAACAAAAAATTTTCCCCCAAAAATGATCCCATAAAACCTTAATTTATTAGATAGACTAGGTTTAATACCCGTGTGTTACACACGGGTTAAATAGTAATATTTATAAAGAAATTATAACCATTATATTTAACAATTTGTAAATATATAACATTTAAGGAGTTGGCTCCATCAACTTGCATGGTGAAAAATTTAACTAAATTTTACCTCTCAAACTTCCTATTATAGAAAAAAAATCCCTCCAAAAATTGCCCCCTAAAAGTTTGATTTATTAGATAGATTTATTAGATAGATTTATTAGATAGATTTATTAGATAGATTTCAAGTTTGATGGCGCGTCAAGTCATGATTGGCTAGGTTCTTCTTGGTTTAGTCATTTGGGGAAGATGATGTCATGGTGTCTAGGTGATTAGGAGGTTTTGAATAACCTGAATGATGTGTGTAAATGACTAGGAAGGTAAGAGTGGAGTTATACTACAAGTCTAATTTTCCTAGAAAGTCTAAGAAGCCATGAGATGATGACATGTGGCACTCCCTTAAAATTAGAAGGAAGGGTAAAGATGGTAATGTCTCTATATTTTAAATTTCACCCCCAGTTTTTTAAACATCCATAACTTTTACATACGATATTATTTTTTAAAAAAAATTGCACCATAAAAACGAGCATTTTCTTATCTTTAAAACGCATATAATATTCATATATAAAAAAAATCACGTTTTTCAGCTCATTGTGTTATTTGTCAAGTCATTATGTTATTTACTCATGTCATTGTGTTATAACATAATAACCTAATGAAATAACACAATGATCTGAAATAACACAATGACCTGATGAAAATATAACACAATTACCTGATGAAAATATAACACAATGACCTGATGAAATATAACACAACAACCTGACGAAAATAGAACACAGCGACCTGATGAAAATATAACACAACGACCTGATGAAAATATAACACAACGACCTGATGAAAATTTAACACAACGACCTGATGAAAATATAACACAACGACCTGATGAAAATATAACACAATTACCTGATGAAAATATAACACAATGACCTGACGAAAATATAACACAATTACCTGATGAAAATATAACACAACGACCTGATGAAAATATAACACAACGACCTGATGAAAATTTAACACAACGACCTGATGAAAATATAACACAACGACCTGATGAAAATATAACACAACGACCTGATGAAAATATAACACAACGACCTGATGAAAATATAACATAACGACCTGATGAAAATTTAACACAACGACCTGATGAAAATATAACACAACGACCTGGTGAAAATATAACACAATGACCTGACGAATATAACACAATGACCTGACGGATATAACACAATCGGAAAAATATAACACAATGTCTTGACTAATATAACACAATGAGCTGAAAAATATAACACAATGACCTAACGAATATAACACAATGAGCTGAAACTTCAAAAAAAAATTTCGTTTTTTATATATCAATATTATATGCGTTTTGAAGATAAAAAAACGCTCGTTTTTTTGGTGTAATTTTTATTAAAAAGTATTGTCGTATGTAAAAGTTATGGACGTTTAAAAAAGAGGGTGGAGTTTGAAAATTAGACAAGACTAATATACCCTTAGCCTACCATTTAAAGTTCTAACTATTTACCATTATGCCACCTTGTGTTTATGAGCAATTGATCTTCATTTAATATTAGATCTAATGGTCCAAGATCCTTCTTAGACTTTCTAGGAAATTTAGACTTTGTATTTGAACCTAATTCAGGAAGGTAAATACTAAATAACATATTGAAAGTGAGTTTTTTTATCACTGAAAAACAATATATAGTTCTCGTATTTCTTGCTTCAAACATTATTTTTTTTTGTCTATGTGTAATTGTGTATGCAGCGTAAATATGTCAATCACTTGAAAGAAGGATAGAGGTTATAGATTCGAGCTTTAGGTTGGGGGTTTAGGACCCGTGGCCATACGAGACAATTTTACTTCCTTCATAAACTGACTTTATGTGGTTGCATGGCCTAAAAACTAGTGTAAAATTTCCGAATAGGTGTATGATTTAGTAAACTTGAACTACGAGTCATTTCTACTTTGATATAATAATTAGTATCATTCGAGGATGTCTTTATTCTAGGACCTAATGACTGCCATCCTTGTCATCCTAACCCAATGGCTCGTCATAGGGTCGTTGGGGAATTACAAAATAATCATCGATGTCAGTAAGGAAAAGTCATACCCAACTATCGAAGTGAGCACTTCTTGTCATTGATTTTGCAAAACTATTATGAGCCATTTTTCTTTTTTTCTTCATGTCTTTTATATAAACGACAAAAACAAACTTTTTTTATGGATTTGATTAAACGTTAATAATATTCTAGTACTAAATGCTCTTGTGTCCTTGAACGATCTCAATATCTTAGCATCAATATATTACGTAAATGGTGGGTGCACATGCCTTAAATTTAAGACTTGAAACCATGTGTATTTGGCTAATAATAACTATATTTCTATATACACTCAACCACACGTCAACATATTGTCTCATTTTATAATTTATACTATATGAAAGTCCTTTTTGGTTTTGGAACGAAAGATTTGACTGAAAACAGACTATAAAAAAGAGTTAATTGAAGTTTTTGACATTGAGTTTTGAGGACATTAACAGTTTTAGTCCAAGATTAACACTATACGCTCCTAGATTTATATTTGTTAACAATTTACGTCCCTCCGTGAACTTTCCATGCAGGCTTCCGTTAGACCCCCTCACGTGAGGGGTAAAATCGTCCTTTCTCTTCCTTTTTTAGTTGGGATGATAAAAAAAATTTAAAGAAATTATGTTGCAACGCTTCTTCTAGTCAAGTAGCGCAATGTAGAATTAAAGGATTGCTCTAGTGTTGACAGTCAAATGCATGTTTCTCGCTGATCTTCATCGATCGAAACATCGGGGAAGCATAATCGAGGCTGGAACGTCAATTAACATGTGATTACCCGATAGGTTATATGCCCGTCTACTTAAGTTCCGTCGCCACTGACCTCATTCACTGCAACGGAGCTCGACCGTTACTTTTTTATTTTAAAACGAGATATTCTCGATAAAGAAAAGGACAAGGAAGTTAATGCTTATATTTTTGAATTTTCAGCTTGATTCCACGAACTATAAAGCTTTTTTACTATAATTTCAAGTTTAGGATGAAAGCAACATACGAAGGATGAAAAATGGTAAAAACGATGAAGAGAAATCAATTTAGGGTTGTGAAAGCCAAAATCGACCTAGGGTTTCCTTTAAAATCGTTCATGGTAAAAAGGGGGTTAAAAACAAAGAGAAAGAACGATTTTGATCCTTAGTGGGTGTCTAATTAGCGGTGCACAAATAACCAAAACCAGTTATTGTGAATAACAAAAAAGGAAACGAAAAAGAAAAACTTATTACTAAATTTTTAATAACAAAAAATGAACAGCTTTTTGCACCTCTACGTCTGATTAAAGTTTGGATGAAAATTTAGGTGTTGTTTGTTTTTTCACAAAACGTCTGCAGAACCTCTTTTGTCTATGCCATGCAGTCCACACGTAGACGTTTAGACCTACAGTTTGTTTTCTAGAAGACATTTCGTTAAAAAAAATTATTCGCATCTTTTTTTTGTGCAGTCTCTGTTTGAGAACTCACGTCACTTCTTCTTCCTCTTCTTCAACATCACAAAGTTTTCTATTTCAAGTTTTCAACCGCTCTTCAATCGAACGGTATATTGTTCTGTTATGTTCTGTCGGTTAAATAAATCAACTCAATTTAAAAAAAGTGTTGGCGATAAAGGTATGCTTGTATATTAGGGTTTTAACTTAAACCTCTCTAGTGTACTGAACATTACGTATGTATGTTTAGTTTCAATGGTTAATTTTCCTTATTTGAATGTTAATGATCTTCAATTGCTTTTATTTGTGGTTTGTATTGCAAAGAATCAGTTATTGGATTTTGTAGGATGATTTCTCTTGCGGTGATTTGTTTTCTCATTTTGTGAACTCAGTTGCTGTGATTTGTTGCAATGAGTGCGTTATTAGTTATTACCAGTTGTTGTGCTTGTTCTTTGTATTAAGGTTTTGCTGAGTGTTTGTTATTACCTATTGTTGTCTCTTTGTTTTTTTCAATTCACTTAATTAGTTATGCTAATGAACAAAGTAAACGGGCTTATGCCTAGCCTAACTTATCTTTTGGACATTAACTTGTTTTCATGTATCTCAATCTAATTGTTAAAAATCTTCATGACTTCAAGTTAACGAGTAACTGCAGTGGGCGTATATGTTTTCTTGTTTATCACCAACGTGAAAGCAATTTACCAGTTCCATATCTCTAAGGATGTTTCTATACAGGGGCGCAGCCAAGAAGAGACGAGGGAGGGTCACGGCCCTCCCATTTTTTTCCGTTAAAAGTAGCGTTTTGTCGGTTTTTAGTTGATTTTGTTATATAAACTGGGTATGGGCCCTCCCATTTTTACAATCAGGCCCCCTTGATTTCAATAACCCAAACCCAATTACCCAATTACCCAATTACCAAGCCCATCCCAAATTAAATTAAAACTAAACCCAAACCCAAACCCAACCTACAAACCAATTACTTTTTTTTTTGAGTTGTCGACAAAGAAGACAACTACACAACCGGCCTTCATCATCTTTTGGTCTCTGCTTCAAGCCTTCAACATCTCTGGTCGCAGGTCGCATACACCATCTTCGGTGTCGGTTCTGTCGACAATCCAAACCCAACCTGTCACATGTGATGGCTCTTCCTCTTCGGTGACGGCTGCGCGCCTGCCTGCGGCTTGCCCAGCTGCCCTTGTGGCTCTACTTATCTACTAGGTTAGTTTACAATTTATCTCAAATATTAGGATTTTAGGGTTTAATTTAGTTATTGATTGTAATTTGTAAGAGTTTTGATTGTTGAATGTTGAATGTTGATTGTTAATTTTTGAATTTAGGGTTTAAGGTAATTAGGGTTTAAGTTTAGTTGTTAAATATTGATGTATTTTAGGGGAATAAGGCATAAGGGGTTTAATTTTAGTTGTTTTAGGGGTTGTTAATGTTGATTGTCAAATGTTGATTATTGATTGTTGAATGTTTGATTGTTGAATTTGGGGTTTAAGGGAGTAAGGGGTTTAAGTTTAGTTGTTGAATGTTGATGAATTTTAGGTTTTTATTTTAGTTCTTGATTGGAAGAATGTTGAATGTTTGATTATTGAATTTAGGATTTTAAGGGAATAAAGAGTTTAATTTTAGTTGTTGAATGTTGAATGTTTGGTTTTGATTTTGTAGATAGAAAAAGATATTGTTGAAACGTTTGATTTGGAGGCCATAATTGATGAATTCAAAGATTTTAAAGGTCGCCGGGTTGAGTTGTATTTCTTCATCTAGGTACTCATCCTTCCTATCTTGTTGTATTTATGTGTAAGAACTTCTTTAGAATGAATGCACAAATTTTTAATACTTTAAGTTTTTATTGTTTAACCTGACCCGACCTGAATCCCCGACCCAAACATATGTACCGAAACATAGCATTAGGAAAAAAAATTACGGGCACCATAACTTTAGGCCCCCCTGTTAGTAAAATCCTGGCTTCGCCACTGTTTCTATAGCCTATAGGAAAGGTTGTTGGTCGAATTATTATTAGCTTTCTTACAACGGTTTTTATTAGTAATCAACATTTGAAGAAAATATAACAAGATAAAATAGTTAGTAGTTAAAACTTTGAAGGGAAGAAAGAGAAATAAGTATTAAAAAACATAATATAGGGATATGGATGAGGAATGGGATGTGAATGCTCTTAACTGCAAATACTAAATTTTCTCTTTTCGTAGCTTCATTTTTTTCTGGCCCAGAAGTTTACTCAATCGACCAAGCAAACATTAACAACAGCCCGCTTATTTCGAAAGTGAATCATTTTCTCAAGGAGACAGAAGCAGAATGGATCGGATTGACACAGTTAGAGAATTGCCTTTCCGTGTTGGGTTCACGGGTCACAGCGGCCATATTCGAATCGAGCCAATACCCTCTGTTCAACAATCCAACTCACTGCCGGAGTTTATACTTGTTAGTGTTCTATCTCACTTTTATGTTATAGTTCAATTAAGTTTGGGTTTTTGTGGATATTTATCATTCTTTCTGTAATCGCATACTGTCTTATTTTATACTATATGGAAGTCTTGTTTGGTTTTGGAACAAACCATTTCACAGAAAACGGACCATAATTTTGAAAAGACACAAGAGATAACCAGTGTTCACTGAAAGTGGCTTTCTAGGTTTCTATGATCTTTAGGTTTTGAGTTCAAGTTCAAATGTAGGTGTTCAGTATGTTTGGTCAAGAAACAGATTATTAACATTTCCAGTTGCTGGATTTTCACGTTTCACAATTGCACATGTATCTGGCTTTGTAAAGCTTGTTTAGAATCTAATACTTCAGGTGATTAGATTTTGAAACTATCATATCTTTGGTAACATAATTCTTTCATTCCAAAAATTGTGGGTGAATTCTCTTGTTTCATGTTTGCTCCTCCTATGCAATAATCACAACTGTTAGATATAAATGGTTATAGAGTTTAACCAAGTGCAATCAGTAGACGGGATTGCTAACGTTTAAACTTACTTAAATAAGTTTACAAAAGAACTAAAAAAGTGACAAAGATACCCGTGTTGGTTGTTGTGTTGACATTGTTGATCTCCAATTTGCTAATTTGTTTTCTATTTGGTTGTTGTGTTGGCAATTTGTAAATTCTGGGTTGTAATGCTTTATGTATATGATTCCAGCCTCCTGCATTTGCAAAGGAAACACCAGAATCGATCAAAAAGTTTGTTGAGGATAAATATCTCCTCCCAAGATTGGATGATGATGAGTTTTGTGCAGAAAAATGTGGAAGGCAGTGGGAGTTTGACTGGTTTGACAAAGCAAAAGTTGATTTAGAGCCTACAATGCCACGTTCTATTGTAGTACCTGCATGGGAATTACCTTTTAGACGTCCGTCAGACCCTCATAAATGGGAACCTGCATCCATGCAGGTAACTATTGTTCTTGTTATTTTTATTGTTGATTTGTTTCTAGGGTTGGTGTTTTAAGTGATTCTGATTATGCTTATGTAGTTACTTAGTTTTTACATTTTCAATATGTTCTTATAACTTGATAAAAGATTAACTGCTATATTTTCTTAAATTTGTATGCTTCAACTATATAAGAATGTATTTTTTGTCATTTAATTCATTAGTTCCTTAAATAATCAGAAATTGCCAAACACTCAAATAACTGATTATATGATTATTATAGATTATTATAACGCAATAGCATATTCAAACACTATCCCCTACTACTTGCCTTTTTTACAACTGATTATTTGTTTTTGATGGATTGGTATCTATTATTGATTGAGGGGTATAATGAAATTTGACTCTTTGGTTTGACATGGAATTGAATTGTTATGATGAAATTAGGTTGATGTGTCTGAATTAATGGTAGAAGCAGATACTTCAATTGGTGTGCGGATTAGTGGACCTCCAAAGGATTTTGTTAAGGGAAGCCTTAGCAACCGGCCATTTCGTCCAGGTGGTTTGGATGATTCTCAATCCATGGGAAGGACTTTTCCTGAAGGTGCTTCAGACGGAGAATGGGTACGGGAGCTTCTGATTGGTGCTCCTGCCCAAGTCATCCCTCCTAGCTTTAAACGAGGAATGAATCTTGGAGACCTCAAGGTTTTATAGTGTATACTTCATTATATTAAAGGCGATCCAGTTATAGGAATTGCTGTTTCGGGTTATGTTTTATTTTTAACACCTTAATAAAGTTTTTTAATGCATAATTGCTTTAAAACATTTTATTTTAAAAATGATATTTATTAAAATCATATACTTTAGTAATCATTTTTGGCATTAGTTATATATGAAAAGTTAACTGTTAGGGACGAAAGGCTAGCCCAGTTCAATGTCGCAAAAGTCGCTTGACGCTCCATAGTTGGAGTCGGGAGTACTCGGCCTAGGTGGAGAGTACTCGGGGAGTACTCGGTCTAAGCAAAGAGTACTCGGGCCTCGGCAGCCTAGCATAGAGACCCTGTTTTACAACATTGCCCCAGTTAGAGCTGACCTAAAATAAACCGTTTTGAACTCAACCAGTTTTTATCCGTTATGCAACCATCCATTTTGCCACCTCCACTAGTTATGTTTGCAATTTCCGATTTCCTGGTTTGGATAGGGGGCCTAATTTCTGGATTTTATTTGAACTTTTGAAGGGACATCCATGTTCGTGGTTTGTTTGTGAGGATCAAAGTTTGCCCAAGACAACTCTTGAGGTAATGCCTGTCATGATTCTTGATTCAGGTGGTGGACTAATTAATGTCATATTAGATTTATCAAAAAGAAGCTCACATTTGAATATTGAGTATCTAAGTCTTTACTTTTAGTAACATACAATTACTATGTCAGTGATTATATAATTTAAATTTTTTAACTAAACAGGTAAAACAATAAGATAGCCTATGAAAATGTAATGAAAAGACATCCTATTTTAAATACGAGACATGGATTAAGATTCTTAAAATTAAAATTAGACTCCTTTCTTAAGGTACATGAATTGATATTAAATCTTATTATCTTTCAAGTTAATATTTTTGTTACATCTGCAGAGTAGTTTTTCTGTTCAGTTTGATGATTTATTTAAAAGAGCTTGGGAAGATGATGTTACAGAACTACCTATTGATGGTATGTCTAATTCAGCTTCTTTATTACTTTGATTTTCAGAATTGTTATCTTTTGGTTAATTTCTTATAGTAATTATGAGTTAGAATATTCTTTTGATGAATAAAGATAAATTGACGAGGCAATTTCGACCAAATAATTTTTATTTCTTTTTTGAACATCTTCTAGAATTTTTCTAGGTAAATTTTTTTCTGGGCACGATTTGAACCCACAGCCTGACTCCCATCTTATCTTATCTTATTTTACAACTTACAAAAGAGTTATGGGTGTAGGTTATTCTTAGTTTTTTATCTGATCATCTCTAGTGGGTCGCGTGGGTGCAATAAAAAATAACTTAAATTGAAACATCTCAGATAAGTTTAAAGTCTCACAAAGTGTATTTTAATGCATATAGCCTAAATCATTTTACTATAAAGAATTAGTTTACTATTAAAAATAGTGTAGCATTGTAATTTCTCTAGTCATACTTAACAAATTATTTATGCATAAAAATGGACAAAAAGTTTTGGGTCTTCCACCCGTCTTGTATTCAAAATAGCTGTTCTGACCCCCTTTCCAACCTGCATCACCTGCACATTTCGCCTCCCTCTTAAATTTATGGAGCTGTAAGTAACACTAGAAATGCTCTAATTTTGCTAGGCTCATCATTTTCCCATGTATTACAAGTTTCTATGTTTGAGTGGTTAATAACATTATTGGTTATGTAGGAGATACATCAGATGTAGAAATTAGTGTAACTGAGGCTAGTTCTTCAAAATCCATTCCATCTGAAGCTGAAAACAAGGAAGATTTTTCGCCTGACCCTGAATCATCTGTTATAGATCAGATTCTGTCGACAACAGGAACTGTAGGATTGACTAAAGATTTGGATGAGTCGAATGATGGCGGTCAAGAAAAGTCAAAGGAGGCAAAAGTATATTCAAATGTTTTGAATTGTTTTTCTGTTTATGTTTTCACTTGACAGGTACCTTTTTGTTTTGTAGATCTGGGCTGTTACCGGAGGTATTGACGGAATTGCAGATCATTTTGATGAACTTGTTCCTGACATGGCACTGGATTTCCCTTTTGAATTAGATGCGTTCCAAAAGGAGGTACTAATAAATGTTTTTACATAGTTCATACGTTATTTACTCAACTGCTATTCGTTTTCTTCTTTTAAAACACTATTCCCTGATACATATTATGAACGACACCCCTATTTTTATACGTATAGTTACTATCTTAAAACAAAGGCATATTTTTGGGGTATGATTACAGGCGATATATTATCTTGAGAAGGGGGAATCGGTGTTTGTGGCAGCTCATACATCAGCAGGAAAGACAGTTGTTGCAGAGTATGCATTTGCACTAGCATCTAAAGTACGGTATCTTTCTGTAGTCAGCCCAAATCCATGTAAAGTTGTAAACCAGAAGTAGCTAGAATTTTGTTGTAGACATGCCTTTTATATTATATCTTCATTTTATGAAATCACATTTTCTAAAGATGCTTCTCTGTGGACTCAAGTGTAGTTTGGTTATAATAATGCATAATTGTGTTAATGCAGCACTGCACAAGAGCAGTATATACTGCACCCATAAAAACAATTAGCAACCAAAAGTACAGGGATTTTTCTGGAAAATTCGATGTTGGGCTTCTCACAGGGGATGTTAGCTTGAGGCCCGAAGCTTCATGTCTCATCATGACAACAGAGATATTAAGATCAATGCTTTACAGAGGTGCTGACATCATACGTGATATTGAATGGGTAACTCATAACTCATTCTTTTCATCATGAAACTTTTTACTTGAGCGGCTTCAGGTAATGGTGTTGGAATGGTTTTGGGCCAAAACGGGTCAACATTGGTTGAAGAACCATCACTTCTTTTATTGTAAATCGCTATAGGAGTTTATAAGAATTTGGATACACTTTGGGAACTTTCAGTCTATTTGACACTTAGACCTATTTTATTTTTAGCCAATTTTCCAAAACTTGGCCTACTTTTGGTAATAGGGTCAAATTTTCCACCTCTATTTGTTTTTTTGGATGTAGTAGTTATATGGTTGAGCATTACATTTTGGTTTCTTACAGTTTTTACACATAGATGTGAGTTAATTTTGTGTTAATTCATGGTGAATAGGTTATATTTGATGAAGTGCATTATGTAAATGATGTTGAAAGAGGAGTTGTTTGGGAAGAGGTTATCATAATGCTTCCAAGGCATATCAATTTTGTTCTCCTCTCTGCCACGGTAATTCTTTTTTACATTTTAAGAGTTCCTATGTGTAAATACAAATATATATTTTATGTAGTTCCTTGTCTTTCTTGTCTCATAAAAAAAATAGAACCAGAAACTTCTGAGTTGGTGCAATACAAAATAAATAAGCTTTTGACATTATTGAATTTGTTATTGTATTTGCAGGTACCTAATACAATTGAATTTGCTGATTGGATTGGTAGGACAAAACAAAAACAAATCCGTGTAACTGGGTAAGTTTCCATCAAATATTTTATCTAATTGGCTAATTGAATGTTTACTATAAAGGTTTATGGTCTCAGATATCCTGTGCTGAAAGGTTTTTTGTATTGCTTACTTATATGATTGTAGGAATTGTCATCAATTAACCAATCACATTCTACACCCCCCGATTCAAAGTTAGAGAGATTCTCTACTTCCGCTTTTATTATTAACTTATCACTAATTCGTAAAGCTTTAGGGCAGTTGGTAATGAAATAACTCCATATGTATCATATGAGCATTAACATATAGAGGCTTTTTGTTCTGTATTTCTTCTCTCTTTTAAGAATTTAGTCTTGGCAGTTGGGCATGAAATGATTTAACAATAGTCGATTTACATCATTCCTTTTTCCCCTTTGACTGTTTTAGTGTCAGTTATTTATTTTAGGAAAGATCAGGTTTTTAGCTCGTTTAGTAGATGTAGAGCTTTCTAAGTCATTGTTATATATTTAAAATAACGCCATCATTTAATGGAGCTATTACTTGTTTATTTTCCGTGACTTACACGTTTTACTATTTCTTCCGTCTAGTTAACGTATAAATGTCTCACGGGTCACACACGTGGGCAATGCGGCAAACACCTAACTATTGAATCCAATTGTCTTAATTTGGGCCCCAAATTTGACGTTTTTAGTTTTTGAAGTTAAACACCTGAAATTGGGAGTCTTGTTAGTCATACACTATCTTAGGTTGTCAAGGATTGGGTTTTTTTAACATGGGTAATACAAAAGTATTTTGCAAGTATGAACTACGAACTACCGCTACAAATTTATTTATTTAAACCATATAAAGAAAGTTTGAGGGTATGTTGCACATTTATATCGTCTCTTCAACATGGATTCCATATAAAGAAAGTTCACTAATTTAGGCACAATTTTGAACTTTCATTTTTGCCAAGCCTACTAAAATCAGCAGTCCATTTATACAAGGGCTCCATTCTTTTTGCCTTACATATGTTCTTGAAAGGTAATATATTGCCTCCAAAAGTGTTTCACAATTGTGTGCTTTGTATGGTCCAATTTTTTGTTGTCTGTATACATTTATTCTCTTAGGATGTTACCTCAGGTTTAGCAAATCATATTATGTCATGTCATTTTCCCCCTCCAGTAGCCACAAATACCCCAAACCACCCATAACATCTTTTTAAATAAAATTTAGAAACACAATATATTAACTAAAATAATAAAAATTATAAATAACTAAATAAGGCAAAACATAAGCTTTGTCTCTATTCTACCCTCGGTAGACCGTACTCGTTGAGTGAAATTTCAGTGGGTATGTTAGTTTGTCATTGACAATAAAGGAGTTAGTTTTTAGTATTTAACTTCTTTGGTTCATGCACACCCCTTAAAATTTATTTATCTATTTGATAATCTACTGATTTATTTTATTTGTTGACAGGACTACAAAGAGGCCAGTCCCATTAGAGCACTGCCTTTTTTATTCTGGAGAGATCTACAAAATCTGTGAACAGGAGAAATTTATATCCCAGGGGTTGAGAGCTGCTAAAGATGCCCACAAGAAAAAAACTATGACCATGGGTGTTGCTGGTTCTGGATCTCTTGCAGCACCTCATAATCAAAAACCCAACACTGGTTTTATGAGGGGCAAACCAAACAAACAAACTGGTTCACAGAACTTCGTTGGTATGGGACGGGCCAACCAAGGAAATAGCAATTGGGGCTCAAGAGTTTCTGAAAAATCTGTGTGGTTGTCCCTTATTAATAAGTTGTCAAAGTTATCCCTTTTACCTGTATGTAACAATGTTCCTTTACATGCAATATAGTTTAATTTCCGTTAACCAAACAATTACTTCTGAAATACAAAGATCTTACTTGATTATATAGGTGGTGATATTTTGTTTCTCAAAGAATCGTTGTGACAAATCAGCTGATAATCTACGTGAAACGGACCTCACAAGTCGATCCGAGAAAAGCGAGATTCGTATATTCTGTGACAAGGCATTTTCTCGTCTAAAGGGATCTGATAGGAACCTTCCGCAGGTGCGTGTATTGCATTATATTTGAGTAACTTTTGACAACAGAAGTATACATCTAGGGTTGATCTAAACTGATGAAATAAACCGAGACCAGACCACAACCGGCTATGCTCAGTTTGCTTCCGAGCTCGATTGTTTCTCAACTGTTTATTTTAATTTTCCAAACTTGAAACAATGTTTTTGCTTCATGTCTTTTAATTTAAAAAAAAAGAATCATGTCTTTAGTTCAGAATCCGGCCAACAGTATTGAAGTTTCACCAAACTGCTTGAATTGGTTTGGTTTCTCATTTTACTATTCTTGAGTTTTAGGTATGTGAGATTTTGTAAGATTAAAAGTTGTATTTTTGTTTATGTACATTAGATTGTGAGAGTCCAAGGTCTTCTTCACAGAGGGATTGGTGTACATCATGCTGGCCTACTCCCAATAGTTAAGGAAGTAGTTGAAATGCTTTTCTGTCGTGGTGTTATTAAGGTAAGTTACATTGTTTCATTATTCTTTCATTTTCAAGGTTTGCTGATACTATTCATACCAAATCGTAAAAAATTAGTGCCCACTTATTTTTAATCTTTTTTTTACTTTTCGTGTTGCACAAGTTGATTATGAATAGTAAGAACCATGTTTTTGAACCTTGCGGTTCGTTTGGAGACTTTGAATAATCACATTTATTCTTTTAAAGTTTCTTCCATTGACATTTATCTATTCACTGCCTGTTATTAATTCTGCAGATTTTATTTTCAACGGAGACATTTGCAATGGGGGTTAATGCCCCAGCTAGAACGGTGAGTCATGATAATAGTTGTTTTTTCTTTTATTTATTAGTCTTTTGATCACTGAAAGCTCTATTAATGGTGGCAGGTTGTATTTGATAGTGTTAGGAAATTTGATGGAAAAGAATTTAGACAGTTATTAGCCGGAGAATACACACAGATGGCAGGGCGTGCTGGTAGGAGAGGACTTGATAAGATTGGCAGTGTACTTGTCATGTGTCGTGATGATATTCCAGATGAGAGTGATTTGAAGAATCTTATAACTGGCAGTGCAACCAGGCTTGAATCTCAGTTTCGCTTGACATATATCATGATTATGCATCTCCTTCGCGTTGAAGAGTTGAAGGTATACTCACAATTTCACTTTTACAACCATCAAAGTTTCCTGGTTTTATTATATATTTAGTTAATAAATAAACCCATTTATCATAGGTTCTGTTTGAATGTGTGTTTTGAAAGTGATTATGTGTTTTTTGAATGATCTGAAACTTATCGTTCTCTAATTTATTAGAAACTGTCACACTATGCAAAATTTTAAACCAGCTTATTGTGAATTCAAGCGGCAATGGTCAGATAACCAGTTTGAAAACACAAGTCCAAACACCACCATAGTATATGAGCTTGATAAATTTAATATTATGTCCATAGGTTAACCACCTGATTTAATCTTCAAGACACAATAATTAACTTGATAAAGCATTTATGAACACTTTCATATGTATAAGCCTGTTGAAGGATTAAACATAGCAAAAGGTTTATGGTTTTCAACTCTTTTATCCTAAAATTTTGTTATCTGATGCTGAGAGAACACTTTAGGTGGAAGACATGCTGAAAAGAAGTTTTGCTGAATTTCATGCTCAGAAAAAACTACCAGAGCAACAGCAATTGCTTATGCGAAAGCTTGCTCAGCCAACAAAATCTATCGAGTAAATTCCTCTGGATTTTCATCTTCATGTTCATATGTTTATCACAGTTCTTTATGCATGCCTATAGCTTTCTTCTATGTTGGGGTCTCAAAACTGGTAACTTTTTGGTCATAATCTGCCAACTATTATGTAGGGGTTTGTATGCTTAAAAAATCAATTTGGGCTAATTTTCTCTGTTGGGGTCTTAAAAAATCATTTTACTGGTTAGAGAAACTTCACATATAACATGCATAGACCTGTGCATAAGTATATGAATTGAGATTGCCATCTATAGAAGCTACTAGGATTGTGAAGATTAATAGCATTTGTTCAACATTTTTTTTACTTAACTATTATGAATCTAGTTTTTGAGTAATAAAAAAAAGAATAATTGTTTATGTCTAGGTGCATAAAAGGTGAGCCGGATATTGAGGAATACTATGAGTGGTACTTGGAGGCTGAGATGTATAGCAACCAGATCACCGAGACAGTTTTGCAGTCTTCAGTTTCTCAGCCTTTTCTTATGCCGGGAAGACTCGTTGTTGTCAAATCCCATTCTGTGAGTTGCTTTCTTTTAATTAGTTTATTAAATCATACAAGCTATTTTAGCTATTGTTTTTGTAATCATAATCAGTATTACTTAATAAAGTTACACAGAATTGGTTAGTCAGCCCAACCATTTTGACCCAACCAACCTTAATTATGTAATTGCAGGGCCAGGATCACTTACTCGGGGTCATCTTAAAGGCACCCACTTCTGTTAATAAACTCTACATTGTTATGGTGCTTACACCATCTTTACCATCAACATTACCAAGTAGCGATGACCCGCAAAAGAAAACAAGTGCTGGTCTTCAGATATTGATGCCAAAATCAAAACGTGGTATGGATGATGATTATTACTCTTCTTCCACTGCACGTAAGGGATCAGGTGCTGTTAAAATTAAACTGCCGCATCGTGGTACTGCTGCTGGGGCTAGTTATGAAGTCAGAGAAACCGATACGAAAGAGTTCTTGTCTATCTGCAATGCCAAAATCAAGATTGATCAAGTTGGGCTTCTAGAAGATGATAGCACTGCAGCATATTCCAAGACCGTTGTTAATCTATTAAACCAAAAAGTAGATGGAAATAAGTACCCTCCAGCGCTTGATCCAATTAAAGGTATAGTTCTCGTAGTACAAAGTCTAAAATAAGAATTAACTGACTCATTAATTTTCTTTTTGGGTAAATGAATTTGTATGTCAGATTTGAAGCTGAAAGATGTGAATTTAGTGGAAGCTTACTACAAATGGAACAATTTATTGCAAAAAATGTCACAAAACAAGTGTCATAATTGCATTAAGTTGGAGGAACACATCAAAATAGCTAGAGAGATAAAAAAGTACAAAGATGAAGTGAATACACTGAAATTTCAAATGTCGGATGAAGCACTTCAACAGATGCCCGATTTTCAGGGCCGTGTATGTAGTTTTGTTTTCTTTATTCATTTTCTTTATGCTATGCGTTATTTAATCGTATTGATTTTGGGAATGCAGATTGATGTGTTGAAGGAGATTGGGTGTATAGACAGCGATCTTGTGGTTGAGATTAAAGGGAGAGTCGCTTGTGAGATGAATTCAGGAGAAGAATTGATATGTACGGAATGCTTATTTGAGAATCAACTGGATGAATTGGAACCAGAAGAAGCTGTCGCCTTGATGTCGGCTTTTGTCTTTCAGCAGAGGAATGCTTCTGAACCTTCACTTACCCCAAGACTCGCACAAGCCAAACAAAGGTTGTACAACACCGCGATCAAACTTGGAGAGCTTCAAGCACGTTTCAAAATACAAATCGAGCCTGAGGAGTATGCTCGAGAGAATCTCAAGTTTGGACTTGTTGAGGTCGTTTATGAGTGGGCAAAGGTTATATATATATATACACACAAACAAAAAAAACTTTAAACTTAGATCATGTATGCATGTATGTATTCAGATAAATGTCTTTGGTTGCAGGGAACTCCTTTTGCAGATATATGTGAACTCACAGATGTCCCTGAGGGGCTTATAGTAAGGACAATCGTACGCCTAGACGAAACATGTCGTGAGTTCAGAAATGCCGCAGCAATCATGGGTAACTCCGCGTTATACAAGAAAATGGAAGCTGCTTCTAACGCAATCAAACGGGATATTGTTTTTGCAGCTAGCTTGTACATAACTGGCTTGTAGCAGAATGTTTGTAGCTTACTACGATGTAAATTGACACTAGCTTTTATGCTTTTTTCTTCACTAATGTGTAACATTGAGTATGTGTTATGTACGGACAACACCAAAAAAAGTTATGATTAACCTGCTTTTTTCCTTCATAAAACTCTGCTATTTAAACAAGTCTTGTCACCTTTTTGGTATTTGGCAACAAGTTAGACTAGTACAACTATGAAGTAAGAACAGGACAACGAAATTTTTTAGAAATAACTTGTGATTTAAAAGCTTATATTTGTAACCAGAGTTTATAACTTTATATTAGTACTGGAAAAAACATGTAAACGATGTCATACGAGTGAGAAATCCTAAAAGAAAGTTGAAACCACATATTTGTCCTATGGTTCTTATAACTTTTGGTCCCTAAGTAATTTTTAGTTTCGGTATTGGTATTTGGTTTTGTTAAAAAAACGTTTTTTTTTTGTTAAAAAAACGATTTTTTTGGTCATCTTACTAATGTTCTTTAAAACTGTGAATAAGCTTTTTCATCCTTTTACTAAGAGTACTAGAGCACCGGGGAGGAGAGGTATAGACAAGGTAAGCTCTACAAATGAGACTGTGTCATGTCACATCATCTTTTTTCACCTTTTCTCTCCTTTTTTTTTTACCTGGGGCACCTCGCCACGAGGCTACGTCCTCGTCTCCCAGCTCGCCACCTCGTCTCGGGCGACCCGGGGGCGGTGTTCTTGCGAGACGAGGTGGTCTCGTCTCCACCTCACCATGTGCTCCGGGCACCCTAACGTTCTTTAAAAATTGGTGTTATATCTAAGGGGAGGTTTGTTAATCTAACAAATGATAGAACACCATCATGTAATAAAAAGGCAAACACTTTACACTCTATCTAATCCAAACGACTCATCTCTCTAGCCTACATTATGTTATAACAAAAAGGCGTGAAATGTTAAACATACCTTTATATATTTTCGTCAAAACTCACGAAAGGTATTTTTAAGTTTATAATAAGCTACAGGTTTCGTCTTTTATCATTATCTTTTATGTGTATTTTTGTAATAGATTTCCTTTTATACCAACCAACTTTAAATTTTATGGTGAAGTCAATGACATCTTGATCCTTTTACTTCTTGAAGGATTATTTGCGTAGTTTTAATAAAAAATAAAGGACATTTTTGCTAATTTAATATTTTTTAGTTACAAAACTAGTTTATAAGTATACATAAAAAAGTTATTATTTAAAAAAAAGTTAGTTATAAGAATTTTTAGTTTGATGTTAAACATTTTTTTATTAAAAAAATAATAAAAATATCTAATCAAGCTCAAAAATAAATATACTAAAAATACACAAAATATGTAAGTTATAACCCCACATTGCTTAAATATACTAAAAATGTACAAAAAATAAAATACATACATAAATACATTATATGTATATAGAAAAATTATCTATAATTTAATTAAAAGATAATATACATAAAAACTACTAAAATACACAAATAAATTAATTTTGTAACAAATAGATATTAAACTATAAAAAAATATCTTTACTTTAATTAAAATATCACCAACAGTTCTTTAAGGGGGGGGGGGTAAAGAGACCAAACAGTCATTGCTTTAACGAGTATAAATAACAAAATTTGTTATAAAGTTATACACAAAAGTTTTCCGGTGTAACTTTCAATGATAAGGGTGGATGAGTAGTAGTGGATTAGATGGATCTCATGGACGAGGTAATAACCTTGTTTCACAACTCAAGAAGAAGGTTATGAAAAAAAAATGCAAGGGAGGAGAAAATGGTTCTCAAAAGATTCCCACAAGGATTATTTTTAACCAATCTGAATATATCATGTTAGTACACTCATTCTCACTTTTTTACACATTTTTAGGGTGATAATGGTCCTTCCAAGATTCACAACAAGAACCATTCAAATCATGTTCAAATCATGAAGCTCATTCACGAGGTTACAGTCTATCTCCCTCCTTCCTTGTGAGCCACCCCCTCCTCTCTAAGGGGGATAGATGAGGTGACGATACGAGGACTACTCAAGACATGAATCTCATAAGTGGAAACGAGGAACACTCCTTACAATGACGAAACATCTTAACAGTCCCGTAACTTGTTTGATGGTTGATGCCCAAAAGAGATAGAATCCCATACTCTTCTTACAAACATAAAAAAGTATTTGTGCATTTTTGTATATGTTTTCCCTCTATACACATGAATAAAAAAACATCTATATAATAATTCAAGGTTTAGGGGAGGTTATTTTTTGGGTGGAAAATATTTTTGTTCTATAATAGAAAATTTGAAAGGAAATTAAGAAGAATTTTCACCATGCATAAGTTGATGAAGTTAAATTCTTAAATAGTAAATATTTACAAATGTTTAAACATAATGATTACAATTTTTTTTATATATGTTATTATTTAATCCGTATGTAATATACGGATATTAAACATAGCTAATGAATAAAATCAGTATGAATCTTTACATTAAAGCTATTCTCTTTTGAATTAAGCTTTAATCCCATACGGGTATAAAACAAGCACAAGGGTCACGCCCGAAACTGGACCATCAAATGAAACCGTACCCTTTTTCCGTCTAAAAATTCACACACAACATTTTCCGGCGACTTTCTGTTTACATATCTCCGGATCTATCAAATTCAATCTCAATCAACGACCTTGTCTCAGGTAATTAATTGTTACCTAATTTCCGTTCAACAAAATGTCAACGACGACGACGTCGTCGTATTGGTGTTACAGATGCTCGCGCTTCGTCAGGTTACCGTTGGAAGACACGGTTGTGTGTCCGTACTGCGACGGAGGTTTCGTTGAAGCTTTGGAAGCTAACGAGTCTCCGTTAACTACTCGCCGGCGTTTTCCAGCAACGGCGATGTACATGCTCGGAAACAACAACGATCGTTCAGATCTACGGTCACGACGTCGTCGTAACAACGGTGACCGTTCACCGTTTAATCCGGTTATCGTTCTTCGCGGCGGTGACGAAAACAATCAAAACACAACCGGTGGAGAGAGAGGTTTTGAGCTGTATTACGACGACGGAGGGGGCTCCGGTTTACAACCGTTGCCTCCGACGATGTCAGAGTTTCTTATGGGATCAGGATTTGACCGATTGCTAGAGCAATTATCGCAGATCGAGGTTAACGGATTAGGTCGGTCAAGTCTTCCTCCTGCGTCAAAAGCAGCGATTGAATCGATGCCGACGATTGAAATCTCAGATCTACACGTTGTTACGGAATCTCACTGTGCTGTTTGCAAAGAAGCGTTTGTTCTCAGATCTGAAGCTCGTGAGATGCCGTGTAAACACATCTATCATTCTGATTGTATCCTTCCATGGCTCACTGTTCGTAACTCGTGTCCAGTTTGCCGCCATGAGCTCCCAACGGATTCAACAGATTTGAATTCAAACAATCCAGAACGTCCTGAACGAAACGATGAAGAAACAGGAGCAATTGGATTAACAATTTGGAGGTTACCTGGTGGAGGATTTGCAGTTGGACGATTCTCCGGCGGTAGAAGAGGTGGCTCCGGTGAACGGGAGCTTCCGGTGGTGTATACGGAAATGGACGGTGGTTTCAATAGCAATTCCGGTACACCGAGGAGGATAATTTGGGATTCTAGAAGAAATAATGTTACAGAAGGTGGAATTCGTAGGGTTTTTCGTAACATGTTCTCGTTTTTTGGCAGATTAAGATCATCTACAACTTCAGTTTCAAACTCAGGTGGTGGCTCGATTGTGAGGAGCCGGAGTTTGTCGAATTCGGTATTCGGTAGAATGTCGAGAAGACGAAGCAGAACATGGATTTTAGATGAACAGCATGGTATGTCTCGATGGTAGAATGAATCATTGGAAGTTTGGAATTGAAGTTGATTGATCAATGATGATGATCAATAACACATTTGCATTGTAAATAACATGATGAAGAACATGATATTGAACACAAGAACATGATGAAGAGAGGTTAGTAATTAGTATGTTGCTGCTTTAAAATCTATAAATTATTATTAATATTAATTACATGCATTTTGCTGAAAACAATTCCAAAATCATGAGTCTTGATTTGTTTTGTAGCTGGTTTTAATCAAGTTTATAGTTCTGTTCTTCATTAATTCCTGAGAATTGAATGTTTTGATAATTGAATAGTGATTGCGAGTACACTGGTAGCTATGGTTCATACCCATTCAATACAAAATGTTGCTGCAGACTGTACTAGTTGCAGGTTTAGGATTGTGACACTACCTAAAGTAGGTGAATTTTAGAGCATCATAGTGGAAATAAAGAGAGCTAAAAACAGAAATATAGAGGACTAAAAATGCTCCCTCATGTCTTGTTAATTGTCCCATCAGATTTTCTTACTTAAGGTTCAAACACAATTATGAGACGTCATTACCAAGATGGATTTTAAGCAAGCTTGTGTAGACTCTTTTGGAAGCATGCATTACATTGTAAGGAGTTTTTGGGTCTGACTTTTGCTACTCACACGATTTGGTTAGGAATGTTCTTTGGGTAGGTTTGTTTTCATATCATCGTTAACATTTTCAAACCCTATGGTTTGTGTGGATACATGTTTAGTATCAAGTTGGATCAAATTCTTCTAAAAGTAACATACGTGAAAAATATTGAACAACTGGAAATGAAAATATGAGCTAAATGTAAGAAGTTTGTTTTGTGTATTTCGTGAAGGTAATTAAAAACTTGTGAGAATCTCCATGTCAGCAGGTTATTGCATGCGTGGCAGACAATTAGATGTCCACGTAAGCATTGTGCCCATCGCCATCATTAATGCCATTGATCGACCATCGTGATACATAATACTACTGATCACATGCAAACACATATTGGTCGCCTTAAAATGCTCTGCTCTCCTCTCTTTGGATTTATTTTCATGTTATCACAAACTACATAATGTGCATCAATATTCTAAATTTTAGATCTTTGCCTTTATAATGCTTCACGGCATAAATAACTAAGAAGCCAAAGTCTATGGATCTTTTAAAAATTAATAATGAGTATTGGATATTAACGGATCTAACTATTTGTTTTTTGCTGTTACCGCTCCTAACTATCGAAATGTGTGCTAGCGGTCCCAACTTTTATAATTTTTGCCGTTAGTGGACCGCTGTTAAAAAAAGTTTAACGCCGTTAAGTTTTTTTTTTTTGAATTCAAGACCGAAGTTTATGGATTTTGATCAAAAGAGAAATGCTAGCCGACTGATATAAAATTTACCTCAAAACGGTGCTTCAACTGATGAAACATCGTTTCAACAGAGTTTTAAACATAACGGTGCTTCAATCGAATGTAAAAAATTCATCGTTTGGATCACTGTTTTGAGGTAACTTTTACATCAATCGACTTGTAATATCTTTCCGATCAAAATCCCTAAAATGCCTGTCTGAAATTCGAAAAAAAACTTAACGCCGTTAATTTTTTTTAACAACGGTCCATTGGTGGCAATAATGATAAAAGTTGGGACTGCCAACACATATTTCGATAGTTGAAACTGTTAACAGCCAAAAACAAATAGTTTGGGTCTTTTTAGATCCAATAATCCTGATAATAAACGCTAAAGGAATTTCAAACTTAAAACCTAACTTGTGAAAGTCTTTAACTATAATAACTAAGACATGTTAATGGATCAACCGTAGACGAAAACACCAAACGAGATGCTGATGGCCGTGCATTTGTGGGTTTGTCAGGTTACTGCGTTAGAATAAGTGAATAGCTATGTTTCTCAATAAACGAAACTTTTGAAGTATAGTTTTGACGTCATAACTATGCTTTTAATGAAATATGTGCCGGAACTTAATGAAATTAAGTATGCCGCAACTCTGGCTTCGAAATTTTTATTGAACTTAAAATTTTATAAATTATAAAAGAAAAAAAAAAGTTATGAGTGATACACCTGATAAGTTCTGATTGGGCCAAAAAATTAAAAACAAATGTAAAAGTATAACTTCATGAGAGATTGTTAATAGTAGATTTAGGTTTTCAAAATTGTTTGCTAATGTGTTACTCCATATACTTATTTAAAATAACAACTAATATAATAATGAATAAACGTTTTAATGTAAGATGTATCTTTCCTTTTATATTTAAAAAATAACAGTGCAAATCCATTTGTCTATAATATAAACAAAAAATAACAAACTAACTCAATCTTTTTCCAATATCACCTTTGACAATATTTGTTGTTCAACATTTGATACCCTAATCCAAATGTCATGAGAGAAGCTTTGTGTAGATAAAGATTCAATGAAAGCAACTTTGGGGAAAAAAGAGACCAAAGTGACTTTGATTTAACTTTAGCTTTTGTTTGTGTTTGTGCTTTAGATTCTTGTTTGTGTTGTAAAAGGTCTGGCAACTTTTGTGTGGACCATGAGTGTTTGTGTCTAACAAATGGCATGTAAAATAAAAGGCTAAGGAGTAAGGACCATCAAATCTTGTAGTGATCCATTTTGATTAACAACACTCTTGAATAATCTAAAAGATTTATATTATCTTTTGGTCATGGTCTTATAAAGTGCATTTGTATTGGATAATATATAAACATATGTTATTATTAATTTAATAGTATATTATAGGGAGATTATGCGCTCATCAGAGACGGGCCGATTGTGTTAAAAATTTATATAGAAACGTAGATCTTGGAATCTAAAAACCGTCTATGAAAATAAATGTTAAGAAACATAAAAAATAAAAAAATAATGGGTAATGTATAGGAAAAAGTTAATATAAAAACAAATGAAAAAATTCAAACACCATGTTACCAAGAAAAATTATTACAATAATAAATCAAACTGCTTAACTAACTTAACTAACAAGATTATTAGTTGAGATTAATATCACAAGTGACAACTATTCCTAACTTAAGTAGTGTCTTGTGGTAAAAGAATTTATAATAAACATTTTATGTTAGTATTAGAAATAACAAAAAAAAACGAAAGAAAGTTTATAACCAAATTACTATTGCACGTGCTTTTTCTTAAAGAAAAAGAAAACAAACATAAAATGTTTTGTGCTCTAAGTTTTCAAAGGAAAGATCTTACTTTTGGAGAAAAAAGCAGAGGAATTGAAGGAAAAAGAGCGTATGACTTTTCTTATATAATAAAAGTTTTATTATCTATAAAATTTAAAAGGTTGTTTATACCGAAATGACATAATTGTAAATTAAAATAACCTTCTTTTTCTTTTCCATTCGACTCGACTCTAAAGATTAGAATACATGCCGTTTTTTTATAACTTGAGAACATATATAATATAATCATATTAGGTAGGTTCATGACAATACTAAATTTAATTAAGTACTTAAGAAGGTGTTCCCTTTTATTCTTCACATGATGCGGCTTAACAATAAAGATAGTTTAAACTAAACAAAATAAGAAAATGTATGTCTTAAGGTACGAACCCTCGTAGTGGTGAAACCAGGATTTAAAGGCTAGAGGTTAAATCTTAAAACATTTTGTTTCGGGGGGTCAAATCTTAAAATGCTTTGTTTCAGGGGAGGCAAACCCAAAATATATATAAAATTAACTACCGATCAACAAATCAACACTTTAGACGGGAAAAAAATTAGGGGGGCCATGACCCCCCCGTCTCCATAATGCTTCGCCATTAAACCCTCGCCACCTGACTCAAAGGTGACGCGCCTAGCGGCCTAACCAGCCCCGCCAGCTAAAACTTTGATGTTAATACTTAAAATAAACATATACAAAATTAAGAAGAAATAAAAAAAATTGAGCTATTGATTGGCTACATGTGACATGATAATTGAGCTACGGTATAACCGTAAGATAAAAACGGTAATAATTCTTCATTCGTATATGATGCAAAAGTTGAAATTGAGCACATGTGATGCAGCGCTTTTGCAAACTTCAAACGTTAACTTTAACCTGATTAATTACATAAAAGAAATAGATGAAGTCATAGCATCTTCGTTTTAAAGAAATATTATATCTCGTACTTTATGACGTTTAACTTAAAAACGATAAAGTCGATAAAGAAGCTAATAACAAAGAAATAATAATAATAATAATAATAATAATAATAATAATAATAATAATAATAATAATAATAATAAATTGGATTTAAATTATCGCAACTTTCACCTATTGGCTCACACTAACGAAAGCTAACAGATTTTGCTTTAGAATGGCATTGCAATAGACATTTTAATGACGGAAGAAATTATTACCCTTTCATAGTCATCGTTATAATAAAATGGTGAAGATATGTCATGTCATATTGTTATGTGACCATACCCAAATCTCACTTCCAATTAAACCCTCCAATCTATATCATTTAAGACATCCTCTTCAAGGGTGGGGAGTGGTGGTGGAAGTCTGTCTAGTGGCGTCAGTGATTGTGTGGTGGTGACGTTGGACCGGGGGAGGGGGTGGGGAGGGTGAGTGGAAAATGATGAAGAAAATGGATGTTGTTGTCTATCTAGCTGCGAAAAAGAAAAAAAATGACAAAAAATACTCCTTGAGTTAAAGAAAATTTCTGACGATCTTTAGTAAAAGAACAAAAATGACAATCAGTTACAAAATCAGCACGTATATGATAAGAAAAATAGAAATAGTTGAATTTATACAAACTTAAAGTTAAAATATAATTTTCTCTAAAACGAATAAAGAAGTATCAAGTATGCATGCTTCTTCAATACTATATAATAAAGTTGCAATCTATCGATGAATTATAAGCAGCGCATGTTTACTTAAAATGACATTTATGTCCAAAACAATTTTACAGCCCAAATGTCCTATCTTGATAAGGCCCAACCCTTAAAACATGTATAGCCCAAAAATGATTTACCCATAAAATAGTTGAGTTTCAGTCACTTTTGTTGGATGAAGTCAATAAAGATTGTCCAGACTATCATCCGGTTTCGTGTCCGAACTTAAAGATTTTATGCGTCATAGTTAAAGGTTCATGTCTGGTTTTCTCTAGAATAGTTGATTGGCGAATTTCGACTCCGATCAACTTGGCCCGTAACCCGTAAGGAGGGTTGTGGTGAGTCTCCGCTACATTTGCAGTAACATGGGAGTCAAAATGCCGACGAAAAACACCTGGTGTTAGAGGTGAGGTTTTTATCTCGGTCCTTGTACCGTTGTGTTAAAAAAATAAAATAAAAGGTTTGGTCCTCGGCCCTGAAAATCGGTCGTATTCAGTTCCATTCCGGGCTGGTTGAGTTTGGTTCTTGACCTACTGGCCATTTACAAAGATCTGTGCTAAAAGTTTTAAGACACGTGACACCTATTATGATTTTTTAGGTTAAAAAACTCATCATCAGTCATGAAAAGAAAACAACAAAGTCAACCTTCATTTAATGTAATGGAAGTTGTTGGACAAAGATTTACAGGCCAAAGAAACTAGTATGAAATACTAATCAATCATATAGGTAACATAAATTCTAATATTAGTCTTTAACTGAATATTAAAAAACAGAGTTAGTGATCTATTTTGGCATTTTTGTAATGGTCGGAAGCTTTGTGAGTGTTTTTTCCGTGGCCTTGAGGACCCAATCTTGGGTACTGTTAGACCACATCTTACATTCTGACAAGACAGTGATATGCGTGGTATGGATTTTGATTATATTTGTGTTGACTTGTCTTTGTGATACGATTTCAAACTACAACTTCAACGATTTCACTAACTCGGTCATCATCCCCCTAAAACCCAATAGGCATTGGTGAGGCCTTTTTAGTATAATTACACACACTTTGACATGACTATTAGACAAAAAGCCGTTTTTGAATGTCTACAAGCACCATATGCTCAAGATATTCTTCTTGTTAACCCTATAGATGGGTTAGGCCAACATATGTCACCGTTGGAGTATCGTGCTATCCTTAATTATCTCTTTATGATTATCATATTTCCGATTCATGAGATATGCCCTATTTATCACAAGATGTATTTGGACTCCTTTGGGGAGTATGCACTACATTACAAAAAGCTCCCGGGTTAAAATACTGACATGATTTAGTTAGGAAAGTTCTTTTTGACATATTCAGGTGTGTTGTGATTTCATTTAAAAAAGAAGCATTCGTGAATTTCTTGACCAACCCGTTAGAAAGAAGAACAACACTCAGACCAGCTCATATTTTGGTATTTGAATGGATATGAGGGAAACATTCGTGTACACCTAACATGTGTTCCTCATTTGTTGGATTGAGAAATAATGTTTTCAGGGTGGGTCCTGCTACTTTAAAAGTTAATACAAGCAACACATATTTGTTCCATTTGCGTTTGATACTTTTGAATTTCTTGCCCATGAGGCTGTGAAGTTATTTAATCGAGTTTAACGGGTTCTGCATAGTTTTGTTATGACACCAACATCTATGAACATGTTTTTTAGACGACTTTGTTTGCTATTCAAAAAAAGATACCAACTATGTTTTTTAACGGCGACTTTCATGAATTGTGACTTACGCAAGCTCTCGTCACATGGGGTCCCTTAACCAAGTTAAGTAACCCGTAGCAATCGTTACAAGGATCAAACCCGTAGCATATGTTATCTTAACCGGGCCCGCGTGATGCATCTAACTTGGCATGATGCTCACAGGAAAAACCTGTAGCAATCGTTACAAGGATCGAACCCTTGCCCGTAGTAAAACCTAATTGTCTCACCAACGACGAGATCATTGACTGATATCGTTGGAAAATAAGTCTTGTGGGAATTGAACCAGATAACAACGTGGTTACTCCTCGTTTCTCTTCTATTCCAATGTAACGGCATAAATGATAAAAAAAATGAATTTAAACTTTTGTTTAAAAAGAAATTTATGTGACGTCGTTCTTTATATTATGGGTCCATCAAGATCTACTTATTTGAACGGTAAGTGCAACTCATGGGCCTCTTCGTCCACAATCCACAACTTAAAACGCCAACTTGATACAAGTCAAGGGCCCAACAAATTCTCCTTCACCATTTAATAACCATTAACCGGTATGAAGTTATGAGCCACTCTTTTTGTCAAAAATAGAAATAGTATACGGTTGTTAATTAGTGACTTGAATTTGATAACAATGCACCCTCAACTTTTTTACAACCCATTCACTCTTGAAAGAAATAACAACAATCGTTGATTGATGGTTGCAACGCCACTAATCTGCTTTACTACAAAGTTTTCGACGAAAATCATATTAACTAGGTGTGGTTTTGTGAATAAATAAAAGCCAATATACTTGAAACACAACTCTAACATCAATAGGTATTTTTCATCGGTATTGGAGCTCTCTCGTTACTGCAAACGCAGCAAAGGCTCATCACAACCCTCTTTACGAGCCAAGTTGATTGGAGTCAAAACTCGTCAACCAATTATTCCAAAAAAAACCAGACATAAGACTTTAACCCGCCTATACCCTTGTAACGATTTTCACTTATCCATAATCAATCCATATCTCAAGGTTGTTGAGTAATACGCAGTGGCGAAGCCAGGATTTTTGGCCCGGGGAGGCCAAAGTTAAAAAACCCATAAATTTTTTTATAATGCTCATGTTTCGGGAGGCCAAACTCAATATATATATAAAAAATCAACAACCGACCAACAAAACAACACTTCGGACGGAAAAAATTGGGGAGGCCCGGACCCTCCTGGGTCCCTCTTATGCCTCGCCCTTGGTAATACGGTGTGGAGGGCTTTGCCATGCATGTTAGGAACCGGAACCGGTTTCCCCTCCCTATATATCGAATACATTTTAGGAACCGGAACCGGTTATTTGGGAAATGAAACCGGAACCGGTTACTAGGTTATAGTTTTTTTCATAAAAACCGGTTCTTGTAAGAACCGGTTCCTTTATCGTCAACAAGAACCGGAACCGGTTCTACAAAAAAACCGATTTGTGCACCTCTAATGTATCGTAGTTTATGTTGTTTCTTCTTTGATCTTAATATAAAAACATATAGTTGTCATATAGTAGACGTAGGTTAGATTTGAACCGAAACACTCTAAATCATCGTGTCTTTGTTACTTATATTTCATCCGTCTTGTGTTTGTTGTTCTTTTCTTATTTGTATGTGGTTGAGATCTAATGTCGGTCTGTAACAAAAGTGGTAAAAGTTTTGCAATTGTAAGGTTACGTAGATCTAAATATCTAATCACTATGATTATAAAACTTGTTACATTCTTTTACAAGTGCCTTAAGTTGATTTTTTTTCTCGGTCGTACTGCTGCCTCCTTATTTTTTTAGCTTAGGGTTTTTTTTTTGCTTTTTTTTAACAAAATTCTGCCCTTAAAGAAGTTAATTTCAGTATTTTCATCTCTACCTCGTAGGACCCATATGGGGATATGGCATAATAATCCCGGAAATTCAGACGTTGAATAACGTGAAATTAAATGAGCTATTAAACGAAATAAATAATGGTGATTTAACCGAACATCCGACATGCTAGCCATACACTTATAGTACGACTCGTATTATATGATATGAGTTGTGTTGCTTTGTTATTAGATGACAAAGGCTGCATCTTATAGAGATTGTAGTTTAGACAGTAATACGACTTATATTAGTTTTGATATGAGTCGTATTACCAGACAATATGACTTATATTGAGTCTAATATAGTAATATGAGTTGCATAGTGGTAAAAGAATCATTCAAACGTATGAAATTTCAAAAACATAATATTTATTTGACACGATATAATATTATGTTAAAATTTAAATATAAACGATCAATCGAATTCGATATTCAAAACGAATTCGGTTGTTAATATATCTATATTATCGAGATTTATCCAACATTTTCATATAAATATATCTATCTTGGATAGTAACTATACTTCAGTGGTGAAAACGAAGGTGATAGTTATTTTTAGTACACTGACAATTATGATGCTCAGTATGGCGGTAACTTTTATGGTGGTGACTATTATGATGGTGAATATGCCGGGGACATATAGTAAAAATTAATTTCTGGATCAATACAGCTCATATTTAATCAAATACGAGTCATACAATGGATTAATCCGAGTCATATTCAAATCAATAAGAGTCATATAATGGTTCAATATAACTCATACTTAATCAATATGAGTGATATAGATCAATACAAGTCATATTAAAAGTAATGACTGATAAGCCCGTCAGGATATTAGCCACACACTAAATCATATCATTTAAGAAGTGTTTAAAGGCCTCATTTGAAATTGTGTATTTCAGTACTTCAAAAAAGGGTTATATAATTAAATAGTTTGAAACTGTTAGTTTGAGTAAATAATAAGCACTGTCTCAACCACATCACATGGAGAGACACTTTGCATGAATCTCTTGAGCTACAAGCACATAAAAACTGAAACCATTTTAAATAAAAAGTGTAAAAAAACTAAAAACATCTTCATCACGGATATATGAGTGATAAACGTTTACAGAACTGCTTTGCCCACTTAATTTAGCGGGCAAACTTTTTGTCACAGGAGAAAACTTAAGCTTTTCTCTCCTGTGTTAAACCGACCCCCGGCCTAGCTCCTTCCTAGAGCTCTCTAGAGACACACCCATTCTCTCTCTTTTTGACACCTCCTTTATAAGAAAAAAAAAGGAAAAAGATACCTTCTCATTCTCACATGAGAGAGAATTGAAAGATGTTAAAAAACACCATGCTGAAGCATAGATCAAATATATATAAAAAAATAAACTAGTTCACTAAAATCTATATATTTAAATATTATATTTGGTACATTAATGTCATCTTCTTTAGTAGCATCATTGCATGTGCTGATCTTCAAGTTGGCTAATATGCTTCCATTTGAACTCAAATCGATCTAAGCACACAAATATATAACAATGAAAAGAAGAAGATTTAGAACTTAAAAAAATACAAAATGTTACTAGCTAATTTCTTCTTCTTCTTCTTCTTCTTCTTATGATGAAAGATACTTAATTTTTATCTTTTAAAAATCCAAATCACACAACAAATTAACCCTAATAAACCTGCCTAGCTCCAAGCTAGATTTGATTTCAAGAATTAATTAATCCCCATGTTTCTTCCAACACACCAACATTGTAACACAACGTTTGACAATATAAAACCTTGCCTTCTGTTCCTTAGCCAAATGACCGCATTTTCGCGTAAAGTTTGCGCATTTTTGTGAAGAACTTTTTGTAAGATGAGATGGGGATTTGATCTTTTGTGATGAGCTTCTTGAAAAGAAAGATGGTTTTTGTGAGGATGATCTCAAAAGTGGTGATTTTGTGGAGCTTTTATGTGACATGCTTCTGAAAAGCAGTGATCTTGATGAATGATTAATGTTTGCATCTTCTTTTGATAGCTTCCATTTGTTATCCATGCACTTGCTAGCTAACTGGTTTAATTGATCTGATTTGATTTTTTTCTGGCCGGTTTAATCTATATGACTTAGAGAGAGAGAATGAGAGTGTGTGTATGTTGTGATCGAGGTGAGACGTTGGCAAAGCATTAAATAGTAAAATAGGGTAATTAAAGGGTAGGTTTTGAAAGTGGTTTGAGGGATATATATATTGCAAATTATTGATGACAATTGCATCTATACCATCTACATATAGGAATATACCTTCTCTATATTATAAGAGTAAATTTCGGTTTTCGTATATGAGATTTAATCGTTATAACGATTTTAGTCCATTTGTTTTATTTTATTATTTCAGTTACTTACTGTGGTTTAAAATTGTCTTAATTTAAGTTCAACACACACTAACTTCGTTAAATTGATCTGTTAAATTAATTGCGTTTAGATTTTTTATCTAAAAGAACTACTTATGCGTTTTATTTAAATAACTAAGGATCATTATTGTGTCAAAACCAAACCCTCTTAAACCTTCTAATGAAGTGAAATTCACTTCCCAACATCAGCATCTTCAAGTTCACCTAAACCTTCAATCACACTCAATTTCGCATCGATGAATCCGGCCAATAACCGAGTCAAAAACACTTTAATCAGGACGCAAATCGTATGGTCCGAACCAATTTTCTCGATTCGTATCCGGTATAACCGGTCGATTATCTTTTTTTAATGCTTACGTACTTATTTTTCATGAAAGTACATAACAGTATTCACATTTGATTCGAGCATCACCAACAATCAAACACAATAAATTATTATCCGTTACAATCAATGTTGTAAAAGTCGCTACGCGCTCCTAGCTCGATCGACTAAGGAGTAGCGAGTACTTGGTATAGGCGGCGAGCACTCGAGGAGTACTCAGACATGTTGAATTATAAAGAAATTATATTTGGATAATTGTATGTATGTCAAATATCATAATTTAAATAATATTTATAACAAAAGACCTGAATATTAATATAAATAAAAAAGATGCAAGTTTAAATACTTAATTATTTTGAAAGTTTTACATTCGTTATTTCATATACTAGACATTCTGATAATTTTATCTTCTTCCTAGGTATCTACGTGAAAAACAATGAAAATCCAAAAAAAATTGTTGAAAATTAGTGAAAATCAGTGAAAAATCAAGTTGATCGAGTTGGACCGACTTGGTCCGAGTTGGGCCGAGTAGCTCTGATTTGGAACGAGTACTACCGATTTTGACTGAGTCCGAGTACCCTTTACCGAGTTGCATAAAATCACCTCGGAACCCCTACGAGGTCCAAGTACTCGCCGATTCAAAGACCGAGTTGGCCGACTTTTACAACACTGGTATTTATAGAAGTAGAAGAGAATGATGCGGTTTTTATAATTATAATGTGGTATTTATAGAAGAAAAGAAATAATTTTTTTTAATTTAATGAACTAGCAGTTAACAGAGCCGTTGCACACTATAAACTAGCTGTTAAAAGAGCCGTTGCACACCTCCTTTCCCCATCTCACCACGAGCTCCCTATCTCGTTTCCTAGCTCGCCACCTCGTCTCGGGCCACCCGGGGCAGTGTGCTCGCGATACGAGGTGAGCTTGTCTCCCACCTCATGGGTGCTCCGCTTGCTCTTATAATAAAAGACAAATGGTTTTGACTCATCATAAAAAACCAACAGAAATATATAAAAGCCTCCCACCTCATGGGTGCTCCGCTTGCTCTTATAATAAAAGACAAATGGTTTTGACTCATCATAAAAGAACAACAGAAATATATAAAAGCGTAAATGACTTGGTACCAAGTAAATCGCCATCTCATTTCAATTAATAAATCCACAGCCAAACCATAAAGAAAAGTAAAATGATACCCGAGCCAGTTTAACATAGGCTTCAACAAAACAAAAGTTTTCACTGCAAAATGAGACTTACAAACCAAAAAAAGAATAAGCCACCATGTGTGCAACGGAGTGATCAAACAGCACATTGTTTGTCATCACTCTATCTGCCACAGCGCCACGGCAACATCGTCCTAAATTAGAGACAAAAGCTCATCATGGCTTTTGGTCACCAAACTTACAGTACATAAGTCCTAACCAGGTAAATAAATAGCACATATATGATCCGCCTTTGCCCTAACTAGTCATCATCGGATCACCATGAACAAACGGTTAGTAAGTATGCAAGCATACGCAGGTGCATGAAATACCCACAATGCTCTTGTACTTATTTTTCAAAAACCACTGACTAGGCGTCAAAGAACAACAATAAAAACAAGTTTGAAACCAACAACAACATGAACCAAATTGATTCCACATATCTTCATCAAATCCAAATCAAAATTGATGCCAACAACAAATTTGACACCAAATGAAAAATTACTAGCATAAGGAGTCAAAAAATTAGACCACCATAGTTGCAATGAATGCTATATAGCCTATACTGCGAAACTGATATGTCGTCACCAAAGAGCAAAAATTAGAAATATTCAATTCAATTTGCATATCCATGAAATCTAAAAAAATACATTATTATTATTTATTATGCTTATAATTTATTAAATTTAAAGGAGACAATGAAGGTAAAGGTACCACTAAAATTTGGAGAAGACAATAGCATATGGGCTGTAATTTCTATATTATAGTACCAGATTATTTGTACAATAAAACCACTAATCCATGCATATATGTTTGAACATTGGCACGTAATTAATCTGGTTGACTGACTTTTATCGTTTGATTTGATTCCATAATTTTTACTCCAATACATAGAAATTAGACTAAAATACATAGAAATAAAGAAAATTAGGTTTAATACCCGTATATACATAAGATTGATTTATACACAAGTTGATATAATACAATAAGTACCTATTTTAATAATTATATAATATTTATGTATTTATAGATGATTTTCTCTATTACGTATCATTGAATAAATAACAATAATTTAATAATACATTAAAAAAATACATTCATCTTCTATATTTTTTATCTAGGTATATTGGTTTTCACTGGTCCCAACTATCATCTTTTGTCTTCTGCCGGTCCCAACTATTGAATTGGTTGTCAACAGTCCCAACTTTTATCACTTTGGTGACCACTGGTCCGTCTTTAAATTTTTTTTAACGCCGTTAAGTTTTTTTTCAAATTCAATACCGATGTTAATTTTAAGCTATTTGATCGGAGGGATAATACAAGTTGATTGATGAAAAAGTTACCTCGAAATAGCGCTCCGAACAACGAAATAATGCTTCAGTTGAGTGTTTAAACCTAACGGTGTTTCAATCGGATGTAAAAATTTTGTCGTTCAGAGAGTCTTTTCGAGAAAACTTTTACATCAATCGACTCGTATTATCCTTCCGATCAAAAGGCCTAAAACATCGGTCTTGAATTTGAAAAAACTTAACGGCGTTAAAAAAAATTAACGATGGACCATTGGTTGTCAAAATGATAGAAGTTGGGACCGTTGACAGCCAATTCAATAGTTGAGACCGGTAGAAGACAAAAGATGATAGTTAAGACCAGTGAAAACCAATATACCTTTTATCTAAGAAATTTTTTTAAATATTTTAAATTTAAAAATTGAATAGGAAACAAAAACAAAATAATGATTATTAATGTATTATTAAAAAAATATATCATCTTTTATACTTTTGACTTCATCAAGAATTTTTTTTATTTATGGGGTTGTTTTTGATAGTTTGTAGATAAGAGGGGTTAGTTTTGTAAAGGTGTGACAAGGGGGGTAGTCGCCACTCCCACTGGCGACTTTTACGCTTAAAAGAGAGATTCTCTGCCGGACTGAGAAGTCGCCACTCCTACTGGCGACTTCTAGATTCTTTTCCAAACTTTTTAACCGAATAATATATATGATGTATATATGATGTTGATGTTTGCAATCTCGTGAACTGGTAGGTGAAGTTTAATATCTTTTAAAGAAATATATATAATCTTTTACCAAACTTCAAACACAACATTCTTTACACAATATACTTTCATCATCTACATATTCAGCCATACAATACTTCAAGACTTGAGTCATTGAAAATTTCAGATATTTGAGGAAACCCACCATACGTGTAAAATAATTTGAATTTCAAATTATAATACTCTCGTTGAAGACTAAGATGACCGTAAATGAAATCAACAATGTTTCGTATGACATTTTTTTATGAAGAACAATAGTGGAACTTCGAGTTGAAGCATCAGGTATAATATTTCCGTTTATAAAAGAAACATCACCACCCCAATATAATTGTAGAAAATAAGGTCTAGACATGATAATAAGAAATTTCTATAAAGTTGGTTGATTGATAATTGTATGAATTTTGAATATGTTTTTTGGAAGTAGTAGAAATGTGTAAATTATGTGAATTGTGGTGTTATTATACAGAGAAAATCCCCGAAACCCTAGCAAGAAGTCGCCACTTACATTGGCGAGTTCTCTTATTCTTTCAAACAAGATACTCTGGTCAAACCAAAATAATTCTTGTGTGGTGGAGAATTAAAGGTTGCCAGAAGTTGCCACTCCCAGTGGCGACTTCTTACAAAAAGCAAGATCCGTACATCAGGCACGTTTTTATAGCTCAGAAGTCGCCACTGGAAGTGGCGACAACCCCCCTTTTCTTACTTTTTTGAGCTTAACCCTCTTTATCCACAAACTATTAAAAACAACCCTAAATAAAAAAAATTCCTTCATCAACTAATGCATAATGAATTTTCCTCTCAAATACTAAACTATTAACGTGGTACTAGTCAATAGAAATGCAACCTGTACATTAGATTGATTGTGTTGAAACTTCAAACTCAAACAATAAAAGAAAACGAAATGCTAAATTTGTATTTGAGTTTATTATATAGAGAAGAGATTTTCTATAAAGGGCTAAAACTCTAAAAATGTTAAGAAGGATTCTGGGGCGTTATGACGTTTTTTGTAAATATTATGATGTTTTTACTGACGCGACTTTTGGTTCCGAGGTAGATTAGTCATTGTGCATTTTCACTGTCGTGCATATAAATAACACCATGCATAAGCTGGCTTTATAAAATAACACCACTCAGATGAAAAAATTAACTAATAAAAAACGTCATAACTTACCTGCAATAGAGTAAACACTGAAATTGAATGAAAACGTCATAATAATGATTAATACATCAAAAAACACGCCATACATGATCGGATGTTCGAAATTAATAAATGAAAACGTCAAAAACATTGATCGGACGTTCGTAATTAGTAAACGAAAACGTCAAAAACAAACAAAAACATCATCGTTTTCACTTTTCAGTATTCGTCATAGATGAATGATTATGGATTCAAAAATAAAAACGAAAACGTCAAAAACACGCCATATATGATCAGATGTTCGTAATTAATAGACGTCAAAAAAATGTCATAAATGAACATCGAGAGTGATAGTCGGGATTCCCAAATTAATCAACGTCATATGTATAAAGACGAAGATGCCCCTCCACGTTATTTTCTCTCATGGCCACGTGTTAAATTTTGATTGTTTCATACATTTCTTAGAGTTTTTACCTTTTTAGAAAATCTCTAATCTTATTATATATATATATATATATATATATATATATGTGTGTGTGTGTGTGTGTGTGTGTGTGTGTGTGTGTGGGCCGGGTATGGTATGATCAGATGAAGATAGTACGTACGTACGTAGTCATGGCAATGAATACGACTAGTAATGGTACATGTTGAGAAACTAGTAGTGTACGTATGTAATAATAATAAATAGGTTGAAATGGGGGAGGGTGGGGTAGGGGGTAGGGTGGGTGGGGTAGGGGTGGGTGTAGTATCAACATATGGATCGATTACAAGATTCACGTGCACATGCTGCTGTGTCAGCCCAAAATTTTGAAATGGTGTGAATAAATCTGAGTTTTGAAACCAATTCATACTCTCGATCAATTCAATTGAATGTTTTCACATACAAGAAAGAAAAAGGATCCGATGCCAATATATGCCATAGGTAAGACATTTCATATATACATGGTGATTGTGATGTTCATGATGTAGGTGGACCTTTCTTTCATTTCATCCACATAGTACCATATCATAATTATGTGCCCACATTCATCTTTCTATCCGATGCATGTGCGTGTGTGTGCATACATCTGTTTACTTCTGAATCGACTTAAAGCAATTGTAATCACTCTTTGGTTAGTTTCATTGTTTTACTATCAAATAAATAAAATCAAGAAATGTATCATTGCGGTTAGTCTGATTCTTTTTGTTTTACTTTCAGTCTAATAACGTTTGATTGTTAATGATGATATGACTGTGTAAAAAGTGAAACGTGTTGATTCAAATAGCGAGAACTATAATTTAAAAGAAATACGATTACATGATAAGCGTAAGTACAAGGAGTCTTACGATTCTTGATCATTTGACTAACCAAATTTTCTAAAACACAAAGTATTTAAAATTATAGTGTTGCATGGTGTAGTTAATTTCTAATATTAATTAATTAATAATGTTAATCAAATAAGAAGTGGCTATATGTATATGCAATGTTCACATGGTATCTTTGGTAAAGTTTGAATGTTTTTTTTCTTGAGAATCTTTTGACTAAATTGATGATGGAAGCTTGGGAGGTTGTACTAAAATATGATTTTGACTGGTCAACCTTTTGGGTAATATAATTTGGTACTATTGAGCATTTACTTACTTGATTTGTGGGCGACAATGTATCTTTCTAATTTAATAATTATATGAATTTAAACAGGGCAAGTTGCTAAATTGGAAATTTAATTTTTTTTAGAACAGCTGTTTGGTGTAATCACTGCCTAATTGGAAATTTGTAGGCATGTAGCAACTTATACTTATCACTAATTCACTGCCATATACCATAACATTAAGAAAAAAAAATTACATGGTGATTCTTTAAAATAAGATGTTTAATTTTAATTCCATTTATATGACATAAATTTATTAGCAACTAGATAATAGACTTGTCAGTGCATAATGCGGTGCGTTATTGACATCGTTACGCGCATTACGTTGAAGATATTAACATGGGTGTCTAAGTGTTGTGAGACGCGATTGTAACTTACTTATACGCGTTATCTTGATGACGTTAACAAGTGGTGTGACTGGAGTCCATGCGTGACATGACGCGTTTGTGACTTGGTTTATATGCATTTGTTGTTGATATTACGATAGGTTAAGTTCAAACATTCGAAACTTGAGGATTTTAATAAGTCGAAAAGTTTGTTGGTTAAACTTGAGAGTTTGCAAAGTTGAGGGGGTTAAGTTAAAAAGATTTTAGAGATGATAGAGATCATGTCAAGTTATAAGTTGAAAGGTATATTGGTTTCTATTAGTCTCAACTATCATCTTTTGGTTTCTACCAGTCGCAACTATTGAATTGGCTATCAATGGTCCTAACTTTTATTACTTTGTCAACAATGGTCCATCGTTAAATTCTTTTAACGTCGATAAGTTTTTTTCAAATTCAAGAACGACGATTCAGGCCTCTTGATCGGAGGAGATTACGAGTCTATTTATGTAAAAGTTATCTCGAAATGACGAAACGATGCTTCAATCGAGTATTTAAACTTAACGGTGTTACAATCGGATGTAAAAACTTTATCGACTCGCATTCTCCTTCTGAGATAACTTTTACATCAATCGACTCGTATTCTCCTTCCGATCAAAATGCCTAAAACATCGGTCTTGAATTCGAAAAAAAACTTAATGGCGTTAAAAAAAATTAGCGACGGACCGTTGCTTTCCAAAGTAATAAAAGTTGGGACCGTTGACAGCCAATTTAATAGTTCGAATCGATATAAATAAAAAAATAACAGTTAAAACCGATAAAACTAATATACCAAGCAAAAAATGATGCATAAAGCATGAATATTATCAATTACCAAAATTCAGGATTTAATGTATCAATTACGAAAATAAAAGAAAAAAATGCATAGACAACACCCTTAATCTCCACCACCACTAATTATTTTCTATAACATTAGAAGTTAATAAAAATGTAACATAACAAAAAATAATCGAATAGAATGATCAACATTTTAATTGAAATTCAAAGAATTTACAACAAGATGGCAGGTAACTATATTTAAGACCGGACAGTATTATACGATAGTTAGGTATTGTATATGTGACTTTGTCACACGCATTGATAAAACAATTCATGTCTCGTATATTACGATGTAAAGTCTTAATATGTAAGATATTAAAATGCGGAGATATATCAAAATGATAACTAAGTAAAAGTCGGACGTTCAAAGTCGTAAATATGTCAAAGTAAAGTAGGGGGTCAATGTTGTAAGTTGTCTAACTCATTAGGGATTAAAATAACAATAAGTCAAAATCGGGGTATAAAGTCGTAAATATGTCAAAGTTGAGCTTCACATATCCATTTTAAGAGCTTCTAACACCCACGAGACCTTAGTATTAGGTACTGATGTGTTAGATTGTTTTGAGTGTATATATCCTCAGATCCAGTGCTGACGTATCAAAAAAGCCGAGAATTGTCATGTTATCATTAGAATTCCTGCCTAAGTAGTCATTATTCCACCCATACATTTTCTTTTAGCTCATTTCCACAATAGATTTCATTTAGTTCGATTTCCATCCTTATTTTCTTTTTAAATCATTCTCCTTGGTTTAAATATAACTTTCTATATAGAGTAATTTTAGATAATTATATATTTTTCTTGTTTTATTTAGTTCTCAATATTAAAATTCTAAATATTTTACATTTGTAAGAAGTCGATAGAGATCCGATATTATAAGATGTCAAACTCAGATTCCTATGGTACAGTATTTTACATTTGTTAAAAGTCGATAGAGATCCGGTATTAAACGACGTCAAACTCAGATTCCTATGGTACATTATTTTACATTTGTTAGAAGTCGATAGAGATCCGGTATTATAGCGATACACTTGTGATTGTGTAAACTTTTGATCCATACCACATTTTCAAATCCAATACATGTTCGAATCAATTTCAAATGACAAACCCGTTCCATTGTGTAGCTTTAAAATAAAATCTTTGTGCTGAAAATATGGCAATATGGACGATCTCATCCAAAAAGTCTTCCCATTTTTTGTTTCATTTTTCCAATGCATATGGCAAAGTTAACGTGTTACGACTGTTGACAAAAGTTTTTTCTTTAACAACTACGAATTTACAATTTTAAAGAACATACTCCACAATCATTTGCTTTTGACCTTGAAGGACATACATATTTACCACTTAGACCCATTAAACTAGTATTGATGTCTCATGTCACAACACATTGTCAAGAAAACAAATTTTAATACTTTTTTCACAATAACAGTTACATTATTAATTTTGGTAAGAATAGAAACTTAAAAACAACATTCAATCCATTTCGGATTTCACCTACTAAAAACGTAGGTTTTAGATCGACTTAGAAACATATATATAGTAGGTTTAATACATGTATGTTACACACAGGTTAAATAATAATATTTATAAAATAAATTATAACATTATTTTAAATATTTGTAAATATATAATATTTAATGATTTGATTCTATCAACTCATACATGATAGAAAAATTTCATACAATTTTCTCTCTTAAACTTCCTATTATAAAACAAACATTTTCCTCTAAATAACCCCTAAACCTTAAATTATTAGATAAACTAATTAATCAAACCCGGCCTTCATATATGGAAAGTCGAATCGCGTATAAAACTAAGTAAACATGTAGTCATGTACAAATACAAATATTCATGAAAAAAAGATATTCGTGAAACATCATGTCTATGTCATTATGTCGTTGTGACGACTTTTTTATAAAAAAAAAATCTAGGAATTAGTGTTAAAAAATAAACACCAGGTGTAGAGAGTAACATTTCAATTCATAACCATTTAAAAATACCATAATTACCATCAAATTATCCCTGAACATATACATGTGTATACGAATAGATTTTGCTTCTTTTAAAAATCTTAGAGTTTTACATATGATTTTGTTTAAAATACTAACTCGACGAGAGTAACCACTAACTATCAATACCGTAATAAAATAAAACCGTAATTAAAATAAAAGTAGGATCAAAACATTTAATATTATGATACCGAACTAACTAGCTAGCTACCTAATAATTAACTACCTAAGCACAAGCTTTATATGTAGGTAGCAAAAAACATTTCAATCTCCGGTGACCGGAAGTACCCGTTCTTCGGTGGCTCCGGCTGCCTATAAGCTGACCACCGCTTCTTCTTTGGTGGTGGAGGACATACTACCGGAACTGGAATCCGGCAACCGTCGTGTGTAGGCGTTGCACAACCATCCTCCGCCACCTTCACCATCGTAGAGACCTTCCAGTGTATGATATTTTTTCCCGCTTTATTTTTGTAATTTGTTCTATTGGGAGTGATATATAAACGCTGAGATCGATGGTGAGAGGATAATGGATAAATGTTGATTTTAAAATCACGTTAATTTTAAATTCTTTGTAGATATATATATATATATATGTTCTTAATATATATAGATCAAATTAATTATTATTATTAGCTGATTTAAAATCATGAAGTTTAAAGGATGCGATGCGTTTTAATATGTGTACGTGGTGGTAACACGTTGAGTTATGTTTATCATTATACTTTTTGTTGTTTACTTTTTTAATAGTCTTTATATAATATAATATAGTAAACCCAAAAAAATTTATTTAGTACTATTTTAAAGCTTGTGGCTTATGTGGCATTATTTGAGAGTTTATCTCATAATAATAATTTTTTTATTTAAAATATGTATATAAAATATATTATAATAAAGCTAATTACATTTTTAGTCCCTTAATATTTTGGAGAATTCTGAAAATATAAAAGTATTTATACTTTTAACCCTCTACTACAAGGGTTGTACATGAGTCGGTTTATAATTAATAGGGTGTGAAAATGAAACTTATGGATAAAATTAATAATAATATACAATTAAAGACCTCAGTGTTTTATAAATATACATAACTTTTTTATATGGATTTTAATAAAAAAAATAAATTACACCATAAAACTGAGCATTTTATTCTCTTTAATTTGAATATAATATTGCTATACTAAAAATTTAATTTTTAAAAATATATTTCGTGTTCCGGTTTACCACGGTTTTGTTTCAAAACTTATTGGAACGTTCATGAATATCCTTAAAAACATCACTTGAATATTGTGTTCCCGAGCGTAGCGCGGGCACTAAACTAGTGTTTAATATAACTTAACCATATATAATATACACATTCTAGAAGATCTCCTTTTTCAAATACTAGCTGCTTTTAAAGTTTAATGAAAGTTAATATAACTTATATCAACAAGTTATAAACATATATATTTTCTCATTAGGTTTTTCAAGTAATAATAACTAATTTAATGATAAGCATACTTACATTAATGTTAAATATTCGAATAATCAGATGTCATGAATATATAATCGTGAGTTAATATTCTTCTTGTAAAGTGTTAAAAATTACTTTTTTTAACGGCTAAGAATAAATGTTTAAAAAAGACATTTTAGCAAGGAGCTAGAAAATTAGATACATACAAAATAAAAAGAAATTTAAAGTTTGAAATTACATTAATTTCTTCATGTTAAGCTCGATTTCTTCTCTCTCGTTTTGATCCATACAAATGAGAGAGATTTTATGTCGCTCGTAATGTCTCTTTCATTCTTGTTTCCGTTGTTAAAGACAATGTCATTTCGTGTCTTACATATACACTAAAGAGTAGTGAGGAATATACGATAAATGAGTTCTTTCAACCCTGTTGCTAGCATCCAAGAATCGATGAGCTTTAGCATCTCGTCAGTTGTGTTCGATGTAAATAAAAAGAAGTGGGCACCAAAGATGAAATTGCATCCCAATGTCTAGAAGCCAAGATACGATCAACAAGAATGTGGTATGTTGTTTCAACAACATCAATGCAGACTGACCAGGTTGTACACATCAAAACCCATCGGTTATTCAAAGCTTATTTTGATTGAATACGATCTAAAGTCGCTCCCTAAGCAAAAAATGGTTTGATACCTGGAAAAATTGGCCTCGACCCTCCTTTTTGATATGATTTTTTTTGTCGCTCTTAAGATAAATCTTCAAGCTTTGCCACTGTCTACACGAAGTCTATTAATATTTGAAAAATCAAATAATTGTCAAAGTAAGTGCATATAGTAATTATTACACTATCAAGTTGACGGCTATATTAATCCTTCATAGCTCATGTCATGGTCCTAGTTGACACCGTCTTCGCTATGGTGAAACTACACTCCAGTGTAGCGTTGACCGTTGTCCATGCTGGTGAGTCGTTAGTCATTAGCATTAGATCGAAAGGTCACAACTTTGTTCCACACCAATTGATTTTACAAATTAGAAAAGATGAAACGAATATGAAATGAATAATGATGAAGAGTAAACACCAAACCCCTTGTTTAATGAGTAAAGACTAAAGAGTGGATAACGTTACGATGGTGGTGTTTTTGGTGACTCTTCACCATAGAGTCACTTTTTTTCTCGCACACTATTAAGTTTTTTAAAGTTTTTTTTTTTATTTTTAAGAACGGCAAACTACCCAAATTCTAAGCTAGACCCAAATTCTAAGTGATCCTATATAGAAAATCAGGAGTGAATTCAAGTAACAAAGTTTTCTTGGATGAGTTGGAATGTAATGGAGTTATTATACAAAAGGTCACAGGTTCAAATCTTATTATAGTCATTTTGTAAGAAATTTTTTTCTTGATGGATTTTTAACCTTTCAAGGCTCCAAATCGTGAAACATTTCTTATAGTCATTCAAATCTTGTTATACAAAGTGTAGTATTGACTTATTGTACCCACATTGTTATTATGTGATGAACCTATCCCAGTAACCCGATCCGAACAGTTGAAGCGACCCGAAATTTTTTTTTATATTCGGTTTTATTAAAGTTGAAACACCTAAAAATAGTGAACACACTGTCAAAATTTTCTGGATCCTTACTGTCCACTGGGCCACCAACCTGGTACATTGTTAAGTGTTTAACATGAAAAATACGGGTAAATGTGAGAAGGATAAGTATGTAAATATTAAAGGTAAAATGCATTGTGGGAAAAATATATAAAAAACTAATGTGTCATGTTAACTATAATTGTTTGAAACGTCGATTATTAGCATTATCGACGGTGTTAGTAATAATGATAGGGCTTGATAGTCAGAGGTTTTTTGTGGGGTGGTAAGCTTGATAAAAAAGCAATATCGTGGGTAAGGTGGGACCATGTTATGGCTCCAAGGAAAACGGGTGGGCTTGGAGTTGGTAACATAAGGGATCTAAATATTGCCCTTTTGAGCAAATGAAAATGGGGATTTAAATGTAAAGAAGAGGCTTTATGGGTAAATGTTATCAAAGCTATTCACCATCAACCAAGGAAACCAAAACAATATTCTTGCAACAAGTCGATATCAGGCCCATGGAAGCAAATTGTGTGTGCAGGAAGATTTGAGTAAAGAAAACATTGATTTAAATAAACTTATGAAATCAACAGTCGCCACTGGTGCTAGGACTTTATTTTGGTGGGATTGGTGGATTGGGGATGGTCCGCTTAAAGATATTTTCTCTAATTTATTCATTTTGGAGAAGCATAAACAAAGTAGTGTGGGTGACAAGAGACGTGTTGGAGTGGCGAACCAAGATTGGGTTTGGAAACTTGCTCGGAATCCTTCTAGTAGTACCGAGAGGCAGCAGTTTGAGCAATGTAATGGGCTACTTATGGGGTTCCAGCCGTGTAACAATGCAGATTCTTGGAAGTGGTTAGGCGATGATTCAATGATGTTCTCAGTTAAAAGCCTAAGGCAAATTATTGAGTCAAATAGGGTACCTGTTGATTTGAATCTAGTAAAGTGGTTAAATATGGTGCTTTTGAAGGTGAGATGTTTTATTTGGAAAACGAGATTGTACAAAATCCCGTGCTAAACGGCGCTAGTCAGACGTGAAGTTCCGTTGAATACTAAACATTGTTCCTTGTGCTTTAATGAACTTGAAACTTCCGATCATTTGCTATTGCGGTGTCACTTTGCGTCTAAAGTGTGGGAGAAGATTTGTGAGTGGTGTGGGTGGCGTGATGATAGAGGGGTTTCAATTAGAGATTGGATTGATAGACCAAATTTGATGCATGGTACGGAGAAAGACAAGGTTGCATTGGTAATCATGGCAACAGTTTGGTTCGTGTGGCTCGCTCGAAACGATCTTATATTTAATATGACACCTTTGTCGGTGGATGGAGTGGTAGAGAAGATTATGGTTAACGTTTTCCTTTGGCTCAAGTATCGTAGTAGTAAGGTTGATGTTATGTGGCATAATTGGTGTAATAGTCCTTGAATGTAGGAGTTTGTTTTGTTGTTGTCTTTTTGTTTGATGCGAGCTTAGCTTCTTGCTATTGCTCGGATTTGTTTTCTAATAAAATTGCCATTAAAAAAAAATAAGTTTTAAATTGTTAAAAACGGGGCTACAAAATCCTCTTTGTAATATAAATTTAACGCCTTTGTAAATTATGTAAATTATAATTGGGTTATTGGATTTACACACCCCCAACTATTGGTCATTGGTCGTTGTCACCTCCAAGTATCACTTTAGCCAATAACACTCCCAACTAAATACTTTAGTGTCCGTATCACCAAAAGTTAATCAAATCACTAACGCCGTTAAGTTTTGCTGACGGGGCACGGTGACGTGTCCTATCTCTCCTTACGTGGCACGGTGACGTGTCCTATCTCTCCTTACGTGGCACGGTGATGTCGGCCAATGATCAATAGTTAAGGGTGTTTAAATCCAATAAGACAATAACCCATTATTTATCTATATTTAACTAGGAATTGACCCGTGTCACGTGATGCGACGACCGGGTTTTAGTTGGTGCATATGTCGTGTCATATTTGTGATTTCGTTACATGCGTTATGTTATTGATTATCTCTTGCACGTTCTGGTGTAATAATATTATGTCTTGTACCTTGCAACGTAATGCCGTCAAAGTAATTAAAAAAACTAACTAAAACAAAAGAATATACAAAGAAAAAAAATTTAAAAAGAAGAAAAAAACAAAAATATCCGGCCCTCGTGTAGATGTTCAATGCACATCATGACCACTTGATCCAATATGACGCTGTTAACTAGGATTTTTTTTGTACAATATAATGGTATAAATAATTTCCGCTTTTATGGTGTTTATGGATTAAATGTTGTCTTAATTCTGCTCAGTTATCAATTTTATTAAATAGATCGCTGACTCGGAAGTTCACTTGAAAAGAGGATCGAGACATGGCGACCCCCTTTCTCACTTTTTATTCTTGCTGGTGATGGAAGCGTTTAATTACTTTGACACGTTACATTGCAAGGTACGAGGCATTATACTACACCAAAACGTGCATGAGATAATCAATAATGTAACGCATGTAACGAAGTCACAAATATGACACGACATATGCACCAACTAAAACCCGGTCGTCGCATCACGTGACACAGGTCAATTCCTAGTTAAATATAGATAAATAATGGGTTATTGCCTTATTGGATTTAAACACCCTTAACTATTGATCATTGGCCGCCATCACCGTGCCACGTAAGGAGAGATAGGACACGTCACCGTGCCACGTCAGCAAAACATAACGGCGTTAGTAATTTGGTTAACTTTTGGTGATACGGACACCAAAGTGTTTAGTTGGGAGTGTTATTGGCCAAAGTGATACTTGGAGGTGACAACGGCTAATGACCAATAGTTGGGGGTGTTTAAATCCAATAACCCATTATAATTTGGATGTAGTAAATCTAATTTAAAATATTATCAATTTAACAAATGAGTTTAATATGTGTTCCTAGTGTAGTGAATGGTGACACGTGTGGTCACACGTGTTGGTGACTAGGTGATTTTTCACTTGCTGTGAAGTCGTGGCGCTTTTACAAAGTCTTTACCGCTTTACTTTATGTCTCGGGAAAAATATAAAACTTAATGGATAATTTTGGTACATGTACTTTTACTTTAGGTTTTATTTGAAATTTAAGCTTTTTTATTCGGCTATAAAGAAATAAATAATAACAATATAAAATTTTCGGTTTATTGATTTTTTCAATGTTTTCAAAACCGAACCGGATATCAAACCGGTCTCTTTACTGGTTCAACGGTCTTACCGGATTAAAGGATCGGATGATTTTTAAAATATTTTAAATATAAATACATAAAATATAAAATATATAAAAATTTTAAAAATTTCCGGTCCAACCTATTTTTCTCCTGGTTCGACCGGCTCTTTCCGGTCCGACCTGACGGTTCACGACTAGAGCGGTTCAAACACCTGAACCGGACCGGTTTCATGCCCGGTTCCCGGTTTAACCGGAAAAAATGAAACGTATAACGCTATGACTATGTGTAATGCAGCTAATGCTTTTAGAGGTATCTTCTATATATCACGTAAACACTGACTAGACTAAAAACATTATATAAAAAATAAAATGATTAACTTTTTTATAATGCTCCTATCGTTATTATGATTTGAGAGTTAGGCGAAGAATTTAAGGGATTGAGTGTGAGCATGAATGCTAATAACGCCTCCAAATTATTTTAACTTTTCTTTCAAACAAGTGTAGTTATAAAAATATTTATTAAAATGTGTGGTTTGAAAAATATTTATTAAAATGGGTGATTTTTTAAACTCGTTTTTCTCACTTCTAATCGTATTGGATAGTATTATTTTATTTAAAAAAATTTTGTTTTGCTTCTAATAAAAAAAATTGTAAATATATTGTTGTATATACATAAAGTTCCATACATAAGTTTGTTTAAGAAATTGTTGTACATAAAATAAAAAAATATCGTTGCATATAAAATAAAAAAAATATCATTGCATATAAAATAAAAAACTTCATACGTAAGTTTTTAAATGTTATTTGTTAACATTTGACGGTAATCTTTATTACTTCGTACTACTTAAAACGTTTAGTTGTTTTACTTTTTTTAAAAGAGATCTTATATATATTAAAACTATTTTTTAACGATTCTTTGTTAGTATTTTTCTTAATATTTGATGCTCTAAATGAAAGCAAACTAAGGAGGTTGTTGGAGTAGCAATTACGAACTTTTCATCACCTAAACACGACTCGAACCCAATAAAAGAAAAGACAGACTTTCTACTAGGTGTGTTTTTCACCAACCCGTGTTTTTGTAAAAGCCTTCTAAACAAGTTCTAAAACAAAAATATTTCCATTATATATATATATATCTTTATATAATATAGGAAAATGAAAAAAGCTTAGGTGTCATCTTTTTAAAGGTTTTTCGCTTATGTGGCATCACTTGAGAGTTTTTCTCACAATATGTTATTTTATTTAAAAAATATAAAAAAAATATATTATAATAACACTAATTACATTTTGGTCCCCTAATACGTAGGATAATTATGAAAAATTTAAGAGCATTTTGAACCCCTCCTACTAGGGGTATACACAAGCCGGTTTATATTTGATAGGGTATAAAAATTAAACTTAGGGATAAACTTAATAATAACATACAATTAACACCTCAGTGTTTTAGAAACATACATAACTTTTTTATACCAAATTATTTTAAAAAGTAAACTACACCATAAAAACAACATTTTCAACCCCTCCTATTAGGGGTGTACACAAGTTGGTTTGTATTTGATAGGGTATAAAAATAAAATTTAGGAATAAACTTGATAATAACATACAATTAAAGACGTCAGTGTTTTAGAAACATACATAAACTTTTCATACGAAATCATTTTAAAAAATAACCTACACCAAAAAAACGAGCACTTAATTATCTTTAATTTGAGTATAATATTGTTATACTAAAAACAATTTAAAATACATCTTGTGTTACGGTTAACCACGATTTTGTCTCAAAATTTATTGGAAACGTCATGAATATCGTTAAAATAACCACTTAAATGTTGTATTCCCGAGCGTAGCGCGGGCCCTAAACTAGTATATATTATAAACTAAACAAAATCATTTATTAAATAAAATAATTTTATCTAATAAAATTAGGAGTGAGAAATACATGTTTAAAGAAAATAACTAATTTTAATAAATATTTTGAAAACACCCATTTTGATAAATAAGTTTTTTCAAAATGCCGGATAACTCCCCACCTTAGTAAAGATGGTGGGAGGGCTATCCGACATTATATGGCGTGATCTAAGGGGTATATATACGCTAGTATATCCTTATGTGTTTTATTAAGTTTAATGTATGGTCACGAAGTAATCTACCTATTCTAATAATTGAGTAACACATCCACATGTCACCATTTTAACTACTCCACATAGGATTTTGCTTAGGTGTCATGTTCTTAATTAATTTGATGGAGAATTTTTAGACGGGTCATGGTATGTTCCATATTCGAAATAACCCGATATGCTTAAATTAAAAATTCACAAATTATCATCAATTATCTCCTAACCCGATATGTTCAAATACAAAATTTATCAATTATCATGATCTATATCTTAACCCGATATGTACCAAGTATCATGAATTATCTCCTAACCTGATATGTTCAAATAAAAAACTTATCAATTATTATGATTTATCCTAACCCGATATGTTCAAATTAAAGTTTTACCAATTATCATTAATTATTTCATAACTCGATATGTTCAAATAAAAAAACTAACAATTATCATGAATTATCTCCTAACCCGATATGTTCCAATAAAAATTTACCAACTATTATAAATCATATCCTTTATTGTAACATATGATTTTTTATATGAATATATTTGTAAATATCCAAATCGATTTAATAAGAGATATGTTAAAAATAAATTTGATATGTAAATTAAGTTAAAACCTATAAAACTAAAATCCGTGTAGTACACGGGTACTAATCTAGTTTTTATTAACATAAATGTGCTTAAAAAATTGTTCCCAACTACCAGGTCTCAGTTTAACTATAACTACACTTCATATCTTATATCCTTATCTATTTATTTTGACACACTCATAAACTTTTTGCTCATTCTTGGTTCTCTTATACTTTTATAAATTTTAATGTTTTGTAAACTTCTGAATATATTATTAGTACTAGGTTAATTCTCGCGTGTTCACGCAGATTTAATGGTAAAAAATCTACCTATTCTAATAATTAAGTAACTCATCCACATGTCATCATTTTAACTACTCCACATAGGATTTTGCTTAGGTGTCATGTTCTAATTTAATTTAATGGAGAATTTTTAGACGGGTCATGGTATGCTCCATATTCGAAATAACCCGATATGTTTAAATTAAAATTTCACAAATTATCATCAGTTATCTCCTAATCCGATATGTTCAAATACAAAATTTACCAATTGTCATGATCTATATCTTAATCCAATATGTATCAATTATCATGAATTATCTCCTAACCTGATATGTTCAAATAAAACTTATCAATTATTATGATTTATCCTAACCCGATATGTTCAAATTAAAGTTTTACCAATTATCATTAGTTATCATCTTAACTCGGTATGTTCAAATAAAAAATATTAACAATTATCATTAATTATCTCATAACCCGATGTGTTCAAATAAAAATTTACCAAGTATTATAAATCATATCCTTTATTGTAACATATGATTTTTGATATGAATATATTTGTAAATATCCAAATCGATTTAATAAAAGATATGTTAAAAATAAATTTGATATCTAAATTGAGATAAACCTATAAAACTAAAATCCGTGTAGTACACGGGTATTAATCTAGTCTACATATTCTAATAATTAAGTAACTCATCCACATGTCATCATTTTAACTACTCCACATAGGATTTTGCTTAGGTGTCATGTTCTAATTTAATTTGATGGAGAATTTTTAGACGGGTCATGGTATGCTCCATATTCGAAATAACCCGATATGTTTAAATTAAAATTTCACAAATTATCATCAGTTATCTCCTAATCCGATATGTTCAAATACAAAATTTACCAATTGTCATGATCTATATCTTAATCCAATATGTATCAATTATCATGAATTATCTCCTAACCTGATATGTTTAAATAAAACTTATCAATTATTATGATTTATCCTTACCCGATATGTTCAAATTAAAGTTTTACCAATTATCATTAGTTATCATCTTAACTCGGTATGTTCAAATAAAAAATATTAACAATTATCATTAATTATCTCATAACCCGATGTGTTCAAATAAAAATTTACCAAGTATTATAAATCATATCCTTTATTGTAACATATGATTTTTGATATGAATATATTTGTAAATATCCAAATCGATTTAATAAAAGATATGTTAAAAATAAATTTGATATCTAAATTGAGATAAACCTATAAAACTAAAATCCGTGTAGTACACGGGTATTAATCTAGTATTTTTATAATTCTATATTCAAATGAGAAATAAAAATTTTAGACTTTAATTTACAAAGTTTCAAACATGATGTAGCTTTAATAAATGATTCACATCTCAAATGGGTAAATCGGGAATGATCCACATTTTTGTTGAGACTCATTATGATTGCGACAAGTGGCGCTGTGTGGTGTAATGACTTGGCAATTTATTAAAAGAAGTAGAAGATAGATATGCTTATCGGGGTATTTTTGTGTAAATTTCATTCAAACGAATTTGTGCGTCATACTGTTAAAGTCATCGTCACAAACATGAGGCATCATGTTTGGAGAACCAGCACGTGTTCATTTCATTTGCCTTCGACACTTTTGGATCCCTAGCCCCCGAGGCGGTATGCTTTTTGGAGCGGGTGCAGAAGGTGGTCCACAGCGACTCGCAGAGCCCGAGAAACCAAGGATTTTGTATTTAGTAGAATAGGCTTTGCGATTCAAAGGGAATAACGGCGCAGCTTGTTGCTCGCTTACCTATTATCCGGATGTAATTTGGTTTGTGATCAGTTATTATTAATATAATGAATAATGTTAAAGTTATTGGGTATATGATTTTTATAAAGTTTAAATTTGTATGTGCTTATTTTTATCAACATTTATATTTTTAAGTGCTTTTTTTTCCCTTTCGACCTTACTATATTTATCAACTGACGTTAATCTTTATAACAATTTCCTTTTTATATAAAGTTCTAAATATTACTAAAGAAATCGATGCATCTCACACACTTATTTTTTTATGAAAAGCTTCGCAGGCTTCATTTTCTTATTTTAATAAACGAGACCATTAAGGCAAGGAAGATAACTCTGGTTCAAACCCGGATTTTCACCTTAATTTTCATTCTAAAGAAACGACACTGTTTAGGCTTGAACCAGCAGCACGAAAGTTTGATCAAGTCCTGCTCAGGTCCGGTTTGTGTCCGAACAAGCGCAGTTTATAGAGGATGTCTTTTGTTTCACCTGTTCAGTATAACAAGCAAAACAGTAGAACCGTTCAGAGCTTTTGGGTGTAAAAATAAAACAACTTCCAATCAAAATAACTTACAGAAAAAACTTCAGTAACAAGTAACTATGTGGCTAGAGTGAAAATTTACATTAATTAGCATAGTAGTACTAGGAACAAACCATTAAGATACGATTCGATCTTTGTTATCCAAAAGATGCTTCCAGTGTAACCAGCCATTATCTGACAAGAACAACCCATTCAGTTAGTCCCCAATTAAACATTTCAATTCAAATTTACACAGCTGTAACCAAATGAGCAGGTTACGTAAAATGTTTGTCAAAATAAGTTTGGGTCAAAATGGGCGATATTTAATACATGTCAAACGGGTCAAGTTGGATTGCATTCATTTTATCCCTTGTTTTCTTGCAACTAATTAATGAAGTTGTAATCTGAATCTGTAGAATAAAGCGATTTATGAAGTTGTAATAGTAAATACTTTTAACCCGTTCATTTTTAACCAGTTTTTGAAAAGGAACCATTTGACCCACTAGAAGTAATTAATAATAGGGATCTGCTAAGTGCTAACAATAGCCCTTGACAAACACTAATATATCAGACAAAACTTCCTCCAACCACCACTAACTAGAGGTACCTATTAGATAACTAGAAGTTCTTATTAGATAATCTAATGCTTTGTATTTTTTAGGTACAACAACAATAATCTAAAATTCTAGGCAGAGAGAAACTGGGAAAAAAGACAGCATTACCTTTTGTTAAGTTCCAAAACAATACAAAATTCTTAGGCTGGCACCCAGCATGAACTAGCACGCAAAATCCGACCTTTCCATCCTTGTAATACCCACTTACCATCATCATCAAACACAAAATCTTTATGATACCCCGCTTTCACCTTAGCCCTTAGTTTTGAAACAAGCTCTCGGTTCAATGGTTTGACCTTGAACCCAGCCCGTAAGAGTCTGATCTGCCACTGCTTGTAGGTCTCAGGCCTTTCAATCCGTTCACCACCTTCACACGCAATCACATTCATAGCTTCACGCCCACAAAACTCCTTCTCAAAATTCAATCTTTGCTCATCATCACGGTCTAAAGTAGCATCAAACATATCAAACATAGAAGAGAAATGAAAAAGAGCTTCCTTGAAACGAGTGACAAAAAATGGTGAGCTATAAGATCCATTGACTACAGTTTGAACAAAAATGTCGGGTTTCATATCCCTAATCAATTTCAGAACACCATCACGTGGACTATCCACTGTAACTGAGTCATCAAACAAGTGCTTGAATCGAAGTAAAGTGTTCACAGCAAGACACTCGTTTCTCTGGAGTTTGAGATCTTCAATTTTAACAGTTTCCCAATTTTGAGTTGTTATTGCATTATACTCAAATGGGACATTATACTTTGCACAAAAATTTGCCAAACGACGCCCTGTCCCCTCTACCCCATCAGCTGGTCTAAATCCAGGTTTTGGAAGATCAATTCCAGTAACCCTTAACTTAGGTGGTCCACCAGGCCTCTCCGAAAGATGCTTAACAAGAACGGGCCACTGGAATCCATATGAAATACCAAAATCTACAATATGAAGGGTCGAAGATGTTAAAGCTGCGTCGTATATCACTTTATTAGCAAAGAAAATGGCTATCTTTTCGAACGAGCAGACTGAAAAATAAACTTGGTAAGCTGTTAGTTTTTCAGCAGCTGAGATTGTCATGGCACTTTTAGTAGCATAAAGCTGAGAACCAGTGCCAGCTAAACGGGCCTCAAGACCACTAGCAAAGATATGAGCTAACCTTTGTGGAGCATCACCTGTAGGAGAAGCATGCTGTCTAATCTGTTTTAATTGTTCATTTGCCCTCAAATAATCACCATCAGCAACTGATTGTGCACAACTGACCAATAGAGTCCTAACATCCATGAGTTCACCCGAACTTCCTCCCCAAGAACGAGTAATCCAACCACTACTATACCCGTATGATTGGCTCGGTTTCTGAACTTTTTTGGTTGCATTTTTAGGAGGTTCTTCACAATCAGACATCGACGGACCACCAGGGTCAGTGCAGATAACAACTTTATCAAACATCTCAGATAACACGTCTTCTTCCACATAAACAGCCGAGTGTTTACTACTTCTTTCTTCCTCATAACCATTATCCTCAATTTGGTAATGCTTTCTACTCCTGAATGAGTTATCTGTCTCCGCAATCTCTTCCTTGATAACCATCTCCGAAAACCTGTCTTGTGAATTTAAAGGCAAGTTGTATTTATCCAAATCAACTACTAGAGGTTTGCTAGAAGGAAGAAATTTACTAGCTTCCTTCATCCCTCTATTGAATTGCATAAGAGAGTCGGTATCTTTGAACATATTTTCTACAAGGTGCGCATTCATCATCGAGTCCAACGCTCCATTATTAAGGACACTAGCGGTAGAGCTAAATGAAGACAACAAAGAATATTCAAGTGAAGGAGTTTGTAGATTCGGTGATTTTGCCTCAATCGAATCACCACCAGACCAGTGAGAATCATTAGTGTTGCTACCACTTGTGCTACTGTTTGTACTGTGATCACTTAAACTACTGAAAAAGTTTTCTTCAGGGGTTTCAATATTTGAACCAGGAGGATATTTCTCACCTAAAGCTTCGTAGAATGATTTCTCAGTTGCTTGTAGAGCTAATGGGTCAGGAAACATACTCTGTTTAGCCTCCATATCCTCATCTTCAAGAATTTGGCTTATGAACTTGGTTACACAGTCACCAAACTCGTCCGATGAGTATGATTGTGAAGAAGGATCTGAAGTGCAGGGACCGGTTTGCGGTGCTGAGTTAGGAATATCTAAATGTTCATCTCTGAATCTATATCCATTAGAAATACCAGTAGATTGACCAAATACAGGCGTGATTTTGTCGTCATCCAAATATAAACTATTGACATAATCAAAATATTCATCATCTTTCAACTCCATATCCTCTAAATTCTAAGCATCTACGCGTACCACGAATACACCTGAATTAACAATAAGCAGATAAACTTCATCTCTAAGTAGGTTCTAGATCAATCAATAAAACTAATAAGCAATTTTTGCAACTAATGCTCTATAATTCAACTTAGATAAAGTTTCCTAAAATCCAAAAGAAGAACAAAAACAATTAACAGCAGAAAATTGTAACTAAAATCAAATCAGCATGATCAAGTAGATTAACAGACGATGAGTTCAAAACACACAAGTAGCTTGATCTGCAAGCAATAATCGCAGGATCATACGTAAACTACAATCGATGGATCTAAATAAATACTTTCGATCCGCATGTGACTCTACATAAACAAAAATCAAGACCTAATTACTGCAAATTCAGTAGACATATTGTTGATCACGTACCTTGAAACAGTTGTTTTTATGTTGAACGAGATCTGTACAAATAGTCAATAGAGAAGAATTGAACAAATGCTTTCATAAGAACGAAGTTTGCTGACATTTTATATATCAACCGAGGGCTTGGTATGTAAACGAAGGATCTAGGTTGCAACTGAGTTGACTCGGACGTCCGGTTGAAACCGGCAATACACGGTTGACGGTGGTATTTGCTTGACTTTTTTTCCTATATCTTTTTGTGAGCAATGACATTTTTTTCTTTGTTGACGAAGATAATAAAAAAATTAAAAGATTGTAAAGCAAGTAAGAGCATGGAGGAACCAAATCTCCATGAGTTTTTATATTTTAAGGGGGTTTGTAAGTGAGTTTTTATATTTTAGAGGCTTTGTAAGTTGTTGTAACAAAAGTAGAGAGGATATTTGATTGTGGAAGATGTAAAAACTTTAACGCCCTATTTATTTTTGTCTTTTTTCTCTGAATAGAGGAAAACGTCTGATTCAGTTAGATGTAATCAACGTGGGGCTGTTTTTTTCTGGTATTAAAAGTTTTTAGTGGGTCTGAAAACATCTTAACCCAAAAAAACATATATTTGTCGCCGGCCTCCATTAACTTCTAACCCGGAGACTAAGCTCCATCTCCGAAGACTAGAGGTTCGTCTCTAGCCTCCACCTCTTAATGATTCAGATTTCAGACATTTGAACCACCTCTTAACATTCAGATGTGGTATTCAGATTCAGACTTAAATCTCTTAAAAAAACAAACGGGCCTAATTTTAAAAACCTATTGTTTAATCTTATAACTTTTTAATAAAGTAAATTAGTATTTTGGCCTTTGTGCTTTAAAAATTTAACCCTTTTAGCTCAAAAATTAAAGTTCTAACATATGAGCCCTTAATGTTTTAAATTTTTTTGTTTCGACCACTAACACTAACTTTTTATGTTAAGTGTAATAATATTTTGGTATTAAAAAGTTACAGAAGTTGTTTATATAAAATATAACAACGTCTTTACAGACTTAAAGGACTATTTATGACGTAAATAAATTACAAATATAATCCCATAAAGTTTGAAAGCTCAAAAACTAATAATATTAATAATAATAGTAATAATAATAGTTATAATAACAATAATAAAAATAAATCTCTCTTTGTGGATCATATAGTTTGTACTTTTTTAAGATTTTCGTGTAAAATTTATGTTAAAATCATAAAACCATAGATGTGTTGTTGGTTACGTGTGCCGTGTAAATACGTATATACATAAAAAAATACGATGACTCCAAGAATATGTTTATATGAGTTTTTGAAGGTTTATAACGGCGATTGTGTTGGTTCATATGACAAGAATGAAAGATAAAATATAGTGTTTGTGTGTGTGAGTTCCAAAAGGAATCGTGTGTAAGAGAGATGAAATGTTTTTGGGTTATAATAGGTGTGTTCGACAACTTAACGACTACAAAATTTATTTAAAATTTAAGATGATATTTGATTAATATATTCAATTCACTATTAAACGTGGGTTCCAATTGAGTTATCTTTATTTGACTATATATTTTTATTATCGTTATCGTTATTATTATTTTTTTTATTACTAATATTACTTATTTGATATATAGAAAACTTAGGGTGTTATATCGTATGTTAGGTAACATAAGTAGCCCTTAGATTTGTAAAAACTTTAAATTTACTTAAACAACACTTGAAGTTTATCAAAACCAAAATACCTTTACACTTAACAGGAAAATGTTAACAAAGTTAATGTTAATAGTCGAAATAGTTAAAAAATAAAACGTCAAAGGCTAATCTGTTAAAATTTTCAATTTTGGACCAAAAGAGTTAAAAGACCCAAACATCATGGGCCAAGTAAGTAATTTACTCTTTTTAATATTTTTAAAAAGTGGATGTGAGTGGATGAAAGATAAGGGTAATGATAAAGGTAAATAAATTATTATTTAATTAGAAGACGAGAGAAAATATATTTGTTTTTAATGTAATTATATGGATGAAGATTTCTCATATGAGTGCTCTAATCCACATTATTTTTCGGTTTATCACCAACCTTACCTTGTTCCCCAGCTTTACTTAATAAAAGAGAATAAATAAAATGAAAGGGAAAAAAGATTAGGGTAGTGTCTGGTATGTAGGAATGAATTGTGAAATGGAATAAACCATTATAAGCGAATGAAAAAAATCATGTTTGGTTGCTCAATGGAATGAAATGGACCATTACCAAGGAATGAAAAAACTCTCATTTTCATTCCATCACCCCCCATGTTTTTTTTTTCATTCATTCAACGAATGAAATATTTTTTTAATTCATGACAAGAACCATTACCCAACCCATGACTCAAACCCTGATCATGTTCTAACCCACGGCTCGAACCAGGTCCCAACCCATGAACCGACTCATGACCCGAGCCATCAACCAACCGGTGACCCGACCCATGTCGATTCATGCCCTGAACCATGACCCAAATCATAATTCGACTCATGATCTGACCTGTGTCTCGTACCATGATCGACCCATGTCTCGATCCAAGACCCAACACATGAACCAATCCATGACTCGATCCATGAACCGACTAATGACCTGGTCCATGAAGTGATTGATGACCCGACCCTGAACCGAACCACGAAGCAACCAATGTCGTGACCACTTCCTCAAACCGTGACTCGAACCATGGCTTGAACCAAGACCCAACCCATAACCATGACTAGGTATTTTTGTTATTTTGGAGATCTGTATTTTTTTCATGTCTGCCAAACAAAAAGAAGTATTGATTCATTTCATTCATGTAAGTTAACCAAACATGATAAAGGAATAGAATGGTCCATTTCATTCTTTTGTCCAATCCTTTCCATCATTATTCCATTCCCTTGTCCATTCTCATGTCCATTTCGTTATCTCATACCAAACAGACCCTAGGTGTGTTTGTGTTTTTTGTTTTGTGGCATTGTTTTGAGGATCGAAGTTAAAAAATTATCATGAATTATCACTTTATATGATAATTCATAGATTTCAACTTAGACAACACGAAATGTCCCATTTCAACTTTCAAGTATAAAGTGTGTAACACAAATGAAAACTAGCATGAGACAAACACGTAGGTGGTTTACTAACTAATCTAGCACATGCTTGTGTTATGTGTGTGAGTATGGATATTAAATACGTACAACACTTTAGCTTTCTCGTCATGTCTAAAGACATATCATTTTAATAATCTATACACACACTTTTATGCACACATATCACTTTTCAAAAACTAAACAAACATGTATGCAACCATTTTTGGGAATGATGGTGATTTAATTAACGATCTAGCAAGATGCTAGGCAAAACGATACAAAACAAACATTGTTTAAAACACAGAGTTACACCCCACAATCTCTATTATAAATAACTCAATATCCTTGTAAATTTAAGCAAAAGGTGTGCAACGATTTTATGTCCTCAATTACAACAACCAGTCCTGAGAAGTAATTGTTAAAAACCATCTTATATCCTGATTTTCAAATACATCATAAAGTCGTAAAGTCATGTGCACCAACTTCAAGCAAAACTCCAAAATTGTTGAGCAAACGTCCATGTAAGAACACGTAACTTACAGACTTACACCGTTGACCGTTTTAACAAACAAGCCCAGGCCCAGTGAACAACAAGCCCACAACCTGCAAATATGCTGCAACTTTTATTTAAACAAACACAGTTACAGTGTCAAAATGCCTTGGACTATTTTCCTTTTTTTCCAATTTCATACGCCAATTACAGGTTATCTCTCGCATCTCTAAACTCATCTATGCTTCATTAACGAACAATCAAAATCAAGTGTTTTCAGTTTATTGATTGTTACTAGTTCTGTATCCTTTTTATTCGAATCAAATCGCTCGTGAGGTTTAGTTAGGGCTAGGGTTTCTGTTTGCATGTTGTGCTTCTTCAAAAAGTTAGTGTACTTGATTTGGTTGTTTCGATTATAATTCATAACGGTTACAGTGAATCAATGTGAATCTATAGCTGTTTAAGCCGATCAATACATGAATTTCAAGTTCCAGTTCATGTTTTGCTTTGATTTTGATTCAGTTTGCGGTTTTTTTGCTGTACGGTGTTTTGCATTAGAGAAAAACGAGGTTGCAACTTGCAATTGCCAATGGTGTATATTTTGTGCTTGTAATATATATGCTGCTTCTGGATCATAACAATCATAGTGGAAGCAGCTTGTATTTGATAAATGTATGGGGAAGAAAAGCGTTTTCGTTGCTTGTTTAGAACAAATGTATAGAGGTTTAGGTTGAGTTTGAAAAATTGAGAGTTGTTTCTGTAGTTAGAGAACGCAACTATAGTGCCCATAATGCTTTTCTACTTATAGATTGTAGTATATAAGTATATATATGCTGTGAACTACATTATCGTTAGAAACCATTGAGTGTACAAACACTTCTAACCTTGTGCATAGTCTGTAAGTGTTACTGTGTTAGTATGTTGATCTTTTGGGTTCTGCTTGTATCGTTAGTAGTTTATTAAAGAGTGTTGTATACTTGTATAGTTGTATGCTGTTAAATCCTAAAAGTTTTTTATTTTATTTTATTTATCTTTTGTAACTTATAGTTTTTTGTTTCATGGTTAGCATTTAAAAAAGTATTTGGTTTTATGATGTTGCATTTTCTGCAGGATTATGGTTGTTGCAAATGCAAAGGACGGAACTTTAAAATCAGGTTCAGTTCCTGGGAAGGATACAATTAAAAAGGATGAAGCTGTATCGAGTTCATTAAGTATGTCAGTTTTTCCATTGACTGTTAAATTAGCTCATCCAGTTAAGGACTTTGACAAAGCTGTGGTTTTTTATGCTATTACAGACACTATGGAAGAGGAGGAAGAAGAAGAGGATGGATATGATGACGATGAAGACGAGTATGATGAAGATGAGGATGAAGAAGAAGAAGAAGAAGAAGAAGAAGAATATGATGATGAAGAAGAACCAGAAGAAGAAAAGGTAAATAATTGTCCAAATACAGTTGCAGTAGTTAACAATAAAGGTACTGAAACAAAAGAAGAAAATGCTGTAAAAAAAGATGAAAAAAAAGCCGAAGAACCCAAAAATGATAAAACACTAGATGAGGGTTCAAAGAGTAAAGAAAAAAGACCTAGGGACAGGGACAGAAAAAAAACCGAAAAAAATGATTCTGGTACTTTGGCTGTTAATGGGGATAAGCCAGAATCATCTAAAAGAAAGAGGGCTTCAAAGAGGGTTGACACCATGGGAATGGTGTTCATGTGCAGTTCCAAAACAAAAACCGACTGCTTCCGCTACAAGGTTCTTGGGTTGCCTGAAAGTAAGAAAGATCAAGTATTGAAGATCTATAAAGGAATGAGGCTGTTTCTCTTTGATGCTGATTTGAGGTTGATGTATGGGATTTTTAAAGCTGTGGGACCTGGAGGATATAACATTGAGCCAAAAGCTTTCAAGTCAGAGCTCCCATCTCAAGTTAGTTTTCTAATTTATAAATGCATGTCTGTTGCTAGTATAACTATCTTATCTTTATTGATTTCCAATTTATGTTATTATGACATGCTGTCTAGTAATTTGTTATTCTTAAGACATGCCATCGTAGAAATCTGCTGCTTTTCTGACTGCTTATAGTAAGAGCATGCTGGTGTATTTTATAATTCCTAGGCTGTTCCAAAAAACCTAGCATACCTAGGAAGGACAGGGTTGTTGATAATTTAAACATGGCAATATGGTTAAAGAGACGTTATCTGATCTTCTGGTCATCCATTGAAAGAACAGTTACAATTTACGAAACTTTAATTTTTAGTTTCTTTATGAATTATGATGCTATAAAATTTTGAGATTTTATTTATGAGAAACTCTCCAATACATAATCTCATGTCTCTTAATGAGAAACTCTCCAATACATAATCTCATGCCATACAAGTGGCATATATGTGGCTTTTATGTGCCGGCGTGACACGAAGGCTTTTAAAAAAATTAACAAAAAGATGATATTCTTCCCCACTGCCTCGGACTACTGACTATTGACACCTATTAATGGTGACGCCATTCCGATCCACTCTCACATGAGGTCAATACCCTTTTATATTACCCCGATGGGGATGGAGTAAAGGATTTTTGGAGGAGGAAAGAGGGGGGGGGGGGGTGAAGCTGCTGGTGAGGATTTGTATCTTACTGGAACAAGATTTGAAACTTATTCGTATTCAAGCCATATAAAGCAATCACACATACTTACTTTCGATCTATTGCAATTTTTGGTGTTTTTTAGCTACTGCGTTTTTATTATAATACATGGTTTAATATATCTATTTGCTGCTTTTATTTAATTTACAAGCCGTCTTTTTTCATACTTAATTAGCATTTGTAAACGTTAATATTTTCTTGCAAATCATTCATGATATATTCTTCATCTTATGTATAGGTTCGATTTACTGTGCTCGATGACTGCCTGCCATTGGCAGAAGAGAAATTTAAGGGTATCCTCAAAGAAAACTATTACAGTCGCAATAAGTTTGAAGGTCTGCTGAAACCAGAACAGGTATGTCTTCTTTCTTTAGTTTTGTACTTTCTTATGTGTGTTTTGAAAGTAGGGGCCACAGTTTTTGAATCATTTACTTATGAACCGGTTGATTCGTGCTATGTTTTATCGTTGATAGGGTAAATACCAAATGGTTATATATAATTAACTTAGAACGGGTCAAATTGGTCAAATTGTTTTTTTTACTCATGTTGGGGTTTGATTGCAACCATAGTTATAATTTTGATAATATGATCTATAAAATATATTGTCGTTTTGTTTGACCTGTCCTTGGTGTTCTTGAGTTTAAAGAGATTGTAAGCAAGGCCTAGACGCAAAGGGTGAGCTTTGTGGGTCTAGGCGCAAAGGGTGAGCTTTGGGTCTAGACGGAAAGGAGCTTTGGGTCTAGACACAAAGGGTGAGCTTAGGGCCTAGGCGCAAGGCGCTTAAAAAAAGGGCCCGAGATAAGCAAGCTGCATAGCAATAGCATAAAGTTAGCTGGTATAAAAAAAGATTTGGCCAGAATTTGCAGAAGTTGGCTGGAATTTAAAAGATTTGGCCAGAGCGTGCCCTGAATCTTTACAGAACAGGATCATTGCAGGCGCGTCTGGATGGCCAAAAGGCGCTTTTTCTCCACCTTACCTCGCCTAGCTTGAGGGCCTTGGCGCACCAGGAGGGCTTTTGGCAAGAAAACGCCTCAGGGTCAACGTCGTGGATGAAATGATACCCAGATCTTGTGTTCCCTTTCCCTAACTTATGTTACTCATTCTGACCTGTTACTCAATCTATCCATATTTGTGATCTCTAGTTTGGATAAATATTTGTAGATACCGTACCCACCGCTAGCAGGATGTTCTTGAATTACATGATTTACAACTTATAATTTGACAGGTGAAGAAGCTATGCAGACTTTTACTGGAAACGGTTAGAGGTGGGCGCCGTTCCAAATCCGCTGGCAGGCGCCGTAGGAACCGACCCATTGAAACTCGTCGAACTAGGCGCGATGAAATCCCTAGAAGGCGAATTGGTGATCGACACAGATCTCGGTCCAGAGAGATGCGTAGAAGGCTGGCCCGGGATGAAGAAAGACGTCCTCGTTCTCCACCACCTAGAGAACGTCCTCGTTCTCCACCACCCAGAGAACGTCCTCGTTCTCCACTAGCTAGAGAATTAAGACGGTACCCTGACTATGACCACGCACCCGTTCTATACGACCGTGAGCCACCTGTTCCAAGATACCTCCCACCCCAACCTGCTGCCATGGGCTCTCCGGTGAGGCTATACACTTATGAGAGACCTCTAGATATACCACCCTATGTTCGTGATCATCTACCCGAACCTCACACTTATCGTGTTGTTGATCGGGACCGGGAACTGGACCGTGTCCGGGACCCATACCTAGCATATAGCAGAGAACCACCTGCACCTGTGTATCGTGATGCAGTTTACACCGTACCACCAGAGTACCACGTTGTAAGCCGAGAGTACCAGCACCCTTCTGCGGTTCCCGAGTACCGTGTATCTGGTGGATCTCGTGTCCCAAGTTATCACAATGTTGAGTTTGTAAGTGATTACCGTTCTGCAGCGGCGTTACCGGAGTACCGTTCTCGTACCCATTACAGATATTAGTTTGGTTTTAGCTGGAACGTGTAAGGCAAATTTGTATTGTAAATTTAGACTGGTTTCACTGATATTTACACTTGCTAACTTTTGCAGAAATTGTTTTATTGGTGAAGACGTTGGATTTAAACTTTGAAAGTATCTTGTTCCTCGATTTTTTGAACCGGTTTTTAACCGCATATGGTTGATCTTTTGGGAAGTTTATTAAGGATAATATTTTTAGTAAATTGCAGTTTTGGTATTTGAGTTTTGATATCTTTGACAGGTTTAGTTTCATTTAACTGTTTATGTTTATGTGATTTGTATTTATAAAAGAAATGGTCTCGAACACAACTTTCTTTCATTTTTTTCGTAATTATCCTCCATGTCCCTCGCATGTGAGGTGTAAAAATATAATTTCCCACTCTTTTATTCACACAAATATATAGGTCAATATTTTATTCGGTTGTTTGTCAAAAGTAGTGTGTTAAATGATATTTCTATCTACGCTTCACATGTGGGGAAAAATTAATGAAAAATTAAATGGAGTTAGTGTTCATGTCATTTTTGTTAAAAATATGTCACATGGGCGTAAATGTTAAAGTGAGATCAAACCTTTTATTCAGACAAATATGTAGGTCAATATTTTATTCGGTTGCTTGTCAAAAGTAGTGTGTTAAATGATATTTCTATCTACCCTTCACATGTGGGGAAAAATTAATGAAAAATTAAATGAAGTTAGTGTTCATGTCATTTTTGTTAAAAATATGTCATATGGACGTAAATGTTAAAGTGAGATCAAACCTGCTAAAGGTATCACAACACAGAGACCAAACCACAATTTACTCAACACTTTTTGCTTGTTTTTAGCTCATACTTTTGGCCTGTTTTAATCACAAAGTGGGAATATTTGTTAAAAACTGAAATCATATTGTTTATCTCATTAAAAAAATTACTATATTTGTTAATGGTCGCGTGATGCCGTGACCGGTCTTTTAAATTTTGGATCGCATTACGATGTTATAGATTTTTTTATGTTACAAGCTGTGGTGTGTTAGTTTGACACGAGTGAGAGTCATGTGTTGTGGTGACATAGGTTTTTATTTCGCAACCCACGTTAACATTAACAATGTTTTCAGCTTTACACTAGGTGATGTGTTGCGACAATAGAGAGACGGAGGTAAAGAGTGTATACATCCAAAGTTGTAGTAAAAATGTAAATGTGTCAAAAAAAAATGTCATGATATAACATGTAAAAATAATTAAGTCAAAATTAAAGATAAAAATTAAGAAATATGTCAAACTTGAGTATTAAGTCAAGGTCGTAAATGGATGACATATTTCTTACAAGTATTCGCATACATGTAATTGTGTCAAAGTTACAAGATTACATTTCACTGATTTAAAAGAAATACAATTATTGATCTAAATTTATGATATACTTTATAAGATTCACTAAAACTATTAGTAAATCTATTAAGACAATAATTCTAAAATAATATTTACCCAAATTATCATGTATCGAAGCAGCCTTTCATCATCATCGATGTGAACCTTTTAAGTATTTGTGACTCTTTTGTATGGTCTCTAGCTTCAAGTCAAATTTCTAAAACACTACCCAACAGAATAAACGATTCATGTAGAGTCATGACCGGCCATGTTTTAATATTTATTATTTAGGACTCTTTAATAATCAAACTTTATTAATGGGCATTAACTTGTCATTAATAATAAAAAATAACAGTTTCTCTTATCAGTATACTAACACATCTGATGCATAAAACTTATTAAAACATCACCTTTTCACATAAACATTAAAAGATTATTTTAAAAAGATGTTAGTTGTTTACTAGATTTTTTATAGTTTAGCATGAGTGACAGGAACTAAAACTCTTGAACAAGAATATAGCGAGGATGGTATTATGATAGTGATAATGTTCTAAGGTCCATTGTTTGATAATATGAACTATGAGTGTGTTAAATATGGGAAATTGCTAGGTTAAGAAGATGGAATCTTGGGTGTTGTGTTTTTTTGAGAGTGGAGTGCACGCATCAAATGCAAAATGTCAGAAGCTCTTGGCTCGAGATTGAGTCTTGACAGTTGCACCTTCTAATTCTGGCTACCTGCACCACTTTAGAAATGTGCAGTAAAAGTTTTATACTACTTAGGTGAAAGTTCTTTTTTTTACTTTTGCCCTATATCTTAAATTGTTAAGCAAAATCTTTATGATATATTTAATATGTTAGGGTAACTTGTAAACAGTATATCAAGCAATATCTTATAAGATATTTGATTAAATTTGTTGGGATAATTTGTAAATATAGTTTTGCCGATTCACTGTAGCAATATTGTAGCTGTAGTTGGCTTCCGCCTACCCGCTCCTGACTGCTGGCTCCTCAATCGTGTGGTCAAATGACCAATGTCGTCACTTTACATTCGCTTAAGTTGTTCCACATGTGACACTTGTGAATAAAAGTTTTTTTTTCTTTAGAACATCAAATTATCATATTTTAAAATATACTTTAGGTTTGTTTGATAAGCCTGTAAATGGTATTAAGAGGCTACATTTTAATGGTTAAAGGATACCCTAAGTCTAAATGGTTAAGAGGTAATTAAGAGGCTTACCAAACAACCCTTCATATATTTATAATTACTACTCGTGTTTAAACCTGAAACATCCACAAATGATGCTCGTAAAGATAAAGTCTTTCTTTACTGAGTCACCAACCCTAATAATAATTAAAAGTATGACCGGTAGGATGATCAACCGATGTCAACCATGTAGTTGTCCATATTGTAGCAGCCAATGGAACCCGTTAAAAGAAACAAAAAATGATTATAAAATGGGTAAAATAATTTGGAGCTTTAGGCGTAAGCTCCATCGCATACTTCACTTTCGGTAATTAATAAAAAAATATGATTACGCCATAATCCACCATATAAAGTTAATGCTTAAGCTCATTTTTTCATACAAGAAAGCTTATGTTTTTAGTAACCTAATTTTTTTTATTTTTAAATATGAGATAAATCATATTTTACTCAAGTACTTTTTTAAATGGTCTTCAATAAATCCAAAAAACTTTAAATTAACTAAATAAAATCGTAATCGTTTTCTTACTAAAAAATGGCCTTAAAAGCAACTAAGAGTAATAAGTTAAATGTCATGACAACAAAAGCTACTATTGCAAATAATAAATTAAATGTAGCCATTTAAAATTCTCAAGAAAAAGTTAATATGGGAAACAAAGAACGGATTCGTTTCGTTTGGAGATAAATACAAGACCTATAATTTTTTTTATCCTAACAAATTATACATACCATGTTAACATTAACCTCACTCATAAATTGATATTGATTAAAAAAAGATCAAAACCAGCACATGGCCAGACTAAAAAATTTATCCCGATAGCAAGCTCCCATAAGATTTAAACTTGAGTCTCCAAGAAATTTTAACTCAAAAGTCTACATTTCTCTATGTCTGACCAGTTGAATCGGCCATTATTGACAAACCGATCAAAATTTGGAGGTGATTTACTGATTTTCATTAATAAGGTATCAAATGGTGTAGGAAATGTATTCTTTCTTATATGATTTAGTGTTCATATTAAAGAGTGTTTGAATTAACCGATCAATAAAAAAGACGCATCTAGAAATTGTAAATAAAAACTAAATTAGTCAAGCGGCATCAAAGGCGGAATCATGTAAGATTGCTAAACATGAGAAAGCATGTTTGGAAAATCAACATGTTTTTATTCCATTAGCTTTTGATACGTTTGGTTTCCTAGCCACTGAGGCAGTGAACTTCTTGAATGGGGTTCAACGGGTCATTCATAGCAATGTTTCGAACCCTAAGGGCCAAGGTTTTGTCTTCAGTAGGCTAGGTTTTGCTATTCAAAAGGGGGTGGCGGCGCAACTTGTTGCCCGTCTACCTGCCACCTTATTGTAAATTCGTTTGGTGTTTAATACAATGGTTGATTTTGAAATAATAAAAAAAATTGATATTAATAATGCGGATTATGACTCATTAATTGCTAAGGTTAATGAGATAGTTTGGAATATTAAATCCAGAAGACCGTTGGATTAAGTTAATGAATCTTCCCATAAAAATTCTAGGACAATCCAAAATAAAGTTTTCATTTTTTACATGCTAGATCATTACTTATTTACTTAGTAACTATATCCAATTTTCTAAAAAACTATATCCAATAAGATACATTTCCTCATTTCTCTTATAATTATTCTTACGAGTGAAATAGAGTGAAAATAAAGTGTAAATCTACGATGATATGTGAGTGAAATTGTTTGTGATAACAAAAGTGAAAACGATAATGTAGTGAGTGTTATTATTCAAGTTGCAAGTATGAGTTATTATCAGTGAAAAAAATCATAATATAATGAGTGTCATAATTGGAAAATTGGATTTTAAAAATTCGAACTTTGAGGTGTTGGCCGCTGAAGGTTCCAACTTCAAAAATAATTTATAGAGGTTCCAAGTTTAGACGATTTTGCTCACAAAGGTTCGCCGTCACAAATCACTAACGGCCGTTTATTATTTTTGAAGTTGGAACCTTCAGCAGCCAACACCTCAAAGTTCGAATTTTTAAAATCCAATTTTCCATAAAGAAAATGTGGGCCCACCGGTGACACGTCATCATTAATAAACGGCCGCTAGTGATTTGTGACGGTGAACCTTTGTGAGCAAAATCGTCCAAACTTGGAACCTCTATAAATTATTTTTGAAGTTGGAACCTTCAGCGGCCAACACCTCAAAGTTCGAATTTTTAAAGTCCAATTTTCCGTCATAATTCAAGTTGCAAGTATGCTTTATTATCGTTGAATAAGTCATATTTCGCATTGTTAAAATCCAATTTGCTAAGAGAAAATAGATTAAAAATACAATACAAAACATGTAAATAAACTCGTACCACTTAAACTTACATGCCTCCTATGAACTCAAGCTCCATGAGATGATTAAGACTGATGATAAGTCCAAAATTCATCATAAATGGATGTTGTCATGTTTTATGAGTTGTTTAAAGTAATAAAAATTAAAAAGTCGTATCAGGTGATAACAGTTTATTGAGATGTTAATGATAAGTCCATTACTTCATCGTCAATATATGGATTGTATCATGTGTTACTAACGTGTTATAGGTTACACCAAGTCTTTTATATCGAAACAAGTTTTTAGGTGTTAAGGATCAATGTTTGAAAATTACCCACTAACTCATAACTTAAGACATGTGTCAATCACTTGTTTTAGGTTACATCATGTCCCATTATAAGATAGCAAATTATTTAGGTGCTAATAACCTATGTTTGATGACGAATCCACCGGTTCAATCCTAATTAGCTTTATTAGATATTGTCACACATTAAAGATAAATTGTGTGATGCCACATTTAATATAGTAAATCTAAACAAGTCATATATTATATAATCGAAAAAAGTATTGGATTGTGACAGTCGTAATTGGCCGTTACTGGTCTCAACTATTGAAATATGTGTTACCGATCTTAACTTTATTGTTTTTTCCACCAATGGATCACTGTTAGAAAAAACGGCGTTAGATTTTAGGGTTTTTTTATCGGAAACAAAATATAAGTAGACAGATTTAAAATTATCTCGAAACGGTACTCTAAACGACGAAACGATGCTTCAACTAAGTGTTTAAACCTAACGGTGCTTCAACTAAGTGTTTAAACCTTGTAGTGCTTCAATCGGATGTAAAATATTCGCCATTTGGAATACTGCTTCAAGGTAAGTTTTACGGCAATCGACTCATATTTTCCTTTCGATCAAAAACCTCTAAAACGTCGGTATAGAATTCGATAAAAAGTTAACGCCGTTAAATATTTGTAACATCGGTTCATTAGTGACAAAAATATAAATGTCAGTACCTTCATCCCATATTTCAGTAGTTGATCCCATATTTTAATAGTTAAAAGCAATAGCGGTTAATAACAAATAAATAAAACCGTTAAAATCCAATAGTCTTAATAAAAATGCAAATCATATATTACGCAATCAACGTGTTTGTAGTTTGTACCACATTGCGTTTCCAAATACAAATCATATATTACATTTTTGTATGACATCACATTGCTTTGCTTTGTTTTACCGGATAAACATGTAAAATCAAGTTCAACGTATAAAAATGTTTATATTTATACAATAATTGTTATTTTTTTTACAGCAAAACGAATAAAGCCTGGCTACCCGGGGTAACTCAATGGCGAAAGGCAACCCCAAACGCTCTGCGAACACAGACAACGCTGGGTAGCCGAAACTCACCTATTAACCCGACTCCAATTCAGGAGAAACCCACTAACCCGTCCGCCCGTAGGCACGACGACAAGCTAGTGGTAAAACCCGTTTGGCTCAGAGATCGAACTTGTGTTGCCACAAGTAATTGTTATTTATGGCCTTTAAGTTTATATCAAGCATAGGCCTTCAACTAAGAAAATAATAGAGATTAACCTTTAGATTTAGCTTTTATTACAAGTATATGTCTTTAACTAAGAAAATAACATAGTTAACTATTTAAACAAATAAAAGTTAGTGTAAAGACCCAAACTTGCAACAAAAGCTAAACGTAAAGGTCAATCTCTATAATTTGATTAGTTAAAGGCTATGCTTGAAATTTTATATTATCTTAAAAGCATAACTTGTAATTTACTCTATTTTATACATGAATCATAAAAAAAATAACTTTTAAGATTAAAAAGACCCAACAACCGTTTTCATTTCATCTCGCTTCCATCTTTATTACACACGCACTAGCAAGACCGTTCTATGCTTCTAATAATTCTTAGAAAAACACTAATCTTCTACTATGTGCATGTATTAGGTCGTATTTTTAAATTAATAACAAAAACAGTACTCCTATTATAATTCTTTATACGATATATTTTTATAAATTTCATGCTATAAGCCTACTATAATACATATCATATGCCATATATTCTTTTTTGACAACGAAACGAATAAAGCCCCCGGCTACCCCAAGTAACCCAATGGCGAAAGGTGATCCCAAACGCTCTGTGAACTCAGACAGCGCTGGGTAGCCGAAGCCACCTATTTCAGGAAAAACCCGATTCCAATTCGGGGGAAGCTCACTAACTCGTAGGCACGACAACAAGCTAGCGGTAAAACTCATTTGGCTCAGAGATCGAACTTGTGTTGTCACAAGTCTCCATTCATTGCCCTCATTTGCCCCTTGTAAAGTGGTGCTAATGAGAATAAATTTGAGTATCTTTTGAAAAAAAATCCAAATTTCTTACTACTACGTGACACTGAAAGTTGCTCCTATGCCATATATACATTTAAAAAAAAAAATAGTTATGGTGGAGGTAAAATATGGTATCTAAATTTGTTGTCATTGTTTATACTTTATACCCTTATCAAATGTGGGTAGGGGTAGGGTGGGTACTGGGTAGTGGATTGACTCATTGCACATGCATGGAATGCATTTAAGGACAAACCCATTTTTACAACTTTTATGTGACAATCTTTTTTACCCTTCTACATTGCTATTTCAACATATATATTTTCTACAACAATTATTTTTGCATGTGGATAATGAGATCGAAAGCTCGCCCTACAACAACGATCAAGTATTAAATAACACATGACTAAAAACGTCAGAGCGTGGAAGGAGACAGATGAGACAGATACAATACCACTCTTAAATACTAATATTGAATTTGTTGATAATTGTGTACTAAAAATCTATTAGTCTGCTGAATTTTTGTTGTTTCACTTTTCTGGTATCGCGTTTGTGTTTTCTACTTTTAGCTAGCTAAAAGATACAAAAAATAAAAACACTTACGTGATTGTCAGATACTAACTAGGAATTGAAACGTTACCAGTTTGTAAACATCAAATTTTGGGGTGGGCGTGATTCTAAAAAAATATATAAGAAAAGGTGTGATGGGCGTTATAACAAAGTCCACTTATGTGTGATTTAAGTCATTAAATGATTTAAATCACATAAAATGTCGTCATACCGTCAAACTATGTGAAACTTGAATCCTTTAACTTTTAAAATTACACTTATAGTCGAAAAGAATAGTTTTTTATATCATCAATCCTTTTGCTTGAAACATTTATTCGTACAATATGTCCCATAACATTCATGTCATTAGAGTTTAGAGGTATGATATTCAAATATATACAATCTTTTGTTTAGTATGGTTTTGTACATCCCTGATCATGGCGACGTGATTGTGCTTAACTTCAATATTCTTTTTTAGTTGTGTTCTTGAAAAGCACATTGTGTACCGAGATTTCGACTCCATGGAAACCTAACCGGTGGCGGTGAAACTACATTTAATGCAAAAGGTACAAGTGTTTAATGCATCGTATATCATTTATAATAATTGTAAGCGTAGTAATTAATAACAAAGACAATGTGGTTGGTCGTAACTTCATATGTGAAACATTCATAAAGAACTTTGATATTGTACAATTGTCCTTGCTTTCTATTCTAACATAAGATCCATGCTCATATTGTTGTAACTCAAGCTTTTAGCACTTGTACTTTCATATCTTTGACATGTGGAAAATGAGTTAATCTTGAAAAGCTATGTCATGATCACGTGCAGTCCACATGTGTGTGTCATTAGTATGCTTTTGTTTTTGTTTATAGGACTATTGAATTTGATAACAACAATGGCAAATGATAAGTTTATTATTTGGTGTTAAAAGATATTGAAAGATACTAAATGGTATATAAGTAATATTATAGTATTTAAACATATATATGGCCTTTAGCTCATTTGGCATTTAAATAGTTTTTAACAAGACATTAAATCATGTGAACCACATGGGTAGAATAGGTTTAAAAGACAATGAGAGACTAATATAGGCAACCAATTTGGTTGGTATTAGACATTTCATATTCGACTCAAGAGGCTTGAGCCATCACATTGAGATATATAGTGCTATAAGATACTTTGATATTGAATAAATCATATTTTTTAAATAAACGACTATATATTACATGTAGTAAATTATGTAACTACGCTAGCATCTTCATAATCAATCACGTGTGATTTAAGAATGACGATAAAAATGTTACATATTGAGAATCTTAGAATAAATATCAACGATAGTCAACACTAAAATTAACGAGTTGACTAGTTTGAACCACGTGTTTTTACACCATGGACTCATGGACGACCTCTATGTAGCATAATGAATCTCAGTCGAGCAAAAACCCTAAATGTGTCTATTTAAACGACTTTTTGAGGCATTTTAGGGCAGACTTCTCCATTCTTACATAGGAGACAGCTAGTAACATATCATTTGAGCATTTAGGGAGCATTTGAAGGCTTGATTTTAAAATTATAGTCAATATGTGGAAAATTTAAAGATATTACATGATCAAAAGCTATAGACAATTTCATGAACATAAAATTTGTATTTACTTAAAAATTTTAAAACCAATGGTGGTGTTTGGTTATTTGTACAGGAACAAAAAAATGTTATAACTTTCGACATATTATTGAAATAAAAACATGATATTATATAGATATTACTAGTCTGTAAATTATAATTTACTGTTAGTAATACGTTACAATTTTTACAATATGCTTAAAAGTAAAACACACAAATTTTAACGTGAACATTCTAAAATTTACCCTAAAAACATCCAAAACAAGAACATAATAAAATAAAAAGTAGGTCCCAATGACCCAATCCATAACACATACGATATAGGCCCACAACTGTGGATCAAAAAGTAACATATTCAAACGTCGTCGTATCCAAAAATGACATAACTACCCTCATCATCACCTCCATAAGTACCCCTATACACCCTAACAATTTCTCATCCCCTAAAACTAAAGTAAAATGGCTGCTTTTGTCTCCACCATTCTCTTCATCTTCTTCTCCACCGTCGCCGACGCCAGAATTGCCGGAAACTTCGCCGGCGGCCCATGGGAAGGTGCTCATGCAACATTCTACGGTGGAAGTGACGCCTCTGGTACCATGGGTACGTACTTCACACATAATTTCATTTGCATTTACATTTACATTGCAAACTACAATTACATTAAGAGCATTAAGAGCTGTTTGCGTCAACTTTTAATAATTTAGTTTAATATTTAATCATTCAGCGTTGAACATTCATTTGTTTCATAAAAAAAGATTTTAAATGGTTCAGTGAATGGTTAAAAGACATCAATATAATAAATGAAATTGAATGAAACATGTACAAACTTTACCCTCATCAAATTTTATCATAACATCTATCATATTGATAAAGTTTTTTAATGGTTTAAACACTTTAAACTTGTTAATCATTTAGCACTTCATAAGATTTTACCAAATAACTCATAACTCTTTATATATATATACAACACACTACAACAAGCTAGCTAATATTGGTTGTGGCCCCTTAAAGACCAAAATAGTTCCAAATTTAAAAACCGAGGACCGGTTCACATATTTACCCAAATTAAAAGATTTTAATGAAAAATATACAATAATGTATGTAAATGCCAAAAAAGGGGCCTCAATGTTTTAAGAGCCTAAACTAACATGAACAGTTGATATCTATATTCACTTGAATGAATGTGAATTTTGAGTTGTGTACGTTTTTATTTATTTCTATAACCTTGAGGTTCTGGAAATGTTATAATTCAAGTTTGTTGTTGTAACAGGTGGTGCTTGTGGGTACGGGAACTTATACAGCCAAGGTTACGGTGTTAACACCGCGGCGCTGAGCACCGCGTTGTTCAACAACGGGCTCAGTTGCGGCGCATGCTTTGAAATAAAGTGCGCCGATGACCCTCGGTGGTGTCATCCCGGTAGCCCGTCGATTATCGTCACGGCTACCAACTTTTGTCCTCCGAATTTCGCTCTTCCCAGTGACAATGGTGGATGGTGCAACCCTCCCCGCACTCACTTTGACCTTGCAATGCCCATGTTTCTTAAAATTGCTGAGTATCGTGCCGGAATTGTTCCCGTTTCTTTCCGCCGGTATGTACCTCACATACAATTAGTCATACTATCTAACTTCCATGAGTGTTTAACGGTTCGGTTAAGATTTAAGAATTTATTTGATTATACACTTTTTTATCTATCATTTTTTTTTTAATTTAACCTTCTGATACTATATTAATGGAAGAAACAACAATTTACAATATAGTGGCTGGTAAACGGGCAACAAGTTGCGCCGCAACCCCCTTTTGAATAGCAAAGCCAATCCTACTAAAAATAAAGTTTTGGGTCTTAGCCGACGAGGAATTGCTATGAACGACCCGCTTGATCCTGTTCAGAAATTCCACGGCCTCCGGGGCTAGAAAACCAAAAGTATCGAAAGCGAAAGGGATAAACACGTGTCGATTCTCTAGGCAGGCTTTCTCGTGTTTACCCACTTTGGCTGATTCCGCTTTCAACGCTGCTTGACCCGCAACAAACCCATTCTCTCTATCATTTAATCAAACAAATCCGAATTTGATATTTTTAACCAAACCAAGTTCACAATTCGGATAATCGATTAAACTAAATGGGATTCAAAATTCGGATACGGTTAAGAACAAAAACATAATTGACAATTTGGTTCGGGTTTTTTTCGGTTTGAGTTATTTGAGCTAAAAGTTAGTATACGTATGTGTCTCGGTTCGGCTATCTTAAATTGTAAGATTTGTTGTTGGTGTTTAACTTGATATCGGAAATTAGTTGGTAAATGGATGTAGAAAATTTATTGTGTACGGTGTCGTTTGGTAGAGTGCATGTGGGAAGCTATTGCTAGCCACGTGATATATGTTATGTTGTAGATATTTAGGTCCCACTATAAATACCGTAGATACGAAGCGCGTGATTCGTGGCAATATGTCTACCGTTAAATTGCGTTCTATTGATGAAATCACGACCGTTGGTTTGATGGTCAGGTAGGGACCATGTTCTTTATTATGGTAACAAGATTGCCGTACTATGTCCCTTAATGTTAAATCAACTGTCCTAGTGTCCTTTGTAGCATGTTACATCGTTACATACTTACATGTTTATGTTAATTATTAAAGTGAATAAAGATTATAACTTTATTTTATTTTTAACTTTTGGTTTTATGCAGGGTGCCATGTAGAAAATCTGGTGGGATTAGGTTCACGATCCATGGTTTTCGTTACTTTAATTTGGTGTTGATTAGTAATGTTGCGGGTGCGGGTGATATCCAAAAGGTGTGGGTCAAAGGCACCAAAACTAATTGGATGAGCATGAGTCGTAATTGGGGGCAAAACTGGCAGTCAAACGCAGTTCTTATTGGTCAAGAACTCTCTTTCAGAGTCACTGCTAGTGACCGTCGCACCTCCACCTCATGGAACATTGCGCCAGCCAACTGGCAGTTTGGTCAGACATTTGTTGGAAAGAATTTCCGGGTCTAAGGAGAGACCGAATTTCCATTTTTACCCATTTAGGATAATTGTTTTAGCTTTTTATATTGTTGAGTGTTGTATGTGTTTAGTAGGTTTTGCTTTTTCCGGGGGTAGTGAAAGGTAATATGTGAAAAGATGAGGGGGTGAAGTTGTCATGTTTGGAAACTTTTTCTGATTTCCATACATTTAGGGTTTGTGTTTTGAAGTTGGCTGAGGCGGCTGCAAAAAGAAGAGGCAGCCCACAGCAAATGCTGCTAAAGATTTTAGTCAAAAAGTGTTTATTTTAATATGTTATTTTATTTTTAGATTTTGTTTTCTAGCAGTGATTTGTTTCTAGGACTTGTGAAGTTGTGCTACTACTAAGTTACATCTTGTAAGTTAAGAGAAAAGAACCGCTTCACTAGACTCGGTTTGTCTTCATTGGCGGATTTATGAATTTTCGTTGTCGTGCACTGTCGGTTGAAAACTGTTTGAGTACGTGATGACTTGATTAAATATTTGACTTTTGAAATAAACATGTCATTAAAATGTCAAAATTATTTGACTGTTGTTATGTGTGTTAGCATGTTTTTGTCAACTTCAATAAAAAGTTTTTGTTTATCCTTTCAAAGTGAAAGTAGAAGTGAAGTGAGTTACATTGATCCTTAATACCAAACTAGTTATAAAATTATCATGATCTATGTTACATTTAGTCCTTAGTATTTAAGCCTTTTACTTTGCCTACATCACATAAACCATCTATGTAATTTACTCTATTATATAATAGGTCATACTGTCATAGTAACCATTAAGGTGTATTGATTATTATATGGGTTATAAAGTAAAAAAAGAATAAAACAAGTTTCTCTTTTTCTTTATTAGTAAAGGTATATAAAAGTTAAAGATGGACACTAGTTGAAATTTTTGAATTTAAGTTCTCTTTTTATTATAAAGAATAAAATTTGGCGCCATGAAAGGGGAGGAAAATGGTTGAAATTTGATGGCTAAAGTTAACTTTTTAAGGATAATTTATCTTAAATTTTACTCATGCAATGCTTAAATTTGTCAAAGGTAGAGACAATAAATTCTCTATCCAAGTAATTAAGTCACTATTGAATAATCTAGTTCTATATTAATAGTTTTTTTTTTGAACGGCAAATTTATTAAAGAACCAAAACGGGCAATAGCAAGACGCTAAGCCCGCACCAAAACGACCGACAAACAACACACCATACAAACAATCCTACAACCAAGGACTATTACACCAATTATGCCACATAACGTCTACCTCATTACTACGATATTTCAACCACAGAAACGTGTTAACCAAAATCTTCTCAACCACTCCGTCCACCGATAGGGACTTCGACTTAAAAATAATGTCGTTTCTAGCAAGCCACACTAACCACACGGTAGCCATTAAAATCATAGACGCCTTGCTCTTATCCCTCTCCGAGCCGATCATCTCTTTTGCCCTATCAATCCACTCCCTAATTGAAACCCCCCGGTCTTCATGCCACCCGCACCATTTGCAGACCTTATCCCAAACATTAGAAGCAAAATGACACTGTAGTAACAAATGATCAACATTTTCGGGTTCGTTGAAACATAAGGAACATTCCACGGAATTCAACTGAACTCCACGGCTAACTAACGATGTCTTGCACGGGATTTTTCCCAACCTAGCCTTCCAAATAAATCCTCTAATCTTCAAAGGCACCATGTTAATCCAATTTACTGGATTCAAATCGACAGGAACCCGGTTTGACTCTAGCATTTGCCTTAGACACTTAACCGAGAATTTCATAGAGTCATCACCCCTCCATTTCCAAACATCATCACAATTAGATGGTTGAAACCCCCTTAGTAAGTTGCAACACAAATCGAATTGTTGTTTTGCAGCAATAGTAGAGGGATTACGCAAGAAGGACCAAACCCAATCTTGATTTGCCACTCCAACACGCCTTTTGTCGCTAACACTACATAATTTGAACTTCTCCAAAAGAAAAATATCAGGGAAAAGCTCTTTCAGAGGCCCATCCCCGATCCACCAATCCCACCAAAATAAAGTCTTCGTGCCCGAACCCACATCCGATCTCATAAATTTATTTAAATCTATATTTTCCTTTCTCAATTCCGTCTCCATACCCACAATCTGCTTCCACGGACCCGTAATCAACTTATTGCAAGGATATTGTTTTGGTTTCCTTGGTTGGTGGTGAATGGCTTTAATAGTCTTTACCCAAAGTGAATCTTGTTTACATTTAAACCCCCATTTCCATTTACTCAAAAGAGCGATGTTTAAATCCCTTATACTCCCAACTCCAAGCCCACCCGCCTCCCTTGGAGCCATAACGTGATCCCACCTCACCCATGGGATTGATTTTATATCCAAATTGCCCCCCCACAAAAAACCTCTCCGTATACTCTCCAATTTTTTTACCACAATGCTAGGAATTTTGAATAAAGACATATAATAGATTGGAAGATTACCTAAAACACTTTTGATCAAAGTAAGTCTTCCCCCAAAAGATAACGCTCTTGCTCTCCAACTTGAAAGTTTGTTTTTGAATCTCTCCACCATAGGATCCCAACTAGAAACTCTATTCATGTTGTCGCCCACCGGGATTCCGAGATGCTTAAAAGGAGTTTTACCTTTTTTACATCTAAGAATATTAATCATTAAGTCTTCCTCAACTTCTGTCGTGCCAACCCCAAACAACATACTCTTATGGAAATTAATTTTAAGGCCCGATGCCAAATGAAAACACTTAAGAATTCTAGCTAGATTCCAAGCATTTTCCATAGTTCTATATTAATAGTTAAACTTAAGTGTTAGAGTTATGTTTTCTTAATTAAAAAAAAATAATAAGATCTAGAAAATGGAGACAAGTATTTGTTTTCATATTGTAAGCTTTAAATAGCTATTTTGGGGTCTTTATTAAGAATACTTATGTCTTAAAAAGTACCTAAAGAATTAGTCTTGGTTAAATCAACATTACGGCTATTATAGCTAAAAAAAAGTAAAAAAAAAAAAAAAAGAGAATGGATAACCTTGATGAACACCACTTTTGATTCAAAACTCTGGAGTTGGGATCCATTCACGAGGAATCTTATTATGTCTTCACACTATAAGCTTCAAATAGTTATTTTTTAGTATTTAAGCATACACGAGTCATTTTTATGAGATAATATGGTGTTAGGTTATCCTTAATGGTTATATTCATAGATTTAGTGTCAATAGATTCCGGAATTGACAATTGTTAGATTATTAGTAGGATTCTCTACTAAGTAGACATATTCATCATCTATAGTTTTCTCCCTATCTCATTTTTAGCTTAGTTTTCATTGATTAAAATTAATTTAGTTTAAATCTCATCTATCGATTAAAATTAAGTAACTTGTTTTTATTTGTTTATTTTAGTTTATATATTTAAAAATAAAAAACACATCAGTTAGGTGTTAACAAAGATCTATTATTCGAGGTAGCCAAAGTTAAATCCCATGTATACGATATCTTAACATATGGCCTAGTGGTAAGATGACTTAAGTTTTTTATACGAGACTTAAGTTCAGTTCCTACTACTGGCACTTTTGGTGGAAATTGGCAATGAAGCATGTCTCGGGCTACCACCCGGCTTTGTGTCTGAGCCTAAGGGTTTTACATGACATGGTTAAAGGTTCTTGCCCGGTTTTTCCTGGAACAGTTGGTTAATGAGTTTCGACTCTGATCAACTTGACCCGTAAGGAGGGTTGTGGTGAGCCCCCGCTGCGTACGCAATAATGGGGGAGCCCCAATGCCGACGAAAAACACCTATTGGTGTTAAAGGCAGGGTTGCAATCTCGATCATTGCACCTTTGAATGCTTCGGTCATAGGGCGTTGCACCAACCGTCGTTTTAAAAAAAATCCAATGGATACGATACTCGGTCTTTCATATCTAGCTATACATGATCAGTACACGATAGATCTTTCATTTCATAAATTTAAAAACTTAGATTTTCTAATCATTTTCTCATATTTAGTTACCAGAAGTATTTACTTATTTAGTTTAAAAAAACTCAAAACCAAAAGAAACAATTGCAAAGTAATAAGAGGTATTGGGGGATGCTGTACCCTTGGTCTCTTTTTTAACAAACACCATGTTCTCTTGGGACAATTGCTTTTTACACCACTAAAAACATAAAAAATTTACGTACTTGCTCATTTCATTTCACAAGGGGATACTTGACTTTTACTTGCCCCTCATCAATATTTAAAAGAAAAACAATGCGTTATTGTAAGCTCAAACAAGCCCAAACCAGGTCGAAGAAGAGGCTACGATGGCCTATGGGTTATGAAACATCTTTTTGACCAAAGTGACACATTGACTTTGAAGGTCAAACAAACTGATTTTTTTTTTCATATCAAAAGTTAATTACATAGAAATAGAAGGTACGAGCAACAAGCTGCGCCACTAACCCTTTTTGGATAGCAAAACGAAGTAGTTTAAACACTACATTCATAGACCTTGGGGTCATAACAAAGCTATGCATAACCCGTTGGACTCGATTAAGTACCTCCACGGCCTCAGGTGCAAGAAAACCAAAGGTATGAAATGCAAATGGAACGAATACATGTTGGTTGTCAATGCATGTTTTCTCGTGTTTAGCCACTTTGTAAGCAGCGGTTTTTAAAGCAGCTTAACCAACCTGAAAACGACATTTCCAAAGCCCACTAATGGGGAAACACATGTCGTTTTGACTATCCATTTTCCCTTAAAATGTTGTTTTGACTATCCATTTCCTCGAAATGTCCTTTACAAAGTCTTTTTCATCATTATGTTTCACTCAATACTCTTCAAACATAGTCAAACGACACTAACTTTCAGAACGAATCTAAATTTTGTCTGTGTGTCAAGACGAATCTAACAAACTTTGAAACGTACAAACTAACTTTCAGAAAGTACAAACAAACTTTAAAAATCACAAACCAACTTTGAAAAGTTTGAATTAACTCTAAAATAAGGACATATTAAGGAAAACGAAAGTCAAATGGACATTTTTTATGAACTTCACTTTTCAAAGAGATTTTTTGAATCTGTAAATTCAAAGTACATAAACAAATCATTTGGATTGTCAAAAAAAAAAAACTGAAAGTGTTTTCAACCATGAAACATCCCAAATCATTCGAACAATTACTTCATGAATACAAAGAGGATAACCACATCTCATATCACAAGTTCATAGCAGAAGCCGATCGTATAATACATATGAAACAAATTCAAGCTATTACATACTTTTCAAAATATATATGTTCATAAATTGTGTTTCACTTAACACATGCTTATTAGATGTGTTTGACTTTAAACTTACAGAAACAAGTTTTTCAAACTGTAACTAATTTTTAGAAGTCACATTTCGTGATTTCGATACCAACCAAGTTTACTTCGTGACATTAAAGAATTTACAGCAAAGTGGCAGGTAAACGGGCAACCAACCAACTTTTAAGTATGTTTGTTATGTCACGTTGTTTTATTGTTTAAATGTGTAATTAGGATTTAGTACACATTTTCTAAACCATGTGAGCATAAACATGAATGTTTAAAGGTTCAACTGACAATCAATTTAACAGAATGGTACAAACGACCCACATTAGAAAAAACTAGGGTTGTAAATGATATAAATATTCAAAAGGGATTGCAAAGTGTTATTGTGTGTAAACCACGTTCTGCATTTTGCACTTTACTCGATTTCTAAACATTTAAGGATTAAACCTGTTTTGTAGGATGATTATAGATTTGATTAGCTCTTTCAACTTTTAATATCCAAAAAGGGTTAGCGACTCAGCTTGTTGCCTGTTTACCTTCTATTTCTATGTAAATAACTTTTAATATGAATATTAGTAAAAAAATAAAATAATATTTGAATCTAGAAACCAAAATAGCATTAGACGACCTGATAAATGTGTATATTGTTAAAATAAACAAGTCAAACCGCGTCTTAGTCTAAAATAAAAGTGAAACATGTGAAAAACAATATTCGAAGTTAAAGTTGAGGCTTGTAAAGAAAACATCATTGTTTGATAGCCAGGCTGAGGCAGCAGACGGTATATAATGGCGTTTTAAGCGATATTTTATCGCTCTTGTAACGTAAACAAATCTTATTGGGCCCAGCATCATTATTGTTGGCATGTTGCAAGTCACCAAATTCACTATTTTTGTTTTATCCAATTTACCATTCTATCACTCTTTTTGTTCCAATGTCTATTGGGCCGAGCATTGAAAAAATCCTATAAGTTTGGGCTTAATGTCTTAGCCCTAGTATGCTAGCCCATACATGATTGGTTTATTAATCTAAATTCTACACGATCGTACTAACTACTAAATACAAATTATTTTCTTAACATAGTTCGACACTATAGCCAATCACACTCGTGTAAATTTCTAAACGTTACACTTGATTTCGTTTTCACTCTCTATGATAGTTACGAGCAAAATAAGAAAACGTTCATTCCTTTTAAGCGAAAAGAAAAATAATTAAAAGTAAGCCAAATATAAATCTACGATATCTATACGAATATAATAACTTTTTATAAACAGAAGTAATTCAATTTACTATTATGTATATAAACATCATTATTAGTTTATTTATATTTAGTGGGAGTGGTTGGGGACATAACTTATGTCCCATAATTCAAACATGTCATATTTTCCAACCCCATAAATTATTATTAACAATGATTGATGCTTCAATTCAACTTCACCAAGAATTAACATGGTTCGTATAAATTATGGACTCTCCATCAAAGATACATAATTTTTTTTATAGAATGAATTTATTTTTCTTATTTTTGTTATATACTTCGATCTATAACCTTTAAACTTATACGCTTTTAAGGCTTTGCCTCTCTCAAGACGTCATCAAATCCCGGTATCCTTCAAAGATATTCAATAACTCTTTTTTATATATTAAAATAAGTATAGATTACTTGAATGCCACGTTTGTTTGGAAATCAACATTTTTTCAACAACCGATTTTATTAGAAAAAGAGGAGAGAGGGTGTCCATCCCCCCTTGTTTTGGAGATGCTCTTGTGTAGTGACGTTGACAAACATAATAAGTTCAAAGCATACTACAAAATAATGAACATTAGACGTTTATTAATTACACTAGGTTAACACCCGCGTGTTCACGCGGATGAAACGGTAAAAATGAAAAAATAGTATGTTTAATTTTTAATAAGTAAAATAAAAAATATGCAAGTTCTTGTAACATTTATTTAAAATTAACATAATTTTAACTTTTAAACAGTTAAAAAAAGTGTAAATCACGGATGAAATGATAAAAAAATAAAATTAATATAAGTTTACATTCAAAATCTACCTATTCTAATAATTGAGTAACACATCCACATGTCACTATTTTAACTATTCCACATAGGATTTTGCTTAGGTGTCATGTTCTAATTAATTTGATGGAGAATTTTTAGACGGGTCATGGTATGCTCCATATTCGAAATAACCCGATATGTTTAAATTAAAAATTCACATATTATCATCAATTATCTCCTAACCCGATATGTTCAAATACAAATTTACCAATTATCATGATCTATATATTAATACAATATGTACCAAGTATCATAAATTATCTCCTAACCTAATATGTTCAAATAAAAAACTTATCAATTATTATGATTTATCCTAACCCGATATGTTCAAATTAAAGTTTTACCAATTATCATTAATTATCTCATAACTCGATATGTTCAAATAAAAAAATTTACAATTATTATGAATTATTTCCAAACCCGATATGTTCCAATAAAAATTTACCAACTATTATAAATCATATCATTTATTGTAACATATGATTTTTTATATGAATATATTTGTAAATATCCAAATCGATTTAATAAGAGATATGTTAAAAATAAATTTGATATGTAAATTGAGTTAAAACATATAAAACTAAAATCCGTGTAGTACACGGGTACTAATCTAGTAGTTAAAATAAAACAAAGATTCTGATATTTTAATTATTTTGCTCAAAACATGGAAGGATCATAAACAATATAATAGTAATCAATTATACTTAAATGGTGAGGATGAATATGATGGTGACAAGTGGCATTGTGTGGAGGTAAGGCTTAGCAATTTATTAGAAGAGGAGATTTACATCACAAAAAAGACTACTTTGAAAGTTCAAATTAACCCTACATCTAAAATTTTAATAAATCCTAGTCACCTTAAATCTAGAGTGGAAAGGAGGGTGGTAAATTTGTGGGTGGAACTGTGGTGGATGTAAGTGTTTTCATCAAGAGTAGGGGCGGATTTAGCATTACGAGAGGAGTAGCGTCCGCTACTCCTCAACTTTTACCCCGTGGCGTAAAATTATTTTTTATCAACAGCATTTGAATATAAGTATGTATGTATATATATAATAAAAGTGAGTGTAAACCATGAAATTGTGGGCATAGTATAGTGGTTAGTGTGTTTTACAACCTATCAAAAGGTCATCGGTTTAGTTCTCATCATCATCCATTTATTGTCTTTTTATGTTATTATATGAAACATTGGATTTACACTTTTGGTCCTCTTAACTTGTTAAATTTACTTTTGACCCAAAGCCAAAAAAAAGTTTTTCTTAGGGTAAAGTAATGTAATGCATACAGTTTTTTTACAATATAACTCTATCCGTAGTGAAAATCTTTTGAAGCGCTACACCAGAAATTTTTATCTAGATTCGCCACTGTCAAGGGTGGGTGGTGCCGACGGTTCTTTTTAGCCATAGTTGATGTTGTTGTTGGAAACTAATTCTTGGCCATAGTAATAATAATGATTACAATAATAGTGATAACAATAATAATAACAATAATTTTTACAATAATAAATAAATTATTATTTTGGTTCTTAAGATATAAAATGACTAAACTACCCTTGTTGTTAACGGTCAAAACTAACAAAAGTTAGTCAAATGACGAAATTAGCAAAGTCCTATAAATCTGTACACTAAAACGGCAAAAAAACATAAGGACCGGAGTGATCGAATTGGTATAAACACAAAACTATTTTGACGATTTACTCTTTTATTGCAAAAAAGTTATGAAAACAATGTGCTATGAGAATTATTCATATATAACCTGATTCACTTCGTTAAATCCAACTTGATTTAATTCTTATGGTTACGTGCACCATTTTAGAAGGGACAAATAAGAGCAACGATCATGAATCTCCATAAACATAAGGGTCCGCTCATTCACACTTAAGTCCACATCACCAGACCATCAGATCACGTGACTCGATAACGTATCAGTTATAAGACTAATCAAATTAACAGGCATGAGAATTTGACCAAAGAGTTTCTTACCCGATGAAAATATTATTTTGGCATGTTGCACCATAAAAATTATTATTTTCTTAATTGTATATTAAATAACAGTTATAAGAATAATCAAATTAATGTGCATAAGTATTTGACCAAAGAGTTTCTTACCCAATGAATATAGTATTTTGGCATGTTACACCATACAAATTATTAGTATTTTAATTAAAATATTTATTAACAATTATAAGAATAATCAAATTAATATGCATAAGTATCTGACCAAAGAGTTTCTTACACAATGATACATCGACATTGTTATAATGATATTCCTCTCAAATAATGAAAGATCGACCGTAAAAAAAAAATAAAGAAAATTCTAATTGTCAACAATACAAAAGTAAAACAAAAATTATACAATAGGTATGTATACAATAGTTAATAAAAAATCATATTATGTCAAATGAATAAAATTCATTGCGTAGATGTAGATTAAGGGTTTGAAATTGTTTTTGTGTTTGAAAATTAAATGTGTGTAGAAACTAGGTAAAAACATGGATAGTCATAGGTGGGTTGATTTGATCCGACTGAAAGATCTGTAACTCTACATGTTTCTAAAGTTGTAAATGAATGTGGTATTGCTTACTTGCTATATAAGATTTTGTTTTTGGATAGCCTAAAATTATGACACGTGACTAAATTTACCATTTGTTAGTTTAGGTGGAGATAAATAATAATTAAATGCACGTAATCTAAAGTCAATGTGCTTGTCTTTGTGTTTGTCCCAAAAGCCATATGTTTAATGAGACGAAAGGTGATAAATAAAGGTAGGTCATGTAAACGCTTACTAAATGTTACGTAAACTTAGTCTTGGTGCAATCATGATGCACTACACCTAGCCAAGAGTGGAAGGAGTGCTTTCTTATTGTAACATCTGCTCGATTCGTATCCAAACCCGAACTCGGTTGGCTAGTCCTAAAAGTTCTCAAAACTATTTTGAGAAAATGGCTAATTATTTAATTATGTTTTATCTAAATCATTTCAACAAATTATTATTTAATGTACTTATTATTGTAAAATAATATGCGATTTAACAAAAGGTACTAAAATAATTGTGTAAAACAAATTTCATACGATTAGTAAACTTTTACGAATGTTATCAACTAATTTTCGGAAATGTATAAAGGTAATTAATCTAATATACGACTAATTTTATAAAAGTTATAGAGTTTTATAAAGTTAGTTAAGTTAGGATGATTAGTCAAGTTAACTAGTTAAATAACAAACTAACTTATAGGGGTTGGTTATGTAATTAGTGAAACTTGAATCAAAAACTTTATTTACGAAATAATAGCTTAATCAAACTGCAGGGGTGCAAACTGTAATTGTTCTTAAACCCACCCCCACCCTACTACAGCCCCGTGTTTCCCGGCATGTTACCGGCGACCGCCTCCGGCGACGGCTCAAACACTACCAAATCAACCATTTAAACCCAATTAAATCGCCCCCTTATCCTTATCCCTCGATTTCGAACCTACAACTTCCATTTAATTGAGTTTAGGATGATATTATCTTCACCCAAACCAAAAACCCACTTTTTCCGGTCGGATTTAACTGCAATTCAATCAAAACTGTCGATGAAAATCAAATTAAATTGATCTGAATCATTCCAGTAACGATTATGATAACTTGGATAAGTTCAATCGGCAAATAACTGAACGAATTGTTCAAATCATGCTTATCTACAACCGAAAACCAACTCGACTTTGAACAGATCGATTTAATCTATTCCAGCTCTATAAATACAGCCCAAAACCTTCATTCGACATCACCATAACTTTCTGGAACAACAATTTCACTTCCAAACACACACAACAGTTCAATTGATCGGTTGTTCTTCGCGGTTCTGCTCCTAATCAACGATACACTTCAGGTCTGTTTCAACCCTTAAAATCATAGGGCTTTTGTTCCTCATATATCATTAAGTGAACCTGCATCTTTAATTTCATTATCATCAATAATTGCAGCTTCAAATTGATCCGAAGCTGTGTTCTTCATTTTTCTTCCATTTTCGTCAATCCTTAATCAATTCAGGTAAATTAAAGGTATCAACGGGATCGATTTCATACGCTGATCATTGTTTTTGTATTCGATTTCATTTACAGATTCGTTTCAATGATCAATTTTTAGGTAATCAGTTCTAGGGTTTATATATAGATTGGGTTTAAGAAACAGTAGTTGATAACAACATTCTTTTTCAATCACACTAATAAAAGTTATGATGGTCTGGTGGTCGTTGATGTTTCTAAGTTACAGAAGGTCCAGGGTTCGATCCCTGGACTTGTGTTTTTGTTCTTTTTATTTTTTAGCTTCTATGACTTAAACACATTCTTATTAACTACCAATAAAATTCTTTAAGCCAAAAACATTATTAAATGTTTCACAAGTTATGCTATGAACTATTTTAAATTAATACATATGAGATTTCTTTTATAAAATTAAGATTTTATATTTATGAAAATTTCTTGAGTTCAAACGTTAGCCACATGGTACGTTTAAAGTTTTGAAAGTCTAAGAAAACAAAGTTATTTATAAATAGTTTATTGAGTAATATAGATAGATTGATATGTTTTATCAAAGTATATGATTATGAGACGAGACTTCTTTTTATACGTTTATAAGTCTCTTTTACACTAAGTTTTGAGTTTTAAACGTTCAAAACATATAATATATGTAAGTTCTATTTTATACTTATGGTCGAATCATTTTAATAACGTTATATGTATAAGACCTCTTTTATGACATATAAATTTATAATCAAAACACATTTTGGTTTATTTATGACTATGATAATGGTATTATTTAGTTGAGTCTTTTTATAAATCCATATACATAAATAATTAATTACTTTTATCATAACGGTCGTGTCATTTAACGAAATATTAATTATTTTTGTTCAGAGATAAACTTCATATACAATTTAATTAATATTAAATCATTGTTAAACAAATAAATCTATTACTACCACATTATTATCTATTATCAAATTATAACAATTAACTACTTAAACCCAGATTCTAAATTAGAACCCTAGACTTCAAGTTAGTTTTCAGTTATCGTTTTAACATAGGATAAAATCCTTTAGGTGATCTTTAAGGAATATCCGATGACGTTTTCAACTTTTATTCATTCTCAGTCGATCAAGAATTATCACGTGAGTATTCATAGCCCCTTTTCTGGTTTTCAATTTGGGGTGATATCATGTGACCTATTAAATCAGTTATCAGATTTCAGTTTATCAGTTATTTCAGTTATCAGATTTCAGTTGATCATTTAAAACAATTTATGTTATGTCTTTACTTGCAAATTATGTGTTCATAGCCTGATAGCAATTTTTGTGCAAGCGTAATCATTAATTTGTAGAAACCGACAGTTACTAATGGTAGATCTATTGGTCGAAAGGACCCACCCCCCTGATTCTTGGGTGATTATAACTGAGTATCATTATCAAGTAGACCCCCCTTTATCATTGTTCAAGGTTTGATTATGCGTTGTTATCTTGTATGTACATGTTTTGCATTCATAAGTTTTGACATAACGACATGAATTGAATTTTTCTTTATCAATGTATCTATATGTATTTCAAACCTATGTTTACTCACCAGCTAATTCGTTAGCTGACCAATTATTTTTCACATGATTTCAGGAAAAGCATTAGGAACTTTGGATGCCACACGCCTAGGGACTTGGACCTAGTTAATTAAATAAAGTAGACTTTTCCCAATGTTTGGATTATTTTTCAGCTCATTGTGTTATATTAGTCAAGACATTGTGTTATATTTTTCAGATTGTGTTATATTTGTCAGGTCATTGTGTTATATTTTCATCAGGTCGTTGTGTTATAATTTCATCAGGTCGTTGTGTTATATTTTCATCAGGTCGTTGTGTTATATTTTCATCAGGTCGTTGTGTTATATTTTCATCAGGTCGTTGTGTTATAATTTCATCAGGTCGTTGTGTTATATTTTCATCAGGTCGTTGTGTTATATTTTCATCAGGTCGTTGTATTATATTTTCATCAGGCCGTTGTGTTATATTTTCATCAGGCCGTTGTGTTATATTTTCATCAGGCCGTTGTGTTATATTTTCATCAGGTCGTTGTGTTATATTTTCATCAGGTCTTTGTGTTATATTTTCATCAGGTCATTGTGTTATATTTTCATCAGGTCATTGTGTTATTTCATTAGGTTATTGTGTTATTTCAGATCATTGTGTTATGATCTGAAGAAATAACACAATGAGTTGACAAATAACACAACAAGCGAAAAACATGAAAAAAAAAATTTTGTTTTTTATATATGAATATTATACGCGTTTTAAAGATAAGAAAATGCTCGTTTTTATGGTGCAATTTTTTAAAAAAATAATATCGTATGTAAAAGTTATGGACGTTTAAAAAAATGGGGTGAAACTTAAAATATAGAGACATTACCATCTTTACCCTTCCTTTTAATTTTAAAGGAGTGCCACATGTCATCATCTCATGACTTCTTAAACTTTCTAGGAAAATTAGACTTTGTAGTATAACTCCACTCCAACGAACTATGCATATAGCACTTGTGGTCTTGTACCTATATACCGCATAAGTTTGCACTGACAAGAAATATCAAGTTCGTGTACATGGGCATAACTAGAATGGGTTTGGTCCGACTCCACTAATTTTTCTATCAACTAGTTTTTTATCAATAGTGACGTACATCTGACGTTGTTTTAGAGTAGTTGTAAAGCCATGTTAAAAAGTTTTGGTTTCCAGTTGTATCCAATCTAATAAATAATAAGTTGTTGAAACCATGAATAGCCAGGACTCAGGAGTGTTCAATCTAAGTTTGAGTTACTCAAATTTGAAACTTTTGATTGTTCATATGATACTATATATACAAACTTCAATTGTTCAATAAGAAAAATATATTTTGTTTAATAAGAAAAACTAGATTTAAGATCGGGCCGCGCGTTGCAGCGGCCGGGTCACTTAGTCGGGTCTTGCGTATTTGACTTCGTCACATGCGTTGATAAACAAATGTCTTAGTCCCGTACGTCATGTCGTAAAACCGTAACATGTAACATATTAAAAAACGATGAAATATCAAAAGTTATAGGTCAAAACGATCACAATATTAAAGTCGTACTATATGTCAAAGTAGAGTAAGAGATCAAAGTTGAAAACTCATCAGGCGCTAAAATGACAATTAGTAAAAGTCGGGGATTAAAACCATAAATACGTAAAAAGTCGAGAATTAAAATCATTAATACATTAAAGTAAAAAAAGTTGAAACGCGACATGGCGTTACGTGACTCGGCCGGTGCAAAGCACCGACCTTGTCAATTAGGATGTTTATAAATAAATATAAATATAAATAAATATATTTCTGGAAATACACTCATGCTGCTCTAAATAAGTAAATATATATACCATAGTTTTGTTTGCACGCTGCTCATTCAGTGATCTGTAAACATGTTCAGAGAACTTGTATGTTCACGATACACGTGTCAAACAAGACTCTGACTTTCACAGTCACAGTGTGATGTGGCAATACCCTGTCCCCACAATAAAAACATATGAATCCAAGCATGCTTTGGAACTCGAGGATTTCCCAACACAGAATTGAACATGATGATTATGATTTTTTTATCATCAGTTTTGTATTGTTGTGACAAGATTCTAAATTTGTTAAGAAACATAATCTTGTAAATGAGTCCGAAAGAATCAAAGTATTTAGCTCATTAAATACAAGTGCCTACTTACATAAAAGATTCTAAACATACTAATTAACATATCTTATCAAGTAAAAGACATTAAAAACCCATAATTTAGACTGGTAAATGTTTAAAACTGGTATGTATGTAAAATTAGTACTAAACGTTGCTTACCAACACAATCATTTGTATGCATATACTAAAAAATAAAATAAAAATTTCTAATCAACATGAATACTTGATCGAATATCATATAGGCTCTTTATTATATACACACACATACACTTGAATTTGTAACCCAATTGTAAAAATGAAAAAACTCTTTAGAAACCACAAACCCTGATTAAGAGTATTTAAGGTTGCAAAATAGGATATTGTTGCTAAATATGTATATATGATATAATAAGTTTATATTCTAGGCCGGTACGTAGGATTCATACTCTATAGCAGAAGAAGTTGATTTTTTAAATTAAGAATTTGTCTCGGGTAACGTGTTCAGGTTGATTGAAGTGCTGCCGCTAAACGACACACGCACATACACACAAGTTACAAAAACCCCAAACTTATGTGGACAAACAAAATCTAGCTACTTGATCTATTCTTTTCCAAGAAAATATATCTAAAAAGAATTCTAAATGCTAGTGGCCACTTATTGGTGCGAGAAAAACTATTTTTTTTGGACAGCGAAACGAATAAAGCACGGCTACTCGGGGTAACCCAATGGCGAAAGGCGACCCTAAACGTTCTACGAACACAGACAGCGCTGGGTAGCCGAAGCCCACCTATTAAACCAACTCCAATTCGGGGGAAACCCACTAGCACGTCCGCCCGTAGGCACGACAACAAGCTAGCGGTAAAACCCGTTTGGCTTAGAGATCGAACTTATGTTGGCCCCAAGTCTCCCTTCATTGCCCCCATTTGCCCCTTTCAAAGTAGTGGTAGTGGGACTAGAACTTGGGTCTCTTTTGGAGAATCCAAGCCTCTTACCACTACACCACATTGGAAGTTACGCAAGAAAAACTATTTAATGTTAAGATTTATAAGTTTAAATCTTACTAACGATAAAATCTTACTATTACTAACATGGATTGTGATTGAGCTCTTTAGGTAAGCCAGTCAAGGGGTTTTTATGAGTTTGTATGTTTTCTCATGGAATTGGTTTGAGTATATTCGAGCATCAAACTAACGATTGACGGTTGACATTCCGTCTGAGGTATACTTGGGCTATGAAAAGACATGTCGCAGAGCCCGAATTGTCATGGTAACTAAAAAAAGAGTTCAAAACACACCATAACATTTAGAGAATCAAGTGTATAACCCTCAACCCCTCATGCACAAGTTGTGGAACATTTATCCTAAAATATCTAAGAATTGCACGCACAAATATCTATTGCACACAAATGCTTTTTGGTTTGGTTTGGTTTGGTCGTATAACGGTTAAGTTTGATTCGGTTTTTTGGTTTTAGTTTCCGTCAAAACAAAAACCAAGAAACTAGTTTCCTAAAACCTTAACCTAAATCATCGGTTTCTCTTTAAATTTTGTTGCGTCTGTTATTTCGGTTTCATGCACCGGCCACCCCTATGTTAAACTTCACATAATTGAAAAAAAGCGCCTTAGTTAAAATAAATTTAACCAATTGCCATCTTAGTGAATGAGTAGTCTTACGAAACTTAAGCTAAAAACAGTGTTTTTAAACCGGCCGGTCCGACCGGTCGGACCGCGGTCGGACCGTGTTTTTTTTATAATCACGGTTCGATAGGTCACGGTTTGATAGGTGTTTGTGAACCGCTGTGAACCGCTCGAACCGTTATCGAACCGCTCGAACCGGACCGTTTTGAACCGCTATCGAACCGTTTTTTCTTGGATTTTATGTTTATATCTATAATATATTATGTTTTAGGTGATGAAACTCAATATGTTGATGTTCTGAGTGATGAATATGATGAGTTAGTTTTACTTAAAGATGAAAAATTATATATGTGGCGTGACATTTGAACTTAGAACTTATGATGATGATGATTTGGTTTTATTTTGGTGTTAAAATGTGTTTAAATTGTAATTTTTTTTTTGTTCTTGGTGTTAAAATCTGTTTGATTTATGACTTTTGTGTTATAACTTAATATTATTGAACTTATGTTGTGTTTAAATTAGAATTTTTATGGTATTATTTTGATAAATGTATATTTCGTCAAACCCCGGTCCGACCCCGGTCCGACCAATAAAATCAAAATTACGATTCGGTGTCCGGTCCGGTTTTCAAAATATTGGCTAAAAATGACAGTAACTTAAAGATGAGTATTACGGATTTACCTCAATATGGCAATCGTTATCATCTGCATCCACACCCTTCCGTTTCCGATCATCAGTCACCGCCGGTAGCTTTTGACACATAGGCTCCATACTACCACTTGCTCCAGAGCCACCTGAACCCGGAGACGACGTCATACTCACCTCACACGTCTCCATTTCCCTTCCCGCTGATGACGTCCCTCCTGCTCCACCACCGCCACCAACACTGCTCCGTTTTTCCGACACTCTCGAAACCCTAGATTCAGAAACGTTCACCGCCGGAGTCACAGTCTGCGCCACGTTTGATCCAACGGTCGTCGCCGACTGTAACACCGGCGGTATTTTGTTACAATTATGCAGACATGATTCCGATCCTAATTCCGGAATCCGGATTTTATTAGGTCTGGTGAAATGCGAGAAGTTTGTGTTCTTCGGTTGTACTGAATCAACTTCCGATCGCCGGTACGGTGGAACCGGCGGACGAGAAGGAATCACTACCGACGGAGGCGGAGGCGGTGGTAAGGAAACAGCCGCGGCGGTGATCGGAGAAGACGAAGCCGGTGCAGTTACAGCAGGTGTAGGTGAAGGATAAATTGTATCGTGATCATACAAATAATTCTCCAACGGATTATCATCATCGATCGGGTAATGAAGCCACGGAGACATTTCCTCTTCCTGCATGAACATTCCAGAAGCAGCAGGTCTCGTATCTTCTTCTCCGACTGAAGATCGAATCGTTTCCTGTTTCTTATTCGTTACAGATCTCTGATTTTGGCTTTGCATAACTACTTGACCATTGTGCCATAGCAGCTCCATTATATCTTCATCTCCTCCCCTACATAATCATAAAACCTAAATCAAACACACAAAATTGAAATAATTCTAACTTGAACACAATCAGATGTTAATTTACATTGTTGATTTCTTCGGCATCTCTGGAATAATAAAATCTTCGTCCGTTTCGAAATCAGGAACAATATGATTCATCATCTAATTCATAAACTCATTCAATCGAGTTGATTGTTATCGCAATCAGTTGAAACATCATCCACAGAGTATGGATTGATGTTAGGGTTTAGAAAAGTAGAAAACGAATCTGTTGAGTTGATGTTGAGTGTAGTGTAGTGTAATGGAATTGGATTAAATCAAGTACTGTAGATTGTGGAATGAAATTGTGTGGATCATCAGGATCAGCAACAGGAAAATTGTTGAGTTGATTGTCGCAGAAAACTTGTTCATAAGAATAGTTGTTGTCAGATAATTTGTTCATGAAAATGATGGAGATTGATTTTGGGAATGAGTTGAGTTGAGTTAATTTGAATGTCACTGTGTAGCTCAATTCGAACTAACATGATAAGGCGTGTCGTTTTCGTTATTTATAAATATAAATATTGTTTTTAGTTTTTTTAACAAAGATTTGGACTACTTATTTGTTAATGTTTATTCTGTTTATCAGATCATCTGTTATGAAAAAAATTATATGTTGGTGGTCATTTGACCTATTAATCTTTGTCGGTATGGTAAGAGTTTTGTGGCTTTAAAGTTATAAGTTCACATCTCGCCATCGACAAAACTCTTGCAGCCATTAACTGAAGTTGTCATTGAGTTCTTCAAACATATGCAAGTCAAGGGTTTTAGAACTAGTCGGTTTTCTTCTGAAACAGATTGGCGTCTTCCTCGATTGTCAAACTAATGATTGATGGTTGAAATTTCATTTGAGATGTCGACATCAGAAATCTGTATGGCCGAACAACCAACTCTTATTTTATTGCATGTGGGGTTGAATCACTTTCTGTTATAATTATTTGAAATTTTTTTTAATCAAGTTTATTTTTTACATAATATGGTTTTTAGGTTTATGAAACTATGTTAGATGAAAGGGGTTTATGAGAATCTTTGGGCTCAGAACGAAATTAAAAAATAGGCCTTTATAATGATGTACTTAAATTTATAGTAACAGAATTTTAACATGGTGCTCAAAATGTCAATAGTTAGCATGATGTTAAATTTTATAGATTGAAATAGAATATGTAGAAAATACGTTACACCGTTATTTAGTCCTTTTTGGTTAAGAAAATTAAGTCTTTTAAATACTATATTAGTTGGTGATAACAATATCACGTATGACTTGTTGAACTTGAGCAAAGAGCTTCACAGCCTTAAACACAAACAAACTAAAACTCTAAAAGTATTAAACATAAATGGTATGAGCATGGGTCGTTTCAAGGCAACATATGTTCTAAATTTACGTTTGTTAGTATTTTTGTTTTTAAAATATGAACGAAGTTTTATTATTTTTCAATTAATTAAGATACTTAAACTTTATTTTATTCTAATTAAATAACTTATGTTTAAGTTTTGTTCGAATTAAGTCTCTCAAACTTTCTTTTGTTTAAATTAGGTAACTTAACTTTAGGATGCGTTTTAATTCTAAAATAACTTTTTTGTCATTTTTTTAAATTTTTTGGAGTTTCTAAAATGTTTCAGAATTTTTTAAAAACGTATTTCACATATATAAGATTAAAACATTAAAGTAAACTTAAGTTATATAAACGAAACAAAACAAAGTTTGAGTGATTTAATTGGAACAAAAATTTAAGATGAGTTATCTGATTGAAACAAAATAAAGTTTAAAGAACTTAATTGGAACAAACTTAATGATTAGTTACCGAGATAAAACAAAACAAAGTTTAAGTTACTTAATTAAAACAAAATAAAAACTTGGTTATCTTTTGTATAAAGTTACCTCTTTATATTATTATATTAGATAAATTTAGTACTTCGCATTCAATAAAAAAACATAATAAGGTAGCAATGAATCATAGTCGTTGTTGCCTTAGGTCAACTTTGATTTTCATGAGGTAATGGTATAGGAGTGAACGATCAAAACTAAATGGAATCAAGACGTACACTAGATATGAAGTGATGTTCTTATGTACGTGTATGTAAGTGCTCAAATATATATGTCTGAGTGGAATAGTAGATGCGTGTTTATTTAAATATTAGATAATAATCAATAATCCTGAATAAATAAACTATTTTTTCGTCTTTAAACACGGAACAGAGAAGAAAGAACTAATGCTCGATCTCAATCTTACATTGAGATACTATTCAAAAGCCTAAAAAAAGTTGGTTTGGTTCATAATCTTCTATTCATTCAAATACGTCGATATTACATACATGTGTGTATGCGAATTTAAAATAACAAGATTTTCGTGTTGATGAAAGCTTGCTTTGTGATGATGAACGTTAATTTGTTTTGCAATCTTCTTAGAAAGTATTTTACTTACCTTGTTTCGAAATCATATTCATGTATGTCTAGAAAGCTTCACATATTCTATTATATAAAAGATAAATGAAAATTAAAATCAAATTTAAGGGAATGAGCATAAAACTTTACCAAATGAGGACCATAGTATTTATGGCCTTATGGGTAGGTTTTTCTTCATGGGTCCCAACCAAATTTAGAGCGATTGGTAGCTAGCTAGGAACATTGTCATTACATATGAATGGTGTCATCTTTTATATTATTATTAATATAATATAATCACCAATCATTATTTTATCCTTTTTACTTATTTAATAAACGAGTATACACTGCCCTATAACATCATGTTATAAGAGCAAGATACAGAAAGTAATCAACTCATTGGTCACCCACAACCAAGGAGCGAGAATTAACCCGTCCTTCACATAACACTTAAACCTAGATGTGATTTTTACTTATTTAATACCTCTATATATATATGTACCTTACGACTATTCTTCCTTGCTATTTAGAGGATTTTGATACTTAACCATCTCACATAGATATGAAGCAGTAATAGTCGATAGTAATTTAGTTTAATTAATCAAGTTTCATATGTCAAAACGAAAGTAAACAAACAACAAATTACGTCGCTGGTTTTTTTAGATAGTAAAACTGTTTTTTTAATCCATTCATAGATTTTAGGATAATGAAATTAGTATGCATGAACCATTGACCTCCACTAGATTGTGCACATATTAAAGATGTTTGTTCTTAAACGATGGAAGCTAATAAAACATGTGGATTTAGATTATTCATAAAGTGTAGATCAGTCCTTTAACAAAAGGATATGAATAAAAAATTATGACGTGACCTTCATCTATAAACCGTAAGTTGTAGGCTATCCATAATTAATATATGGTGTTAAGTTGATATAACAGTGATAGCAATTTAAATTTTAGAGTAAATTACATTTTTGGGTCTTTGTGATAGGTCAGTTTGCAGGTTTTGATCTTTTTTTTTAAATTTTTACACTGAACGATCTTTGGTTAAATTAAAGGATCGGTTTTAGGCCTTTGAGTTAACGACCGTCAAATTATAAGGTTAACTTTTCTCACGTTGTTAAGACATGAGGGCAATTTAATCATTTTACAGCAATATAATAATAATAATAATAATAATAATAACCCCCCACCCTCCCATCCCCAAACACACACACACTTCTATCTCATCCGTTCATGGACATACCACCCACCACCACTGATGATCTGATCCACCCTCTCCCAAAACAACTCCTACCACCGCCCACAAACGGTGTTCTCAAACGCCATAAATTCCGGCACCACCACCCCCACCACACACCACCGTCGCCGGCGTCAACTCCGACCGACCCAACATGAAAATCAGTTCTCAAACGCCATAAACTCCTCCCTGTTTTTGCTGCTTGAAGAAGAACGGAAAATTAACGTAATGACGTACCGGTGCTGTATAAACTTCATCAAATCATGAAAATCAGTTCGGATCTAGTAAATACAGATAAAAAAAAGAAGCTTGAAGAAGAGGAAACCGATTTGAAGAAGCTTGAAAATCATTAATCAAGCTGTGGATTGATTTGATAACGTATTTGATGAACGTGATGATGGAGGATGTGTCGGCGTTGTCATCAGAGTCAATTGAGGAGATAACTCGGTCGACTCGGAGGAGTGAGTCAGACTGAGGTACTAGTGAGTTCAATCGGCGTGATACAGATCGGCATCAGATTAAGGTACGAGTGAGGATGACATGATCTGGTAGGCGATCAAAGGCGTCGGAGTTATTTTCCGGCTGTGGTTCCGGTGATTGCATTGTGGTAGGGATAGAGTTGACCATTGACTAATGTTTATATAAAGGGTTTTTAATTCATCCATCCTCTCTTTGCCTTAGACTCTCTCCAACACAAACGCCCTTTGGGTGCCCTTATCCGCCCTTCCCAAGGGTTACGTTGTGAGTGAGTCATATTAGTCGTAAAAGTTGACTGTAGCAATGATAAGAGAAAGTGAGTATAAAATTAATGGACTACAGACGGTGTATTAAACAAACACAAAACCGAATAAAAAGAAACAAACACAAAACTTCCATCGTTCTAACATCCAATTCCGTTGAACTCATCTTCCCCAACACAATTCATCAATCACCATACAAACAACCACACTCATTCTTCTTCTTCATCATCATCAAATCAAATGAAGTGTTTCCACTTCAGCATCGGAGAAAAAACACCTAACAACAACAACTTCTTCTCACGATCATCCACCAGAGCATCATGGGCTCGTTCTCTCAGCGTTGCATCAACAAGCTTCGACACAAGTCGCCGATCGGAAATCAGCTCCACCGAAAACTCCAGAGACTTAACTGAAACCACCGGATTCGCCGACCTTTTATCTCAACGCCGTTCCAACGATCTACGAGTTTTTAAATTCTCCGAGCTGAAATCGGCAACTAAGGGTTTCAATCGAGCGTTTGTCATCGGTGAAGGAGGATTTGGTTGTGTTTTTAGAGGAGTTGTTGATCGTCATGTTGATGTTGCTGTTAAACAGTTGAGTCGTAACGGATTACAGGCATGTTGTTTTGCACTTTTTTAATTTCTGTTCAATTTTGTTTTTGCATTTCATGCGTTGAATTTTAGATGAATTGTATCATAAATCCATTGATTTGCAGGTTTTGAGAGCTGAATTGTTTTCTGTTATAGAATTTACATGATAGCTTTGTTAGCAGATGATTGAGTTAATAGGTATAAACTGTGATGAAAATGCATTGGATTGATCTAATTTATGAAAACAAAATTGTTATGAATATGATAATGTCATGTGGGGCTAGTTTATGACTTTTATGTATGTGAAGTTGTTGGGCTACTTTTTTTTTGTTGTTATCTTATGGATTGTTTTGATTGTGATAATTTTTTGTAATTACGATTTAATTTTTTTAACAGAGGTTAGTTGTTAGTTGTTAATGGTTAGTGTTACGAAGAGAGGCAACGTCTCCCACCTCCTTCTTGAGTTTTGACCACTAGACCAACATATCATTGGCAAGTAAGATTTAGTTACTAGGAATAATATGGGTGAAAATGTGTTGCATTGATCTAGTTTTTGAAAACAAAATTGATATGGATATGATAATGTTATGTGTGGATAGAGGTTAGTTTATGACTTTTTTTGTAAGGTTGTTGGGCTACTTTTTGTTATCTTATGGATTTTGGTTGAAATTACATCTTCTAGTATTCAGGGGCATAAAGAATGGATTAATGAAGTCAACATATTGGGGGTAGTCAACCATCCGAATCTTGTAAAATTGATAGGATATTGTGCAGAAGATGATGAAAGAGGGATCCAACGGTTATTAGTGTACGAGCTTATGCGAAATAAAAGCTTGGAAGACCATTTATTGGGTCGGGTTGGGTTTCCTCTTTCGTGGATGACCCGTTTGCAGATTGCTCAAGGTGCAGCCCGTGGTTTGGCTTATTTACATGAAGAAATGGACTTTCAGGTTTAGTTTGTTTCTTGCATTTGCAGTTATTGTTGGATGGATATTTGAGAACTCAATGATTCTATATGTTTTTGTTCGTGCAGTTAATTTTTCGTGATTTTAAAACTTCAAATATTCTTCTGGATGATGATTTCAACCCGAAGCTTTCAGACTTTGGGCTTGCTAGACAGGGTCCGGCTGCTGGACTAGGTCATGTTTCAACAGTTGTATGTTCCTATCTTTTCAATCTTTTTATCACAAAAGTCAAAAACTCTTAGCTTTTTTGGGGATGATTATATGATAGAGATGTCCTTTTGAATATGAAAAATTGAAAATCAGAACCCTTTAGAGGTGTAAGTTTCAGCACATTAATATATGAACCGGTCAGTCAATCTGAGCTATTTTTAATACCAAATGGGTCAAACTAATAAATCGAACAGTGAAACATGTAAATTTATTGTAGGTTATCTGCACTAATAGGAAATAGGAAAGATACCCGAAGTGTAAATTTATTGTAGGTTATCTGCACTAATATGTATTAACTTGGCAGTTGGCACCCATTTGAATTGTATGTAACAAACTTCAAAAGTTGTTTTTTGACGTGTCAAACTTTCAGAGCTTACTTTTTAATATATTTTGGGTACATATTGGCCACTTCAAGTGGTCAAAATTGATGTACACTGTTACAGTAAATGGTAAAATAATGAGATTTTTCTATACCAAATAAAGTTTTGGAAGTTTGATACATCATGGAACTTTTGAAGTTACATTCTGGTACACTTAACCTTTGTACCTCTTAAACTTTTTTTTATAAGATTAGATTGTAATAAAGTTTCTAGTAAATGGGTCACAGGGTCACACTAGTCAAATCGTAAAATGGAAAGTGATCAAATTCAGTCGAAATATACCCAACGAGTGTGCTGAAAATTTACATGTTTCGACCCATTACCCAACGTGTTTACTTGCCTTTTTTGACTCTGCTATAGCAAAATACGAATAGACAATTAAAACCTACCTTTTACCGTAAGGTTTTTCATGTCTTTTTAATATTTTTAGTCATTACTAATAACTAACAACATTTTCTGCTATTTGACTTCATTAAGGTCGTTGGGACGATAGGTTATGCAGCACCAGAGTATCTTCACACAGGTCGATTAACATCAAAAAGTGATGTTTGGAGTTTTGGTGTGGTACTATATGAGCTCATCACGGGGCGTAGAGCAGTGGAGCGCAACTTACCAAGAAATGAACAAAAATTATTAGAATGGGTGAAACCATACGTTTCAGACTCAAAAAAATTTCATCTTATTATGGACCCACGTCTCGAAGGAGACTATTCCCTCAAATCAGCCCAAAAACTTTCATCTTTAGCCAATAAATGTCTTACAAAGAACCCGAAAGCCCGACCCAAAATGAGTGAAGTAGTTGAAATAATTGGGAAAATTATCAGTGACTTGTCACCACCACAAGCTGAAAATGAGCCTGAGCCCAAACCCGAATCTGAATCCGAATCTCAGTTTGTTACGGAAGAAACCGAAGTGCCTCAAAGGGAAACAGTAATAAGAACAGAAGAGGGTAATGACAATCACATGAAGAGAGTGTTTGATTTTAAAGAACTGAGGAATAGATCAATTGGGAGGTTTGATTGGAGACATTGGCCACCAAGTATGGTTAGAAACAGTGCTTGATGTTGAAGCTTTCTTAAAGATTTGTGGATATAATCAAAAGGTGTGATTTTTATAGATTTTGTTGTAATTGTAATGACATGAAGCAGTGGTTGAGGTTAGTAGTTAGTATACATACTCTTGGGAGTGATTTCCTCCTCTCAATATGTCAAGATGGAAGAAAAAACAGTTATTGAATTATGGCATATACAAAATTTCTTTGTAAAGGAAAATGAAAGTAAATAGTGTGTTCAGTTATATTGATGCATGGAATATTATCAGCCAACTAGACATGTCATATCATCATTTTTTAAGATTACACATCATAATGACAGTGAAATATAATATTGGCATTGGTTAAATTGTTGTCTAGATTATTATTGGTTAATGAAATATAACTCTGGTATTGGTTAAAGTGTTGTCTGAATTATTATCGGTTAATGACTTCAAGTTTGGATTTTTAAATTCAATTTTTTTTAATCTTCTTTGTTTTTTGCTACCTGTAAAGCAAATGTTGGAATATCTTTCTTTTATAATAACCAAAATATTGAAATTGTTTAAAGTTTTGAAGTCAAATGTGTGTAAAGTTTTGAAGTTAAATAGATGTTTCTGATCATGTTTATTAACATATTGTTTGTTTTTTCTGCATGATTATATCTAACATGATTGCTTAGTCAAATTTTGTATTATCTTGTAACCAAAAACAAGATAAGTTTTTCTAAATGTTAATCTTTAACTTAAAACCAATAAAACAAAACTTGTGCGAGAAAGCTTTCACTTTTTGACAATCATTCTTCACGAGCCCATTACTTCATTTTAAGATGGTAGAGCCTATTTAGTTTCAATCTTCTTCCTCCCCAATGGTGAAGTCTTTATGTGTATTCTTTTCATTTAACAAATTTAAAAATAACATACATATAAACATATTTGGGTGAAAAAATTAAACAAAAACTTACATAAAGAGGATCGGTTAGTTTCGGGTATTCTCAGTTGTATAACCAACACCAAACCAACATTTTCAGTTTTGGTTTTTTTCGGTTTGGTTTGCTCGTTTTTTTGTTCAGTTTAGTTTCTTCGGGTTTTTTATTCCAGCTCGGTTAATTCGATCTTCTACTCAACCTCAACCCTAGCTAAAAGTTCCTCTGAGACATTTGCATACAAAGACCAAAATTACAAAATTAGGACTCAAATAACTTGGAAATTAGAATCAAACGCAAAATCTGAAAAATACTAAATTGGGTCAAGAGATGCCACCTTTTCTTCCCCAAATAACTATACAATCATTTGGCCCATTTAGGGACGATCTATAAATGGTCCAAATAGTCTTATTTTCTTAAATCACTTGCTAGGTAGAGAAGCTTGAGGCCTGGGATACGCACCCAGCCCGGCATCATCAGCAGCGGCAAGGCCTCCGGAGCTCAGTCTCCTTGTTCGGGTTCCATGACTCGAGTGTCTTCGGGGTCGGGTTTCTTTTGGTTCTTGGAGTTTTTCGAGTTCTTTGACCACTTCTGCCATACTGGGCCTGAACCTAGGCTCGATTGATAAACACCGATATGAGATATTTGCAACCGCATGTGCAGCTTCTAGTGTGTACTGGCCTTCGAGGCGGCTATCTATAACCCGTAAGACTTTACGTTTGTGGGCCATGTAAGGCTTGGCCCACTCAACTAAACTATGTTTGCCGAATTGTCTATTTTTGTCTATTGCTCTTTGGCCTGATATCATTTCAAGAAGAACCACCCCAAAACTGTATACATCGCTCTTAGATGTTAAATGACCTATAAAGTTGGAGAAAACAATCGAAAAACATCAGCCATAAAGAACCGAAGTTGGGATTGTTGGACACGAATCAGTTTGCATACCAGTGGCTAGATACTCAGGAGCAGTGTATCCGTAGGTCCCCATGACCCTAGTCGAGACATGGCTCTTATCACCAATGGGCCCATCCTTAGCTAGTCCGAAATCTGATAGCTTTGCATTATAGTTCTACATATATGCAAGGAACAAAGTCATCTTTAGTAGGTAAATATTTACTATTAAACTTACAAATTTTAATAGACTAGTTTTACAATAATGCAATGTACCGAATCTAGTAGCACGTTAGAAGTCTTGAAATCGCGATAAATCACTTTTGTTTTCGCACTATGAAGAAAAGCAAGCCCTTTAGCAGCTCCAAGAGCAGCCTTCAAACGAAGACTCCATGATAATGGTTGAAAATACGATCCTCCTATTCATCAAACACACAAAAAAATGAAAAAACTTCGACAAATTTTTATGTTTATTTAAATGAATCCATAAAACTAGAAATATAAAGAACTAACTCCTGAATAAGTGGTTTTCCAAGCTCCCTCGAGGCATGAATTCGTATACTAAAAGCCGTTGTTCATCCTCCAAACAATACCCAATCAATTGTACAAGATTCGGGTGCGAAAATTGCCCAAGATAATTCACTTCCGCCTATAAAGATTTAAAACCCATTACATAAATCAAGAAATCCGGAATTGGGATAAAAAGGTTATTAAAACAGGTCAGATTCAGGTTCACCCGAAAGAGCTATACTCGTTAGTGTCTCTTGAATATAATTATATTATTTCAATAACAATTTACAAGCACTAATATACTATTCGACCCGTTTCTTTCTAAGGTAAGTAATTTTATTTTACCTATTTGACCCGTTAAAAATTAACACGAAGGTTCAAAGAGTCTTACCAGCCACTCCCTATGCCCTTGAAAACTTTCTTGATTAAGTTTTTTGACAGCAATAACCATGCCAGTTCCAGGCTTAGTTGCAGCAAAAGATTGTTCATCAATCCAACCTTTGAAAACCGACCCGAACCCGCCTTCTCCCAACACGCTATCGGGTCGAAAGTTTCGTGTAGACGTTTTCAGATCAGAAAAACTAAAACTTTTTAAATTAAGTGACTGTAAAATCTCCCCTTCACTCCGGGGAGTTGGTGGCACAGATGAAACCTTGCTACTGTTTGTGCTATGATCATTACCATCTGTATCCACCCCTGAAATCATTAGTTAAACTTTTTTATTCAAATCCATGTACTTGACAGATTAATTCAATCCAAAAGTTTTATAATTGAGCAAACATATTACAATTATTCATTCATTTTATCCTATAACTAGCTAAATCAACCATAATTTCAAGATTTAGGGTTTGAATTTGGGGAAAAGTAAATAAACCAAATCAACAGCAAAAGGTGTCACTTTATGAATCTTTCAACAAAACCCATCTGAATTTACTCATGATTATGCTCAATAAACATGGGAAATTTAAAAAAATATTTTAAAAAAAATTAAAAATAAAAAAAAATCACAATTTTCGCAAAAACAGAGCAACTGAAGATGCATAAAATTAAACCCAAGAAGAAAACTAACTGATGTATCAAACCTGTGTGAAATGAGCTTTTATCTTTGATTTCAGTACTGAAGCAAACACCCATTGAAGTTGTTGATTGTGGGTGATTATTTCCCAAAGTTACTTGAACTGAATGGTTTAAAAAACAGAGACGAAAAGAGCATCAAAATAAGATCTTTGTTTGAAATTGGAACTGTAATTTTGGTTATGGGTTAGAGTAAAAGGTCCCAATTTTGATTAAATCATGTGGGAGTTGATAGTGAAGGATGGGTGATAATAAAAGGGTGTGGTGGATGTGGATGAAGGTTGAGACAGAGATAGCATTAATGGCGAATTACATTACATTACATTCATAATTGATTGAGATGGTTTCTTGAGTAACCAAGTCTGTCATATCAGCAAGTTTTAAGGCCATGCATAACATAACATAACATAATGTATCAACCGAGTGCTGATTGTCGATTGGACGTTCGAACACATCATTGTAAAATTAATTCTATCGATTTTAACTATCACCTTTTACTTTTTATCCATCATAACTATTTAATTGGCTATTAGCGATTTCAATTTTTATAACTTTAGCAACCAATGGTCCGTCGTTAATTTTTTTTAATTCACGTACGATGTTTTAGGCTTTTTAATCGGATGAAGAATACGAATCTATTGATGTAAATTTATCTCAAAACAGAGCTATGAAGTCCGAACGATAAAAATTGTAAATTTGATTGAAGCACCGTTAGGTTTAAACACCTGATTAAAGCACCGTTTCGTTGTTCAGAGTGTCATTTCGAGGTTACTATTACATAAATAGACTGGTATTCTCCTTCCGATCAAAAGACTTAAAACATCGGTTTTGAATTCGAAAAAAACTTTAAAAAAAATTAACGACGGATTTTTGGTTGCCAAAGTGATAAAAGTTGGGACCGTTGACAACTAATTTAATAGTTAGGATTGTTAGAAACTAATATACCTTTAACCCTGGTTATGTACATAAGAGGGACACATTGGACCCGACTATCATTGTTGTTGGCCAACAGAGTAACCTTTACTTTGGCTGAAACTCATAATACCTGACCAAAGATACAACACAACGATGAGATAAAACCATGTCACCTCTAATGCTAAAATATCGAATTTATTTATTTAGACCATCAATTATAACACGTTATGTTATCATTAACTCCATCCATAAATCAATATTATCTCAGCCACTACAGCTTAGAGATTTATTTAAATAGTAGGCTTTTAAAAGACTAATAAGACATAAAACATAATCTCTCCGACTAAAAAAATAAGTTCTTTAATTCTCTCTATTTTTAATATCAACTAAACTCCATGGGTTGCTTTCTAATCTTAAGCTAGTTGATATCTTGGCCTAAATCCAACAAGAAGTCGGCTAGGTTTTTCAAAGTTTAGATTTTTTTATACTTCAAATTGTGACTTTTTTAAAACCACTAGTATCTTTATTAAAATAGATATTATAGATTAACGGTTGTCTAAAATCTCATTTGATTTACATTTTAACGGGTAAGGAACTCTTATCTAGTAGAGTAGTGAGCCATGAGGAGCTTGCCCTGTTTCTTTTCATTTTGGCCAAGAAGGGTTGAACTTCAGTCATGGAACTGGGTTTGTTCCGCGGTTATAAAGCAAGCATAAATGGCCGTATGATCTCTTATTTGTTTTACATAAGTGACATCATTTTTTTAGTTGAATGGTTAAGGGTAAACTGTCTAAACTTATCTATGATTTTAAAAACTTTTTTCTTATGCTCGGGTTTTAAAACTCAATCTCGGAGAAAAGCAATATATTTAGCATTGGTGTTGATGGTTATTAAGTGACTTTGATGGCTAACATCATGAATTGTAACCATAGTTCTTTTTCGTTTACTTATTTCGGGATGCAAGTGGGTGTCATTATGAACAAAATTTTGATGTGGCAACTTATTATTGATAAATTTTATAAGAAATTGTCCGGTTGGAAGGCTTCTACTCTCTCCTTTAGGGGAGGATCACTAATTCACTATCATTATGAGTTTACAATAGTTCTTACAAGACTGGTTGTTCTATTAAAATAAAAAAAAAGGGACATGGACTATAACATGAAAAAATACATTTAAAAAAGTCAAATGTGAAGTCGTAAATATATCAAACTTAAGTATGAGTCAAAGTTGTAAATTATGTAAAATCAGATATTAAAGTTATAAATATGTTAGAGTTTGGGGTTAAAATATATGTTAAAAGACGTGAGTGAGTGTCAAATAATTTGATCAAAGTTTAGGGTCTAAAACAAAATGTCTTTTATGTTTTAGTAGCCAGGTAAATATTTGTTTTTTTGTTTTTGAAGATATATATGTCAATAGTTTTTTTAACATGCTTTCAGCTTTGTTTGTTTTTTGTCTTGTTGTTTTCAATGAGTGTTTGAGTAGTCGATCTCATACTCATAATCGCTTAGTCTAGAAGAAAATACAGTAAAATAGTGTCATTACTTTTTATACAATTATACACGTATCAATACTCGTACTTTTTTAGTATTAGTTAAATTGCATCAATACTCGTACTTTTTAATATCAAAAAATGCAAACTGATCAAACATGTTGTATATGAATAACTAGTTTAATGTCTGTGCTACGTTTGGGAACACAACATTCAAGTGATGTTTTTAAGGATGTTCATGAATGTTCCATTCAGTTTTGAGACAAAACCATCATAAACTGGAACACATGATATATTTTTAAAAATTAGATTTTTAATATAACAATATTATACTTAAATTAAAGAAATAAAGTGCTCAGTTTTATAGTGTAGTTTATTTAAAAAAATCGTATAAAAATGTTATGTATATTTATAAAACACTGAGGTCTTTAATTGTATGTTATTATTAACTTTATCATTAAGTTTTATTTTTAAACCCTATCAAATATAAATAGACTCATGTACACCCCTTGTAGTAAAAGGCTAAAAATATCAAATATTATACTCAAATTAAAGAGAATAAAGTGCTTAGTTTTATGGTGTAGTTTGTTTTTTTTTAAAAAAATCATATAAAAATGTTATGTATATTTATAAAACACAAGGTCTTTAATTGTATGTTATTATTAACTTTATCCATAAGTTTCATTTTTAAACTCTATCAAATATAAACCGACTCACGTACACCCCTTGTAGTAAAGGGTTAAAATATAAATACTCTTATATTTTAAATATTAGGGGACCAAATATGTAATTAGTTTTATTATAATAAATTTTATACATATTTTAAATAAAAAAATCATTATAGTGAGATAATCTCTCAAATAATGCCACATAAGCTAAAAGCTATGAAAAGATACCACATATGATTTTTTTTGTTTTGCTATATTATATAAGGATTATTCAATACACATGTATCCAAATAAATTGACATAAGTTAGTATGTTAAAATTTACAATTCCCGTTTGATCATCTTCTTTCTCTTTTCTTTTCTTTCAAACAAACCAACATAACTATCATAAATTTTATGATTTCATTCCATTCATATACTAATGGTTTCTAACATAGTATTATATGTATACTACTATGGTTAGTAACGTCTGAAACAAAACAAATTTATGTAGTCTATTAAATTATAATAAATACAAATTATATGTAGGTTGTTAAATTATAATTTCTTTATGTACAAAATTAAAAAGATTAGTTTTAGAAGAAGACAAGCAATAGAGCTCTCAATTATGAAGTGGTCAACCTAGGTACCACTATTGATGGCACATCAACCAATGATATTTTTTAAAATTTACAAACCACACCTTTGTATTCATAGTCTAGAAAGTTTTTAGGCGAACAATATCCTTTTCTTATCTCATTTGTGCTGGAAATTGAATTTTATTAATTTCAACTTTCATCTATTATTAATCCCAACTTTATTATTGGTCATTATTACTTCTAATTTTTAATTAATTAGCCATTATTATTCTCAACTTTCACTTAATTGGCCATTATTACTCCCAACTTTCACTTAATTGGCCACCATTGAGCCTTCCGTTAACCTTGACTAACTCCATTAAAATATGCTGACGTGGCATCCACGTGGCAGCTGTCATGTTTTATTTTTAGGTAAATTGGATTTTATTAATCTCAACTTTCACTTATTGGTCATTATAAATCCCAATTTTCACTTATTGGTCGCTATTAATCCCCAATTTCACTCATTGACTATTATTAATCCCAACTTTACAATTGGTCATTATTAATCCCAACACAAATACAAACAACCCTTAATTGAAATTTGATCGACCATCTTACAAACACAAACAAATCCTACGCCTCAGCTGCAATTATTAAGCATTTGTATGATTTTCTCCAATTCAATGTATTAGAACAAGATGCAAGATGAAGTGTGAGAACAATGTGAAAAATTTAGGCTTCAAAATCTTTTATGGCTTCAAAAAACAATCTTTAAAATCTTCCTAACCATTTATATATCATACTTAAAAGATTTTAAAGCCCTAAATTTTTCATAATGTTCTCAAACTTCATCTTGCATTTTGTTCTAATACATTGAATTGGAGAAAATCATACGAATGCTTAATAATTGCAGCTGAGACGTACGATTTGTTTGTGTTTGTATGATAGTCGATCATATTTCAATTAAGGGTTGTTTTTATTTGTGTTGGAATTAATAATGGTCAATAGTAAAGTTGGGATTAATAATAGTCAATGAGTGAAAGTTGGGATTAATAACGACCAATAAGTGAAAGTTGGGATTAATAATGGCGAATAATTGAAAGTTAGGATTAATAAAATCCAATTTCCCTAAAAATAAAACATGGCAGCTGCCACGTGGATGCCACGTCAGCTGCCACATGAATGCCACATCAGCATATTTTAACGGAGTTAGTTAAGGTTAACGGAAGGCTCAATGGTGGCCAATTAAGTAAAAGTTGGGAGTAATAATGGCCAATTAAGTGAAAGTTAGGAGTAATAATGACCAATAGAAAAGTTGGGATTAATAATGACCAATAGGTGAAAGTTAGGATTAACAAAATCCAATTTCCCTTAATAATAAGGATAACATAAATACAAAACTTCCTTATAGGAACAAACTTTGATTTCATCATAAGTATTTCTTAAAAGCAACTCTTACTTAACCTTATCAACTAGTATAATCTTTATTGTCTAGAGAAGTTATAGATTTGTTTTAATTGAAACTTGTCATTATCATCTAAACAAGCTTAAGTGTGAAGTTCTTATTTTCATCTAGACATGTGAACATATTTTAGTTGAATATTTTAAGAATTCGAGAGAATTAATTCAAATTCGAAATCCAATTCATTTCTTAGCGATACATACTCAAATGGAAGGTGGGTTTCGGCTATCCAGCGCTGTCTGTGTTCGCAGAGCGTTAGGGCTCATCTTTCGCCATTGGGTTATCCCGGGTAGTCGGGCTTTATTCGTTTCGCTGTAAAAAAAACATACTAAAATGGAATTCCGATTTTAGTTCCAACAATTTATACGAACCGAAACACATTAGAAATTGGAACATGAATATAGATTCCAGATTCGTTCAACACCACTAATTTTAGTGAACCAAACGCACTCTTATTGTCACGCTGAAAGTTAGTTGTAAGAAGGAATATATTTTGAGCATGACGAGACTAACAATGTTATGTTATACGGGAACACCATACTTTCGAGTCCTTTGACTGAAAGCCATGGACAATTACCAGAAAAGTTCCTATGTTGAAATTTGCTTCCACATTTTGTTATAACTTGTATATTTAATAACACATGACGATTATCATGTTTATATAAAACCTATGGAAATGGCAGAATATGAAAAACTGAACACATGAACTACAATTGAAAAAAGGGAGCCACACTAGAACGTTAACCGGCTGAGTTAGACCAATAAACCACAGCAGATATCGAATGATTGATGATAGATTTGTGTTATAGTAGCATTGGACATGTGATCTTTGTTAGAAAGACATAACTTACATACATTAAAAACAATGTCTCAGTTACAAAGTTTATTTGTTTTTCAGTTCATAAAAGTATGTGGCTAAACATCAGGGGCTGAATGACATAAGCTAAAGGGCCAATGTTCATTTAATATCATAAGTTCAGACACAATCTTAGTAACCAAAAACAATAAGCACAAATTCATTTATGAAACTAAGCAAGTGCATACATCACTTGACAATTATACTGTTCACTTAAAGTAACTAAAGCAAAATTATCTCAAATGAAGCTTCCATAACCCGAAAAAACCTGAAACCTTGGTTTATTATCTATTCATCAGGAGTGGCAGCCCCTTGGTTCAATTCAGCAAATCTCATCCCGACACGCATTGAATGCTTTAAAAACTTCTCAGCACATCTCTTCACGCATGTTTCCTCTTGTTTGTCTAAAGTTTTGCGCCTGAATGTATCCACACAATCCGTAAAGCATCGTTCCACAAGTGTGTTGTACATCCTCAGGCTGCAATCATGATCATCATTAAATAATATCACCAAAAACTTATAGAACAAAATAAGATTTGACAAATGCCACACTTTGTTTCAAAGTTATTATAAACAAAGCTAACAGACAAGATTCAACAGAGTATGGAGAACTGTAAATCTGCAGCAATGTAAAATGACTTGGGCCAAATAAAAAAAACTAACATGCATGTAATGGCGAATAATGCCTGGCAATTCAACCCTAAACTTTTGGAGTAATTTGTAGTTTTTATTATAAAGTTAAGGCTGATTCGAGTTGACAAATTATTTGAATGGGTCTTTAGGACACATATAAATACAGTAGATGGATACCAAAGACCAGACCAGTTCACCCACCTCTCAAACATCATTTTCTTCCTTGAATCGTAGTAGTCAAAGGCTCAAGGCACACTCAAGGCGCAACGGGTGAGCCTCGGTCAAGGCACAAGACACTCAAAAGTTAAAACAGAAAAGCTTTTTAAGCAAAACACATGGTATTACCATGCCATTTTATGGCTTTTACACGTGTTTTAGGTTAGTTCCACGGCATTTTGGGTTGTTTCAAACCAGTTTTAGCTGTTTGAAACATCCCGTGGAAAAAATCTCCGCCTGATCTCATATATAAACACAAGTCGGTTTTGTTGCACTAAACCTGACATTAGGTTTGTATGCATAATTTCTAAGCACAAAACTAATATTATTAGAAGATTATATAATCTTGTTTTCTGGTTGTTTATCATTTTGTTAAGTGACAGCATACTTCACAATTCTATGTAAAATATTTGCTAAACACTGTTGTTGTTGATCAAAGATATACATATTCATAGTGACATGTTCTAGTTCTTGGCAAATATATAATCAGTAAACAATAATCTCATGTTTGATACTATTTTAGCTGGTATCAAAGATCATTACATCCTTAGATCCAAGCATGATTCATTAATATAATAACAACACATTTCATTTTATTTATTTCCTCATATCTGCAACTCATTCATAAACATAAATTCTTCAGCAGTTGAATTTACGATACTTTTCAATAAAAACTTGATACTTTCAATAGGCCAATGGATGATAGACAATCAAGTAAAAAAACAGAAATACAGTTGTTAATTTCATGAAGCAATTAAAAAGAACCTGTCTCGAATTTGAAGCTGATCAATCATGGTAGACATACGAGCTTGATCTTCCGGTGGAAGAGTACCTAAATCTCCGAGCATACTTTTGTCCATTTTCGATTGTGTTGGCTAATTCTGCTTCTGCTGTTTCCTGAAACTAGGGTTTCGATGTGTTGTTGTTACTTGTTAGTAACCAAGATGCATTTGTGAGCTTGTAACTGGGCTTTGTTGTATACTAAGCCCAAAATACATTTGGGTTATTGGACTTGTTCAGCTCAATTTTCTCATGTAAAAAGTTTTGGATACCTACTTTATTTGACCACTTAAACGAATGATCATTAACAACTTATTTTATCAGTAAGTAACGTAATTTCTAAACACATGAAAGGCTAAATTTAAACACAAACTAGTTGATTGGAATATGCATTACTTACCACCAATACATGACCATGATTCAAAACAGATTTGGATATGAACTTGAGTGAAATTGGTTCGTCTTTTCGTTTGAAATTGATCAACACTTGTTTGTTGGAACATAACAAAATCAATTTGATATGTTTTCAAATCGAAGCGGTTTCCAATTTGATCTGGTTTTTGTAGAAACATACAATTTTAATTTTTTCGAATTAAGTCACTTAAACTCTTTTTCTATAATATAACTTAACTTTAAAAATGTGTTATAATACTAGGTAATTAAATGGCATAATAGGTAACATTGATTTTTAATATTCAATTTTAGATGAAATAGAATAAATATTAGCGAAAAAATTTAAAACGAATTTTTTTATAAATTTATGAAAAAAAAAGACAAAACTGCACTTTGGGTCCTTTATGTTTACAAAAACTTGCACTTTCAGTCCTTTAGAAATTGCAAAAGAAACTATAAAAAGTTGTAAAAATATATGGTTGATGCGAAAAAACACAAAACGCCCAAAGGTGTTTAAAATTCATCTAAAACGTTCAAACCGGTCTCAAATTCACCTAAAAATCAATGTTTGCATAGTATATAAGTTAATTACCTAGAATTAGAACATCTTTTAAATTCAGGTTATGTAATTGAAACAAAATAAAGTTTGAACGACTTAGTTACAACAAAGTAAAAATTGTATTATGTATTTATGGGTTTTTTTGTATATGTTATACTAGTTTAGTGTCCGCGCTACGCTCAGGAACACAACATTCAAGTGATGTTTTTAAGGATGTTTATGAATGTTCCATTCAGTTTTGAGACAAAACCGTGGTAAATCGGAACACATTATATATTTTTAAAAATTAGATTTTTAGTATAACAATATTATACTCAAATTAAATAGAATAAAGTGCTCAGTTTTATGGTGTAGTTTATTTTTTTTAAAATTCGTATAAAAATGTTATGTATATTTATAAAACACTGAGGTATTTAATTGTACGTTATTATTAAATTTATACATAAGTTTCATTTTTAAACTCTATCAAATATAAATCGACTCATGTACACCCATTGTAGTAAAGAGTTAAAAATATAAATTCTCTTAAATGTTTCAGAATTCTCCAATATATTAGGGAGGACCAAAAATGTAATTAGTTTTATTATATTATATTTTATATACATATTTTAAATAAAAATCATTATTATGAGATAAACTCTCAAATAATGTCACATAAGCTAAAAGCTTTAAAAAATATCACATAAGCTTTTTTTATTTTGGTATATTATATAAGGATGAACACATTTAACAATCTATATATATTTATTTTTGACATATTCATACCCACTATAAGTGTAAATGAATTTTTTTTTAATTCAGACCTTGTATCTACAAGAAATTAAGCTTGTGACTTGTGAGGCATATGATGGACATATTGATCCAAATGAATTTAGTTTTGACAAGTGTTAAAAAGCGATTATAAACATATGTATTACTTAATTAAGCTTCTTTAATTAGACTTGTAGTTCAACAAATAAAATTATTATTCAGCAAGTTAATATTGAGGTGGTAATTCTACATGAAACGGAAATATAATCAGGTTTGTTTTAACCGATAACCGCATAAGGCATCTATCAAAATGAGTTTTTTATGTTGGGATTAAACGATACCAACATAGCACGTTTAAAATATATTTTGTTCAGGTTGGATCTAAATAAATAGTTCAACTTGTTACTGTTAAGTGTTAACCCGTCAATAGTTATATAAATTAAAACTTTCAAATTTCCCTTATGAATAATTTAACACGATCGCCACTTTAAGACACCCTCTCTTTCCGCGTTTACAACTTAATTACAATTAGTTAACCTGTTTAGATAAACGAATTATATATATTGTGTTCAAGTTACATGATTCTATGTATGTCTGACTTAGCATCAATTAATATAATGTTTTGTTTTTTGTAAGAATGAATATATAACATGATCAATAACAGATTTTGGATATATCATGCAACTTCATTAATCAATCCTCACAGATAATAAATAGATATACATCCAAACTTTTTTATAAAGACCCAAACAAGTCAATTTGAATAACGTTGACTTTTACATAAACATAAACAAGCCATGGAAACCCACCCCATTACAAATCCAAATAAGTTAAATATAGCTTATAGGTTTGTTTCTCTTATTTATTACATATACATCCATCATATCAATACAATACAGTACAATACAAAACACAACTTCTATCTTGTTTAGGTCATAGTCCCATCTCATGCTTAGCAGTTGCAAGGATCGCACTTGCAGCTTGATCCACAGTTGCATCCGTTTCCGCTCTCCGCAACAACACTCCCCTCACCAAATCTGCATATATCGATCCACTCGTTGAATCACAAAAGATTTTAAATATAATTAACCAATTATGATTATAAGTGACTTCAAAATCATATATAGTTGATCAGGGACGGAACCAAAAGTGAGTCACGAGTCATCTGACCCAAGAGTTGGATTTTTTTTTAAACATATAAGTTGGACGTACTCTATCCGATAAATTTTGGTTATGTTATTTAACAAATTAAGATCGAGGAGAAGAAACACATACGTCATCTTTGGTGCAACACCATCGACGATGATGGTGGTGGTGGTTGACTTCTCAACGTTGCATCTGCCAGAAAGAAATTAAACCGGGTTCAGAAACATATAAATAAATTTACAACAATAATAAAGTAAAATAATAATTAAGTATGAATTTGAGTATATTACGAGTTGCAGTTGCAACTGCTGCCACATGAGCAGCTTGATCCACAGTTGCATTTTCCACTTGAGCAAGACATGATTGCAAAGGTTTAAATTTTGTTTTGAAAATATAATATGTTTTGATTGAGTTTGTTAAAGCTTGTTGATTTTGTTGTGCGACCAATGGGTGTAATTTATAGAGGAACATAGGAGAGACAACCGTACACGTGTATGGATGTGATAGCATTTGCGTATTGAGTTATTGTTCATTGTTATTCTCTACGTCACTGTCATTTCTAGGAAAATTTCTCTATTATGTTACTTTCATCAAATTAAATGATAGAGATACGGGATTACTAAGTCTTCGACGTGAATTCGGGTTTTGTGTTATGTTTTTTTTTCATACTTACGGTATGTTGCATAATAAAGTGCAATTTGAACTTGAGTTATACTTTAACTTACATTATAACTGCTTACATTTTATTTTAGCTACTTGATATCTAATCTTTCTGATTTTTATAATTTGAGTACTTTGGACTAACAAATGTTAGTTAACTGTTAACTCGGATGGCTATTGTGGTCATTTCCTATAACATGTTAAGGTAAATTAGTAATTTTAGTTTTAAAAGTCTAACTAGCAAACAAATATAACGACATTTTTTAAACCTTAAAATATATGTTTCACATGCTTCGAAAATCATATAGAAGTTGTATTTGTTCAAATCTTCTATCTAATGTTCAAGCATGTGAAACATAGATTTAGGGTTTGAAAACATCACTCTACTTGTTTATTATTAGTGACACTTTTAAAATAAAATTACTAATTTAACCCTGACATTAGATAGGAAATGACCACAATAGCCCTCTGAGTTAAGAGTTAACTAGCATATGATTGTCCTAAGTGCTCAAATTGTGTAAATCACGAAGGTTAGGTACATACTTGGCTAAAATTAAAACTTATGTACTCATAGTGGAGTTAGAGTATAGTTTAGGTACTAAAACTGCACTTTATTCCTCGTAAAACTCTTTGACTTGCATATGTTTAGAGACCTCAATGAAAACCATTTTAATGGCAGAAAGATCGTAAAAGTTAAGAAGCTGTCTGGCAAAATCTGAATCATTAAGTGCTGAATGATTAAGAGGCCCGAACCATTAAGAGGCTCTATCAATAGAAGGGATATTGGGGTAGAACTTCAGGTGATGTTAAGTCTGGTATATGCTCCATTCAGTTTCATTCAGCATCTTTCAATCATTTAACCATTCGGCACTTAACTGAACCATTCAAATGCTCTTTTTTTATGAAACAAACGCTCTGAATGTTGAATCTGAATGATTAAGCACTGAACTGAACCATTAAGAGGTGAAACAAACAGCCCCTTAGTTTCAATGTCGTAAACCTATCTCAATATTCGAAGGTCTTAAATATTATTTTTCATGACACCATAACAAATATCATGTCATCTTGTTCTATCCACATGAGCAGGGGCGCAGCTTAAGCAAGCCGGGGGGGTGCCCCGGCCCCTACTGTTTTTTCAGTTAGAAGTAACGGGTATTTGATTTCGTAGTTTAAATTTTTACATATATTTAATTGGGGCCCCTCTAAATAAATTTTATATATAAAATTGGCCCCTTCTAAATTTTATTAAAGTCCACCACTCCACTAGCCCAAATATGTTTAACCAAAACTCCAAACTCCCAACAACTAGTCTACTTTCTGCTTGTGCTCAACAACCACCGTTGTCTGCCACTCTGCCTGTCTTGCTGCCGCTCACCATCGTTGTTTCTTTCTTCTGCTGCTCCAAGCCTTCATCAGATTCGTTGTTGCTTCCTTCTGCTTACACTGGCGCTGACCTGCTGCCTGCTGCTGTCGCCGCTGATCTGCTGCCTCCGCTGACCTGCTGCCGCCGCTGACCTGCTGCCGCCGCTGACCTTCTGTTTCTTCCTTCTCCATCCAGGTTTGTCTATTTCCTTAATGAATTGATGAGGGTTGTTGAGTATCTTTCACCAATTAGGGTTTAGGGCTTTAAATTGATGAGTATTGAATTGTTATTATAGGGCTTAGGATTGTAAGTGATGATGAATTGTGTTGTAAATGTTGTGAATTATGATGAATTGTTGATGAATTTTGTAAATTGTAATTTTAGTTTGGTGGTATACATAGAAAAGATGGCTGATGATTATCTGGCGAATAGTTTGGTGGTATACATAGAAAAGGAAATTGCTGAAACGTTTGATTCAGAATCCATAATCGATGAATTCAAAGAGCTTAAAGGTCGTCGGGCTGAGTTGTAATTCATTTTTCTGCCTTTCAGGTACTCACCATTCCTCTCGTATCATTATAAATATTTTAGGCTTATGCTTCTAAAACTATTGCACTATTTTTATTTGGTAAGAAAACTTTGTTTGAATAAATGAATAAAAATTAGATATTTAGTGTTTTTATTGTTTGACCCGACCCGTACCAAATATCCGACCCGTACATATAACCCGAAACATAGCGATATGATAAAATTTTCGAGTCTCGTGACTTTCGGACCCCCCTGCATAGATCTTCAAGCTTCGCCACTGCACATGAGATACTGTTCCATCAAAATTGTCATGCATTATGTATCAGGGATACATTTTGGGTGCTTTGTAGTTTGGATTTTGGAAGCAATCCATAAAATGTGACCTCCTAGGAATTGAAGTCTCAAACTCACCTACGACAACCAAAAGCAAATTTGTTTGCATGTTAGGTGTAAACATATTACAATCATTGTTAATTCTACGAATGGTATTAGTGTTATGTTTACAATTGTGGGTCATTTAATATCAAACCAATTTTAACTTTTTTTTTAACAACAACATCGGAAAACCCCCTAGTTAGACCATTTGAGGCAACTATTCCATTACGAGCTATCCTACAGAAGCCCTCATTGCACCTCCCCTGAAAGAATGAAACCCACCCCGGATAAAATGTCTTAAATAAATGTCTACAGGAGCCAATTAAAGAGTAGATAAAATCAATGTCAAACGGCCCTTAGAAACAATCAAAACCCATATCTTATATCGACTTATTATTATTCTTCTAATTAAAAATATGTTACTATGTTTATATGTAACCGAGCCAACTGATGCCTGATGGTGACTCGTGAAGAAGCTTCTAGAAATTAATAATAATCGAATATTTCAAGTTACGAATTGGTTAATATATACCGTCCTTAATTTATTCTCACAAGCGAACGTGGAGGCTTGTAGATGAAACTCATCTAATTGGATATCTAATGTACGTGTGTTATGTCGTATTATATCCACATGATGTTATCTTTTTCTTAAAACCAAGGTGCAATGTCATGTCATCATGGCCCAAAAACAATCCAATTAACTGTACCAAGCCAACACTCACACCAAAACATAACAATTAACAATCGACAACCAAACTATTCTCATCTGTGCACGTATATTTTGATCTGGTCACATCTGTCATTCCCAACACAACCCCCTGCATCAATTAGCCTGCATTCTTGAGGTGACAGGAGTCAATATGGAGGTGAAAAGCATGCGGTTTAGTGGTGGCTGATGATGACTTCAGTTGGAGGAGGCCGCAGTGGCGGATCTAGAGCAAAATATCAAGGGTATTCTATGAGAGAATTCTCGCTCAAGGGTATCATCAATTTTTTTCAGAAGTATCCTTATACTTAAAACCGTAAGAAAAAATGATGTCATGATACTTAAACCGATAAAAATTGTTGGTGATGACAAATAAGTTGGCGATGGCAAGGAAGAGTATACATAGGTAGGGTTTGTAGTTTAGTGTCAAATAATGTAAGGACCAAAAGGATACATCAAAACACACTCTTGTTAAAGTGCGAGCATATAAAATTATAATCTATTACTATTTAAAAAATTAAAAGGATAAATATAAGTTACTTCTTTCGACGGTTGATTATGAATTTAGATATCTTATATAGTATATTAGTATTCTATACACACTAAAGCATATGATATTTTCGTTGTTGTTTTTTCCTTATTTCAAACATTATTTTGTAACATTTTAATTGTTTTAACAACGAGGTTGTTTGTAGGAAACATAAATATTTTATATTTTTTACATGTTAAATAATCATGCAAGAATATCAGTGTTAGTATGTGTCTTGTTACCCGACTATGACATTAGAGTAAGTATTATACATTCATTCCGATTATAACGTTAGGCTAATTAAGTGTGCTACGTTCACGTGAGTCAACGTATCATTGTTAGCGAGTGTGCGACTTTTTTTTTTTATTTTGGTCTTCGTCGAAGCAGTTATGACGAGTATTGTAGTAGGTATGGATTCGAACGGTGTTATTTCGTTGTAGTTTAATTTATAAATTTGTAACTTTAAATAATCACAAACGATAAAAGTTTACTTTTATTGGACCGAGATTATAGTATTAGTTTATTATAACAGTGATTGGCACAACAGAAACACCATTGTACTTAGATGTGTGTAATGACTTGGTCTACTAATATAATGAATGATTATCTAAATCAATGGGTTTTCTTAAGATCTGGCCTCCGGAAGACCATCATTTAACAAACATGTTTCCATAACCAAACAAAAAAAAAGCGAAAACAACATATAACTTTTGAGGATGAGGTTATACTAAAAAGTCTTATAAATCTATAAAGTCGTGAGGAGACGGTCAAACGAACTTCGATTGACCTTATTCCGACGACATTAAAACGTTCTTATAAACCTTCAAAACTTCATCCGGATTGACCTAAACCTATCGCCCCCACCGACACACACACACACAAATTTTTAACCCTAAGGCTAAAACTAAACCGTGTAAGCTAAATCATAAAAGTTAAGATCGTAAAGTTTGATGATACAGTTTAAACACCTCTAAAATTAGCTAATCAAAATTCGTCTGATCACCTGTTATGATTTATAGATTTAAAACACTTTGTGTTAAAATTAAGTAAGTAAACTTTTTGATATAGATTGATGTTATAAAGATTTAAAAAGTTACAACTAGAGATGCATAATGTATGTACAAGTTTTAAAGCATGAGAATATTTATAATCTCCATGTAGTGGGCTGGCAGACCAATCAAGCAAATGTCAATGGGATTCCCTATTTCCCCACACATTCTATGCTTGCTCAAAGCAAAACTCTACCATTACCATTGCTTTTTTATTTTTTCTAAAGTTTGATCTTTTTGTCACCTGTTTTCAACCTTTTAAGTTTATTCTTCTATCAAATGAAAAAATATGTTATTTTTATTTGAGACTTTTGATGGTTTATAAAACTCTCTTTTTGATCGACTATCGTCTTATGAGATGTTTTACTATTGTTTTTAACTTTTTTATGATATGAAACTGATAATTTTGAGGAGAAATAAAAATATATTTTATTATTATTTTTAATTTTTTTATGATATGAAACTGATAGATAATTTTAAGGAGTAATAAAAATATACTTTACTATTATTTTTATTCCTTTTATGATATAAAGCTGACAATTTTGAGGAGGAATAAAAATATCATGGACTCGGATATATAAAAGATTGGTTTAACTTGGGTTTAGATTCCTTTGAAGAGCATGCAATGCGATGTAGAAGGTGTTCGGGGTTTGGACTCTTTTAGGGAGTATGCAGTGCTTTGTAGAGGACTCTTAAGGTTCAAGTATCGGCAAATTTGGTTAGGGACGTTCTTTTGGACAGATTCATGTGTGTCGGGATGGATCAACGCTCAGACCATATGGCGTTCTGGTCTTTGGATTGATAGAAAAGGAAAACACGTTTGCGGGTCCAACATGGGTTTCTTCTCTTGTGGACTAAAAAATAGTGTTTTCACAGTTGGTTAAACCGCTTAAAAAGTTACTTCAAGCAAAGTGATTAAACAATAGAAATTATGCATTGACAATGAACATGTATTTATACATTTAGCATTCGGTATTTTTGGTTACTTTACGTGTGGAACTAGGTATTTGATTCCAACTAATCATTCATTGTAATCTTAGGGCATCAAGATATATAACTTTAGTTTATAAAAGTCTTAGCTTTGCTATTCGAAAAAGACTAGCAACATGGATTTGTTGTATGTTTTTCTACTATTTCAAATTACTTCGTTAATTAAAACGCTAATGGGTCTGAAAATGTCCCCTTACTCCTTAATTGGATATAGCAATAAAAAAAATTGCATAGTGACATTTCTAGAATCCTTGATGACATTGATTTCATTTTTTGCAATAATAACATTTGACAACAACATAACTTGATAAAACAGATTTTGATATGTTAACAGAATCAAACAACATTGACACTTGTTCTTGACAAAGATTGACACTACACAAACACTCATTGGAGACGGAGTCATTGTGAACCGTCGCAACGGTGGTTTTGATAATCGCGCATGTTGTTTTAGCCGTTGCTGTTAGTTCCTAACGAGAATACTGCCTTAGGCTGTTTGTTTGTCTCTAATTTGAGTATTAAAGGATCTATTTGGGCAAGGCCGGTTTTGAGGATTTGGGTGCCTTGTGCGAGACGAGAAAAAAGGTCTCCCGTCCCCTTAACCCTAAGCACCAGCGCAGTAAATTATATAAACTAAATTTTTAACCAAAAAACAAACGTTTGATAAATAAACATAAGAAAATCAAAGTATTCAAATTAGTAAATTACGTTTTTGGCAACAGTGGGCTTCCGGCCTTCGTTAATCCATAATCCATCCGATTGTGTGGGCTTTTAGATGTTTAGTTAATTAGTTGTAGTGGCCTTTAGGTGTGAGCTTTAAATCTTTGCTTATTTGTTAGATGACTATTGACTAAATATAAGTTTTATAAAAAAATTTATATAATATTTTCTTTTAAATTTGATGGCCCCTCATACGAGTGTTATATACGATTGCCCATAACGCACTCCCCTCTAAGCCTCCTTGTACTTGGGCTTGATTTACACAATCAAGCTATTACAAATCAACTTTTGTTTCGACCCAGACTATTGTGTTAATTGACATGGTCATTAATCATGACACACTTGATACAATCTTACATTCTTACTAATACTTTTATTTATTAATTTACTAGATTAAATCCCATTTGCTATATGGGTGTAAACATAAAAAATACAATTTTAAACGTTACGAAAAAATAACATTTGAAAATAAAACTATACATTACATGAAAGATATATGAAAATAGAAACACAAATTGTATTCAAACTCTAATTTAAGACTTAAACAATTTAACTACAATACACTATCAGTACCAAATTAGATATTTACGCCCTTAAAATGGGTGCCTAATAAACCGTACCAATTAATTAAAAAAAAACTTAAGAAAAACAGACATACAAATAATCCAAATGATAGACATCTAGCAAAAATTCCCAATGACACTCATATGTACCGAGTCGAGCGTACAGGTCGATATGCATGTGTCTAGGTCGTAAATTGCGATGTGTTATTTGTTAAGTTGTTTATTTTCATTTTCACAATGATTTTAGGGGTTTAAATAATGTATATTGAAACTTTGAAAGAGAAAATTATGTGTGGTTTAATGTTATCGATTTTTTCTTTCCATACATAGGTTAGAAGAGAAGATTCTTAGTTTGAGCGAGAAATTCCCAACACCCTATCCAATAAATGACATGTTCCTCTAAAACCCTCTTTTATTAGAAGATATAGATTATATATTTATTGTCCTTCAGACTCTTTTTCACTTATTAGACACAACAAAGAAACTTTGTAGACCAGTAACATTAACAACAATGGATCTACAACAAAATGTTAGGGGTTTTCTAAAAGAAAATTTTCAATTAAGGATATCTTAATTTTCGTTCAGAGGTATCCCGAACTTAAAACAACAAAAAACATTGTATCCCGATACATAAATCAATAAAAAGTACACTTCACAAAGAAAGGTGAAGGGTATCTATCTTAAAAGTCGAAATACCCCTAGGCTTTTTATAGCTCTGCCCTTGAATTTCAGTATAAGATCAAGAAAATCAAAAGTTGCTGCTGAGTGTTGATCATCGGTTACTAATCAAACGTCTAACATAAAAGCCTAAAAAAACATATCTTTGGGCTCCTATACAATTGGTTCATTTATATTTGGGCCCAATCAATGTTATGGTTCATTTCTCATTCTATATGACTTTGATTAAAAAGTCCTCTGGGACCTGGGTTTTTGTTTTATTTTACAATGGTGCATTTGTTTTGATGTTATGTTTATTTAGTTCTTAATATTTGTGTTTATTAAAACTTAAAGGTTGATGCAAGATGAGAAATTAAATCATTTTGCTAGAAGATGAACTTCTGATTTTGCCCTGTTTAGGTCATCTAGTAATAAAAAAACTAGGTAAGTTTGCCAAAATAATCAAGAAATTAAAAGATCATTTAATTTCAGCATCTTAATATGCTTATTACGCTTCCAAGTTACTAGCCAATAATTTCCGGCACAAGTAGTCAAGTCTTACGTGTAAGAAAATAGGAGTTTCAGGCTGAATTAAAAGAGGTTTTTCTCATGTAAAATGAGTTTTCTCTTAAAGATTGTTTTTAGTTCAGGACTGATAGGGACCAACTGATATATAAATTATCATGCTAGTTTAGAACCCTGAAATTTTTCATGTAAGTCAGTGACATAATGATGATCCAAATTATGTTAAAAAACAATACCTTTGACAACACTCAAAATGCATATTGAGAACTCTTAAAATAGGGTACATAGTGTGTGCAATTTTTCATTTTCTATATTTGACGTCAACAGATTCGAAATTTTATTTAAAATACCACTGTATATGTATCCAGTATTTGACCTAAGTGGCAATGCAAGAGTCATACGTGTAAAGTTGACCATGATTTTTATCACTCTATTTATTATCATTATTATTAAAAAAATCCATCCTCTTGGTATTAATCCGACGGTCACTATGTCACGCTTTCGTATTATAATTAAGCAATTCATTAATTTTCTATTTGACATTTTTCATTCTAGAATCAATAGTCAATACAACCATCACATCTTTGGCGCGTGCTCCACACACGCACACTCTTTCAACACGGATTTGTAGAAAATACCGTTTTTACCCTTCATATATATATCGTGTTTTATGACATAAGTTCAAATGACTAGATCGATTATGTGAAACCAAAAAGCGGTTATAGCAACTAAACAACTTGAACTTGTAAACCAGATATTGTGGTTGGTGAAGTTGAAAAAATATATATTATGGTATAATTATTAAGTGGTATAGTATATATATATTCTCTTATATTATTAATCGTGAAATTAGTATAATGTTGTATTTTAAACCAAGGGACAAGGGTGCCTATTAGCATATAAAAGGATGGAGAAATGAATAAAAATATGCTATGTAATGTTCAATTGTTCATATATATAAAAGGGCAGGATTTTCACATAAATGAGACTTAAAAGTTACAATAATAATCTAAACAACCAACTATTTGCCACAAAACAATATTCGATGTTAATAATTAAAACTATTGTTATCGGTTGATACTATTTCATATTAGCAACTTGAGAAGTCACAAAAAATATGTTAGAATGTAATTGTTCTTTATAACAAAAATAAGTTTGGATTGTCACTAGTCAAATTGTAAGTTGGGATTAATATTAGGGGTGATAATGTGGAAATGAATTCGAGTTATTCGAATCAAATTATTCAAAACTTGATAGAATTGAATTCGAATTTACTTGAATTAAAATATAAAAAACAATAATAATAAAAATAGTAAATCGATACTTTTCTAAAATTTTGACAATCTTTTTTCATATATTGTTGCAAAATAAACAAAAAAAAGCATGAAATCATAACCAAACAACATCAAAATAGTTACATACATACACATGAGTGGAGTTATACTACAAAGTCTAATTTTCCTAGAAAGTCTAAGAAGCCATGAGATGATGACATGTGGCACTCCCTTAAAATAAAAAGGAAGGGTAAAGATGGTAATGTCTCTATATTTTAAGTTTCACCCCATTTTTTAAACGTCCATAACTTTTACATACGATATTATTTTTTTTAAAAAATTGCACCATAAAAACGAGCATTTTCTTATCTTTAAAACGCGTATAATATTCATATATAAAAAAACAAAAAAAAAATTCACGTTTTTCAGCTCATTGTGTTATTTGTAAGTCATTGTGTTATTTATTCATGTCATTGTGTTATAACACAATAACCTAATGAAATAACACAATGATCTGAAATAACACAACGACCTGATGAAAATATAACACAACGACCTGATGAAAATATAACACAACGACCTGATGAAAATATAACACAACGACCTGATGAAAATATAACACAACGACCTGATGAAAATATAACACAACGACCTGATGAAAATATAACACAACGACCTGATGAAAATATAACACAACGACCTGATGACAATATAACACAACGACCTGATGAAAAGTATAACACAACGACCTGATGAAAATATAACACAACGACCTGATGAAAATATAACACAACGACCTGATGAAAATATAACACAACGACCTGATGAAAATATAACACAACGACCTGATGAAAAATATAACACAACGACCTGATGAAAATATAACACAACGACCTGATGAAAATATAACACAACGACCTGATGACAATATAACACAACGACCTGACGAATATAACACAATGACCTGACAAATATAACACAATGATCTGACGGATATAACACAATCTGAAAAATATAACACAATGTCTTGACTAATATAACACAATGAGCTGAAAAATATAACACAATGACCTAACAAATATAACACAATGAGCTGAAACTTCAAAAAAAAAATTATTTTTTTATATATCAATATTATATGCGTTTTGAAGATAAAAAAACGCTCGTTTTTTTGGTGTAATTTTTATTAAAAAATATTGTCGTATGTAAAAGTTATGTACGTTTAAAAAAGAGGGTGGAATTTGAAAATGAGACAAGACTAATATACCCTTGGCCTACCATTTAAAGTTCTAATTAATTACCATTATGCCACCTTGTGTTTATGAGCCATTGATCTTCATTTAATATTAGATCTAATGGTGTAAATTCCTTCTTAGACTTTCTAGGAATTTTAGACTTTGTAGTTGAACCTAATTCACATACACATAGCCCAACATCTTCAAATCACGAACCCTACCATATATAAGAAATTATATATTTACATATATATTCTTTATTCAATTTGAGGAAATAATATTCAATTTTGATTCGCATTCGAATCGCATAAACTAAAATTCAAATTCGTTATTCAAAGTTGATTCGAACAAAATTTTGACTTGTTAGAACCCTATTTGAATTATGAACATTCTTGGTTAATACCGACCGATATTTAGTAATTTTGATTATTAAAATCCGATTTCGTACAATATAACAACTACAAACTATGTATAACATTCCTTGTAAGTTGAATGGCGCCATTAGCACCACAATGAACCATAAAAGACTAAGGTCCCTTTTTTTTAAGAGATTTAAGTCTGAATCTGAATACCACATCTGAATGTTAAGAAGTCGTTCAAATGTCTGAAATCTGAATCATTAAGAGGTGGAGGCTAGAGACGAACCTCTAGTCGTCGGAGATGGAGCCTAGTCTCCGGGTTAGAAGTTAATGGAGGCCGGAGACAAACGTATGTTTTTTTTGGGTTAAGAGGTTTTCGGACCCACTAAAAGCTATTATTGGTTCAGATGCTATTAAGACGCTGAACCTCATAATGCCAGAAAAAAAAACAGCCCCACGTCTGATTACGTCTGACCGAATCAGACGTTTTCCTTTATTCAGAGAAAGGAGGCAAAAACAAACAGAGCCTAAGCAAAATCATATCCAGAATGGAATGTAGATTGATCTCGAGATGCTTAGTGTGCTAATAAATAACAAGATTAACCATGTACATAGCACCAATATGCTCACACCAAAGAGTAAGTCACCGATCAAAGACATTTGTACCTCATGTTTCAGTAACGTAATTCATCGAGCTCGGCAACATGACCGAGATAATGTGCTACTTCTAACTCCATTTGATGTTGCTGGATCCAAGAAACACACTCGATAGTCAAAGATTGTTACGAAAAAATTGACTTATCACTCATTAGCCTCTACCGATTATTAGTATTATTGTGATTGCTCATTGCTCCACTCCATCCACGACTTATTAAGCTACTTATTTCATCAAGTACTTTACAATGTTAGAATTACTCATCGACCATGTTGAATGATTTTGTTGAAGTTTCTGGATTGAAAGCAAAAGGTCAAGTGCATTCATTACACACAATTTGGTTGTAAATGGAAGTACATATGACTTGTTGTAAATTGTAATGTAGACACTCCATGAAAGCTCAATAATTGTTCAATTTAAGCAACTTGGTGTAGACATAGATATAATGTCTCCATTGTTAAATGAGACTCCAATTGAAGTATGTTGCTAGTAAGACTTAAGACGAGAGAATCAATAGCTAATTAGTTAATGACAACTTTACAACCGTTGTCATTACCTACAGCTCGATCTTCAGCTTTTTGATGTCCATTAAGCTCGAGTAATGTTTAAATTTTTCATGATTATGTAACATTTTATCGGGTTTTTTTTAATTTTTAACTTAAAATGTAATTAGGTTATTTTCAACTTTAAAGTGATCAATTTTTGATATTTTTAGAAACCAAGAGAGATGCTCCAAATGAACCAAATCCAACATCAACCTCACATGATACAAACAACTCTTCACCGGCAAGTGAAACACACGCTCCACCACTGCAAGTGGTGGTACAATCTTGATTCCAACCTTTGAGTTAAACCAAACCCATCAACTTTCCAATAGTCAACCCTCTTTAAACATTATTTAATTTAATAGAAACAAAAAAGTCAACTTTCCTCTTTTCAAACAAGAGTGAATGATAATGGCGTTAGATAGCAAAACACAGAATTTATAATCATATATTGAAATACACGCCCCAAACCATAAATCTTGTTTTTATCATTTCAAACATCCAAAGTCAACCACTCCATCTTCTCTCTCCCTCTCACCCAAATTTCAACAAATCCAAATCAATACAACAACTTGATAAATTAGCTTCATTTTCATCAAGTTCTAATCTTTCATCACTTTTCACCAATTTTCTTGAATTTTAGTTAAAATTTTCTTGAAAATTTGAGATGGGAAATGGTGTTGGGAAACTTACAATATGCTTCACCGGAAAACACACCACCACTCACCGGCGAAAAGAAGCTCCGATCATCATCTCCGACCCATTAGACGATCTGGGTCACTCGTTTTGCTACGTTAGACCCGATCAATCATCTTCTAAAGTTCACTCCGCCGAAGAAACAACTTTCCGATCAATCTCCGGCGCCGCCGTCTCCGCCAACACATCAACTCCTCTTTCAACTTCTTTACTTGATGTTTACTCATACAACACCATTGATAACAAAGCTTCCGCTTTCGAAAGCTCCACTTCTTTCGCATCTATCCCACTTCAACCCTTACCTCGAACCTCGGTCAATTCAGGTCCTTTAAATACAAGTTACGTTCAACATAACCCGTATTCAGGACCCGTTGAACGAGGTTTTCTATCGGGCCCGATTGAACGAGGGTTTCAGTCGGGCCCGATAGAACAACAGCTTCAAAGAAGCTATTCACAAGGGGGAATTGGGATGGGAGTTAAAAAAAGATCAAGAAAAAGGTCTTTGGTTCGAGTCATACAAAGGGTGATCTCAAGAACTTTTATTTCTCAAAATTCGATCGTTGCACCGGTTATTAAAAGCTCGAATTCGTTGAAGCTTTTGAATTGGACCGGTGGGAATTCGGATAAAACGAATGAATTGACGATTAGTAGTGCGAATTTGAGCAGTGAAAGTAGTTTTTTAGATGATGATGATGATGGTTTTGGTTCTCATAGTAGGAACTTGCAATGGGCACAGGGAAAAGCAGGGGAAGATAGAGTTCAAGTTGTTGTTTCTGAAGAACATGGGTGGGTTTTTGTTGGGATTTATGATGGATTTAATGGACCTGATGGAACTGATTTTTTGTTGTCTAATTTGTATCAATCTGTTTATAAAGAACTTAAAGGATTGTTATGGAATGATGATGATGATGGTAAGAATCATAACTTGTCGAATTCGAGCTCGTTAGAGCAATTATTGGAGGCTGATCGATGTGAGACGAATCGGATTCGGAGTTCTGTTGATTCGGATGAAAGTTATCCGTCTGGAACGGGTGGTTTACGGAGGAAGAAGATGAAGAATTCGGAGAACGAGCGATGGTGGAAGTGTGAATTCGATCGGGAAAGATTGGAATTGGATCGGAGATTGAAGGGATATACGAATTGTTATGATTCGACGAATCATTCGGAGGTTTTGAAAGCGTTGTGTTGTGGATTGAAGAAGACGGAAGAGGCGTTTTTGGATATTGCAGACCAGATGCTTGATGAAAATCCTGAACTAGCTTTGATGGGTTCGTGTGTTCTTGTTATGTTGATGAAAGGGGAAGATGTTTATGTGATGAATGTTGGTGACAGTCGTGCGGTTTTGGCTCAGAAGCCTGAGGTTGATCTTTGGAGGCAAGATCTTGAACGGATTAACGAGGAAACGTTGCATGATCTTGATGATTCGAATGCTGAAAATGGCGTCATAAATCCTAGTTTAACCGCGTGTCAGCTTAGTGTTGATCATAGTACCTCAGTTGAAGAGGTAAAACAAAACTGCATTTCTAATCATAATTCATATATCCTTCAAAACGGTTATGTTGATAAAATAAACAAACAGACCCAGTAAAATCTCACTCATACAATAGGGTCTGGGATAAACAGTTTGTTTCGGGTTATGCGCTTATAATTTATATATTGTCACACTTTTGTCTGCAGGAAGTTCAAAGAATAAAAGCCGAACATAGAGATGATTCTTGTGCGGTTATGAATGATCGTGTTAAAGGCTCGTTAAAGGTCACTCGAGCTTTCGGTGCTGGTTTTCTAAAGAAGGTGATTAGTAGATCATAGCCCGTTTTGAACTCAACTCATTTAAGATATGTATATGTAAATAAACGCGTTTCATTTGATATTTGCAGCCTAAATGGAACAATGCATTACTAGAAATGTTTAGAATCGACTACGTAGGAACATCACCGTACATAAACTGTGTCCCGTATCTTCACCATCACAAACTAGGCCCGAGAGATCAGTTCTTGATATTATCCTCAGACGGGTTGTATCAATATTTCACAAACGAGGAAGCGGTTTCTGAAGTTGAACTCTTCATTAAATGGTCACCTGAAGGTGATCCCGCTCAACATTTAGTCGAGGAGGTGCTGTTTCGGGCAGCCAAGAAAGCCGGTACTAATCAGAACTCGTTAAAACTTCGCTAAATCTAAAATAACCGATTTTTTTAGTGACGTGTTTTTTTCTTTTTTAGGTATGGATTTTCATGAGTTGCTAGAAATACCACAAGGGGATCGAAGACGTTACCATGATGATGTATCGGTTATTGTCATTTCACTCGAAGGAAGGATATGGAGATCGAGCGTGTAAGTAAACGACATCGGAGGATCGAATTTTTGATTTATTTTTTCTTTTTAATATGAATATAGACAAGAAACATTAGCTGTAATTGTGTAAAACCTTTTCACATGTTGATTAATACAAAATGTTCCATAAAATAATTCCTGCACAAGCAAAGTCAAAGGTTAAAAATATGAAATTTGACTTTTTGTCACCAAAAAAGTCAAACTTGTACAGTCTTTGCATCTAAAGAGCACATTTAACACATCAAATGGTTCCAAGGGGTTCATGAACATAACTTATTAGCTTTTCACCTACAAATGGTGAATACAATCAAGTGTTAGTTATTTGACTAAATGAGACGTATGAGGACGCGACACGTAGGTTTACAAAACTCCACGCATTCGTTCCAATTTCGTGTGGGGTTTGGTCATAATCATAATGTCGTTATAGTTATCGCCATCTTGTTTCCAACTTCTAACCAATTTCTGGGATTTTAAGGAGGGGAAATAAATGCACAAAATGCAGGTGAGAGTTATTGTTTTGAACCAACAACATTTCAGGTACTCATTGGTGCAACTAAATGCTAAGTTCTTCACCAATGTTATAATGTCAATTAGACAAGAGGGGGGGGGGGGGTAATGGGTTGTTTATATAGGTTAAAATCGAACTTGGAACTGGCGTTTTAGTTTTTTTTATTATCTGAATTTTTGTTACGTCAAACATCTTTAATGATCGTTCTGGTGGTAACGTGTCCTTTAATATTAGAACTTGAAGGTTCGAATCCCGGAAGGAAATGTATAAATAGTTAACATGATTTTAAAAAATTGAATGTGTATATATAATCATTTTGTATAACCAACTTTTATTTTATATGTAAAATCTATATATGTTACTTTTAAAGTGAAATAGTATTTTGGTCAAACTAAGGTTGGGAATAAATGAATGCACGTGGAAGATGATATAAACAGTTGAAACAGGTCCAAAGAAGTGGCCGGTAAAATATGGTGTCTATTTTATAAAACTTTTGAAACTTTGGTTCTAGTTCTAGATATATTAAATGTTGCGGTTGAAGTCGTTGGGTTTGTGTCAAATTTGTACCATATCATTTTTTTTCTCTTTTCTTATGTTTTGTAGTGTTTGGTGCAAAAATAAATTTGATGTAATGGTTAGTAAATTTGTGCCCTTTGTATTTCAATTTCACCCTCAATAAGTTTGATGTTTAAATATGGCTCTAAGGAAGCCTAGCATGATGACGATTTTAGTGTAATCGAGCTATATTTTAAGTAAATTAGTTTTACTTAATAATGATCAAATGTGAGATAATAATCAAACATCAAATAAATTGAAAGCGGGTGAAGTGCACACTTGTTTTGAAAATGTTATGAACTAAAGTGATTATGAAACCATAAGACCGCGAGTCTGGGTAAGAGTCCCTGGAAGACGATTGTAATTTACTTTTTAGATTTTTTGTTATTTAAGAAATGATTATTAGTAAACTTATAGAACAATCAATATATGAAAGCAACCTAGACATGATTCAAAATCGAGACATCTGCTAGAAACGAATTATATGAAACCAGGGTTTTTAAGAACCATTTCTGGGTAGGAACTGGGTCCGGTTTTGATCAGAAAAGTCAAGAACCGGGTAGGGTTGGGTCTGGTTTTGGATATGACGGTATTTGATGGTTTAACCGGGTTTCTTTCACTTTTGGGTAGGGTCGAATCCGGGTTTTGACCGTGTTAAGGTGGAACCAATTCCAGGTCCGGTTTCACTTTCTTGTAGGAACTGGAGCCCATGTATATCAAACAATTAGGATACATCGGGTCTGGTTCTAGAAGCGGTTTTTTTTTTTCATGCCATGTAGGCATGTATATATATTTTTCTTGCGGAAACACGTGTTGGGCTTTGAAATCAAATACTATTAGTCTATTAGGCTATTAGCTTAGAAATTACATGGTGGGCCACATTGCCACAACATACTAAAACTTGGGCCAGCTTTTTGGGCTTTGAAGAATATAGTCCCCAATTTGGAAAAACAGTTTTGTCACTACTCGTCTACTCATATTCGGTTGGGCCAAATGACTTGTCAAAAATTAATTGACAAATTAAAGAAACCGGTTTTGGTTGTTCACCCATCACCACACACAACCATCCGTTCATTTTCTTTTTTTTTATCACAAATAAATTAATGTAATGTTAAAAATCGAGACATGTTTGTTGGAAGAATGAGTGAAAATCTAATGCGACATGCTGATTAGGCATGTATACAGGAAATGTGGCGCACCACTTTGTGAATAGTCTTACTATAACAATTAAGAAATTGCATTTTAGTACGTGACCCAAATCAGTTTAAGTTAAACTTAACATAACTTATAGTTATTTAGCTATGAAAAAATGACAAATAAATTTTACATGCATTCTTTAATTGGCACACACATTAGAAAAGCAGTAAAAAAATTTTTTTAATGATTTGAGAGGATCATAGGCATTTTGATCCCATCATGCTTCATAAGTCATAAGTTCATTTATTCGAGTCATTGAGTGTAGTACAGTAGTAGTATGAAGATATATGAAATGACACTTTTGACTGATTCACTTTCACCTTATCATAATCAATCACTCAATATTACAAGACCTAAAATAACACAATCCTGATTCCATTATAAATCTAGTGATTTAGATCTTGATAAAATGTTATGAACTTATTTAAATCAAATACTATAAAGTATTATTTAAACAAATCTCACTTTTAAAATAGGGTCTGAAGAGTATGAAGTATTATTTTAGAGTAACACCATTTTACGATACAAAAGAGTCCGAGTCATAGCCAACTAGCCACACTAACATTCACCAAAAGATTGTTAAATTAATGCGTTTAAAATAAGTTTCAATGATTTTAACATACTAAAATTTAGTTAACGGACTTTTCTACTTATAAGTGCTAGTGAGTGTACGTGTGTGTATGTAAACACATTTAGTTGCAATATTAACTTGGAGTTGAAACTTTAATGTTGGAATGCATATATAATCTACCAACAAATTAACATGATCACATGAGTGCATGAGTGATAAAAGACCAACAACTACACAGGCTTTTTTAAAAGTAGAAGAAAGAAAACAAGCAAGATGTTACATTGACCCATGCTCAATCAAGTAACAAAATTACAAAATGTGGGGTCAAAATTACCTCACACCATTAACACCATTATCTACTTTTGAGGTAATAGCCAAAGAAAATAGAAAAAAAAAAACTAAAATACAGGGGATTGATTCTAGAACATAAACGGTTATTGGAACCACAAATCAATTATGAATCGTTCAAATCGAATCTTCAATTCCACACACACACCCAGGTTTCATTTCCATCCTTTTTAATCTAATTGCCTGCCTATTAATCTTTTAGGATTTTTCATTTGCTATGAATCTCAGTTAAGTTATGTTCATATGCTTTGAGCCTTTGAATAGACTTTCTTTTTGAATCTTAGTTAACTTGTTTGTTGGTTGGTTTAAATACACTAATTGTTTGGTGGTAATTGTTTTAAGAAGAGATGTATGTATGTTGGTTTGAATGTTAGTTTGTACTTTGAACAAACTCATTGTTTTGGTGGTAATTATACTTAAAAATTAGAAAGAAAAAAAAAAGTTTGGTGGTTTGTGCTTTGATTTGTGATTTGTATATTAATTTTTGTTTTGCCTTGCATTATTTGTGTTTGAATTTAGAAATAAGAATTATTGAAGCATTTAGATTTGTTACATGTCAAAACGAATTAGATTACGTTAATTAGGTTGGACAAAAGAGAAAAAAAAAAGAATCAATATTAATAAGGCCTTTAGCTTTTTTTTCGCCTTAGGCCACAAAAAACATTAAACCGCTCACGGGAGCAACAAACCCGCAACAAGTAATACATTTCTAACGCTTGTCTATCGTTTCTATTGCTTGGTTATATTCTAGAAAGTAGGTTTAATCACGACTTAAATAACAACTTTTGTAAACAAAATGTTATAACCATTATATTTAAGATTTTTTGTAAATATTTAATATTTAAGGATTTATAAATAATTTTATAGATATTAAATTTTTGCTTCAAACAATTTCCACTCAATTTTAAGTCTCAAACTTCTATGTTTAGAGCAAGAACTTTCCCTTCCAAATAATTTTGATTTATTATGTTAAATAAATTAGGTTTAATATTTGTGTGTTATGCACGGGTTAAATTATAATATTTATAAATAAATTAAAACCGTTATGTTTAACGATTTGTAAATATTTAATATTTAAAAATTTGGCTCTATCAACTTATGCATAGTGAAAAATTCCATTAAATTATCACTCCCAAACATCCTATTATAGAAGAAATATATTTTCCTAATTTCCTTCCAAAAAATACCCCCCTAAAACCTTGATTTATTAAATAGACTAGATTAAGCCCCGTGTGTTACACGGTTTGAAATATAAAAAACAGAATTCTAAAACTTTACAAAAAAATATCATTTGTAAATAAGTTACACATTACATGAAAGATATATGAAAATAAAAACATAAATTATTTAAACTCTAATTTGAGCCTTAAACAAATATGTTTTTAAACTAAAAATACAGTATTAATACCAAATTAAATATCGACACTTTTAAAATCGGCGTCTTATAAATCCTATCAATAAATAAAAAAAATGGTAAGAAAAATAGGTATACATATTCCATATGAAAATAGAAACACAAATTGTTTAAACTCTATTGTGATGCGTTATTTGTTAACTTGTTTAGTTTCCGTTTTCACATTAATTTTAGAGATGTAAATAAGATAAAATGAAATTTTGAAATAGAATATTATGAGTGATTTAATGTTTTTTATTTCTTTCCATACATAGCTAAAAATAGAAGATTCTTAGTTTTGAGCGGGAAAATGTTTCAACAGCCTCTCTAAAGAATGACACGTGTCCTCTAAAACCCTCTTTTATTAGAAGGTATAGAAGATTTATTAAAATTAAGAATTATATGGTCCTTCTAAAACAAAGTTGTGTGTGAGTTATAAGTTATAATCTTCTAAAACTCGATAAAAGTTATTTTAATCATTCTACTTATTAAGTGTTCTATTTTTTAATATTATTTTAAATAAAAGAAATTAAATAAAGTATATTAGCAAGTATTATTAGTGATTATTTTTTCAACAGTTATTTTTCCACCTCGCGATGCGAGAGTTAAATACAAGTCAACGAACAAAAACTGCGACAATAGAACCATCAACAACAACATCATTAGGGAAAGCAAAATTGTCTTACATTCGTCATTATCGATCCGAAAATGATAAATAAAGAAAGTGTTATGAGCAAGTTTGTTCTCTTCAACAACACACCCTTTAAACATATGGAACCAATTCGGGTAAACCCGGTTCAGCTTTTCTACATAGTTGTCCGGTTTATATATAAAGTTCATTCTAGCCTCCGGTTCTATCTAAACTAAACTTCCGGTGACTGTTTTACTTCATAACCATTAACCACCACACCAGATATGAATTTGTATTTGTTTTCTTCTTTTGATATTTTTTTCTTCTATCTCTCTCACGTCTATCTTCATCTTCAATCCAATCCAAATATTCATGTAAGTCATCTGTTTCTTTCAAATAAACCACACCACACATTCTGCTTCACCATTTCTAAACTTACATTAGTTCATTGGCTGCTTTCAGCTGAACTTATTTACAATAAAGTGGCAAGTAGACGTGCATTGTTCATTTCGGAATAAACTTGTTTTTGTAGGTTGACATTCAAAGTTGTAGTTAATGGCTTCTTAATCTACCCGAGAACTTGTAACTGCAACTATCAATGGGCAGCTAGAAGTTCTGATGCTCGACCCAAAGAGAATTACAAGCGCGATAGTCTTTACATAAACAAGCAAGGGAAGCTACAAAAGTTTAATCATAAAAAAGTTTCGCGGAAAAGGGGTATGTAGTATGTACTAATGTTCTAAATATTATTATCTCCTGTTCTGACTGATAAACGAGTATGCAAAAAAGATACTCACAATCATTTTATTGATGACAATATCACATCTGACGCGTGCCATGTCATCTCTGTGTAGGTGGTTCTTTAAGGGGGCAGGGATGGAAATATGGATCAGGGTTCGTGGATGGAATATTTCCGGTGTTGAGCACTGACGCTCAACAGATTTTGAACTTCATGAAGAAGGAAATGGATTTGAACAGGGTATGGGATGCTCTTAGTACTCTTCCTCCCACCCACACTACATGGGACGACATCATTAGTGTCGCTGTTCAACTCCGTCTCAATAAAAGATGGGATCCAATCATATCGGTAACAACCATTATCTGATTTGTTTTTATAAATAACTACTGTGTTAATAACTATTACTTCGTATTACAATGATAACATTGCATATTAAAACAATTTAGAAGATCTTACGCGTCAAAATAGACTATGGATGACTTTCAACTCGTTTGGCCCATTTGACCTATTTGAACCGTTCTTTTTTTTTTCTATAGCAAAGTTGCTTGGACCCAAGCTTGTAATGCTTTCATTGTTTATGCAGCACAACTGTTATTATCTTTGTAATGTTGCAAATTGTTATCTTTTCTTTGTTCATTTAGCAAATCTTAAGATAAAATGTAATATGTATAATCTTATATGCTAGGGAAATGTGGAACTGAGGGTATTTATTTTGACCCATTTAGTCAACTGGTAAATTTTAGTGTGCAGATTTAAAGTGGCTTTATCTTAAGCGTATGTGTTTGATCAATAATAAAATTACTCTCATTACAGATGTGTGAATGGCTATTGTACAGGAGTAGTTTTCAGCCTGATGTCATTTGCTACAATTTACTTATCGATGCTTTTGGGCACAAGTCATGCGCGGACAAGGCAGAAGCTACTTATTTAAACCTTCTAGAAGCTAGGTGCGTTCCAACCGAGGATACTTACGCACTTCTTCTAAAGGCCTATTGTACATGTGGATTACTAGAGAAAGCTGAAGTTGTCTTCGCGGAAATGCAGAAATATGGTCTTTCACCAAGTATGTCTTAACCATTGACTTTGACTTTGACTTCTTTACAGTTGAGTTGTTTGATTCTTGACTTGTTTCTTTTGTCTATATACGTAGGTGCAGTAGTGTATAATGCGTATATTGACGGGCTAATTAAGGGTAGAAACTCACAAAAAGCTATAGAGATTTTTCAAAGGATGAAGCGAAATTGTTGTCAACCGTCTGCTGATACGTATACCATGTTGATCAACTTATATGGAAAGGTGATTAAATAAAGTTGATCCTGAACTTACTATATGGCCAACAGCATTGAGGTTGTTTAGGATAATAATTGACTTAGTTGATTAAAAAGACTTGAAGCTAAAAGAAGTTATGATTTACGTTCTAGGCAAACCGTTCATACATGGCTTTGAAGGTATTTCAAGAAATGAAGAGTAAAAAGTGCAAACCGAATATCTGTACATACACGGCTTTGATAAATGCATTTGCTAGAGAAGGCCTTTGTGAGAAAGCCGAAGAAATATTCGAACAGCTGCAGGAAGCTGGGATCGAGCCTGATGTTTATGCTTATAATGCACTCATGGAAGCCTACAGGTAAATGTATTTTTTTTCTTGTCATAAAAATTAACAATAAATATGTTTTTGTATCAGCCGTGCAGGTTTTCCGTATGGTGCTGCGGAAATTTTTTCTCTTATGCAGCATATGGGTTGTGAACCAGATAGGGCCTCATTTAACATTATGGTTGATGCTTACGGACGATCTGGTCTTCATGAAGGTAAGAAATTAATATGCTATATGTACGGTTAATACTTCGTTATGATGAGGTTTTACATGGAATTGAAATTTAAATTATAGAGAATTAAATCTTTTCCAAATTGTGTTTTTGGTTTAGATGCGCGATTAGTATTTGAGGAAATGAAGCGGCTAGGAATTGAACCGACTATGAAGTCACATATGGTCCTTTTATCAGCCTACTCCAAAGCTGGTAATGTGTCAAAGTGTGAAGAACTAGTGAACAAAATGCACAAATCGGGGCTCGAACCAGATACTTTTGTGCTCAACACAATGCTAAACGTTTATGGGCGAATGGGTCATTTCAAAAAGATGGAAGAAGTGTTAGCAGTTATGGAAAACAGACCGTACGCACCCGATATTAGCACTTACAACATCTTGATCAATATGTACGGACGTGCAGGCTATTTTGAACAGATGGAAGAAATTTTCCGGTTATTGCCAGCTAAGAATTTGCAAAAGGACGTGGTGACGTGGACTTCTCGTCTTGGAGCATATTCTAGGAAGAAACAGTACACAAAATGCTTAGAAATATTTGAAGAAATGATTAGTGACGGATGTTATCCTGACGGAGGAACTGCAAGAGTTCTTCTTTCATCTTGTTCTACCAAAGAGCAAGTCGAACAGGTGTCGTTAGTTCTTAGGACAATGCACAAGAACATGAAAACCGAGTTATAAAGTTGACTACAGGGACACAAACATCAAAAGAACTTATTATTACATATGTGTAATTAGGTGTAAATGGGTCAAATAAACACATATGTATGTAATGGGTCAATTGGTAGTTAGTTTACCCATAACTTTTTTGCGCCAAGTAACTACCCATAACTGTCAATAACTGTATTGTAACTACCACAATCGAAGGGTATAAATACCCTCGTACATCTTCATTTATAAAAAAGGCAAGTTTATCTAAATTCTCAAGTGTGCTTTACTTCTTTTTTCTATCAAATATTCAGTCAGTGATGATTTGAGTGTTAGTGTGTGCAATATATAAGACTTAGGACAATGCACAAGGAAATGAAAACCGAGCTATAAAATTGACAAGAGGGACTCAAACATACGTGTCGATCATATGATCAGGTTTTAGTTATGACAGCCCACAACAAAACAAATAGATCTACAGTCTACACATACACAGATGAACGTGCGTATGCAAGTTTTATTTATGAATTGAAATGAACTGTTTATTATGGAAGCTTGTTGAGCTTGCAATAGACATAATCCTTGAACTTCTTAGTCTTGTACTTTGGTGGATTGTCTTCACTGATAAGCTTCGGAATCGGCCCAACCTCAAACTCTGCTGGTGGCTCCAAAAACATCGGCCACGACATTCTTGTCTTGTCCTTGTTCACAGTTGTTCTATGAAACACACTCTCGTATTTCCCATTGCTTAATACCTGCAAGAAAATAACCACATTTTTATGAGCGAGATTTTACTGGGTTCGTCTGTCTGTTTAGTCCATCTTTGAATTGTAGCGACTAGTTTATCTCGACTTGATCGCCGATGTGAATAATGAGAGCATTAGGGATGTAAGCAACATCATACCAAACATCATCTTTGAAGACTTGTAGACCTTGAACTTCATTTGGAACAAGTATAGTGATGGAAGACATATCAGTATGTGGTGCCACCCCTAGAGCAAGCTCAGGACATGGGCATGGTGGGTAATAGTTTATTTTCAACATGTAGACCAAGTCTTCACCACCCAATCCTTGCTTTATGTCACCATCTTCTAGTCCAAGTCCACTAGATAACAAACCAAGTAAGTTGTCTGCCACTGGTATCAAGCTTTGTGCATATTGCTCATTAACTTCCGGTTTATAGCCACTCCGGTTCTATCTAAACTTCCATCGCTCGAAACCAATCAGTGACCGTTTTACATAACCAGATATGAATTTGTGTTTGTTTCTTTTCCTCTCCACATATTTATTTTTCACCTTCATCTCTTCATCCAAATGCCAATGTAAGTCATCTATTCACCATTTCTAAACTTACAGGATACACTGAAGACTTGTTATTAAAATGCATCAACATACAATCAACAAATGAGTAATAAAGCTCAGCTGTGATGATTTACTCGTCGTTTGTAGGTTGACATTCAAAGTTGCATTTAATGGCTTCTTAATCTACCCAAGCTAAAGTCATTGTTTTGGTGGTAATTATACTTAAAAATTAGAAAGAAAAAAAAGTTTGGTGGTTTGTGCTTTGATTTGTGATTTGCATATCAATTTTTGTTTTGCCTTGTATTATTTGTGTTTGAATTTAGAAATAAGAATTATTGAAGCATTTAGATTTGTTACATGTCAAAACGAATTAGATTACGTTAATTGGGTTGGACAAAAGAGAAAAAAAAGAATCAATATTAATAAGGCCTTTAGCTTTTTTTTCGCCACAAAAAACGTTAAACCGCCCCTGGAGGTAGCCAAAGTAAACTTAAAAAAAAGAACTTTTGAAGTATGTGTAACAATTTCAAAACCCTTATCAAAAACTCACTTAGTAAATGAATGTCTCCTCAAGTGATTGAGGGTTTTATGACTTTTATCCCATGTGATCATTTATTTAGAATTATGTTTAGAGGGTAAGTTATTTACTCTAAAAAATTATAGTTAAATTATATGAATGAGTAAGATGATGCATTAGGAATATAGTAGGGGATTAGTGGATTTTCAAACCTTCAAAAGGGGAAAATGCTGCTTCTTAAAGTTGAAGTAAAACATAGAAAGATTACACAACAAAAAAAATCTCAAACATGCAAAAAATCACATTTTACTTTGCTTATTCCTTTTGAGATCTTCATTGAAGAGTACAAACAAAGACATTTTTTTCCTCACAAATACCTAACTGGGACCCGGACTTTCTTCAGCCAATACTCGCTTGCCATGTGGCAAAAATGTCCCAATCCATGTTTTTATGGTTTGTCGATGCACTCGTTGTCCGCGGGTATCCTCCCAGAGCCACGCCCCACCATTTTACCAAACGATGGTACACCGGAAAGACCCTTGAAGCTGCTGCTTCCCTCACTAAAGTTTCTAGCTTTTCTCAATTTTGGCAGTTTACAAGAGGAATAGAGGTCAAGGTCAAGGTCATGATCAGAAGCGTTTGCTTTGACTTTTGCAACAACCAAGCGCGCAATGTTGCTTCGGCAAAATGGGCAGACAGGTGAGGTAAGTAATGCTGTTGTTGGGTCGGGTTTGTTGTGGCAACACAAGGCTAGGGTGCACTGAGCACACATTTGGTGACCACAATCTTGGACCTCAATTGTGCAAACTTGGTCAAAACATATACAACATAACTCTGTTTCGCTTACCTGCAAATAAATTATGATTTACTTGTTGCTTTAGAGAAAACCCATGGTTCAAGAAACACCAAAAAATGAGTAAATCTTGTGCAGCCTTTTTGTTGTTTTAATGTAAAACCCGCGATCAATATCACCAAGAAACACCAAAATTCAAGTAAACATATGATCATATTTGGATAGTATCACCAAGAAACACCAAAATGATAGTAAATTAACAAACTTTTTGTTGTTTAAGCAAAAACCCATGATCAAATTGGAAACTATTCCCAAAAAACACGAAAAGAAAAAAGCATCTTCAACCTTTCTCAATCAAGATTTCCAAATTGCATCAAGACAATAAAGCTATGCATACTGAAAGTCAAAAGTCATCAACTTTGACCCTTTCAAGTTTCAAAACCAACATTTTAGCATAGTGTTTCCTAGTAACTTGTTCTTGACTTCTAAACATAGAAAGAAGAATGGGAAAACTGAATTAAATAAAATTACCTCAGAGATATTATCATCGGCAATGCATGTATCCGATTGTGATGGTGATGAATAACCCACGCCCTTCAATATTGCTTTCTCTCTCTCCCTATTAGCTTCCATTAGAGCTTGCTCTAACAAAGCTTTTGCATCTTGATTAAGGTCACTAATGAATTTTAGTGGTGATGGCCAAACCAAAGGCTCCGCAGATGATGGATTTAATAAAGCCGCACAAGCTTCATTCTTATGCTTTAAAGCGATCAAATATGAAATCCTTCTGCATTTATTTGCAAAAAAGTGGGAAAATCACAACAAAAATAATAAAAATTATTGCAAGATGCAAACTTTATCCATTTAAAACTAATATTGATGCAATACACTACTCAAGAAGCTGATGTTTCACTACACTAGTAAATGGTGATTGATATAATTTGGAAACTAAATGTACCCGGATGCATCTCTATGAAGCCGATCCGCACCCCACGCCAATAATTCTCGAATGCAATCAATTGAACCCCCTCTTGCAGCCAAATGAAGTGCTGTGCTACCTGGGAAGCTGTAAATGACGACAAGTAGAATGAAACATAAAAACATACACTAAATACTAGAGTTAGTAAAATGAGCGGGTCATCTGGGTTGGGTGACGAGTCAAAGTACTTAAATTTGATGTGAGTTGAAACGATATCATGAAGGCTCCCAAAACAGTTTTCGTCAATTCTTTTATAAATAACTAGCATATTAGATATGATTACAGAAACTATAGTTTTGTATGCATTTGGAATACATTTTTGCCGAGTTCGACCTGTTTCTTTTATAACTATGTTTTCTTATTTGACCCATTTCACCCGTTTGAGATAAAGGCAGTAATCAAAGTAGCCAAATTTGTGGGTTTATTTGCACAAGATATAAGTGTATTTTTCCAATTTTCCCGTTTTAGTCACTGTCCATTTTTAACAATTGAATAAATAAAAGATGTGTTTTGTAATTGATAAACTTGATATATTTATATATATAATATAAGATTATATATGGCATTTGCTTACATAAATTCAACATTTTTATATAAAATTTATCATTAATGACAGCTGGTTTTTACTTGAAAAATGACCGAAAAGGGATCAAAGGACATCTTCCCATAACTAATATGTCCAAAAAAGTACAATTGATAAAACATAACAAACGAAAAGGTATCATGATATTTTGTGCAAATGGGTCGAAATTGCCAATTCTGCTAAATAGACACATACAAAATAAGTATTATTATTGCCATGAATTCATACCCGTATCCGCCAGTAGACGCACAAACAAGAGCACCACTGTCGAGAAGCAAATGAACACAACGCGGTCGTCTTTGACGGGCAGCCAAATGCAAAGGCGTTGCCCCTTTACCGTCTCGAATATTAACAAATCTTGAAAATCCCCTGAAACCCATAATTCAATATACATATACTATCAATTAAGAAAAAAGTACCATAATTTTGAAACTAAACAATTTGTTAATCCAGTTTCTAGTAAAGATAAAAGAGACCCACCATGATGCAGCAACATGTGAGGTCCGGGCAGCTGAAAGTATGGTTTCAAGACAGTCAAAATGCCCATAATAAGCAGCATAATGCAAGCATGTTCTTCCATTTAGTGAATCAAACATCAAGATCTAACCAATTTCAGATAATACCATTACCAATATAACTTCAAAACCAGAAATTTAAAAAGTGTAAAATCAAAGAATTTGACATACATTAGCCTTAGCTTCAATGAGCTTTTCAACACAAGTAATTTTTCCATGCATTGCAGCCAACATTAATGGAGTCTACAAGTTAATCAGCATTACATAAAGTCATCAAATTGACACCAAATGTTCAATAGTTTTGTATACAGACAATAATCAAGATTCAAGACTCATCACACCTGTTTATGCCTATTTAAAGAATCAGGATTGACTGATGGATCTTTCAAAAGCATAATAACAATCTGGCAAAAACCCATAAAGAATATGTCAAGAAATGATCAAACTTGCAAAAAGATTGATGCTTTAGGGAAGTGTGAGTTAAAGTTTCAAAAATCTTGAAATACCCACCTCGATCTGGCCATTAGCAGCAGCTATGTGCAGAGCAGAATGACGATCATAGAGTGTGGTTTGGTGAATTAGAGATGGGTCTTTGGCTAAAAGATTGTTTACAACCTCCAAATGCCCAAATTGTACGGCTGTGAACAGCCCATGTTCATCTTGCACTCTGCAACTTAGCCTCTGTCCCATGGTTTAAATGTTTAAGTTTTGGGTTATGATTTTTGGGGAGGAGAGCGGCGGAGGACCGCCGGAGTCATCCACTGCCACCGGGAGGGAGAGAGGTGGTGGGTTATGATTTGTGAAGAAGAAAGTGGTCAAGTTTTCACATTTAAGCAGAAATAAAGTAAGAATTGTTTGACTCTTGATTACCTTTCACCAAATCACACCAAAAACTATCAAAATAATTTTAAAGAAAATAAGGCCACCGGGTATACAACAACAACCCGGGGCAATAGTTCTATGTGGCTTGCTAACGGACGTTAAACGCCGTTTCTTGACTAGGTGTTAAGGAGCATTGATGGATTAACGTAATAACGTGTTATAACGTGTTAAACGTTGTTTTTTGACTGGGTGTTAAGGAGCATTGATGGCTTAACGTGTGTTGTCAACTCAGGTGTATCTGTTAAACATTGGTTTTTAAATTAAATGATCGGGTTTAAATAGTCTTTTTAATGTGAGATGAAGTGAAAGAATCACCATGTAAAGTAAATGGGCGTCATAGTAAATTTCATTGCCTAAGTGTGTGTAGTGGGATGTGAAGTTTGGCCACGTCACTAGGGCGTGATGTCGAACACCACAACACATTGGGACGTGAAGGGCGTGAAGCTAGTAAAGTTCACGAAGGAGGAAATGTATGTGTGTTTTATTTTTTTTATTTTTAAATAATATATCTATATTTGAAAGGCAAATTGACCTAAAATAATCTCAACTAAAACCTATTGACCGAAAATAATCGTTACTCAGTTTATTTCCTCCAGTGGTCTCAAATCAAACTTTTTTGGCTTACAGTGTTCCGCCGTTAAGTGCACATACTGTAGGCCAAAAAAGTTGGATTTTGGACTACTGGAGGGAATAAACTGAGTTGAGATTATTCTCGGCCAACAGGTGTTAGTTGAGATTATTTTAGGCCAATTTACCTATTTTTAATCATACCACACTAACACACTTTATTTATTTATCACTTTCACCTCACCACAACACCATCTAATAACTATCATCATCCACAACAAACCTACGTAGCATCTAGTCACTGTCTATATGACACCATCTTTTTACGTTTATCTTTTCTAATATTAGTATCAATGTAGTTTTACACTCTGTTCCGGAGTTTTATTAAAGGATTTAAGGGGAAGGAAGTTGAAAAAAATAGATGTTCTAGAGTTTTTTTAAAAAAAAATGGAAATAAGAGAAATGAAGTAGAAGGAAATTTTATTATGATTTTCCCCTCCTAACTTTCTTTTCAAATTGGAAGGAAGTTGAGAGAAAGAAAGGAAATCATATTAAATTGTTTGTTTTCTATTCCTTTTCTTCGAATTCCAAAATTCTCATATTTTCCTTTCCTTTCTCTTTTTTTCTCTCTTATTCCTTTCTTTTCTTTTTTCTCTGTAACTAAACTTGGGAACAGAGTGTTAAGAACACATAGTAATATCAAAATGAAATGGTAAGTGTAATTTGATAAATGACTTGCAATACTTTTATAGTTATTTTTAGTACATATGCTGATTCTATATATGAATTATGACATAATCCGTATTTTTTCCTCCTTCAAAGTCGCCATCACATTTTTAGTGTCACACAAAGATTATAAACATGTATTCCATTTAAAGAATATGGATATTCATTTTTTATTATTTACGTTAGGTTAGAACTCGTATATTATACGTGTTAAACGAATAAAAAAATAAAATTTATAAAATTGTAACATCGAGTAAAATTAAATATTATTATATGTATAATGCAAAATAAAAAAACATACAATTTTTTATTAGAAATATATAAAGGAAACAAGTGAAAAAAAAACAAATAATTAAAAATTTAGTTACAATTGAATTATATCAAACAGAAAAGTAAAGAAAGGAAAATCATGATTTAATCAACTACGTTTTTAATAAAATTTAGTAAACACTTATATATATAACAAAATTTTGAGAAAAGTTTTCACTTAAAAAAGCTAAAGGTCGTGAGAAATTTGACATTTATCAATGAAAGGGTACTAGTTTCTCAAGTAGCAAAATATTTTAAGGGGTGATTCATTTCATCTCCCTTATCTTCTAACAACCCCATCAATTAGAAACTAGCACATATCACTTTTTTTATCAACCATTCTATCTCCTAACTCATTTAATTCTTAATAAAAAAAGGTTTTAAAAACAAATTTCATTAAAAATAAAATAAAAACTATATTTCATTAAAAATAAAATACACCAAAATATAAAAAGTAAATTTTATATTTTGTGTGTAAAATGGGGTGTTTTGTAGATAAAATTATATAAAAAACGTTTTGTTTTGATGCTATTGTAATAAATGAATGAAAGAATATATATATATTTTTGTTTTAAGAGTATTATTTTGTGTGTAAAATGAGGTTTTTTATATGTAAATTTAATATGAATTTTTTTTAAATATTTATACCAAACGCATGAATCCCACCCAAAAAAGTCAAGCCAAAAGTACAAAAAGTAAGCCTCACTCCACCATTTCTCCATCACCGAATAACACATATTGATGTTAACATAGTAGAATATCAAACAAACCGACTCTTTCTACTCAATCTTGCACACCAAGTTTATGTAATAGCAAAGTAAACCCATGACAAACTTTAAGACATTTACTACTTTAGCCCTTGAACTTTGAGATCTTCTCCAACCGCCACTTCAAGATCAAATGTACCACTCTTGTTGATGTTGTATTTCATCACCCCATGTTAGCATTCACTTTGCCTATAAACCGAACCGATCATGATTCCAGTATTTGCAACTCAAAGGTTTATCCGGAATTCCGGATAACGACACCCTAAAAGATCAAACCCGACTCATGTCTAGACTCAAACTTTAATCTCTATAATCTATAAACTTATAAATATAACGCTCCATAAAAGATTTGAACTTGAATCTCAACTAAAGTTTAGTTCTAAAGCCTATATTTAACTTTGTTAACTAACAATTGAAATCTATACTTTATAATAAAAGAAGGTTTTGAGGACACTTGTCACTCATTGAGAGTGGGTTCACACCCATTTTCCCGCTCAATCTATTTTCACAATGAAAAAGGACACGCGGACCTTAAATGGATCTGTAATGTGGGTAAAAGTGTAAAACCCAGCTCCAATTCATTCTATTTGGACCCATATATATTCTTTGACCCGGATTTCATACACATCGTTCCTTTTTCAAAATCACAGAAACCCTAGATTGTTCTTTAGCACCGCTCGTGTTTACTCTTTCTTTTTCATCCAAGATCGATTTAATCCAAGGTAATTCTTAGGGGTGAGCAAAAAACCGAATTAACCGATTTCAAACCGAAAAAACCGTAGAAACCGAACCGAAAAACCCGAACCGTTCAAAAAACCGAGATGAACCGAACCGAAAAAAACCGCCCCCGATAATTACGGTTCGGTGCCGGTTAGATAAGTGATATTACCCGAACCGAACCGATTAACCGACCCGACATGTATACCGAACCGAACCGCCCCGAAACACCGACTAACCGAGTACCCGAACCGAACCGATATATGGCCCATTAATATTTTCTATAGTATTTGTATAGCCCACTTATCTACAATGTTATTATTTTATTACTTGTATTGATCCAAGGAGCAAGGAGGCCCACTATCAAATACTAACCCTAATCAAACCAATAAAGAAGGTTCCTAAATCACAATCCAATAGGCAATAACCTTCACGTGAATGACGATTCATATACTTCCAGAAAATACAAAATACTCAGTTCATCTCTGAAAATTCATCTTCTTCCATTCTTCTACTACTTTCAGAAAGAAGATTCTTAATTTTTGTCAGATTTCAAATCATAGGGCCGAAACTATAGGAAGATTGGTATATCGTTGCTTAGAACAATGGGGCATTGATAGGGTTTTCACGGTTACTGTGGATAATGCATCTTCGTTGGACAACATTAATTTTTTGTTGTACGTGGCTCTTGTCTTAGACCCCCGAAATAAGTTGTCTTACCTTGGGTATTCTTTAAGTTTGATCTATGGTAAATCCGATAAAATCAAGGAAATCAAGGCGCAAGTGAAGGCAACATTGATAGAGTTGTTTGATGATTATAAATCAAAAGTAGATAAAGCAAAAGAGCCAAAGAGTACACCGTCTTCCGCAACTAACTTATTAGATGATGATGGGCTTGTTGACTTAGAAGAGGGATACTTGAAGTATTTAGAAGAAGAAGAAGGTGGAGTTGGGGTAGATAATAATAATGAAGTAGAAATTTATTTGAGTGATGGGATGGAAAAAAGGATACAAGGGGATGATACTTTTGATGTTTTAGGTTGGTGGAAGATAAACTCATCGAAATTCCCGGTTCTTTCTCAAATCGCTAAACATGTTTTAGCAATGCCAATCTCAACCGTGGCGTCGGAGTCGGCTTTTAGTACCGGTGGAAGGGTAATTGATAAGTATAGGAGCTCTCTCACATCTAAGACCGCGGAAGCATTGATTTGTGCTCAAGATTGGTTACGGTCTACACCGTCGGATTTGCAAGATTGTGGCATTCATGGTCACCAACTAGAAGAATATGTGGAAAATTTAGAGAGGATTGAAGATGGTAATAATGTTATTTCATTTTTATGTAAGTTTTTGTTCTATTTATTCTCACAAATATTAACATATATATGTTATTTTTAGATTTGTTAAATGGAAAGAAGACACACAAAGATTCTACCAATGGAGATGATGAAGGTTGGGACTAAATAGACTACTATTTAGTCCGTTTGGGAGATGAAGAAGATGATGAAAATATTGTTAAAAAGTAGAAGCTTTTTTGCACATGTTTTGTTTTGTTTGTGTTAAGTTGAAGATTGACATCTAAAAAGAATCATCTTGTTTTTGGTTTCGAGATATTAGATGTGACTATGAGATTATGTTTGATATTTTCATGTACTTTTGTTTTTCGTTATCATTTTGTCGGATTAATATTTACAAAGAATCAACTTGTGTTACCGGTTTTCAACTTGTTGCTAGTCACACATTTAAACTTTGCTCAAGTCTTCTAAGGTTTAAACTTAAAAAAAAAAAAAAAAAAAAAAAAAAAAAAAAACCGAACCACCGAAAAACCGCACCGAAACCGCAAAAAAACCGAACACCGAAACCCCGAAACACCGAAGCACCGATCGGTGCCAATAAACTAAAAACCGAGTACTTCGGTTTCGGTGTCGGTGTCGGGTACTAACCGAACCGAACCGCACCGAGCACACCCCTAGTAATTCTAATGTACGTGGTGTTCTAAATCTTTTTTATCCATTATTTTCCATTAAAATCTGTCTTTGATTTCTTTATTTTCAATTAAGATGGCAACAAATCACTCTTTTGTTTCAAAGTTTCTTTATTACCAAATGACCTTTCTTGTGTTCGGTCCAACCAGATGAAAGGAAGAAATCATAGTTTCGTGAAGCTTTTCAAGTCTCCGGTCGTATAGTTGAGGTAACGCCTAATGACTCTGTATGAGTCTCATTTCACTTGAGTTTGTGTTTACCTGTAGTTTTTGTTAATCTGTGTATGAAATTAGGGTTTTGATCGGTATGATAGCAGATATTATCGGTATTTTATCTTAGAAATTATGTTTAGGCATTTTGTTTGGATACATGTTGCCTTGAATCTATGTTCAACAAATTTTTTTTTTTAGCTTAAATTTTATGTTTTGGGGATGACTTACAACATGCATTCTTATTATACATCAATGATTTACTTTCAATGAAGACTGTCATATTGACATACAATATAATGTAGTATTTTGCAGTTATTCATGACATTAAGCATCAAATGATTAATTTCACCATACATTATAAGTATTCTTAAGTAATTATTTATAACATTATGCATTTATAATCAATCAAACTAACGTTGAGTTTAACACATTTATAGTAATCTTCTATCATTTCACTTATTTTGTTGTTGCACTTGTGATTGTTAGGATATTATTCATGTCTTTGCTTACAACATTAACTGTGATGTTAAAGTCATGTACTCATGTCAAGGTAGGGAAAGTGGAGTCGTTGAGCCATTCAAATTTACGCATCATCGTCGTTGTCATGATTATTGCAAAATCAAAGAGTTAAATGTGGAGATTAATTACTTTGAATGGTACTCTTTGCGCTATTTGTAGGGATATTGATGTTAGGTATATAAAAGAAGGTCATTACATGAGGAAATTGTACATTTCAGTGTCATTAATCGAGAATCACCTCAACAGGATTACACCAAATGTCTATCATTGCTCATGGGTCAAGAGAACTTTTTAGATTTCCAGTTAATATTGTAGTCTCTTTAACCATATATCATTATTTCTATTTGTTTACTAAAAAACAAATCGTTTTTTAGTAAAGACATTTGTGTTGATTAACATGTATAGAGATGTTTTGATTAACATTTGTTTTGATTAACATGTATAGAGATGTTTACTTGAAACTTTCTTTTATACTTTTTAAATTATTTTTAGTTGTCTGATGTAACTACAAATATTTTTTAAATTGATAACTTATTTAACAGTCCCGTGTGCGACACGGGTCACCAATCTAGTTGTTAATAATGAAAAGTTTGCAATGATTTAAGTGAGGACAGATCAATGATTTTAAGGGAAAAAAAGGAAAAGACATGAAATAAGTAGATGTGATGTGAGTGGATTGGTCATAGGTGTAGGTCATGTGGTCCTTGGTCTCCCTTATCCGGTTTTGTGACTGTAACATCTTTCGTACTAATTTAACGGTCACATTGATTATACACGACAACAATTCTCAACAATGTTTCCAACACATCACTAGATCAACCGGTTAACTAGTTAAAAGGATATGGACTAACACAGTTAGGGGAGATATGGACTTCAAAAAAACTCTGCATGTCATGCTCATGACCACTACTTAAAGCATATGAAAACACAGGAATAAAATTCTTTTTGAGCGGATTATGCCTTCGATAAATATGATTTTGGATGAGGTGTTTGTGTTAGCGGTTCTCTGGTTGAAGACCCGGAGCAAGAGCAAAGGCCTCACTTTTTTATGAAATCTCCCTTTTGATCCAGGTTAATTATGTGTTGTTGGTTTTGTTGTTTTGTTTTTGGTGTATGGTGGTTTTTGTTTCTTCTTTGTACTCGTACGCTTGTTTTTTCGGTTTTTTAGCTACTTTTTAGCCCCCTTATCTATATCTAGTATTATTTGCCGTTCAAAAAAACTAGTTAAAAGGATATGCTAGTGTCAACAATTAAATACATGTATATTGATTTTAAAAATTCTCAGTTTTTACATTATTTGTTTATATTGATCCTAACTATTGAATTGACTGGTAACGGTCTCAATTTTTATCATTTTACCAGTCAAAATAAACATTCATAAAATGATTCATTTTACGACCCATTAACACACATAATTTAACACATTTACTCACAACCCAAAAAAACTTTAAAAAAAAGTATGGAGTGAAAACAGTGGATAGATTTGGAAATCGAAATGGAATGGCAAGTCGCCAACACAACGAACAAGCAACATACAACAAATGTTCACGCTTGATTAGTTTATAGTCTTCATCTTCAATTCTTCAAGTTTGATTTTTTCACGTCAAAATGCCACCCGTCAAACCAAAACCATTTAAGTTAGTTAAACAATTAAAAGATGAAATAAGGTGAATGTTTAATGTTGAAATGTGGACTGGATACTTAGATAGTACTTAGATGTTTGATTTCTTAGATTCATTGATTCAGCAGTTGAATACTTGCATGATGATGAAATTTTGATTGTTAAATTTTACTTGTTTGAACTTTGATGAATGATGATTAATAATTTTGGATTTTGATTTGTTTATAGAAAATAAGTAAATATGCCTCCTAAAAGCAAACTCATGCATTAAAAACATGTGTGGAGAAGAATTCAATATTGATATTAATGAGTTTTATGAAAAGTTGTAGTTGTTTGAGACATTTTTATCTACTAGTATTGCGAGCCCTCTTGAAGCTTTAAGCAATTTGAAGCAACTTGGTTTTTTTCCGAATACATTAGTTGCATATAGAGTGTTGTTAACTCTACCGGTACCAGAGACTTAGGCGGGAAGAAGTTTTTCCAAGTTCCAGTTGTTGAAGTCCTACTTGAGGTCTACGATGTCCCAAGATGGACTTAAAGGGTTGCCGATTAATGCAACTGAAAATGATATATTAGAGGGTGTGAATTATCAAGACTTGATCAGGAAATTTGCCTCAAAAAACGTTAAGAGAGCGGTTCGTTCGGTTAGGTAAGTATAGTAAAACTTCTATAAATTAATAATGTTGGAAACAAGATAGTTTATTAATTTAACATTATTATATCGATAACTTAATAGTTTATTAATTTAAAGAAGTTTACGTGTGACCATTCAAAATCCGGTCAATGACTAAGTTGAAGACGATTTAATAGCTTTGAACAGGTTATTCGAAAAGAAGATTACAGGCGGTAATAATCGTTACAACTTTTTTGTTGCAGTACGAGTAGTAGAAATTTATACTCAAGAACTCTAATACAAAGTAAAATGTCTAAAAGTACATACTCATTTATGTTATAAGTTCAAAATATCTACAAAGAGGATTATATCAATTATCCCAACCAAAAGCCACGCCAAAAAATACAGAATCAAATGATTAAAATTTAACATATCAAATGACCTTGACCGCAACAAAGTAGTAACCATTAGTCAAACCGGGCTCAGAGTTTTGAAATCAAGGATTACACATTTAGAAGTGTAACGTTCTATCTCTAGATGGTAGATCGGAGATCATCGCAGTCATGCACCGACGATTAGGATATCCGATCTAATGAAATCACACACATCGATCATCATATACCACCAAAAACCATTTGCATCATCTGTCATCCACCGTCACTGTTCATCATCGATTGAAGAAACAAAAAACAATAATGAGGCGGTCGGAAAAGATGACGATAGTCAGTGGCGGAGCCAGCCCGAAAATTCAGGGGTAGCCTGAAAAAAAAAATTCTCGGACGTTCATACAGTAATAAAAATAACACCACAAAAGTATAAAAATACATAATATATTTATCTCCTTTGTTCTTTCATAGCTTAAAATCAAAGATTCAGGGGTATCCTTTTAATTGTTTAGGGGTATCCTTATACATAAAACCGAAGAATATATATATTTTTTACACTTCGAAACGAAATTTCAGCCGTAGCCCGGGCTACCCCTGGAATGGGCATACATCCGCCCCTGACGATAGTGACAAAACGACACCCGCTTAAGCGCTGGTAAAGACACTGAAAGAAAACCAAACATAGACCCCTAAGCCACTCATATAAACATCTCTACATTTCATGCATTGAGAATATGGAAACATTTTGCTGGACCCCGTAAGCCACACATACATAATTTGTATATTCATGCATTAAGCACATGTACTTCAAATGCTACTGTTTATTTTCGTTTGTTTGTTAATAAAAGAAGAATATTCAAGTCTAATGATAAAAATAAATACAAAATATAAAATTACAAAAAGTATTATTAGGTGCATGAATTAGTAGGTTAAATACCAATGTCCAAGAGTGGGTCTTTTAAGGAGTGTGATCATGACCCACTTATTATTTTTTTTGTTAATGGTGTAAATTTTAGGTTTGGTAGTTTAAAAATATCATACCTATTTTAAATTCTAAGATTTTTTAGTCTTACCAACACAATCCATAAAAATTCGACAGTGGATAAATCCGATGAAACTCGGTAGTGTTTTAGAGGCTGTTTGTTTTACCTTTTAATTGTTCAGTTTAGTGTTTAGTCATTTATCATTCAAAGTGTTTGTTTCATAAAAAAATAGTCTATGAATGGTTCAGTTAAGTGCTGAATGGTTAAGAGTCAAAGAGATGCTGAATGAAATTGAATGTAGCATATACCAACTTTACCCTTATCTGAAGTTCAACCCCAACATCCCTCACATTGATTAAACCTCTTAAAAACTATATTGTATATCTCTCTACTAGTCACTTACAGTAGAACCTCTATAATTTAATACACGATAAATTAATAGTCTCGATAATATTAATATATAATTTGTCCGGTCCCAACTTGGGACCAGTACAAAAATGGATCTCAATCGTCAGCTTTTTTGAAATTCTAATGAAATTCTAATATATTAGTCCTGGAGAAACTATAAATTAATAATTACAAAAATATTCAAAAATTCTATGATTGTCTTGTAAAAACTAATCTATAGTCAGTTGTTTTTTTGTGAGCTTTAAATTTATATTGGGTTCGTATTAATCTCCTCATTGTACTTAAGAGTTGAGGGCCTATATTCTCGTATTGCAACAAAAAGTTGTGAAGAGTTGTTAGCACTTGCAATGCTTCTTTCCAAGTGATCAGTTCTAAAGGTACTCAGCTTGACAAGTTTATTAATGTGTGAATGTACATGAGAATTTTGAAGGTCATTGTTTATGTTTTATTAAACTGAATGGTGATGAAAATTTTGAAGGTCGATCATTTAATTTGTTAATTACACACGAATATAAGTCAACTTTTGAAATTAATAATTGAATAAAGTGAAATTTGAGTACCCGAGTTATACTCCAACTTACACTATGAGTACCCAAGTTTTAATTTTAGCCAATTGAGTACCTAACATTTCTGATTTTCACAATTTGAGTACCTATGACTAACAAATGTTAGTTGAGTGTTAACTCATAGGGCTATTTTGGTCATTTCCTATCTAATGTTAGGGTTTAATTAATAATTTTATTTTTAAAAGTCTTGTTAACAATAAACAAGTAGATCGACGTTTTTTATACCCGAAAATCTATGTTTCACACGCTCGAACATCAAATAGATGCTTCGAACAATCAGCTTCTATCTGATTTTCGAAGCATGTGAAACGTATATTTTAGGGTTTAGAAAACTTCGTTCTATTTGTTTATTGTTAGTGAGACAACAAAAACTAAAATTACTAATGGAACCATAACATTGTATAAGAAATAACCAGAATAATATGAGTTAACATTTAACTAACATCTGTTAGATCTAGATACTCAAACTGTGAAATTCAAAAAGGTTAGGTACTCAATTTGGCTAAAATTAAAACTTAGGTACTCATAGTGCAAATTGAAGTATAGCTCAGGTACTCAAATTACTTAAATTGCATTTTATTCTTAATAATTTAATAATATATCGATAAAAATTTATAGAGGTACTGCTGTGTTAAACTTATAAATATTTATTACATTAAGCAACCAAAAAAAGTCACAAAAAGCTACTCTTTACGAGTAAATAATTACGCGGGACGACTTTTCAACAAACAATACAATACTCGATCGGACGAACCACCGGTGGTCAAAGCATCGTCGCCGGCAGATTCAAATCAAACATTAAACACTTTTTCTCTCGATCCTCCTCCTTCACATCCGACGCTTTAAATCCAATGAAGTTGAAATTCATCTTGGCTTTCTCACCGCGGAGTCTGAAAGCCGCTTCGTCGTAAGCTCTAGCGGCTTCCTCCGCGGTGTCGAATGTGCCTAGCCACACCCGTGTTTTCTTCCACGGGTCGCGTATCTCCGCGGCGTAGCGTCCCCATAGACGCTTACGAACGCCGCGGTAGTGAAATTCTTTTCGCCCCGGTGGTTTGGTGGATGTGTCGTCGGAGAATTTAGTTCCGGTTTGGCGGTGTAGGTTGTTGATAGTCATCGGTGATCGAGTAGAGAAAATGAGTGATAGGTTTGTTTTGTTTTGTTTGGTTTGGTTTGGTTTCGACATACGTGTATTTATACTACGGTTGGTGATCATGACTTGATCGTTGGAGGCTGGTGGTTATATTTTTAGTTTTAGTCCTTCGACTTATTGTACTTTTCTTTAAGAAAAGAGAATTTAAACAAAGTTGAATTTTGACTATCAACCGTTAATGATTCTAATTTAAAGAATCTTTGTATTGGTTATAACTATTTTGTATTAATGGTTTTACCGTTACGTTTACTTGACACTGTTAATTTTTTTATGTGACTTCTAAAATGATAAATTAACGAGTGACATAGGAAATAATAGGTAAGATTTTAAAGGACCAGCTTTAATTTATTTAATATTAGGTTTAATGCCTGTATAGACATACGGATTGAATAAAACAAATGATCCAGAGAAATTATGACTGAAAATGAAATGTAAAAATCTAAACTATTATAATAAAAATCAACATTGGAAACTGTTGGAATTCAAAATTACTCGTCGATGTTCAGTTATTCAATAATTCGTTGATTTTTCAACAAAAATATCATTTATTTTAAAATGCAGAGAATTTGATTTTGCATTGTTTTTAAAATTATTTTTGTTTTAAAATGTTTGCCCCCCAAAATCTCCCCCCTCATTTTTCCCACCTAAATTTGTCCTCTAAAAACTTTAATTTATTAGGTAGATCACCTTGTAATAAATGTGCGAATATAAATTTTATGGCTGAAGAAATTTGAAGTTCGATGGTCGCGGGGGGTATTAATGTTTGTAGGATTTAAACTCTTAGCCTGTACAATATTACCGTATAAATTTATAATACACAAAAAACTATTGAATCTTGTAAAATTTTTTATTTATATCTACATCTAACTACATCTTCAACTGCCTTTTATAAAATAAAATAGGTGTGGTTGAGCAATTGGCTCAAAGATACATAACTCCTGAGGGTCATTGATCAAGTAGTTAGCTTGGGATCAAATCTTGTTGTCAGAAAAAAAAAAATTTGGGAAGTCAAGGTGTTTTACGAGCCAGACGATTGTTTGTTGAATCAACTATGTGGCTATGACCGTCAAACTAGCAGTCTAGCAATGAATGGTTGCATTTCCGTTTGAGGGTCGATTACATGCACTGTGAAGAGACATGACAGTAAGCCATTTCTCGCCACAGTTCTAAAAGTTAAAAACTAAAATAACATTTTTTTTACTAATAAGACTTATATTCACAATTCTTTCAAACTAAATTTAAAACCGGGTCGTGCGATGCAGCAGCTGGATCACACGGCTGGGTCTTGTGTATGTGACTTTATTACACAGGTTGATAATTTTTTTTTTCATATCTGGCACATTACGGTGTAAAATCGTATGATAACTAAGTAAAAGCCGAATGATAAAAATTGTGAATTTGTCAAAATAAAGTATGAGTAAAAGTTCTAAATTTGGCAAAGTCATCATGAGCCAAAATAGCAAGGATTCAAAATCGAATATTAAAGACGCAAATATATCAAAGTTGATATAAATGACTAAACTTGTAAACATAATAAAAATAAAACACTAAAAGACTAAAATGTTATAAAGGGCAAACTTATAATTTACAAGTTCTCACCGACATTATAAATTAAAAGTTTAAGAAATACAATTTCAAAAGTTTTTAGACTAACCCAAGTTAACTTAATTATATTAAGGGGTTGTTTGACAGCATCTGAATGGATAAGTGCTGAATCAATAAGAGGTCTGAACCATTAAGTGCTGAATCATTGAATTAATAAGAGGTCTAAACCATTAAGAGCTAGTATATTGTTTAACTATTTAAAGGCAAATGTCTGACCAATTCAAATAATAGCTCTTAACCATTCAGAGGCAAATGTCTTAACCATTAAGACATCTGCTCGCGAAACAAACAGCCTGAACCATTCAGATATCTGAACCATTAAGAGACTGAAACAAACAACCCCTAACACTTTTATTAACATACTCAACCGATATATATGATTCGGTTTGATTTTTGATATGTTAAATGTGAAGTGTATTTATGTTTTTAGAAAAGATAATAACAAAGTGTAGTGGCTGAAAATGTTTTGTTGACACTAGAGCGTGTAACCGGTAACGTGTTTGGTAAAGTCATGCATGTATGAAACCAATCATGGTCTTCATATAGTCAAAACCGTCGTACTCATTAAGAGATCGATCGAGTAAATCAGTATGACTTTTTTTAACAAACAAACAAACACTTATTTAATGCTTATTTTACGGCCTTTTGGATTTAGCTTTTGAAAATTGTATAATGAGTGGAATAATAAGTTAATAAAACCTTGGTGTAGTATGATCATATCATATAAATTAAAATAAAGAACTTATGTCCTTCTGGTGTTCACTAGTGACAACAAAGAATTTCATAACTTAAATAAAATAAAGAACTTGAAGTCTCAACAAGAGATATAAGTGTACTAACGAGCTAACTTTTTTTTAACACAATTCGATTTCGATATGTGTCACGCGTTACGGTATCATCCTCACTTTTTACTTTGTTAGACAAATTATTTGATGCTTGCATGACGGGACACGGCGTATTTATGTATTCGTTACACATGTTATGTTAGTGATAATAACGTGGTAGGTATAGTTGGAAGATTGTATTATGTATACGTTGTGGCAACACGATCTCTTTTTTACCTCGTTACAAGCATTATGCAACGCTCACATGACAGAACACGACATGTTTGTAACTTCATTACAAACGTTATGTTCGTGACAATAACTTCGTTAGGTGTGGATAAACTTACCAATTGAAAGTTGAAACCGGTCCATTCAATAGTGCCTTTTAGTTTTTTGGCAAACTTACCAAAAACACGTTTTTTTGTAAATGACAGGTTTCATTTTTTATCTTCAAAAAACACGCAAAACATCATTTATGTTAACGTTTTATAGCAAAGTTGGTACTTTGAAGGCAACAAAGCTAAATTTAGAATAATTAGAGAGAATAAACTAAGTCTATGATATCTTCGAACAATATATGTTCCTTGAGATTATTTTAAATTAATTTGTGAGTATAAGTTTAGTACTTTGATTATTAAATGTTGGGATAGGGGCACAAAACAAATCATTTTGATGGGCGATAGATAGACGCGGTTTGGTTGAAAGTTAAGGTGGCGGAATGGTTTTGGATCTTCTAAATTTTGGAAGTGACCACGCGTTGAAAAACACGGTGGCTACATTCACACAAGATGAGTATCATAACAACTAACAATAAATTGTTTATTTGGGATTTTATATTAACCAAAACTATATAAAAATAAATGATGCATATCATCAAAAACTATGTTTTTTAACGGAAAATTAGTAGTTATTAGTTAATATATCTAAATCTGTATTTTATACTCTTTTGCTCGGATTTAAATTTAGGATTTTGCAAAACTTTCGACTTTCTCATATCGACTACACCAAAAGATCATTGACATCATTAAAACTATCGAAACATAAAAAAATTTCACACAAAGCTTTTAAAACTATTAACGTGATACACAGAGGGTTAGATTAATACGAACCTTCCTTTTATCACAAGATGCTGACTTATCAGAACATAACAGCATGATCAAAATAAATATATGAAAAACTAGTATTATTAATGGGTCGTGCAATGTGCCGGACGAGTCTTTAGTTGACACATTTTTTATTTCGACATGACGTGCGATGTGTCGGTAGCATCGTGTTAATGAATCCGTTACACGCGTTACAACTGTGACACTATGATTTTGATCCGTGTTGAGCGTTACGTAGAAACCGCCGTGTTGTTACACATGACATAGTAGTGACATTAACGTATGATGTCTACGCACGACACGACACTTTTGTAACTGAGATAAAAAATAGTATTACGTTTCACACGTTCCGATATAAGATTGTTAAAATACTGTAACAAACAAAAATGCAAAAATAAAACAAAAATGCCAAAATAGCAAAGAATTAAAAACAAAAGAAATAAATTCTATCAATAATAACAATGAATATAAACATATAAGAAAAAAATTAAGTAGTGTCATGTATAAATAAATGAAGTTAAAAATGTATATATGTTAAGATAGTGAGTCAAATTGATAATTAACGTGAGTAAAAAAATGATAAAATCATGTGTATAAGGACCTGTAAACAAATAGTTGGAAGATAAATCACCCTGCCTGCCACAATTGTTCACCAACACGAGCAGCCGTATCTTTATCTCCCGCTCATTATTCGTTCACCAAAACAACTTCACTATAACACTCTCGTAAGTTCATTTTCAACTATCATATCATTCATACTCTCAGTTCATGCCGATTTTATATGTAATTACGTACTTACTTTGTTATCCCCGTTTTCTGTGATTGATATGATTTATTAGATCTAAACCCTAAATGCATTGCTGTGTTATACGATTTTGATTAGTTGGTGTTGTTTTAGGGTTAGGGTTCGTGTAATTACTTTGAAAATCAACAAGCCATGCTTGCTTAGGGTTTTAGGGGATTTGTGTTTTTTAGTTGTTGAAGGTGAACTAGTGAGTTGCATAACTAGGTTAGAAACATGTGTATTATATGAGTTGTGTTAGGTTTTGATTCATAATTGATTATAAGAAGATTTATCTAAAATGAATTGTGTTAGGTTTTGATTCATAATTGATTTATGTTTGTATGTATTTTGTTGTGAGATACTTAAGGGTATGAGATAGCTTTTATTTTTTGAACCACGGGCGTGAGTTAACTGATTTTACTTGTTAGAGTTTGTAGAACATGGCAGAAGATGGCAATAATGTACATGGAACCGAGGCATTGCCTGAGAATTCGATTCCAGTTGAAGGTCAAGTTTTGGAGAATGAAAACGAGGAAGAACATGGTGGTGATATTGTAGAGAATCAAGATAACGAGGAAGAACATGGTGGTGATATTGTAGAGAATCAAGATAACGAGGAAGAAGAACAAGGTGATGGTACTGAGGTGGAGGAGGGTGGTGCTGTTGCAGAAGGTGTTGTGGAACCAAAATGGCCTGGGTGGCCTGGAGAGAATGTTTTCAGGATTTTGGTCCCTGTGCACAAAGTCGGTGGCATCATTGGCCGTAAGGGAGAGTACATCAAGAAAACTTGTGAAGAAACACGTGCTCGCATTAAAGTTCTTGATGGTCCTCCTGGTACTAATGAAAGAGCTGTAAGTCTCTTACAAAATATATTAGGTTTTGGTATTTTTTTAGGTTTCCTCGTGTTATTTGTTGACCGATTTGTTTTATTCTATGACTCTATGAGTGATATACGTATCTCCTAGTGGGATTTGATTAGACATTAGTTTTGAAGTGAAACTACTAACACAATAACACTGTCAAACGATATTGACAAATGAAACTTTAAGTGGGTTTGTTAAAATAATGTGTCATAACAAAATGCAGATGTAGCTATCAACTATAAGAAACTGAGATATAACAAAATTAAAATGTAACAGCAAAGAGAAACACATGAAATTAGTGAAGGCTACAGCTATCAACACCTAACAAAAAAATCATTTAAATCTAAAGAAGTTTATGTTATCCCAATAACTTAAATGAATGTGTGCAGGTTCTCTGAATTTATGGCAACGTTACAATTGTCAAAGTGATTCCATTTGAGGGGCCTAGGATCCAGTTGCACTTCAGCAGTTATCGAGAAGCATGTACGTTACCTTGTAACTTCATAACTGGATGGATTGATGTCAAACAAGTCAAACGAGTAAACAGGAACCATAGAACATGATGTTATGTATAATAAGAGTACACTTAAAAGTTAAAAATAAATAAAAGATAAAACATGGTACATGTAAAGCTAAGGATAAAAACCATCTTGAACGGTAAAGTTGTGAACTTGTGATAGATTTCTTTGTGTTTTCTACTCTATGAAAAAGGTTAAACATCCAAACGATCAAACATATTAACTACTATTCATTTTAGTCTAAAAAGCATACTCTATAATGTTTAATAAACACAATAAAAGTTAATTGCACTATAACTATATAAGAAGAAGCAATACATTAGTACAGCAAGCTGCACGATTAACATGAAGGGTGAAACAACCATTTGTATAACATTATGCATGCTTTACACTATTTGATTCATGACATAACACACAGTTCTTAAGAATTCACACATTGACATACCAGAAAAATTCATTGCTATTGCCATATGACATGAATCGAAGCTTCTTATTCTTACCAACTTTTTGGTTGCTGCTTTCTGTCTTCTTAATACCAATCGTGCTTACCATTTCTGTTAATGTTTTTTCCTGATGGAACAATTGGGTGGCTGGTTATTAAGTTACAAGTTCATTGTCTTATTAATTCTCTCAGTGTGATTTTTATTAGTCAAGGGTTTTGTGATTATGTGCTGTTACTAAATAAGTGAATTTTTTTTTGCTAGGTGTTGATATCTGCTAAGGAAGAACCAGATGTTTCTATTCCCCCTGCAATGGATGGCTTGCTGAAGGTTCATCAACGTGTCGTTGATGCTGACAAGGACTCTCCACATGCCCCACCTGGCGGCCCTGCTTCCATTTCCACAAGGCTATTGGTGGCAGGTGCACAAGGTGGAACCTTGATAGGGAAGCAGGGTGCCACCATAAAGACCATTCAAGATGCTTCAAATTGTAAAATCCGGGTTGTAGGAGGTGACATTAGAGAGAATATTGTTTTCATTTTCGTTTTTTGGTTGATTTTTGTCTCATCCACTCAATTTGACCCACTAAAACTCGTTAGTTTTAGAAATAGCAAAAAAGAAAGTGGGTTGAAATGTTGAATGTCATCCGAACTCCCAAAGGGTGTAATTTTTGTAATCGAATTTGAAACATTAATGACCTCAAAAAGTCACCTGTATATAAATCTCTCAAATTATTCAACAGCATATTTTTTGTAATTAAATTTGAAACATCAATTACTTACACAAAAACTTCAAATATTGGATGAAACTTTGAACCTGCATGACGTTTTGGCCTGTTACCACCCACTCCTTTTGTTAACTCTAGCTCTTTTATTCAGATGGTAATTGGTGTGGTCTAATTTAATGTAAATCTGCAGAAAACCTCCCAATTTTTGCTCTGCCTGATGATAATGTTGTTGAGATACATGGGGAGCCTACTGGTGTGCGCAAGGCTTTGGAACTCATCGCAACTCATCTAAGAAAGTTTTTGGTGGACCGAAGTGTTATTGGTATATTTGAGACACAAGTAAGTTCTATTGAATAGTATATTTGTAGTCAAGGACCCAAGGTTTTGGTGCTATAGATTATCTAATCTCAATATTCTTTAAGAGGTGTTCGAGTCTATATTTTTAGAAGTGATTACTGTGAAAAAGTTAGAATAAAGTAGTCAGTTACCAAAACTGAGATTGTTATACGCGGACACGCGGTAATTGGATGTGCATTATGAAAGTGATTATGTGATTTTAGTAATCGGAATCAGATATTTAGCAGTAATGCAATGGAAAACAGTGTTTGAAGTTTCAATAATCACAAAATCAGTTGCGTGAGTGTTTTGCATTGTCTGATTATCTAAATGATTAATTGAGAAATTTGTGAAGACCAAAAATGAAGTTATTGTGAAGACAAGGTATAGTTTTCAAAAGGAAGTAAAAGTCTGGCAAATTTGGGTTAAAAGAGGTAAATAAGTAATTACTTCTTTAAACTGATCATTAGATCCCTAATCAAATGGGTAATAGTATTTAATCTGTTTTGTTCCAACTCGTATGAAACTACTTATTTAAACTGATCATTAGATCCCTAATCAAATAGCCGGTTCAAAACACACTACATTGATTCATAGAATTACTTCTTTACCCATTAAACCAATTCTGATTATTTTGATTCGAATTTGTAAAATAAGCCTGTCTTTTGTTAATGACTAACCTTTCTTATCATTTGACAGATGCAAATGCCTGCTCGTGCGAATCAGGAGATGCCACCTTCCCAACCATGGGGAGCTCCATCACCTCATGGTTTCCCAAGTGGCAGGCCTGGTTTTGGTTCAGGGTTTGGACCCAGTCATTTCATGCCACCTCAGCACCTATTTGACAACTACTATCCACATGTAGACATGCCTCCAATGGATAAACAGTCTCGTCAGGGTCCGCCTTCTTATGGTAGGGATCCAACTACAGGACCACCTCACACTTCAAGTGCGCAGTCACAACAGTCTATGGTCACAAAGGTATCAGTTTTTTATGCCCAAAATGAACTAATAAACAGTTAGCATGATAAACAGAATTTACAAAAGTTAATCACTTTTTTCTCCAAGCTGAGTTATTTGTAAGTAAATGGGCTGAAATTACTGGCTCTAATATATTTGTTACTATACGTAGAGTTGGCATTTACAAGACATTCCATTTTGATCTGTTGGCCCAGGTCCTAATTTGAAGTTTTCAAAGCATTATATACTTTTACATATATCCCAATCCATGCATTTCATTTTTCACCTCTAAATCCAATCATCTTCTTTTATGAGTTTATAATAATCACATATTTACATGTAGGTGTCACAGAACATGCAAATCCCTCTTTCGTATGCTGATGCAGTAATTGGTACTTCAGGAACAAATATTAGCTATATCAGACGGGCCAGTGGTGCAACCATTGCAGTTCAAGAAACAAGGGGCGTTCCTGATGAAATGACTGTTGAGATCAACGGGTCAGCTTCACAAGTTCAGACAGCTCAACAGTTGATACAGGTATTATTTTGTAGTTCTTTCTAGAGGTTAAAAGGGGATAGGTTTTTGGTGCAGGTCGAAATGGTTTGCGTTGGCTTGACCCATAACGCATTTTCTCCACAGATATAGTTTTTTTTAATAAATAGATAATGTGTCACATAGTCTCTTTAATAAAAAAACTACATTTTTGGTGATTCTCAGCCAATTCAACCATTTGACTCGTTAGATATGAAACATAAACTGAAATCTGAATGAACCTATTCATAAATAAACGGACCGTTGACTGTTATTGACTACTGTCTGTATGTTTATGTATTTTCATTTGGTGGGTTGTTAATGATGATGGTTTTGTAATGATTCAGAACTTTGTTGCCGAAGCTGCAAGTGCAGCTCAGAATTCCACTGCTCAGCCACCTACCCAGACCCAAGGAGGCTATAACGCCTCGTATCCTGGCCATGCTTCTTCTTACCAATCTCAACCCCCTGCGGGCACCCACGCACCGCCTGCTGCTGACTATGGTGGGGCAGTGTACGGAGGTAGTTACGGCTATTAAAGACTGAAATGCCATTGTGCATGAATGGTTAGATTGGAGGAGGGTAATGTTGTAACAAGAAATAGTTAGGTCTTTCAACATATTGGTTCGTTGCCTTTTTGTTTCTTGATCTTAGTTGTGCAACCATGTGTCCTGGATAATGTTTTGAGACACTGAAAATGAGAATGATTTTTTAAACCAATGAGAATTAGTTGGGCCCCTACTCTTATTTCTAATATCGCAATCTGAATGTCAGTTTCAACTTACAAAAAACAAGGCTTCTTTAATCCTATCAAGTACCAATCATGGCACTATATATAGAGTGATGGCAGTGACACCAGTACACAGTTGACCCTCAAGAGGTCCACAGACTCACATGTCAAAACCAACGAGTCATAATGAGTCGTTTTTGTTTAGGTCAGAGTAAGTTTTGGCAAATTATGGAGGTGCTAGAACTGGCCGTTTTAGAAAATGGAATTTGTAGCGTTCTTTTGTACACGGTTTGGGTTATTCCGACCATTAACAGAACTAAAGAACTTAAGTGTCCTTTTGTATTCACAAGGGGTTTTTATTAAAAGAACATAAAATTATGAGTAAATTGCAATTTTGGTCCCTGTATTTTGATACCACTAGGCTAGGCTACAAGCCTTTTACTATGCGCATGTAAATGACAAAGGTGTACAATGGGCAAGCATATTCTAATAGAATGACAAAAAGTTGAAAACAAAGCAATGCTTTAGAGATAACTCAATTTTAATGCTACAACTAGTCGTATGATGCCTCAGCTATGTTTGTCACTTCTCATTTCGCCTAACATACAAAAACAAATACATTCAAGACTAAACAAACAATTGAGTTATGACAGAAATGGTGATTTATAGGGTTATGTCAGGTCTAGAATGTTGGTCAGCTGCTAATTCATGGAGTCTGCTGATAACTTTGTGAGCTACATCACAATATGCTTTTGAAACAGCAGATGCTGGTCGAGATACAACCACAGGGACGCCTTCATCAGAGCCACTTCTGATCTCTTCCTCCAGTGGTATCTAAAACCATGATGCATCGTAACTAGTTAGTAACATAATGGCAAAAAAAGATGGTCAACACAAGTTGGTCAAAGAGTAACATCGTACTTCACCAACAAATCCCAGTCCCATTTCATCGGCTGTTTTACGTGCTCCACCTTTTCCAAAAATGTAAGAAGGTTTGCTGCAGTGTGGACATTTGAAGTAGCTCATGTTCTCTATGACTCCCAATATCTGCAAATTAAATATACATCTTATTAAATGCTAAAACATTGTTTTTGACAATATGACAAAATAGGTAAACAAAATAAATTGGCTAAAAAATCCAAATTGTTTAAAAAAAGCCCAAAGTGTAATAAAACGGTTACAAATTCCTAAAACCTATTATTCACCTACCCAACACATTCACTAAGTCACATAAAGTACGATCTTATTCTTAAAGAAGAGTGAATAGTTAATGGCTATTGCCTCTGCATGTAGTTTTTGAGTGGGTTATCAGCAACAAAAAATATAAAATAATGCGCGAATGCTTCTTAAAGTGCATAAAGACATGGAAACTATCATACCGGAACAGAAACTTTGGAGAACATTTTGACTCCTCTTCGAGCATCCATTAATGCAACATCTTGAGGAGTTGATACAATTAAGGCTCCTACAACCAAACAGCAAATGACACCATGTTAAAAATATAACAATTTAAACCTTCAAAATATTTTTACAACAAAAGAAGCTAGTGTATAAAAGAATATAAAATTTGGTATCAAGTTTATACTTCATATACCTGATAACTGCAGCCTTTGTGACATAGAGATTTGAGCATCACCGGTGCCAGGTGGCATATCCACCACAAGAATATCTAACTGGCCCCACTCAACTCCTCTCGTCATTTGCTCAAGAGCTTTCATCACCTGCAAACAGTAGATTTTAACATTTAGATGTGGCAATTTTGACCTGTTTATCTACAAACAGTCTGATTTGGGCAAAGTTTCATCTCCAACCCAAACTAAATAATGGTCTGTTCTGAGCCCAGCCAATCACCCCAACTCGCCCGACCAACCATTCAATCTAATGAACAAGAAGGTAACATTAAAAATACCATATGTAAACACTTACCATAGGACCTCTCCACACAATCGGAGCGTCTTTCTCAACAAGTGATCCCATTGATATACACTTGACTCCATGGTTTTCAATCGGAATCATTTTGTTTCCTGCATAAAAAAATTTTAACATATAAAAAAATCCGAACACGTATTGCAGTCATAATCAGAAAAGGTTTTAACAAAGAATGTTTAGGGATGCAATCATCTACTTCATTTAGTTTCCCCCTTATTAAGTTAAGTAACCTTCTAAATTACTTCAAGTGATTTGCGGCTTTGTGTTATTTATCAAGGTCGACAAGGTTCCTTCATAAGTCATATGAAAAGTGATCACATGCTTTAAGAATATGAAACATCACCTTCACTTACGTCAGGCTTCCCATGTAGTTTCATCATCGTAGGAATTGACGGTCCATATACATCAGCATCGAGCAATCCAACACGAAGCTGACACATATTAGCTAATGAAACAGCCAAGTTGACTGAAAATACAAAGTCAACAACCTACTAATTATAACTTCATCAACATACAAACACCCCAAATAAACTTCACATCCAACAAACAATCATCATAACAATCACATAATGAAAGATCATTCAAATCTCCAACCACCCATTATCAAAATTTCAGACATCGGCTAAATCTTTTGCTAATTCCGATTCTTTTAAACGGAGGGCAATTTGGGCTTAGCGATAGCACAGTTATCCATACATCAGGAGGAGACCAACTAGCTTGTAAACTCGCTGACTTGCAAGATTTTATCGCTAGTGAGATTTAAACTTATGACTTTAAGGCTATAGAGCTTTTCAGTACATACACACCAGCAGATGACAGTGAACCAAATGGTCACATATTTTTTTATAAAATTTTCTGATCATGGCAAAAAACAACTAAAATTGGGGAAGCAAGATTAGACCTTAAAATGTGAAATTGACCTTAAAATTATGAGGCTTATTATACCTAACTTGGAACCTAAATCAACTATCTAACAAAAAAACAAGAAATTTGAAGTAGTATTATTACCAGCAGTAGTTGATTTGCCAACACCACCTTTACCAGAAGCAACAGCTATAATATCTTTAACCCCTTCAATTCTCAGGCTTCGAACATTGAAACTGTTGTTGTTCTCTGCACTTGAAGCATAGGTTTTGAAAGCTCCAAGCTTTTTCTTTATTTGGCAAAAAAAGAAGAAATTGTTAAATGAAATCAAGAAATTGGATGGAAGAACGAACGAACGATGCTTACAGTTGTAATGTTGAAGAATCGATTCATGGGTGTTGTTATCAATTTGATTGATCGCGTATTGATTTTTGGGGATTTCAACAAGGGAAATTGTTGGTTTCAAGAGTCGGGTTTGGGTCAACCCGAATTGTTTTAACTTTCCGGATTTTGTTTTCGGGAGATGTGAAATGACTAATTGTTCATACGTTTTAATGATTCATCATTTAATTGTTTAGACGGTTTGTTTCACGGATAGGTGTCTGAATATTTATGACATTATGGTTAAGCATTATACAGAGTCTGAATGGTTAAAAGTTATTATTTGAACTTTTCAGACATTTGCCTTTAAGTAGTTAACAATATACTAGTTCTTAATGGTTTAAACATCTTATTGATCCATCACTTAATGGTTCAGACCTTTTAATAGTTGAGCACTTATCAACTTAGATGCTACCAAACAGTCCCTAACTAGTAACAAATGTGAATTGTAACAATGCATTTGTCATGCCTAGGATATTACAATGCATTCACGTTGATAGTAACAAATGACTAACTAGTGACAAGTGTGAAATGTTAGTGTTTATAGAATCTAATTTGGCCAGTAATATGTTTGAATGTGGAACGTTTCTATTTAATTCGTCTGTTATCGATTGAACCAGTAAACTGGACTGGATGGTGAGAGTGTCTGACTGTTTTTTTTGGTGAAAATCTATTTGTTGATTAGTTTAGTAATTCATAATGTAAGTTTTAAGTTTCATCTACTTAAGGGTTCATATTGTGTTAAAAAAGTGTAAATTCATAAAAAAATATTGTGTTTTGTATATTGTTTTAAAATAGATACACAAATAATTTAATGTTTCCTTATATATGGCGTAACTTAGTTCTTAAATTTGGTTCGATAAGACCAGAGTGACCAGTAAACCATTAGGACGATTAGTTTACTATCTGGTCCGGTTATGGAAACATCGGCTAAATGTTTTAAAGAACACATTACTCAAAAGGTGCCTAAACTTAGTGCTTTTTTTTGCTACTTTCGGATTATCTTTAAATTGTTTTATAGCGATAAAAAAGAAGATATATGATACAGGTGTTTATGCTTTTTAGCATGTAAATGGTTAAGAGCGTTTGTTATTACATTAAGAATATCAGGCGATGATACATACAAAGAATAAGAGTGCACTAACCGTTTTGTGGTTTGACATAGTAAAGTCACTAGTTTAGTGCCCGCGCTACGTTCGGGAACATAACATTCAAGTGATGCTTTTAAGGATATTCATGAACGTTCCAATAAGTTTTGAAACAAAACCGTGGTAAACCGGAATACGAAATATATTTTTAAAAATTAAATTTTTAGTATAGCAATATTATACTCAAATTAAAGAGAATAAAATGCTCAGTTTTATGGCGTATTTTTTTTTAAATCCATATAAAAAAGTTATGTATATTTATAAAACACTGAGGTCTTTAATTGTATATTATTATTAATTTTATCCATAAGTTTTATTTTCACACCCTATCAAATATAAACCGGCTCATCTACACCCCTTGTAGTAGAGGGTTAAAAGTATAAATACTTTTAAATTTTTCAGAATTCTTATATACATATTTTAAATAAAAAAATTATTATTATGAGATAATCTCTCAAATGATGCCACATAAGCCAAAAGCTTTAAAATGATGCCACATAAGCTTTTGGGGTTTTACTATATTATATAAAGATTGGTGGATTAAAGTAGCCGTTGCCACATGCGCTCAACGACATTTGACCACCAAAATTTTCTCTTTAGAGTTTTACTTGGGTATTTATTTTATCATCATGTGTTTATATCAATATCCTTATATATTTATATGTATACATATATATAGAACTAGGTTTAACACCCGTGTGTTACACACGGGTTAAATAATAATATTTATAAAAAAATATAATCATTATCTTTAAAGATTTGTAATTTGTAGATATTTAATATTTAAAAATATTGCTTCATCAACTCATTGCATGAGACTTAATATTTCCTTCTCAAACTTCCTATTATGGATTAAAAAAATTTCCCTTCAAAAGTTACCCCATAAAACCTTGATTTATTAGATAGACTAGGTTTAATACCCGTTTGTTACACACGGGTTAAATAGTAATATTTATAAAGAAATTATAACCATTATATTTAACAATTTGTAAATATATAACATTTAAGGAGTTGGCTCCATCAACTTGCATGGTGAAAAATTTAGCTAAATTTTACCTCCCAAACTTCCTATTATAGAAAAAAAAATCCCTCTAAAAATTGTCCCTAAAAATTTGATTTATTAGATAGATAACTTAACTAAAAGTCAAAACCATTTGTTGTAGTGACCGGGCGTTAAGATTCACAAGGCTTTGTTTTGATGACTCGTACATAAGTATTTAGCCAACAAAGTACCCATATCAAGACGCTTTTAAAAATTAGCTCGTCATAATGAAAAATCAGAATTTTATAAAATATCATATTTTAAAGGTTGTAAGAGCATTGAAACCTTTAAGTAGATTTGATGGGTTGTATGTTCATGCTTCAACTAGGTACTTTCAATCTCCTGTCCTTACGTAAGAGGATTTTATTCGACTATCACGATGATACAAACAATTTCGTGATTGCATTCGTTGTGCGAACCTTTTTTCATACACGTATTCGCACGAACATTTTTGTCCTTGGTTGAAACGTAAAGGAAACAAACAAACATCATACAAGCATTAAACCACCACTCAACAATACAACCAAATGAAAACATATCTTACATGCCATTAATTAAGAGACCAGAATTGATAACCTAACGAACACTCATGGCAAAAACTGTAAATAAAAAAACGCACGTCACTTTCAAAATCAAACAACAATGCAAGGAAAAAATGAACCAATAAAAACATGCCGCAAAAAAATTAACCAATAAAAAGTTGTCACCACACCTTATCATTTTACTATTCACGAAGTTTGTCTATTAATATATATATATAAATTACTTGTATATTATTACACATACATCAGTTTTTGATAAAATTTATAAATTTATATCATAGTGTAAATAAAAATGAACACCCTTGGACATTTGGTATTTTTAGAACGTTATATTTTGTAAAACAAAATTTGGGAAAGAGTTGAGTAAACCACACTGCACATATCAGTGTGGTTGGTTAGAAAATAAAATGCAAAAATATAGTATTTAAATGTTATGCGTAGTTAAACTCAAGAGTCGTATTTTAAGTTTAATAGTTAATGCTCAAATTGCATGTATATACAATAACATGTGACACGTTTTAATAAATTAAAACTATGATACTTTTTATTCTCGTGGACACATATGACATATCACTTGACCTTAAACTTTTTCGATTGATGAATCGTTTACCCATGTTTATATAATGTTCAATTAAATAAGAATGATACTAATATATCTTTAGCATAAGAAATACATGTCAAACAAAAATTACATAGATGTTACTTTAGTTAAAAATTACATGTTTAACTTATACGGTTTTTGAAGTCTGTTAAAAACATCAAAGAACCAACAACATTAATAAAACTTCTAATCACTTCAATAATAAAAGGATAACAAATTGCTGCAGTGACAACTCTTTTAGCGTCTTTCAAGTAACCGATTTTAACACCTTTAAAGGATGATGTGGTGTGGTGGTAAGCACTTGATTCGCTTCGTGCAAAAGTCCTTCCGGTGAGTTTATGGTTACGAGTTCTCATTGAAAAAGAAAATAACCAAATTTATGATCTAAATGAATCAGACATATTATATCCTAAGACAATGGTATTTTTTTCAACATTATATACAATCTTGTAGCCCATTAGTAAAACTTACATATATATATGGTAACAATACCAGATTAATACAAAAATATGCATTTAGAGACTTACATTGTCAGCAAGTTTTACCAGTATTTTCTTTCCTGGAATGACAAAACAAATATTAAGTTCAGAAACAAACAGACTTTTTGCAACAAGATATGAAAATAAGAAAATATATAAATAAATACCCGTTCTCAGCTCTTTCGCTCTGCATCGCAGCTGCTGCCCCTTTCCAAACGACTGGTGTCTTTGTTAAAAATGGCATGTTTAAGCTGTGCGCGGGGCTCTCACTTTTTAAGCGTCTTGCGCCTAGAGTATTTATTTATACATATGAAGCATGAGATAAGGATAGTGTAAAACAATACATGGATCAAACAGGTGAAGCAATCACAAGTAAAATTTTATAAATTTATGTTAAAATAAATTGTGATCTATACAGTGAGAATAAAACTGTAACCTAGTAATAGTCAATTTTATGATTTATATACAGGGAAGTCAGAAGAGATACCTACTAGGTCAAGCTATATCATCGAAGGCCCCCCTCCTTGTCACTTTCACGGTTTCCAGTTCCTGCACAAACCAACCATGGAGAAATAGAAATAATATATAATGCAGTTTCTTTTGAGTTTTCCAGATTAAACAAAACTGAAAGAAGAGTGACATCTGTAGGTAAAAAACGATACGGAAAGAAAAAAATTTAGGGGAAAATATGGAACTGTGTAGAAACTAGACTGACCTGATTGTTTTTGAGGCACAGAGTGATCATGAACTGTCATTTGAACAGCACCAGTAGTGAGATGAGAAACTGTATCTGGAGTAGTGGAATTAGGAGCTGGGAAAGGAAAATCAGAATCATTTGAGGTAATATCAGAAGTAGACGTAGCATCGCCAAAACCATCTCTAACAATGAACCCAGAAGGTACACTCGAACCGGATGAAGCACATATCATACTTTTTATCTCTGAAAATTGGTCTGACATGCTGTATACCATCCTGAGGCACACTAAATACATGCAGCATTAGTTCAATGTAACCTAAGGCCTTACATTTAGAGAGGCTATGGGGAAGTTTTTTTTTCTTTCTGGAACTAAAACAGCTGTTAAGTGAGTGTAAAAATATAATGCTATATATAGATACTAACATAAAAAGAAAAATTCTCAAGAGTACCCAGAGAAGAGAGAACTTTTCTTTACGACTGATGCTACAGTCATAGTTATCGAAACGAAGGCTTTTTTAAGCGAGGTGCAATGGTTTTAGACTTGTTTTGGGCTAGTTTAGGCTGTTTTAGGTGTATTCCAGGCTTTTCTAGGGCTAGCGTAATTATTTCAGGCCTGTTCAGACAAAATTTGGTCTAAAGTTGGCTTGAATATGCATCTAAGTGCCTGAAAATGAGGATTTTGAAGCGAGGCGACAATGTTGCGCAGGACTGCGCCTAAGGGCCTAGGCGTGCGCCCTGATGGCTTTTGAAAACAGAGACTACAGTAATATTACCTATTTAGCGCATCCTGAAGTTGAAGTACCCTTCTTTCAGTTTCTTCGAACTTTTGGCGCTTAATTTCGTTTGATTCCAGGGCTTTAGTGTACTTTTTTTCACATGCATCAGCTCTTTGTCTCTCTGATTCTACTATAGCCTGCATACAAATAAAAACATAAAGTGGATAATTTAGAAACTGAAGAATGTTAGTGGTAGGCTCCTAAACTTGGTTATGCTTTGATTCTAGAAAGATGATTTGAATACATTTCAAATTGACTCAGTCTTGAATCTAGAATGATTCTGAAAACATAACTATGAAAAGATTTTAATCTTTGTAATCATACTTAACAGACCAGGCATCCTGAAAACATAACACATTTATTATTTATAACAAAAACTTAATTAGTTAGACAAAAATGTGTTTCAAGTCATCCCAGCTCAACCCGACATTGACCCCCACACCACCCCATCCATTTTGCCACCTCTAATTGTGATATATATAAAATCAGGGGGTGGAGTAGAGATAAGAGGCTTTACATAAGACCGACATTACCTTCAGGTTTTCCACTTCTGCACTTAAACTTTGGATTTTTTCAGTATCCTCCGCAGAAGATGTGGCTTTTCCCCCAATAGACAATGCTTCAACAGATGTTCCCATTGAACGCTCATTTTCCTTGCCAAGAACCTGGTCTTCCAATTCAGCCTGCAAGATAAAGTAAGTTTAACAATTCTCACGATTCATTGTGCCTATTGTTTAGACAAATATCACATAATGTGTCTACTTATGCGTCTACTTTTTTTATGATTACACAACCACATAATAAGAAATAGTCATATAATGCAAACATTAGATAACCATCGAATGTTTCTATTTCTAACTAGCTCATTGGAATGCTTCATTCTTGCACACAACTTTGACAACTGAAATGTGTTAATAAGACGTGGTGCCCAAAGTTCGTTTCCCTAAAGCGAGTCAAGACTGATTCACTATTTTAAGGTGAGCTACACAAATCCCCCCATACTTGCAACAAATTATCTCTACGGTGTACATATTTTCCACTATTTTAAGGTGAGCTACACAAAACCAATCATAGTATCGAAGTTGAAATACCCTTCTTTCTGCTTCTTGAAGCTGAAGTACCCTTCTTCCTGTTTCTTCCAACTTTGCATGCATTATTTTGATTGTTCCCAAGGCTTCAAAGAATTTCTTTTCAAATTGATCAGCTCGTTTTTTCTCTGATTCTAATAAAACCTGCATGCCCATAAGTAAATTAGACGAGTAACTTTCATATCGAGAGAGGAAGATATTTTATGTAACAAATTATAAAACTAACTATATATGAAATCAAAAAGGAATAAAATGGTAGCAATTCAACCCAACCCAACCCAACTCTTTAACCCATCCTACATTTCATGTTTGACCCCAACCATACAGGAGATGTCACTGGAAAAAGAAACAGCAGAAGCTGTCACACTAAGATATCGTTCAAGTACATCAATTTGAACAACATTGTAGTGCAAATGTCAATCTTACCTTGAGTTTCTCCAGTTCTGAAATCAAATTGTCAATCTTTTCAGTTTCCGAAAGAACTGGTACTTTTTTCCCAAGAGAAGAAGCTCTGTCAGATACAGTTGCATGCTTGCCTTCCTTGATAAGCAATCCATTCTCCAATTCACTCTGTATGAAAATGTAACTTTATATTCCTATTACAAGAACATAATGTCTTTATATTTGGTAACAGCCAAGAGGTGCCGTGTATGCAAGCTTTTTAAGCTAAAGTCAGATTGAACTAACTTATATATCCACATTTCTGACGGATATCCGTAAGTCATACATGAACAAAAATGGGCAATCAGGATAGTGAAAAATCAAGCAGTCAGAAACACTACAATATTTGTTGAACTGTATAAAAGTATACAGTAAAATATCTGAATATAATTACAATGGGAGCCTCAACATATACAACTGGGAAGAAAACCCTAGACACCTATATCAGATTATCAGGCATATGGTCCATAAAACTAATAGAACCTGATAAACAATATATACAATTAACACTCCCCCTCAAGTTGGAACATTGTTGGCTAGACGTGTGTGGTTGTTTATGGGATGATGATTTTCATTGATTATGTTTCCTTTCTCAACAAGTTGTCTATTTTTAAGTCTTATTTGAAATTTTTATGTTTCTTTAATCGGATTTCTGTCTATATACTTACATTGAAATAGAAGGCAAACATGCAACAAGTTGGGTTGCTAACCTTTTCTAGATAGCAAAACTAAGTGGTTTAAAAACTACGTTCATAGATCTTGGAATCGTAACAAAGCTATGCATAACCCGAAATTCTCAACACCTTATAAATAAAAATCAAATCCTAGTTGTAGTGTCAGAAGTTTAAGTACCTTTCTTTCAGGTTTTTCCAACTTCATCATTTGGATTGTTTCCAAGGCTTCAACATACTTTTTCTCATATTTGTCAGCTCTTTCTCTCTCTGATTCTAATAAAGCCTGCATGCCAACAAGTATATCTGATGGGTCATTTACAGATTGAGAGAATAGCCAGATCTGATAGTGTAAATAACTAAAAAAACTAAGCATCCTGTGATAAGACTCGGTTAATGTATACATGAACGAAGAATAGAATTAACAAGGGTGCTTCAAAGTCAGCTGAACTGGATCAAATTAATACCCTTTTTGGAAAGTGGGTCGACCCATTTTTGGCCAACACGCAGCTAATTAGTGGAGTTATGGGGAACAGTTTCTTACCCAGTTTCAAGGAGTTATGGCTAACACAGCACCATATCTAGTTTATTAGCAGGCTTTGTTTCTTTGTAATTTTCATTCTAGATTTGGATTATCAGTTTGTTTGTATTTGGAGACCAATCCCTTCTCGAATTGGGTCAATCTATCCTAGTAATCTATTGCCTGCTCAAATTTCTGATATTCTATAGCCTCAAAACTAATATCATCACATAGGTCACCAATCGGGGACACATCCATGTTAATATCCATAAAACTATAAACATATTTTGCCTTATATTTAGTCATCATAAAATCCTTGATGATTTAGTTAAACAGTTACTTGAAAGACATTTGCAAACTAAATGAGCAGATGTGCTCAAGTAAAGTCCTAACTCAAGTATAGAAGAAAAAACAGCTCAAGTGCTTTGTAACAATCATAAAGATCTCAATAATGTTGGACACATCATTGGATAATAATGAACCATATTATAGGATTCGGTGCCATCAGAACTTATTTGCCTTGCGTGCTTTAGTACATTGATGGTTCCATTTCATCATATCACACACATCGTACATATCTGCAATGTGTTTGATCTACAATGTACATATATACCACATTTTTATGGTGGAATAAAATAAACAAAAGAAACTATAGGCATCAACTTGAAGTACCTTTCTTTCAGTTTCTTCTGGCCTCATACTTTCAATTGCTTCCTGGGCTTCAGCGTACTTCTTCTCATATTCTTCAGCTCGTTGTCTCTCTGATTCTAAAGAATCCTGCATGCCAATAAGTATACAAAACAGTTAAACAGGCATTTATAGACCTGGCGAAGAAAGAGAGGGAGAGAGTATGAATAGGAATCTAAGATCAGATGGTCTTGCATTTAAGGTGAAAATAACTTAAAGAAATCAAACATATTTCTCTATACCACCTTGGGAGTAAATCAAGCAGGTTATATATAGCCCATGTGTTACCAGCCTTTTAAATTTTGCGTATGGTTCAAGCTATTTAATTAATCATCATTAAAGCATCATTGATATGGTAGAAGCGATATTTTAAATTTATATTGATGATACTGCATAGTTATGCAGTCATAGTAGAGTCAGTGCTCAAAGCTGAAATGAGTACTTAATGCCCCTACACCTCGACACCAGAAATAAGCACCATGAGCTATCAGTAAACAATTTCGATCCATTTAAGGATCTACTAGGGTAATGTTTCATCTGTAATGAATCAACAGGCCAAGTATAAATATAAGTTAAATAAAGAAATGGCTCCAAATAGATCCTTAAATGAAACTTAGATGCTTACAACTTCCTAGATTGCTTTATACAAAACTTAGATTGACATTGTAATAGTGTAGTTTTTGTGATGATGTTTAACACACAAACTATATATACGTTCATTGGATAAAAAGTGTACATGACAATTTGTACCAAAAGTTGTCGCCTTGACCCATTAGTCAACCCACCCTTTTTGCCACCTCTAGTTCTCACATTAAGGTATTTTCATAATACAATGGATTCAAACATCTCATAACTTTGTAACATATACAAGTACAGGGAGGGTGAGGAGACAAAAATATAGTAAATCAAAATTACCAACAAGTTTTCCACTTGAGCAGTTAAACTGTCAATCTTTTCCGCATCAGATGCTTTTGTTGCAAACTCATGTATCTTGGCATGCAATGTTTCTTCTAACTGAGTCTGAAGTATAAGGAAAGTTGAATCAGAAGAGTAATTCTAAACTGATTGTGTGTATAACAGAATTACAAATGAGCTCGTCACGTTTATGCCTTCTGGATAGGATAATTGTATAACTAGTCTAATAAATCCGTGCAAGCTAATGATGGGGAACAACCCGTAATTTGGAATAAATAAATAGAAATCTTTGAGTTGGCAATGGCTTTGCAAAAATACAAGTAATTTGATCTTTTGTCAACATGAATTGCACATGAAGTTTTCTCTACCCATTCTATAACAAAATGAAAATCAACTTCCACATGCTTTGACCGGCATGAAAGAGACGATTAGCTGAGAGGGAGGCCACACTGAGATTGTCACACCATATGGTTGGAGTTGAAATTACACCAACGTCAAATTCACGGAGAAGAGTTTCCAACATATCAGCAAGAGCTTTGTACTCAAACTCGATAGAGGAACAAGAGACTATGTGTTGTACGAGCAGTCCATGAGATAAGATTTGAACCCATATAGATATCAAATCTCCCGTGGACTGATGGTCGTTTGGACAGCTGACCTAGTAAGCATTTGAGAAGGCATATAAGGAAGATGTTGAATGTTGTGAATTACTCTACCAATGAGCATCGGTGGAAGCATGAAGTGTCAAATGATTTTCGGTTAAGACATGTATAAACTAATACCCTCTGTTGATTGAAAATGTGATACCAGATCCAGAGAGAGTAACATACGTGGTAATAAGTGAGAACACATGCTTCGAATCTGAAAACCCTGCCAGTTATAGGAGCTCTTAAATGTGTTTCCTTTGAGAGAGTATGATTTTAGAAAGTTGAAGGGCAATCTCAATACCCATAAAGTAGTTAGAAGCTCTGAGGCTACAATAATGAAATCAACATAAACCAAAATGTATAAGATGACGGGTTCTCTTCATCGAAGCCAAAATTACGGGCAGTGTAAAGGCACCCAGTAGATAAATCAAGGAATTGGTACTTGGTAGCCATGATCCAAAGGACTACAACTAAGAAAAACATGCAATTGAACAAACATCCATTTTGTGGTCATTATAAGAATGAAGATGATGATATCGGGATTCGAAGACCCAAAGAAACAAATAATCAGAAAGATTGTTTAAATAATGTTCAAAAAAATTTCTTGGCCGATGTACGTGATGGCATGCGTTTAATTAGATAGATGGTTGAATCAAATGCGAAGTACTAAAACTGTTGAGGGGATCTAGAATTAGCAAGGAGTGTGAGGCCGGTTTCAATGACATGGCGACGTTGACGCTTGAGAAAGCCATTTCACTCACAAGTGAGGACAAGACTGCATTTGCAAGTGACAAGAAAAAAATTGTCAAGTTACAAATTGACCACATTTGAACAATCTTTTTGTTTATCATTAAATTGGTGACATGCCATAGCGACAAGATTTTTAAAAGTGGCTTAGACATCCAATTTTGAAGTAAAGGGTAAAACCACATGTATAGAGAGTGACAATCAACAAACAACAAATCTTATTACTTAAAAAACCACAATCATGTAATGACAGCTTGATGGTTTTCACAATCAAACAAGAAGTATATGAAATTGGTAGAGATGCCTATGCTAAAATGTACGTTAACCAAAGAATACAAACTTACTTATTGATCAACTTAAGGTTATGTGCCGCGTCGAGTGATTTGGGGCAACCTTACAGAAATAGGGTCCTAACAAGGTATGTAGATATAACTATGAATGTATGATGGGGCTAAAAGACACACTGTTGGGAGATACCAACTTCTTCCCCGTGGAGCTAGGACCCCCCCCCCCAAAGGATCTACGTTAAACCTATTTCTTTTCACATTACACTCATGAATCCCTTGTCACAGTCGATTCAAGAGGCAGTGGCATGGTGCATGCTTTTTGCAGATGATATTGTGTTAGCTACAGCAGGACGAGACTGAATGACCGGCTAGAGCAGTGGCGAGCAGCCCTAGAGTGCAAAGATTACAGATAAGTCGCTCTAAAACCAAGTTTTAAGTATTTGGGATCATTAAGAATAATCTGATATAGAACTAGGGGTGTTATAGAAGGATTATTCAAAATTTAGCTAATTAAAAATGCAAAAAAATAAAAAATAATTTGGATGCCTAGTTGACCTCTCAAACATCAAACATATTTTGTTACTTATTTTTGTGTAATAAATGTAGTCAGGTCCTATAATAATGCAATTGCCTTTATAACCATACACAAGATTATAGAAATAAATAAACAAGTGCAAAGAAATGAAATATAATCTTTGAAACAGAGTAATGTTACCTTCAAAAGTACTTCTAGCTCTAAACGTTGTGTGAGCTCTTTCACTTGTATTTCAAGATTCTCTTTCGCTTGTTGGAGTGCACCATTATCCTTTACAGCCTATATATGTTGAAGATAAACAACTAATGAGGTGATGACTACGCACGCATGCAGCATACTTTTTGGATTGAGGGGATTGGAGAAAAACAGTGATTGGAAACTAGGTTTTTAAGGCATTGCAACCTTCAGCATCTTAGATAGTACTGACCAGATAGCAAAATTAAGAAAAGTTCTCTATATATTTTCTTTTAAAGACATAACATCTGGCCATTAAAGCTTCGAGAATGATTATATTCATTATACTACAAGAGAGCAACAATATACTAGAACAACCCAATAAACCATTTACCATACCATCTTTAATCTCTGAAGCTCTCTCCTTGCAACTTTGCCTCTCCATCCACATTGTGTGGCAAGTGTTGCCTTTGTGAGTTTCTTATAGCTTGTATAATCTCTATGAGCACGCCATTTGGCCTACAAGAACTGACCATTATAGGAAAAAAAACGGAAAACATTCAGATTCATAAGAAGTATGTGAATACCAGGTACTGACTTCTATTTTAGTAGCTGCCTTGTGTCGCCTTCTGTATCTGAGTTCACAGCGAGCAGCCATTGCTCTCAGACCTGCCTGAATGAGTACAACTGCATGCTGGAGTCTGGTGTAGGATGTCCTCAACGTGTATCGCCGAAAATTAGTTTGTATTTTAGTCGAGACAGCTGTCTTTCTCATATCTTCATACATCTTAAAAGCAAGCTTTCCTAGTAGAAATAATCAAGAAACAGGGTGTGAGGGACCGTGACATTACATTGAATCTAAAAACACAAGAGCATACCATGCTTATAGAAAAGGTGTATATTGAGCATTAATGGTGGCAAAATAGGTAGGAGACTAGGTGAGCACTAAGCAGTTGGGTAGCAGGTTAAACAGGTTCTGGTTAGAACATGTACTTTTCTAAACATGTTGGGTAGACCCACACACATTTTTTGACTATTTTCTTGAATTTTATTAATAATTTATTTATAAAATGGGTGGATTTTTTGCCTAAACTTTTATGTAACATATATAAAACAGGTGGAGTGTGTTTGCGACTTTGCCCAACTTATTGATTTAGTCCCTAGAGTTTCGTTATCTAACTGAAAATTTCCAAATATTTTAAGAGGTTTTAAGCAGTTAAATACACTTCAAGTCACTTTTGTACAGTTTGACCCATTTTAAAGGTTACTCGTTAGAGGGAAATAATAACCAGGATCATCCAGTTTTAGGTATTTGGTTGAAATTTCTACATCTATTTAGAAAGATGTAGAAATGCGCCAATAACCTCTTAAATTATGTAGAATAAAAACATTTCATGTGAGCTTATAGGAAAGAAAAACCTCTGCATAAAGTTTGCAAAGCAAGGGCAAGATTCGCCATAGCAAGAAAACGCTTTCTAATGAGATAACTCCTTGTCATCCTCTGAATAATAATGATTGCAGTGTTAATCCTTTCCGCTCTCCGTGCATCTAATACAGCCATGTGACCAGCCCTAAGAAAGACTTTAGTTTTTCCAATCTGCCAACTCATGAATACGCCTTTTTAATGTTAATGAATGATATAATTAACAAAACTGAGCTTGCTTTGAAAAGAACAATGACTTTAATACCTGGTATCCTCGAATTCCCACCTTGTCCATAATCTTTCTACATGCATCCTTTCTGTCATGACTGTTGATACAATTAAAGTGTCAAAAAATTCCTTAAAATTTTATTTTAAGTTAGGTACTACAATGAATTTTACTTACTTTGCACACAAAACCTCTGGAACCAGAAGACCAAATCGATTAACAAAATCAGTGAAACCCTTGTCAGTAGGATATCCAGCACAGCTGATACGAATTGCTTCTAGAACCCCCTAAATGAAGAGCAAAAAAACACTTCGAATATGAGATTAAGAAATTTAATATTGACGATGAAAATTTGTTACATGCAATTTACTTGCCCCATATCGTAATTGATGAATGACATTGATATTTTCAAAAACAGCAGGTTTAAGAAGATTGTTTGGCTTCACACATCTGATAAAGTGGGGTTGTGTGGAATTCAGAGTCTCCATCAACTGTTGAAGTTGTAGCTGCAATGATTAAAAAAGAAGCAGATATAAAACCTCACACTAAGAATGTTAAACCATTATTACCAATGTCTTTTTTCTTAAAAAAGTATACATGAAAACTTTAGTCTCATAGTTTATAAGTTTACAACTATCGTCTATTTGTTTAGTTCCTAAACTAACAGAACACTTACTTTGAAGCGAGAACCAATTGACGAAAACTTGGATGACTTAAATGCATCCTCACGCAGCGGAGGAAAAAGCCCCGATACAAAAGAGCACTTGGAAGTGCACAACAAATCTTGATGTTCAGGAACAATATAATCTTTGTTTTTGTCTAGGAATTGATCAGACTGATAGTGAACCTGAATATTGATACAAAACACATTCTTCAAACCTGGACAAATGTTGGTAAAGGTTGAAGTTTCAGCCATTTACATGAAAACAGGTTTAATCGGCTATATTGCTTGATAACAGGTCAAACACGTAATATATAAAAAAAAGGTGGCTGAAACTGAAAAACATCAACTGGCATGAATGGGCAAAACAGATATTATATATAAGTGTATTCCAATGCCACAATAGCCTAAATCGTTTACCATAGATCTTATTATACTAATAACATTATTTTTTAATCATTACACTAATTATTAATAATATCAAAAGGACAAGAAAAATGAAGTTAGCCAGCCCAACCCATTTTGACCTTTTAGCCAACCTACCCAAGCCACCTGTTATTTTTCCTCTAATCATTAGTAACATTCTTTCCTAGAAGAAAATAGAAGTTTACATTACCTCTCCAGCATAATGAGCAATGATGAAATCCGAGCGTGCCAATTTTGGTTTAATAAAGCGTCTGTGATTTTGAAATGTCTGATAAAGCTTCTGCGAAAATGTATCAGGAGTTGACTTGGGAAACATACTGAAAAAAAAAAGAAACAGAGAAGTATTATAAATTTGTGTGCGCATCTAAAACATGCCTAAAAGAAAACGCATATAAGAGCATGAATATAAGCACACAGAGATGCGCATGCAGAAATATCATCAAATGCGCATATAAAGGAGGATATATACAAATAATATGCTTACCATGCTTCATCAAGTAGAGCAATGATCCCACCAGGTTTCTGAATACAAAATATGAACACTAGTTAAAGCACAATCTCTAAGGTTGTTCAGAAACAAACTATTACTTAGGAGTAACAGAGGTAAATCAGAATTCTGTTTTGTTGTACTCATGTCTTGCTTTCAGTAAGAAAAAAGGGGAGACATAAAGCTTATTATTGTTTTCAAGAAAGTACTTGTATTTTACATTATGTTAATAACACTATACCACACACATGAAAAGTAAACGGATGACCTTGTTTATTCCTGGCCAGGAGCCAATCACGACAATACTCTCTTGAAAACACTATAAACACAATGTGCAGCAAAACTAAAACCATTCTTTTAAGTTTTAACAAACAATTTGTAGGCATCAAAAGAAAAGGTTGGAGATTTCATAAATAAAATTTATAAACAGAACCTTTTCGATAAGGTCTAGGATGTCTTTGTTGTCTACAAACTCTATGTAGCTCCAGTCAATTTCCTCTTTGGTGTATATCTCTTGTTGCATCCTTAAAACATGCTGTATGAAGGGAACAAATAATACTGGATATCAATTCCATGTTCGTGTCTAGAATATTAACAATTTTGCCAAAAAATGAATTAAGTCACACCTGATTGAAGTGTTGTTGCAGCTTCTCATTAGTAAAATTAATACAAAACTGTTCAAAGCTGCACAAATTATAAGCAGAGAGTGATTTAATCATCACAACCAAGTCAATAAAGAAACATTCATATTACCAATTGTCCGGGCACATAAATTTTACCTATTGGTTTTAAAGCTCTCAAAACCATATATGTCAAGAACACTAATAAGAGAATTTGACTTTGAATCTTGCCCAATTGACATGTTAATCTTATCCACCAACCTGTAAATATGAAAATCATGAACCTGTATATTGCTAAAGTAATCATGGAAACCATATGAATTATTGCCCATTTATTTCATAATGCAAAGGGTGGAATATCAGAGAAACATGAGAGCTTGAAATTACCAGTCAAACAAACGAGAATACAAGGTCTTAGCCAAACTGTCCCTGCTGATAGTTGCACCCTTGGGATTAAGTCTTCTCTTGATAACTTCTTCTGGAGTAACCATCACACGCCTCAATAATGCGTCTTCCAGTGCATGCAGATCGCACCTATAAAGACACAGGTATACATTGCCATGTAGTCACAAAAATGGAAACAGAAAGAAACAAGCATATCAAAGCTCTAAACACACATTAGCAACTCAGCTGTCATCTGAAGATGAAATTTGGATTTATCATCTTTCAGAATTGCAGAATCAATCTCTTCCCCTTTGGAAAATTCAAGGTTACCTAGATGTAAAATTGAAGCCACAACTCTAAAGATTGCATCCTGGAAAATAGGTATGTTATCACCAGCTTTACACAAAAAGAACCTAACGATTCAGTTTAGATGTTACAACCTGTTCCTGTTGGCTCATTCCAACAACATCCATGGCTCTCCTAGTGGCAAGATAATCATGCGCATCATTCACACCAACAAGCTCATAGCAATTTGATTGATTGAGGTAGTGAAAAGAAGTAGGATCTCCCAATTTATATTTCTTAACTTCCTTGAAAATTATGGCAGAGTTAGTTAACATTCTTTAAGTAGTTAGTTATAGAACTATGTAGTGCAAAAAAAATTACCTCAGGAGGTGCTGCACAAAGAAGATAGAAACAGTGATAATTGCGTTCAGGATCAGAAATTTGGCATACACGAGATCTTTCTAGAAGGTAGGTTCGAATGGCTGCCCCAGATATTCTTCCAAGTTTATCAAACTGAATCTCAACAAATTTTCCAAAACGACTGCAGCAAGATAACAAAGAAGCATCTAGATAGTTTCAGCCAATGCAATTAGTATGGTACGAGTTCTAGAGGTGCAACTTCAACCCATATACAAAAGAATGGATTAGTTAGGGTTACAAATTATTTCTAATGGGTCAAATGGGTAACTCGAAAACCTTGATTAAAGATAGGGTTGGGGAAAAGGGGACAAAAACTTCTTGTTGGTCAACCCAGTTACCTGTCTTCGCACATTTTAAAAATTACCCGTAACATAACCCTACCATTTTGCTACCTCTAATCAGTACCAAGTTTCTTGTAGCATAACAGTTCTGCACCTGGAATTGTTATTTCTAACGGTTTTTGCATTGCCAAATGCTTCCAGAACTGGATTGGACTGCATTGATTTAATCAAGACAATTGAGCAGATTAGCCTAAGAAAACAAAGACCATAACCTATTATCTAAGCATCTATACATCTCTATAGCTAAAATAATTGTATGCTAAAAGATAGTGTATATTGATTTCCATTCAGAATTAAATACCAAACTAGTTGCATATAAACCATACTTAATTTATGATTTTTCTAATAGAAAGGAGCTTGACAAAGTACCCTCATCAAATTAGTTTGCAATTATACTTGATCCAGTGGCCATCTATATAGATAAAAGAAAGAATTGGAGATAATTTGTAATCTTACTTCCAAAACCTGTTGTTCAACGGTTCGTCCTTCAGTACCTTTACTGCCGCCAACATGTGCAAGATATTGCATAAGCATTTTAGTAGTTTCAGTCTTACCAGCACCACTTTCACCACTAACCAGAATTGAGTTGCTTTTTCCTCCATTAACCATTTCCCTGGTTGATTCCAAGTAAGCATGTCAATTTAATAGTTTCAATGATCTGTAATATACAAAAAAAAAAGGAATGTTACCTGAAAGCAATTTCTGCAATAGCAAATACATGAGGACTTAGAGCACCAAATTGTGCTCCTTTGTATTTTTCCATCATGTGAACATCATACAAGTGAGGCAAGCTTTGAAATGGGTTAACGGCGATGAGGATATTCCCTGTATAAGTCTGCACAATGTCAGAGTATGTTATAATATTATGGGCCGATCGCTTGATTGCCATACACTTTTTTGTCCATTTAAAATCTTTAAAAATGATTAGGGTGTTCATATGACTAAAGAATATAATCACTGAATAAAATATCTAAGCATGTCCGGCATGTTTTTGATTTGACCCATTTGAGATTAGACACAGCCTCAATCCACCAATTTATAGGTAAATTAACTGAAATGACCACCTACTTGTACATAACAAAATTAGAAAAACAGATAAGAATGTTGGACATCCTCTTACGTAGATTTTATCTCGTTCGTATCTGATAGCTAGGTTATGCAAAGCTCCAGGCTCATGCAAATAAGAAAGTTTGGTCATGTCATCCACTCCACCATCAGGATAGTCCATTTCTTTGGGGTATACTTTTGATAACTTTGTAACAACCTATAAACAATATATATGTGAGTTTGAACGGAGAAGAAATCATGAATCAAGACTTATAAAATTTTAGGTAAGCCTGAAATTCAATGATGTCAAAATCTGAAGCTGGTTAAGACGCTGCATAACAAATATCAATTCTATAAGATCCCAGGCAGAACTACTGTTCTTTAAGAATTTTTGGGTGATCCTTGTTAGCTTTCTAAGATGATGGTTCCATGCCTTTCATTAGCCTCAAAGTTGACATCCATATTTTTTCTTTATAAGATGGTGAAGTTGGTAAACAAAGTAGAAATTAACTGAATTCTAGTTGCATATGATCGACTTACATTCTTCCCATCAGAAGTTCGGATTTCAGCTTCTGATCCATCTATTTTCAGCATTTCTCCATCAATCCAAGCCACTGATGGGTTTGCCACCCATACTTGAGAGCCTACGGTGATTTTTTCCGCAGTCACCTGTATATTGATTCAGAAAATCATTGGAGCTACAAGTAGTGTATAACAAAAAACATGCAGCGCGGTGAGGAATAGGAAGGATATTAATCACGTAGTAATTGCACCTCTGTTAGAAAAATAAATTGCACCACTAGTGAACACCTCTGTTAGAAAAATAAATTGCACCACTAGTGAAAATTAACATAAAAGATTTATCGCGTAGTAATTATCTACAGGTAAAGCATAACTTCAAAGTTGTCTTAGGAGAATAGCATATGCAAAACAAAAGAAAGGAAAATGAATGGTGTAAAAGTATCTACGTATTGTAACATGACCAAATGATGAAAACTTTGAGAAAGCTGTAGGCAGAAATCAAATCTGGTCTTCATATTACAAGATAGCGTAAAATTAAGTCTACCATTTATTGTTCATGTTCACTGTTAAACAGTATTCATTGGATTTTCTACTATCACAGTTTCTCTTATATATGTGAATCACATCTACAACCTCCCTCTACGCTACATAAAACCACAAAAACAATCATAGCTACATACCTACTTAAGGCCAACCGTCTGTGTTTATGATATTGATAACTTTGAATTTCAAATCCATAGTCAAAAAAGGGTTAAAAGCCTAAAACCTCTAAAACCAAATGCATGATCACTGATCAGTGCATATAGGTTTTCACACAATATACACTCTTAAGTATTTAACTAACTTTAATAATCGTTTATATGCTTATTTACAAGCAATGCAATGCAAAACACACAAAAACAGTAACATACCATCTGAATATCAAACCAGAACCTCTGTCACATCAACTTCCTCCATCAAATTCAGAATGTCCCCAATCTGAACTCTGAAGAAGAATCTCTTCACCATGAAACGATAACGCATTAACAGATTCATGCCCTAATACATCCCTAACCCATAATATCACCATAAACTCAATGTTTGCATCATATCACATACATCAATTACAAATCTGTAATGCGAAATTCATATTAGGTCAAAATCAAAGCTCCTCCACTCCTAATCCTTCAATCACTTCCCAACTTTCACATCAAGCATCCAAATTGATTCAAATTAAACACGATACGCCTCGTGAATTGGTGAAACAACAAATAGGAAATGAAATTCGGTCGTTTTACCGAGGATGTGGATCGTTATCGGTATAGAGGTGGATGTAGTGAATCCGGCGAACGTAGAGCGTGCGACGACGGTGATGAGTTGGAGAGTGAAGCCGGAAATTGGCGATTGGATTGAACCGGTTTGGTTTGGTTTGATCTGCGATTGATTATTGATTGGAAACGCTGTGATTTCGGAGCTGAACAAATAAGCTAATTTGTGGTGGTTATGGATCCTGTTTCATCTTTCTCATTGTTTCAAATCCTATTACTTCGCGCCTTTCACCATTAACGGATTATTATGTCACTAGGTTAAAACCCTTGTATACACACGGATAAATCTAAAATATATATAAATAAAAAGGATAAAAATTGAAAATATAAAACACATTAAATAAAGCTTCAACAACTGATTAATTGAACATGCTATCAAAATCGAATACTGGTTATACACCATACTGAATTTGAAATAAGAATCTGTTTGTAAGAAACGAAACAATAAATAAAACTTTAACAACCGGATTGATTGAAACCACAAACGTATTACCAAAAATGTAGAACACAATTGATTGGAAATCATTGAGTGGACTTGCCGTAAATAACAATGAAATTTTGGAGCCCAATTTGAACTCTCAAAAAATTTCCCGCCTAAATTTTCCCCCTAAAAAACTCTGAAATATTATATAGATGCTAAATGTATGTTTCTCCAATTTTAGGGCTTTCTACACCATTTCTTCATATTGTAATAATCTAACTAGGATCGGACTCGGTGTTTCATGACGTTTTTTTTTTCTTCATGACCTCTATTTACGCTCTGTTACATGGTTCTATACTTATTACGTGTTTTTTGTTACTTCACTTGCAGTCTTTATTATTTTAAAAAAAATATCGACCTTACAATAACTAATTAACTATAAAGGTTATGGATGGTCTACCAACTACTCTCATGAAGGTAGTTCGGTTGGTCCAGGTTGCATGTAGTAACCATTGCCCATCATGTTGCCAGCTTTCTCACCAAAATGGACATTGTGAAAGCATTTGTCGTACTCTTTCTACTTATGCTAGTATAGTCAGTCTCGTGACGCCAACCTAACATGTGCATGTCATGCATAATGCTTGCCATGTGAGTTCATCAACTACAAACTAATATGTTTATTCAGGAGTAATTTCTCACATGACACTTTTCTATGAGGATGTCCCAAATGATTCACCATATTCTGGCAATCCTAAAGTTACTTTTAGAAATGATGTTGTTTTTTATATGTCCCGTGTTGATAATATCATAGTTTTTAACATTATTAGATTGCACGATTTGTTGGTTATTCCAACCCCAAAAAGTATTGCTATTAGCAAACTCATTTAAGTATTACCAAAACCTATTGTGTGCTCATCTTTTCAACTTTCAAAAAGCCATCGTATGTTGTTTTCTATTAATGATAAATAAGTTTTGAAAATTTTAAGCGTAATTTATTATGATTTATAAGGAGTTGTTCCAATTACTTATATTAAAGATTATCGTTATTATGTTGTGTTCGTACACCCGAAGATTACTCACGATTTTGTTGATTAAATCTACCTAAGACTCTTTGTGCTCACTATTGTTGTTGTATGTTTCAGATTTGATGATTGTTCACATTTCGACTCATACATAGTATGAGCTGAACAACTTCAAACCGTGACATTAACAAAGTTTTGTTATTAGAGTAAACTGTAGTTTTGGTCCCTGTGTTTTGATATCATTAACAGTTTTAGTCTCATCTTAACAGTTTTGGTCCCTGTGTTTTTATTTTCTAACAGTTTTGGTCCCGAACATTAACTTCTTCCAATTTTCCGTTAAGTCTCTCTCACATGCGGAGTAAAAAAGTCATTTCTCTCACTTTTTTTGACAAACGACTGAATAAAAATATTAACCTACATGATAACTTTATTTAAAAGAGATGGGGAAATGACATTTTTACCCTTCAGATGTGAGACGCGTGTGAGAGACTTAACGGAAAATTTGATAGAGTTAGTGTTCGGGACCAATTCTGTTAGAAAATAAAAACACAGGGACCAAAACTGTTAAGATGAGACTAAAACTGTTAATGATATCAAAACTCAGAAACCAAAACTGCAGTTTACTCTTTTTATTATGTAAAAACTTGAAGTTAAAAAATCAAAAGCCTTATTCCTAAATCTATAAATCAAATCACAATCAATTGTTCAAATCATAGCCCATATCCATAACTCCATAAACATAAACACAAAAGAAACCGGCCAAACATTTCTATTCTGAATCTTTATTTAAATAATTTTAATTTTGAACTGATTCATATAAGCACCAGTGGTCTAGTGGTAGAATAGTACCCTGCCACGGTACAGACCCGGGTTCGATTCCCGGCTGGTGCACTCTGTTATTTTTGTCTTCCTTACCTTTTGGTTAAGGTGTTTTTCGCTAGGTCTCAAGTGCGGACTCATCGAAATTTCATGGGATTCAATTTATACGTGTGTTTTTGGATTTGAAAGTTTTCAATACTTTTACGTACTTATTTGTGTAAACATCATTCGACTTGATTTACAGATTTACTCTATAAAAACTTTGAAGAAGATACATTGAAAACAATTATTTATAATCGATAGATTAGGATATAATGATCAATCGCCAACACCTCAAATGAAAAAAAAATTAGATTAAAAGCATAGGGCTCGTTAACCCAATATTTTTAAAACCGGACCAAATTTTAGCCACGGACGTGTGCGTAATAATGTACAAATCAACAAAACACAAACGAACACAAGTCATTAAAACTTCTTTTAAGGTTTTGAGTTTTAGGCTTTTATCCTCTCATAACTTTTAAAATAGGATGTTTTAAAAAATTTGAGTTTGTTATCGCGAGAGGCTTATTTATATCAATGTTTTGACATGCGTTTTGCTCAAAAGTGAGCTATAGGTGTAAACTTTATTCGAAATCACCTAATGACTACTTATATACAAGTAGTTAAATCCGATTCTAACAAATTTCAACACCACACTACAACATGCTATAAATTCCATTTGATTTTAAGTTCATTTCAAAATACCGATCTAGATTAACGATGGTTTGTTGGTGAAAAAAGTGACAAAAATATGAGACAAAATTATCAAGTATGTTGTTAACTGAAACCGGCATAGACCAAAATGTTATAACTAAAACCGTTAAACCCAATAAACCTCTATCAAAAACCACATAGTAACTAGTTATGTACTTTCTTTTTAGAGTTAATAGCCAAAATGGTCCCTGAGGTTTACTAGATTTTGCAGTTTTGGACACTTTTAAGAATTTTTGCATAAATAGTCCCTGTAGGCCAAAACCTGTTGCTAAATCGGTCCACGGCACTAACAGAGTTAAAAAAATTCTGTTAGTTGATTATGAATTGACTAAAATACCCTTCTTCTTCTTCTTCACAGGGACCATTTTGACAAAACCATCACCACCACCGCCGTTGCCGCCATTGGACATAAATGTATCCATCGGAAATAAGATAATTGAAACTAATTTGACGTCATTGGACATAAATGACACACACTATTCTAAGTCTACACATACATGTGATACATTGAATCATAGGATCTAAGTTGATGAACGTATGCTGACGTTACTACTAATCGATCAACATGACCTCCATCAGAGGTGTTGCCTCCTTAATGAAACTCTCGAGGTTTCTTAGCACCATAAATCAAATTAGTTTATAAGAAGTTACACCTAATGTTTTCACATTTCTTCTTGTTCGATCATCCGCCACCGCAACTATAAGTGTTTGACTGTTTCCGATGAGCCGGAGAGCATTTGAACGACGGTTTTGAAGGATGTGGTGTCGGCTTGAACGAAGGTGGTTGGGTATGGGTTGTTGGGGTCGGAGATTGTGATTGGAGTTGGTGGTGGTGATGGGTGGTGGATGGTGGCGGCGGTGGTGGTGGTGGTGGTGGTGATGGTTTTGCCAAAATGGTCCCTGTGAATAAGAAGAAGAAGAAGGGTATTTTGGTCAATTCATAATCAACTAACAGAATTTTTTTAACTCTGTTAGTGCCGTGGACCGATTTAGCAACAGGTTTTGGCCTGCAGGGACTATTTATGCAAAAATTCTTAAAAGTGTCCAAAACTGCAAAATCTAGTAAACCTCAGGGACCATTTTGGCTATTAACTCTTCTTTTTACATGTTAAAACCGATTCTAACAAATTTCTAACACCCCACTACAACAAGCGATTAAGATTTAGATAGGTATATTTGTTTTCACTGGTCCCAATTATCACCTTTTGTCTTTTACCGGTCCCAACTATTAAATTGGTTGTCAATGGTCCCAACTTTTATCACTTTGGTAACCACTGGTCCCGTCGTTAAATTTTTTTTAACGCCGTTAATTTTTTCCAAATTCAAGACCGATGTTTTAGACCTTTTGTTTGGAAAGATAATACGTGTCGATTGATGTAAAAATTTTCTCGAAAAGGCTCTCTGAACGATCAAATTTTTACATCCGATTGAAGCACCGTTAGGTTTAAACACCTGATTTAAGCACTATTTCGTTGTTCGGAGCACCGTTTTGAGGTAACTTTTCCATCAATCGACTTATATTATCGTTTCGATCAAAATGCTTATAACATCGGTATTGAATTTGGAAAAAATTTAACGGTGTTAAAAAAATTTAACGACGGGACCAGTGATTACCAAAGTGATAAAAGTTGGGACCATTGACAACCAATTCAATAGTTGGGACCGGTAGAAGACAAAATATGATAGTTGGGACCATTAAAAACCAATATACCATTTAGATATGATATAAATTTAGTTGATATGATATAAATTTAGTTATAACCTGTAGTTTGATTTTAAGTTCATTTCAAATAATTGTAGGTTTTTAAAAAAGTGTTGATAAAAAGTAGTTAAAAAGGCGATGCACATGTCCACGTGTAAATCATATTATAAGTGGAAAAACGACAAAGACAGTAGTTCGCAGGTGCGGCGTTCGGCGGAAAATTAATTGTTTTGGAGACCAAACTACAACCATTTGGACCCACTAAACATCGAATAATTGCGCACGAACGCTCATATAATGGAAACAACTTTGTAGGTCCACATTTAAAATTGACCCGGCACCTATGTTCTTACTCGAGTGTTACTTGATTATGGTCGGATTAGTTGAGTACTCGCAAGTCTACAATCAGTCGAGTTGACAGCGCCTAACGACTTCTACAACTATGCATTCACGTAAGCTAACCAGAACAACACATGCGACCTACAGTTTCAATATCTTAGCCCATGTCCACCTACGCTAACCCAAACACACCTAAGGCTCTGTTCCCGAGTTCATCAAACGAAAGCATGTCCAAAGTTGAAAACAACAAAACAAGGTAAAGATGGGATATGTGGCAAGAATATATATAAAAGAAAAACTTTTATGGCCAAATTGAAAACAGAAAAAGAAAAGTTTATTTTTGGTCTTATGCAATATATAGTTAACTAGATTTAAGATTGGGTCACACGTTACAGTGGCCAGATCACGCAGTCGGGTCTTGTTTATGTGACTTCGACATATGTGTTGATAAACAAAAGTCTCATGTCCCGTACGTCACGACGTAAAACCGTAATGTGCCACATATTAAAAAAGATGAAATATCAAAAGTTATAGGTCAAAACGATAACAATATTAACGTGGTAGTATATGTTAAAGTAGAGTAGGAGATTAAAGTACGTAAAAAAACTCATCCGGGGCTAAAATGACAATCAGTAAAAATTGGGGATTAAAACCGTAAATACGTCAAAAGTCGGGGATTAAAACCGTAAATACGTCAAAAGTCGGGGATTAAAACCGTAAATATACTTTAAAGTAAAAAAAGTTGAAACACGACGCGACGTGACTCGCCGGTGCAAAGCACCGAATTTGTCGATCAATTAGTAGATATATAAGTTTCTGACTGTGGGAGTGGTTTGGGTACATGGCTAATTCATTCTTGCGATCTAGATTGTATACTCTGGGACATGATAAGAACCGTATGTTTTGTGAACGAATGTATCATTTTTTTAAAATTAGAGAGTTTTCACAAGGTGATTGAGGTGGAAGCGAGTCGATCCTCATAATCTTACTGATTTAATATTTAATGATTTAGACTTTTTTTTAGTTTAACTTTTAATCATGTAAAATATATCAAACAGCCTTAAATCAAAGATCGAATGGGGATTGGCTAAGTGGTTGAAAAACCCATTTTCTTTTTCAAGTAACTTGCTATTGCTACTCCATATCACGCTTTATTTATCAATAAGAATAACTTTTAAAACAGAAAACGTGAATGCATGAATTGAAAGTCAAAGATAAGCGTAAGATGAATTGTTTCCAAGACGATATGTTTGCTCATTGCAATATTTTATACGTCATCTATAGTATAATTGTATAACATTTATTCATTTTCTGCATTTACATATTCTTACGTGAGTATTTCATTTCAATATTGATATATATCTCACTGTCACCGTATGACCACCAACCTACTTGATTATTTTGCCTTTTATATTGAAAGGTTATTAAGTTTAATCCTAGATAATATATAGTGTATATTATTTTGGTGTAATATAAAAAACAAAATAAAATGTAAACTTTACGTTGTCATTTAAAAAAGTACGTAAATATATATCTCACCAGACATAATGTTTTGGAATTAACTAGACGAAATATCAAACGTTCATACTTATTTATTTACTTATTTATAATTGTTAGCCTTTTAAAGGTTTTTTTTAATAAATCATTGTGCAGTACTATAGACGTTTCTAATCTAATAATATTAAAATGAATCAAAGTGAATTTACAATATTAAATTAAAATAAATCAAAGTGAGTTACATGGTCACTATACTTTAATATTATTTACTTGTAAGAATAATATATTATTTAAATGATACAACTTTTAATTATATTAATACTCACTTAGTTGTTAACCAAAGTCAAACAAGAAAGTGTTGACACGTTATAGAAACCCAATAACCCGTTTAGTTGATCAAGGTATAGTAAATCACTTGTAAAGTTGTAATTATAAAATATTTTAACTCGGGATATATAGATAAATAACTAGTATATATTAAACCAACTTAATTAATATTAAACAATATGAAATGAACAATTCTTTAAGCCACATGAAAGGATTGTAAATAAATTTTTAGTTTGAAATGAAATGTCGTTTTTTTCTTTCTGTTTTAACTTTGTAATATTTGTTTATTTAGTTTAACTTAAATATTGAAAGGTGAGAGAGTAAAATCACTGGAATAAGAGTTATTTTCACATGCAAATTAGAGTTAGTAAAAGTTGAATGAATGTAACGTGAAGCTTATACCAATCCTTCACTATAAAGAGATAAATTCACCAAGGCCACTCGGTGAGGTCTCACGCCTCAATCAAGGCATTAATATGATCTGACATCCGTTAATTAATGTACGACAGAACACCAGCTCCTCAAGCTAGGGTTTATTAAGGGTCGTTAAGGCTTAGCTTCATTAACTTGTTAATGAGCTTGAACACATCTACACGTACACACACATATATGATTCAATATATAATGTACTAATTTTAAAATAGAATAAGATGAGTTAAGAGATGTTAAACCATTTTTCTAATAAAATAAAGTAAAAAGCGTTAAAACATGTGATAGACATCCGTTAATGTACAACAGATCGGAACACCACCTCCTCAAGCTAGGGTTAATTAAGGGTTGTTAAGGCCGGCTTAGCTTCGTCGTACGTTAACTTGTTAACGAGCTTCAACATATCTACACGTACACACACATACATGATTCAAATATAACGTACTAATTTTAAAATAAAACGAGATGAGTTAAGAGAGATTAAACTATTTTTATAATAAAATAAAGTAAAAAACGTTAAAACGTGTGATATGACACATACTTAAAATTACCATAAACGATATGGTTTTGTTTAATGCAATTTGGCAGAGAGAGAAGAATTGAATTGAAGTAATATATATAACTAAGCAACAAGAAATAACATATTAAATAATGATGATGGAATAAAGTCATAAACCATCACAACTTGTCTCTTCACAACCCTACATACAAACCTTCTTTGTCTCCTTTTCCCCACCTTTAAAAACCCTATTAATTTTTTTCACCATTTTCAAGTCCCCTCGTGTGCACACACACATCTTCTTCATCGATCGATCATAAGATCAATTAATAATCCATGGCAGGCACCTCAGGAAGTGGTTCACCTTGTGGTGCATGCAAGTTTCTCAGAAGAAAATGCACTGCTGATTGCATCTTTGCACCTTATTTCTGCTCCGAACAAGGCCCGGCTCGATTCGCAGCCATTCACAAGGTGTTTGGTGCAAGCAATGTTTCTAAATTGCTGCATCATGTGGCCGTGGCTGACCGCTGTGAGGCCGTGGTTAGTATTGCTTATGAAGCTCAAGCTAGGATCAAAGACCCTGTTTATGGCTGTGTTTCACATATCTTTGCCTTGCAACAACAGGTATATATATATATATATATATATATATATATATATATATATGTACATGCAATATTAATTAATTTAGATAATTAAATTTACAAGTGATATATATCTATTTAATTAGATTTTATAGATCGATATGTTTTTAAACTACTATATATATATATATATAATCATATCGATGCTTAATTAAATTTACACGGTTATATATTGTAGATAATAAAGAGATGTTTATATTTACAATTTAAATCACAAATTGATTAAGTTTCTTCAAGGAAAATAATTCAAGCTATAATCGGTCATCAAATTTTATTCTCCCCTTACGTAAATTTTCTTAAGTTTTGTTCCATAGACATAGCAAAAATGAATATCTCTGATCTCATTTTCATAATCTAACATAATAAATGAAAATTTTTAAAAAATGTTTGCTCTAAAAATAAAGTTTGTGAGGAAAAATCGGGTGGATACTTTAAATTTGTGATTAATATAATATCTATTTTTTTTACAAATACTTAAATATTTACGTACAAATTCTTAAATACAATGGTATGTTGTAACTTTTTTTTAAATAAATATTTTAATTTAACATGTGTTTAAGACACGGGTATTAATAAACCTATTAACCGAGTATAAAAACCTTCATAGATAATCTTATTTTACGAGTAGAGATTTTTTAATTTTTGATTTTTTTCCAGTTTTGTGATTGTTTTGCTATTATATAATAACTTTTACGACTATTTTGTGACTGAATTGATGACGCGTGGAGGTCCCTAATTTTATGACTATTGTGATTTCGGTCACATACTAATTGTTGAATTTGTGAACTATTTTTCCAGGTCAAAATATTCAAAACTTTGTCTATTTTGGCAATTTTCCCATGATTAATTAATAACCAATTTAATTTAATTTAATTTGATGAAACTTTAGGTTGCATATTTACAAGCACAACTTATAGAAGTAAGAGCTCAAATGGCACAAGGGTGCAAAGATTCAAGAAACATTGAAAGTCAGTGGTCAGCAAACATGATGTCCTCTTGTCAGAATTACATGAATGCTGCAAACTTCAAGACGTCGCCACAAAGTTCGATGGAGTCATCGATCATTCACGGCAATGAAGGATTAATGGCCCGAAACTATCATGATGATGAACAATATGGGTTCTCTAAGAAGAGACTTTCTGAAAGTGATTTGGGTGAGCTTCAAGAACTTGCAGTGAGAATGATGAGAAACTAATGCATGCATGCATGCATGTAGAGCTAGTGGATGTAGTTTAATCTTGTGATCAATCAATAATATGTATATAGAGTTTAATTTAGAGACACATTAATTAGAATTGAAAGGCTATATATAAAGCTACCATGCATCTTGAAATTGCTCATATGAAAACTTGATGGCATTTTACATGGGGCACTTCAATAGGATTGATGTAATTTCTTGTCATTAGTTTGAAAACGACCAGAAAATGATCCTGGCTCCTAATGTGTCTCACAACATGTGACGTCAACATACGTTAGCCACGATAGCTGCCACTTCGATCATATGTGTTGTCTGGTTGTGTGAACACCATATACGAGAAACCTGATCATAAGGCCTGTATAACATAGACGCAACCCACTTTTATACGACGGCCTCCTATAAGGTGTCATAGGACCCATATTATGTGACTCTTACAGTCTTATGACTCATATGAAGTGTTACTATCAACTAATGCTTGAATAGTACACAAATGAGATGATGTGTGTTTAGTGTAACCCATAGCTTTAAGTTATGTTATTGAACATGTTTCTTTTAAGTACTATATTACACCGTTAAAGAAATCAAATTCAAGAGAATTTTACTTTTATATTTTTAGGAAAATTGGATATATTTACTATTGACTATAATATCAATTACAACTAACAATTTGGCCAGTGATAATGATCTTAACTTTGTAAAAACATAACCAAGTTTCAATTTTGTTCTAATTAAGTCACTTTAATTAGGTTAAAAATTGTTCCAATTAGGTCACTCATCTTCATATTTTATTTAAATTAGAGGTTTTAACATGTTTTCACATTTTTTTCTTTACGTTTTAGTTAGGAACATAGTCACATAATTCGCGCTACATGCCACGATCTACGATCCGGATCGTCCGTACCAATTCGCGGTACGAATGCGATCCAGGTTCGCTCCGGTGCGCGATTCCGACCTCTAATCTGACGTTCCGGATAGAAGAGGGGTTTTAATGGTGAAGACTAAACTAACCTTGATTTCTTTACATAATACAAGAAGGAAGGGTTGCTGTGTCGTCTTTGCCGTCAAAATACAATCATACTCGTCCAGTTGGAGCTCGCTGGAAGAGCTTCGACGACCACAATTGCCGCCGGAGAAGAAATTGAGGAAGAAAGCAGGGAGGCGCTTATAAGTGATGAGATGTTAGGGTTTAACATAAAACTTTGTAATAAACCAACTTTAGTCCCTATAGATTTCATATATTTCAAATTTAACTAGATATTTTAAAAAATAAGGTTTTTCATTGTAAAAATAAACATCACCATGTTTAACTAGTACATTGTATCATATTATGTGGTACATCGTACCGGAGCGATCCGAAATGAGCCTACCCCCCTCCGTACCGAATTTTAGGTACCTAGCGAATCGCGATCCCGTTTCACGTTCCCGTACCGAAGCGAATTGCGAATCATGTGACTATGGTTAGGAATTATTATTTACATTTTTTGATGCTAATTTGAAGCGGTAATGTGAATTGTAGGTTTATTTTTTTATTTTTTTATTATAATTAACATATTTTTAATTTTTTAAATATAATTACATATATTAAATATTCCAACCCCCACATTCTATCCTCAATTCATTTCTTGACACAAACAAAATCTAACAATTGCTCGATTTGGAGGTTTAGTCATCCAATTCAAGCAAAATATGCTTGAGTGACCTAATTAGAACAAAATTAAAACTTGGTTATGTTTCTATGACATTTCCCTTAAATAAAAAAGGGTAGAAACAAACAAACTGATTAAAAACTTACCTTTAAAAAGGCGATTGAAATTTCGAAGAAATTTAAATGAATGGAAAGTCGCAGTTGCTTGAATACCTTGGAGATAAACAAACGTCAAGTAATTGAATACCTTCAAAATGTTGATTTTACAAAAACTATGTAATTGTCACGTAACACACCACATCATAACAAGCAAGCATGGTTAATGACTTTTAAGACTGAGAGTATTACATGTAACAAAAACACAAATTTGAGGGGATGATATTTTGCAAAATACTCTGGTCAGTATCATGAACCAAGAAGCAACTATTTGGAATCTCGAACATGTATGGTATCCTGAACTCTATTCTGAACATTAATTTATAACTTGTCTTGCATTTGTTTGTTATGCAGAGATTGGTTAGAAACTTAGTCTAAACGTAAAAGTCAAAAGGAGTTAAGCTAAACAACATCTTTATTAAGCTAAACAAGTCTACAACGGTCATTATTGAGTTATTGATGGTTATAAGAGCTAAAGACTTTTCCCAAGCTCAAGACCCGAGCTCATGGTTATTAGATTTGTGTGGAGAAGACTTGTAATGGTTAAAAGGTGATTAAAACGCGTTATTGGTCAAAGTAACTACTGAAGACCCTGGAAATCTCGTTCAATATCCCGAGAATAACACACAGTTAGTTATTTTTTAGTTAGTATAACAAGAGGCTTGATCAATAGGTTTTAGATCACTTGTTTACTTGCACTCTTACAGCAACTTTACTCACGTCCACAAACACCCACATCGCAGTAACAGTTGGCAACCATTGATCAAGCTCTCGAGTTGTAATCCATATTTTCTATCATTACAATTGCAGGTTGACGATTGTTAGTCGGCTTGCCAAAGTTTTTTGTGTCAGAGATCACTTTTGATCAAGAGCTTTTGTAACAAATAAACTAAAACGTTGATTATTTGTACATTTATTTATATTATTAAAACATTCTTCCACTCTTTATCATAACCTAAAAAATTAAGTAGTTTTGTTTTAAATCCGGCTCTAATTAATGAGTTATTCAAATAGCTCAACTCGACTATATACTTGTTTTTCTGTCTTAAAAAAAACAATTCGTATGATCATTTTATATGTTTTGCAGGTAAATAAAGTTGAAAATGGATTTTATTTGGAAGGAAATTAAAATAAGTTATGAAAATATAAAAAAGGTTCTCCCCATGGGTCTAATAAGTAGGTTCACCTAATGTCATCCTTTTTAAGTTAACAAATCGACAAAATGTCCCCTTGATTGACTGCACATCATTAATTTATTACCATAACCCAACTATTTTCACTTTATTGATAACTTTTGTACATCATAAATTTTTATGTAACAATTTCTAGATTGCATAAAGAAAAACTTCACGGCATAATAGCCCGTAACTTCATTGATAATCTTTCTATACGTAAACTAATGCTATTAAAAAAAACTTTGAGCTGATAAAAATGTAAATTTTATGACTAGTCTAATTGTAAGCTATTCACATAAGTTTTATTCTATATAGCAACACCACATTCACCTACAATTTAAAAAAAACAAAGCATGATTTTTAAGAAACATGTAATTCAGTAATTCATTATAAAGTTGCCTCATTGATAATGAGGTTTTATCATTATAAATATCTTGTTGACACACAAAGACTTTTTATTGTTTGACATTTGCTTCATAGTTGTTTTTCCATATATCTTTTAATCATCCGGTGTAAACGAAGGGGACACTCAATGAAAACTACTCAAAATCGGATAATTTTTCAATCCTTGATCACGAACGAAGTAATGCCCCTATGAGACATGAAATACGTATGTGAAATGATGCACACTTACTTATCGAAAGCAATCAGCAATCATATATGTAGCACATACTTTCAGGCAAGTTACCTCCACAAGAGAACTGAATGGATCGAATATGAGTCATATTTTGTAATCTTTGGAAAGTTTTATGTACCACACACCGATATGACAACTTCCTACTAAGGGGCTGTTTGACAACATCTGAATCATTAAGTGCTGAATGGTTAAGAGGTCTGAACCATTAAAAGCCTCTATCAATGAAAAAGATATTGGGGTAAAATTTCAGATGATGGTAAGTTTAGTATATGCTCCATTCAGTTCCATTCAGCATCTTTCAATCTCTTAACCATTCAGCACTTAACTGAACCACTCAGAAGCTCTTTTTTTATGAAACAAACGTTCTGCATGCTGAATCTGAATGATTAAACACTGAACTGAACCATTAAGAGGTTAAACAAACAGCCACTAACTCTGATAGACTTTGAATAATTAAAATGAGGACGTTACAATAATTCATGCTTTTAGAAAACACACCAAACCAACTTGATGCACCAGAACTATGGATTGTTGGTGGTAAAAGAATTGGAAGCCATGAAAACCAATCTCTATACTAGGAGACTACAACATAAAAACATGTTAACCTTCAATCAACCGTAAGCATTTGCGTCTGTCTAGTAATGTTATCTTCCATTAGCTTTCTGCCTTTAACCCCATGAAGGCCACCCGTCACAAGACCAAACTCCAAAGCTATAAAATACTATCTAAAGCGGTAAAGTCCATTTCGTTGACCATCCTCCTTTCTGTTTGTATAACTACATAACTGACAACTCTACAAGTTCTATGAAAATACTTGGGGTGTTTCAGACATATAAATATAATGTTCTCATATTGTGGGTCCCATTTATCCGTGCCCGTAAAATGAAAAACGGAGAATGAACTAAAACCAACCTATTATTTTTGAGGACCGGGCATGGCTTTGAGAACGTCCCTTAGAGCATAGTAATGGCTATCACATTTGTGGTCTGCAATCAAGTTGCTTGACAGTAGTATTCTTTGAAAATGTTCACCTGGATGTCTCTTCCACAGAGTGAACGTGCTTACTTTATTGCCGTTGTGTTCTTCTTCCTTCCTTTTCAGAAAATAAACGCTACCCGGAATGAATAATTCTTCTTGGGGTACTTCTAAACCGTGTCTTTCTGTTTTAACGTCATTGGCTTTTGCTATTTCTGGTTCGGAGATTGAAGAGATGTTATCTGGTATCTCAATTGAATCTTTTCTACCAGGCACATCTGTTAAGGTTGATAAAAAAAAGTCAAACCTCTTGGTCAAATCTGATGTAATGGTAGTCAACAAAATACTCCAAGAGATCAGAAAAATGCAAAATCAAATGGAAAATACACTTTCCCTAACTTACCAACTCATTTGACCCGCTCGAGATAAATATAACCCAAACCAACCAATTCAAAACCATAAGTAAATGGGTCTAAACTGACAAATCTAGTAATCTGTACCATGTAACATAAGACAGATAACAATTAGATAAATAAATATATCACAGCTATTTTCATATTAGCAAATATATATGTGTTTCACAATATTAGCACAAGCATTGACATGACATCCTAAGGTCGAAAGTTTTTGGTCATGGTTTGTGAAGTAGTCATTTTATTTATAATTTAAAACATAACTAAGAAATCAATCTACTGCATGCTAGGTAGAGCTTACCAATAAATTTTGCATCGCTTCCAAACTTGGTATAATCGACTAGCTTCTTCGCTACATCTTGTACAGAAGATAGAACCTGCTTTGCATTATTAGCTAAATCCAAAACACTTCTCCAATCCTCCTTCTCAAGGATACTTTTCCTGAAAAAAATTAAAAGGTGGATAAAACCCAAGTATCAAAATAATAGTTAAACTTTTTTTTAATTGTGAAATGCTTGTACTCAAGCGACATGTGAGACAAATGTTTGATGGTGAAGATGTTATTTACCAGTCAGTCTGAAGAATTTCATTCCTCAATCTCATCAGAGTAGCTACGCTTAGCCTTGGGATTATATCATCCTGTATGTCAAGAAACAAAGGTGGATGAACCGCAAATCTAAAATCGCAAGCCTAAACGAGCCTATTATTTACATAAATATTATAATATTTATATAATAAAATACAGTTACAAAATATATATTATTTTAAACTTGGTGATGGTAAAAAAACAATTATATAATTCTTCAAATGAAAACCACTCAATATTTGAGAACCATTAAGATCGATTTTAATCATTCATTTGTATTTAGTAGTCACTAGCGAATACAATGTATGCAACTCACCATGTAGCAATCCAAAAACTTCAGGAAACATTTATAACATAAATGCTAAAATTACATACCAACCTGCATACAAACGGTTGTGACATAATCAGAGCAGCTTTCAGCAAGCTCTCTAGAAACACAGGGTGGTGTCCCATATCCAACAGCGGTAACAATCTCAGGGCTAAAACCCAACTCCTCGCTTGTCTTCTTGCGAAGCATTATAGCTAGCATTGAAGCAATTGCACCTCCAAGTGAATGGCCCACAAGCCTCAACCTAAATCCCTGTGGACGGATTAGAATCACCATAAAAGAGATGGAAACTTCAACCCATTTGCCTAAAACTCGGTTACTGTGGTTTACATTAAACCTTCAATGGGGTCAATAGACAGAATGAAAAAAACTCGGCTAAAAATAGCACAAGTTAAAAGTCTCCAAAATGTATTCTAATGCTTATAATCACTTAAGTGGCTCTATTAAAGAAGGTACATTGCTATGTTAAAGTAAAGATTATATTGCGGTCGCATAAATTCGGGTAACACCAATAAAATTTGAGTATGGTTCTAAAAATGCTTTGGATGGGTTGACTCGAAAGTTTATAAATAATTAATGTATTAGGCATGATTACAAAAACTAAATTGTTAAAATTAAAATATATTTCTTAAATGCTATGATTTGAAAGATCACAAGCTTTTGATACACTTTATGCAAACTCAACCAAATTAATCCGTTTCATTAATAGTTATGTATAAGATTATCTATTATTAATAACTTACGCCACACACTGAACCATCTTAAATAAATGGGTTGAAACAATGAGTCTATGGCATCTGAGTTCCTTCCTATGATAATGCATTACTTATCCAGAAACGTCAAAAGTAAATGAAGAAGTGTTTACCGGTCAAACCAATGCAACCCATTGTGACAAAATCTAATAATCACACATTTTGACACGTTACACAACTATCCTAATTTACCACCTTTATATTACAATATGTAGAAGAAACTAGAGGTAGTAAACCAAAAATAGAAATAATCAAATAACCATTAACAGTAGATCACCTCATGCTTCTTAAGATACTTCTTAATAGTTCCTATCTCGTGAGTTAGAAACCATCGAGCCGCCTCAGCAGTGCCAAAATGAGTTGAATAGCCTTCAAAATTGACTTCTGCATCACTCGAAGAAACAATGTCGGTGATAAGATCAGAAACTGTATGTGTTCCACGAATTCCAAAAATCACAAGTTTATTTCGTGTATCAACCCCAATATAATATCCTGGTCGCAGCATACTAGAGTTCTTCACAAATTTCACAACATTACTTTCTCTAAGCATGCTGTTTTTGGCCAGAGCAGCAGCACTACCCCTATATGACCCTTTTGCTAGCTCTACATGGTATATAAGATCCTCAACCTACACACAAAAGAAAGATCAAGTAAAAACTGATGTTGGCGTATACTTTGTGGATTTGAAGGTACCTGGTAATTACCACTTCATCAGAGGAAATCTTTACACCCTTAACATGCTCAAATGGATGTTTAGATGCTTGTTGCAGGTAAACAAGGTATAACCCTATTGTAAGATCACTTAAGCTCCAGTCTTGAACTTCAAGTTTACTCCTTTGAATGCTTGCAAGGATTTCTGCAAGTGATCGACTGATAGGCGGAATTTTGTTTCCTTGTGCATCTCCTGTGAATAAATACAGAATCAGTAACTGCAAAATTTTGGTAGGCTGCAAAGGAATTTCTTAAAGGGTGCAATTTCGCCCATTTAGTTATAAATAGGTTATCTTCGGTCATGTTATTATCTCAGACTGGTCAATAAAAAAATATCTAATAGGGTACGGATCATATGGGTCGAACGGGATGAAAGTCATCCAAAGCACCTGGGTTCAATAAACTATGGATTTAAAACATGTAAAAAGCACAACCTCTTAAGCATTTTAAAACATGTAAAAAGCACATGGGTTCAGTAAACTCTATGGATGTATATGATCTTCATAGTCGTAAAATAATAACACAAAAAGAAATGTCTGAGATAAAATAGGTCAGATAAAGCCAAACTTCAAGACAGAAAAATACACAGAGAAAAAATTGTAAACAGACCTGTTGGCAGAGGCCACAATTGCAGAGCTGGTTCAAGAACTTTTGTGAACCAAGCAAGCTCTGGCTTCCACTTGTTACTGGCTGCAACATCTTCATTAGAATTGTATTTGCTAACCCCGGAATTTGATTTTGTTTGGTTGCCCTGTTGAGATATTGTAGGTACAACAGATGCATCCTTTGCATCTATCATGTTAGGGTTTTCTTCTACCTTGTCTGCTTTCGACCAGTCTGATTGGTAACGCTTGAGTGCATTGTATACAGACGGTTGATACGATTCCCTTTTCCGTATCAACTTAAAACTCAAATCTGCAGCACCAACATAATCAAACTTCAAATAAAAGATAAAAAGAGTGAACATAGAAACATGAGCCGAAATCCAATATTTATTACATTACAATTTGCAACAAGAAATGATACATGAAATATATGTTTCTATTTTCATGAAATATATGTACCTAAATAATAAATCCGACGCATTAGGTGATTACAAAAATCACCATTGTCACTCTCAAACTCACCACTTATACACATTCAGGAAACAGAAACTACAATTCTTAGAAGAGATCATGCATCTTAAATCGGGTTTTTTGCCTACAAGATGAAGGTTCCCATTTCACCTTCTACTTTCTTATGAAAACTTCGACCGCAATCTCTAGATTTTATAACAAACATTTCTGTAATATATGCTTTAGAGTTTTACCACAGTTGTTTTTGATCATTGAAACTAATATCTGATACATTTCCCCTAGATTATCAATACATACATTATTCAGTTTCTGACAACCAAATTCATTTGACATGACCAAATACAAATGACACAAAGCCACATTCATATCTTCTGATCAACCATTAAATCAATAATAAACCGCAGCTCAACATTTTAAACAAAATGATCAAAAAACTTACAACGAAACTGAATCAGCAGACAGTTAGGGTTCATAGTGAAACATCAGTAGATTGTTACATACATCATGAGGTCGAACAAAAGTAAAGCTTAAAATGAAAAGAAACACGTACCTATGGTGTACAACAAGCGTTTCGTGTATTTACCAGTAGCCATTGATGAGCTATGCTATACAAAACGCTAACAAGTTTCTGAACTTTGATGCGTGCTGCAATAACAATTGAAACTTGGTGATCGATAGTGATCAATCACATGATTAAGCAATTTGGAAAACGAATGATCCTTCAATTGAATTGATAATCAATTACACAATTTGGGGAGAAAATCAGGAACTGTGGAACAACATTTTTTCTCATTCAATTTGAACGATTAGTGTTGGTGATACACATCACACATGCGCCATTATTTATTAATATATTTATTTAATTTAATTTAATTTAATACTTTTCGCTTTATACAAGTATGCCCTTTTGTGTTATTTGCGGGGGAGAGACAGAGAGGGGTCGGTAATAACTCACAGCCGGGTCTCTCAGGTTAAGTATTGGAGCAGCTCGGGTGGTAAGACGGTAGTTAGAGACACTAGAGTACCTTGCTTGAGTCGAATGGGTGGCTTGGAATTTAAGTTTATGACGTCGAAGATAGAGTTAGCATCTAGTTATTAAACGTTAAGTATTTTTCACTCTTTCTTGTAAATAAAAAACCAAATATGAAAAGATCGAAAAGAAAACTGTGTTAATCATAAGTAATTTAGAGATTGTTGTAACAAACTAAATCAAACATGATTCGGAAATGTTGAAAATTAAAAATATTCGACTTCGGTTATATACTTTATTTTCAATAAGTTTGATTATTTTAATTTAGTAGTTATTTATTTGGGTTAAAAGACATGCATCCATTCTTAATTATTAGTGTATTTCTAGGTTAAATAGTGTGATTTGTTTTAATTATATGGTTTTTGCCTCATGGGATGAATGGTGACCACTCGTGGCCAAATTTAAACCAATCATTCCTTTACTAATAGGGTGAGAACAAATTGCTATATCGTTGATCGGGATATCTTAGATGACCACTTCATCGTTAATGAATCAAACGCTTCAGCCAAAAAGAATAAAAGCAAGTGTGTCTTATTGAAGGTTAACTTTAACAAGCCCTTTTATTCAATCGGTTGGACTAGCATTGACTCCATTTATCACCAAGTAGGTTTTGTGAAAAAAAAAAAAAAAATATGAATCTAGTGGAAAGGTGACACGATGCCTGGCTTTCAACTTATGACCTCCCATCACAATTGTTAAACGATTTTGGCTTAAGTATCGTAGTAGTGAGGTTAATGTTATGTGGCATAATTGGTATAATAGTCACTAGATTATACCACGTGTGTTACACGAGTTGAATAACTAAAAATATTTAATTATTATCGAGCATAATAAACAAAGAATCATATGACGAGTAAGCATTACACTATAATTCATTACCATCTTGGTACGTTCTCTAACACCAACAAAAACAAAACCCATATAAGAAAAATTATAAGACAAATTACGGATTCACAAGCATAAAAATCGGATTAAAATCGTACAAATGGATGACAACTTGTACTGATACAAGCCATGAGCTTTGGTATAGAGATAAGAGATCGATAAACTAATGTAGTAGACAAAAATAATGTTTAAATAGAATTTAATACAAAAATCAATGATTTGGAATATTATTGATATATATTTTGGTAATTAATATTTTTACTTTTGTAAGAATATGGTACTTATTTTTGTAATTGATAGAGAAATATAATAGTAATATGATAATTATTTAGTAACTGATAGGTAAATATATTATATGATGATCGTATGTTGTGTAACAGTAGGATGATTAAATATGTAATAAATTATTGGTGGGAAAACGATGCCAACAATGGCTTCATTACATGCTTGTGGCATCAAAAACCCTCGTTTATTAGAAGGTAATAGATATAGATTGAATGTACGGGTTTGTTTGTTATTTTGTCTGCTTGTCTTGGTGCGGGCTTAGCTCCTTGCTATTGCCCAAGTTTGTTTCAAATAAAATTACCGTTAAAAAAAATGATTGTGGAGACTCAAAACAAAAAAATATCTCACAATGCTTTAATTGCATAAAACTCAATTTCGTAATTTTGCTCTTATGTATAGGAACAGGGGAAATGACTGATTAAGAGAGTCCTGTTGTAATAGAAGTATAGTCTCGTTTCAAGCCTACCGCGTTACCTAAAGCGGAAAGACACAAAACAAGACACGTACAACTGTACAAATACAAATTTCACATCTCATTACTCTCACTTGACTCGTTCAAAGCCCAATTTTCTGTAGGCCCAAACCAATCCGGTTTCTTTTGGCCCAACAATATATTTATACGGTTATACCTTTGAATTAATTAATCTAATTTAATTTTCTTACAACTAATCTTAATTTCATTCTAAAGAAATTCAATTAGTTAATTAGATAAATCTGTTTAAATTATAAATAACTAACAAAAACAATTTGAGAATTTATAACACCATGCGTCAACATCAATAAATCGTATTAGATTAGATTTTATTGATAACAATTTAAACAAGTATTGATTCAAACATTCATTAGTCCATAGTTTCAATAATGATATAATTGTCAAATCAAACCCGGGTTTTAAGTAAACAAAACTTTAATTTGTCCTTAAAAAGTACAATTATAAGTGTAAAGTTAATTTCTTTTCATTTTCGGTTCCAAGTGTTAGATTGCAACACCAATATTTGTATATCTAAATTTGACTAATTGTGGTCCAATTTACAAAGGACCACACTATTAATAATGATAAAACAGCGATCAGCAAATAGTTGACTATGAAAGAAATCAGATCTACATAATAAAACATAAATATTATTGGTCTCCTCAATTTCTCACACACTTGTTCAATTTATTTCTTATTATTATTATTGTATTAATTAAGTTTTATTAACCTTTGTTAAACAAATGAATAACTAATCAACATGATTATATACCAATTAAAGTTAGTTTATACGTTAAGAAATACAATACTAACAACATTTACATGAGTGCACGATATTTCTTAATAAGCTATTTGAACTGCCAATGTGGGGCTAGTTCACTTGGTAAAGACATTGTCTTTTAGATGAGAGGTAATGATTTTATCCCTGACAATGTGGTATTTGATGTAATTTAATTTGGAGTGGTGTAATGTAATAGTAGATGTAGTTTGCCGTTAAAAAAAAAGCTATTTGAACTGATTCTGATGTTGTCTGTGTATATATTTTAGCTTTAAATCAATTTATATACTTAACCAAATTTATTAATATATAGTTTGTTTTTCATAATATAAAACTTCACTGTCGATGAGACCTTATTTAAAAAAATAAAAACAAACTCAATATAACAAGTAATGATATTTATTTAAAAAAATAAACACAAACTCAATATAACAAGTAATGATATAAGTTTGAAAGTCAAATAATAGGAATTAATATCAATGATGATAATTAAATAAATTTCAGATTCGATGCAACACATACAAACTTCCAACTAATGATATCTCCGTTAAACCGTTCCAACCAATAACATGTCAACAAAAAGCTCCTAAATATATATTATAAAGTGGCTACGTACCATCAAAACTAATCACCAAATTACATATGTCCTCTGTTTATTTGATTTTAATTGATTTGATTGATACTTAATTCTTTTTATAATTAATTAGTTGGACTTTATGAAGTACACGTCACATACACATAATACGTCTCAAGAGACTTTATGACTAAATATGATGTAAGAAGTTGAAATTTAAAGACGAACACAAGTACACCCGTAGACTCCTTTCTAGATTTTATTAGATAATTTTATATTTCGATAAAGGATTTTAACACCCTCAATTATAAAGGGAAACACCAACTGTGAGGTCACTTGGAAACATGGTTTTGCTGGAATTAATAAAACCTTGTAAATAAGACAAGTTCAAGTTAATCATCGATTTAACTTCACTCAAGCTAATCATACAACCTGTACACTTAAGTAGGTTTGATTAACGAAAAAGATTTTGCTCAGCTAAAACATATGTTCACATGCTGCTAGTTTTAGAATCTAAATATATTAGATAAGCATTCATGTATCATTCTAGCATTGACGAAGACACATTGGATGCGTTCCAACAATATCAAGTAGATATATATGACGTGTTACGATTATTTAGAATCAATAAATTGTCAATCGTAAACTTTTCATCTGTCGTTTGTGTAAAACCTTGTTTTTACATTAATGTATATTAGATCGAGTGTGCAATGTTGGGTTGACTTTGAAGGCCTTTGAGTTATTAGGTGACATTAGAAGATATAAGCGTGGCTCATTAGAGTTTTCTTGGTTAATAATATTAACTAGATATAAGACCAGGCCGCGCGATGCAGCGGCCGGGTCACACGGTCAGCTCTTGCATATTCAGCCTCGTACGTTATGGTGTAAATGCGTAATGTGTCACATATAAAATGACAGAGAAATATTCAAACTTATAGCTAAAAATGATAACAAAGTCAAAACCGGTGGGGCTAAGTCATCAGACGCCACAATGATAATTAGTCAAAGTTGGAGATTAAAATCTTAAATACGTTAGAGTAAAAAAAACATAATTTGAAAATGGGAGAATGCTAACGTAGTTTGACGTAAATATAATACATAACGTTGAAACGACAAAATAATATAAAACATATGCCTGCTTATAAAATATTTCAAAAAATGTAAACCAAAGTGAGAACACGGAGAATAGAACGCATGACCATGCTAACTAATTTGCAAGGATGAAACCATTTTGTCCAAGACAACTTTTGTTAACAGCTTTGCAAATTAAATGTATATATACACTACTTAAATATTGAAAAAGACAAACCCACATAACCGACCTTCTACTTTAGTAATTTATAAAATTTTAACCTAATAATTGTTTTCTATATATGTCATGTCATGTATTATATACAATCTTTTGTTGTGAGCTAATACAAAATACTCTAGTTGCAGCCTATGAACATATGTCATATTTTGATCCAACCACGTTATATTCTCGTATATGTTGTAATTGTTTGTCTAATACGTAGTGATTGTGTATGAGTTTCGTTGTGTGAGTTTTCCAAAAAAGGACGTAGTGACCTCTCTTTGTCAAAGAAAATCATCGAGTGTAGTAGTGTCAAGTGTGTATCATTTGCTCTTCACTAAATTGTAGTAATAGTTTATCAACTTTGTGTGAACACGTGTGAAAGAAATTTTAATAATAAAATTGAGTGAGTATGGGTTTAGTTTTAGAAATTCTCTCTGAAAAATTTGAGGCGACTGGTGTCTGATTTACAAGTACATGAAAATTAAAAAAGAGAAAAAAACATCACCAAAAACAACAAGATCGAGTATCCCCAGCCCATGACACTGGCTAGGGAGGTTTAACGACATCCAGAGTAAAACACCGTTTATCCCAATAAAGAACCAATCGCTAGCTTCCCCCAACGTCTTACCCAAAAATACACTTATACACCTCGGCTTTAGACCCTCAAACAAGCCATCAACCGATGTTCTCTGTTTAGAAAAGATCAACTCGTTGCGCCAGCCATATTAATAAGACCGTCCCGTATGCAATTGCTATTTGGGCATTTTTTAAATTCTTTGGAGAGCTTTAATTTCAGATGTACATTTCATTTCTGATTTTATATCGTGTTTCAGTCTCATATGCCCATATTAGTATCTCAAACTTGTCAATTTAACAATTTGACCTTCAACTTGATTTTGATATAATTACAACTTTGATTCTCCAACTTTGACTTATTACAACTTTGACCCCTGTTGACTTAACCGATGTACAACTTTGACCCACTACTTTAACTTGACATATTTACGACTTGAATCCTTCATTTTTGACTTAGTTATCCTTTTGATCACTAGTTTTCAATATTTCTTCTTCTTTTAAAATGTGCAACACATTACGACTTTTTACCGTGACGTACGAGACATTAAACTTTTATTTATCAACGTATTTGAAAAATTCACATACGTGAGACCCGACCACGTGACTCGGCCGCTGCATCGCGCGACCCGATCTTAAATCTAGTTATATGTGAAAAGACACTCAACGTAACGACAACAACTTGTGTCGAATTTAACTCGTTACTGTATAGGGTGAGCTTAAAGTAAGTATATCCTACATTAAAATACTTGATCAGTAGAAGTTTTCAAACTTTACTAGCTACACGTCTACACGAATCAATGCCTTTTGTAAAAATAAAACTAAAAAAAAAAGAAAAACAAGACAAAAACTCATAATTAATTTATAAATATGAACAAACGAAATGTCGATTTCCTTGAAGCCCACAATAATACCTAGACATAGTTAAATGTGGTCCAATATTTTGTAGGACCAAAATATTTATAACAACAAAAATACATATTATGAAGTTGAAGCTTACATGATCCCGATTATAAATACGTATGAGTAACATGTCTTTTGATTCACACACAAAACCATCATTTAGAAATATGGATATCCTCATTTCAAACTGGTCTAGCGTTCGATCCTTGCCGGAAAGCTATATTTTTCCGGCTGAACGTAGGCCAGGAACCCATAATATCCCGGCATCCAAAGACATTCCGATCATTGATCTTGCGAGAATCAATGGCCATGGACGGTATCAAGTAATTCAACAAATTATAGAAGCATGCCAAGATTTTGGACTCTTTCAGGTTGGTATAAGAATAAGATTTATTTACTGGGTATGTATGTTTGTTTATTTATTATCAGCCTTTGTAACAAGTACAGGTGATCAACCATGGCGTTTCGAGGGAACTAATGGATCAAACTATGGCGTTGTTTAAGCAGTTTTTTGCTTCGCCTGCACCTTTTAAAGCGAGATTCTATTCGAATGATTTGAACGCGAGTTGTAGGCTTTACACAAGCACACTAAACTATGAAAACGAAGAGGTTCATTATTGGCGAGATAACTTGACACACCGTTGTCGTCCGCTTGAAGATCATATTAATCACTGGCCCGATGACCCTCCTCATTATCGGTATCAAAATCTTCGTATCTCAACATGAAAACCTTGTTATTCGAATTCAAAAGAACAACAAACACTCTTATCACTATATAATATTGTTTGTGTATTTGAATAACTTAAACTAAAGAGAAATAACAATAAATAAATGATGATAAAGCCAACGAATTAATGAAAATTATTAAAGATCGATAATTAAGTATCATAATATTAATTTGCCGTTCAAAAAAAATATCATAATATTCAAACTAAAGATAGAATAATTACTAGCAAACAAACTTGAAAAAAACAATGAACCAAATAATAATAACTAGAAAAATTGGATATTTAGTTTTAAATTTGGGAAAATGTCACACAAACATAACTAAGTTTTGTTTTTATTCCAATTAAGTCACTTAAACTTTGTTTTGTTTCAATTAGATAACTTATCTTTAAGTTTTGTTCCAATTAAGTCACTTAACTTTGTTTTGTTTCAATTAGGTAACTTAAGTTTGGAAAATGTTCTAATCATAAATAATTAACTTGGATACCATGTAAAATTGAGTTTTAATATACAAATTATAACAAAAATAACATTTTCTTGCATTATTTTAAGTTTTTTAGAATTTTTAAAAGGTTTAAATTTTTAAAAGTAAAAATGTTTTTCGATAAAAAAAAGTTTCACATATACATAATTTAAACATTAAAGTATACTTATGTTATTTAATTGAAAAAAACAAAGTTTGAATGACTTAATTGGAACAAAATTTAAAGATAAGTTACCTAATTGAAACAAAACAAAGTTTGAGTGACTTAATTGGAACAAAACTTAAAGATCAGTTACCCAATTGAAACAAACAAAGTTTAAGAGACTTAATCGGAACAAAATCAAAACTTGATTATATTTGTACAAAGTTACCCTAAAAAACTTAACAGGTTAAGTTTTTTTTTTAACGTGAAACTAACGAAAAAGTAGAGTAAAAGTTGGGAGCGTTTGCAAGAAAGTTTCTGAGTTTAGATTATCATCTGTTAACAGGTGCAAGTTGGAATTAGGGGTGAGCATGAAACCGAAAAAACCGGTCCGAAACCAAAAAAAACGAAAAATCCAAACCCAAAAAACCGAACCCAAATAGAAACCGTGGGTTTTGGGTTTAATTTATACAAAAACCGAACTTTTGGGTTGGGTTTGGGTTTTGTTAAAAAACCGATCCGTAAAAACCGAACCGACCCAATAATGTTTATGTGTATGCTAAATTTCATATGTGTAAGACCCATAACTAATGTTATGTAAATGCAAATATTGTAATACATTATTATATGGTCATATTACATTTTATCTATGATTTATTGGTGATTTTTTGTCAAAGCAAGAGGACTTTTAAAATTTTGTTTATGGTTATTGTTTTCTGAGTAAATTTTCTTTTGAAATGTAGTTGATTTTTAATGTTTAAACTTATGAAAACATAAATTTAAACTTTTGTATTATAACATGTTTTCTTGAATCATTAAGAGTTGTGTTCATAACTTGTATTTAGTACTAAAAAACAATAAATTTAAAGCCAAGTTGAAAAAACCGAAAAAACCGAACCCAAACCCAAAACCCAAAACCGAAAAACCCAAAACCCATGGGTTTGAAAAACACAAACCGAATTTTTGGGTTTGGGTTCGGATTAAATCAAAAACCGACCCAAACCGACCCATGCATACCCCTAGTTGGAATTATTAAAATCTAATTTTACCGATAACTATAACAGATAATAAACTTTGCTAATAGCTTTTAGGGACATGGTTATGCAGGAAAGTTGTGGCGGAGTACTCGATCGAAGTGGGGAAGTTTCTATCGACGATACTGGAGTTAATATGCGACGGACTAGGGCTCGAATCGCAGTATTTTGAGGGCGAAATAAGCAAGAACCAGTTGGTATCGGTGAACCATCATATTCCATGCCCTGACCCGAGTTTAACAATTGGCATGCAAGCTCATTGTGACCCAAATCTTATTAGCATGCTTCAACAAGGTGATGTTTGTGGACTTCAAGCCCTTAAAGACGGTCAATGGATCGGGGTCGAGCCTCTTCCAAACGCGTTCGTAGTCATTCCCGGCCTCCAATTACGGGTACATTTCACGTTATTAATTATACATCTTTAATTAAACCAAAATTCATCATTTATCAAGGTGTCCAAAATTGATGAATAGGTTATAAGCAATGGGAAGCTAGCAAGTGCTGTGCACCGAGTAGTGACCGATTCAAAGGAGTCACGAACCACCATAGGGTCGTTTCTGGTTCCCTCAAACAACGTCTTGATACGACCTGCGGATTGCTTGATTGGTTCATCAGGCATGTTATATCGCGGTTACACGTATCAAGAATTCTTTGACACGTTCACGAGTAACAATTGCGAGGCTGAAACTGCTCTCGAGTGTTTTAAAGTGTGAGCACAAGTTTGTTTTGGATCATGTTATGGTTGTTAGTAGCACGTGTGATATTATGCTATGCAAGTGTATAAATGTATCATATATATATGTATATATGTAATAAGGATAATGATATTGTAATATATGCTTTTGTGTGTTGAATCATTTTTTAAATTTATCATTTTGGGTTTGCAGGGGTGGATTTAAAGATTCAAAATTACATGTGTATGATAGATGACAAAAAAACTCATTTGAAGTAATAAATGTTGTTAACGTTAGCCTCGTTTAGTGGTTTGACTCGTCGCTTAACTAAAAGTTTTGTGGGTTCGAAACTTGTCAATGTTGTTTTGGGTGAAACTTGGCTCGCATCTTACTTACCCTTTTCAAAATTAGTAAGTACAAGCACATAGCTGTTACTGTTTATCTAATTTTTAATAGTAACTTCTAATGTGACGTTGTGATAAGAGACTCAAGTTCTTTAATAGAGAATCATGTTCTATTTCTACTAGCAACACTTTATGAGGGATATTAAGGTAATGAAGGAAGACTTGTGGCAGCACAAATTCGATATATCTCTGAGCCGAATTCAACAGCACGTTACACTAATGTACTATTGGTATCTCATATATAGTGTATTTACAAATCTATACACTACTAATTAAGCAAAAACCTGCTCAACCGTGTTAAGGGCTTAAAACAAAACAAACAAAAGTTCTCTTTTTATAATAAAATTTGGTATAAAAATCAAACAAGATTTGAAAATTAAAGACCCAACTTGAACATTGTGTATCTAATAGTTAGTTTGTAAAATGTAGACGGTTCAAATTAAAAGGTCTAAATTAAGCCTCAGCCCGTAGTCATATCACCTGGGCTCGGGCCTCTATATTCAAACTTGAACATTGTGTATATTATATGGAGTGATTTTTTACAAATATAAAAAATAAATAATCCCGTAAGTACGTAAACAAATAATCTCGTTCTTTTACAATTTACATCATGATCCAAGTAGATCTTCCAAAATCTTATCATCCAAATACTCAAATTCAATCAACTCTCTTTCGGATCCACCATTCTCATTCCTCGACAAAGAAGACGGTGATGACGAAGACAACGATGATGTAATCGAGTTTACCCGTGTCATTGAACTTGAAGAAGTAGAAACCGATGGAACGGAGTTAACGTTTCGGTAATAGTCTTCATTAGGGAAGTTAAGAATAGCTTGATGACCTCTTAATGCATAAGCCGCTCGATCATAAGCCCTTGCAGCTTCCTCCGCAGTGTCAAACGTTCCAAGCCACGAACGAGCCCCGTTCCTCGTGGGATCGCGTATCTCTGCTGCGTATCGCCCCCACGGCCGCCTTCGGATTCCTCGGTACGTGTTTCCTGATCTCCTTCTTCGGTCACCGGTACTTCCTGCAGCTTCTTGATCAATATTTGTATGCATGGGTACGTGTATAGTAGTAAGTTAACTGTTAACGGTGGATATTTAATTAATATAGTTTGTGTTGAAATTGTGAATTTGTTGGTTTAAATATATAAAGTGTGGGTCGTATGTGGTGGATTGAATTAGCTAGTTTTGAGTCAAACGGTTGAAAGACCAAAAGTCATATTTTTAAGAAGCTTCATAATGAGCATATGATTAATGTCAAGTGCCTCAAGTTGATGGTGTGGGTGTTATTGAATTGACTTTTTGTGTGGGTGTTATTAAATTGACTTTTTTTTACGTATCATATCTAGAAAATTATGTAAAACTGAGACAAACATAAATAATGGTATGTTTGTGTTAGTTTATTTAACTTTAATCAAGCATAAACATAGACACTTAATCGAACATAATGTTATATATATGTTCGTTTATTAAGAAAGTAGTTAATGAATGTAAACAAAACAAGTATATATAAGAATATAACTAAATAAACATAAGCGAGTAAAAAATATCTAAATGATTACTAATGAACACTAACGAACAAGTCTAATATATCATATTTCATCCAAAAAACCCATGAAATTTAGCGGGTTAAATGTACAACATTAGTCCAAAAATATGACTACTAAAAAAATCCGTAATGATATATTCAAAAATTGCAATTGGCCTTCTGATCCAATCGCATGAGGGTGATGGATAGAACTTGGATCCTTGAGGTTTTAAGGTCAAGTCATGATTCAAGAGATTTTCTCAAGTATGGTAGGTGAGTTTCCTCATTGATGGTGTTCATGAGTGGGTTAGGTATGAAGCGTAAAAATCAGTATGGACGGTTGACATCACATTTAAGGAAAATTCACCCGGGTACTAAGTAGTCTATACGTCGTTCAAAATAAACATATAAAAAATCATCCATTCACCACTCATGGAATTAGGTTTGAGAAAACGTATATTAGTGAAAATTGAAATAATGCTCAACTTTTAGGTTCGTAATTTTACATAATACACCTATTACTTCAAATATTAACACATAGGCCATTTCTATATAATATATTAACATACGTAACTAAATTACCACAAACGAACGTAAATAAATTACTATAAACGAGCATATATGAACGGACATAAATGAACGTTCACGAACAAAATGCATGTTCATGTATGTTCGCTAAGTTAAACAAACACAATTTTTAACTTGTTCGTTTAGTTTAAAGAAGAAACATAAACGAACCTTCTCCAAACAGTTTATGAACATTCAATTCATTTAGAATCCTACTGAAAATCATCAAAATAATTCATTGACTACATGATTTACCGTAATGACCTCAAAGCTAAAGCACCCTAGCCATTACTCGTTTTCAAATTGAGGGCTACGGATACGTAAATAAATTTAGACTCGTGGTTAAAAAAATGCGTTCATGAACAAAAATATGTGAACTGAACGGGAACCGAAAGAAATTTATATGTATATATTGATCTCGTCCCTCGTATTAAATACAAATTATGGGTCATATGATTTTTCAATCCCATACTATAAAAGTTAAAAACCGAAGTAGAATGTATCAGGGGTCTAGTGCCAATGTGGGACTAACCCACTTGGTAACTAACCCAATGTGGGACTAACCCACTTGGTAAAGGCATTGCCTTTTAAGGCATGTTTGGCATTGCTTATTAACCTTCTCCTTATCTCCTTCTTCACCTCCTTTTCTTCTTTTTTGAAAAGTCACTCATCACTAACTTCTCATTTTCACCTTTTTTAAGCACTAAAACTTCTTTTTAACTCACTATCCAAACACTGTTTTTTAACTTATTAACTTCTCAAAAGTTAATAAGTCAAAAGTTGATTTAAATAAGCAATCCCAAACATGCACTTAGATGGGAGGTCATGGGTTCTATTCTGGAAATGGGTGATATTTTGTGTAATTTAATTTGAAGTTGTGTAATAATAAATGTAGTTTGCCGTTAAAAAAAATCAGAGGTATAGTGACCCCATAGTTAAGTTTGGTCTAGTGACCCCATAGTTAAGTTTCTAATCTCTTTTAGGTATAACACCAGAAACATCTTTGGGATGAGTATCGAATTTCAACCTGTGCAAGTATCTAATGATAAAGTAAATACTAATTAATATCTGAATCAACATGATAACATAAGAAAAAGTAGTTAACATAAAATAATAAAAAAATTCTAATTTTAGTTATTATTGTTATTGCTTTTTCACAATTGTTCTAAATAGTTCATTTCTTTTAGGCCCAATTACAACTTACAATGTTCTGTTCTCTGTCTCAATATGGGCTTCAAAGTCCAACCCAAATAAACTAACGATAAAAAAATGCAAATTATTTGTGAAAATTACAGAGAATATTTTGTAAACGATAAAACTATATCGAACAAAATAAAATTATAACCTTTAAAGAGAGCACTAATTTCTCAATGCTTGCACTGAAGTGAGAACCACCTTATTCCCCTCTAAGAAATATCTCGGGTTTAAACCTTGCCTAGTTGCGTTTACCCGTTGTCTACAAAAACCTCTAGAAGTTCATCTGTCGAAAAGTTATTGATGAGAGGACGCATGAGTTTACCGGTAACGAGATTTCATGAACATAAAAAAAGTTATGTCCGTCTTTTTTTAGATGGCGTTTTAAGTTTGTTTGTAGTTTACAACTAGAGTGCATGTTTAAGTTTGTATTAGTTTTCAATTTGGTTTGAAACTAAACTGCTTTTAAACTAAGCATGAACGTGTTACATTTGTTTATCTTTAGTTTTTTTTTTCTCATATTTTTGTTGTGATTTAGAATGGTCGTAACATGGTAGACACCTTTTTAAAGTAACTTCAACCACCTCAAAGTCACTTGTTTCATCCTTTTATAAGTAGAACTCTGACCCCTTTTTAAGTTTGAATTTTACACCAAAATCTACTTGTGACTTAAAAGTTATATACTTCTTTTATCTCCTTAAAAGCAATGTGTTAAAAACCGGTTTTTAAATCATACCGGATTGGGCTTAGAAAAAGGTTCAATCGGTTAGACCGGGTTATACCGGACGGTTTAACCGGAGTAATTGTTTACCCTATTGTTCTTTAAAAATATAACATTTATTCAAAGAATTAAAATTAAAAAAAATACATGATTGAATTATAAAATAATCCAAAAGTTAACCCATATTAAAAATAATCCCAAAAAATTTTCAGAACTACTTGATTTCTCAACAAAGTTTTTTTAAATAAAATGGATCAACTAGTATATTTAATGTATAATACTTGTAAATACAATATTTAGAGAAAAAAAAAAGAAAAATATAACTTCAATTGAGAAACTTTTATGGGGAAAAACTCATAATTTTGGTGGTATGATATACATGGCGGTTACTAAAATACCGTCTTAAATCATACCAGCAAAATGCACGATCACCGGTTCAACCAGTCGGTTTGAACCGATTTTTAAAACAATGCTTAAAAGTGCAATATTTATGTTGTACACGTTCCATAACTAATTCAGTTCACCTTTTCTACATTCAAATTTTTTCGTTTAAATTATCGGATTTTGTTACTTTCGTTAGCTTTTGAGCATTCTTACCACATACATCATATAGTTGATGAACATGTTATAATAATGGTTTATTTTTTATGTGGGTTTCAAATGGTATAGTATATAATGTTACGATTACAGAACTATGGTTTGTTTGATCCAATTTAATTACTAATTAACTAGGACATGTGACTCGATCCTTTGACGTAACAGTTGAGTCTCGTGAATGTGACTTCATTACACGAATAAAAATGATGACATTAATTATGATTTTGACCCGTGTTGTGTGTTGCGGCGACATCTTTGCTTCATTACATGTGTAAAAAAAAGTATTGTCTTGCACGTTAGACTTAACATTAATGTAGTTATCAGTTATGTAGAGATAAAAAAAAGTTTTTTGTCATACACATTTTGATGTATAGCTTTCGATGTATAGCTGTAAAAGAAAATTATAAAAACAAATTAAGTTGTGTCATATATTATTAATTAAAAGTGGAGGGAGAATATTATGTTAAAGCCAACAATATTGGTAAGTCACTAACTCACTATAGTGTTGAAGAAAAGTTTTCAAGATAAAAGGTAACAATGAAATACAAGTGGACAAAAATATACTCGTAGTAATTACTAATTTGTTTGCTGAGCGGTTTTGAAAGGTCCGATTTCTAATTTTGTTTTTAGTATTGTATGTGTTCATTATCTTAGTATTTTTATATAAATACTTTTTATTAAGCACATGGTTTGTTATATCCCTAAACGAAACTAGTCAAAGAGTGCTCCCATATATTGAATAAGAATTAAACGGCTGATAAAAATGATTCATAACTCAATGATAATATTTGATAGATACGAAACGTATATATACTAACATCACATTATATAAGTATATTACAAAGTAAATTTTCATTGGCGTCATTGTGTTTTATCAACTTTGATAATTTGTATCCATAAAATTTCAAATTCTCATATTCATTTCTATCGTTTGTTTTATCCTCATTTGCATAAAAAAGTTAACTCCCTTAGTTTTCCAGTTAACTTTTGTAAATGATCAAAATATCCTAAGGGATTAAAATTGGTCAAATAAAACTTTAGGCATACAAATGATAAAAAAAACTAAAAATTTTAAGTATATATTTATATCTGTTATCTTTATGGTAGGGTGGTTTTCTATGTTTTAGAAAAAAATTGTTTTATTTTCAAAATTGTTTATTATTATTTTATTTTTTAGTTGTTTTTCTCGTTAATTATTTAAATAAAAAAACTAATATACTAATAAATCTTTTTTAAATCGTTATTTTTAAAAACGCATTTTTAAAATGTTTGCTTTGAAGTTTTTTTTTTTTTTTTCTAAAAGTTACTCTTTTTTAGACCATTTTGTTTTTAAATTAATTTTTTTTCTAAAAGAGATAACTAAACAAATTTATGATGATTTGTCATACATTTTAATCTCAAAGTATATTATGACGGTTATGTTGAAATACATATAATTTTATAAAGACATTCATAAAAATGAACGGTTTTAGAAAATACATACTTATTGTATACTTAAAAATTAAAATAGAATCAAAGTAATTTAAAACTGAACATTCAAAAAATGAATGGTTATAAAAAAACATAATGGTTTAATAAATAAGCGATCTTAAAAAAGTTTAAAAAGACCATCGATGTAAAAAAACATTTACAAAACCAACTGTTTAAAAAATAGGTTTTTTTATTGCTAATTAAAAACATGTTTTGAAAATTAAGAACAATATCAAAATAATAAAAATAAAATAGTAATAAAATGTTTTAAAATAAAAACAAAAACGTTTAATTCTAAAGTACACAAAACTAACAATGTTGTTACCAATAAAAATATTATACGCACACACAGATGTGTGTATATATATATATATATTAGCAATTAAGTATGTTTAACAATTTGCATCGCTAAAGTTTTTTTGACCATTTGTATTCGTGGAGGAATTTTAGTCATTTATGAAAAACTTAACTAGAAAATATAACAGAGTTAGTTTTTTTGATGCAGTTTGGGATAAAATATAAACATCATGGGTGAATATAAGATTTTGAAACTATAAGGATGCAAATTGTCAAAATCAGCAAGCAACATGGAATGCAAATGAGAAATTACCCTATATTATAATAACACTAATTACATTTTGTTCCCTTAGATATTTAGGCATAATCTTGTAAAATTTAAGAGTAATTATATTTTTAATTTTCTCACGTAACACTTTCGTCTCTAATAAAATTCTTCTAACCTACTTTTTAAAAGAACTCTTCGATGATTTCTGATTTCCTTTTTATTGTTTTAAAAAAAAAATATTCAGCATAGAACAACCATTTTACCACACATTGGTATCGTTAAACCAATGACCATTTGATTCTAAATTAATTGAATAATAATAACTAGTTGAGTTATATTTGGCTCGCCAGAATCGACTTAATCTTTAACCTCAAATCGGCGATCGTAGATCGGGTTGTCGAGTCTATCATGGTTAATACTTTTTTGTGGATGAAGTATAGGGCTAGAAGTGTTGAGGTGTGGTGGCAAAATTGGTGTAATAGTCCTGTGGTGTAATATGGTCGGTTTTGTGTATGTTCCGATCCTAACGTCTTGCTAGTGGTCGGGTTAGTTTATAATAAATTTGCCGTTCAAAAAAAAAAAAAACTAGTTGAGTTAATTTAAAATTTAGTTAATACTAAATTATGATATACGATTATCAACTAATATTATATAGATCTAAACAACAACATAAAATTGGTCTAAAATCACCTGTCACTATCTATCATGATCAATCAAATCCTCAATGTATTTCCTCTTAAAATATCTATCGTGATCAACATTGTCGAGAGGGTAGAACATGTTTTCTTTCATTGTAATATAACAATTAAAGTTTGGTCTAGTATTTACACTTGGTGCATCTAGAATAATAATATGACAGACAAGCTAAAAACAAATCATCAAGACTATATCATCAACACAAAATGAAAGAGAAATTAAAACTGACACTTGCAATTGTATACTCCTTAATTTGTTAATCTGAAAGGAAAGAAATAACATTATCTTCATTTTTCAACAACATCATTCCGACACACACAAAGCTCGTAGAAAATTAAATCTTAACGGTATCAACTATTTGTTACTGGGCGCTATCGGTCCCAAATATTAAAATATGTGTTGATGGTCATAACTTTTTTGTTTTGCCACCAATAGACCGTTATTAAAATTTTTAACAACATTAAGTTTTTTTTAATTACAAACTGACATTTTAGGTCTTTCGATCGAAAGAATAATATGAGTCAACTGATGTAAAAGTTACCTTGAAACGAGGCTCCAAATGACGAAATTTGTACATCCGATTTAAGCACTGCTACGACGTTGACCCTCATACTTTTCTTTGACATATTTATGGCACTGACCGTCTGGTTTTGAATTACTTTTATTTTTGACATTTACGTTTGTTATATACCCGTCTTTTAATATGTTCCGAATTATGACTTTTCACTGTAACGTGCGGGCAATTTTTTTTACTAACGCGTGTGACGAAGTTACATACGCGAGACCCTACCGTCCCAACACACAGCCCGACACATAAACCTAGTTTAAACTATATACCATATATAAAAACTTATTAGAAAAAATAAAATATTTAACATACAAAACTATTCCTATTATTAAAGTTAATAACTTATACAAAGAATGCCTCTTAAGATTATAACCTAGGAATTTATTAGATAAACCAAAATAGATACATGTGTAACACATAGGTTGAATAAAAATATACTAAATATATATTTTGATAATTATGTATTTTTCTTATGGGATGACACATGAGATAAAGTAATGTGGCAATGATGTCATGTTTGAGATAATGACATGTGACAAAAATTAGTGTTTTATTAATATAAATAAGGAAATGAGTTAAAAATTAAAATAATAAACTAATTAAGTTCCATATCGATTTTGATTTCAATTTTAAATCGGCTAATGCAAGGTAAAAAAAAACATACACACATTAAAAGTGTCTTAAGAATTTCAAATCATAAACTAGGTATAGATTATGATTCACTTGTAATAAAACAAATAATTTGTACCAAATTAGTGCACAGATGCAATGCACTTGCTTGTAAAAGTAATTGCATGAGTCTTAATCCTAATTAGTACAATTATAATGTTAGACTTAGGCCATAGGCCTATCCCATTTCCAGGAAGGTATCTTTTTCGTCAAAGTTTATTAAGCAAGGGTAGTTTTTGAAAGTTTCTAGAAGAAATTGAGGTCACCCAAGTCCAGTCCTATGTTTTTGAAGGGGACACATTCATGCATCTCAACTACTCTTCTATTTGCAATTTTGCATCTCACTTCTTATATTTAAATTTGTTTGAGCAAAGCTTTAGGTATAAACGATATGTACAATATTATTTATACTAGTAAAACATTTCTGAACGAGTGTAGTGTATAATAAAGCTATCTTTTAATCGGAGTTTCTTATGCGATAGATAATATTTGTATTTCTTTATTTTATGTTGTCTAATAGACATCTTACGGTAATTAATTAGATCGACTAGTTGATCAATTTGACAATAATATTCTTAAAATAAGACAGGGTGTAAAGTGCACACTTGTTTGAGTTTATTTTTATCTTCAAATTTAGTATCTCATTGGTTCTTAGAGGCCGCACCTAAACAATGAGGGTTTTAAGGGGGCAAAACCCCTTTGGTGGAGGTCCATGGCAACACACCTAGGAGAGGGATCCAAGGGGTCGTGGCCTAACTGGATCGAGGTTTTATTTTTAATTATTTTTATAATTGTCGTTTTATTTTACAGATCAATTTTCTCAAAATTTACATTGAAAATTCGAAACAGAAACTCAAGGCCGAACCTGAGAATTTGGATGCCCTGTGCGAGACGTGAAAAAAATGCCCCCACCCCCTCAACCCAAAGCACCAACGCAATAAATTATATAAACTAAACTTTTAACAAAAACAAACGTTTGATAAATAAACATAAGAAAACCAAAGTATTCAAATTAGTGAATTACGTTTTTTCGCAACAGTGGGCTTCCAGCCTTCATTAATCCATAATCCATTTGATTGTGTGAGCTTTTAGATGATTAGTTAATTAGTTGTAGTGGGTTTTTAGCCTTTAGGTGTGGACTTTTACTCTTTGCTTATTTGTTACATGATTATTGACTAAATAGAAGTTTTATAAAAAAACTATATAATATATTTTTTTTAAATTTGGTGCCACTGTCAAACGAGTACCTTGTGCGTTCGTCCATGCCACACACCCCTCTAAGCCCCCTTTGCAGAAATTGGCTCCAAATAAAAGCAAAATGAATTTCACAAAATTCTTACACAAATCACATACAAAATTGTTCTTGAATCGATTATGAGTTTCATCCGGTTGATCTTTCGTAATAAACCACCTAACATATATCATTCTTATCGCAACTATCATATTATCCAAGCTTATTTCATCCAAGACTTCCCTAACACTACCCATATTAGCATTAAATACAAGTTGGTAGGTTAAAAAAATTATATTTATTGAGTCGCCTACCTCGTATTTTTTACATGCATGTAAGAGAATAAGTAAGACGAACCTATTTGAAATTAAGTAATTTCCGAATTGAACTTAATTAAATAGTATCCGAAAGATGGTAAGGGTCGTAGATTCTAATTCTTACCTGGTGATTTACATGGAAAAAGAAATTGTTTAAAAATTTGATTCGAAATCTGTAACATGTGAATTCAAAGATCTTAAAAGTCATCGAGTTGCACTGTAAATCTTCTTCTAGGTATTCACACTTTCTTTTGCATCATTATAAATATTTTAGGTCTTTGGTCGTTTAAAATTTATGTATTTTTTTTATGTTTTAGAACAACCGTCGTTTGATTTAATGAAGATTATTTGACTTTTTGTTGTTTGACATAACTTGAACCGAATCGCCGACCTAAACATATAACCCCAAAGATAGCGATCGGAAAAAAAATTACGTCCCATGATCGCCTACCAAATTGTTGTTGCCCTTTACCACGACCAGAACTTGTTTTGCTGTCGAGCGGCTCTTACCAGTCTACTACCATTGCCGTAGCCTTGGTCTATAGATTCAGTTGACCACGTCCTGGGGCAATCCTCTCTCTCACATTCCTTTTACCGGGTCTTACAACTGCAACATACACATACGATCAATAATAGAGCCAATAATCTGGTTCTAAAAGTTATTAGTAAAGAAAAACATAGTGACAATGGATTATACCTTCCATCGATGGTGCAACGGAGAGGATTATGGTGATGTTGTAGCCCAATGTTGTAGTAGGTTTGAATCTTTTGGTTTTGTTTGGTTGGGGTTGTTTTGTTTTAGTTCTAGTGTGTTGCTAGTGGCTAGGGATGGCAACGGGGCGGGTATAGGTAATCTCATACCCATATCCATTTAGAAATGGGTATCCCACACCCGCCTCAATACCTATCGGGTATATGCCGGGTATTTAACCATCGGGTATCGGGCATACCCGCGGGTAATCGGGTATACCCATTAATAACATAAACTTACCCGTCAGGTATATAAAATACATCACAATATCAAAATGAAATGACACTTCAAATTATTGTATATTTAATAATACCATAATTCATAAAGAAATTAAAATTATAAAACGAGATACATAATATATATTTTAGTTAGCAATATATTTAACTAACATAAAATAAAAAAACAATTAAGCTAACATAATATATAAATAAAAAATATTAAACTATTTTCGGGTATGTTAATTGGGATTTGGGAAACATGTATGACTAATCGGATAATCGGGTCGGGTAAACGGGTATACGAGACAATCCCATACCCGTCCCATACCCGTGAATTTTTTTGTTTTTAATCCCATACCCGAGTACCCGACCCCATACCCGTTTACCCATCCCCGTACCCGTCCCAAATGTCTCAGGTTTCGGGTTTCCCCATCGAGTTCGGGTTTGATTGTCATCCCTACTGATGGTCTTATTGGTTCTGTTTCTAATAAAATGCCGTTAAAAAAACTAAAGTTCAAGGTTTTTAACCTCCTCACTAAGTTTAATAAAACATTAACAAAGTTGCCTATTCTACTTACAATTTTGAACCCCTAGAATTTCCTAGTGTTACACACTTACATGGATCGGACGAGTATCAAACCAGATGCCATACTATTCATATCCGTTTTTTCTCCCTCGTCTACTCACAATTTAAAAGATTATCTTTTTTTTTCTCACTCACTTATAACCGCTTTAAGAAAAATAAAAAAAAATTAATAGGGATGAATAATGTTTCCTAAAATATACAAATGAATGGTAACATCTTCTGTATCATTCACTCACATTCACATTCACTCCTTAACATATGTAGATTTCACTCCTAAATATATGGGGAACCTGATGTGAATCAAGGGCGGACGTATGCACAAGCCAGGGGTAGTCCGGGCTACGGCTGAAATTTCGTTGCGAAGTGTAAAAAATATATATTCTCATGTTTTATGTATAAGGATACCCCTAAACAATTAAAAGCATACCCCTAAATCTTTGATTTTAAGCTATGAAAGAACAATGGAGATAAATCTAATAAGTATTTTTATAATTTTGTGATGTTATTTTTATTACTGTATAAACGTTTGGGAAATTTTTTTTTTCTTCAGGCTACCCCTGAATTTTCGGGCTGGCTCCGCCACTGATGTGAATGCTCTTACTTGTGAGAAAAAAATATAAAAACTAGAAAACATCATAGTTATTTAATAATCCAGACACACAAAAATACACGATTAAAGTTATATGGTTAACCTTATTCTTGACTCGCAAATTTTGGCAAGCTCCTTAACTTAAAATTTTTAAAATTGAAAATATTAAAGTCTAAATAAAAACAAATGTGGTCCTCACTAACAATGTTATCGGTCCAACGGTCCTTTCAATCCAAAAAACGACTAGTATAAACCTACCAAGCAAGCCTCAAATTCGACGCTTCAACCGATCTGCCCTAATAGATTATCTCACCAAGCTTTATGTCACAAAAATGATTGTTGAACAAAATGGACAAATATGTATGGGCAAATTAGGCATTCTTGATAGACGGCTGACCTTGACTCACGTAAAACCATTTTACTTAAGTGGAAATTATTCATAAATAAAATCTAATTTTTTTATAAACCCAATTAAAAACTAAAAACTAGTCTATAAATAATGAAGGAATGCGTGAGGGCAAATTAGGCATTCTTTAAAGACGGCTTCCTATGGCCCATACACATTTATTATTAATCCACAATATGTGTGCGGTATTATTTAAAACAAATAATCAAAAGTTATTTATATAAAAACAAAATAATAAAACTAAAAACTATACAAGTCGGTTTTGAGTTGAAAGTCAAAAAACTAGATCCTATAGAATTTAGACCATCAACCTCATGTTACTATTCTAGTCATCACCATACCAAATCAAAATCCGGTGATCACGAATAATATTTTAACACGAGCTTTTGTTTAATGCATAAATAAAATAAAAATATTGATAATAGTTATGATAAGTTACAACACTTGTTAAAACCCTTTTTGCTTTTATTAATTTATAGAGTTAGTAAATACATTGTATATGGAATTAATATACCAGAATCATGATATTATTTATCCATATCCATTTTCTAAAAGTGATATGTTGAATTTATATATCTTAATTGTTTTCGGTTTAAAGACTAAGGGGCTGTTTGTTTGCCTCTGAATGACTCTAAATGGAAAGGGCCTCTGAATCGGTCAGAGGCTCGGAGGTGTTTGGCTGCGCGTAACCTCTGAACGAATCAGAGGTGAGGCCTCTGAGCCATTCAGAGACGAGGTGATGCTGAATGGTTCAGAGGGGGGAGACCTGATGAAGGAGATGAAGATGCGATCAGATTGAAGGAGAAGGGGAGACGAGAAGATGCGGCCAGATCTGTGTGAGGAGACGAAGTTGCAGGTGGGGACAATGTTTTTAAACCGGGCGGTCCGACCGGTCGGACCGCGGTCGGACCGGATTTTTTGAGAAAAACGGTTCGATTGCCAACGGTTTTATGACTGAAAGTGAACCGCTCCGAACCGCTTCGAACCGCTGTGAACCGTGTGAACCGGACCGGTTATGAACCGTTAGAAAACCGCTATTGGATTATATGACTTAATCTCATTAGGGTTAAGTCTCATATACCATCACAACACTAAAAAACTCCGCCTCCCTCTCCTCAATACTTGAATATTGATCGTTCTCCTCCATCACAGTCCACCTCTGCCGTCCACTGCCGTCGTCCCGCTGCTGTCCACTGCCGCCCACTGCCGCCGTCCCCACTGTCGTCCACTGCCGACGTCCTCGTTGCCGTCCGCTGCCAAGCTGAAGTCTACAGAAAGGACATAATTGCCCTTGCAAGAGGTATGGTTAGCTTCAAATATGCTGGTGTCAATTCTTAATATGATATGGATTATGTTTGGTAATTGGTTTGAAATTTGATATTTGTATGGTTAGCTTCGAATTCGAATCTTGTTGATATTTGGGTTGTTTAGGGTTCAATTCTTTTTTAGTTGTATTGTTTTTTGTGCTGAGATTAATATATGTTTGTGCTGAGATTAAAACATTTGTTAAACAATAGAGTAAATTACAATTTTGGGCCTTTATAATAAGCCAAATTACGGATCGTGGCCTTTATTTTAAATTATTGCACTAGTTGGCCTTTATATAAATATTTCTCACGGTTTAAGGCCTTTAAGTTAACTTTCGTTAAGTTTGTCAGTTAACTCTAGGGTATTTTGGTCATTTTACCTTGAAGTCAAAAGTTGTTAATGTGATTATTATTTGGGGACCATTTATGTAATTTCTTCAATGTATATATATATATATCATCATCATCTACCACCATTACCCACCACCATCACACCCTTCTCTCCTCCTCCATCTTCTTCTTCAACACCTACACTACACCACCAACCATCATTTCCGACGGATTTTGGCTACCACCGGACTTTCTAACGACGTCGATTTCTGAACCGGAAAACCCAACTCCGGCGGATTGGCTACACTTTGAAGCTGCTTGTTTCAAAAACTAACTGGTTTAAATAAGCAGTCCTAAACAGCCTCTAACTAGTATATTATAAGGCTTCAATATTTTGAAATGGCAACCAAAGTATACATCTTGTTTCATTTATAACAAATAAAATGACAAAACACAGTAGTTGTTTTTACATCAAATCATTGTTAATTGATGACTCAATGCGACAGAATTATTTTTTCTTTTCAAAATATCTGAAAGGCATTTTTGTTATCATGAATGTTATTGGCAAGATTTCAAATAAACAAAACTGAGAGCATACTTAAGTGGCCTATAAATAAAGTAGTTGCAAAACACGCGCGGGTGGGCTTAATAAATTATTGGTTAGTTAGATTAAACTCAATAAATTATAGTTTGTCACTTAACACTATAGAAAATATCCAAATCTACTTAACAGTGCTCAGTAACTCGAGTCATAACTATAATCATGGAATCAACTATTCAAGTGGATCAAAAACAAGCAAAGCATAGGCTAAGTTAAGAGAACCAGATGATCAAACACATCGATTCAATTAGTTCACAATTAGTTCACGATTCAATCCGCCGGAGTTGGGTTTTCCGGTTCAGAAATCGACGTCGTTAGAAAGTCCGGTGGTAGCCAAAATCCGTCGGAAATGATGGTTGGTGGTGTAGTGTAGGTGCTGAAGAAGAAGATGGAGGAGGAGAGAAGGGTGTGATGGTGGTGGGTAATGGTGGTAGATGATGATGATATATATATATATATACATTGAAGAAATTACATAAATGGTCCCCAAATAATAATCACATTAACAACTTTTGACTTCAAGGTAAAATGACCAAAATACCCTAGAGTTAACTGACAAACTTAACAAAAGTTAACTTAAAGGCCTTAAACCGTGAGAAAAATTTATACAAAGGCCAACCAGTGCAATAATTTAAAAAAAAGGCCACGATTCGTAATTTGGCTTATTATAAAGGCCTAAAATTGTAATTTACTCTTAAACAATATATTGCCATGATTGATATGAAAGTATTAATATGATATGGATTATGTTTGCTAATTGGTTTGAACTTTGAACTTATGATGATGATTGGTTTTATTTTGAACTTATAACTTGTTTAAATTATGACTTTTGTTTAAATTTGGCCTTAAAATTTAATATTAATGAACCTATGTTGTGTTTAAGTTATAATTCTTATGGTATTATTTGGATAAATGTATATTTTTTCTGATCCCGGTCCGACCCCGGTCCGACCGCGGTCCGACCGGTCTGACCATTAAAATTAAAATAACGGTTCAGTGTCCGGTCCGGTTTTCAAAACATTGGGTGGGGAAGACAAAGGAGACGAAGATGTAGGTGGGGAAGACAAAAGAGACCAGATCTGTGTGAATAACTTTTTGTTTTTTTAATGATATTTGCGTTTGTATTTGGCAAGAGTTTGTAAACATCCTGATGCACATTTTAATTTTAAAAACCACTAAAACAAAAAAAAAAGATGATTCATTTGTTAATTTTAAAAACCACCTAACCTTGTTTTTGTTCGTACATCAATGTGGAACAAAGATAAATTGAAAAAAATATCGGTATTTGTTTGTTAATTTTAAAATTTCATTCAGAGGTCTAACCAAACAGGTCTTCTTAACCATTCAGCACTTATCATTCAGACCTCTTAACCATTCAGACCTTTTAATCATTCAGCACTTAACCATTCAGAATTCGCCAAACAGCCCCTAAGAGTGCGAGTAGCACGATGCAACAAAAAAACATATGTTACAAAATTTTGAAGTTTATTTATGATAGTTTTAGTTACAAGTGGATACTCCAATGTGGTGTAGTTGTAAAAGGCTTGGATTTTCCAAAAGAGACCTAAGTTTTATTCCCATTACCACCACTTTAGAATGGGCAAATGAGAGTAATGAAGAGAGACTTGTGGCAACACAAGTTCGATATCTGAGCCAAATGAGGGCAAATGAGCGCTAGCTTGTTGTCGTGCCTACTGGCGGACGGGCTAGTGGGTTTCCCCCGAATTGAAGTCGGTTTTAAAAGGTGGGCTTCGACTACCCAGCGCTGTCTGTGCTCGCAGAACGTTTGGGGTCGCCTTTCGCCATTGGGTTACCCCGGGTAGCCAAGCTTTATTCGATTCGCTGTCTAAAAAAAAGTTACAAGTGGATACGATTTTTACATATATGTACTTTTTACGTTTGAATCTGCGCGCAGTTTAGGTAGAAACTGATACATGTACAAATTTTTTTTTCTGTCGATTATCATGTATAATAATATGCAGTTTTATTTAGATTTATTAGCTTCATCTTTGTTGCTTTCATTTTTTTAACAACAATTTTATCAAACAAAAAACAAAGGAACACTAGCAAGAAATTAGGCACCTCAACACCCACAACAATCCAAGCTACAAAGAAGAGTTACACCAATTTTGCTATATGTTATCTACTCTCCTAGCTCTAAACTTCAACCAAGAAAAAAAAGAAACAAGTACTTTCTCAACAACACACGACATCTATTAACGTTGAAAAATAGTTCATTCCTTGTCTTCCAAATCTCCCACGCCGCCATGAAGATAGCATAAATAGCTATCTTGATGAAGTTCGGATAATTCAGTTGGAGAGTATTGTCAATCACTTCCCTAAAAGGCTCCCTAAAAGGCTGATTGTTGCTTTCATTTGACTTTTAAAGTTATCTTTCTCACATATAGAATTTGTATATTTCATTTAGGATCTTGGTTGGTCTAGAATGGTCACGCATGTTCAGGAATCATTCATTGATTTGAATTGGTGTAAGTCGTCTCTTCATAATACCATTTATGTCTTTATATGATATCTGATATCGTGTAAAAAGTTAATGTTTTATTTTTTTTTCATTTTTAACGTTATATTTGCATGAACACGCGGGTTCTAACCTAGTAATTGTATATACTTCTAATTTGAAAGTTAGGCGACCTGAACTTCCAAATTATTAAAACGCACTTCACTTAATTTTGCAAAATTAGTCCTCATACTGTGACTTAGTTTCAGATTTAAAACCTTATAATAAATTTCATAGGAAACTTAGATTCTAATTGTCCAAACTATTAACTATTGGCCAAAACTAGTCCGAACTTTCTAATTGATCTGGGGTAGTCGTCTAAAATTTGATTTTGTTACTAACAACAATCCAAAATAACTTTTTGTTAACTCTGTTAATTTTTTTACGTGACATCTTACGTGGATCATGACATGACTTGTGACATCATAATAATTGGTGTTTTTATTAATGCATAAACTATGATTTATTGGCGGAAATTATCCAAATTACATATATGATTATTGACAATCCCCTAAGTAACGGGGTTTTAACTAATATTGATTGATAAATCATAGTTTGGATTAATAAAAAACATATAATTATGACGTCACAAGTAATACCACTTGTCACGGACTTGTCACGAACTTATCTTCTCCAAGTTGCGTGCGGCACTTAGATCCGTTCTAAGTCTGCCTTTAACTTTAGGTGAGATGGTTTATGCAGCGGAAGTCTTATAAAGGGAACGTTAGATTTGTTGGATACAAATAGAGTGCTTGTATTGTTGTTTGCAACACAAGAAAAGTGTGTATTACACAAGTGTAAAGCTTACAAATATGTAAGTATGTTGAAGTTTCCTAAGTGATTACAAATTTGCTATCCATCATCTATTTATACTACTTTACCACTAATTCTAGAGTCTTCTATATCTAGACTAATCTAATACAAATATCTAAGATGTTAACTAGATAAATAATTAAATATCTAGTTAATATCTTAGAACGTTATAAAAAAATAATGGAGTAAAAAATCAATTACTTTGGGACTCTTAATTACCAAATCAAAAGTTGAGATTGCGCAACCTAATCAAAAGTTAATATTGTTGTTGGCCAATAACTAATAATTTAGACCGTTGAAATCCAATTTTTCTAATTCTAAATTAGAATTACTAACTATTTAATATACTTTTTATTCAACCCTTGTTATAGATATATATAACGTTTATTTCACGTAACATTTAACGTATGATTCATCGACATTTTACATAATACAAACAAATCATATTTTGATTAGTTTAATACCTTTGACACTAAATGACAACAATATGACAACAGATGAACAATAACAGAATATGAACCGTTAAAATGATAACCAAAAAGTCCAACATATGGATATCCTTAAATAAAGATAATGTTTTTTAAGTCTCTAGTAGAAACTTGTAGGGATAATTTGAAAAGTGAAAATTTGGTGTGACAATCATGATTATTGAAACTTGCGTGTCGAAGTGGAAGTAGTGGACTTCCCGGAAATTCTTTACAGTTTTGAAAGTCAAGGCCATGATGAATCAATATCTATGTAACCAAGGGCGGACATACATACATTACATTGGTGTTGGCTGACACTAGTATTTTTCACACGTCTAATGTAAATTTATATACTGAAATTCCATTCGATGCTACACTTTTTTTTACTGACACCATTGTTATTCTAGAAAATATCTATGACATCACTGTCCAAGTAGTTTTAAAAATGCTTCAGTTTAATGAAAAAAAATTAATCTATTAAAAATAACTAGTTTTATGTATTTAGATTTTATATTTGATAACATTTTAGGTAAAAAAAATATATGACACCATTAATCCAATCCATAACCCAAAAGTCGACATTAAACATGTCATGTAGCGGTTTCAAGACATGAAGAAACGTAGATAACAACTTAAATATGTTTGTTTTTATATGTTTAGGGGCATTAATGTTTATCGTGTGTGTTTTTTTAAATGATAACGTGTTTAATTTCTTGACCCGACCCGACATTTGCATCAATATTTGATCAAACCAAAATATATCCTGACACCATAGAAAAAAATTCTAATATTTTTTTTAAAACGATAGTAGTTTATAATTATTTAAATCAAAATATGTCAATGCATAAATTAAAACTCAGGACCTCCAAGAGAAATGATCAAGAGTTAAAAGTGACATTTTTGAAAATATTCCATTATAAATTATAAAGTGAACTTTTAATGGCTATATATTAGACGAATCAAGATCCGAATCGATGTGTTTATTGCGTTGCGTACTAAGCTTATCGATCAAACACCATTAAACATAGAGATACACATAAATCATGTGAACAAGCAAGTACTAAAAGTGGTCAGATTGTAATATGATGAATAACTCACGGGTAAGGTTTAACAAAGTGTGACTCATTTAATAAAATAAATGAACTTAGACAATTAGTTTTCGTGTTAGAATTAGTATCTTTTTTGCCTTAATTTTCATGTGTTCTTCTCCTTTTGCTGCCACTTTTGAACGGACTAAAAAAACCTAATGACTCTTAATTAAATTTTGAATTTTCTTTTGTTAATCCTATTTTTAATATTTTATGAAACATGTGAATTTAATAATTTTTTATGTTTTCTACTAAATGTTATCGATAACTGTTACAATTTATTACTTCCACAAATTCATTTTTATATCTAAAAGATACACAATTTAAAAAATAATATAAACTATAATATACATTTAGGGTTAAGTTATCCTACAATGGTCTTAAATTTAAAAAGGTGAAAAAGACATATATAATGGTATACCAAAAGATACAATGACATGTTAAAAAAATTATAAATCATAATGTAAATTAAATTAAAAAAATAATAATTTGGAGGTCTTGTTCTCTTGTCGTCCTCTGGCCTTAAAAAAATACTAAGGGCTGTTTCTGTTTGGCAAAATCTGAATCATTAAGTGCTGAATGGTTAAGACTTAAGAGGTCTGAATCATTAAGAGGTTATATCAATGAGATGGATGTTGGGATATAACTTCAGATGAGTATAAAGTAGGTATATGCTCCATTCAGTTTCATTCAACATCTCTCTGTCTCTTAACCATTCAGCACTTAACTGAACCATTCAGATGTCCTTTTTTCTGAAACAGACGCTCTGAATGCTGAATGTTGAATGATTAAGCACTGAACTGAATCATTAAGAGGTAAACAAACAGCCCCTAAAAAGTATTAAACGTTTCACTACGTCTTTTTTACTTTATTGTTTCTTTTATAAATTTCTGACACAATGAAGATAAAAAAAGACATAATGAAAACATGTTTTTTTTTCGTTTTTATAAAGAAAACGACATGAGAACAAGATCTCCGTTACATTTTTTTGAATTTCAATTTACAATGTGATATATGATTTTTTTATCTGTCATTTATGTCTTTCTTAGATGCATTATGTCATTCTCACCTTCCTAAATTTAGTATCATTTGTATTCGAACCTAACTCATACATTCATACTAATATATTCCTACAATTTAAGTAAAACCGAATACAATTATGATACTAGCTAGTAAAACAATGTCAGTACATGAAAATATAATTGCATCTTAACAAAAAGTTAACATGATATTTATGAGAATGGTATGATCAATTTTTAAGTTAAAATTAATTTCGAAAAAAGTTATCATCTTTTTCAAATATTATCACCTTTTGTTGCAACTTGGATATGTAACTATTTATAACTTAGTGTAACAAGGGCAATATATGTGTGTGTTGCGTCAAAGAGAGAAATATAAGTGTGATGTATAGAAAGTATTTATTTCAATCTTTATTATTGATATTGATTATAGCTTCGGGTCTAAATTTATAAAATGATGTTTCCCAATTGGTAAACAAATTACAACAATGCGTTTAACGTATAGCGACGGCTTCTATTAGTTATCTAGGTCTGATGCATGAAAAAAATAATAATAACGGAGCATCTAATTTATTATAAATAAAGATGTATCCTAAACATCTTTTTTTAATGGACACGAATATATAATATCACCCAATGATATATGTGTTGCTTTTAGGATTTTTCGTATGCTTCATCCGCTAAAATTACTTATAATGGAAACAAGTATATATATAGATCGAGAGAATAACTTTTCAAGTATGATCTACCGGTGGAATACTTGTTCTTCTAGTGTGGAGTCTCAATTTTTTGATCTTCATCGAGTATACATTGGTTGGGCGCGGCCAACTCTCAACAATATTCCTTCAGGGCGTCTAAACCAAGGTTTGATCGAGCTGAAATGTGAATGTGACTCATTCCTTGGTCTTGGGCCACCCGTGAACCGCATTAGCACCTTTGGTGGCTTGGTGCACGACACGACTAGAGCAATAACCACTTAGAATTTAGAAATGTAGTTCCATGAAACACATCTTGATACTATTTGACCAATGGTTCTTTTAAACAGCTAGATATATATTTTTTTCACTAGATATAACTGATAGTTTAATACTTTAGTGTATAAGTTTTATGTGCAATGAAATATGTTCTTGAGTCCGACTTTCGTAACTTGTCAGCCATGTTGGAAATAACTCTTAATGTGACCTACGTATCATTTAACTAAAGTTTGCCTAAATGATATAATGGCCTAATGAGACATGACATTATCAACCTCATTTAAAATATAAGTTTTTACTGTTTTACATGTAAATGGTAAACAAAAACAACTTCCCTTTAAAATTAAAACACCGTAAAGTTTTGACATGTTACGTAGGTTGTGTTCAAGCTTTATTTTGTTATATGTATTTTATTGTTTACTAATATTTTAATTAGGGGTGTAAACGAGTCGAGCCGAGCCCGAGCTCGTCTAGGCTCGAGCTCGGCTCGTTTAAGTTTAACGAGGCTCGAGCTCGAGCTTGGCTCGATTCAAGTTTTAATTTCAAAGCTCGAGCTCGAGCTCGTCACAAACTTCTCAAGCTCGAGCTCGGCTCGGGCTCGACTCGTTTGATGATTTATTATTTTAATTTTAAATATTTATATTTAATGTTATATATATTTTTTAATTTTTTATATTTAATTTTATATAAACTTTTAATTATATATATTTTATACATAACAAAATATATATTATATATTTTTACTCATAATTTATACATATTTTAACTAATAATAATATATATTTAAAAAATAAATAAAAAAACATATAAATGGAAAGCTCGATAAGGCTCGCGAGCCGGCTCGAGCTCGATGTGTAAAGCTCGAGCTCGGGCTCGATAGCTTAATGAGTTTTTTTCTTAGGCTCGGGATCGAGCTCGAGCTCGAAAAAGCTCGGCTCGTTCGAGCTTTTTATCGATCCGATCTCGAGTAGTTCGCGAGTAGCTCGGCTCGTTTACACCCCTAATTTTAATTATAATAGCCAAAATTTGTCACAAATCTCCTCTTCTAATAAATTGCTAAGCAACATGCTCACATTGCGCCACTTGTCATCACTTGATGCCTTCTCTTTAATTATTTCATAAACTTTCCAAAAATACGGTATTATTTATTTTAACAAATTAACATTCATTTTAATACTTTCTTATTTTTAACAATATAATAAAGTATATATATGATCATAGATTCATACTTATTAAAAATTCCATTTAACATTTGTATTAGTTTTTTTTGGACTGCGAAACGAATAAAGCTCGGCTACCCGAGGTAACCCAATGGCGAAAGGTAATCCCAAACGCTCTGCGAACACAGACAGCGCTGGGTAGTCGAAACCCACCTATTAACACGACTCCAATTCGGGGGAAACTCACTAACCCGTCCGCCCGTAGGCACGACGACAAGCTAGTGGTCAAACCCGTTTGGCTCAGAGATCAAACTTGTGTTACCACAAGTCTCCCTTCATTGCCCCAATTTGCCCCTTCCAAAGTGGTGATAGTGGATTAGAACTTGGGTCTCTTTTGGAAAATCCAAGTCTCTTACCACTACACCACATTGAAAATTACAACATTTGTATTAGTTATGTTAGAATCTTTACTCAAGATCAATCTTAACCACATATTTATAAAAAAAACACATGTTTATTTTTTCTAAAAAATAAGTCTATTAGTTTAGATGTTCTTACTCCTTGATTACAACACATTCGTAATTCATCTTTACCAAAAACAATTATTGTAATAATAAATTAGCTTTAAATAACTAAAATTCTTTTTTTTCTTTTTAATAAATAAATTCAATTTTCATGTTTTTATTTGCATTACTTTACGCGTTTATGATATGTTTGTTATTCTTTTAGTATATGCATTTTCTTTAATGTTCAACCCCGTGTGAACACACGGGTGTTAACCTAGTAATTAAATAAAAGTATAAAACAAAGAGAAAAACGGGACCACTAAATATATATAAAGTGGGTCCCGCACATTCGTCCAGAAACGCTGGCTATATATATATTTGTCCACGTAGGAGCGCCTCCATTAAACGACAAACTTGCCTCACCTAATCCAATCTAAAAACAGCAACTGCTCAATTGTTTTATAAAAATAATTAAAAAACACATACACTCACTATATTTTGATTATTTTCTTTTCTTACTTTAAACACTAAAAAACGTACGTAACTTAATGTCATGTTAAAAAATATGAGTATTCACAAATGATCAATTTAATAAAACTAAGCAGACATACGTGCCGGCACAACGTAGCTGCATAGGCGTCGACATCTTATCTAGCATCTATGGACAACATCTCCCATGGTTGTGACTTGTGAAGTACATAATTTACCACTAAGCTTCCCTCTTTCTTATAAAACCGATTGCATTAACATCCATGTGATAAAAGGAGATTAGGGCTTTGAGACTTTGTGTTGGCGATCACAATTGTTATTATTTTTGTCACCAATGAACCGTTGTTAAAAGAATTCAACGACGTAAAGTTTTTTCGAAATCAAAATCGACTTTTATGGCTTTTGATCGGAAGGAGGATACAAGCCGATTAATGTAAATGTTACCTTGAAACGGTGCTCTAGAGTGCAAACTGTTTACATCAATCATCGTTAGGTTTAAACACCTGTTGATGTAGCGTTTCTCATTTAAAGCATTGTTTCGAGTTAGTTTTTATATCAATCGACTAGGATTTTCTTTCGATCAAAGTCCCTACAACGTCGGTTTATAATTTGAAAAAATCTTAATGCCGTACAAAAATTTTAATGGCAGCTTGTTAATAGCAAAAATGATAAAAGTTGGAACAACGAACATAAATTTTTTTAGCTAAGATCAGTAACAAATAATCAATACCTAATAACCGAGACTAATAAAAATTATATTCCGTTTTGAAATTTAAAGGTTAAAATAACAAAAAAAAAAGTTACAATAAACAATAATCTTGATACCGTTAATCTTTATACATTAACGTCACTTACTTGATCCTCATTGTCATTAATTTATTAAATTATCAACTAAGTACACTGATCATTAAATTCAGGGGAGAAGAACTTGCTACAACAGGGAGCTAATTAATACACATATTTATCTAAAATAAAATCTTGTTTGACTCGCCGCCTTGCGTCATTTGACTCACGTGCTATTTCAATTTCTATTTCCAGAATAAGAAGTTTACATATATTAGTAGTTAACTATCTTGTACACAACGCATTAATATATGTACAATTATTTGGATTAAGTAATAATGCATCAGGAAAATACCAACCTCAGTTTAACGTTCCACCTCAACATGAATAAAAAATTAGTTCTATTTGCCAATTTAAATAACCCACATTCGGTTCCATGAATCTAGCAAACTATATATGTCTTTTTGTTTATATGTAATAACCCCTTTGTGCAATCCACTTTCATACTAATATATATTGCATATTTCTAATAACCAGAGTTGAAGATCTTTCTAAACGACAGTTAGTGTGACGGTATATGACTAATACAGTTAGAGGTATATGAGGGTTGGAGATTATTAAGCTAATTAAATTATTTGATTTAATTGGCTGAAATGTTGAACTTAAACTTAAAACTAGCACGTAAAATAGTTGAATGTGCTTATTTTTCTAACATCCGTTGAACTTCTTACTCTTTTCACGTTAACACTAAGTATAAGGTAGAACTTTTAATCATGCTTCCTTGCATAATCAAGTTATATTAGTTAATAATAACTAATGCTTTACCATTGAAGCTATCTGAATACTAGACTGGCAGTTAAATTTTAATGTAATAAATATGTTAAAATTTTGTGTTATGGTTTATATATATATTAAAATTTAAGCTTTAATCTTACGAACCACACGAACAAAGCCACATGTAGGGTTACCATCGACTTGTTTACAAACAAGTTTTGTTTAACTTTTGTGATTACAATACACCTGTTATCATTGTATAACTAACACGGTTTAAAACATAAAACTAACATGAACTAAAGATGAAAATAATTTTATTAAACGTAAATGTTGTTGGTCGTATTATTTACACCTTTTTAAACCTAGATTATTTTATTTGTTCTTTGTTTTAGTTTTTTAATTGTTGTTTATATTAAATTTTAAATTTATACCGCTTCATGTAAAGACATAATACTACACCGTAACGTGTGTGACATAATATCATTCATAAAACATGTAATGAAATCACAATCATGCCACTCCTACCACAACACTATAACATATAACACACATTAAAGACCCAACCGTCATATCATTATACCAACGTCAAAAGTTAGTTAACAAATAAAATTCATAAGTATTAATATATTTTAAAACTCTTATTTTAAACCCAAAATTGACAAAAATACTCCAACTAAGAATAGATAAATCACATATTTAAAAACACAGAATATATTAAACAATCCATGAAATTGTAATCAAACACATGTCTAAAAGACCAAGATTTTCCAAGGGTATATAAAGGCAGAGGACTCTGTTTTCTAGTTTCATACAATTCACAACTCACAATTCAAACCAAATCAAATGGCTGATACATCATCTTTCATTCAACAATATTTTCCAACCACTGTTTCTTCACCTGAATCATCATACTCATGGGATGAACTTCTTTTCCAATACAACTCACTCCCTTTCAATCTCAACGATTCCGAAGACATGCTTCTTTTCGACATGTTGGCCGCAAACCAATCCTCCGAATCCAACTCCTCCATGTCCGGAGTTACCGGAGTTGTCAAGGAGGAAGAAGTCACATCCGAATCAAAACCGGACAAGCCTCGAAAAGAGAAGTCGTATAGAGGAGTTAGACGTCGTCCGTGGGGGAAGTTTGCGGCCGAGATAAGGGATTCGACGAGGAATGGGATTCGAGTGTGGTTAGGGACGTTTGATAGTGCGGAAGCGGCCGCTATGGCTTATGATCAGGCCGCGTTTTCCATGAGAGGAAACGCGGCCGTGTTGAACTTCCCCGTGGAGAGTGTTAAGGAGTCGTTGAAGGAAATGAAGTATGGGGTTGAAGAAGGTTGTTCGCCGGTTATGGCACTTAAAAAACGTCATTCAATGAGGAAAAAACCGGTTAGTAGAAAGAGTAAAAAAGTTGTTGGTGACAAAAATGTTGTGGTTTTTGAGGATTTGGGTGCGGATTATCTTGAACAGTTATTGACTGTTTCGGAAAATAGTACGACGAGTTGTTGGTGATTTTAGTGTCAGTAAAATGTTGTTTTTTCGTGAGTTTATGTCGTTTGTATCTTCATCTCTTTGTAAATTCCAAGTTTAGTTCGAAAAAATTCGACAGTTTATAGAAAGTTACATGTCTGTTTATGGTTTTTTGAAGAAAAGACTTCTCTCATGGTCGTACATTCTAGAAACTTTGACGTTTGATCACCTTTAACTGTAAAAGTCTTTTTTTATACATGGTCAATACGTGAAAAGACGTTTGAAGTAACAAATATCTCTCGTGTTCACGGCTGACGTAACGATATTAAATGACGTATTTACTCATTGCCTTTTGCCTTTTGTTCTTTTAAATGTACAAACAAAAGAGGATGCCAAAAAGATATGTAAACAATATCATTTATCTATAACAAATGTAGTAATATCAATAATTGGGTTACTCTGTTGTTTTATATGTTAGGAAACGAATATTTTAATGTGAGAATTTTTTATAATACCAACTTCTCGTTTGGTGATTTCATAACCATCAAGTCATAATCTTCAAGCCGTCAATGATCTCTACCTATCTCTATTCTCTATTATAATACTAGTTTAGTGCCCGCACTACGCTCGGAAACACAATTCAAGTGATGATTTTAAGGGTGTTCATGAATGTTCCATTCAATTTTAAGACAAAACCGTGATATAACGGAACACATAATATATTTTTAAAATTTAGATTTTTAGTAAAGCAATACTATACTCAAATTAAAGAGAATAAAGTTTTTAGTTTTATGGTGTAGTTTATTTTTTTTAAATCATATAAAAATGTTATGTATATTTATAAAACATTGAGGTCTTTAATTATATTTTATTATTAACTTTATCCATAAGTTTCATTTTTAAACCCTATCAAATATAAACCGACTCAGTACACCCCTTGTAGTAAAGGGTTAAAAATATAAATACTCTTAATTTTTTTAAAATTCTCCATAATATTAGGAGACCAAAAATATAATTAGTTTTATTATAATAAGTTTTATCTACATATTTTAAATAAAAAATCATTATTATGAGAAATCTCTCTAAAAATGCCATATAAGCTAAAAGCTATGAAGAGATGCCACATAGGATTTTTTTGTTTTGCTATATTATCTTTACTAGTTTAGTGCCCGCGCTACGCTCGGGACACAACATTCAAGTGATGCTTTTAAGGATATTCATGAACGTTCCAATAAGTTTTGAAACAAAACCGTGGTAAACCGAAACACGAAATATATTTTTAAAAATTAAATTTTTAGTATAGCAATATTATACTCAAATTAAAGAGAATAAAATGTTTAGTTTTATGGTGTAGTTTATTTTTTTTAAATCCATATAAAAAAGTTATGTATATTTATAAAACACTGAGGTCTTTATTTGTATATTATTATTAATTTTATCCATAAGTTTCATTTTCACACCCTATCAAATATAAACCGACTCATGTACACCCTTGTAGTAGAGGGTTAAAAGTATAAATACTTTTAAAATTTTCAGAATTCTCCAAAATATTAGGGGACCAAAAATGTAATTAGTTTTATTATAATATTATATATATATTTTAAATAAAAAAATCATTATTATGAGATAAACTCTCAAATGATGCCACATAAGCCAAAAGCTTTAAAATTATGCCACATAAGTTTTTTTGGTTTTGCTATATTATATAAAGATATAATATAGCAAAACAAAAAAATCCTATGTGGCATCTTTTCATAGCTTTTAGCTTATGTGACATTATTTGAGAGATTATCTCATAATAAAGATTTTTTATTTAAAATATGTATATAAAATTTATTATAATAAAACTAATTACATTTTTGGTCCCCTAATATTTTGGAGAATTCTGAAAATTTTAAGAGTATTTATATTTTTAACCATTTACTACAAGGGGTGTACGTGAGTCGTTTATATTTGAAAGGATTTAAAAAGGAAACTTATGTATAAAGTTAATAATAACATACAATTAAAGACCTCAGTGTTTTATAAATATACATAACATTTTTATATGATTTAAAAAAATAAACTACACCATAAAACTAAGCACTTTATTCTATTTAATTTGAGTATAATATTGTTATACTAAAAATCTAAATTTTTAAAATATATCATGTGTTCCGTTTTACCACGGTTTTGTCTCAAAACTGAATGGAACATTCATGAACATCCTTAAAAGCATCACTTGAATTGTGTTCCCGAGCGTAGCGCGGGCACTAAACTAGTATAAAGATATATCAAAATCTTTTTTACCCAACAATTGTATAAAGCATTTAAAACTCTCACGTTAGTTTTATGCTTATCTTAAATTCGGTTTCCTATAAATCTTTTTTACCCAACAATTGTATAAAGCATTTAAGATTTTTCTTCAAATTCAGTTTATTCAAGGCTTAGGATCCTTCAGTTTTATACCAGTTAAAAACGAAGTATTAGTTCCTCACAAAACTTTTAATCGTAGACACTATTTTAAACTACTAAAACAATTTACATACTGATAAACAAACACAAGTTTCTTTTTCATAATTTACAACATATGATTATATGGAACAACATATTGATAATAAGACTATGAATATTTTCCTCATTTTTTTTAAATAAAACTTATTTGGCTTTTTTTAATAATACTCATAATGACATGTTATGTTTCTATTTTTTGCCTATAGTCGAGTCATTGTTTAAACAATTGTGACTGTTTTTCCCCTGTTTTTTAATAATATTAATAGTATTACTTTAGATTTCTTCTTAAGAAGACCTTTTATTTTTTTAATTGTGTTCTTATATGAGGTTGGTTTTATTTAGATACCTGTTTTCACGTATGGTCAACTGTATGTTATATTATGAAGAATGAAGAATGGAAATTCAGATAACGACGATCGACTAAGAGTAAAACACTAAATGTCATGTATTCAAAGAAGAATGTGGATATATATAAATAATATTTGTTTTTGTTTTTTTTATAACATGTATTCATATATTAACAATTGTTATGTTTATTTGACGTAATGTGGTTAATATTATAACAAAAAATAGTTTTACAAGTATTTAAATTGGTTATAATTAGTGTTAAAATTATTATTATTTAGCTCATGTGTAACACACAAGTAACAAATATAGTATTGTTATATACTAACCTGATGTGAGATGAAGTATTCGATTTTGTAGTGTTTGAAAAATACGAGGTTTGAGAATTTTCGCCATAAAAAATGTTAACTCAAAGTAAAAGTATCCTGGATCCGTCACTGAGAATATTATAAAACATTATATTTTTAAAAACTTGAAAACAAACTTAAATAAAAAGGACAATTGGCAATTAAAAAAAATTCACTAAGTTAGAAAAGAAGACATTTGACTATACCATTGATATGCGTCAATGTTTTTAACAAGTGTACATGTATGATGTATCTAATGTCAATAATAAAAATATCTCTTAATTACTATTTATATATGTGGTTAAAAAAATGAAATTGTTAATACCCCGTGCCTCGTCATGAAGAAAAGCCCATTGGGCCATTTAAACCTTCATATTATCTTTAACCAAATTCATTTTGGTGTGACACTAAACTACTAAAGCTAGTAAAATAACTATCATGATGATACTTAATTAATTTCTTAATCTTAAGATGAAATAAAATCATAATGTTTAACGCATACAAGAGAAATATAAAGGCTTACATACAATAAGCAGCCTCTTATTATTTAAAACTGCATGTATCGGATTAATATACATGTTACTTATGTTATTTTAATTACCCTCACTATTTTCAAATTATAAGAATTTATGCTTCAAGTATCATGATGTATCCGAAAAAGTCACTACAAATGTGTGAAAAAAACTGCTAGATAATTGCATAAGCATACATAAAGTTAGGTCTTATTAAAAACTCTTAAAACTTAGTACATAACTCTCAGCTTACATTATCTTTTTATTCATTAAACAACCACTAACCAACCACTTTACTTAAGCCGAAGCCCTTTGTTCACTCTGTTCATTCGGGCTCAATAACACAGTCTCCCTCTGGCTAAACTTGAGCCTCTGAGCATCCTGTCTAGACAACTGATACGAATTCGCCACCACGTCAACGGGCATGCTACTGATCGCGGACACACGACCTGCGAGATTCGCAATCATGGCGTTATCGTTAGTCTTGAAAGCAACCCACCTGCTCCCTTGCTCGTTCGCTCTCTTTATCACCGCAAAGTTCTGCGGGATGACTACCAATTGTCCCTCCTGAACCACGTCGTCAAAAACCGAGTTCCCTTGGTTGTTGACGATCTGTATCCTGAGGCTTCCGTCAGTTACGTACAGAAGCGTGTGAGCGTTGATCGTCCAGTGTGGAGATTGAATCGCATTTGGTTGAAGCTCACCTCTCTCCGCACTAAGCTGGAGAAGCTCCAAAACAGGGAACTTGAAGCGGTTGAGTTCGGCAATCCTTCCTGCTTCCGGGTTTACGAAATCGGCATGCGACGGGTTGTCGAGGTTTTCTCTTAGCTTTATGCTGCAAAAGGTTTCTTCAAGTCCATTCATCCCGCCAGAGCCGCGTCGGGGTTGACTTTGCTGGTGTTGTTGTTGTCGGGATTGTTGTGGGCGGATGATTTGAAGGTCACGTCCCACGTTAACAATGTGGCCTCTTTGGTCCTTTTGTCCTTGAAGCTTCTCCGCGATTTCTCTCTTGACGTTGAATGCTTGTGCTATGAACTCCAAATCCAAACCGTAGAAGATGTTTCCGCTGTTCCAGAACGATTGGCCCCTACGGCCCTGGCCCTGTCCCTGTCCCTGTCCCTGTCCCTGTCCTTGTTCCTGTCGTCGTGGTTGTGGTCGTCCTTGTTGTTGTCCTTGAGCTTGAGGGTTTCCAGCTAGGAAAAATCTCTAAAACACCATTATATAATATAATATGTTAGTTTAAAATTATATGACAGAGGCGGCTCAACCATTTTAAAGGTACAGATTTTAAAAAAGAAGTATATATAGTATAGTACCCTGTGGACTTCATCAAGCTGGTTTTGGTTGTTCTGAGTGTCGAAGAAGACGACGACTACAAGCTCGTTGTCACCGTCATTGTGAAGCCAGTGAGCTGCTCCGGTGGGAACTGCAACAAGATCACCCTGCTCTAAGTTCTCTACTTTTTGATGACGATCTTGAAGCTGAGGCTCTTCACGTCTGCGTTCACGCGTAAACTGTTGCTCCGACGAGTATTCGAAGGTTTCCGGACATCCAGGTAATATAACTCCATGAACACCCCTACCTGGAAACATACAATATATATAAGATGTTTAAACATACAATATAATTATTAACTAATTCAACTTGTTATATATATATGTATAATGTAATATATATTTGTACCTTTTTCAATGAAGGATAAGATGGGAGTGTTGACATAGGAAGGCAAGAGGAGTCCACCAGGTTGGATGCGGTGTCGAATAAAGTCGACACCGGCACACTGGAATTGCTGGTCGTTGGCGTCCCAGATTTCTGTGACGCCAGCTTCAGCTTGGACAACATCGTAAGGCTTAAGGGCCTGGATGTTTTGGATATTGCATTGGTTTAGTTGTTGTTGTTGTTGTTGTTGATGTTGTTGGCGAGCAAGAGAAATGGTAAAGAGAAGGGAGAGAGCTAAAAGTAAAGAAGCTTTGGATGCCATTGTGGAAGTGTGATGTGGTGAATTGGTTGTGTGGGTTTTATAGAGGAAGAAGATGAAGGAGGAAGTGACATGCAAGAGGTTATGGGATGAGAAGATGAACACTTGGAGGGTGAGTAGGAGTGAAATGGTACATGTGTATAAGGGTGTTTGTACATATGCATGATGAAGATGAGTTTAAAAAGTGCAAGTAAAATCGGTGATGAATAATGAGCGTATGTAGACTAGATTCTTTTTAGTTTTTACTACAATCGATGATGAGTTTGGTTTTTTACTCTCATATATATATTTGGTTTACAAATTTAAAAGAAAATATTTCTTAACATGATGAATCTATGTAACACTTGAAAACATGATAAAATATATAAGGCTTTTCTAAAACATGAAAAAATAAAATATTACGGGTTCATCGTACATCAAGAATTAATGTTATTCTTTGGTTGGTTAGTTTCAATATCTAATGAAAGTTAGTTGCAGTTTAAAATAAAGTTTCAATATCTTATATGGCTAATGCTATCCTATACATGTCTCTGCTCAAACCTCTTTTGGCCCTAGCACAAATCTTAACATGTAAATATGTTTTTGATGGGGTGGGTGTTGGGGTGTAGTGGTAAAGAGGGGAGGTTTACAACCAAAAGGTTGTGGGTTCAAACCCCACCCACAACACAAAAATAATAAATTCGCCGTTCAAAAAAAAATGTCTTTGATCTTTATTGCCTCTAAGAGGTAGTAATGTAAAGTTGGGTTATTATTACTTGTTATACATTAAAAATCGCAATTTTTTCTCTCATTTTTAGTTAAATAATAGTTTTCATATATTTATAATTACTTTTCTCTTTCCTCGACACAAAAATATCAAGAAGTGTTCTGTTACTAGTTCAATTATTTTTAAAAGATATATTAAATTACCTTTATTGATAATAGCTAAAAATATTAGCCGTATTTTATTACGACAATCTCCAGAATTATATTTATAAGTTATAAGTTTATGTGTCTGCTATATGTTCAAAGATTGAGACTAAATGAGGACATGAATGAAAATTAGGTTACCCATTTAGCAATTTTCATGAATTATTGGTTTTTTTTATTGAAGTGAGATGTACATAAAAGAAGATTGAACTTTGTTTATAATTATTATTTTTACTAAAATTTCTTTAGATTTGTGGTAGGCTTATTAGTGTTTAAAACTAGTTAAAACATTAGTGTTATTACATTTTACTTAACCGTTAAGAATTGTGTTTATAACATGTACTTAATACTAAAAAAATATTTAATTCAAGGCTCCGAAAAATACCACCAGAATCCAAACCAAATACCGAAAACCGGAAACCCATGTATTGTAAAAATACAAAAACCGAACTTTTGATTTGAGTAAAAAACCGACCCATGCACACTCCTACCACTAACCATGATAACTATTTTTTCTTGACGCAACAGGGGATTCTGGTCTCGAAAAACTGTGATATTTGTGGGGATAGAATGGGGGGAAGGTTCTTGACTGGTGTACCGCTCCGAAGGATGTTTTTCTAGTCGTGAAGGAGGTTTTAACTATTCATGATTCATTGTCATTGGTGCCCTTGCGTAGAGAGATTATACATGCGATCATTGCGATTACTTTATGGTGTAGTTGGAAGCCGAGAAATAATCGTGTCTTTTCGGGAAAACATAAGTATTCGAGTGATGTGTGCTTAATGAAATTATGGTGTTAAGTATTACATGGATTGATAATCGAGGGAAGGGGACCCTAATTAAGGGATGGCCACAATGGTGTCTTTTCGTCATTTGGGGCACAGTTTCGATGCAATTTCTATATACATCGACTAGTATTTTTCTTTCGATCAAAAACTCTAAAATGCCGACCTAAGATTCAAAAAAACTTAACGCCTTTAAATATTTAGTGACAAAAATAATAAAAGCTAGGAGCGCCGACACATATTTTAAAAGTTGAGATCGATAGCAATAAAAAACAAATAAATACGACGGTTAAAGTATCATAGAATCAGGAGTTAGATTTACTCGGTTTCATTCACCCCTAGTTAGCTTTTTTTTTTTTGTCACTTCTAATACAAATTTACATAAAATGTGTTAAATAAAAAACTGTTACAATAATAACCTAACCTTTTTATTTTTTTAATGAGATGATTTAAAATCTTCTATGGCTTTAATTAGCTTCTTTTCCGTATCAACTAGTTTCTTACGTCTCATTTGACCCGTTAAAGAATAAAACATAACCCACATCAACTCGGAAATGACCAGATGATTTAAACCACTATGAAAAACTAACTATTAACCTATCTCATATATTTGCGTCTCACTCTTAAAAGGTAGCTATAGTACCAGTAACATGAAGCAATTAAGTGCATAAAGAAACAAATGGAACTTATAAGCAGAGAGACAATCTTCAGCCTACTTGTTACTAAATTAAATATATAGAGCCATTAATTATTAAGTAAATAAATAAGTATCTCATGATCTTAGTTAATTTCCCTATTAATTAAGTTTCTCCAAAGTCAATTCCTAACACCTGAATATCATGTTCATATTATTACAGTTAAGAAAAATAAGGTGTTATAATGCATGACTTGTAAATAACTTCACAAACCAAAAAACATACAACGATACCTCTATAATTTCATGCATGAAACTATGAAAGCACTAAGTTCATTGAGCCATATGTCAATATAGTTTAAGACATTTGACATCTACTAATATCATACACCTACAACGACACCTCTATAAAAGCTCCGACTCATATACTATGTGAAATCAGTGACTTAGAAAACAATCAAACAACAAATGCCATACTAAAGTTGTGACAAAATCAATCAAACACTATACAACTATGAAACAAGCAATCCAACTGTGAAATCGTATTGAAGCAAACCACAATCAGATGTAAAGTCTACTAAAGGAGAGGGTCAAAATTAATATTTTTACTCAACTATTGAAGCCAAAAATGTTGAATCATGTTGAACTACTCGTTTATAGAGGGGTTCTCTAGCCTTAAAACATGTTTACTGAATGCTAATAAAGTCGCTACACGAAAAATTCACTACACCTTACAAACAGTGATTAAGAATAAGATTGAAATTTACTTTTGTCCACTCCAAAGTTAGCATGTTCTAGATAGTGGACTCGTTCGTTTAATAGAGAAAAACCCCTTCAGCTCAGGTTTATTTATCATCATTGTCATCCATGATGTTATCTCTCGTGCAAATGCAATTGAACATGCAAGAGAGACTTAGTGTGTGAGTCCATTCTAAAAAGAATCTTTCACTCCTATTTATAAGAGGAAAATATTGGCCTAGTGGGCCAAACCCACTTGTTTATTAAATGAACTTTGTTAACTTTGGCCCATCATAGCTAGCCCAAACCCAATCTTTGTACATAACTCGCCAAGTCCTCAATCTAGTAAATGTAGTTATGGTTACGTAATGCTAGACTCATCTATTCTTGTGTCTTTACTATAATCGTAGTAAGATGATGCGTATAATCTTGTAATAAAAGTGTACATTAGATTTTCCGTTAACTATGCTCCAATGTACACATACTAATGATGAGATCCATCGAAAGATGGCTCATTTGATTTAGTCAAAACCCATACCTTTAGTAAATCGACGAGCTTTTAGTAAATCAAGGTGAAAACTTTTTTTTAATTTGTAGACGTCGAGCCTTTCGTTAGTAAATCAAGGACACGTCTTTTCAAATTTACACGCTTCAAGCCTCTTTTTGAAACAAGAATAGTTTATATATATGTGAAGCAAATAAATTATACCATACCTCACTAGTGAGGATTGAATCTAAAGCTTAGTGCTTCAAATACAGATATATTACCAATGAACCACCAACCTAATGCTCCAACCCTTTTATTAGTAAATCTAAGATATAAATAGTCGTTTTTTTATTTTTTAATATATATTACCATGGTCCAACTAAAGAAAATCAATTTACCCATACGAGCTAGTAAAAGGAATATACCCTAGGATGCCTAATTCATCTTCACCGTTCGATATGTCCTTGTCAGCATCGTCTTCATCATGCATGCATATATGTATACAAAAACACTTGTACACATTTATTATGTCTCGCCTCCAAGTGTTCATCCTTTCATGAGACAACCTCTTACATGTCACTTCCTCCATCTTCTTCGAATATATAACCCTATACTTCGCAATAACCATTCACCGCATATTAGAGACAACAATAATGCTAAAAATAGAGAAAATTCCTAAAATTTTATTTTTTTAACCAAAAATAATACAAATTGTTCATGTTAACTTTTTATGCCCACAATGTTCATTTTTTATTAGTCGTTTACGCCTTCAAAAACAAAGTACATACGAGACGATACATGTCCATAAAAATATATACATGAGTTTTTTTTAAGAATAGACAGTCGTACGACTAGAAATGACAGTCATACGACTAGCAAGGACAATCATACGACTAGCAAGGACAGTCAAACGACTAGAAAGGACAGTAGTCTCAAAGAAAAGTCGTCTTCAAAATTTCCACTTTTATTTTATAGTCGAACTACTAATAAGAAATTGACATTATTTGCATAGAAAGTCAAGGTAGACATTTTATATAATTTTTGTTCAAATGAACAAGTAATATATATACATATATATATAAGTGCGAACTTCCACTCCATAATTATTTTATTTAGTAAGACACAATTAATAAATGCGAAACCTCAGCTAACATGTGGTGCGGGCGATGGGAGTGTGCCGCTTCGTTGAAGCAGTTCGTATCGGCGTGAGCCACTTAAGAGTTACCTTTATGTTTTTACGTAGTTCAACACATGCATGTGGTGAACTGGTGATCAAAAGTCGGGAGCATGACTTATTGATGTGTTTTTTTTGTTTCATTGTTAAAAAATATATTTTTTGCTGAAAGGATTCAAGTTTGCAAAATCTTTTATAAAATATAACAGTCTTATTGGTTATTTAAAAAATCCATATACATCAACAAGGACTTAAAAAAACCTTTTTACATTAACGCTCTATAATGATGAACATGTACTTTTTTTCAACAAATGACTACTGTTTGCGGTAGTCTGAGTGATACGTGTGATCACAACCTAAATCATCATCATCAGACAAGAGCCAAAACTTGAGTCCTCGTCCTTAGACACATATCAAAACATGAATGCTTGTCATTAGCTAGATACGTGCCATCTAACGATTAGCTCCTTTCTCCCTAAGTTACAACCCGTGACATTTTGTTAATTTTCTTTTACATGCATTTATTTATTTCCTGTTTACTAAGGTTCGTACACTCGCACTCTATTACATGACCTGGTTGTGAACGACTGATATTACAAAAACAACATAACCATAAACTAAATGAGATACATTGGGGCAATACCTAGTGCGGTTACAAGTCAAACTATCTATGGGGCATTAGATTCCGTGAATATTAAACGTCCATAGCAAGGATTGAGTTTTTATTTGTCTAGTTCACTATTAATTAGATAAGACTAAAGCATAATAAGAATAATCCTAGCTCATGCTTAATCTTCCCAAGTGTCATGCTTTTATCGATAGGCTAATTGTTGTCTCTTTATTCGAATCTAAACGTTCGGTTCATGTGTGTTTTTTGGGTCTTAAATTAGATAGCATACAATCGGTACACAATATGACTATGTACTTGTCATCTTTATTTTGTCTTTTTTTATATTGATTGTAGTGTGATGAGGGACATAAGTGTGTAAATATTATGATATCAAATCCAATTATAAAAAAAAATTAGCCTACATATGCCTGACTATTCACCACCATTGTATGTACATTTGATTGAATATAAAAAAACACTTGTGCACATTTACGTTGTCTCACCTACAAGTGTTCGTCTTTTCATGGCATCGCCTCTTACATGGCACTTCCTACCTCCTTCATCATCTTCCTCTATAAAACCGTTGCTACTCCACACAACCAATTCACCACATCACACTTCCACAATGGCATCCAAAGCTTCTTTACTTTTAGCTCTCTCCCTTCTCTTTACCATTTCTCTTGCTCGCCAACAACATCAACTTCAACAACAACAACTAAACCAATGCAATATCCAAAACATCCAGGCCCTTGAGCCTTATGATATTGTCCAAGCTGAAGCTGGCGTCACAGAAATCTGGGACGCCAACAACCAGCAGTTCCAGTGTGCTGGTGTCGACTTTATTCGACACCGCATCCAACCTGGTGGACTCCTCTTGCCTTCCTATGTCAACACTCCCATCTTATCCTTCATTGAAAAAGGTATATATATAACAAGTTGAACTAGTAAATTATAAGTATTGTATGTTTAACCATCTAATTATATATATGTTTACAGGTAGGGGTGTTCATGGAGTTATATTACCCGGATGTCCGGAAACATTCCAATACTCGTCGGAGCAACAGTTTACGCGTGAACGCAGACGTGAAGAGCCTCAGCTTCAAGATCGTCATCAAAAAGTAGAGAACTTAGAGCAGGGTGATCTGGTTGCGGTTCCTACCGGGGCAGCTCACTGGCTTCACAATGACGGTGACAACGAGCTTGTAGTCGTCGTCTTCTTCGACACTCAGAACAACCAAAACCAGCTTGATGAAGTCCACAGGGTACTATACTATACTATATATACTTCTTTTTTAAAACATGTACCTTTAAAATGGTTGAGCCGCCTCTGTCGTATAATTATAAACTAACATATTATATTATGAATGGTGTTTTAGAGATTTTTCCTAGCTGGAAACCCTCAAGCTCAAGGACAACAACAAGGACGACCACAACCACAACCACGACGACAGGAACAAGGACAAGGACAGGGACAGGGCCAGGGCCGTAGGGGCCAATCGTTCTGGAACAGCGGAAACATCTTCTACGGTTTGGATGTGGAGTTCATAGCACAAGCATTCAACGTCAAGAGAGAAATCGCGGAGAAGCTTCAAGGACAAAGGGACCAAAGAGGCCACATTGTTAACGTCGGACGTGACCTTCAAATCATCCGCCCACAAGAATCCCGACACCAACAAAGCCGTCCCCAACGCGGCTCCGGCGGGATGAATGGACTTGAAGAAACCTTTTGCAGCATAAAGCTAAGAGAAAACATCGACAACCCGTCGCATGCCGATTTCGTAAACCCGGAAGCAGGAAGAATTGCCGAACTCAACCGCTTCAAGTTCCCTGTTTTGGAGCTTCTCCAGCTTAGTGCGGAGAGAGGTGAGCTTCAACCAAATGCGATTCAATCTCCACACTGGACGATCAACGCTCACACGCTTCTGTACGTAACTGACGGAAGCCTCAGGATACAGATCGTCAACAACCAAGGGAACTCGGTTTTTGACGACGTGGTTCAGGAGGGACAATTGGTAGTCATCCCGCAGAACTTTGCGGTGATAAAGAGAGCGAACGAGCAAGGGAGCAGGTGGGTTGCTTTCAAGACCAATGACAACGCCATGATTGCCAATCTCGCGGGTCGTGTGTCCGCGATCAGTAGCATGCCCGTTGACGTGGTGGCGAATTCGTATCAGTTGTCTAGACAGGATGCTCAGAGGCTCAAGTTTAGCCAGAGGGAGACTGTGTTATTGAGCCCGAATGAACAGAGTGAACAAAGGGCTTCGGTTTAAGTAAAGTGGTTGGTTAGTGGTTGTTTGATGAATAAAAAGATAATGTAAGCAGAGAGTTATGTACTAAGTTTTAAGACTTATTAATAAGACCTAACTTTATGCATGCTTATGCATGCAATTATCAACCACCCAAAAAAAATATACTTTTATTTTCGGAATATACAATTAAATTGGGACAACCAAAAAAGTAAATCTGGACATTTAATATAGGATGGAGTGAGTATATTTTTTCTTGAGTAAATTACTTTTTGAGTACCTGTAGTTTAGGGCCGGGTTTTAACTCTTTGAGTCACAAATCCAAACCTTTAAAAAATAAAATCCCACTGTATTACTTTTTTAACAATTTGAGTCACAAGACCCTTACACTGTTAATATATGTTAGTTCTACCGTTAAAATCAAACATATACAAGAGAAATGATGAGTACTTTTGTAAATTTAATCCAGCCCATTATTAAAACCAAAAATCTATAAACTCATTATGTTCTTACAATCTCATTCAGTATCCGCTCATTCTACCATTTAAAAGAAGTTACTTGCATAAAGGAGTGATACATCCAGGTAAAAGAACCCGTTTCTTGGTGGGCTTAATAATCTTTGTTATTTCGATGAAGTACTAGATTTATGTATTGTGTCCATATGCAGTAAATTTAATAACCAATAACCATATATATAGCTAATTACATAAGCAAATTTAACCATATAATAGATTTATAACCCTATATTTGAAAGCACATTGACTAATAGTGTAGGCAGACATTTTTAAATGGTAGTTTGAGCGCTCACCGATTGCGTAAGATTGTGAGAATGTAATGAGTTTATAGTTTTTTATTTTATTAATGAGTTGAGTTAAATTTAGAAAAGTATCCATCATGTGCCTTGCACATGCTTGGTTTTAATGACATATTTAACAAATATTAACATGAAAAGAGTTTTGTGACTTAAATTGTTAAAAAAGTAATATTATGGAGTTTCATTTGTTAAAAGTTTAGATTTATAACTCAAGTGGTTAAAACCTACAAACCACATGTACTTAAAATGTATTTTACTCTTTTTTTCTTTGACATTAATATATATGTACAAAACATGAATGACACGTCTCAATATATAGTGTCTTTTTTGTAATTTAATTAGTTATTTAATTTTCTTCTAATTTCATTTTTCGTGAGTTTCTCTTTCAAGTTTTTCATTAATTTTCATGTTGGTTGCATGTGTAGATATGTTCTATGATCGATCGAATATAAGTGAGGGATTTTGCCCTATAATAGCCATGCTGCACCAGTGAAGGTGAAGTTAATTAACGCAGCAATTAAGGCATACATGTGTCATTAAATATGCGTCCACAGAGAATATATGGTGACACGAATGGAGAGAAATTAAGAACATAAAGACATATTTTGACTGCAACACTTTCTTCATTGAGGGAAAAATTAACAAAGAATGATCGAACACTATACATTTACCACAGGCCGGCATTCATATGAAACATAATATGATCAAGAGAAAAATGAAAGATGATCATCATGTATTTTCAGCATTTCTTCCTTTTGTGAAAAAATGAAGGATGTTGAACACATGATGGAAAGTCAAGAAAAATGTTATAGATAATTTCAAAATAATCGTTATATATACTCATTTTTTTCTGAAAAAAATAGTCGTTAAATTAATCATGATATTTGTTAGATAATCGAACATTATAATCAATGAAAATAATACAATCGAACACACGATTTTTTAGAAAGACTCGAGAACCGTTTATTTATTAATGTCTATGAACTAGCCTACCCGGCCTATTTATAGGATTAAAATATTTTCTTTTTATTGAAAGACTATCGAAATTGAACAGTAACATAGTGAGGATATTTTTGTAATTTTACAAGTGGATGTTATAGCCTTCTAGATTATCATCTTTTATCAATTTCATTTTCTTTTTGACTGGTTTTCTACCAAGGAGAAAGAGACCGTGAGATATGAAGTTCAAACTCTGCCTCACAATAACCCATCGATCCGTCCTGATTTCACGGCCTCCACCTTCGCTTACTCAGATTTAGATCTTCCTATGAAGTTCAATGGTGGTTACGGCGGTGGATTGTGGCGTTGCTATTTATCGGGGGAGTTTATATCAGGGGTGGCCGTTTTGGGTTTTTGTCGCTCTCTTCCGGTGTCCGTTTGTTGTATGTTTCAAAACTTAGGTACCAGTAGTTTGGTTGTGGTCGTCATGTGGATGTCGGGGTGAGGTGGGAACGGTCGCTGTTCTCTGCCATTGTTACAGGGTGTTATCACGGGGGGACATGAAACTTGACGGTGTCCACATAAACGGTACAAAGCATTGATGGTTTTTGTTTATTAATTGTTTTATGAGATATGTTTGTCTCAAATTCAGTCAATACAATATACTGTGAAGAAATTCATAAAAAAATTTGTTTTGCAAATTTTGAAAGGGTGAGCATGAATCTTGAAATATGTACTATTTTATTTATTTGGTGTTGTGGGTATCAAAGAATCAAGGTTGCTCATTTAGATCCAAAATTATAAGATGCCTCAAGTTAGGATTTTGTTTAATGTTTTGTGGCTTTGCCATTGCTGATATGTTCCGATTTGAAATTCTGTGAGCCGGTTATGATCACTAGATTGTGTTAACTTTAGACTATTGAGTTTATATGTTTTTTTAACTAATTTGATTTTGTTTCAGCGACATTAAGCCTGATTTTTACAATGTGTTTATAGTCACAGTCATCGATAAACAAAGATCGCGCAACGCGCGAGCTAGCAAATATAGCTAGTTTGTATTTAAAATCAAATATTACTGCACACATATATATATGCCTATATTTGATTCCAATTGATACCAACTCAAGCAGACATGCATGCACCGTACGTACGTCGTTTGCTAGCTTTTTAATTCGATGTGTTACACACGAGTTAAATAATTATATTTATAAAGAAATTTTGACTATTATGTTTAAGCATTTAAAGATTTTTAATATTTAACTCATACATTGTAAAAAATTACACTCGGTCAATTTCCCTCTTGAACTTTCTATTATAGAACAAATATTTTTACTTCAAAGAATAATTTACTGTAAAACCTCGAATTATTAGATAAACTAGATTATTTCCCATGTGTCAGACGAGTTGAACGGTAACAACGTAAAAATTAAAATAATTGTAACTCTTACAAAGTTAAAGTAATTACAGCGTAATATCTTATGACTTCTACAAATTTTCAAATACATTCCTTGAGTTCAATGAACACTATTACATATTTTACTTAAAAATATTATAATGACAAAGATAATATTTCACCGAATGAAATTTATAAATCCACTTAATTTAAATTTTTGCCAAAAAGGTTAAAACCTGTTAAAAAAAACAAATCATATGTTAGATATCATTATATATATCATACACTATGCACAACATGAAATGAAAGTTATTCATTTTCGATTGTTGGGTTGCTTTTATAGAAAAACATGTATTGATTATCAATTATCAAATCAGTTTGTAGTGTATATGAAGAGATTTGTTTAATTTAAGAATAAATTAATATTAAATCAATGTTTGTATGAAAAGTTTTGAATATCAATTATAACAGTATATTCGAATAAAAACACAGTATAAATGAGATTTATTTATTTTAGAAATAAATATTAAATCAGTGTTTCTATAAAATATTTTGAGCGGGGAAAATGTGTTTAAGATGCTCAGATGAATGATAAGTGTCTGAAAAAACCTCCTTTTATTAATATGTGTAGATAGATATAGATTGATAGAAATCGGTAAAATTAGGAATTCCATCATAAAAAAGAAACGATAAGTTACATAATTAAATGATTATGAGTAATCACAAAAAGATTATATACGTTAATTTGTTTATAAAAAGCGAGTTCTACTTACTTTTAGCATAGATCGAGACGAAGAAATTAAACTTAATTTAATGATTTGATTTAATTGAAAGTATATTGACATTGTGTTTTATATATATAGTAAACCTAAATATAGAAGCATGAGCCTTCTTCTCCAAGAAACTTCTTCATTCACAAACCCTAAGTGTCCCCGGCTGGCCGGCCAATTAATATTTATTTAAAAATATATATATTGCCTCGATGGCTCTATAAATCATATGATTCATTACATTACATTACATTACAATACAATATATATAATATCGATCCGAGTTTGCGCTAGATGGCTTCTTCACCGCGCCTGATAATTACTTCCAAATTCATCACAAAATCTGTCGTCTTGCTTCTTGATCATCATGTTTGCTCGCTATCTGCGCCTTTTCTTACTCCCCGAAGCTGCTGCTATACTACTACTATGCCAATAGATGATCATGGTACGTACGTATATATATTCTCCTACAGGCCGGCTACTATACTTTGATAAAGAAAAACACGTAATGTAAATTGTTTTTTACAGAGGCAAACTCATTACATATTATAATACATGTTAATTTGTATCACGGGCCGGGACGAAATCAATACATGTTAAAAAATATATATAGCGCGCGCTATGTTTGATTAATGAATATGTACGTATATATATATATATATATAGCAGGTTGTTCCATTAACTCTGCAGATGAATCATGGCCAAGAATTTTGTCGCCCAAAATACCTGAAATGAAATTTGACATGGATATGACTGCTGAAATAAGAACATTGAAACTTAGTACACCTGAATCAATTGTAACCCTTTTTATGCCTGGACTAAAAAAGGAGGACATGATCAGATTTTTCATCCAACCCAAAACGCCCTGCTACCTTCCACGCGCCGTCAACTTACCAGACACGACCAATATTAAGGAAGAGATGAAAGATGAAATAATGGCTAGCGTCGTCGCTAATATCATCTCTAGTTTCCGTGACATCACGACTCAACGCACTTGGGCTTACTATAGTACGTACCTAGATGCACTTTATATTTGTTGACAATTAAGTTGATACTAGCTTATATATGTGTGTGTGTATATCTTGTTAATTACTTCTTCAATATATTCAGATATGTTCTATGATCGATCGATTCTAGGCAAGATATTTTGCCCTTTAGCCAAGATGATGTCGCCAGTTAATTATTCGTTCTTAATGGACAAGAGTGAGACTTCTAAACGACTAGACATAAGTGTAGTTATGCCTGGAAATGAGAAGATGAAGTTAACCAAGCAAGGCTTACGTGTATCCTTATTTATGCATAATGTAACTAACACAAAGGACGTACAGACGTATTTTGATTACGACACTTTCTTCATCGAAGGAAAGACAAAGGTGAATCACTATATTACGGGTATACATTTACCAAAAGGCATTCACAAGAGGCGTAATATGGTCAGGAAAGTGATTAAAAATCGAATCTTTTATGCGTTTATTGCTTGTAGTGTGAAAAAGGAGGAGCTGCGTGAGATCAAAGATCAGTTGAAACCTAAGTCAAAATTATTAGATGCAGTCATCCCTGAAATAGACCTAGATCAAATTTTCTAGTTAAAGTTACAGGATAATCTTTTTGGCAAAATTAATGAATCTTGATTAGCAAAAAGTTTAAACTCTATTGCTTATTTTTGGTACCCATATATATATCCTTTTGTAAATGGCAAAATTAATAGATGCACCAACACGTACCTTCACCTTTGTTACTGATTAGGGAATTGGGAAATGCGGGTTGGGTATGGCCAAACCACAATTGCGAATCCAGGAATTTATTTTCATGAAGTACGTCACTTTTCACATAAACTTTCTGGTTTAGTTCGGGTCTGGTTATATTATACAAAATAACAAACGTGTCACGTCACATGGTATGACCCATTATGTTTTCAAAATTCTTTAATTTGTTGCTTTAACAATAAGTCATTTTTACACCATAAATTAAGTCTTAAATATAATCCTTATTTTATTTGATCAAAACCTAATAACGTTAATTTCACTAACATAATGCGTGTGACCTAATCACATTAATGTCACTAACATAAAGTGTGTAAGAAGTCCCTATACACACCAACTAAGGGGCTGTTTGGTAATGCTGAATGGTTAACTGTTGAATGATTAAGAGGTCTGAATGATTAAGATGTCTGAATGGTTAAGTGCTGAATGGTTAAGAGGTTCTGTTAAGTTTGGTTAGACATCTGAATGAGATTTCTAAAAATTTTGTTTCATTATTCATTTATCCCACATTGGAGTGGACACAAAAACATTGTTAGTTTACATATAAAAGCATTCATGGCATGTTAAGCTATTTTGTCATGTTCTACACTAACACCTACCCGCACGCAGGGGGAGCAAATTTCTTGTCACAATGCGTCGCCCGTGCACGAATACAGCTCCGGAAACCCGACTCGTGCAAATACAGTTTTTGTTTTTAAACGTTTATTTAATTCCTTGGTTTTTTTTTACAAAATAAACATGGTTTTTGTTTTCATTCGTTTTTGTTTTTCACTTTTTCCAAAATTTGGCATAATAAATTCTTTTTTTTAAACGGCATCGTTTTTGGTCCATCTTAAATCACCCATCCATCATCTTCTTCGCTTCACTCTTCTTCTTCTTCACCTTCATAAACCCGGCCTAACCGCCGCCGTCATTTTTTAATACCTTCGTCGTCGTCTGGTCCCTTCTCTCGTCGCTGATCTGCCCCTCTGAATGGTGCAGCAGCGCCTCAGGACTGATTCGCTCAGAGGCTCGTTCAGACGTTGCTTCGGTTCAGCGCGCCATCCAAACGCCACCTCCCTCTAACCGATTCAGAGGGAGCTTCTGTTCAGAGCCTATTCAGTGACAACCAAACACACCCTAAGACCCTTCCATCGTATCCGAATAATACTTATCCAACTAAATTAATGGATGTAAAACACATTAAAGTTTAGAGATTAATTAGAGATACTACTAGTTTACACCACACGTGTGTTACATGAAAAAAAAACAAAAATCATAGCAATTTTTTTAAATGATGTACGAAAAAAATATATTTCATAAATTAAGAAGCAAAAAATAATTTCCAAAACTAGTAACAATATACAAAACTTAATAATAGAATAATGTAATTAGGAGCGATCTTTAATCCCTTCTGAAGCAAACTCAACCATTATATATTCAAAATGCAAAGCCCTCGATCGATCATCTTAAAAAGTAAACTACATTTCTCTTTTGTTTCAAACTTTTGGTAACCACGTGTCATATTTTGATTTATGAGATATCTGGATAAATAGGACGGTTTAAGAATCATACTATATATGTATAATAACAACCGCACTAATTAAATCGCACCAAATTAGGTATTTATTCAGTTGTGTACTATTGACCCTTACATTTTTCTTGTTCTGTTTTTTGTATCGATCGAGCTAGCTAGCTAGCTAGGGGCAAGTTGCACATCAAGTCTTTTGATCTTTAATTTCGTTCACGATGTTATCTCATCTGTACGTTGATTTATGAGTTACACAAATAATTAGGCATGCAACCAGTTAAATCTGAATAATAAATAAAGCAAAAAAGAAATAATAATCGTCTATAAAAGACTATGATCTTGAGTCTTTAATTATGAGTCACCAATAAGTGAACTGCTCGGCCGTAGGGCTTTTCAAATAATCATGTAAATAAAAAATCTATTTGGAAACATGTAATTCATCAAGAAATACCATTTAATTAACATCAAATTAACATAATATTATACTAGGTTTAATACCCGTGTGTTACACACGGTTAAATAATAATATTTGTAAACAAATTATAATCATTATGTTTAACAATTTGTAATATTTTATATTTAAGAAATTTTACTCTATCAACTTTATGCATGCATGGTTAAAATTTCATTCAGTTTCCCACCCAAATTTCCTAATATAAAAAAAATCCCTCCAAAAGTAGCCCCCTAAAAGTTAGAATTATTAGATAGATGTATATATATAATACTAGGTTTAATACCCGTGTGTTACATACGGGTTAAATAGTAATATTTATAAAGAAATTATAACCATTATATTTAACAATTTGTAAATATATAACATTTAAGAAGTTGGCTCCATCAACTTGCATGGTGAAAAATTTAGCTAAATTTTACCTCCCAAACTTCCTATTATAGAAAAAAAATCCCTCCAAAAATTGCCCCATAAAAGTTTGATTTATTAGATAGATGATTTGTTTTTAAAACATGTTTTGATTTGTATATATATATTATATATATTTTATATATATATATATATATATATATATTATATATATATATATATATATATATATATATATAATATCTATAAAATATGATTTGCTTTTAAAACATGTTTTGATTTTTTTTTGGCAAATTTTTTAATTAAGTGGATTTATGAATTTATTGGGTGAAATTTTATATTTGTTACTATAATATTTTTAAGTGAAATATGTATTAGTGCTCATGAAACTCATGGGGAATGTATTTGAAAATTTATAAAAATCATAAGAAATTATTGTTGTAATTATTTTAACTTTGTAAAAGTTATAACTGTTTTAATGTTTACGTTGTTATCATTCAACCCGTGTGACACACGGAAAATAACCTAGTATAAACAATAAAAAGACGAAAGAAATTAAGGTCACGTTGAACTATTTTTATTTTTTATACATTATATTTTTATCTATGAATGTAATAAATATTGCACAATATATTGACAATACACGTACGTACACACGAGATATGCAATAAATTAAAAGTGCGTTTGTTTGTTTGTTCTAAAATTAATTAAGATATATATTTTGCAATAAGTTACATAATTGAAAGGAAAGGAATATTTAATAAAGATAACAAAAACTATTTATGAAAATATATATATAGCTTCGATCTATTAATTAATTAGTTCGTGATTCATATTGAAACTTTACAAAAAATGTGAGCCTAGCTTCTTCGCCAAGAAACTTCACAAACCCTAGCTGCTGATATAAAATTAGCTTCTAATTATCATAATATATAATTTCATTAATTATACTGATCATCCGATCGATCGATATGGCCTCTTCACTGCACCTGGTTAAAAGATCCGTCGTCCCAACAACATCGCGTTTATTTAGCATCTACAGTACTGCAAGTCACCGAAGCTATACTAGTATGCCAAAAGACGGTACTTCAATTCTTAGCTAGCTAGCTTCTTGTTTGTTAATTTGTTTAAGTAACTAATTTCAAATTCTGAATTTAATTTGTTTAAATATATTTGATCAAGAAAATATAATGAGTACTGATTATATTTTTTTTATTTGATTTGATTTGAGACTTGTATTGGCCAAGAATTTTGTCACCCAAAATTTCTTCAATGTCATTTGTAATGAAGATGATACCACAACAAAGAAGCTTACTATTGTATACCCCTGAAAATTTGGCCGACGACACCAGAGACTACAAAGAAGGCCTGCGTATAGAGCTGCATTTGCCTGGACTAAACATGGAAGAGATGAGGGCAGCTGCATGTGCTCAACAACAACACAACACCAAAGATAATATTCTCAACATGAAAGAAGCTGCATTATTAATGCATGTCAGCAAAGATGACATTATGGCTAACATCATCTCTAACATCTGCACCACTTTTCGTCACATGACCACTCAACACATTTGGCCTTACTATGGTACCTACATACATACATATATATATGTAGTTGCTTTATATATATTATAATGATCGACGTACGTTGTTCTTGTGTTTTCAGATATGTTCAATGATCGATCGATTCTAGGCAAGGGATTATGCCCTTTATTACCGTTATTGTCACCAATTAATACATTCTCAATCAATAAGATAGAGACTTCGAAAACCCTGATGATAGAAATGTGTATGCCTGGAGACGGAAAAGCAAACGTGATTACGAGGTTAACCACGCAAGGCTTATGCGTGTCCTTGTCCTTAACATGGAGCAGAATTGACAAAAACGATGTAAAGACGTATATCGATCACGACACGTTCTTCATTGAAGAAAAAACAAAGCATGATCACCGTATTATAGGTGTACATTTACCAGAGGGCATATGCAAGAAGCATAATATGATTAGGAGGACAAAGGTATGTGACCAATTGTATGCGTTTATTCCTTCTTATGTGAAACAAAGAGATCAAAAGTAGAAATTTAATTAATGGTAACATTTAACCTTGTATTTGGGTGTTGGTACGAATGTTCTTTTTTTTATATAATGATAACTAGTTGATGTAACCTCTAGTTGTAGTGGAGTGTGTAATATGGTTAAATAAAATTTAGTAAGAATTTTAAAAGTGAAGAAAAGTAAAATTCAAAACACAGGGCCGGTATTGGGCTATGATTATTAGGGCTCTAAACGAATCGAATTTTAAATGAATAGTTTCTGAAACATTTGACTCTTTAATCTAGCTCTAGCTTATAGGCAGATGAATAAGAAGACTTGCGTATCTTTTGGACGTTTGAAGTGAGCCACACCTTGCCTAACAGCTCTTTAACGACTACTTAAAAAAATATTTCTTTTTAACACAATATACTATATAATACTAAACCAAATCAAATAAAATTACACTCTAATTTATAAAAAATCAACCACAAACACTAAAATCAAAATATAAATCACACTCTTTTATAAAAAAATCAACCACAAACATCAAAATCTCTCTATATTTTTACTAAAACGAGTTCATCAAGAAACTCATCAACTCAATGCACTTGTACCACTGAATGAAACCGTGCCACTCGAGGCAGTATTTCACAATGCCTTCGAGGCAACCATGGTGGCTCATCCCACTCCAACGCGCATGGTTTTCTTATTCACCACCAACGAAGCTGGGTTTTCTGAATTCACCGTCAGCGAAGCCGGGTTTTCTCAATTCACGAACTTCGCTTCCAGGTTTTCACAATTTGGTGGAGGAGATTATACGCCTGTTCGATACTTTCGGTTGGTGGATTAGCAAATGGATCAAGAATTTGTTCTTTTTTTTGGAGCGAGTCACATGTCTATATTGGAATTTTTATAATGTTACTTATACTCAAATGAAAGATAATGAAATTCTTGATCTATTGTGAAAAAAAAATTATAAAGTTAATGTATGTAAAAGATAGAAATATTTAAAGATTCATATATTTAATGTTTTAAAATTACACTTCCTCTTTAAAATCCTACTCATTCTTTTTTTGTAGTTCTCAAGTTATCAATTTAATATGGAGTTTCTCTTGATATATTATCAATACTAGGTTTAACACCCTTGTGTTATACACGGGTTAAATAATAATATTTATAAACAAAGTATAATCATTATGTTTAAAGATTTTTAATTTGTAGATATTTAATATTTAAAGATATTGCTACATCAACTCATTGTATGACACTTAATATTCCCCTCTCAAACTTCTTATTATGGATTAAAAAAATTTCCCCCCAAAAATTGTCCCCTAAAACCTTGATTTATTATATAATAGATTTTGTCCGCTTGTATGTTTGCCATTTGGGGTTTTGCCTTTACTATATATATTATTTGTGCATATTTATCTGTTAATGCTAAATTATGTTGAAATCTTCTAAAGAAGTTGTTTATGAACTCAACATTGTAGGCTAGCTGACCCGCAGGGGCGGACATATTAAGTGTTCAGCCGTAGCCCGGGCTACGGCTCAACTTTTCGCACGTAACGTAAAATTTAATGTTTTTTTTCTCACTTTATGTTTAGTATACACCTGAACACTTAAAATGATACCCCTGAACACTTAAAATGATACCCCTGAATATTCAAAACATATTTTAATGACGCTTTTTAAAGAAAAAAAATGTTAAGAAAATGATGATATGAGTTAAAATGATCTAAATATTGTTAACAGTTTTCAAGAAAATATTGATAAAAACTCCGGATATCACTAATGATATGTAGAAAAATGATGCGTTTGTATGAGTGTACGGAAAAAACTTTTTTTACGAGTGTTCGCAAAAAAATTGTACAAGTGTAGGGCAAAATTTTTTCGAATGATACCCCTAAGATAGTTTGCTGACTCCGCCACTGCTGACCCGTAAACCTTTTTGGGCACACATAATTTAGATGCCATATATGCCGGTTTTGGACATGATGATTTTGGAGAATAGTGACCGTACGGACTAGCGGGTCGTTTGTTTGCGATCAGTAGTATGTCGGTCGACGTGGTGGTGATTTCAAATTAGTAGTCGTGAGAGGATGCTTAAAGGTTGAAGTTTAGCCGGTGGGGACTGTGTTGTTTAGCCCGAGTTGAAGGAGTGAATAGAGGGCTTCGATCGGCTAGAGTCAAGTGTTCGGTTATAGTTTGATGAATAAAAGATGTAATGTAAGAAAGTTATGTAATAAAGTTTTAAGAGTTATTAATAAGAGCTTTATGTACTATATATGCTTATGCAATTATCTAGCAGCCAAAATACAATTCGATGGTGTCTAATATATATATTCTAAGCATTTGTATCTCTCTGATATGCCTTGAAATGTTTTATACATCTTTCATCTTGTGATTAAGAACTTGTTTGAAGATTATTTGAGGGTTTAAAAGGCCCAAAGGGCTCTTATATATGCAGGACTGCCTACGAGGTATTAATTAATTTGATTTTTGTCCATATATATAAACCATAACTAAGAGGTATATTTTTTCTTTGACATTAATATATGTACACTAATCACTACAAGAAATATGTCTTTTAGCGACGACAAATGTCGTCGCCAATAGCCTTATATGTCGTCGCTAAAACCTTTGGCGACGACAGTTGACGACGACAATGCTAGCCGCTAAAACCTGGCATCCGAAAGTTTTTTGCGACGACATTTGCGACGACATTTGTTGGACCCACCTTCCGGGGAAAAAAAGGGAAAAGAAATTCAGAATTTTTTTGGTGACGTCATTTAGCGACGACATGTCGTCGCGAAAAGTATTTATTTTTTTATTTAAAAAATTATTTTCTATTAAAATAATAATATTTTAATCACATGTCGTCGCGCAAAGTGATTTGACTTTTTTGGTCAATATTTATTAATTAACGAAAATGAAAATTTAATTTGTGACGCCTTTTTGGCGACGACAAGTCGTCGCCAACAATAATTAAGTTTTTTGCCCAAAAATTAATTGATAAATAAAATGGAAAATTTGTTTGCGACGACATTGGCGACGACAATGTCGTCGCCAAAAAGAATTTGACTATTTTAGTCAAAAAAGCAGAAATTTTTGTCGTCTAGTGGGTTTTTAGCGACGACTTATGTGTCGTCGCTAAAAATTTGGTCGCCAAAACTCACTTTTCTTGTAGTGAATAATAAAGTTCACGTGTAAAGTATATTTTTGGTATGAAGTGTAACACTGATTACAACCATTAGATCTTTTTTAATAGTTGAGATCAAGTTGTAGGAAAACAAGTTGGTTGATGGTTATTTTTGCCACAAATACTTTTGTTGACTTTCTATTTTAATATGCAAGACACATGCCTATCTCCCCATTTTTTATACGTTTATAACATTTACATACTATGTTATTTTTTTTAAATACACCATAAAACAAACATTTTTTATCTTTAAAACACGTATTTTATACATAAAATACAAACTTTTCCATGTAATTGTGTAATTCGTTAGGCCATCTATGTTATAACGTGTGTTATATTGTGTAGTTTTCACGTTTTTCAGTTCACTATCAAGTCATTGTGTTATATTATAACATGTGACACAATGACACAACGTAATGATAGTTCAATAGTAAACATGTATAACACAATGATACAATCATTGTACAACACCACAATGCGCACAAGGGTGAAACAATTGAGAAGACAGAGTTTACATATATAACACAATGGAAATGATGACACGATAACTCAAAATACAACAACAATACAATGATATTTCACGATTAAAATATAACACATTAACACAATGTACATGAGTACATTGGAACCTTTCTCTTTAAGCATATTTAACACAATAAAACTAACACAATGACTAAAAATACAACACTATAACAATGATAGTTCAGAGTAAAATATAACACAATGATACAATGTACGTGCGTATCAGAGAATCATTCTCTTTAAACATATATAACACAATAAAACTAATACATGACTCAAAGTACAATTATAATGCAATGATACTTCATTAGTGACGTATAACAAAATCAAGGAGTTGAACTCAATTCAAGAAATAGATCAAGAAATCAAAGATTTCATATGAATGGTTTAGGTTTTTTGTATTTTATTAAAATCACTATGGGTCAAATGTTGGCTATCGAGTGCTCCTTGATCACATAGATGATCCATGAATATCTTTTATGTTAAAGTTTACAAATAAACATAATTGGTCCCACCTCGAACCTCCTCTGATCAGTTAATAAAAACCTCCATTTTAGAAAATTGAATTTTACACATTAAAATGTTGGAATATGCCACGAAAACTCACCAAACTAAACACATAAATCACACAAAATACAAAATCATTAAATTTAGATTTATTTAATTGTTCAGGGTAATTATTTCAATTAGTTTAGTGGTTATCGTTATGCGTAAATACTTGTATAACATGATAACACATTTATTTCAACTAATCTTCTCTTTTAGTAAATTCCTAAGCAATGACATCACACGGTACCACTTGTTAGCATCACAAGCACTTTAATTAAGATAAATCCATGTTTTATCTTTGACATTTAACTCTTTCATTACATATTTCAATATAAAATTATATAATTTCTTTTTATCATTCAACCCGTAGATATCCTCGGATTAACCTAGTTAAAGATAAAGTACAATTGCATTAACATGGTTTGGTTAACTTTGTTAATTTGAAATTGGATATCATCTCCCCTGCCAAGCACCCCTCTTATAAGTTAATGTAGATCAAATTTTTGTCCCTTTACATCTTCACCAATCTTGTAAATGTTTTTCCATACACCGGTGTTTAACTATCAAGCAGGTAGTTGTGTCTATTGTGACATCTCCCCAATGGCGGAAACACCGGATTGTTATAGAAATGAATATTGTTAGTAAACAAAGCACATGATATACTTTTATTAAAGAGAAGCTATTAAACTCAATTCGTACGCCAGACCCCTTTTATTAAAGAGGAGTTATTAAACTCAATTCGTACACCAGACCCGAACCATTTAGGTATTTCATAACAATCCAAACAAATGAGATAAAAGTAATCATACATTCATTTAAACTATTACATTTAACTCCATTAATTATATAAATTAAATAAATCATTAAGTGATAAATATTATAAAATAAATTTTATAAAATCATCATAAGTTTATTTACCAATAATTTGTAATATATTAAAATAAATTGAAATATTTATATGAAAACAAAATTTACAAGATACATAAAGTTCTATAAAAGTTATACAAATCTATAATTTGGTTAGTTAAAGTTAGTGTTAAAACTAACCTAAGAGACCATTGTTGTCAATTTTACAACTTAAATTAAAACTTTGTAATACACAATAATAACAATGGTAACTTCAGGGACTAGTAGGTTATGGTGTTTATTTTGGTAATTAGTTTTCTCCTAAAAAGAAGGTGATTTGTTTTTCTCTATATTTTGGGATATTGACTATCTACGGAAAAACTAACAAAAATGCAAATATATCGATCTCTAGTTGATCAAATATTCTATTATAAACTGAATGAAAAATCAATATCTTTTTATCTCTAACAATTAGCAAATTAAAGCTCTAATTACATAGCACAATGCCGTACGTACTCCCGATATGCAATAAAAGTGTGCTTGCTTTAGAAGTTTATATATTTTTAGCAGTAAATTATATATTTAATTAAAAAGAAATTATATGAGATACGAAAGAGTTAAAATATTTATTCTTGATTAAAAAAACCATATATTGTGTTATATATATAGTAAATTAAACTTAAATATGGAAATGTGATCACGTACCCTTCATTAATTCTTCTCCAAGAAATTAACAACGTTGCAAATGAATTAATTAATTAATAATCCGGTTGATATAATAAGTAATAACATGCATGCATGCATGCATCGTGGTTATATTAATTGGTCCGATCGAATTGAAATGGCTTCGACGCTGCTGCGCCTATTTACTTCCAATTACCGATCCTTGATCTCTCCAACAGCTGCTTTCTCTCGTCTTCTAAGTACCGATGTTGCTCTCGGAAGTCGTCACACAACAAATGGTACATACGTAGATCGATATATAATTAATTTGTTTCTTAACTAATATTTACTCTATATATTTTCTCAGCCTCGATCGTTTACTCTCGCCAATTAAGAAACACATGCATGCATGCATATGCCTCTTTTTATTATTATATCTTCTATCTAATAATTAAATCAGGTACGTTACTACGTTGTTCAGATAATATGTATGATGAAGCAAGACCAAGAATCTTGTTGCCCAAAATTTCTTGTATGCATTTCAATATGACAATGAGTGACACACAAAAGAGAATAAACTTACGCCTGTACATACCTGGATTGGAGGGTAAAGGGCTGTACGCAGGCTTGTACCTCAACGAGGAGATGAGGCTATGTGCTAAATGCAACACCTTTCTCATCAAACAAGAACAACAACAACATAAAGATTGTCATAACCCTCCTCCTAATAAGGAAGAAATAACATATGATCATATCAGCATGTTAAACAATGTCGATGAGTTCAAGGCTAATATCATGGCTAACATCTTGGCTAGTGACATCATCTCTACATTCCGTGACATCCCCACTAAACGCAGATGGCCTTACTATGGTACGTAAGTACGTACATACTTCCTTTAATTAATTTCACCCTATATATACGTATACTAGGTTTAATACCCGTGTATACACACGGGTTGATTTATACACATGTTGATTTATACACAGATTATTTAAATTACGCATCATTGAGTAAATAGCAATAATTTGATAATACATTAAAAAAATACATTCTTCTTCTATAGTTTTTATGTAAGCAATTTTTTTAAATATTTTAAATTTAAAACTTGAATGAGAAACAAAAAAAATGATTATAAATGTATTATTAAAAAAATATATTCATCTCCTATATTTTTGTCTCAATCAACTAATGCATGGTGAATTCCCTCCTAAACTTCCTATTATAGAACAAAAAAATATTCCCCCCAAAAATTGCCCCCCTAAAACTTTAATTTATTAGATAGATATATCTCTAGTTAAAACTATATATATTTAATGATGCTTGTTCTTTTTTATGATTTCAGATATGTTCTTTGATCGATCAATTCTAGTCAAAAGGCCGGTTTTTCCCTTTATTAAAGATAGTGTCACCAATTAATTCATTTTCGATTGGTAAGATCAGCAAGTTTACTGATTGCCTAACGATAAAGTTATATATGCCTGGACTCGAGAGGATGAAGTTAACAACGCAAGGCTTACGTGTGTCCTTAACCATGTATGGACTGGAGAGAGACGACGTAAGGACGTATTTCGAGTATGACACTTTCTTTATTGAAGGAAAAACAAAGTGTGAACACTGTATTACGGGCATACATTTACCCAAAGGCGTTCGCAAGAAGCATAATATGATCAGGAGAGAGATGAGAAACAATGTCCTTTATGCATTTATTACTTGTAGTGTCAAAAAGGAGGAGCTGCGTGAGGTTAAAGATGAGTTGAAACGTATGATCAAACCATGCATGTATCATTTTTAACAATCTCAAGTTCTAAACATTAATTATTAAACTACAAGCTAGCTAGCATTTTTTAACAACAATAAACTATATACTTACAATGCAACAATAAAGTTTGCTAAGTATATAACATACGTACTATCACTTTTACATAATGACTTAAAATACAACACTATAACAATAATGATATTTCAGAATAAAATATAACATAATGATACAATGTACGTGCGTATCAGATAATCATTCTCTTTAAACATATATAACACAATGAAACTAACACACGACTCAAAGTACAATTATAATACAATGATACTTCACCAGTGACGTATAACAAAATCAAGGAGTTGAAATCAATTCAAGAAATCAAGGATTTCATATGAATGGTTTAGGTTTTCTGTATTTTATTAAAATCACTGAGTGCTCCTTGATCACATTAATGATCCATGAATCTCTTTTATGTTAAAGTTTACAAATAAACATAATTGGTCCCACCTCCTCTGATCATTTAATAAAAACCTCCATTTTAGAAATTTAATTTTACACTTTAAAATGTTGGAATATGCCAAGAAAACTCACCAAACTAAACATATAAATTACACAAAATGCAAAATCATTAAATTTAGATTTATTTAATTGTTTGGGGTAACTATTTCAATTATTTCAGTGGTTATTTTTACGTGTAAATACTTGTGTAACAAATAACACATTTGTTTCAACTAATTAAAGATATAGTACAATTGCATTAACATGGTTTGGTTAACTTTGTTAATCTGAAATTGTCGAGAGTCATAATGTCCATATCAATGATAGCCCCTTAAAAAAAACACATGCGTATCATTACAATTTTACTATGTTCTAGGACAAAAAGATTAGTATATAAAGACACTAGGTTATTTCCCGTGTGTTACACGAGCGCTAACAACGTAAACATAAAAACACAATTCTAAAATTTTATGAAAAAGTAGCATTTGAAAATAAACTAAATATTACATGAACAAATATGAGCTTTAAACAAATATATTTAAATTACAAATACACTATTAGTAGCAAATTAGATATTGAAGTTTTTAAACTAGGTACCTTATAAATCTCACCGATTAATTAAAAAAAAAAGATTAAGAAAAAACTGACATACAAATAATCCAGATACCAATGATCCTTAGTTCAAGTGGTTAAGAAGAGGTAACCAAGATTTATAAAAATGAGGAGGTCTTGGGTTCAAGTCCCACTTAGAATAAAAAAAATAGAGATTTTAGGTTGGGCCAAAAGGTTTTCTCACCAAAGGTGGGTTGGGTTTCCTCTTGTGGGGGTTAGGGTGCGGTCTCGGTCAGGAAATAGATAGGTGGGTCGGATTAAGATAATATATATCTTCTGAAGCATGGTCCCACATTTGCCGTTAAAAAAAATAATCCAGATAATAGATATCCAGAAAAATTCGCGGTCACACTCATATGTACTGGGCCGAGCGTATGGGTCAGCATGCATGGTCTGGGTCGTAAATTCTGATATAGTTATTTGTTTAAGTTGTTTGTTTTCTGTTTTAATAGTTATTTCAAGGATATAAATAAAATAAATTGAAACATTGGAAGAGAATATTATGGGTGAGTTAATGTTATCGATTTCCTTCCATACATAGCTTAATATAAAAGATTTTTAGTTTTGGCGGGAAAAATACTTCAACACCCTCTCCATTGAATGACAAGTGTCCTATAAAACCCTCTTTTATTAGAAGGTATAGATTAAAGGTTCATAAATAATCCATGGATCAATCTAAAATCGGATATCAACCCCTACCAAACACCCCTCTTATAAGGCAAAGTATTTCAACATTTAGTCCCTTTACATCTTCACCAATCTTGTAAATGTTTTTCCAAACACCGGTGTTTAACAATCAAGTAGGTAGTTATAAAATCATAAGTTTATTTACCAATAATTTGTGATATATTAAATGAATTGAAATATTTATATCATGAAAACAAAGTTTACAAGATACACAAAGTTCTATAAAAGTTATACAAATCTATAATTTGGTTAGTTAATGTTAGTGTTTATTTTGGTAATTAATTTTCTCCTAAAAAGAAAGGTGATTTTTTTTTCTATATATATTTCGGGATATTGACTATCTACGGAAAACTAACAAAAATTCAAATATATCGATCTCTAGCTGATCAAATATTCTATTATAAAGTGAACGAAAAATCAATATTTTTATAACAATTAGCAAATTAAAGCTCTAATTAAATACCACAATGCCGTACGTACTCCCGATATGTAATAAAAGTGTGCTTGGTTTAGAAGCTAGGTTATATATATATATATATATTTATAGCAGTAAATTACATATATAATTAAAAAGAAATAATATGAGATACGAAGAAGTTAAAATATTTATTGTTGATAAAAATATATATATAGTAATTATTAAACTTATAAAATATGGAAATTTGATCACGTACCGGCCTTCATTAATTCTTCTCCAAGAAATTAATTAACAACGTTGCAAATGAATTAATTAATAATAATCCGGTTGATATAATAACATATATGCATGCATCGTGGTTATATTGGTCCGATCGAATTGAAATGGCTTCGACGCTGCAGCTGCGCCTCTTTACTTCCATCAATTACCGATCCTTGATCTCTCCAACGGCATCATCTCGTTTTCTTAGTACCGATGTTGCTCTCGCACGTCGTCGACATACAACAAATGGTACATACGTAGATCGATACTTAATTTGTTTCTTAACTAATACGTACTGTATATATTTTCTCATCAGCTCGATCGTTTACATAATTTCGCCAAGAAACACATGCATGAATGAATGCATGCATATGGCTCTTATTATTATTATTATATATATCTTCTATCTAATAAATCAGGTACGTACGTTACGTTGTTCAGATAATATGTATGATGAAGCAAGACCAAGAATCTTGTTGCCCAAAATTTCTTGTATGCATTTCAATATGACAATGAGTGACACACAAAAGAGAATAAACTTACGAGTGTATATACCTGGATCGGAGGGTAAAGGGCTGTATGCAGGCTTGTACCTCAATGAGGAGATGAGGCTATGTGCTAAATGCAACACCTTTCTCATCAAACAAGAACAACATAAAGATTGTTATGACCACCCTAACCCTCCTCCTAATAAGGAAGAAATAACATATGATCATATCAGCATGTTAAACAATGTCGATGAGTTCAAAGCTAATATCATGGCTAACATCTTGGCTAGTGACATCATCTCTACATTCCGTGACATCCCCACTGAACGCAGATGGCCTTACTATGGTACGTAAGTACGTACATACTTCCTTTAATTATATATATATATCTCTACTTAAAATTATAATATTTAATGATGCTTCTTCTTTTTTGATGATTTCAGATATGTTCTTTGATCGTTCAATTCTAGTCAAAAGGTTTTTCCCTTTATTAAAGATAGTGTCACCAATTAATTCATTTTCGATTGGTAAGATCAGCAAGTATACTAATTGCCTAACGATAACGTTAGATATGCCTGGAAGTGAGAGGATGAAGTTAACAACACAAGGCCTACGTGTGTCCTTAAGCATGTATGGACTGGAGAGAGACGACGTAAGGACGTATTTCGAGTATGACACTTTCTTTATTGAAGGAAAAACAAAGTGTGAACACTGTATTACGTGCATACATTTACCAAAAGGCGTTCGTAAGAAGCATAATATGATCAGGAGAGAGATGAGAAACAATGTCCTTTATGCATTTATTACTTGTAGTGTCAAAAAGGAGGATCTGCGTGAGGTTAAAGATGAGTTGAAACGTATAGTCAAACCATGCAGGTATTTTTAACAATCCAAGTTCTAAACAATAAACTATAAGCTAGCATTTTTTTTAACAACAGTAAGCTATATACTTACAATGCAACAATAAAGCTTGCTAAGTATATAACATACTATCAGTTTTACACATATGATTCTTTTGGAGTTTTATATCGCCTTCTTAGTCCCATAGTTAATTCGTTGGATGGTTTATCTACGTACACTGTATATAATGCAGATCAGAATGTTATTTTAAGATACGTAAATTATAAGAACACGTACAAATATAGCCTTTGTTTTTAAACTCGGACCAGGCCGGCCGGTTGAACCGGTGACCGCTGGCCAAACCAGAAGACCGGTATAAAATCCTAACATAATAAAAAAATGTACGTGATCACCATGTTACATATATAGTGCACCATTTCCCCAAGTCCAAGATCCCCACTTCCATTCAATATGCATTTTCAAAGAATAAAACATCATATTGTTTTTCCTTTTTCTCTATCTCTTTCAAGCCAAAACATTGAACAATGGGTATGTAACACAAAATTTATGTGCTCATCTTTGAGAAAACCAACCTGCATAAACACATAATAGAATACATCAGCTTCATGATAACGATATTCTTAATACAATTTAGTCATACATATAAAAAAAATGTAATATTTAATTTGACAACTCCATATCCTTTATGATGTTGGCCGTAAAAAGCCTATCAATGGGCATTCCGATTCAAAAGCCTGCGTGACATATATGTTTTTCTAGCTCAATACAAGACGTTTTTAGGTCCTCCTACACATATCACCAAATATAAATCAAGCATCTTTAAAACTAGTAATTGATATGTGTAGTGTAATTGGTTAAATATACATGTTTTTATTTAAAAGAAGCACAATCATGACCCAATTTGAACATGAAAGATTATATATGATGTGGTTTTAGCATGGATGATTAGATGATTTTATATTGAAAATAGATATTTATTTTATTTTTATAATAATCGAGCCCAAGCCAGCGATAAAATCTGTTTTTGTGTTAGTTTAAGTGTGACTAGAATTGGCAAATTTGGTTTCTTAGATTGTCAAACCAGGATTGTTTGACCTTTTGTGGCCTAAAACATCAACCATTTAAATATTTCCTAAACAACCTTCAGTATCCAATAACCCTAATCGACAAAACACAGATACTAGATAGCATAATACATAAATTAAAAGCATTCACTAAAGCCATAACAAATCATCCTCAGAAAAGTCAATAACAACCATAAACTGAGTCAAAATCGAAACAAATTAAAAGACATCAATACTCAAACATTCAAATACAACGTACTTGTAGATGTGAATCGTGGTTTCAACATTAATACCATATAATCAAAGATAAGTCGATATAAGAAAACCAACAACAATGAAGTTGAAATCAAAATTACATTGAACCGAAGTTTACATTTAAAGAACAACCTAAAACAAAATCGCTGAAGATGTAGTGTGGATTTTAGTTCCGATTTCAGAAGAGCATGCGTAACGACTGTGACGACAAGGAGAGATTTAGGGTTTGTGTATTATGAAAGTGAATGAGAAACTGGAGGTTAGAAAAAAAGAGTGATTATATAGCTTGGGTCAAATTGTGGGTAGTAAGATACTGGGTCGGGTAAAATCAAGATCCGCGTGTAAAATATAGCTATTGACAGTTCAGCGGGAAAAAGAGGCCAACAAGGCTTCGTTGAATGCCACGTGGCATCTAAAACTCTATTTTATTATAAGGTATATTTATGATTTTATAAAAATTACACAAAAAAACGAGCGTTTTTTATCTTCAAAACATATTAATGGATAAAAAATGAATTTTTTTTTCACGTTTCAACTTATTGTGTTATTTCATCAGGTCATTCTGTTATTTAGTCAGGTCATTGTATTATTTATTCAAGTCATTGTGTTATATTATAACTTGTTTTTTAATACAAATAAACCATCTACCTATAATAATACATCAGTAACTCACTACCACGTCTCGGATTCACAATCATCTACAAACTATTTTGCCACGTGACGCAACCACGTTATTACAACAATAAGTTATATATGGAATTATAGTTTTATAATATTTATGATTTATTTTAAGAATCATAACTCAATAGAGAAACAAGATTGCTAAAATCAATTTTAAAACCAAGTGTTTATGAGGATAACAATCTATTCATGGTTATAGTGTCAAATTAATTAACAAGACTAACTAAAATCAAATTTTTAAATACAAACTTATAATTTACAATATTATGTTTTAAGAAATACAAAATAATCATTAAATTTATATTTCTTCCAAACTTAGTTCTTATTGATTTTTTGTACGTGATTGTGAAGTCGACACGTGGCGGAGAGTTACTTATGTATTATTATAGGTAGGTGTTTTATTTGTTTGTTTTATTATTATTATTATTATTATAGGCAATCTCTTTCGTCGTATTAAATCTTTTTTTTATATTTCTTGCAAATGTCAAAATTTAATATAACCTTGGTATACCATTCTTTGCAAACATGTTCAAATGCTTCGTCAATTTAGATATTTAATCAAAAAAGTTAATTGCCTTAAAATGAAAATTTTTCATTTTTAATTCCTATAAAAACTAACATAATGCAATTATTAGTCTCATGTAACTTAAATAATCTTTTTTCAACTTCAATTAAAAAAACATATTTTTTAATATAAAAAATATATTTTTTTACTACTAGATAAAAGCTAAAATTACGACAGCAATTATGTTGCAAATTGTCTATGTCAACTTGGTCATGATTGACACACTCGTTGAGCCTGATTAACCTTGTTTTATCTCATTGGTTAGCAAATTATCAATGACATACACACATACAATTACACACACACACACACACACACACATATATATATATATATATATATATATATATATAATCCACATACATAAGAAAAATACAAATAATATTGAAAATAAGCTTTAACTAAAAAAATATTGTTAAATTGTCTATGTTAATAATATAGTATACGAAATTAGTAAAAAATAGCATTTTTCATTTATATTAAAAAACCATTATTGTAATTGTTAAAAAGTATTAGGAGCTGTTTGTTTCACCTCTTAATGGTTCAGTTCAGTGCTTAATCATTCAGAGCGTTTGTTTCATAAAAAAAAAAGAACCTCTGAATGGTTCAGTTAAGTGCTGAATGGTTAAGATATTGAAAGATGCTGAATGGAACTGAATGAAGCATACACCACACTTATAATCACCTGAAATTCTACCTCAATATCCATCTCATTGATAGAGCGTCTTAACCATCTAGACCTCTTAACCATTCAGCACTTAATCATTTAGCAATTGCCAAACAGCCCCTTAATGTTTTCATTTGTTGTCACAAATTTGTCACAACTTGCGACAACTTTGTGACAGTTTTAAGGTAACCATGTAAAATTTTTGGCTTCCTGCCACGTTGTAATAAATTTGTCACATTTTGTGACAAGTTTGTGACAAATTTTCAAGTTCCCGCCATACTTTTTTGGATTAAAGTCTTTTTGTCGCAAAACGGTCGGTAATTTGCGTCAAAAGTGCGACAAATACGAGGCTTGTCGCAAACCTATCGCAAATTTGTTGCATTTTTAATGCGTTGCAAACTTGTCACAAAGTTGTGTGTATTTGCGACAAAATAAGTCTGTCGCAAAAAACTGTTGCAAAAAACGCAGTTTTCTAGTAGTGTTTCAACCCGTGTGTAGCACAGGTCACCAACATAGTACATAATCACATAATATGTTAAATCTTATAATTTGTTTTGTTTTTGACATAATCAAATGTCATAATATAAAATCACAAATCCATTACTTGTTTTATTTATGTAATATTTCAAATATATTATAACTTATTTTTCATGTTTTAGCTCACTGTGTTATATTATAACTTGTTTCCGAATACAAACTAAAACATACATAATAGCACAACACGTCAAATCTTATAACTTGTTTTCATTGTTAACATAACCATATGTCATAACATAACATCTCAAATCCATTACTTTTTTATTTATGTAATATCTCAAATATATTATAACTTGTTTTTTCATCTCATTATGTTATTCATCAAGTCATTGTGTTATTTCGTTAGGTCATTGTATTATTTGCCAGGTCATATTGCGTGACCTGACTAATAACATAATGAACTGAAACATGAAAAAAAAAACTCATTTTTATACATTAACACTATATTCATTTTAAAGATAAAAAGACGCTTGTTTTTTGTGTAATTTTTATTAAAAAATATTGTCATATGTAAAAGTTATGGTCGTTTAAAGAAGATGATGGAACTCGAAAACTGGACAAAGACTAATATACGATTCGCCTACCACTTCAAGTTTCAACTACTTACTATTATGTCACATTATGTTTATAAGTCATTAATCTTCTATTAATATAAAATCTAACGGTCCAGATAATTGTTTAAGCTTTCTAAAAAAATTGGATTTTCTAGCTGAACATCATTTGTGCAACCAATAGCTTCTTGTATGTTATTGTTTGTGTTTGTAAACATTTTCTTGGGAAAAAAAACTTGCTCAACAAATAGCTTGTTGTGTATTTATTATTTGTATTTGTAATTTCAATAAAATTTCATTTATGTTATTATTTAATCAAACTACTTTTAGTTTACTTATATGCTAATGAAAAAGGAACAAGAAATTTATATATAGGCGTGTGTTGGAAACAGCCATGTTTTTTTAGAATCAATCATATAGGCATATTTTACTTTGAAAACATGTAGCATCCCATAAGAGATTTTGGCAACCCCCCCCCCCCCCCCCCCACATCTAAAGTGCAAGCTTAGCTGGTATCGCATGTTTCATAAGATGTCAAGTGTTCCTTAAGCCCATATATCTAATACCAGCTAAAAGATTAAATCTGACAACTTCTTAGATTTTCCTTTTTAACGTGATGGCTCAGCCGACATCCCTGTTCCCGAAGCCCATGTACATGTACAATAGCATTTTTTTTGCCTTTCAGCCCATCATATTCAGGCCCGGCATTCTTATTCACATTTAATACCTTTAACGGCGATTTTTAGGTCTTTAGAGACGACAAATGTCATCATTATTGGTTCAGTTTTTTTTGTGAACGATATAAGATGTTAAGAAAATGGAAGTTCTCTCTAAAATGTTTTACCGGGCCGAATCGCTAAATCTCATAAAAGGTTTCAAGGCTCCAAATAACGGCCCGAGCATCTCCCATCTTTTTTTCGCGGATGACGCGATTATCATTGGTGACTTATCCATGGAGAATCTGAAAAATATAAAAAGATTGTTAAGGTGTTTCTACCTTATATCGGGGCTCAAAATCAACTTCTCAAAAACGGTGGTTTACGGTATCAATTCAAATCAGATCGAGTTGTCCTCTGCCTCTCATATAATCAAATGCAACTCGGGTAGCCTCCCATTCAAATATCTTGGTCTCGTCGTCGGAGCCAACATGAATCGGGTTAGTAATTGGTCCCCTGTTATTGATGCCTTTGATTCTAGATTGTCGAAATGAAAATCCAAGTCTTTATCCATTGGTGGGAGACTTACCCTTTTAAAGGCGGTACTCGAAGCTCTTCCAACTTACTTCTTTTCCTTATACAAAGCTCCAAAAAAAGTTATCGACATCCTTGAAGCCAAGAGAAGAAGATTTTTGTGGGGAGGGGATGATAACTCAAAGAATATAAATTGGATTGCTTGGAGTGTTGTCACCACTCCAAAGTCAAAAGGGGGCTTGGGTTTATCTCCTCTTAAAGACACAAATGTTGCCATGTTAACCAAATGGTGGTGGAGATTTAAAACAAAAGAAAATAGTTTATGGAGAAAATTTATTTTTGCAATTCATAATTCTCCGAGATGTTGGCCGATTCTTCCTTACAAGAAACGCATTACAGGGGTTTGGAATTCCATTGCGAGACTTGAAAATTTCTTGGCCCATTCCAACTTGAACATGGACTGTTTAATCAGGGGTAAAATTGGTATGGGCACTTCTATCAGATTCTGGATCGACTCTTGGGCTTCTGACAGACCGTTCAAAGTTCTCTTCCTGGACCTCTTCGCGCTTAAGTCCTGTAAGTCCGTTCTTGTTTGTGATTGTTTTTCTTTGCAGGGTTCCCAAGTTGAGTGGAGTTGGCTCTGGAGAAGACAAGCTTTTTCTCCTATTGAAACCCAACAACTTCATTCTTGCCTTAACGCCCTTTCACAGATTCATCTCAACACCAGTACAGATGAATGGATTTGGACTAAGGATGACTCTGGCACTTTTACAGTGGCATCAATGAGAAAGCTCCTTCAGGATCCCAATTCCCACTCCAACTTTGTTGTTCAGTGGAACAATTGGGTGCCTATTAAAGTCAATATCTTTGGATGGCGGGCAGAGATGGAACGCATTGCAACTGGTACGGCTCTGAGTCAACGTGGCATATCCCTTGACACCACTTGCTGTCCATTATGTGGTGATTACGAAGAAACAGCGACCCATCTGTTAACATCATGTTATGTCGCTAACATGGTGTGGCAACACATCTCTTCTTGGTGCAAGATACCTCCAATTTTCGCCTTTTCTGTTAGAGACATTTTGGAGATCCACAAATCAGTTGGTACATCCAAAGAGAAAAAAAAAAGATTATTCAAGTTATCATCCTCACCGCGTGTTGGAGCCTATGGAAAGCGAGAAACAAGAAGATTTCGAGAACAAAAGCATAAATATTTCAAATCTACTTCAGGAAGTTAAATTTTTAGGATACCTTTGGATTAAGAACCGATCGCCTTTTAAGTTTCTTTCTTGGAAAGACTGGTATTTTATGGCCATGTAATTGTTTTGTTGTTTGTTTTGGTAGGGGAGTTGCTTGCTTCTTCTGCCAGTTTTGTTTTAATGAAATTTAAGGTTCAAAAAAAAAAAGAAAATGGATCTAGGGTTGTTATCGATGACAAATAATCATGCCTTAATTATTAGTGTAGTTAATAAACACAATTAATTAATGTCATTTTACGTATCCTTATATAATATAGCAAAATAAAAAAAACTTATGTGGCATCTTTTCAAAGATTTTAGCTTATGTGCCATTATTTGAGAGTTTATCTCACAATAATGAATTTTTTATTTAAAATATATATATAAAATATATTACAATAAAGTTAATTACATTTTTGTCCCCTAATATTTTGAAGAATTTTAAAAATTTAAAAATATTTATATTTTTAACCCTTTACTAAAAGGGATGTATATGAGTAGGTTTATATTTAATAGGGTTTAAAAATATATCATGTGTTCCGGTTTACCATGGTTTTGTCTCAAAACTGAATATGAAACATTCATGAATATCTTTAAAAGCATCACTTGAATGTTGTGTTTCCAAGCGTAGCGCAAACACTAAACTAGTTCATTAACCCGTGAAAAGAAACCTCTAACCAAAATCTCTAAAAAGTCTCTAAATAATATATTATATTGAAAGAAAGGTCATTGAACTATTTTATATTTTATATACATTGTACGAGATATGTAATAAAAGCGGGTTTTGTTTGTTTTAGAATTAAGATATATATTTTGTAATATATTACATATATATAATATAATTAAAAGGAAAGGAATTGAATATGCTTAAAAAGTTTAATGATTTGCTATTTAAGTAACTTATTATTATTATTATTTATGAAAGTGAAAACATATATATAGTACGTAGGTACTTGCTTTAGGTAACCTTAATTAGGTAGCTAGCTTCTTGTACAAGAAATTAAATATCTCATTAACCCTAGCTAGCTAGCTAACAACTTCCCGCTTATATAAAAAAAGGGACGTGATACATTATATATATTATGGTCATATTGAAGTTATCGTGATGGCTTATTCCTTGCTGCGCCTCATTACTTCAAATCTCCACAAAAGATCAACACTATCTTATTGTTTTCTTAGCAGCATACACACTGCTAATATGCCCACACATGGTACGTACGTACATAGTACTGTTTTTGTTATATATATATATATATATATATATATATATATATATATATATATATATATATATATATATATCTTTTATTTGCTGTTACTTAATTTAATTAGTTTGTTTTTCAAGTCGACCCATGCATTGTAGATGTATATTATTAATTGTTCGATCCCTTATAAATTTCAGATCTGTTTGATCGTTCATGGCTAAGAAACTTGTCTCCCAAAATTTCTTCAATATCCATCAAGGCGCGGATGAGAGATATATACAACCAAAGGCCTGACATGTGCCTTGATGTAGATGATGGAGATGTAAAACTTGAAATGCCTGGTATAGAAGAGCTTAAAATCATGCAAGCATGTGATGATCATCAACACCACACAAAAGCAAACTACCTCGCCGGCATCAGCTTACCAGCAGACCACGACATGAAAGAGGGATTAATGTTAAAGCTCCCCAACGACGACTTCAAGAATGAAATCATCGCAAACATCATCCTTAACGTCGTTTCTAGTTTCTATGACATTACCGCTAAACACTGTTGGTCTTACTATGGTGCGTACGTAGTTACTCGTCACCTTAATTAATTATATATTTGTTGAAAGCTAGTATATATGTTCTAATTATATATGTTTGTTGTCTAGATATGTTCTATGATCGATCGATTATAGGTGAGGGATTTTGCCCTATAATAGCCATGTTGTCACCCATGATCAATTCATTCGCAATCTATAAGAAAGAGAATGAAGAATACCTAACCATAAATATACATATGCCTGCACCGGTAAAGATGAAGTTAACGCGGCATGGCTTGCGCGTCTCTTTAAATATGCGTCCACAGACTAGTCATTACTATGCGACAGAACTTGAGAGAGGGAGCATAAAGACATATTTTGAGTACGACACTTTCTTCATTGAGGGGAAAACAAAGAACGAACACTATATTACTGGCATACATTTACCACAGGCCGGCGGCATTCACATGAAACATAATATGATCAAGAGAAAAATGAAAGATAATGTATTTTCAGCATTTCTTCCTTTTGTCAAAAAATAGCTTCTTTTGAAACTAACTAAAGATGGAGGATGTTGAACCCAAAGATTTATGGATAATTTCAAAATAGCCGTTATAATCATTCGTACCATTAATAGAAAACACGTGTGGCTAATCAACATCTTGAAAAGTTATCCAAATACTCAATCATTACTTTTAATATGTCTCGGATTATACGACTATATCGACTATTTAATTGACAATCACACAGTCAGTTATACGACTCGTGTCAATATTAATACGAGTCATATGTAGTGGTGATATATATGACTTGTATCACTAGTGATATGAGATATTGCAGCACTACTAAAAAATTAGCCATTAGCGGCAGTTATTTCCGTCTCAAAACAGTCGCAAAATGCTATTTGAGACTGTTTCACGACTGAAAAGTTAGTTGGAAAAACATCCATCTCTAACATGCCTTATAGCAACCGTTTTGCGACCGCTTTTATTTAGCGATTGTCAATGCCGTCTCAGAACTTGCGGCCTTTACTGCCGTCGCAAATTTTGCGACTACAACCATTTTTCAGCCGGTTTGCGACCTTTTTTGGTTGCATTGCTGTCGCAAAATTTTGCAAATAAATTTTAAAAAATGTATATTTTTATATTTAAATTCTTAAAGATGCAAGCATAAATTAAAAAAAAAATTATATTCAATATAACCAATATGTTACTAGAATTCTTTACACAATCAAGCCAAAAATTTATATCCACCGACTATAAATTAAAAAAATATATATATTCAATATAACAAAGAAACACATCTCTTAAGTCATTGCATTCCTCCAAGCGAGCATATAATCTTAAAGTCAATGACCATTTGATACATGTCATACAAATTAAGAACATCATGAAGATCAACATAAAAATTTGGGATTCTAATTAATGCATATAAATTATATATATGTAATTTGATTACATATACAGGAAAATTTCACGCACCTACGTATGTTGCAACTACCAGTTGATCGAGCACTAGTTAGAAACATTGTGTGCAACAGATTTTTATTGGCTAGAGTCTTATTGCCATTTACTTTCAAAAGCCTGTAGTCATGACTAGAATTTATCGATTCAACAAATTACTCAATGGCATATTAATTTGAACATGCGAACTAGCAAATTAGCCAATGATCGATACCGGCCTGTTTCATATATAGTTTTGAAATGCCAACTAACCATAAGATATTCGAAGAAACTTTTCCCTATAATCAAACAAAGAAAACCAAACTAATTATAACTTTAAATAACAAACTTGAAAATTCATAACTTCAATTCAACAAGTTTGGCTGGGAGAATTAGTTCATTACCTTTGAAACATGTGGAACAACAAAATTTGAGTTAAACTCAAATGATCTAATTAATGCCACTTCTCGATCTATTTCACCTTTTATCCACGAATCACCCATTATATATGCATCAAATAAATCAAAATTAATTTACAAACTTCATGTTAAAAAAACACTTATTAGATTAACTACCTGATATATATTTTGTAAAGTTTTCAAGGGGCAAGAAAATCACTCTTCATGAAAAGTGTCATTTAAAGGACAAGAATAATATTAAAAGGTATATTTTGCGACACATAGTTCAACCACGCCCAATCCCCCTAGCTAATACGTTTGCATCGAGCACTCAACACCTTTTCAAATACTAGACGAACACCATTCGGGTGTAGTTGTAATGAACTCTTTCTTCACTTTAAGAGTTGACTTTGGGACTTGATCTCTTGCATGCTTTAAATACTAAATTTGTGTATTTTACAAAGATGATGAGTACGTTAATTAAAAGATCACATATATATGTATATACTAGGTTTAATACCCGTGTGTTACACACGGGTTGAATAGTAATATTTATAAAGAAATTATAACCATTATATTTAACAATTTGTAAATATATAACATTTAAGGAGTTGGCTCCATCAACTTGCATGGTGAAAAATTTAGCTAAATTTTACCTCCCAAACTTCTTATTATAGAAAAAAAAATCCCTCCAAAAATTGCCCCCTAAAAATTTGATTTATTAGATAGATGCTTACATATTTATGCCCGACCACCTCGTTGCCAATTGTCTCATCTTTGTGATTAGTATGAGCATACACGTGAAACTGGTCGAGTATAGTCGATCTTATTCTGTATAAATAAAAAATTAAATTATATGTTAAATAATTAAACACACACACATATATATATATATATATATATATATGCATGTATCAATATATAAAACATTATTTTTGTGTAACAAGCACTGCTATATGTGCTTGTCCCTTGCGGTTTTCGTCCTCTTCCACTAAGAAACGATCTATAGCTTTCCGCAAAGCAATCACACTGGAGGGGGGATATTCCTAGCTTAGGGTCAATCCTGATTTGTGTGTTATTATATATGTAGATAATAATTATTATTAATTTTATAATTATTTAATTTAGTGTCTTAGTGTTAGACTATGATATGTATTCATTATTTAATTAGTTTTATTGATTTTATAGTTCGGTTATGATTATTATTTGTTAAGTATAAATAAGGGTTGAAGGAGTCTTTGTAGTTGTCCCGGTACGTTTATTTATCTAATACAAGAGTCGAACAGTTGATTCAATTTTGTGTTCGTGTTTGTGATTTTTGGCGATATTTTCAACAATTGGTATTAGAGAGAAGGTTGAACAAAAGCGCTTTTGAGAGTCGACTTCCGAGAAGCGGGTAGCAGCCCTTTTTGCTGGTAGGGCTATGAAGTTTGGTAGTTTGTTAAAGGGACGTGAAAGCGATCCCCATCTTTGATCTGTTTGTTCGTGAGAATAGGGGAGATTAACCAGACGCAGAAAATACGAACCGTAATAAATCAAAGCAAGCGCCTTCGAGATCGGTTCGTGTTGTGGGTGATAGAAGATGTTAAAGGTGATGGTGACCTTGTTTTCTTAATCGGTTGATGAATCTCCTAAAACAAGTCCAATAGTGAAGAATTGGGGTTGTCCAATATAAGAGGTGACGACATCACCTCGGTCTCGTCACTTGCGGTTTCATGAAAATAAATAAAGGGTGTTTTGTGCTAAGAACACAGGCAGAGGTTTTGAAATGGTTCAACATATCTTCAACACTTTATCAATCGATCTAGTAAGTCTGGGCAAAGAAAAGAACAGAGTAATCGGTGTCGGTTGTTCTTATGGCAGAAGATATCTGATCAGATTTGCGGGTAGGCGAACGGTAGAAGATTCGTACAAGCAGGAGGCTTTGAATCTTGTCGTGCCTTGCAGGGGAAGAAGAAACAATAGAAGTGGCGTGCTTGTTTTTCTTTTATCGGTGGTCAAGAACAAGGTTTTTCTTGTGACATGAGAAAGAGGATATTGATAGTGGTCAAGTGGGATTGAAGTTGTAAAGAAAAGAGGCTATGAATCACATTATAGTAAGGGTGGTGATATTATAGCGGTGGAACCGGTTGAAGAACACTGAGACGTAGTGTGTCCTATCTAGGATGGAGAGAGTGAAGATCAATGTGTATTTACTTCATTAGTCGAATATGATGACAACCAAGGTGAAGGAATTATAGGTATTGCTTGGAATTTAAAGAGATCCGAATATTTCCTGAAAAGTTACATATATATAGCAATAAGTATAATTAGAATTCGTTGTGTTTTTTTTAGGATACAGCTTCTAGTGATAGATCTTAGATTTTTCTTCATTAAAGGCAAAAGTGAATTAGATATACAACTAGTACGTCGACTAGGTACACAAATATGATACATATATAATGTATTGTTATCAAAAAATTCGAACACTAAATATTTTTTCATAAATTTAAACACCGGTTAATTATTAAAAGAGTTTAATTAATAACTAGATATCAAACGGGTTGCTCGATGCAATGGCCGAGTCTTACGTATGTGACTTCGTTATAAGAATTGTTAAAAAAAAGATTCATGTCTCGCATGTTAGAATATAAAGTCATAATGTCATATATTAAAAAATGGAGATATATTCAAACCTAGATGTCAAAATAACTAAGTTAAAGTCAAACGATCAGTCATAAATATATCAAAGTAGAGTAAGGGATCAAAAATGTTAATTAGCTAAGTTATTATGGTCAAAATAATAATAAATCAAAGTCGATTAAGAGATCAAAACTGTAAATAATGCAAAGTTGAGTGGGGTAGAAAAGATAATTATTTTTGGTAAAATGTGACTTCATAACACGCAATAATAATAAAAAAAAATTATGAAACATACCTCGAATGTGTCACCTGCCAAAAGACAGAGATATATATATATATATATTTAAACTTAAATATCAAAATAACACGACACCAAACAATCAAAATTAAAATGTTAAAATAAATTTATTAAACCTATAATTAAGAATAGAAAATGTGAGTATTAAAAACATTAGAGCGAAAAGTACGTGGAAGTAAGGTTGGCGAATACCGAACTTACAAAATAAAACTATATAAATGTGAAATACATGATGGTTAATTGTGAAAGACTACACTTTTACTTCCATCATCATTAATGACATATCATACTCAAAATTGTTCCACCACAGATGATTTACAAATTAAATCATCTCCCATGAAAACTACTTATGATGCTCGAGAATATTTATGATGACATATATTAGTGAATTTATTATAAAATAAAAAAGGTAACAAAATACCACAAACCATGAAATAGAACACATTTATTGGTAAAAAGACTTGAATTTTTTAAAAGAGACTCGTGTTCTATTCCCACTAGCGTCATTTTGGAAAAGGCAATGAATGGAGACTTGTGACAACACAAGTTCGATCTCTAAGCCAAACGGGTTTTACCGTTAGCTTGTCGTCGTGCCTACGGGCGGATGGGTTAGTGGGTTTCCCCCGAATTGGAGTCGGGTTTCCCTGAAATAGGTGGGCTTCGGCTGCCCAGCGTTGTCTGTGTTCGAAGAGCGTTTGAGGTCGTCTTTCGCCATTAGATTACCCCATGTAGCCTGACTTTATTCATTTCGCTGCCCAATAAAATGAAATAGAACACATAACAATCTTAGAAACAAAGTCATGATTTCTTAGATTGTTTAATGTTTCAAACACAATAAAACACACGACCAATATATATTCCCGCCATCTAGACTTTGATCAGACTATTATTTTAATTCATAAATTTGAATGTTTACACATTAGACCAAAAACATTTCTCAATACAAGACTAAGTCGCAACAGTCAACACGTATTGAAGTCGAAACTTGACAGATAAAATTTAACCGTCGCATCGTACGACCTGATTAAATAAGTACAGTAACTAAAAGTTACATATTAACATAAAGTTTGTCTGTAACGTTTCTATTTTATACATTAAAACCGGATAAAATAATGGATACTCGTAGATATTAATTAATCATAATATATAATATATACCAAACTATCAAATTTGTATATGTAGTTTTTATATATAGATCACTACAGTACATGTTAAAATAGGCAATCAACAAATTATTATACATAATAAAATTAAGATAAAATTAAAGGTACAAACATGAAACATACATACATACAAACATTCTCTCTCTTGATGTTATTACAATGTTGGTGTGGTGCGTAGCATAGGATAAATTCCAATTGTCTTCATTCTTCCTACACACTTGCTATCACTCACTCTCACACACACACACACTTACTAATTTCAATTCTCTCTCTCTCTGAAAAACCCTAAGATGTCTGCAAGTTTGATGAGAAACATGATGGTGAGGTTTTTTTCTTCCCGAAGTGGAAGAAACAGAAACAGGAACAAGAACAAGAATTGGAAGAACACATCAATGAACAAGGCTACAAATGACAACTACAATAAGATGAACAAAGATGCAGCGGTGAAGGAGTGGACATTAAAAAAGAAAGATTGGAGGTTCATTCCTGGAGAAACAATGATGAATATGACACAAAAAGCTTTGCTTGAGAAGAAAAAGAGAGATTCAGAAGAGCTCAAGATTATTCAAAAGTTGAAGAACAAAACCCTTGCAGATCTAGGGTTTTATCCAGAAGAAGAAGTTTTGATCATTGGAGATGAAGATATGTTCTTCACTCACATCTTGTCTAAAGTGTTTTGGGATGAAGATGGGAGCAAAATCAAAGTTAGGTTGGCCACCCCGACACCTAAAGACGGAAGGTGGCCCGAACGTACCAAGGATTCAAATATTGCTTATGATGTTAAAGATCTTGATGCATATCTCAAAAGCTTGGAACCAGGAACAAAATTTCATAAGGTGGTAATGGTCAAACCATTACCGGGATCAAAAACTAACAAAAATCAAGAGTATGCATGTGATTTCTTTCCTTTCGATCTCTCACTCATATATTGATTATACATGATTATAAATATATATATATATTATATGCTTATGGTTGGTGAAATGTAGGGACATGAAAATTTTCTTCAAGGAAACTTTCGAAAAGATCAAGCCATTGTTAACAGACGATGGTAACATCTACTTGGTAACTGACGCCAGCTACAATCTTGATTTAGATGGATGGGAAGTTGAAAAATCAGGGCAAGAGCTAGGGCTTGCCCTTGTTAACACAGTTCCAACATCATTTATGTTAGATGAGAAAATCATATTCAAGATACCAAACGAAAAACAGTACCCAAAGACCAAGAAATACTCGTTACACAAATGGTACAAAACGGCTATTAAAGATCAGTAAGTTTTCATTATATATTTTGTACGTACGTGTTACTTTTTGTTTTTGTATGTATTGTAAATAGCTAGCTAGAATGCGCGCATGTTTTAGATCGAACTATATATATACGTGAATTGAATGTGAATGTGACGGAAACACATGCAAGTGCTGATCGAGAAGTACTGTTGTTTGGCTCGTATCGGACCGGCCGGATTAGTTGTTTGGTTCGGATCGGACCGTCTGGTTCAACCGGTCGCGGACCGGGATTCGGAGTGAGGTCCGGTCCGATCCATAATAGTTTGTTTTGTAATATGAAGATTGGTCGGTTTGAACGGGTTGTCCGAGAGGGCCGACTAGTATTCGACATGAAGCTGATTGAATTAGACTGATGTTAGAACTATATATATTTGGTTGTTTGGGTTAAATTTAATTTATTTCCTGCAGGTATGTGGATGTGAAAACACAGCAAGTGATGAGCAATGATGATAAGAGTGTTGAACAAGTACTGAAAGATGAAGCTAGCATTTGATCATGATTACAAGTAAGCTCTAGCTAGCGAGCCTTATTTGGTTATTTGCAGCATGTGTGATTTTGTTAGACGTGTCATTTTATGACATTGTTAGCGTAGGTACTTTATATTTATAAATATCTTAAGTCGTATTAATTTCATATATAATAAGTACGTACGTTTTATGTTTGATTCAATTCATAGATGAGGATCGAGATTGATTGAAGAGGAACAAGCTATATAGCTAGGGAGACAAGCTAGAAGAGTGGAGATCATTAATTCAATGTTTTTTTGTTATTATCTTGAAATTAACAATATTAATGTCGTATGTATGTTTTAGACATATATCTGCAGCTTTATATTTTGTTTGAAGACTAGTATGTTTTAAAATTTTATGAATATATGGTCGTTGGATTTAATCAGTTTCAAACTAATTTACTGTGTTTGTGTGCTTCTTTATGTTGGAATTATATATATATGCAAAGTGTGCATGCAGTATCTTCTTATTCTAATTCTCAATCCCATAATTATTTTTGTCCATTTAGTGTCAGACTCTTTTCTGCTACCTGAAGGGGTCATTGTTTTACGTGCTTTTTTTATCATTTAAGGAAAGTATTGAAGTGGGAGTGAGACTAAGAGTAAGAGTGTGTGTTTGTTGTAAAAGAACAAACTATAAACCTAGCCTTAATCCTAGCATGAACGTAGACACAAGTGGTCGCTAGTAGCTATCGGTTCCAAACATCCCACATTTTAATATATACATATATATATATAATGTACTTTAGTTATCATTAATACTAGATATATATATCTCTGACTCGATCGCGCGATGTGGAGGTTGGGTTTTGTGTTTGTGAATTTGTAACACGTGTTGATAAAAAGTTTCATGTTTTACATATTACGGTGTAAAGTCATGATGCGGGACATATTAAAAGACAGATATATAACAACGTAAATTTCAAAATAAAACTACGTCAAAACCATATAAATAAGTATAATCACTACCAAAAATATGTTAAAGTATAATAGAATGGTCAAATCATAAACACATTAAAGTTTTGTTGAGGGACCAAAAGTATAAAATGTGATAAATCAAAAAACTAAAAGAATCACATATTACACATAGATCGATGGGGGACTCAAACCCATGCCCATCTAGTAACAATAATACACACGCTAAATAACTAGATGCTTCACAAGCAACTTTGTTGTTCAATCTCAAACAAAAGCGTATATGAGAACAGAAAGTCCGAAAGTTAAAAAAAAGTAAAAAGGTCAAACGGTCAATAGATGGGTGACGCGTGACCGGTGATGTCCGCCGATTCCAGCACCGACATTACCTATTAGTAAGTTTATTATAAACTTTAACCCAAGTTAGTTAATTTTATAAAAATTAACTTAGAATTTGAATTATTTTCACATTAAAAATGGCTTCTATGTAACGGCTATTTTTCTAACCACTAGTTTATGTAATTTTAGATTGTAATGTATATGATACAATACAAAATTTAGGTAGTGTTTGGTATGTGGGAATGAGAGGTGGAATGGAATGAACCATTACGGGTGAATGAAAAAAAGTGTATTTGGTTAGTCAATGGAATGGAATGGATCATTACTAAGGAATGAAAAATACCTCATTTTTATTCCATCCATTACCCATGTTTTTTTTATTCCTTCAAGGAATGAAAAATTTTTTTAAGTCATGACAAGAACCATGAACCGACTCATGCCTTAAACCTTAACCCGACCCAAGACCCCATGAACCGATCATGTCCTGACTCATGGTTCGAACCATGACCCAACCCATGAACCGACTCACGACCCGAGCCATCTACCAACTCGTGACTCAACTCATGTCGATCCACGCCCTGAACCATGACCTAAACAATGATTCGGCTCATGACTTGACCCATGTCTCATATCATTACTCGACCCATATCCCGAGTAATCCATGACTCGGTTTATGAACCGACTTATGACTAGTTTCGTGAACTGACTCATGACCCGACCCATGAACCGACCAAGGTCCTAACCCATTCCTCGAACCGTGACTCGAACCATGACATGACTCATGTATTAACCCATGTATCGAACCATGGCCCGATCCATGGTCCGAACCAAGACCCGACCCATAACCATGACTAGTTATTTTTGTCGTTTATAGAGATTTGTATTTCTTTCATGTGTTTTTTACTGCCTACCAAACAACAAGAAGTATTGATTCGGTTTAGTTCTATACGGTAACCAAACAGGAGAATGGAATGGAATGATCTATTTCATTCCTTTGTCCATTCATTTCCTTCATTCATTCCATTCACTCGTTCATTCCATTATCACATACCAAACAGACCGTTAAGTTTTAGAAGCAAAAGTGTCTTTTAAACACCAACTAGCATTTAAGATATGGTTCGCGCAATGCGACGGATGGGTATTAGTTAAACGTTTGTGTTGCACGGTCGCAATTTACTTCATTAATTATTATACACATTGCAATGGTCACATTTCTGTGTGTAACTTCATTTTACGTGTTACATCCGTGACAATAACGTTGTTAAGTATAGATAAAAACGGTATTATATTTCGCACGTTACGTGTAAAGTTGTAAATAGAATTTAAAAGTTATTAAAACATATAAGGAAAAAAAGTTTTAAAAGAAAAGAAAATTCAATTTAAAAAGAAAAAAGACAACGAACAAAAAGGATAAGACACAAATCGTAAAATGTTAATAAGAAAAACAATTTGAAAATTTCCTTTTTTCTCAGACATGGTTTTCAGTTTTGGAAACAATCTCCAAAGTAACGTGCATAAAAGATAAAAAAGACAAAAAAAAAAAAAAGAAGTATATGCGCGTAGACAAAGTTTTAGCGCGTTGGTGTTAATCAGTTGGTCCAATTAAGTGCTATATTTAGTTTTATTAAGTTGAAAGATAAAGCATATAACAAAAATTGTCAATTTCTTGACAAGAAATTGACCTTTCCCCCGAGAACATTTTTCCCGGCAACATTTGTCTTTGGTGTTGTTTACTCTGTCGAGACGTCTCTGTTCCGACGACCCATTTACCTATAACGACCAAGCTTTCTCGATGATAAATCGGGATAGCCTATACCAAGGATATGTGAAAAAAGTGACATACCAAGCTAGGACATGCGGAAAAGTAACACTTTTTCTTGGCGTAGGGTCCGATTCTTGTAATGTGTTTCGGAAAAGATGAAGAAAAAAATCCAAAATGTCCGATTCTTATAATGCTAATGGCACCGACCTTGTTATTTAGAATTATAGAAAATTACACATTGATCCTCTCATTTTTAACCAACTTTTGATTATTTAATATGTTGTAAAAACAATAACTTGATGTGATAATAGTTGTCTAGCAAGGGTACGTTTTGATTCTCTTGTGTTTGTGACTCACTACGTACCAATTTGGTTTAAATGAGTTTTTTTTGTGTAAGGTTTTTTAGCACCTAGGGTTAATGCGGTTACTTGATTGCCCTTTGCCCGTTAATTGATGGTTATTTTTGTGGTCTTTAGAGTCGAATGTGTATGGTTTGTTATATAATTGAAGATGCTCATTTTTTTGTGTTTGTTAGGGGTTTCTAATATGTATGACTTGCTCTGTTCCTTTAACATTGAATTAAATATTTTTCGTTTTCATTTTATATTACTAAAAGAGTAAATTGCAGTTTTAGTCCCTCTGTTTTCATTTTTTTGGCATGTTCAGTCTCACCCTAATAATTTAAGTCCATATGATTTTTATTTTTAACATAGTGGGTCTTGAACACTAGTTTCATCCAACTTTTAGTTACCTCTCTCACGTGCCCCGCACGTAAGGGTAAAATGTCATTCATCTCACTCTTTTACCAACGACCGAATAAAAATTATTTATCTACTTGTTAATCTGGATTAAAGAATGGAGAAATGACATCTTTACCGCTCATGTGCCACACACATGAGGGAGAGTTATAATTAAGGGTGCAAAATGAATTCGATCAATCAACACAAACAAATTCTTATTAATGTATGAAACATTTATCAAACGAGATTTTTTGTTCGTGTTCATTCATTAAGGAAATGCACATGTATTTAAACTAGTCACGAACACCAATCGAACGCAAAGAACCGTTCATAAAAAAAACAAACCCAAACGAATGCAAAAAGTCATATATTGGTTAACTTTTATAATTAAAATATATGATTTTTTTATCACAGTCATTACACGGAACAAGAATAAAAGTAATTAACACTAATACAAACATACGGAAACGAACACAAGTGAACACATTAATTACCAGCACGTTCACAAATATAAATGAATGAACACGGTCTATGTTCTTTTTTATTAATTCGTTTAAATAAACAACAAAATTTACTGTTTGTGTCCGTTAATTTATTAACCGATCTTTTCACCAAATAATTCATAAGGTCGTTGTATCCATTCACAACCTATTTAATATGATGCCCCTTCCTAAGAGGTCAAGGGTTCAAGTCCCGTAGGTCGACAATGGTTTTTTACTTTATTTTTTTCGTATTATTGAATTTAATGTAGTAATATGAATTTCTAACCTAAAATATTATTAACAGTTATAGTGTATTACTAAGAGTTGTATGTTTTTTTCACTATGAGTTTTTGAGTTTTATGAAAAGTATATATTAGTCGACAAATTCAACAACGTTAATATTAACTTGTTAATAATAATGTGACATGTAATGTTAAAAATAGATGGTATGTTATGTGTGAGAGAGAAGAGTGTGAGACTTTTTTCAAGGAACATTATTTTATGTGTTTTTTTCCATTTAAGGAAAGTAGTGACAGTGGGAGTGAGAGTAAGAGTAAAAGTGTGTGTTTGTTGTAAAAGAACAATTCAAACTGGTACATAGACATATATATAGCCTTAATCCTAATATCAAAGTACACAGAAATGGTCGCTAGTAGGCCTGCATCCAAACATCCCACATATGGGCCTCTTCATCCATTTTAATATATATATTCAAACCTTTAATATATAATAATATGCTTAATTTACTAATCATTAATATATAAAATTTAACTCAATTAAATTAAAAAAAAAGGTTTAACTAGATTACTTAACATAATGTATTATTTTAAAGAAACTAACTTAGAATTTGAATTATGTTCACATTAAAATTTTATTCTAATGACTATGTTTGTAAGTGTTATTTTTCTAACGACCGGTATATGTCATTTCATAATTTAATGCATATAATCCAATACAAAATATAGGTTTTTAGAGGTAAAAGTGTATTTTAAATACCAATTACACTTTGATCCTCTCATTTTTAATAGGGGTGTAAATGAGTCAAGTCGGCTCGCAAGATACTCGAGATCGACTCAGTAAAAAGCTCGTTCGAGTCGAGCCTTAACGAGCTCGAGCTCGATTTCGAGCCTAAAATAATGTTCGTTTTGTTATCGAGCTCGAGCTTTGCATTCAAAACTCGTCGAGCCTTAACGAGCTTTTTGTTTATATGTTTATATTTAGTTTTGTAAATATTATTTAAATATATATTCATAAATATAACTAAAAATTATGATAAAAAAAGATTAAATAATATGTATTTGTTATATATAAGATGTATGATTATAATTATATATAAATTTAAATATAAAAAATTATATATTAAATAGTTAAATACTAAATGAGCCGAGCCCGAGCCGAGCTCGAGCTTGAAAACTTTCTGACGAGCCGAGCTCGAGCTTTGGAATTAAAGCTCGAAACAAGTCGAGCTCGAGCTTTGTTAAAACTAAATCGAGTCGAGCTCGGGCTCGGCTCGTTTACACCCCTAATTTTTAATCAAATTTTAATTATTTAAAAATTGTTGTAAGAACAAAGACTTGACGTGAGAATTAAAGAATGGTTGTCAAGGGTTTAGATTCTTTTGTGTTTGTGGCTTATTACATATCAATTTGGTTTGACTGAGTTGTTTTTTTGTGTGTAAGGGGCTTTTTTACTTGCATGTTCACATATATAAATAAATGAACACGGTTTATGTTCTTATTTGTTCATTTAAATAACAACAAAATTTATTCTTTATGTTCGTTCACTTATTACATATTAATTTGGTTTAACTGAGTTGTTTTTTGCAATGTTTTGAAAATCGGACCGGACACCGAACCGTTATTTTAATTTTATTGGTCGGACTGGTCGGACCGGGGTCGGCCCGTGGTTGGACCGGGGTTTGATGAAATATACATTTATCAAAATAATACCATAAGAATTCTAATTTAAACACAACTTAAGTTCAATAATCTTAAGTTACAACACAAAAGTCATAATTCAAACATATTTTAATACCAAGAATCACAAAAAGGTTATAATTTAAACAAATTTTAACACCAAAATAAAACCAAATCATCATCATCATAAGTTCTAAGTTCAAATGTCACGTCACGCATCCAATTTTTCATCATTAAGTAAAACTAATTCATCATCCTCATCACTCAGAACATTAACATATTGAGTTTCATCACCTAAAACACAAAAAATTATAGATATAAACATAAAATCCAAGAAAAACGGTTCGATAGCGGTTCAAAACGGTCCGGTTCGAGCGGTTCGATAACGGTTCGAGCGGTTCGCAGCGGTTCACAAACACCTATTAGACCGTGACCTATCGAACCGTGATTCTCAAAAAACACGGTCTGACCGCGGTCCGACCGGTCGAACCGGCCGGTTTAAAAACACTGGTTTTTTGTGTGTAAGGGTTTTTTTTAGCATTTCGTGTTAATGTGGTTACTTAATCGCCCGTTGGTTGTTTTTTGGTCTTTTAAAATTTTATTTGGAGTCGACTATGTATGATTTGTTATATAATTAGAAATGCTCATTTTCGTATCTGTTAGGGGTTTCTAATACGTATGACTTGCTCTTTTCATTTAACATTGGATTATATATTTTTCATTTTCAATTTTTATTACTAAAATAGCAAATTGTAGTTTTAGTCTCTGTGTTTTAATCTAATTAAAAGATTCGGTCTCACTCTAATAGTTTAATTCGATGTGATTTTTCTTTTTAACACAATTGGCATGAACACTAACTTCATCAAACTTTTAGTTACCTCTCTCACATGCCCCGCACGTGAGGGTAATGTCATTCATCTCACTATTTTACCTGCTACCAAATAAAATTATTTATCTACATGTTAATCCGGATTAAAGAATGGCAGATCAAAATTACATTTTTATCCCTCATGTGCGGGATATATGTGGGAGAGTTAAAATTAGAGGTGCATATAATGAGGGTCATGTGAGGGTAAAGTGTCATTCATCTCACCCTTTTACCTGCAACTAAATCAAAATTATTTATCGACATGTTAATCTGGATTAACGAATAAGAGAAATGACATTGTTCCCCTCATGTGCGGGACACACAAATGGGAGAGTTACAATTAGGGGTGCAAAATGAATTCAAAACACAAACCAATTCTTATTAATGTGTCAAACATTTATCAAACGAGATTTCTTGTCTGTGTTCATTAATTAAGGAAATGAATATGTCTTTAAACTGGTTACAAACACCAATCGAACGTAAAGAAATGTTCGTAAAAAATAAACCCAAACAAATGCAAACAATCATATATTAGTTAACTTTTATAATTAAAATATATGATTTTTATCACGGTCATTACACTGAACAAGAATAAAAGGAATTAACACTATCACAAACATAAAGAAGCAAACACAAGTGAACACATTAATTACCTTTTTTTTGGACAGCGAAACGAATAAAGCCGAGCTACCCGAGGTAACCCAATGGCGAAAGGCAACCCCAAACACTCTGCGAACACAGACAGCGCTGGATAGCCGAAACCCACGTATTAACCAGACTCCAATTCGGGGGAAACCCACTAACCCATCCGCCCGTAGGCACGACGACAAGCTAGTGGTAAATTAAACTCGTTTGGCTCAGAGATCGAACTTGTGTTGCCACAAGTCTCCCCCCCTTCCAAAGTGGTGGTAGTGAGACTAGAACCTAGGTCTCTTTTGGAGAATCCAAGCCTCTTAACACTACACCACATTGGAAGTTGCTACACATTAATTACCTGCATGTTCACATATATAAATGAATGAACACGGTCTATGTTCTTTTGTTCGTTTAAATAACACCAAAGTTTATTCTTTGTGTTCGTTCACTTATTACCAAACTTTTCACCAAACAATTCATAAGGTTGTTGTATTCATTCACAACCTATTTAATATGATGCCCATTCCTAAGAGGTCGAAGGTTTAAGTCCCGTGAAGGTCGATAGTGGTTTATTACTTTATTTTTTTGTATTATTATATTGAATTTAATGTCATAATTTGAATTTCTAACCTAAAATATTGTTAATAATTATATATAGTGTATTAATAAGGGGTTGTTTGTTTCAGTGTCTTAATGGTTCAGATGTCTGAATGGTTTAGAACTTAATGGTTCAGACTGTTTGTTTCGCGAGCAGATGTCTGAATGGTTAAGAGATTTGTCTCTGAATGGTTAATTAAGCATCATACAGAGTCTAAATGGTTAAAATCTATTATCTGAATTGGTCAGACATTTGCCTTTTTATAGTTAAGCAATATACTAGCTCTTAATGGTTCAGACCTCTTACTGATTCAACATTTAATAATTCAGACCTCTTATTGATTCAGCACTTATCCATTCAGATGCTACCAAACAGCTCCTAAGAGTTATAAGTTATATGTTTTTTTTTTAATAGTCAGTTTAAGAAATTTGTGAGTTTTATGAAAAGTATATGTAAGCTAACAAATTCAACAACGTTAATATTGACTTGTTAATATTGTGTCATATTATATTAAGGAGAGATGGTATGTTATGTGCAACAGAGAAAAGTTTGAGACTCTTTTCAACTACCTGAAAGTATCATTATTTTATTTTATATGCCATTTTCATCTTTAAGGAAAATATTTGATAGTGCGAGTAGACTAAGGGGGTGTTTGTTTTTTTAAAAAAGGTCTTCTTGACCTCTTATGTCTGCACGGAGAAGACCACGCACAGACGTTTATGTCTGCAGACTGTTTGTTTTTTGGAAGACATTTCATTAAAAAACGTCTTTCCGTCCTCTTTTTGGTGCAGACATAATCCTATGTCTTCTCACCTCTTCTCTTCTCTTCACCCTAAAATACAACTTAACAACAAAACATCAACCTAGCTTCCCCCCTCCTTTCTCCAACCTCACCTCCACCTCCTCCCTTCCTCCAGACGCACCACCACCTCCAGCCGCCGCGCACCTCCACCTCCTCCCTTCCTCCAGCCGCCGTGCGCCTCCACATCCCCCTCCTCCGGTTGCCGTCGCAACTCCATCTTCCTCTCTAGCCGCCATCACTTCGTTTTTTTTTGTGAGCTATGTTGCAGATCGATAGTTGTTTCTTTTTTGTTTATCATATGTATTGATTGTTTCATATATCTTTGCTTCTTTGTTTATCATATGTATTAGTGGTTTCATTGATCTTTGGTTCTTTACAAAACAACAACAATTGGTTTCATTGATCTTTGCTTCTTTACAAAACAGCAACAAGTGATCTTGATCTTTGATTTTTTCGTATTTTGAGATTGTTGATTGATTACAAAACAGCAACAATTGTTTCATCGATCTTTGCTTCTTTACCGACAGTATCATAATTGTTTTGGGCTTATAGAACATGGGTTAGTAGATTTGTTATTGCTCTTTATCGATCTTGTTTGTTGACTAATATAAATGGGTAGTAGATCATTGTTTGTTGTTTTGGGCTTAAAAAACCCTTTTAAGTTTAAAAAACTAGTTTATTAACATTATTGTTTAATTTAGTAGTCTGCAGACGTTAAAAAACAAACAGTCTTCTTCTTGTAGACTGAAGAGATTTGGTCCACCTCTTCTTCTACAGATGTCTGCAGATATGGTCCGCAGACTGCAGACATTTTACCTCTGAAAAAACAAACAGCACCTAAGAGTAAGAGTTGTATAAGGACAAATTGGTACATAGGCTAGCCCTAACCCTAGCATCAACATAGGCAGGTTGTCGGCTTCCAAACATCCCACATGTGCCCCTTTTCCTCCATTCTAATATATTCAAACCTTTAATATACATTATATAATATTAATAAGGGAAGTTTATGAATAGTAAAAAGAGTTAGGTGTAGTATTTTTATTGGTTAGTTTAACATGTGTCTTTGTTTGATTGGTTTTGTTTAGTTGATGATGTCGTGGTTCACTGCTGATGTTGCACGTATTATTTTCTCTCCATTGTAGGTTTGGTGGTTTTTTTGTTGTCATCCACTTTTACTGCTCATCACCGTTGTTTGCTTCATTTAGATCTACGATTCTAACAGTTGGCTTTCACCACTCATCGTTGCCCTTTGCTTCGTCTTCCATCTCCGGTTGAAACAAGTGCCGTCCACTGTTCACTTCTAAATCCACCGTTGTAATCACGGTTTGTCTTGGTCTGACGGAGAAGTTCTTTATTGGGATTGTTGTTTGGTTTATATGCTTGATTTTTCTTTTTCTTTTCTTATGGATTGTACATGCATGTGTTGATTGTTGTTTAATCTCCTTTGTGTTCCTGTAGGTTCCTCGATCATTGGTTTTCCAGTTATTTACTTGGTCATGTAGTGTTCGATCGCTCATCATATCACTATTCGATCTCTCAGGTACATCATTATTATCCCCTAAATTGAATTTTATTTTTGATTTGTTTATGAATGCAGAATTTGAGTTTGTTTGATCAGTTGGATGATGTATATAGATTTTGATTTAGGGATTAGGTATGTGAAGCTTTTGATATGATGAGATTTAGGATTAACTTTGAACCTTAATTTTGTGTTCTCAAAATATTGTAGTTTCTTGGGATGTGTTTGGTAGCGAATAATGATCGAACAATCGAGTCAATGGAGTTCTTGGGCGTTTCGGTTCTTTCATTTAGAGAAACAAAAACAAATAGAGGTTAGCAAGACTGGTCAATTTTTAGTTTCTTCTATGTATAATGATCGAGTCAAAATATTCAATTAAAAAGGAAATAGTATGAATGTAGCTTGAAAGGTATTCCAACGGATAAATGCGAAAACAATACTTCAATACCACATTCTGGCGATTTCTATGTTTTTCGGATGTTGCAGGTTGTTTGTACGTGATTGTGTTCATGTTTGTAAACACTAATTTTCTTTGACAGGGTATGGTGTTCGTGTCTTTTATCACCGATTTTCTTTGACAAGGTATGTTAATCTTGTCTTTCATCGTTGGTATTCTTTGACAAGTTGTGTTGTTTTCGTTTTCTGTTGTTTGTGACATATGTGAGAAGCAGGTTACGCTTTTGTGTGGTTACTACTTATTTTCGTCGTTGTTAGTTTGAGGTTGGTCTTGACGTAGACTGATTTGGATAGTTTGATTTGTAACTATTTGCTTATTTGTGCTCTTTGTGTTTCGGATTGACCGTTGCTTATTTCATCAGCTAATCATTTAATTTGATTTAGATCATTAGACTGATTTGGATAGTTTGATTTGGTTTACACTAGATACACATAAAATTGGCAATGTTTTGATAAACTGTTTGTTAATAATGTGGCCATGAAATATGTTTGTTAATAATGTGGCCATGAAATATGTTTGTTAATAATGTGGCCATGAAATATGTTTGTTAATAATGTGATTATGAAATATGTTTGTTAATAATGTGATCATGAAATTGACATGGGTTGTTTAAATTGATTTGGATATGAAATTGACTTGGATAATTAGATTTAATTTCTTGAAACTTTTTGGTCATGAAATGTGTTTGATGACTTGATCATGATTTTTTTATAAACTGAGTCAACAAACTGATACGCGTTAAAACATGTTTGAACCTAATTGAACCATTAAGTCAATTAAATTAACAGTATCTTCCATCAACTTATATAATGTTTGCTCATATTATCTATATACACTATTTGTTAATGATTTTTCCTACTATTTTGCAATTTGTGTCCATTAACTACATGAAATCAAATGACACGTTGATACTTCTAACATTTCCTTTCTTTTTTGACATAGACTAATAATCCAAAGATGTCCATTAGACCATGTGTAGTGGAGCGTTTCACCCCGCCCAAAACGCCCCGAAACCACCACGGGCCGTTTTGGATGTTGAATTTTGTTTGGCGCCCCAATGTCTTTGATTATGGTGAAAAGCTGATGTGGGTACAATATTGGGGCTCTTTAGGGATTTTTTTTATATATACCACTAGACATGGTCTTAGATGAGTACATAAAACCGAAAGATTCTCCAAAGCCAATTAAGATAAGAGTAATAGAGAAGTAGGGACTGTTAGGTCTATGGTTTCTCTTTGTTGAGTTACATGTAGTCCAAACTCTACATTGACAATCAAACATTCTATGATAACAAACACTATATTTCTTATGTTTATAGGGTCACGCAATCAAAACCATGTGTCCTGTCAATGATGCCTACAAGACATGACAAGAAGCATAAAGGAGTCGAGGACTAAGATGAGACACCACCTTTCGATGTAGGAAATAGTAATCAGTTCCTACAATAATAACTTTTGCAACAAGACTATGGTGCGCTACCAGAAGATATACTTTTGAGAATGCTAGCACCGATGAAGCTTTTTGGAGCATGGAAGACAACTAAAGTAGTGATAAAATATATGAAACTAAAACAACTTTAGAATGTATACAACTGTTTCAATGTATTCTCACGCGACGCAACGCGCGCGCCGGAATAAAAACTAGTTCATTAAATCATTGACAACTTTAACTCAATTAAATTATTTCAAAAAAGGGTTTAACCACATTACTTAAAATATAATGTATTGAACAAGTATTTTTTAAAATAAAATATGATTTATTTTCACCTTTAAATTGCCTCAATCAATTACTTTCGAAACAGTTATTTTTCTAACGGCTTGTTTATTTAATTTTTTATGGTATATTGGTTTTTACTAGTCCTAACTATTACCTTTTGTCTTCCACCGGTTCTAACTATTGAATTGGTTGTCAACAGTCCCAACTTTTATCACTTTGGCAACCAATGGTCCGTCGTTAATTTTTTTAACGCCGTTAAGTTTTTTTTAAATTCAAGACTGATGTTTTAGGTTTTTTTATCGGAAGGATAATACGAGTTGATTGATGTAAAAGTTTTCTCAAAAAGACTCTGATAAAATTTTTACATTCGATTGAAGCACCGTTAGGTTTAAACACCCGATTGGAGCACTATTTCGTTGTTCGGAGCTCCTTTTCGAGGTAACTTTTCCATCAATCGACTTGCATTATCCTTCCGATCAAAAGACTTCAAAAATCGGTATTGAATTTGGAAAAAATTTAACGGCGTTAAAAAAAAATTAAAGGTTTGAATAGGGTTCCAATCATGTGTTGTCACATGTCAAGTTTTTTTATTTAATATTTACGGTTTTTGTCCCCGACTTTTACTAATTGTCATTTTAGCGTCTGATAACTTTTCGACTTTGGTTTCTTATTCTACTTTAACATAAAGTTCGACATCAACATTTCGGATTTGACTGGGTATCGTTTTGACTTCTAACTTTTAGTAATTTCAGTGTCTTTCGATATGTGACACACTACGGCTTTGTGTCGTGACGTACGGACATGAAACTTTTTTTTATCAATGAATGTAATGAAATCACATACACAGAACATGATTAGAGAAGGTCGGTATGCCAGTTTTTTTATCTCATAACGTTATACCTAAATTCTAAAAGAGAAGATCAATGTCATATTGTCACCACCTTCTCTTCTTACCCTCCAACTTTTATAATTGTCACGTTTAACACCTGAGTTCAATTTTGTCATATATATGACTTTAACCTCGACTTTTACTTATCAACATTTTGACCCTAATGACCTACCCGGTTTACAACTTTAAACATAATACTATAATTTGACATATTTATGACTCTAACCCCCTAGCTTTGACTTAGTTGTTCTTTTTACACTGTAATAAAACTTTTATCATCAATATTTGAGATGAAGTCACATACGTGAGACTAGACCGTCACACCACGCAGCATAGGTTTTATAACTGGTTAACTGTACTTGCAAAGAAGTTTACATGATTTGATATATGTTTAGGCCAAATAGTGTACCATGAAGTGCACCGTTTCATGAGCTATGATTCCATAAAATGTAACATTTCAAAAGTCACTATTCCATAAAATGCATAATGAAGCATTTCATAGGTAGTAATTTCTTGTAAATATGTAATGCAACATTTTTTAAGTCAGGATTTCAAAAAATACTACATTTCATTATATGCACCAATTCACAAGTATGCTCACCGTTTCATACTTTCATAAGCCTATGATATCATAAAATGCAACATTTCAAAGTCAGGTTCATAAAATGCAACATTTCGTAGAGATTCTATAAAATGAGCCATTGCTTTCAGATTCCATAAAATGCAGCCTTTCATAGATCTTCGTACTTGTACAGAACAACTCGTATTATAAGCAAAGCGAAATCTATAAGATAACTCCACTTGTAATTGACTATCAAGTCCCAAACAACATAACTCAACAGTTGTGCTAAACTGAATCCCAACTTCCAACACTAATGTAAACTGAAATATGTTAACCCGGTTCAGAATCAACAATCTGTTTTGCTGTTTCTTCATGCGGATTTCACCTTTGCAGATGCTGAAGCAAGGTACGAAAGTGTTCGATGTCCCACAAACATTAACAACATCCCCAAAACTCCCAATGTTTTCAATGTGGTGAAAAGATCAAGCTGCAGAAAGAAGAAATAAGCATCACATTAGACCCAATTTGTAGAGGACTTGTTTAAGGTGGCATGATGGTCAATTTTATACGTGGCCAACACTTTGCTTTTATAAATTTTTTTTAAGAAAAGCATTTTATAATGTTTAGGCTGTTGCAGGCATTTGAACACATGATATAATGTTAGACATGTTTTTAGGCAGTTCAATGTATTCTACCGGTCTGACCCTTTTCCCAAAAACAAAGTACGATTTAACCTGTTTTTTGTATTGATAAATAACAAACCTTTAACCAGAAAAGCACATAGAGTACGAGAACAGCTGCAATGCCACCATGAAATAGGATGGCGAATGTGGCTGGTACTGCTGAAGTAGGGAAGTTCTTCATGTTCACACCAAGACGTAACAGCTGTAAACCAAGCGAGATGCACACAGTCAGTACTGATACACTTGTTAGACAAAAAAGGTTCTGGGTCAACTCAACCCAACCCATTTATCCACGAGCCAAAAATATTATTGTTATGACCTGATCCTGTTTAGAAACAGTACCCAACCCGTACATTTGCGCCATCTCAAATCACATGAAATTTATGCTGTGTATGGAAGCCATTTTCTCAATAGGTACGGATACAGATTAAGTAAGCAAGAAAAGGACTTACACCAGCCAAAAACGCCAGAAATGGAACAAAAACTAGACCCAAGAAAGCATAAGAGAGTTCTTGAGGAGGACGCTTCTCTTGAGGTCGAAATATGTGAGCTATCTCTGGCTTGGGCCCGTGTCTCAAGTAGGGATCAATGGCTTGTGCAGGTGGGCGGGCTGCCTTTTCAGGTGCATCGGGTAGATCCAACTCAATATGGCCAAGAGGTTGTAAGAAAGAGTTCTCCTGAAAACAGAATTCAGCTTAATTAACGACCGACTCCAAGAGTCAAAGTGTCAGCATATACTACATGAGTAGCATTTACCATGGCTGCATCACCCACTGTCAACTCCATGTTATATTTCCCGGAGAGATAAAAGAAGCTTTCAACGAGTCCCAAAAAATCCTGCAACCGGTATTACAGAGTATAGGGTAAAAATTATGTCCAACATATTACAAAGAATTGTCTCTGTAAGATGGTTATAGAGGTAGGCAGTTTCGACCCATTTACATATTAAAAAATCGATTTGGCTTATGCTCCATCTTTAACGGGATAAATGGATTAAATTAAAAGATTTAGCAAGAAAGAAAATAGGTCACATGGGTCGATTGGGTTGAAAGTCATTTAAAATGTAACTAAATGCAAATAAAGTGACTTTTAATCATGAATACAGAATATTGTTTCAATGTAGTGACTTAAAAATTGCTTGTGAATCGCTCCAACCCGACTCAACCCGTCGCAACACAAACTACAGTAAAGTTTTTTTTTTTGTTAAAGGGGACAGTACCCGGTAAATTAACACAAACTAAAGTTTTATCCGCTTTGACATGTTACTCAACCTGCCTATACTATAGTTTTTTTTGGTTAAAGGGACAATACTCCGGTAAATTAACACAAACTGAAGTTTTATCCGCTTTGAAATGTTACTCAACCCGCCTGATCCACTCACCACTAGATGTTACACATGCCTCTTTGTAGATGATTAAAAAAAATTATAAATATAGGAATGGAGAAAAAAATGACCAGGGTGATCTCAAACCGCTTGCCAGAATTCCCCACAACAAAAACATGCTCAACTCCAGATTCATGTCTCAACTTCAATAATGCCTGTAAGCAGACAACACATGGATTAATTAAGCAAAAATAAAACAACCCAAGATACAAAGGAGTGACCCGGGAACTGGTCAGAGACCTGGTGAGGCTTGAATGGGTTTTGAAGTGGGGTTGTCAACTGAAAGGATAAGCGAAGCTTTTGAAGATGGTTTGCAGTTAAGGACACGTCATTCTTTCCAGGTAAAGCAAGCCTGATTAATTAAATAATCAAAATTGCATATATAAATGTTAGCTCCCCTTCAGAAAATCATACAACCACTGAATTTTCAGTTAAGAACAGCAAGGTAATCGGTGATGCACACTGTTAAACCTACTTGATTCTAACCAAACCATGCCCTTTGACTAAAAAAAATACACAGATAAAGTTCCATTTTTACAGTCTGATACTGAAAAGACGAATCTTATTGTAAAGATAAAGGTTGATTTGGGCTATGTTTTATCTCCAAGGCGTTATAGTTTATAAAATTAGCTTAAAGGGGTCACAAACTGGTAGAAAGTCAACCGAAGCATTCTCTAACTGCATATAACTGCCTAGATCATTTTATGAAAAAAAAAAAACAATACGACTTTTCTACAGCATTTTAGGCAGGACAAAGTGATTCAGGTCAACTTGACTTGCACCCAAAATATTTGATAAATTAGATGAGTATTGAATAATATGATCCTTGTAAATCATTTTGGGCACACTAATTATTTGGGCTGCCAACAAGCCGAGCCGAGCTGACCTTGGCTCGGGCTCGGCTCGTTTAAAATTGAGCCAAGCTAGTTTATCTTAACAAGCTCAAAATATGGGCTCAAGCTCTTTTCAAGGGCCCACTTGTTTAATTATAAAAAAAATATACTTTTATTTTTTACACATATTGACATATATAAAAAAAATAACATACTTTTTGTATTTATTTATCTAAATGTGTGAAAATAATGATACGAGATTCGTATTTCAAGAGCCATGGTCATTAATTTATGTATTAATACTTAGTTTTTTCGTTATAATATGTGAAAATGACAATATGTTTATAGTTTATTTAAATAAAATGTCATAATTGAGGCTTTAATTTAAACGAGCCAGCAAGCCGGCTCACGAGCTGACCTTGGCTCGGGCTCGTCTCGTTTAAAGTCGAGCCGAGCCGAGCTAGTTTTAAATCGAGCTTATTTCAAGCTATTATCAAGCAGGACATGAGTTTTTGAACCTATTAAAAAAAGTGGTTCAGTCTTTGTAAATCATTTTGGGCACACTAATTATTTATTTTAAAAAATGGACAAAAAAGTGGTTCAGGTCAACCTAGCTTGTACCAAAAAATTACCCATTCTGGCCTGAACCCACTTTTATACATTATCTGAGCCACCTTTTTTTTCACTTCTATGGCTCAATGGGAACATAAGCAAGGCTACAATTAGAAATAGTTTCAGGAACAAGGTAAAAATAAAAGTAGCATACTGTTGTTCAGTCTCTACGGTATCACTCTCAAGTACTTCGACTTTCGCATTTTCCACTTTGACAGCTCCTGTGACATATATTGGTACCTTTGTCCGTCCACCAGTTACATATATTTTTTTATGTTCTGGGTCTGAAAGAAAAATCTGAACAGCAAAAAATACAATTGAAGGTGAGAAGTAATTTGTTACAAAAATTAGAACAAGTTACAAAAAACAGTTTGTTGCACAATATTAAGTACCTCAAAAGCAAAAACATACTCCCCAACATCAACACCTACTGGCAAAGTATCCAGGATATGGACTGCTTCTTTAGGGTCAAACTTGAGCTCCTAAAAATGGAAAAGTGACAAATATCCAATTAGAAAATATCAGAGCTAACTCCATGCATATAGAATCATAACTGCAACATTAGTAAAAGCAAAGATTTAGAGTAATAACAGCTACATAGTGCATTAGTGCACCTGATTAATGATTGAAGCATCCTTCGATCCGGATCTGAAAACTTGCATAAGTTTCACTGATAAAGAAGGTCCAGTAGAACCCAGCACCGTGGTCACTTTAACCTGTAAGCAAAGCAGAATATTGTGAATCTACCCCTAAAAAAGAACAAAATTAAACAATTTTAAAAACATGAAATAGCTAAATCAGCACACCTGAAGTTTGTCTTGGCTGGTAATTGAAAGAACACTAGCCAGAAGTGATAAGATGAGAGGAACCAATACCCTGCACCAAAAATTTGTTGTGGGTTGTTAGAAGAAGTAGGTGTACAAAATAAAACCATAATGCTTCGATCTTTTTAACATCCAGCAAAACTAATATGTATTTGTATTCAAGTAAAAGTCAAAATTTCAATATGCTTATTTTTTAACATCCGTTTATTTCAATCCATTTACTCAAGTAAAAGTCACAATTACAATGATCAAGTCAGATTCTGTAGCATCTAAAAGGTCAAATGGTAAAAATAACAAAACAAAGGTAAGGAGTCAAGTTTTTTTTGAACGGCGAGAAAGGAGTCAAGTGTGTCGGGCTCCTCCTTATTCCACATATTTATATTATTATTATTAAAAACAATACAGATTTCTATATTTTACATACTCATTATTATTTATTACAAACATTGGACAAAAGTGTTTCTGGTTATACAAACGTTATTTGAACAGTACCCAACCCATCCAGCCCACCCATTCTACCAAGTGTACAACGATCACAAAATCACGTGCCTGTTTTGATCAAAACAAGCTAAAGCATCAATTTGGTAATATAAATCTTTCCCAGTGCCAGGAATTCCAATGCCAAGGAAAAATCTTGCCAGACCCAAAATCTTATCCCCCGGTATCTGCAATCAAACAAAGGGATTAAAAAGTATTGTTAAAAATGACTGTAGAAAAGAAACAGGCATGTGGCAAAATAATAAGTTATTGTCACACATTTATATTTCCAAAAGCAGAAGCCAAACTTGTCAGTCCACGAACAACTGATGAGGTAGCAGAAACAGCACCTTGATATCCACTAGCATCAACAAACTGATCATCAAAGTAATAGGCCCCATCATCTACAAAAATGTACAGAAATATAGAGTTAACAAGAATGGGGATCATCTATACATGAATTAACTTGAAGAATTGTACTGCAGGGAATTATTCCACTTAATCATCTATTATGGCATCTTCCGTGCTAGAAGTTGCAAAAAGTTTTCCTTATTTTATATAGATGAATAAAAGATTGTAGAATATAGAGATCTAGAGTAATAGGAATAATTTTCATTTAAATGATGAGTTGGGAGAAACAAGTGAAATTCTATAGTATTACAGAACAATTCCAATATCATATTGAATATGAAAGTTTCTTAAATGAGCAGACCATAATGCATGTACTAACCATATTTTTTAATATTGTCAAATTGCTTCACAACATCCTTTTTCAGTGCTTCAATCTGCAAAAAGTATATAAATTTATGATAACAAGACCAAAATAAGAGAATTTCAATAATCACTAATATGATCACTCAACAAGTCTAAGCAAAAGCCACAAGCAATTTAAAATTGCCAGATATTTCAGATATTCAACTTAGTAAGTCTTTAGCCAACCTGCCCGAACTCTTCCACTTACAAGTGCAAATGATAAGGCATAAAACTACCATGGGACTGTCAAGTGTCAACATATAGTCTTGAGTATGGGATACTAACAGATATAATCTAAAAACTTTCCGTAATGATAAAGCAACCATATCTACTTAAAATCAACCAGACCAAAAACTAGAAGCATCATACGCTACACATGACAACTTGGAGTTGCCAACATTTTCTTATAGAAATAAGTAGAGCATTCATACTTCGTACTTCATATACCTTTTAGTGCCACTACATTTGTGGACAATAATAGCCTTGGTATTAATTATCACAAGCCAAAATATGCAATTAAATTACCAGATTGCCATCAATGTCAGAAGACTTCAAAGTAATAATTCCAGAAAGTGTTTCAAGTGCTCTTCCTGAGTAAAAAAAACATATTAATCACTGTCGTATATAAAACAACACTCTAGGGACTAACCGCAAGTGGCTAACCAGTCTCTGGCAGCGAAAAAAATGAAATCCAACCTATCTGATAAAACTAGGTGTCATAAGAGTCATAATATACCAGTCTGACCAAGTGAAAAAATCTTACCTGCCGCATAAATACTTGACTCAGGATTGTTAGAGCTGTAACGCCACTTTCCATCACTTTGGCTGAGATCCTAACAAGTAACAAGACCATGTGATGTCAACCTACTTTCAGATATATAAGGAACAAAAAGGTGCTTTTAGAAGAATAAAGGGAAGTGTTAGATGGGTTTGAAAGGGAAAGAATGCTCTAGAAATTTCTATACCACCTAATATAGGAAACCAACCTTTACAGATCGAAAAACTACATCAGCATTCTCAAGAAGCACATCAACTTCAGAAGCCTGACCCTGCATCAAAAATTAATATGAAAGTACGAAACTGTGACACAAAAAAGTGAGCGCCGGGAGGAGTGGGGGGAGAAGAGGATCTTTATACGCAATTACCAAAAAGGTAATTGTAACAAAGACTCCTAAGTATTTTTCCAGCAGATGTTTGACATCAATACATGAGGAGGTATTTTCCACCAATGGTCAGATGCAAAAATGAGAAGCAAGATCTTGATTTTATTCCAAGACTACATACCTTGATTAGTACTAAACCTCCAATCGAATAATAGAAATCTAGAAGCGTCTTTGCATCTTTGATAGAGTCTTTAATCCTTGATGCAACACCCTACAGGTGTAAAAAGTTAGTCTTGGCATTTACAACTGTAACTCTGAACATCAATGGGTGCATGACTAGGTGTACCGTTAGAGCTTCTTCACTGATCTCACATTTTAATACTGAACTGACTCGTAGTGCATGGTACAAATCTTTTGAGTTTGGTGATGCGGAAGAAAGAGCATCCACAACAGATTTACAAGTGGAATCCTTTAGCTCAGGCTTTATTTCTATTCCAAGGACCTCAAATGTCCTTAAAGCTTCGGATGCTTCTTCCAGACTGAAGCAGAGAAAACCTAGTCAGATGTCTAAGTGATATATCAAGTATCAAAAACTAAGTTTCCAGAATATACGCATGCAGACCTCAACAATGACATAGAAAATTATATGAAAAAAAAACAGATTAGGTATGATTCCCACTTAATTGATGAAAATGAAATGGACCCCCAAATAGAAACCAAACTAGGCACTTGCTGGTATAGTATAACCTTCAGTGTACTTAACTAGATGACACAGTACATGCTCTGAGAAATCAAATACTGTGCAACTTCCCATTATATAAGATTTAGTATAGGCCCGGTTAAAGACGCAAAAGGCCATGAGAGCCAATGAGAGGGTTTGTTTTAAAAGAATAATACTTTATCAAACACTACCAATTGCATATTTGCATGATAGATAGAAAACCATAAAAAGGGGAGATATTGCAGGAGACATTTTACTCAATTACATAATGAAAGGCCAAAAAAAGCAATGCATCAACCAACTACTCAAACATGAGACACCACATTAACTCCTACCACCATACCAATACATACAAAAATACGCAAAACAAGCAAACAAGTAAAGAAGAAAACCGTCTATGTGCAAACCTATGTTTTTCTATTTACCAAGTTTCTAGTTACCAGGTTCAGTATTCTCCGTTCTCCGTTCACTCACTATCATAATCTTTTCAAAACATAAAAAACCAATACACCGTTAACTCGCTTATCAACAAACTAAGTAGTCCACACAATCTATTCATAACAAATCAACAATGAAACCAAACCAAACCAAACCAAACCAAAACACTATCAAGTTTATACATAATCCAGTATAGTCACTTCAACACAACAAATCATTCATCCGAACCCAAAATCATAAACACTGAACAATGTATGCGTTTGTGTGTGCTATGTGCAAAGCGTAAACCAGTTTAAGTATTCTCCATTCACTCACTATCATAACCAATTCAAAACATAAAAAACCAATACACCGTTTACTAATTCATCAACAAACTAAATAGTCAATACAATCTATTCATAAAAATCATCAATGAAACCAAACCAGACCAAACCAAAACACTATCAAGTTTATACATAATACATTGCCACTACATTCACTTCAACACAACAAATTATTCATCCAAACTGTGCGTTTGTGTGTGTTATGTACGACTGTGCAAGTGATTTTACAGCCACTAACATTCAATCGATAATCAAGTCAACATTTCAATTAATAAGAAGGTTTGATAAGGGTTTAGGTGACCTAGAAAACGACGCATCGGAAATGGAAAACAACTCCAACGCTGCAGACCGGTGAGCTTCAGAGATCGGAGTGAATATTGCAGCAGCATCACAGATCGATGCTACTGCTAGTAACAAAAGTGCAACTGTTTACTCGTGACGTGCGGGATATATACAACTGCTTTTATCTGTTACGGACGTAGCACACGAAGTCACACACAGGAATCTACCTAATAAATCAAGGTTTTAGGGGGCTACTAAAACCTTTTTTGGGGGGAAAAATGAGGGGGAAAGAATAAAAAGAAATTTATTAGAAGAATATTAAGTGAAGAGTTATTGTTATTATGGTATTTTTATAAAATATTTACAAATCCTTAAATATTAAATATTTAAAAATTCTTAAATATAATAATTATATTTTTTAAAAATATTGTTATTTAACCCGTGTGTTTCACACGGGAATTAAACCTAGTTAGGAATATGATCATCATAACGTGTGTAATAACGTGTGTAATGAATTAAAATTACGACCGTGCAACACACTGCATGTATCAAAGTCGAAAACGTATCGATTAACAGGGCCGGTCCTGAAAAATTCGGTGCCATGTGCGAGCAATAAAAAAAGTGCCCCCTATTATGTCTTGGTGGGTTTTTGAGGGCTTAGTTGGTTTCGATTTGTTAGTTGAATTATAAAATGGAGTTTATAAACAATAACGGGACTATTACTATTAAGTCTAAAAATAACTATTGACGTAAAAAAGAACGTAATTACATAAAACGTCAAGTTTATAAAAGTTATAAGCTAAGTTCGTTAAGTTAGTTGGTTGAATTAAAGTTTTATTTAACATTAGGTCGAAAGTGACAAGTTTTAAAACTCATTTTAAAGTTTCAAATAAAATATAACAATATTAAACTTAAGGGGGTGTAAGTGTAAAATTTAAATTAATTCACCCAAACCTCCCACCCAACCCGTCCTGTTCAGATTGTCTTCTCTGGCGATTCCGGCAGCAACTCCGGCGGCTGAAAACTCATTTTTAGACGAAATTAATCATTGTTTTCAGTTCTAAACCCTTAAAATACATGGTTCGAACTCTAGAACATCATCCAAACCCTTAATCCATCCCCTTTAAACTATTGGGTCGCTTTCTATGATGGTGCCCCTTGGAGAGATGGTGCCCTGTGCGGTCGACTACCCCGCACACCCCATGGGCCGGCCCTGTCGATTAAGACTCGGTGGTCGTATTGCACGGGCCAAGTCTTAAATGCTAACTGTTGTTTAAAAGACATTATACTTCTAAAACCTAAATTTGTATTGTATTATATGGCATTAAAATCTAAAATTAACGGTTAGAAAAATAACACTTACAAAGGTACTAGAAGCAATTTATAATGTGAAAATAATTTAAATTCTAAGTTAATTTATATAAAATAATTAACTCGTTCAATACATTATATTTTAAGTAATCTGGTTAAACTATTTATTTTAATTTAATTTAATCTAAAGTTTATATTTATTTTATAAACTCATTAATAGGAAAGGTCGGTGGTGGCACCGGTCAACCACCATCGGCCACGTGTAACCCATCTATTGTCCGTTTGACTTTTTTTTTTAACTTCAGACTTTTTTTTGTTGACATATACATTTTTGTTTGAGATCAACAACAAAGTTGCTTGTGAAGCAGCTAGTTAGCGTGTGTGTTGCTGTTACTAGATGGGTGTGGGTTGAAGTCCTTCATCTGTGTGTAATTGGTGATTTTTTTAGTTTTTTTGTTTATCACATTTTTTACTCGTGGTCTTACAACTAAATCACTAATTAATGTAACTTTGACACATTCCTGGCCTTGATCATCCGGTTTTGAATTAGTTTTATTTTTGCCATTTACGTTTGTTATAAACCCTTTTTAATATGTCATGCACCATGACTTTGCACCGTTACGTGCGAAACATGAAACTTTTTTTATCAACATGTGTGACGAATTTACAAACATGAGACCAACTGTATCGCGTGGCCTGGTCTGATATTTAGTATTAATGTTTACTAAAGTATATTATATATATATATATATAACTAAAGGTTAGAAACTTAGAATATATTAAAATGACGGGAGAGGTGCACATGTGAACTGTTTGGAACCCATGGCTACTAGCGATCACTTTTGTCTACGTTCATGTTAGGATTAGGATTAAGGCTAGGCCTGTGTATTAATTTGTTCTTTTAAAACACACACACTTACTCTATCTTAGTTTTAATTACACTATCAATACTTTCCTTAAATGAAAAAAAAGCACGTAAAGTAATGATCCGTTAAGGTAGCAGGAAAGAATCTCGTAGATGTACAAAAATTTTGGGATTGAAAATTAAAAGATACTATAAAGTGCATGTATAAAATGCCATGCACTTTATGCACTTTGGATAATCCCAATAAAAAGAACTAAAGAGTTGCAAAAAAAGCGTTCATACATGACATTAAATACATGACATTAATATATACTGTTTTAAGATAATAACAAAAAAAAATTAAATGATCTCCATACGTCTTGTCTCCGTAGCTAGCTTGTTGCTCTTCAATCAAACTGCTCATCTATGAAACATTAAACATGCACAAACATAGTATGAAATACGACTTATGATATATCTAGAAATTAAAATATAAAACGACACGTCTGTTGGAAATCAGGCCCAAAATCACAAACACGAACACACAAACTGAACCAACTATTCGACTCTTATATTAGATAAATAAACCGTGACTACTATAAAGACTCATTCAACCCCTATTTATACTAAACAAATAGTAAACATAACCCAACTGTAAAACCTATAAACCTAGATAAATAATCAAACTCAATTATAGTCTAATACTAACTCAATTAAATAATTAATAATCTCAAATAAATAAAACTATTTATTAGATCAAATCAAGATTAACATCTTCATTCTCCCCCTTAATCTTGATTTGTACCACCCGGATCTTAAACAAGATCCGTTTCTTCAAATCTGCATTATTATCAACAACTTCAATCCCTTGATCAATCTTGATATCCCTCTTCCTGGGTCCTAGAACTTCACCATTCTTGACCACCGATCAAAGAAAAAAACTTGTCACTTCTACCGTTTTCTTCTTCCATTGCTAGACACGACAAGATTCAAAGCCTCCTACTTGATGAATCTTCTACCGTCAGCCTATCCGCAAATCTGATCGGATACTTCTGCCAAAAAACAACCTACCTGGTTATTCTGTTTTATCCTTGGCAGGAAGGACAGGGTCTGATCTTACCTGGATAGAAAGTTTCTAATGCAGTTAAATTCATTACTATGAACCATCACTGAACTGATCACATGTCATAACCGCCGTCCCAAATGGTACTCCCCATTATAAGGTTGACCAAATCACATCGCCACAACAGCTCCTTAAACCTCCAGGTTGATAACAAAGAGCCAAAACCTAAAACTAAGAAAACTCTCAAGACCCTAACATTCACTCGGCGAATCCAAAAGTTTTAAATCAAACCTTAACCGTCAACTTCAACGAATTTTCAACTCAATACAAAATCTCAATTTCTTAGATCGAAAGAAGCACCTAACAAAAATAGTGTTTTCTTCTTTTCCAATCATACGCACCAAACAAAAATAAGGAATCAAAGTTACCTCCCTTTTGTTTACTTCTGTGCATGAACTTCAAAACAAGAAACAATAAAATCTTTTTTCCTTTAATTTTGTTTCAAGTAAATCCCAACAAAAATAATGGTTGACATACTCCCCTCGAAGGCCAAGAACCAAGGACGGAAAACTCCTCCTAATATCTTTACAAACGCCCCTTTTTCTTCTATCTTCGTCTTCTACCTCCCCGCAGTTGCAACCCCGCGAGGGGTTGCTCCCCTGCTTGGAAAACGACTCTCAAAACCGTCAATACCACGCTCTGATACCAATTGTTGGAAATCAGGCCCAAAATCACAAACACGAACACACAAACTGAACCAACTATTCGACTCTTGTATTAGATAAATAAACCGGGACTACTATAAAGACTCATTCAACCCCTATTTATACTAAACAGATAGTAAACCTAACCCAACTGTAAAACCTATAAACCTAGATAAATAATCAAACTTAATTATAGTCTAATACTAACTCAATTAAATAATTAATAATCTCAAATAAATAAAACTATTTATTAGATCAAATCAAGATTAACATCTTCAACGTCTAACAAGATCACTAGAGTTTATATGATAAAAGAGCAAAAACTAATTAACACAAAAAACCAAATAAGGCTAGCTAGAGCTTACTTGTCATCAAATGCTTCATCTTTCACTTCTTCAACACACTTGTTTTTAAGAGGATCATCATTACTTGTCACTTGTGTTTTCACATCCACAGACCTGGAAATAAAAGTCGAACAACCAAATATAGTTCTAAAATCAGTCTAGTTCATATATAGTTAAGATCATCAAAAGAAAACAAAAAATAACAAAAACAAAAAGTTAATTAAAAACCGGATGGGTATATAGTATTTTTAAATTATTATGTAATTAATCTTCATGTTGAATCCTAGTCACTTACAGATGATCCTCTCATCTAATATATCTGATGTTCCATCTGTAGACGTATTACCCAAAATGGGCTAAACAGCCCATTCCCAACTAGTCCGGGGAAAGGTCATTAGGGCTTTACCTCCTCCTACTATAAATAGAAAATGAGTCTCCTTCAAATAAGATGTTCACTTTTCTCTTACTTTCTGCACTCACTTATTAGTTATTGTTTGACCTTTGATCTCATGTCTTTTCGGATACTAATTTTACACCGGAGGGTCATTAAAGAGAGAATTATCTCAAGTCCCACGGATGGCGCCAATGTAAATGCAAATCCAATCGGATCAGATTCGGGTTGAATAAACATTCACGAATGATCACATCTCTCGATCGGTCTCCGGACAGGCAAACTACGAACGATCTGCACAAAGACAAAACAACACTAGTTAAGGCACCACAGAGAGTGAAGTGAAAGCCCTAATGGGCTTTTCTCTTGGACTAGTTGGGAATGAGTCGTTTAGCCCATTTCGGGTAATACGTCTACATCATCCTTGTTAACAAGTGCAAGCCCTAGTTCTTGCCTAGATTTTTCAAGACCCCATCCTTCGAATTCAAGTTTGTAGCTGGCATCCGTTACGAGGTAGATCTGACCATCCTTGGTCAATAATTCCTTGATTTTTTCAAAACTTTTCTTGACGAAATTTGTCATATCTGTTGGTCCATAAAGATCGTGATTTCAGTGCTTTGTTGACTTGTTTAACCCAAATATGTCAAATACTTGTAGAACAAAGTGTAAAAGTCCAAATAACCCAAATACAAGATCCAACACACAATCAAGGTATATAAGCTACAATGATGAAAGATATAAGCTCCTAGCACCTCAATGGAACGATTACACAACACAAATCAGTAAGAAATCGTTTAAGTAAAAGATGTGCAAAAGTTCTATAAAGTTGTAGATAAGGTTACAATATATAGTGATGTTAGGTTCGCTGATAGATTCGCTCTAGCGAATCTATCCAGCGAACCAACACAGGTTCGCTGGGCACATAGGTTCGCCCAGTCGATACCTAAACCAAAAGACATGTTGGCCTGCGGGCGAATCTATAGATTCGCCCGTAGGTTCGCTAGAACTAATACAATTACAATACAAACAATTACATACAAAAGTAGCACCGACAAGCCGGTGGGTCCAACCTATACATAGTAGACTATCAATACTCCCCCTAGGTTGGACCTCACCTGGGGAAGTCTTCAGATTAGCTCCTGTCTTGTTGGCTTCAAAGTTGTTCAATAAAAGCTCCTGCCCGTTCTTTGATCCCAGCCTTTGGATTTGTATAGTCTTCAATTCCGGCCTCATCTTCACTCAGATTTAACATAGAATCCACAAACTCTGTTTCTGCGACCTCTGTATCAGGCTCAGGATGAACTGTCGTTTCCGCCTGAATATCAGCTGTTGGCTCCTCGCTTTCAACTTCCAAGTCTACAACTTCAACTGGTTTCTCAAACCTTTGTTCAATAGATTGATCGAGCTGTCTTGTCAAGTCATCCATCTCCAGCCTCAGATCATCTGTCCTCCTCAATCTTTCATTCACAGCTTTCAGTTCTGCACGAATCCCCCGGGCCTTGTTAGCAACCTTCACAAACAGGTTGGCTTCAGCAGCAGTGTCATTTCCAGCCCCGTGCTTGATTCTGTTCTCACAAAGCACCTTCAGATCTTCATCGCAGAAGGAGAAGACCTCCATCGGATCAAACAATCTAATTTCAGGACGGTCTTCACCTTGAAGTCTGATAATAGCCTCCCCAGTGCTATTGTCATAAAACCACTTGCTGAAATCCTGCAATCTGGGCGGCTGTGTATCTGGGACCCTGACCCTGGTCATCACTTTAGGTGCAGCAATCTTCAACACAATCTTCCCTTTCCATGACACCCAGTGTTTGTCCTTCTTCTGTCTCATCCTCTTTGGCTTTTGATAACCAAACTCTACAAAATCCGACTTAGCAGCTTCTTGAATAGCGGCTTCAAATGCACAAGCCCTGCCGCTATCCTCTTTCCCTAGTAGAGGTAGCTCAGCCAGTCTCCTCAAGTCCCATCGAGGAAAGGTGGCGAAGTGCTTTCGGTTCTTCACATATGTAATGTCACCACCCCTCCTTTTGATCATATAAGCTTCCACCAAACAGTTGTATTTCCATGCAATGATCTGTCTGTCTTGCTGTTTGGTGGTGGGTTCGTCTAAGTTTTGGAATATTGGTACCTCAGGCACCACAGCTTCCTCTTTCCTGAACCATTCTGATTTATCGAGCTCAGCGTGTTCAAACTGGTAGCTCATCCCTTTTTCCTCCACTTTGTATACCTCAGGCTCATCCTCAATGTCCTCCTCACTTTCAGCATCAAAATCAACTTCAGGTTCATCAACCAATGTATAATCCACCCCTGATCCACCTACTACTTCCTCTCCCTCAAACACATCCAAATTAATCCCCATCTCCTCATCAAACTCTTCCTCTACGGCTTTTCCCTTTCCTTTATTATCAAAATCAATATCCATTAACGGATATTTTGTAACATCCGTCAAGGAGTTCAGTTCGGCCTCAGTCATAGCTGCTTCAGTTCCAGCATTCTCCTTCAAATCATTCAGCTCTTTGAAGATTCTTACTATCAGACATTGCTGGTCTTTCATCATTCGTCCCATCTCATATATGACCGTCGATTTCTCCGCATCCTGCTTTTCCAATTCTTCATGCCTACCTTTTAGTTCAACCAGCTCAGCCTTTAAGCTTTCAATCTCAACCCTCAATTCATTACTGGACCCTGCAGATGTACCTGATGTACCCCCAGTATCATGCCTAGCCTTCTTTGAAACTTCAGGTTGAGTATCAGACCTTCTCTTCGTCCTCAGTTCTCTGCCCGCATCAATTTCAGCCTGTATCTCATCCACCTCCCTATCAAATGAGTAATCTTTATCCTTCGCATAAGCCTTTCTCTTTCGAATCTTCTTCTCAACCTCCTCAATGTTTTCACCCCCCCGTTTCTTCTCCGACTCAATCAAACTCTGAATATATGTCCATCTCTCAGCCGGGTACATATTTTCCCAAAGATAAGTAGTCCTACCCACACATTCCGGCCTCACAGATTTACAATCTTTGAAGATCCTGGAATGCATATCCCATACCTTCAACTCAGCACCAACAACCGGTAGACCCGGCAGTTTGTCATTTAGTACCATTTGAATGAATCTTGGGTACATTAACCACTTGGCTCCCTTTGAGGCATGGATGTTCTCGAGCATGTAGTTGAATATCAGCTTCGCCAGATTTGCTTTCTGCCCTCGGCAGAACAGCACCATGGCTCGAGCCCAATCCAGGTTCAGTCCGTCAGTACCCCCTTTTCTGTGATCCAGGCACATAATAAATACATGGGCGATGTACCTCCATTCCTGGATCAGGTAGGACTTGACAAACTCCATCTTCTTTTCGCCGGGCATCGGTCCCTCATACCCCGCTGTCCGGAATGCCCCGTAAACTTCTTCAGCAGACATATGTACTTCCTCACCCACATCCTCTTCTAATCTCAGAATCCTTGCCAGATCGGCTTCAGTAAATGCCAAGTCGTGGCCACAGACATTGGCACATATTCGTGACGGCTGCGCCGACACATTCATAACCGCAGTTCGCCAGAAATCCCGAACGTGCGTCTCATATATGGTGGGTGAGTGAGAGATGGCATAGTGAATGTGTGACGACTTCAGCCACTTGATAGCGTCTCTATAGCTCACGGCCTTCTCAAAATTTTCGTCGAGTAAAGCACACATGTTGTGCTTCTTCTCGAAGAATAATGTCGACATAGTGCCTGAAAAATAAACGGAGATTGATCAGAAATGAAGATTTGAAAATCAGAAGATAGATTCGCTGGAAATTAGGTTCGCTGGTATAGCGAACCTGAGATTTTGGCACAAGAACCTATAGATTCGCTGACAGAAAAATCAGTCATTGATGTCGAGCGAATGTATAGGTTCGCTAGAAACAGTCGGGCGAATCTATGTTGTTGCGCGGGCAGCATAACGACATAGATTCGCTCGAAGACTTGAACTTTCGTTCAGATTCGCCAGACGAACACTTAGGTTCGCTGGAAACCCTAGCTTTTGAAAAACGGCCGAAATCACATACAGTTCATCATTTTCAGTCATTAAAGGCAACAAACAGGTAGACAAAACATTAAACAGGGCAATTATGATGAAAAACCCTAGTAACTAACAACAAAACAGTTGTTCAATCAACACTTATGCACAGATCGACAGTTAAAAACATGATAACGGTTCGATTTAGGGTTTAGATAGAGATTAGAGTGTAATCGATTACATACCGGACTATAACGTGATGTTTAATTTGTGAAAAAGACCGGAAATAGCGAGAATCGAACGTTGGTGTTAGGTTTTTGAAAAGTTGTGCTACAGTGCAATAACATGAGATAATACGCTGACACAGTATATATATACACCCATAGATTCGCTGGCAGACAGACCAGCGAACCTTAGGTTCGCCAGAAGACCAAAAGACAAAGTTTCTGACTGGTTCGCTAGCAGGTTCGCTGACACATAAACAAGGCTGTTTCATGTCAGCGAAACAAAGAGAGACCGAGCGAACCTTAGAGACCGAGCGAATCTGTAGGTTCGACATAGATTCGCTAGACAGAAGAAGAAAAAAAATATTTTTGGATTTTCTTAAAATTTTAAAATCTTTGTAAATCCGTGAAAACGTCCCACGATATCAACGCCCCAAAAATAAACATATATACATATAATCCTAAAAATTAAAATTTAAAATGAAATAAAATAAAATAAAATTAAAATAAGAATAACAGGAGTCGGTTTTAAACGCTAGAAAGGATATATATTCATCATGATGTTTTGAGTAGAATCCGGAGAATCATCGATTGGCGGGATTGCAGATATGTTTGTCCATTTAAACCCATGCCTTAGTCCTTTCAACAAGAGATCAGCAGCTTCTTTTATCATGTTTTGGGTTTGATTGAAGAAACTCAGACAACTCGGTCCCCACAAACGTCTAGGTAAAAAGAACAAATTCTGTCATCAGGGTATATCTGAGCAATACGATTTACTTTGCTTGAGTTTCATAGAACAACTTTTGAATGTTGTCTTTTGACACATGTGCAAATTTTGCATCTTTTCTTTTGTGAGTGAAGCTTTGTCAGCAATTGATTCATTTTGAATACAATGCAACTTATTATTTGGGAAACTCAAATAGTCTAGAGCTCCAGGTCTATACTGACGTATAACAGAGGAGATAAACATTTGAGCATGCTCGGTGAATCTTCAGGTCAATACTTTCGTATAGCAGAGAAGATCCACCAACTCCAGGTCAATACTTCCGTATAGCAGAGGAGTTAAGCACTTGACACAATACGTTCTGAGGAGTTAACGAGTAACTCACTCAGAGGCTTTTCCGAAGAGCATCCCTAGCAGCTTTTTATTTTTATTTGTTTTGCATACTAGAAACTCGATTCGGGGATAGGGTGAGGGTGATTTGGGATTTTTTAGGGAAATCAAGACAAAGATTTGACACTCTCAACCCATTTTTGACAGAACCATTATCTTTGTGCAATCCAATCACGTCAAGGGGATAATCCTTGCTGTCGAGATCTTGAGCGTTATGTTTGGCTGCATAATCACTAGTTTACTTCGTTTTCGGGCTGAGCCTATCTGACATATCCCAAACGCAATGCTTCTGACCTCCTTCAACGACTTTTCAACATCAATCAAAACGGAGATCCTGAAATAGCAAAATTTGAAAAACTATAAATAGTTTATCTTTTATATATCTCCCCCAAAATTTCTATATAATAGCCGTCTAATTAAGAAATTTTTGTTTTTCAGATTTTCTAAATATATATATATACAGAATTTAAAAGAAAAAGAAAAGAAGATGAAATAAAATAAAGAAACGGAGCAAAGAATCGAGTGACCCACGGAATTTTCAAAGAAGATAAAGACCCGATTATTTACGAAGAACAGATTATTTACATATTTACAAAAGGATTCTCACAGAAAAAGGTTTTCAAAAAGATATGAGTCCAAGCATGGAGATCAATTCATAAAAACGTGGTTTGTCAAAGGTTTTCGTGAAAAGATCCGCTTTTTGCTTTCTAGTTTCGATAGGAATAATATCAATAAACCCCTTTTCCTGTGCATCCCTGATAGCATGAATTCTCGTTTCAATGTGCTTGGTTCGTGTGTGATGAATAGGATTCTTGGCGATTCCAACTGCAGCTTCATTGTCACAAAAGAGTGGCGTGTGAAGAAAGTTGATGCCATAATCCATCATCTGATGTTGAATCCACAGCACTTGGCAACAGCAACTTGACGCAGCTATGTATTCTGCTTCTCCTGTGGACAGAGAGACGGTTGTTTGCTTCTTGCTTTGCCATGAAACAAGACATTCTCCAAGATATTGACACCCACCCGTGACTGATTTCCTGTTAATCCTGCAACCAGCATGATCACTATCAGAGAAAGCATGTAAATCAAAGTTCCCACCTTTTGGGTACCAAAGTCCCAAACGAGAGGAACCCTTAAGGTAACGGAAAATTCGTTTAACAGCTTTTTCATGCGATTCTTTTGGATTTGCTTGGAAGCGAGCACAGTAACACACGGCAAATGTAATATCCGGACGACTTGCAGTCAGATACATGAGAGATCCGATCATCGAGCGGTACCGATGAGCATCCACAGGATTCCCATTATCATCGGAAGTAAGGCATGTTTGAGCAGTAAAAGGAATCAATTCTGGAGAAGAGTCATCCATGCCAAACTTCGTGAGGATTTCTTTGATGTATTTCTCTTGGTGGATTAAAATTCCATCAGGCTTTTGCTCCACTTGCAGCCCCAAGAAGAAACACATCTCCCCCATTATTGTCATCTCAAAACGATCCATCATCACCTTCTCAAATTCTCTACACAACCCTTCATTAGTCGAACCAAAAATGATATCATCAACATACACCTGAACGATCAGCAGCTCGCCATCCACCTCCTTCTTGAATAAAGTCATATCTATACTGCCACGAGAGAAGCCTTTACTGAGGAGATACTGTGTCAGTGTTTCATACCAGATCCTTGGAGCTTGATGCAACCCATACAACGATTTGTCAAGCTTGTAAACCTTTGACGGGAAATCAGGATCCTCGAAGCCTGGTGGTTGACACACGTAGATCTCCTCATCGATGTCTCCGTATAGAAATGCACATTTCACATCCATCTGATAAACCTTAAAGTTTTTGTTTGCAGCATGTGCAAGAAAGATTCTGATGGCTTCCAGGCGAGCGACTGGAGCAAAAACTTCGGTATAGTCAATTCCCTCCTCCTGAGCAAATCCCTGAACAACCAGTCTCGCTTTATTTCTAATTACAACACCACGATCGTCTGGCTTGTTCCGAAAAACCCATTTAGTGCCGATTGGGCACTTGTTAGGAGGAAGATCAACCAGTTCCCAAACTTTGAGCTTCCTGAATTGCTGTAGTTCCATCTGCATGGCATCCACCCAACTCGGATCTTCAAGTGCCTGTTTATAATTCTTTGGAACGACTTGAGACAGAAAGGCAGCATAAAGACATTCATTAATCAAACCGCTCTGACTCCGGGTTCGCACACCATCGGTAATAGATCCAATGATATAATCGTGAGGGTGGTTTTTCAGGGTTTTGAAGTCAGTGTTGAGTAGTAGGGGATTTTGGTCGGTTGTGGGTGTTTGATTTGATGGTTGTGGAGGTGTAGGTGTAGGTGATGGAATGGTGTTGGATGTGGATGGAATGTCTGATGTGGAAGTTTGAACAGTTTGAGGTAATGGAGTATTTGGTGGGGGTGATGGGATGTCAAATGAGGTGGGAGGTAGTTGTGTAGCTGATGTGGAAGGTTGTGATTGTGGTGGTGTAGGTGTATGATTGAAAATAGAAACCGATGTGTGTGGAATGATGTCGTCATCGTCAGAGTCAGGAAGATTAAATGATTTGAAAATGGTGGTGGCATCATAAAACCAAGCTGGTTCACTACCAATACTGGTAGTGTTAGATTCTTGCCAGTCAACGTAGTAGGACTCTTGCACAATCCGCGTACGTTTGTTGTAAACACGATACGCCTTTTGTGTAGTTGAGTAACCCACAAAGAAGCATTCATCAGAGACAGCCCCAAACTTCGTCTTCTGATCTTGGGTATTCAAAAGAGTGCAGGAACATCCAAATGGGCGCAGAAAATCAATCAGCGGCTTAATTCCTCGAAACAGTTGGTATGAAGTCTTCATCTTTTCTTTGACTATCAGCACCCTGTTAAGAACATAAGCTGCACAATTAACTGCTTCAGCCCAGAAAATAATTGGAAGTTTTGACTCGATCAGCATAGTTCTAGCGGCCTCCACAAGGGTTCGGTTCTTTCTTTCAGCAACACCATTTTGTTGTGGTGTTCGGGCAGCGCTAAACTGTCTGAGAATACCCCTTTGTTCACAGAAGGAGTTGAAGATGTGGTTTCTGAATTCAGTTCCGTTATCGCTTCTGATGGCTTGAACCTTCTTCTTTCCAAGAACCTCTATTAGAGGTATCAGCTTCATCAATTCTTCAGCGGTTTCACTCTTGTTCGCCATGAATCTTACCCAGGTGTACCTAGAGTAATCATCTGTGACAACCAAGCAATAAGACTTTTTAGCAATTGATTTGACACTTATTGGTCCGAATAAATCAGTATGTAACAATTCAAGGGGTTCTGAGATAGTGTTTGTAATTTTGAGTTTATGTGGCTTTTTGTGCTGTTTTCCTCTAGCACAAGCCATGCATTTCTCGACCACAGAAAAATCTTTTTGTGGTAAACCCCTGACCAAATTGTTCTTAACCAATTTATTCAGAATTTTAAAATTGATGTGTCCTAAACGTTTATGCCACAAAAATGATTCAAAGGATGATGCTTTGGACAGGAGACATGTCACGGTGGAATTTGATTCCTTTGAACCCATATTCAACATATAGGTGTCATTTCGTCTCGGAGCACGCATGATCACCATATTTTCTGGAATAGTAAACTCTGGCTTCAAGAACAGGCATTCATTTTGAAGGAACAGCACAGGAATATTCTTATCACAGATTTGTGATACACTCAGAAGGTTGAACGCCAGTTCAGGAACATAGTTGACATCTTCCAAAGTAAGTGAGCCATTTGAGACTTCTCCTTGACCTATCATCTTCCCGCCTTTCTTATCTCCCGCAAAAGCAACATAGCCTCCATTTATGATCCTATAGTTAGTAAGAAGATCCTTCAATCCTGTCATATGTCTGGAACATCCGCTGTCAATATGCCAATGACTATTTACAACGGCATTTGAATGTTCCTGACATTTATTAAACAAAAAGAAAAGTTAGACCTTTGCAATAGGCACCCAAGTCTTTGTGAACCTGGGTGATGAAACAGATGAAGTATTGCAAAAGAAACTATTTACAAAAGTGTTTAGCCTTTTTCCCAAAGATTTTTGCTTTGTGCTCTTTTGGATTAATTTAGGGCATTGCTTGACAGTGTGACCAGTGTTTCCACATTTAAAACAGTGAGACTTCAAACCGGTTTTAGGAATTCTGTTGACAGGAATTTTATCTATTACAATTTCCTCATCACATTCAGACAGTTGTGAGTCACAGTCACTGTAAGTGTCATAGAGTTCTTTTAACTTACTTGTTGTGACTTTACCTGTATCAGATTCAGGTTTTGGTTTAAGAATGTATGAAAAAGATGATTCCTTCTCTTTTGGTTTTGAAATTCTCACAGGTGTGAAAGATGGAATTTGGTGAGTGAAGAACTTTTGAAAACAGTTTGTTTTAGTTTGACTTTCAGAGACTTGACCTGAAAGTTTGTATTTGTCATTCACACACACATTTTCAGTCAAAACAGCATCATTAAACACATTAGGGCTTGAAGTGGAACACCCTAAATTACTATTGAACATGGAATTGTCTGAATATGTCACATTACTACAAACAGAATTATCTAAACAAATGTCTTCAAAAGACTTCTTGGAATCAGAACTACTGCAATCACTACTGCCAGAACACCCGAGCCCAACACTCGCACCATATGCGTACTCCTCTCTAACTTCCTTAAGGTTTACTTCACTTAAACCTGCAATGGAACTGTCAGTATCTTTCTGCATAATCTCTTGAATTAACTCATTTGAGGGATGAGGAATAGGTGTAGGAGAATAACAGAAAGTACTGGGTGGAGGATATGCATATGTTTCATTTTTACTAAAACCCAAACCTGTCTTGACCCTGGCCCCCCTTTGATTCTTGCAAAGTTCCTCCCTTTTCATACCAGATATGGTCCACTGCTGCAATTTGTTTTTAAGTTTTCTTGCTTCAAACTCAGCAAGTGTAACTTGCTCAGTCAAGTAATTAATCTCACAGTTCTTTTCTAAAAGAGTTCTTTTTAAGTGTTCATTTTCTTTTAAGGCTTCTCTTAACTTAACAAAATATTTTGACTCACTTAATTTAAGCTCTTTTATGGTTCTTTTTAATTCGTTTTCGTTTGACATTAACAGTTTATTTGCTTTGTAAATGCCAATTAAACGAATTTTGCAGGCAGATGAACACATATCTTCAATAACATCGTAAGGAAGACCGATTACCAGTTTTTCGGCGGCCAGAGCACGATCACATTGACAGTAGGGAGTGCTCCTTTTGAATTCGTCCACTGCATCTAGCCTTGCCTTCTCGATCACTTCTTCCAGGCTGACCTTTGACTCTTCCTCATGTTTAACTTCATTAACAGCTGCTTCACAAACCAATCCAGAATGATTCAGATGTCCTTGAGCAATAACATCTGATTGAACTTTGTCAACATTTTCCACCTTCTCCTCCTCTTCTTTTCCATAAAACTCTTTGAAGGGGTCAAAGAGATTTATATCATTGTCATCAAACTCAGTAATTTCAGCAATAAGGGCATGGTTGATCTCCTCCTTGGTTTCTTCAATTTCAGCGCTCCAGTCAAAGTTGGTAAGCAGTGCAGTTTCATTCTTTGACTTAGCTTCTTCAACCTTTTCTTGAATTGGAGCAGGTCTTGGAGTTGCAGAGTTAACTGGCTCAGTAACGATTGGTAATGGGCATTCTCTCTTGAAGTGGCCCAGTTGCTTGCAGTTATAGCATCGTAACTTACCCTTGTCATATCCCAACTTAGCATTCTGTCCTTGATTTCCAAAGTTTCTTCTACCAGTCCTTTCCATGAATCGTCTGGCACGAAGAGTGAGCATAGCCATCTGCCATTGAATATCTGTTTCCTCCAGATCATCAGGGTCCACCTGATACATGTCTTCAACTGTCATACCCTTTCCTTTCAACTCACCTGCAACAAGAGCTTCATAACTGTGAACAAACATTCCAAATAAGGCCATAGTATCTGACGGAATCTGTGTGGCGACGGATGCACTTGAGCTTGAACCAGCATTTGAAGAAGCACCAGCAGACTTAGCAGACACATGACCTGAAGATCCTCTAGGTGCTGCACTGTAAACATAAGAGTTTGCAGCGGATGAGATAAGTGCAGCATTTTGAGAGGGAATGTTTGGAACCATCATTGACTGATTATACTCTCTTCTTTTGACATCAAGGTCGAAAGACTTCAGCTTGTTGATGACGTCCATCAGTTTGTAATCAGGGAAATTCCTCTCTTGTTTCAGTAGCTTGATTTGAAGGCTCCATTGGGGAGGAAGTGAATCTAACAATTTTGCAACTTGTTCGTGATTGCCCAGCTTTTCATCATATTTCTTCAAATTGCTTGACACAGACAGGAATCTATTTGTAATATCAGTCAAGTTCTCTTGTGAGTATCCCACAAAAGAGTTGAATTCTTTTTCAGCCTGAGCTTTTCTATCCAGTTTCAGGTCCTCATTCCCATCATAAAATTCACACAATGCATCATACAGACTTTTTGCAGTTGTGTGTTCTGCAAAGCGGTTGAAGATGTCTTGGTGTAAGCAAAGTATCAGTGCCCCTAATGCTTTCTTGTCACGATCCAGTAACTTGATATCAGTTTCAGTAAAAGTAGTTGGATCTGTGTTTATTGAAGTGACAGTTCCTTCAACAGTTGTAGGCACATGCGGACCATTCACTATAGATTCCCATTGGTTGTAGTCCGTGTAGTAGAAGAACGCTTTCAAGCATCTTTTCCAATCTTCAAAGTTTTCACCACTAACAAGCCTCGGTGGCCTGTTAGGTTGAACGCTGTCTAGATCATTCATATTAAGTGTTGAAGAAGTCATAACTTTGAACATACAACAGATTCGCTGAAAAATGACAGATTCGCTGGCTAGTTTCGCTAGAAGAACACAGTAGATTCGCTGGTAGATTCGCTGGTGACAGATTCGCTAGACAGTCAAACAGATTCGCTGACGAGCGAGCACAGATTCGCTGGCCTGATTTTGGCAGCAGTTTCGCTTGCACAGTCAGTCAAATAGATGAACTTTCGTTCGATGATATGCTAGATTCGCTGGCCACAACACAACCCAGACAAGACAAAATTTGAATTTAGATTCGCTGGAAGAACTGACAGATTCGCTGGAAGAACTAATAGATTCGCTGGTAGCTCAACCACTCTGAAATAGTACGGAAACAGCTCAAAAACCCTCAAAACTTGACCATTTGCCTTCAGGTTTGTTTTAAAAGCTTTATACGTCCAAATAACACAAAACCAGAGCAAAATACGACTCCAAAACACAACAAACAAGCTTCAAACAGAATCGAAAGAGTTTTGACCCAAAAACTTCAAAAATCAACACAAAAATCACTTGAATCAAACAATCAAGAGCACTAAGGCTCTGATACCATATTGTTGGTCCATAAAGATCGTGATTTCAGTGCTTTGTTGACTTGTTTAACCCAAATATGTCAAATACTTGTAGAACAAAGTGTAAAAGTCCAAATAACCCAAATACAAGATCCAACACACAATCAAGGTATATAAGCTACAATGATGAAAGATATAAGCTCCTAGCACCTCAATGGAACGATTACACAACACAAATCAGTAAGAAATCGTTTAAGTAAAAGATGTGCAAAAGTTCTATAAAGTTGTAGATAAGGTTACAATATATAGTGATGTTAGGTTCGCTGATAGATTCGCTCTAGCGAATCTATCCAGCGAACCAACACAGGTTCGCTGGGCACATAGGTTCGCCCAGTCGATACCTAAACCAAAAGACATGTTGGCCTGCGGGCGAATCTATAGATTCGCCCGTAGGTTCGCTAGAACTAATACAATTACAATACAAACAATTACATACAAAAGTAGCACCGACAAGCCGGTGGGTCCAACCTATACATAGTAGACTATCAATATCCCCACATAGATACCACATATATTCAACAATCATAGACATAACCCTAATCATATCATGTATAATCATTAGACGAGAGATAGAAAGAGACGGATTACTCTTGAGTTTTGTTTGTCTTTGAACTTGGTAATGGTTTGATCATAACCTCCTTATGAAATGTTCCTGCTTTCAAGATTTCCAGATACTTATCAAGATCATTGACACCATAAGCAGCAACATCTGACGCTTCCTTACAATCGGGCCACCTCCCGTCATTAGGGGTTGGGGTGACCAACCGAACTCCCATTTTCCTACTACCTTCCGAATACAACTTTGATATGATGTGAGTGAAGACGAAATCTTCATCACCAATCACCAAAACCACTTCTTCAACAAAATTAAGTTCTTGGAGGGTTTTGCTCTTCAAACTTTGAATCATCTATAGCTGTTCCAAATCTCTTTCTTTTCTCAAGAAACGATTTTCTTGTCATATTCATTCCAAGGATGTGCTTCCAATCTTTCTTTTTTATCATTCACCTCATCTTTCTTCATCTTATAGTTGTCAATTGTAGCTTGGAAGGATGAGGTGAAGGAGTGGAAGGATAAAAAAGAAACACTAGAGGCATATCCCTGGAATGAATAAGACAAGAAAATCGTTTCATAAGAAAAAAAAAAAGATTTGAAACAGCTAGAGATGATTCAAAGTTTGAAGAACAAAACCCTCCAAGAACTTGGTTTTGATCTTGAAGAAGTGGTGTTTGTGATTGGTGATGCAAATTTCTTTTTCACTTACATCATATCAAAGTTTTATTCGGAAGATGGTAGGAAAATGAAAGTTCGGTTGGTCACTCAACCCCTAATGACGGGAGGTGGTCCGATCGTAGGGAAGGGTCGGATGTTGTTGCTTATGGTGTAGATTATCTTGATTAGTATCTGGAAATTTTGAAAGCACGAATATTTCATACGGTGGTTATGGTCAAACTATTACCAAGTTCAAAGACAAACAAAACTCAAGAGTAATGTCTCTCACTTGTCTAATGATTATACATGATATGGTTATGACTACGATTGTTGAATATATGTGGTATCTACCTAAGGATATCACAAATTTCTTCAAAAGTTTTGAAAAAATAAGGAATTATTGACCTAGGATGGTCGGATCTACCTCGTAACGGATGCTAGCTAAAAACTTGAATTTGAATGATGAGGTCTTGAAAAATCTGGACAGGAACTAGGGCTTGCCCTTGTTAACAACGATGATGTAGATGTATTACCTGAAATGGGCTAAACGACTCATTCCCAACTAGTCCAAGAGAAAGGCCCATTAGAGAAGACTAGGATTCGATCCATACTATTTCGTTTTGAATAAGAAGATTGGTCAGTTTAAACTGGTTGTCCGAGAGGGAAGACTAGGATTCGACCTGAAGATTGATACATAATAATTAAAAAAGGTTATATAAACTCATCCGGTTTTTAATTAATTTTTCGAGTAACTTTGTAGAAATGTAACCAAATTTGTCAACCGTTCCAATTAAATACCTAGAACTTTATTTGTCTCTCTAAAGTCATTGAAGTTTCATTAAGTGTTCCAATTCTATGTACTAGTTTTACGATTATTTGAATTTTTTAAAATTGAGTTGGGCAAATGAAATATGTATAAACTTTAGATATTATTTGATAATTATTTTTATTTAATTTGACTTAAACTCAACAAATTTAGAACTTTTTTATTAAGTTGCAAATTCTTAGTCTTCAATTTTAGATCCCGATTCAAATTAATTGGAAAAAAGAGTCACTTTTTTATAATCACAAGTCATATATGTTTCATATGCCCAACTCAACTTTTAAAAATTCAAATATTTGTAAAAATATTACATATGATTTAAATACTTATGAAAATTCAGTGGCTTTAGAGAGAAAATTTTTTTTAAGGTATTTAATTGGAACAACGAGTAAACTTAGTTACATTTATGTGACATAATTTTTTGTTTTTATTTGATGATCTTAATTATATATGAATTAGACTGATTTTAGAACTATATTTGGTTGTTTGGCTTTTATTTCGGATCCTTACTATTTCGTGTTGAAGAAGTGAAAGATGAAGCATTTGATGACAAGTAAGCTCTAGCTAGCTTTATTTGGTTTTTTGTGTTAATTAACTTCTGCTATCTTATCATATAAACTCTAGTGATTTTGTTAGTCGTGTCGTTTAATATTTTAATTTCTAGATATATCTTATTGTTTATCCGACCACTCATATCACCAATATAGTTCACTTCGTCAAATTAGAGCTCACATATTTGTTTTTGGTTGCCCGAGTGAAACCTTCCCAGGATGGTCACCCATCCTGAAATTGTTGTCACCCGAGCACGCATAACTGGGAATTCTCCTCTAATCCACTATCATTAAGACATAAAACACGTATTTAAGGTCGGACATTACTTATAAATCTTATATCTCTCCTGCTCACGGCCATTGTGAAATTTGCCTAAGGTATTACCTTTTTTATGTTGGATTCATATATGAGTTGTTTGACTGAAGAGCAACAAGCTAAGAGACAAAAAGAGTGGAGAACTAGAGATCATTCAATGTTTTTTTCTTTTTTTTCTATCTTTAAACAATAATATATATTAATGTCATGTACGAAAGCTTTGCATTTATGTAACTCTTTGCTTCTTTTTATTGGAGTGCATAAAGTGCATGGCACTTTGCAATATTTTCTAATCTCAATCTCGTAATTTGTCCATATATGAGACTCTTTTCTGCTACACGGATCATTATTTTACGTGCCTTTTTTTCATTTAAGAAAAATATTAATAGTGTAAGTGAGAGTAAGAGCGTATATATGTGTGTTGTAAGACACCCCACATGTGCGCCTCTCATTCATTTTAATATGTTCTAACCTTTAATATATATATATATATATATATATATTATACTTAAGTAAATATTAATATTAGATATCAGATCGGGCCGTGCGATGCACTTAGACTCGTGTTTGTAAATTCGTCACATGTGTTGATAAAAAGTTTAATGTTTCGCACGTAACGGTGCAAAATCATGGTGCGGGACATATTAAAAAGGAGTGTATAACAAACGTAAGTGGCAAATATAAAACTAAGTCAAAACCGGTTGATCAATGCCAGAAATATGTCAAAGTCGTAAACACATTAAAATTTAGTTGAGGGACCAAAGGTATAAAATGTGATAATGTATAAAATCACAAATTACACACAGATGTAGCACTTGAACCTACACCCATCTAGTAACAACAGTAGACACGCTAAGTAGTTGTTCCACAAACTACTTTGTTGTTTAATCTCAAACAAAACGTATATGTCAACAAAAAAAAGTCTGAAGTTAAAAAAGAAAAATCCAAAGGACAATAGATGGGTGGTGGTTGGTCGGTGCCACCACAAAGCTTACCTATTATTATAAAATAAATATGAACTATAAATCTGAATTTAGAAAAAGGTTTATCCAAATTACTTATTAAAATAATAATGTATTGAACGAGTTAATTATTTTATTTAAAATAACTTAGAATTTGAATTATTTTCACATTAAAATTGCTTCTAATGACTACGTTCGCTAATTTTAGATTTTAATGCATATGATACAATATAATATAAAATTTAGGTTTTAGAAGTAAAGTGTCTTTTAAACACCAACTAGCATTTAAGACTTGGCATGCGTAATGCGGCCGTCGGGTCTTAGCTGATACGATTTTTACTTCGACACGTGTAGTGTGTTGCACAATCGAGTTTTACTTCATACGCACGTTCCTGTGTGTAACTTCATTATATGTGTTACGTCCGTGACAATAGCATTGTTAAGTATAGATAAAAACAGGATTATATATTCCGCACGTCACACGTAAAGTTATAAATAGAAATTAAAAGTTGAGTGAATTGCTTTTTGCGTCCCCGTGTTATGTTAATTTTAGCGATTTGCGTCCCTATGATTTCAAAACCGTAACCTGCCCCTTATTGTTTCATTGTTGTCTCCGTTTACGCTCAATACTAACTTCGTTAAATTCTTCCGTTAACTTTAAAGAAAAAGACATAAATACTCTTATTAATACCAAAAAGTTAAATATAAATAGCCCTTCAATTTGTTTATTTATTTGGGTTTATATATACCCAATAGAAATATCAACTCTAATTCATAATTGAGTAAATTACATTTTTTGGCCTTTATAATAAGCCAAATTACGGATCGTGGCCTTTATTTTAAATTTTTGCACTGGTTGACCTTTATATAAATTTTTCTCACGGTTTTGGGCCTTTAAGTTAACGAAAGTTAAGTTTTGCCGTTAAATCAATAGTATTTTGGTCATGGGTCATTTCTGTCAATATTAAAACTCTCTTTAATTGCTTAAAACAGAAAATGCTAAAAATATAAACTTAAGGGGCTGAAAATGTAAATAAAACAAAAACCCATCCCCTCCCCTCCCCCACCTTTTTCCGGCGTAAACAATTCCGGCAACGTCCGGCGGTGATATCTCCGGAGTGTTATGATATAATAATAATAAACCACCACTATTAGACCGTTTAAAAAAAATCGTTCAGCACCATCATGGCATCAACCACTGCCATCTCCGGCGACATCAACCACCACCATCTCCGGCGACATCAACCACCACCAAACACCTTTTCTTCTTCAACAACCTCTTTCTTCTTTCTTCTTCAACACCCGAGCACCACCACCGCACGGCTCCATCGCCGGCCGGCCACACACCTTCGAGCATCCATCTCCGACGAAAACTCATCTCATTTCTTTCTCATCTAATTTAAAATATAACTCCAACTCACAAACTTCTTTAACAGCTTCATCTCTGTTTCAATTTCTCGATTGCAGAGCTTGTAATTAACTGGCTCTACAATTCAATTGATGCTTTATTAATTGATTTAATTGTAGAAAAGTTGATTTTGATTCAATCGGCCACCCACCTAAAGGAGATTTTGTTTGTGGTGGTGATTAACTAATTATAGATTAGGTTTAGGGATTTGTTGGAAGTATGTGTGTATGGGTTTAGAGTTTCCAGATCTTGTAGATGATGGTGATAATAATACTACAGAAGACGAAAACCACCACGGTGGTGGTGGTGGTGGTGCGGTAGGCAAAAGACGAAAATCATAACACTGTTTGGATTTTGGTGGTGGTTGTTGGTGGATATGTAAGAGTAACACTCCAGAGATATCACCGCCGGACGTTGCCGGAATTGTTTACGCCGGAAAAAGGTGGGGGGAGGGGAGGGGATGGGTTTTTGTTTTATTTACATTTTTAGCCCCTTAAGTTTATATTTTTAGCATTTTCTGTTTTAAGCAATTAAAGAGAGTTTTAATATTGACAGAAATGACCCATGACCAAAAATCTATTGATTTAACGGCAAAACTTAACTTTCGTTAACTTAAAGGCCTAAAACCGTGGAAAAATTTATATAAAGGCCAACCAGTGCAAAAATTTAAAATAAAGGTCACGATCCGTAATTTGGCTTATTATAAAGGCCAAAAAATGTAATTTACTCTTCATAATTCCATAGTCCTTCAACCATCAATACCATCTCCTCCAACCACTACCGTCCTACAATAGTTTCTTATGCTTTATAATCAAATTCAACAGCAAATCAAACTCAATAATTTCACAGCATCATCTCCGGTCTATATGGAACATCATCTAAATCAAACTCATACCAAATCACAACCCAAACCACTCGCAACAAAGCTCAAACCAAGATCGGTACACAACTCTGAAGTTTCTACACACAACGTTAACCTTTACATCTCTTCCCACAAACGGTTCCTCCACACTCCACAGTTGTCGCGCCTACTTACACCCGAAATCACCAGATTCCCACCACTAATGAAGCCCTAATTCGACACCACCACCATTGTAGATCACTGGAATCCCAAAATTGGAGCACTCAAATCGTCTATTACACCTCAATTTTGATGTTAACATATTGGGTAGATCGGTGGTGGTGATTTGTGTTTGTGGTTGTGATTGTGGTTGTTTGATCAAATATTGATGGTGTCATAGTGGGTTGTCTGTGGCAGAAATGAGTGGGTGGTGGTGATGGTGATTGTGATGGCGACAAGGTTGGTGGCAGTGGTGGGCTAGAGATCATTCAATGTTTTTTTGTTATCATCATATATGATTCATAGATGAGGAGTTTGATTCATAGGTGAAGAGCAACAAGCTAGGAAGACAAGAGTGAACTAGAGATCATTCAATGTTTTTTGTTATTATCTTAAAACAATATATTAATCTCATGTACGAACCCTTTGTTTTAACTCTGCTTCTTTTACGTGCCTTGTTTTATTTAAGAAAATTATTGATAGAGTAAGGCTGTTTGTGTTGTAAAAGAACAAATTGATACATATCCTAACCCTATCATGATCCCTAACATGATCGTAGGCAGAAGTTGTCGCTATAGTTATTTCGATCGGCTATAGTTATTTCGATCATGCACGTTATAATGGTCGTGCACTTGTGCTATTAGATAATTCCACTATTATTTAACTAGTTTATAATGGTCGTAGAGATTCTATAAAATGCAGCCTTTCATAGGTCTTTGTACTCGTAAAGAACAACTCATGTTTTTAAGCAAAACGAAATCTATAAGATAGCTCCACTTGTAATTGACTATCAAGTGCCGAACACCACAACTCAACAGTCGTGCTAAACTGAATCCCGACTTTAATTCCAACACTAATGTAAACTGAAATATGTTATAACCCTGTTCAGAATCAACAATCTGTTTTGCTGTTTCTTCATGCGGATTTCACCTTTGCAGATGCTGAAGCAAGGTACGAAAGTGTTCGATGTCCCACAAACATCAACAACATCCCCAAAACTCCCAATGTTTTCAATGTGGTGAAAAGGTCAAGCTGCAGAAAGAAGAAATAAGCATCACGTTAGACCCAACACTTTGTTTTCAAGAGGACTTGTTTAAGGTGGCATGATGCTCATTTTTATACGTGGCCAACATTTTGCTTTTGTAATTTTATTTTTTTTAATAATGTTTAGGCTGTTGCAGGCATTTGAACACATGATATAATGTTTTTAGCTAGTTCTATGTATTCTACCGGTCTGACCCGTTTCCAAAAAAAAAGTACGAGTTAACCTGTTTTTTGTATCGATAAAAAACAAACCTTTAACCAGAAAAGCACATAGAGTAAGAGAACAGCTGCAATGCCACCATGAAATAGGATGGCGAATGTGGCTGGTACAGCTGAAGTAGGGAAGTTCTTCATGTTCACACCAAGACGTAACAGCTGTAAAGCAAGCGAGATGCACACAGTCAGTATTGATACACTTGTTCGACAAAAAAGGTTCTGGGTCAACTCAACCCGACCCATTTATCCACAAGCCAAAAATATTATTGTTATGACCTGATCCTGTTTAGAAACAGTACCCAACCCGTACATTTGTGCCATCTCAAATCACATGAAATTTATGCTGTGTATGGAAGCCATTTTCTCAATAGTTACGGATACAGATTAAGTAGGCAGGAAAAGGACTTACACCAGCCAAAAACGCCAGAAATGGAACAAAAACTAGACCCAAGAAAGCATAAGAGAGTTCTTGAGGAGGACGCTTCTCTTGAGGTCGAAATATGTGAGCTATCTCTGGCTTGGGCCCGTATCTCAAGTAGGGATCAATGGCTTGTGCAGGTGGGCGGGCTGCCTTTTCAGGTGCATCGGGTAGATCCAACTCAATATGGCCAAGAGATTGTAGGAAAGAGTTCTCCTGAAAACAGAATTCAGCTTAATTAACGACCGACTCCAAGAGTCAAAGTGTCAGAATATACTACATGAGTTAAGCATTTACCATGGCTGCATCACCCACTGTCAACTCCATGTTATATTTCCCGGAGAGATAAAAGAAGCTTTCAACGAGTCCCAAAAAATCCTGCAACAGGTAATACAGAGTATAGGGTAAAAATTATGTCCAACATATTACAAAGAATTGTCTCTGTAAGATGGTTATAGGGGTAGGCAGTTTCGACCCATTTACATATATCGATTTGGCTTGTGCTCCATCTTTAACGGGACAAATGGATTAAGCTAAAAGATTTAGCAAGAAAGAAAATAGGTCACATGGGTCGATTGGGTTGAAAGTCATTTAAAATGTAACTAAATGCAAATAAAGTGACTTTTAATTATAAATACAGAATATTGTTTCAATGTAGTGACTTTTCATGAAAATAAAGTGACTTAAAATATGCTTGTGAATCGCTCCAACCCGACTCAACCCATTGCAACACAAACTACAGTAAAGTTTTTTTTTAGTTAAAGGTGACGGTACCAGGTAAATTAACACAAACTAAAGTTTTATCCGCTTTGACATGTTACTCAACCTGCCTAAACTAATGTTTTTGTTTGTTAAAGGGGACAGTACCCCGGTAAATTAACACAAACTAAAGTTTTATCCGCTTTGAAATGTTACTCAACCCGCCTGACCCACTCACCACTAGATGTTACACATGCCTCTTTGTAGATGATTAAAAAAAATTATAAATATAGGAATGGAGAAAAAAATGACCAGGGTGATCTCAAACCGCTTGCCAGAATTCCCCACAACATAAACATGCTCAACTCCAGATTCATGTCTCAATTTCAATAATGCCTGTAAGTAGACAACACATGGATTAATTAAGCAAAAATAAAACAACCCAAGATACAAAGGAGTGACCCGGGAACTGGTCAGAGACCTGGTGAGGCTTGAATGGGTTTTGAAGTGGGGTTGTCAACTGAAAGGATAAGCGAAGCTTTTGAAGATGGTTTGCAGTTAAGGACACGTCATTCTTTCCAGGTAAAGCAAGCCTGATTAATTAAATAATCAAAATTGCATATATAAATGTTAGCTCCCCTTCAGAAAATCATACAAACACTGAATTTTCAGTTAAGAACAGCAAGGTATCGGTGATGCACACTGTTAAACCTACTTGATTCTAACCAAACCATGCCCTTTGACTAAAAAAATACACAGATAAAGTTCCATTTTTATAGTCTGATACTGAAAAGACGAATCTTATTGTAAAGATAAAGGTTGATTTGGGCTATGTTTTATCTCCAAGGCGTTATAGTTTATAAAATTAGCTTAAAGGGGTCACAAACTGGTAGAAAGTCAACCGAAGCATTCTCTAACTGCATATAACTGCCTAGATCATTTTATGAAAAAAAAAAAAAATACGACTTTTCTACAGCATTTTAGGCAGGACAAAGTGATTCAGGTCAACTTGACTTGCACCCAAAATATTTGATAAATTAAATGAGTATTGAATAATATGATCCTTGTAAATCATTTTGGGCACACTAATTATTAGGGCTGCCAACAAGCCGAGCCGAGCTGACCTTGGCTCGGGCTCGGCTCGTTTAAAATTGAGCCGAGCTAGTTTATCTTAACAAGCTCAAAATATGGGCTCAAGCTCTTTTCAAGGGCCCACTTGTTTAATTATAAAAAAAATATACTTTTATTTTTTACACATATTGACATATAGAAAAAAAATAACATACTTTTTGTATTTATTTATCTAAATGTGTGAAAATAATGATACGAGATTCGTATTTCAAGAGCCATGGTCACTAATTTATGTATTAATACTTAGTTTTTTCGTTATAATATGTGAAAATGACAATATGTTTATAGTTTATTTAAATAAAATGCCATAATTGAGGCTTTAATTTAAACGAGCCAGCAAGCCGGCTCACGAGCTGACCTTGGCTCGGGCTCGTCTCGTTTAAAGTCGAGCCGAGCCGAGCTAGTTTTAAATCGAGCTTATTTCAAGCTATTATCAAGCAGGACATGAGTTTTTGAACCTATTAAAAAAAGTGGTTCAGTCTTTGTAAATCATTTTGGGCACATGAATTATTTATTTTAAAAAATGGACAAAAAAGTGGTTCAGGTCAACCTAGCTTGTACCAAAATATTACCCATTCTGGCCTGAACCCACTTTTATACATTATCTGAGCCAACTATTTTTTCACTTCTATGGCTCAATGGGAACATAAGCAAGGCTACAATTAGAAATAGTTTCAGGAACAAGGTAAAAATAAAAGTAGCATACTTTTGTTCAGTCTCTACGGTATCACTCTCAAGTACTTCGACTTTCGCATTTTCCACTTTGACAGCTCCTGTGACATATATGGGTACCTTTGTCCGTCCACCAGTTACATATATTTTTTTATGTTCTGGGTCTGAAAGAAAAATCTGAACAGCAAAAAATACAATTGAAGGTGAGAAGTAATTTGTTACAAAAATTAGAACAAGTTACAAAAAACAGTTTGTTGCACAATATTAAGTACCTCAAAAGCAAAAACATACTCCCCAACATCAACACCTACTGGCAAAGTATCCAGGATATGGACTGCTTCTTTAGGGTCAAACCTGAGCTCCTAAAAATGGAAAAGTGACAAATATCCAATTAGCAAATATCAGAGCTAACTCCATGCATATAGACTCATAAATGCAACATTAGTAAAAGCAAAGATTTAGAGTAATAACAGCTACATGGTGCGCATTAGTGCACCTGATTAATGATTGAAGCATCCTTCGATCCGGATCTGAAAACTTGCATAAGTTTAACTGATAAAGAAGGTCCAGTAGAACCCAGCACCGTGGTCACTTTAACCTGTAAGCAAAGCAGAATATTGTGAATCTACCCCTAAAAAAGAACAAAATTAAACAATTTTAAAAACATGAAATAGCTAAATCAGCACACCTGAAGTTTGTCTTGGCTGGTAATTGAAAGAACACTAGCCGGAAGTGATAAGATGAGAGGAACCAATACCCTGCACCAAAAATTTGTTGTGGGTTGTTAGAAGTAGGTGTACAAAATAAAACCATAATGCTTCGATCTTTTTAACATCCAGTAAAACTAACATGTATTTGTATTCAAGTAAAAGTCAAAATTTCAATATGCTTATTTTTTAACATCCGTTTATTTCAATTCATTTACTCAAGTAAAAGTCACAATTACAATGATCAAGTCAGATTCTATAGCATCTAAAAGGTCAAATGGTTAAAATAACAAAACAAAGGTAAGGAGTCAAGTTTTTTTTTTGAACGGCGAGAAAGGAGTCAAGTGTGTCGGGCTCCTCCTTATTCCACATATTTATATTATTATTATTAAAAACAATACAGATTTCTATATTTTACATACTCATTATTATTTATTACAAAAATTGGACAAAAGTGTTTCTGGTTATACGAACGTTATTTGAACAGTACCCAACCCATCCAGCCCACCCATTCTACCAAGTGTACAACGATCACAAAATCACGTGCCTGTTTTGATCAAAACAAGCTAAAGCATCAATTTGGTAATATAAATCTTTCCCAGTGCCAGGAATTCCAATGCCAAGGAAAAATCTTGCCAGACCCAAAATCTTATCCCCCGGTATCTGCAATCAAACAAAGGGATTAAAAAGTATTGTTAAAAATGACTGTAGAAAAGAAACAGGCATGTAGCAAAATAATAAGTTATTGTCACACATTTATATTTCCAAAAGCAGAAGCCAAACTTGTCAGTCCACGAACAACTGATGAGGTAGCAGAAACAGCACCTTGATATCCACTTGCATCAACAAACTGATCATCAAAGTAATAGGCCCCATCATCTACAAAAATGTACAGAAATATAGAGTTAACAAGAATGGGGATCATCTATACATGAATTAACTTGAAGAATTGTACTGCAGGGAATTATTCCACTTAATCATCTATTATGGCATCTTCCGTGCTAGAAGTTGCAAAAAGTTTTCCTTATTTTATATAGATGAATAAAAGATTGTAGAATATAGAGATCTAAAGTAATAGGAATAATTTTCATTTAAATGATGAGTTGGGAGAAACAAGTGAAATTCTATAGTATTACAGAACAATTCCAATATCATATTGAATATGAAAGTTTCTTAAATGAGCAGACCATAATGCATGTACTAACCATATTTTTTAATATTGTCAAATTGCTTCACAACATCCTTTTTCAGTGCTTCAATCTGCAAAAGTATATAAATTTATGATAACAAGACCAAAATAAGAGAATTTCAATAATCACTAATATGATCACTCAACAAGTCTAAGCAAAAGCCACAAGCAATTTAAAATTGCCAGATATTTCAGATATTCAACTTAGTAAGTCTTTAGCCAACCTGCCCGAACTCTTCCACTTACAAGTGCAAACGATAAGGCATAAAACTACCATGGGACTGTCAAGTGTCAACATATAGTCTTGAGTATGGGATACTAACAGATATAATCTAAAAACTTTCCGTAATGATAAAGCAACCATATCTACTTAAAATCAACCAGACCAAAAACTAGAAGCATCATATGCTACACATGACAACTTGGAGTTGCCAACATTTTCTTATAGAAATAAGTAGAGCATTCATACTTCGTACTTCATATACCTTTTAGTGCCACTACATTTGTGGACAATAATAGCCTTGGTATTAATTATCACAAGCCAAAATATGCAATTAAATTACCAGATTGCCATCAATGTCAGAAGACTTCAAAGTAATAATTCCAGAAAGTGTTTCAAGTGCTCTTCCTGAGTAAAAAAAACATATTAATCACTGTCGTATATAAAACAACACTCTAGGGACTAACCGCAAGTGGCTAACCAGACTCTGGCAGCGAAAAAAATGAAATCCAACCTATCTGATAAAACTAGGTGTCATAAGCGTCATAATATACCAGTCTGACCAAGTGAAAAAATCTTACCTGCCGCATAAATACTTGACTCAGGATTGTTAGAGCTGTAACGCCACTTTCCATCACTTTGGCTGAGATCCTAACAAGTAACAAGACCATGTGATGTCAACCTACTTTCAGATATATAAGGAACAAAAAGGTGCTTTTAGAAGAATAAAGGGAAGTGTTAGATGGGTTTGAAAGAGAAAGAATGCTCTAGAAATTTCTATACCACCTAATATAGGAAACCAACCTTTACAGATCGAAAAACTCCATCAGCATTCTCAAGAAGCACATCAACTTCAGAAGCCTGACCCTGCATCAAAAATTAATATGAAAGTACGAAACTGTGACACAAAAAAGTGAGCGCCGGGAGGAGTGGGGGGAGAAGAGGATCTTTATACGCAATTACCAAAAAGGTAATTGATAACAAAGACTCCTTAAGTATTTTTCCAGCAGATGTTTGACATCAATACATGAGGAGGTATTTTCCACCAATGGTCAGATGCAAAAATGAGAAGCAAGATCTTGATTTTATTCCAAGACTACATACCTTGATTAGTACTAAACCTCCAATCGAATAATAGAAATCTAGAAGCGTCTTTGCATCTTTGATAGAGTCTTTAAACCTTGATGCAACACCCTACAGGTGTAAAAAGTTAGTCTTGGCATTTACAACTGTAACTCTGAACATCAATGGGTGCATGACTAGGTGTACCACTAGAGCTTCTTCACTGATCTTGCATTTTAATACTGAACTGACTCGTAGTGCATGGTACAAATCTTTTGAGTTTGGTGATGCGGAAGAAAGAGCATCCACAACAGATTTACAAGTGGAATCCTTTAGCTCAGGCTTTATTTCTATTCCAAGGACCTCAAATGTCCTTAAAGCTTCAGATGCTTCTTCCAGACTGAAGCAGAGAAAACCTAGTCAGATGTCTAAGTGATATATCAAGTATCAAAAACTAAGTTTCCAGAATGTACGCACGTAGACCTCAACAATGACATAGAAAATTATATGAAAAAAAAACAGATTAGGTATAACATGCCGCCCCTTAAATGATTCCCACTTAATTGATGAAAATGAAATGGACCCTCAAATAGAAACCAAACTAGGCACTTGCTGTTATAGTATAACCTTCAGTGTACTTAACTAGATGACACAGTACATGCTCTGAGAAATCAAATACGGTGCAACTTCCCATTATATAAAATTTAGTATAGACCCGGTTAAAGACGCAAAAGGCCATGAGAGCCAATGAGAGGGTTTGTTTTAAAGGAAGAATACTTTATCAAACACTACCAATTGCATGTTTGCATGATAGATAGAAAACCATAAAAAGGGGAGATATTGCAGGAGACATTTTACTCAATTACATAATGAAAGGCAAAAACAAGCAATGCATCAACCAACTACTCTAACATGTGACACCACATTAACTCCTACCACCATACCAATACATACCAAAATACGCAAAACAAGCAAACAAGGAAAGAAGAAAACCGCAAACTAAATAGTCAACACAATCAATTCATAAAAATCATCAATGAAACCAAACCAAACCAAAACACTATCAAGTTTATACATAATACATTAATACATTGCCACTACATTCACTTCAACACAACAAATTATTCATCGAAACTTAAAATCATAAAAACTGAACAAACTGTGCGTTTGTATGTGTTATGTACAACTGTGCAAGTGATTTTACAGCCACTAACATTCAATCGATAATCAAGTCAGCAATTCAATTGATAAGAAGGTTTGATAAGGGTTTAGGTGACCTAGAAAACGACGCATCGGAAATGGAAAACAACTCCAACGCTGCAGACCGGTGAGCTTCAGAGATCGGAGTGAATATTGCAGCAGCATCACAGATCGATGCTACTGTTAGTAACAAAAGTGCAAATCCTAAGTTCATCGTCATTGCCTGTAAAAAAACAACAAGTTAGAAGAGAATTGAGCGAATGATGAAATGAATAGTATAATTGAAGAGATTGAAATTGCGATTGTAGCGAGATCGTACGAATTTGATCGCCGGTGAAGTTACGAGTTGAATGTGGGAGCTTCAGTCTTCCTCTATGGGTTTTAACACGAAAGAAAGACCCTGCAATTTCCAATTCTACCCCTTGCCTTCAAATTGCTTGAAGCCAAGTTGACCTTGTTTGATATCTAACACATGTGTCGTGTCGTGCGACGGACCTTTGTTGTTGGTACATGACTAAGTGTTTGTGTATTGCATCCGGTGAGAACTTGCAATAGATGGTGAGCTTCAGAGATCGGAGTGAATATTGTTGATGGTGACTAATTTTTGTGGTTACTAAACCCTACATAAAAACATGTTTGTGGTTACTAAATAACTTTGTGTTCCTACTTAGTAACCACAAACATGAATAATTCAACCAAAACTAAAATGAAACCGTTCCTTTTAGTTCCATTCGAAAAAACCAAGTCATTACTGAACTCCACAGTACCCACCACACGGTTAGAACAACACCATGAATAATCTTGTTTTTTTATTTGTCACCGACAACAAATCAACCAAACTCAATATACCATTAGAAGAAACATCCAGGGCTGGAGGGAGATCTAGTCATCTCACGATTACCATCCATGTTCTAGCCGCAACCTGACAAAAGCCAAGCAAACGATCTAGTGAGTCTTCTTTCTCGTGTATATCAAACACAACACTGAAGGAACGTCTATTTCATGACTAACCAAATTTGGCCTTGTAGGAAGGTGGTTTCAGGAGATCCTCGAAGCAAGAATGTTTACCTTAATATACACATACCAGTTCCATCTAGTTTCATTAACTCCTACGAGTAAAACCCTATTATTGATATGTTTATGAATAGAACTAACCTTGAATGTGTAGGACACATCAAAATCCCAAACCAACCTATCATCATTACTAAAGAAAGTGAAATAAGAGAGTTCTTGGATCATTAAATCTAAACTGTAATGTTTCCATACCATATCCAATACCGCATCTTCAAGTCTAACTCCAACTATTTTAAGGGGTTATTTAGTAATTTTTGAATGGTTAAGTGCTGAATGGTAAAAAAGTCTGGATCGTTAAGTGCTAAATGGTTAAGAGAACTTGTTTGGTTGGACATTAATGATATTTTTTTTTTAATTTTACCTTGTCCCAAGTTAGAGTGGAGACAAAAACATGATTGTTTATATATGAAATCCTTCATGATATGTTAAGTTCTTATGTTATATGTTTTACTCTACCATCTACCCGAACGCAGGGGGTGCATTCTTTCTCCGATGCGGCGTCCGCACGATCTACGGACACGAATTCAGCTCCAAAAACCCGAGTTCGTACGAAGACAGTTTTTGAGTCACGAACCTCTGACCAATTTAGAGGTCCCTCTTACTGATTCAGAGGTTGCTTCATAATTCATTCAGCGCTGCAGCTAAACAACATAGAACCTCCGACCGATTTAGAGGTCATTCAGTTTAGATGTTATTCAGAGCCAAACAAAAACCCTAAGTCCATAATGAGGCTATAAGAGTACTTTTATCTATCTTTAATTGAAACAACTGAGAGAACCTTTCATTCAAAAGCGAATCCCTTATCCATGGATCTAAATGAACCGAACTAATAAAATTTTATTCCATCGTCCTTGCTAATTTAAAACTGACTTATAAAACACCTTACCTTCCTCTATCCTTCATCCCCGGCCATTTATATTCCTGTTTTGCTTTCTCTTTCCTAACTTCCTCTCTTTCCCATCCATGCAGGAATTAGATGCGTCTAGACTCTAGAGATGCTCTTAGTAAATTAAAAAGTAAAAGCGTGTTAAGTATATTATAAATAGATATATAAGACCGGGTCACGCGGTGCCTAGGGTCTTGCGTATGTGATTTCGTTAGACACACTGATAAAATAAGTTTTATGTCTCATAAGTTATAATGTAAAGTTGCAATACGTCACATATTAAAAGACGAAGATTTATCCAAACATATATGTCAAGATGATAACTAAGTCAAAGCAATGAGTTAAAGCCATAAATATTTCAAAGCTTAGTATGAGGGTCAAAGGTGTTATCTGCTAAGTCATCATGAATCAAAATAATAATAGGTTAAAATCAATGAGTCAAAGTTATAAATATGTTAAACTTAAGTTTGAGGCCAAATGTGTAATTTGATCAAAGTTGAGACATCAAACTAAGAGTGTCCATCAACACTCTTAACTAATAGTGTATAGAATACTATTACTAAGCGGAACCTATACCATCGATCATGCTTCGATGACCAGGTTTTGAGCACTTACACAACATGAGATAAAGATAACAATTCAAACTCATATCTGGAAACAGTTCAACGCATGAACCACATTAACTACTGCAAAATTCCAGAGTGATGCTATATCACATAACCCGTTAATGGATCCGTTAATACTATTTTTTTAGTTATGTTACATACAAGTATATAAATAATTGTATAAAAATAATATATTTAATTGTATAAAAATAATAAATTTCACGTTGGTACGTACGAAAGACAGAAAGTTAAAAAAGAGAAGTGAAAAAAGACGAAAGAAAAAGCAAAAAAATTGACGCTTGCTTTTTCTTCTTCAAATCATCCTCCCCACGTATCAATCTTTCTTTTTTCACCCATTCTTCTTCTTTTTCACGTTTCTTCAATCTTTACACATAAACATCCATTTTATTCTTATAAAAATCACTCAATTCACAATCTTTTTTCTCTCTCATCTCATTTTGTTCTTCATATCACAAATCAATCATATTGTTCCTCACAAAAATCTTGTCTTTTTCCCCTTATTTGATTCCTCAATCCTCATTCATTCAACACCCCTGCAACAAAAAGACAACAAATTTCTTGATTATTGTTATTGAATTCAAGAGGGTATTGAAGAATTGGGTTTAAAGATTGATAATTTTATAGTGTTTGTCAAATTCAAGAAAATCAAGATTAGGGTTTGGTGATATTATTGTTTCTTGAATTGGGAATTTTGAGTTTTGGTTGATGGGTTGACTAATTTTGATGACATTGATAAATGGGGTTTGGTTATTGGAGGCGTTAATTAAGGTGTAATTAGGTGGTTAAAGATCTAAGTTAGGATTGAAGAAACAATTATGGATCATGTTGTTAGTGGGAAGTTTAAGCTTGGAAGGAAAATTGGGAGTGGGTCATTTGGTGAACTTTATTTAGGTATAATCTTGATTTTGGGAATTCAATTTGCAGTGTAAATGAGATATGTGGATTTATGTTGATGATATTTTTGTTTGATGATATTGCAGGTGTCAATATTCAAAGTGGTGAAGAAGTAGCTATTAAACTGGTATTGATGAGTTACATTCTTAGTTACCCATGAGTTTTTCTTGTTGCAAAAAAGAAATCAATATTATTGAGGAAATGCAAAAAAGAAAGATACACAATTTCCTAAAATTAGTGATTTTGGATTAGAAGCGTGAAGTGCAGTTGCGCATGTGATATCATTGTATTACATACGAGTGATCGTTTTGATTTTGTGATAGTTGTTAGTATTAGAAGTCATAAATGGAGTAATAACAGTGTTGATATGAAACTATCTTTTATTTTTACGGTGGTCATATTATGACCTTATGTCTAGATGTACCATTTACCAATAAGTTAAGCCACTTCAGTTTTATATTTTTGAAGATATAGTTATGCATATTGCACATAGATTTGCAGAATTTTAAAATTTTTACTTACTAAAGCTTAAAAATGAACAATGCCATTCATATGTTCATACATGAAACATCTTCATGATGCATATTTTTATGTTTGTAAGCATCATTATCTACTAGAGGCATTTACAATTATTATTTCATCGCACAGGAACCGGTGAAGACAAGACATCCTCAACTTCATTATGAATCTAGAGTATACAGGCTTCTCCAAGGAGGAAGTGAGTTTCTCTTGTAGCTTTGGTTTTGCCATTTATCTCAATAATCATTTTTCTAAAAGCCACTTCTTTCATTTGAACCTAGATTATTTCAAACTTATATAAATAGATTATAAAGATCATAATTACCTTTTGCCAAAAGTTTCAAACCGATTAAGAGGAGTGGTCAAAAGGCGGGCTGGGTTATGGGTCAATACGAGTAGCTTTTCTGCTTTTTAGTTTCAGTCGAAACGGTGTTGATTGCGTTGGGTTGACCAGAAACATCTTCTTGTCGTATGTTTTGGATAAAATTATTTAGGAAGCCGTATTATGCATGCATTATAAATTTATAATTCACTCTGTCAACCTTCAAGGCACTTTTTTGTAGTTTGTTTTTTTACCCATATTAAACATAAAAACATAACCCAAATCAACCATTTAATGGTACAAAACCTGTAATTACCATCATTACTTATTACGGTGACTTGAGGACACAATAACACAACCCGCATCCAAACACCCGCTATCTATTCATATGAGTTTAATGAGGTGTTACATATTACTCAACTAGTCAACCCTTGCCAATTAATCTAATCGTTTGTTTATTGAAGCCGGGATACCAAATCTTAAGTGGTTTGGAGTCGAGGGAGAATACAATATCATGGTCATTGATCTTCTTGGACCAAGCCTCGAAGATCTTTTCAATTACTGCAGCAGAAAATTCTCATTGAAAACGGTTCTAATGCTCGCAGATCAGTTAGTAAGTGTTTATAACCACTCATCTTTAAAATATGAAATGTGTTAAATTTATATGTTACTTTTTTAAATGTGTGTATGATGTTACAGTTAAACAGAGTTGAGTACATGCATGCAAGGGGGTTTCTTCACCGTGACTTGAAGCCTGACAATTTTCTTATGGGTCTCGGTCGCAAGGCTAATCAGGTAATTTTATGAAATTCTAATGCTTTATTTTTATTTTTGGTGCTTGCTAATTGTATTTTTGTTTCTATTTTGTTCTTTTGACAGGTGTACGCGATTGATTTTGGGCTCGCAAAGAAGTATAGGGATCTTCAAACCCATAAACACATACCGTATAGGTAACTTCTATTTTCTCAAGGTTCTGTCTTTCACATGGTAGTTTCTTTTTACCAAAAAATATTACAACTTTGACTTGGTACATATTTTAGAGGTGGCGAAATGGGCGGGTCACGAGGGTTGGGCAACATGTCAAAAAGTGGTAACTTTTTATGGTGCATCATAACTCAAACAGAAAAAGTGTTGCTATCATGAACTCATATGAATATTCTGTCAGGGAAAACAAGAATCTCACAGGCACGGCTCGCTATGCTAGCGTCAACACACACCTTGGAGTCGGTACGTGGTTTTATTACTTTCAATACTTCGAGTATTTTATAAAAATGTGTTGTTTATGCTTTTATGCCGTATGAAATCCCGTCTTTTTTCTCAATGTACAGAACAAAGTAGGCGGGATGATCTTGAATCGCTTGGTTATGTTCTTATGTATTTTATTAGAGGAAGGTGGGCAGAGGCATCTTATTTTGTCACTTTTTTAATCTTATTTTTATTTTAGTTTTCTCGATCTAATTCGGTACACGCTTTTTTATTAGCCTTCCGTGGCAGGGACTGAAAGCAGGAAACAAGAAACAGAAATATGACAGGATTAGTGAAAAGAAAATGATGACTACGATAGAGGTATTGTGGATGTATATACATATATGTATGTAAGTGGTATTTGGATATGTGTTTTGAGTTTCGTACCAGCTGCAATAGAACTAACTGATTATCAAACGTAACGTTCTAATCCCATCTCACTAGACTTGTATCTTTTCTTGACAAGTATGTTCATTTTGGTCATTTTATCTATATATTTTAACTGATTATTTTTTCACAGGTACTATGTAAATCATACCCGTCGGAGTTCACATCATACTTTCATTATTGCCGATCATTAAGATTCGAAGATACACCGAACTATTCCTACTTGAAGAGGCTGTTTCGTGACTTATTTATTCGTGAAGGTGCTCTTTTTAGTTTTTATATGCTTATTTGTTTATAAATTTATTTATTTATCCATCACTGATCGCTAGTTTACTCTATGCGTTCATATTTCAGGCTATCAGTTTGACTACGTATTTGATTGGACTGTATTGAAATATCCTCAAATAAGTGCCGGCTCTAGAATACGGGTTCGTGCCACGTCTATACTTTATGATTCTGTATGTATTAATGTCACTCTTGGATACCGACTATCGTATAACCATTTCTCTGTTTTTGCAGCATATTAGTGGTAATGCTGAGTTAAATGCTGGAACATCGGCTGAAAAGCCAGGAAGAGTTTCAGGTATTTGCTTATAAATATAGTTTCAAATCATCGGTATATACATACCGGCATACGCATATACATATATAAACGCGCCGTGTGGTGTTAAATAGTTGGACAGGATCCGCGTGCATTAGAAGCACTTTCAAGAAGAAATCCGAGAACCAGTGGGCGTTATGAGCATGCAAGACACCGGACTTCTGAAGATCTACCTTTATCAAAGGATGTGGTAATGTTATAATTTAGAGCCTGCAAAAAAAGCGGGTCGGGCGGGTTGGGTAACAGATATAAAAAAATTGTTGAGGTGGTTTTGCGAGCTGAAAAAAAAAAAAAGATTGTTGGTTTTTAATTGGTTTTTAATCTCGGATCAACCCCTTCATGAATAACTGAGTTGAAAATGTCACCTTTCATGATATATTTACTATATGATAATCTTGTTTACAGCAAATCAATTCTGAAAAGATCAGAATGACTCGAAACGGGAGCTCGTCTAAGTACGCAGGTCTCCCGGGAACCCGACCCAGCTCATCAGCTGAAGCTACAGAAGGCCAGTCAAGCCGAATCAGCTCGGGCATTGGGGCCCGTGCATCTACGACCCAAAGAGCACACCTTGGTTTTGAGCCCAAACCATCAGGGTTTACGCGTTCTGCTAAGGGTGGCCGAGATGACCCGCTCCGAAGCTTTGAGTATCTCCAAATCAGAAAGTAACGGTAAAAGATTACTGGTTCTTTCATATTTTTCACAGATTTGGGTTGTTGCACATGATTTGTCTACTTGTTATGACTATAAATACTCTTTGTACCGTTCGTTATATTTGAATATGATGGCGATTATGTCCTCGATTTTCAGTGTTTTGAATGGCGATTTTTACAAGAATCATTTTGTGTTGTGAATTTTGGTTGTTTTCATATGAGCTAAAAAGAAACGCTGACATTATGAATATTGGTATGGGTGTGAATTTTAAAGTATCAACTCACAATATCACAATGACTAGATTATGATATTCGTATGTATTATGTTACGTGACATTTACATGCATTATGATTCTCGTTGGTGACAAGCTTATTGAGTAAAATAAATTTTGAATAATAAAAAACATAAGGGTGAAGGGAGTGTATACAGTCGTACGGGTATGGGGGGTATGGGGTTCAGGTAGTGCCTACTCGAGTGCTCGCACGACAACACCATCGTCGGGTCCGCAAGCATGAAAACCTGCATCACACATTCTCTTTTTTGAACGTTGAAATGCCGTTGAACTGTGCTCCCTTAACCAAACGATTGCTGAGATTTTCGGTCACCGGACCGGAATTGTAGGAGTGGCCGGAGGCGACTTGCAGGGAAATGCAATGAAGAACATGCGTATAGGGTGTTTTACCGAAGTAAGTTCGTGAACACATCGTAAATGAGTTGACTCTGTGGGATCCTCGCTAATAAAAAGTAACAATGAAGATCAAGGCGGAACTAGTTGAGTCTAAATACTTGATATTCGATAATAGTATAAGATATGAAAATTTAAAACCAATAATAATCTCAGCTCATAATACGGTAACACGCCCTAGACGTGCACAAACCGGGTTTTATAAAAACCAGGTCCGGTTTTGGTCAAAAAAGTCAATAACTTGGTAGGGTCGGGTCTAGTTCCGGGTATGATCGGGTATTTTACTGGCTTAACCGGGTTTTTTTGGTTCCGGATCGGGTTTGGGTTTTGACTGTGTTTAGGTGGAACCGGTTCCGGGTCCGGTTCCACTTTCTTGAAGGAACTCCATGGTACCCGATGGTTCGAGTACACCGGGTCGGTTCTGAAACCGTTTTATTTTTTATTTTTTATTTATTTATGCCTAACACGCCCCGGACCCGGTACGGTACCTAAGCATTAGGCTGGGCTTGTTAAGCGACATAACAACAGGCCCAATCAATAGCCCTAACCACCAATAAAAAACCCTAACTTTCATCGTCTTCAATCTCCACCGCCTCAATTCACCTCATCGATCTGCAACCGTTCGCTTGAAAAAATGGTAGAACGTAACCCTAACTTGCGTCTGTATGCGTCTGTTTGTTTAATTAAATGTTAACAAATGTGCATTTAATTTGATTTTTGTAGCCGTTCAAGAGGTACGTTGAGATCGGAAGAATTGCTCTCGTTAACTACGGAAAGGATTATGGAAAGCTCGTTGTGATCGTCGATGTCATCGATCAAAACAGAGTATGTTCTTTGTTCTTCAGAACATTTTAAGTCTAGCGCATGTTTTTATATTTATTGTGATAATTGGAAGTTATTATGTGCTTTGTTTTGATATTCATTTATGATTGAATAAAAACTGGTATGCAGTATGCTTGTGTTGATCTTGAAAGAAACAGGATACACGGAAATGCTTGTCTTTTTAGCTCATTTTAATCTTTTGTTTTTTTATAACAGTTTGTTTGCATTAAAGTTCATTACTTGCATCCATACTCCAAATTTTACAAAGTAAAAAATGTTATTAAAGGTTAAATCCCTAGTTCTAAGTTTCAAATTTACTTGTTTTGCCTGTTTTTGGTAGTTCAGTTGACTTTAACAGGTTATGGGCACTCATAACATAATTATGGAGTGTTTTGAATGTTTTGGTAACACTGAATATGATCAAGGCATCATAATTGTATCAAAACACATATCGATGCATGATACAGCCCCATATGTTGCATTATTTACCTGTATTAGGGGCTATTTAAGTTCAAGGTTAATAGCTTACATAATTTTGCATTAATTTATATATTCTGTAAACACTCTTTCATAAAAATTTGTTCAATTATAGTTTGAGGTTATTGTTGAATTGTGTTCATTGTTTTCTAGCTTTGTTGTTGTTTAAATATATAGGTTTTGATTTTTGATCTTCGGATTTGCAGGCTCTTGTTGATTCTCCTGACATGGTGAGAGGCCAAATGAACTTCAAGAGGCTAACACTTACAGACATCAAAATCGACATCAATAGAGTTCCAAACAAGAAAACTCTTATCGCTGCAATGGAGGCTGCTGGTATGTACATATTAGTGAAATGACAATGGTTAGGGTATGCTATTTGCTGGTTTGATCACCATGTTTTTAACTGTTTGCAGACGTGAAGAACAAGTGGGAAAAAAGCTCATGGGGAAGAAAACTCATTGTTCAAAAGAAGAGAGCCTCACTTAACGATTTCGATAGGTTCAAGATTATGCTGGCAAAGATAAAGGTCAGGACCACTCTAATCTTTTACAAGAATTTAGATTATTTAGTTTAAGGCAAATCTCTTGTCGGATATTGAGAAGTTGAAGTGGTGAAATTAGGTGTTAAGACGTGATTGGGTTAAAATGATCAAATCATGCTGTTTGATCTTCAAATTTTTTTCCACCAGTTAAGCTGTTCAAAAGAAGGCTTACTGCTTTGATTCGCACTACAAAACGCATACTCATACAATCTTGAACTTAAAAACTCAGTCTCAGATGCGAAAACTGTATTCAAAGTTAATCTACATCAACTTAGACATGTTTGAGCAGTTGACCTTTTTAACAATTTTAATTGTTAGCTGTTTTGTTGTTATTTTTCTCATTAGGTTTTTGGCTATAAAGCTTGACCCAAACATTTGTCTGCAAGGCTGTTTACTAAGTAATTTAGTCTCAATAGTGTTTGTTTTTTGAACTTGCAGAAGGCGGGAGTCGTTAGGCAAGAGCTAGCCAAGCTAAAGAAAGAGACTGCTTGATTTGCATGACTATTGAGATTTTGGTGCAGCTATCTAAATTGTTGTTGATTAGACATATCATTGTTGGCTTTTATAACTTAATGCCTGACCTTTATTCATGTTTGTTGATTTTATCTTGTGTTTTACAAGCTCCTTTTGGTTTTATGAATTTTGTGGTTTACAAGTTCCTTTTTAATCCAAATACAAATTTAGATCTAGCGCATCTAGTCTGCTTCTTGAGCATAATTAATATATGTTTGATAACATAAAATATCCTAGTTTTAGAACGAGTAACATATTATCACTTTGTTATGTAAGATAGTTTTAAAGTTTGATATTCTTATATAGTGATTGATAAGTAAACTCTGATTGACATTTCATAATATGTTTCTCAAATTAAAACCGGGATATACCGTGAGCTATAATTGTTACTAACTATTACTGGCAAAAAAGATGATAATTATGATATTGTGTGTGTTTTATTTTATTTATAAGATGACTACATTTTGAAACAAAATTCGATATTTTTTAAAGTTTTTTTTACCGGCTAGAGTTGAAACGTAGCATATAACTTACGAGACTTTGTCCAAACTTATGAGTTAAAATCATATGTTTTTTTTAACTGGTAAATGATATGTTTCTAACTTAACATTTCATAGTATGTTTCTTTTGTATGTGACTTAATGCAAACTTAGGACTTATAATGATAAGTCAAAGTCGGGGGATCCTAAAAGGCAAAAGCTAACGTTTTATTTTTAGTAAAATTGAATTTGTTATAAAAAAAATTACAGTGCAAGTTATTCTTCATTTATGTGTCCTTTTGCATAAAAGCTTATGTTGATACAAGTCTCAATATTCTTCACTTAGAGCTTTAATAATATATTGAGGTTTGGGAGACTGGATAGTTGATACAAGTCTCAATATCAAATTTATTAAAAAAAACTACCATCCAATTAACAGTTTCGTGATTTTCAAAGGAAGTGTGACGACATGTTTTTAATTTTCATTTTATCATTTAGATTTTTTTTTTGGATTAGATATATCCCGGTGGTTATAAATAAATCGCCATTGACCAATTTTGACTTCACAACAAACAACACTGTCCATTGAAAGCAAAGTTGAAGTTCAAAAACCTGCAACCGAAAAGGTGAATCGAAGCTTCATATCTATGTTCATCTTCTGTGTTTCTGTAAATTACTTATGTATTTTCATATCTACTAAACATCTTCTCATATTTCGAAATGTTGTTCATGATTAATCCAATCCAAATCTAGGGCTTATGGATACGATTTGTTTATGCTCGAACGTATCATCATGATTTGTACAACTCTAGTTTGATAATAGTTATGTTATAGAATTTAGGTTGATGTTGTTCTGCATGTGGATAATTTAATTCCTGTTATCCGTAATTCGTTTGATGATATAGAGAGATTTAGTTACTTAAATGTTAATCGTCTGATCATCGACATTCGTTTCGTGATATGGATTTTGTGGAATGTGAATTGGATAATGGTCTAAACTTGCTTTGTAATTGACTAATTGTTGCTAAATTGTTGTACTGATGATCTGTGGATTGAAATTCTCTGTTGTGTTCTTCATCATGAAACGACGATTTGTGATGATTTAACATTTTTAGTTATGATTAAGGTTAAGTATTTTGTTCCTGGATGATTGTTTTTCTGTAATCAGGTGAGTTATGTGGTTTTGTATCCAACTGTATACAGTAAAATGGAGCAAATCGACGCGATATGTTTGATCTAACATCATTTACTATCGCAGTAATCTCAATCCTCAAGATGGAAGGGACGGTGCTGGGTCCTGCTTTAGAAGGAATGAAACGTGTCAAGTCCGAAGAAGGAGAAATGCTTACCAAGCCTTTCCTAGACGTATGCAAACAAATATTACCTGTAATTGGTATGATGTTGAACAGCTACCATTTTGAAATAGCTAATTGCATGGCATTTAAATATCCCATGAACTTAGAGATATTTAAATTTTTAAATAGTCATTCAATAACTTACATTTGAGTTATCATACCCAATGCTAGACAAATTTGGAGCTGCTATGGCGCTTGTCAAAACTGATGTTGGTGGCAATATAACAGTAAGTACTTATCTACCCTCAGTTTAATGGCGATCTATATTGTCTGTCTGATTTTTGCTTTTTTTTAATATGGGAATGGATATATGTTGTCAGTCTTGATGGCAAATCATTTTTCCAGTCATGAACTTGCATTTGTTTGTAAATTGACAGAATAATTATAAGCTGTTCAACCTTTTAACAAGATAGCTCTGCAACATATGAGTAGATTAAGTTATTATCTCTACTCCGGTTATTTCTCTTTTGAGAAAAGAGACCCCTTTTGGAATGGTAACATATAACTGTTGCTTTTTTTAACTTGTCTCATTGTTTCCGTTTTGCAATCAAAGTGACATGCGATATTCGTGGTTATCCATCAATTATTTGAGTTTGTTTTTAATTTTTTTTTTCCATCATTTGATTTGTTCCACTTACACATGCCTCATTTTTTGTTTCCGCTCTGAATTTGACTCTTTGGACTCTACTAAGCCGTGCATATTATTCATCTCTCATTCAGAGGTTGGAGAACAAATATCTGTCCAACCCAGCAGAATTTCAGAAGCTATACAGTATGGTTCAGGTGGAGGTTGTAGCTAAGAAAGCTGAAGGTTCGTCAAGTTGCACCAACGGTCTTCTGTGGCTAACTAGGTGAGGATAAGTGAATCTCCTACTCTCACAGTTGCTAACACAAATAGTTAATTCCAAAAACTTCCTTAATGGTCACAAATTGTATGTTTTCAGGGCAATGGATTTCATAGTAGAATTGTTCCGTATCTTAATGGAGCATGAAGATTGGGCCATGTCACAAGTTTGTACTGAAGCGTATACTAAAACACTGAAGAAGTTCCATGGCTGGTTGGCTAGTTCAACTTTCACGGTAGGCATTTTGTGAACACAAAGTAACAAATAAAATTTCATGTTATAGTTACAAACTGGTTTCACAGGTTGCAATGAAGCTTGCCCCGGATAGGAAGAAGTTCATGGATGTGGTGGGTGGGAATGGTGACATCAGTTCTGATATTGAAAAATTTTGTGCAACGTTCACACCACTTCTTCAGGACAACCACAAGTTCTTGGTGAGATTATCTCATAAGAAAGTTTCTGCTTTTTATTGATTCATGTTTCGTGTTTAACTGCACATTTTATTTTGTTAATCGTTTTGTGTGATTCTATTATGCAGGCTAGCCTTGGTTTGGATGACATGAAAGCATAGTAATGATCTTAGTTATCGGATCTTGGCGTCACTTGTTAGATGTGCAATGATCAAGAAACTTAGCTCTTATGTATATCTTATCTCTTTTGACTATCTGTTAAACTTCTAATAGCAAACATAATCTGTGTGATTGGACCCCCATATGTGTAATTATATTACTACATGAAGTTATATATAGTTTTGGCATGTTGATTAAAACTTACCAAATTTCTGGCCTACATGGTCTCTGTGCATATGCTCACAGCATACCAACATGCAAGGCAGCAAGCTGTCCTTAATGGAAAAAACCAACTATAGATGCATAGAGTACAAGTCAAGGAGAAGGTTTTTCTCTCTCTCCATCTCAACCACCTCTCCTTTACATCTAAATTCTGTCCACTAGTTTGAATTTGTATAAATAATATCAAAGGTGATGGTTTTATGCTTCATGCATGCATATAAGTTTTTAACTTCTTCCATTTATATCTCTCTTTGTTAATTTCTTCTTTTTATATTATCTCTATCTGCCGTGCTTCTTTTTTGGATTCCCAGGCCACCCATCTTCTGTAATCTCTCAGTTTATTTATTTTCTTTTGTCTGAGTTATTATCGACATTTTATGGGGTCAAAAGACCCCGTCCGGATCCAAACCATAACTCATTTGAAGATGAATACTCATAAGGCGAAGGGACTTTTCAAAGGCCTCAGATTTATCTCTCAAGTTTTTGGTTAGCCTCTTTTTCTCCTTTGTTTATTACGTTAGTCTGAATGTAAATGTTTATATTGACTTGTTTAAGAATCTGTTCCGTGCAGAAGACGAGAAAAAACAAGAAATACAAATTGGTGGTCCAACAGACGTGAAGCATGTGGCTCATATGGGATGTGATGGATCAGCCGAAGAATCTCCCAGCTGGGTATGGTTGATGTTCTCACCTTCATTGATCCCCATGGTGCAATTGTTTTATTTGTTATGTACTTAGGGGTGATTCAACATTTCATGTTTTATCTATTTTTTATTTGGGTTCACAGATGAGGGGGTTTAGTACACCTGCAAAATGTAAATCTGCATCATCGAACGTATCGGAAGCTCCAAGTGATGGCCAAAATTGCGTTTCTGAAGGTATGAACAATTGAACCTGTTAATGCTTGAATGAATGGAAATGATAATAATAGTAACAATATTATTATTAGTGAAGAAAATTTTAAAACGCACATTTCGCATGTAGTTAAGGAAATCTCTGCCATGATTTTTGTCTCTCAAATCGAGGTAGAAAAAGGAGTTCTACTATGCGAAGTCACGGTCCGAAATGACAAATGACATAATCATAAGCAAATTAGATAGATCAGATGGGGTTGGGTATCGGTTCAAAACAATTACTGATTAAAACGGGTTTGTTTGAAAAATGGGTCAAAACATGTTGGGTTGAATCATTGATCATATGGTTAATGCAATAAGTATAATTAAAAACACATATCATGTAATCAGACTTTGGCTAGCTTCAATGTGTTTAACTTGTTTCTTTTTGAGTTAAATCTTTTGACTTGATCCATAGACCCATTATAGTTAAACTGTTAAACTTTAACTCAAACTGACGTATTTTTGTATTCATAAGTAAATAGGCTAATTTTGTCACCTCTAATCTATTGTGTCATGGGTGTTTGGGATCACTTGCATTGGTTTATTTAAATCTATATAGGACGGACCGGGCCTAGTTCAATCCTCTCTTCAGTTTATCAGGTCATTGTGAATGAGCATACTAGTTTTTAAGATGAAAACATCAACCCTTCTTTAAAATTGTACCAATGATTGTTGCAGATTCAGGCCAAAGGATGTCTCGAAGAGAACGTCAAGAAAAATTAAAATCTAAACATCGACGTCATCATTCAGTGGAAAATTCTCCGGAGCCAGATTCTCAAACCAAATCAAGGCAGCCAAGACGTCACCACACTCGGGGTGCCGAGGATCGGCGGGCCCATGACGAGTCATTGCCAGAAGTCCCTAAAAGGACCCGGAAAAAGAAATCAAAGGAAGCATCCGCAGGCGCTGATGCAGAAATATGACATGAAAGGTATATATTCATCTGATTTGTTTCTTTTTTTCTTTTTAAACCAGTAAGTTTTTTTTGCTTATATGAAACTTTAAGCTTGTACAATGAACCATATTGGTAGGTACTGGTATCTTAGTTTAGGACAAAGTTATTTTGCAGCAAGTTTATAACCGGGTTATCAAGTTGTAATACACACTGTAAATTTCGTTCGTTGGCTCCTCAAAAGCTCAAACTGAGTGAGGTTAAAACATATTCAGGCTTGAACTAAGTCTAAATTGAAGCATCTTAAATAAACAGGTCTTAGATATTGCGTATATATCTAACTTATTGTTTCTTGTTTCTAATTATTAACAAAAAAAAGCTAGGTCTGATGTTAAAACTTACACATATCTCAAATGGTGTGAGATTTTCCTTTTGAGTGTGTATAAAATGTTAATATTTCAATAGAAAATTGAGGAGTTAATATTTTAACATGAAATCAAACAATACGCACAACAATTATATTCATTTCAAGGATTGAGAAGATTATTGTAGCAATGACAATTTGAAATTGAACGTGAAATTGACACCTAAGGAAATCTTATATGACGATAATGTATTATGCCTGTGAGAAGGACTATAAGTCTGTGATAATGGTTTATCTTTATATTAGTTTAGCTACACTAGACTATATATTGATTGGATAATAAAACTAGATTAATAACTCATGTATCATACGAGTTGAAAAATATGAACGATATGCAATAAAAAAACTAAAACTAAAAAACAATAAATGTATGAGTACATATTATTTGTTTTAAATAATTAACTAAATAAAATTCAGGTCTGGTGGTTAAACTTGAGCATTTAACATTGAGGTCATGAGTTTAAATATCAAATGAATCATGAGTTACCTTTCGGTAGATATATTACACAATAAGTATTAACGAGTTACCCTTGTGTGTTGCAATGGCCGACAGGGTTGTACAATAACATTAACGTGACTGATAGAGGCGTTAAAGGCAAAATTGAGCTTCCAATGCGAACCAAGTCTTACAAAATTTATAGCCCTAAATTTGCACAGTATTAAATTATAACATAAAAAGATAATTTTATAAAATAGAAAAATATCGCAACTATTATGATTTTTTATTTAATATTTAACTCTATATTTTGAAAATCTCTCAAAACTTTACAACTAATCATCCATTTGTATAATGAATCAAACAATTCAACTTTCATATGTGAAAAAAATATCTTAACTTTTGTATGATCTATAATCTATATAAGGCATGATTTATTCTTTTTTATGTGTCATTCAATACAACTCACATAAGAAAAAAAGGTACAAACTCGTTTTACGTCACAACCATTCGGATCAATTTATTATTAGTTTTTTAGAATTTTAACGATTTTGATTCCTTGCTATTTTTTACTACATTAACATTTTTGCACATGAAATCATCTTGAATATACCCATCATGAACAATCATTCACAATGGTCCACAAATGTTTCATGATGCAAACTATTTATGACAACTGTGATGTTTGATTAATTGATGATTGTTTTGGTTTGAAAGTTTTTGAAATCGTCAATTATTGTTTGGACAAAAAACATGTAACAAGATGATCTTGCAAGTGAACACACTATTACATAAAAAGATTATCCACTTTTTGTATATGTCATGTTACTTTAAATTTAATAGTTTGAAATGTTAAATATATATATATATATATATGTATTATCAAAAAAAATTTCACGACTAGAAATTAAGAAGCTGATTCTATATATGTATTATCGGAAAACCGATTTAGGGCTTAAAAATAAAGAAGCCGATTCGATAGCGTGTGGTACAATGTCATATTAGTGCTAGTGTGCTACTATGTCAACAAAAATGAGTTGGAGACATGTTAAGAAATTGATCCACTATAAAAAAACAAGTACTTAATGGAGTGGCTAGTTTAATAAACTACACAATAAGTTATAGATAGACATAACCTACGTATGATAAATAATAATCTACTTTGTTGTACAACCAATATTTAATTGTTCATTAAATAAAGGCCACGCATGTTAAATTAAGTTGACCTAATGGCTTTCGTTTTTAGTTTTTATCGATGTGTTTGCAATTTATTTTGGTTAAATTAAGTTGACCTAATGGTTTTCATTTTTAGTTTTTTTATTGATGTGTTGCAAATTTTTTTCAACGACGACTTCATGAATCGTGAGGGATCTAACCCCACGCCACATAGAGGTCCCTAAACCAAGTTGTAGTTTTAACCGGGCCCGCATGAGGCATCTAATTTGACAAAGCGCTCACAGGCCACAGAAGCTGGTGTAACAACCGTTAACAAGGATCGAACCCTTATTCGTGGATAAAACCTGTTTATCTACTAGCATTAACTGGATCGTATATTGACTATCTCTTGCAAACTTGCATAATGTCGTTATGTGTTTCAAGAATCATTCATTCATTTGTGTAATTAAGATTACTTTCAATAAGAAAATTAAGATAATTTTCAAATGGACTAGAGTTGGAATACGTGCAAACCTGAAAACTATGTTAGACGTATGAATTCAAACACGACATGAATATTCGCACCTTCACACAATGACACGAACAAGACCTGTTTTAACCCGAATTTGTATTCTTTATATTTTCACATGTTAAATGGGTTCAACGTGAAAATAACATGAACCCATTTACATGTATATAAAAACATGGGTTAAATAGGTCAACCACTAAATCCACCAAGTTTGAACCCGGTCACTGCCCGTCTAGCTAAATGGGTTCAATGGGAAAATAACATGAATCCATTAACCCAAAACTCAACCCGTAAATTTTTATGTTAGGTAATTTAGGTTATGTTTTCATATCGTGTTAGAAATTCACACCGTTCATGTTTTTTTTCCTATTAATATGTATATTTAAACAAAGCGATACAAACCATATGCATACTAACATTCAACCGAGTATATTTAAGTTTTTTAATGATCTATTATAAGGCTATCAATGACCCCTAACATTAATCAAGTATTTTACGCATAACACTTTTTAACAACTTTTAATACATATATAACTAACGTACTTTTTAACGTCTCTTAAAGTTGAGGACAATCATTGTTAACTATTAATAATCAAAATCAAAATGGTTATTTGATACGTACGTGTACATGTCACAATGCAACATGTACAAGTGACCCTTTGATACATACCCACGATCACAATTCAAAGTGTAACTCACCCCATGATTGTGTTTATTAATTATTATTAAGTTTTATGTTTCTTTTAGCAGTATCCCACGTAGAGTACATGTTTAGTTAGTTTCCCATTTTCAAGTTTATCTATTTGTATTTAAGCATTGTGTTTGAAGTAAGAAAGAAGAGAAGAAAAATTGTTGCAAAGTTCTAGTTTTTCGAATCTATTATTCTTGGGAGTTTGTAGGTTTTCTCCGTAAACCTATCATTATTCCTCAATCCACATACTTTGACCATGTTGTAATTATTTTAATAACGATTATTATAATTTTTTTGACTTTTTTCTAATATAAATTCACCACTATCTTTTTCTTTGAATTTTTACTTTTTAGACTCTTAGACGCTTGATTGTTAGAGCACCCCGATCTACTTGTCACCCGTCTATCCTTTACTGCTACGTCAAGGATCTCTACACATTCGTGGTCGATGACAAATGATGAAAAAGATGTATTTTATGCCATAACTTTAGCCACTACTTGGTGCTTACAGAAAGCGAGAAACGACAAAGTTTAATTTCAATGACAAACACAAAGTCTACTTTAGACATTATGAAAGATATAAAGTCTCTGTCTTTACTTTGGATGAAAACAAGAGGACAAATGAGAAACTTAACATGGAATTGTTTTGTAATTTCGATCTTTAATTTCTTGTAATGTTTTACTAGCTCCTTGCTAGTTTGCTAGTAATTTTCTTTATTAATAAGAATAACAGTTAAAAAAATATTATGTTTTGCTTTGAGACGATATTGAGTTGGCTTAACTTTGAGAAACAATCAATAAGCATGGAGATGGGGATGTAAACGAACTGAACGAACAAGAACGAGCCTTATCCGTGCTCGTTTGTTAAGGAACTAACGTGTCCATGAACTGCTAACGAACGCTTACCGAATAAGATTTCTTGTTTGTGTTTGTTTATTAAGGAAATAAACATGTTCATGAACACTTGTCAAACGTGAATGAACACAAAAAAATGTTCTTAAACACAAATGAACACAAATGAACGTCAATGAACATGGTCGAATACATACGAACATATATTCATCTAAAAATGTATGTATGTATATATATGTGTGTGTGTGTGTATGATAAAGTTCATTAGAAAAGATTACAAGAATCCACCAAAAAGTAAATAGTTACCATAATTATCATAAACATATAATCAATACAAAAATTAAGAAGTTTGTCAAGTTTTAACAGAAACTGAAATTTAAACGGTTAAATGAAGGATGTTACTGGAAATGTATAGTATAACTACTAACTAGGGTTTTAAATTTTAAAAAACAAAAGAAATAAAAATATCATATAAAAACTTTAAATGAACGAACACATATGAACATAGACGAACAAACGTAATGAACATTTTACCGAACGTTCACGAGTATAAACAATCGAACGCGCATGTGTTCATGTTTGTTCGTTTAACATAACAAATATATTTTTTTTCCATATTCATATGTTTACTAAATAAGCTTTCCGCCAAACGGTTTACAATCAGACAATCAGTTCACTAAAAGTTCGGTTTGTTTACTACCCAATACATATATTATCTAGTGTTCATTATTCAACTTTTTTATGATTTGATAATTTTTTATATAACTTTTTGTACGGAAGTGTTCAAATTCAAATTTGAATGTTAGCGAACAAATTATTATTCATTCATGCTTTTAGAATTTAGTTCCGTAAAAATATTCCAGAATAGTATCAAATAAAAAAGAATGGTTCCTTGTAAAAGATAATAAAAAATCGATAGTCAAAAAACCTACTGGCTAGTGACAAAGAGAATAATTTAAACATTGCTTTTGAGTTAGAAGATAATAAAAAGGTTGAAAAAGAAACACTTTGAAAAAAAAATGAGATGGGAAGCTTGAAAGAAACCACAATGTTTTTATGTTGAAACATACCCATCAAAACTATGCTTCCACACATATATTTCGACTTTCTTCCGCGTGTTGATATGACAACTGACTAGACTCGTTTGCTTATGTTGGTGATGACAGGTAAATAAAAAGTATAATAATAACAATGTGAAATGTGATCATGTTTTTCAGTGCTTTTAAATGATGGATGTATTTTTTAATGTGACATCTGACTAGACGTGTTTTTTTGAAGTTGGTGACGTTGTTGCTCGCCTAACATATTGGTTTCGATGAAATGTATTTCAATTTATTTTTTTGTCCCGCATTTCATAATTAAATAGTCATTTGTGAAGGTTTAACATAGGTTCAGTTTAATTCTTGCGTAAATAGGACTAAAATGTTGTAAATAAAAACTATTGTGACCAAAACTCAATGTTTGAAACTTAAAAGTAAATTTCAAACTTTCGAAAATAGGGATGAAAGCTATAGAACTTTGAGTAAGTTTTTGATATTTTGGCAAAATAAAGTCAAATTGTAAGAGCACTTTGTGGAATTTCACGAAGAATAAAAAGGGGACCAAATTTCAACCACAAATTGAAGTCATATTGGGTAAGCATCTTCAATCAATTCCTTTCATTTGTAGAGACATTTGGAGGCCTTAACGAACTCATACAAGAATAATTGGGTAATCAATTAACCACTAATTTAGTGTCTTTTTTTTTTAACAAAATCTATATCTATATACCTTATAATAAAAAATGTTTTAAATGTCACGTGTCATTTAATGACGTCACTTTTAGCCTTCAATTCCCACAAAAAAATGTATGATCCATATTTGTGTCTACATTCAATTCTCCATTCATATTGACTTTTTTAAGAATCTGTAAAATATAGTTTCCTTTAATGTTAGCAATAAATAAGGAATTTTCAAATTCACTTTCTAACTAATTGATTAAAAGATTTCCAAATTTTTTTTTTCATAATTTACGGACAAATATACTTAATGCACGTATTGGGCTTCGCTCTAATAAATAACATTTAATTAAAATTACAAAGTGACAACAATGTATTTATAGATTTTTGTTAGCTTCTTTTTTATTTTCAAAGTCTATGTCAAAGAAAATGTAACCAATTTACTCATTGTTTTAATTAAGTGTCTTAAACTTTTTCTGCATCTCTAAAGTCACTGAAGTTTCATTAAGTGTTCCAATTTTATGTAATAATTTTTCCGAATATTTGAATTTTTTAAAATTGAGTTGGAGAAATGAATGTATGAATTATGATTACCAAAAAGTGAAAGAAAAAGAATTTTCAACTTAATAAAAAAGTTTTAAATTATTAAGTTTAAATAAAATCGAATAAAAATAATCACTAAATAATATCCAAAGTTCAAAATAAATATTTTATCAATATAGAACACTCATATTAATAAAACGATTTAAACTACTTATCGGGGGATTTCTCTCCCTCTTTAGACAATGCTGAATCGATGACCTATGTATTTTGTATAAAGTAAGAAAAACTTATTGGATTAAAAAAAGTAAACAACTTTGCTGACAATTACATATTTTTTGTTTGATTAGAAGTGTCCTCCGAATATTTTGATCTTAGATTAGTGATTCCTTTTAAGATTTTAATTTCATTTTGAAATATGAAAAGAGAATAGAGGATAGACTCATTACATTAACAATAAAAATATGTGAATTTACATTGAGCATAAGAGCGAAATAAATCGAAAGATTCATTCTTTTGAAAACTTAAGTTTTTTATATTTTTCATTAATATACCCATGTAACACGCGAGATCTAAACCAGTAACAATTATATATTAACCACATACGCATGTATGTATGGCGTACCTTGCATGATTTGAACTTTTGACCTCTTCAATAAAGATGATGCATCTTATCATCAGATGTCACTTAGGTTAGATTCATCGTTCATAATCACTAAAGGTGTTGGGAGACCTTGTTCGAATGCCAGCCGGGACAAAAAGACCATCGAATCGAAGGTCTCATTTGAAAACCCATTCGTCCAATATATTTCGGATGAGCGCAAACGGGTTGTATGAGTCCACTTTTAACATCACAATCTCACAAACATATTCATAGGTGTCCACTCATCTCCTCCATGTCACCATGCACACAATGCATCACTTAAAGTACAACACTACAACATGGGTCTTTTAAGTGTGTTAATTAATGGGTCTTTTAATTTCTTAATGTTTTTATGTATCTGCACTGCAGTTTGTTTCCTGTTTATAGTTCTAGATAGTGGGTTTAATTGAAGTAGTGGTATTTGTTCAAATTACATATATAATAAATTATTTGGATATATTTAATATAAAAAATTGTGTTTGAATGAGAGGTATTGTTATAGTAAAAAGCTTTTACATAAACTAATGTTAAGTTTAAAAGTAATGTTTTGCCAAATTTGAAACTTAAAAGTTTTGGATTGTAAATATTGTAATTTGTAAACACCGTACGTTTTCGCGTGTGTTTATTTTTTAAAAATAAGTTTAAACACCGTTTTAATAAATTATTATATAACATGGGGATGCTCGTGCATTTTTTTTAAGTTGGGAACATAAATATTTTTATTTAAATAATGTTTGTTGAGGTTGCTTTTAATACAAAGGTATCTTTGACATTCCTTTTCGGTTTTCTTTATAAATTATAATCATAGCCTTAAAAAGTTTTGATCAAATATATGTAAATTAAAATTTTTAATTATGATTAATTTATTAGCCAATAATAAAATATACTTGTATATTGACAAATGACCCGTAGCTTTACTTTTCGTTACTCATAACAATTTTAATAGTTCACATTTGTTCTTAACTCGATTTTGCTAACAATGATAATTAATTGTTAACAAAGTGAAATGTGCAAGTGATAGTGATATGGAGGTGAAATCAAATTTAAACTATGACGTACATGCTAGTTACATTGCTACTGACAACAGAAATGAAAGATAAAAGTGTGAAAGATAAAAGTGTTACTGGTCAAAGTAAAACTATATATTACTTACTATCAATCAATATGTCAAAGTTTAAATTAAAAAATAAATTATGAACGATCATATATGATCGTCATCTAAAGGAGTTAACGTATCTACTTGATAAATTTAACTTAATACAACGCTATCTAAACAATGATTGCTATATTATTTTGGGTTATTGGATTTTAATACTTCCAACTTTGAGGTATTGGCCGATGCCACTTCCAGCTAACATATTCACTATCATCACTCACAACTTAGCATTTCACTTGCCAGGTCTCCGCTTTTGTCCACGTGACGTTATTATCCTACGTGGCGTGCTTATGTGGTATAAAAGCTGAGTGACAAGTGTTGAGAGTAGTGACATTAAATGTGTTAGTTGTAAGTAACAACAGTCAATATTCCATAATTAGAAGTATTAAAATCAATAACCTTAATCCCTATTATTTTTAGATAAATATCACTACCTACACCTACACTATACCAAATTTATACCTTTAATCTCTTTTAAGTTATAAGCATACCTTTAAACAGATAGATGCATTCGTGTTGGAATGTTGGATAATAAATTTTTATATTTAACGTACATCTTATATATATTTAATGAAGAATAAACTTGATAAGAGCTATTTCAAGTCTAGAATTATTTTATTTTACTAGATTATCACCCGTAGATACTCACAGTGTTGAAAGGTAAAAAGTATTTATATATTTTTATATTAAAATGAGTTATAATAACAAAACATCAAACAAAGTATAATAATGCGAATGGTTGTGAGGCTGACAAGTAACGCAACGTAGAACAACAGCTTAGCAATTTATTAGAAGAGGAGATTAAAAAGAATCGGACTAGAACATTACTAAATAGGAAGTTTAAATTGAATATATATACCATTCCTCCTTCCGACTAAGAAACATCAAATACAATCTATGTTTTGCCCATAAAATAAAAAAAAACTCAAGACATCTTTTATATGTTGTCAAAGAGTTTGTTGATTGGAAATTTCTTAATTGAGAAAATGGCATCTTGCCTTGTTCATCATAAGCCAACACGAAACAAGCATTATATATAGTTTTGTACTAAGTTACTTTTAAGCAATAAACCGCCTTTGGAGATCGACGTTAATTTTGTTTTATAGGTGAGACGAGATAAAAACGCATTTCATTAGCCAAACTTCATTTATAACCCCTACGTTTATGGTAATGAAAAGTGCATGTTTTATGTATCCCTAGTTTAATAACCCGCGCTGAATAACTATCGATATCTTAAATCAATAATTCACATTTCCATCAAACTTTTAAATTAATAACTTTATCAATAATAATAAGACTAAGAGGCTGTTTGTTTCACTTTTTAATGGTTTAGTTTAGTACTTAATCATTTGGCATTCAAATTCAGAGCGTTTGTTTCATAAAAAAATAGCTTTTAAATGGTTCAATTAAGTGCTGAATGGTTAAGAGACAGAGAGATGCTGAATTCAACATATATCAAACTTACCATCATCTAGGGCTGGCATATTGTGTTAGACACGACACGATAAGACACGAACACGATAAGGCCAAACACGAACACGACACGATAACTTATTGTGTCATTTTTTCCAAACACGAACACGATAAAAAGCAAGTCACACGATATGACACGATAAAAACACATTTGAAAAAAAAAATATTTTTTTCAAAAAAATTCATAAGTCTTAAATACTAAATATGACTTAACATGATAATTCTTAAGCCACAAAACAACGAAAGTCCATAAAAATAGTATTTTACCATAATAATCCTTGATAAACAAATATAAAAAAAGATTAAAAGTCTATTAAAGTCCATAGGAGTATTTGATCTTTCTACTAATCTCCATCAAAGTACATATTCACCTTCATTATTCACTAACTTTTCATGTATATAAATATTAACAGGTGACCTATCGTGTTAACAAATCTTTAACCTGTTAAGACACGATAATCGTGTCTTTATCGTGTTAACCTGTTAATGACACGACACCTGTTAAGGTTAAGCATGAAACCTGTTAATTCCGTGTCGTGTCGTGTTATTGTGCCCGTGTCAAAAATTGCCAGCCCTACGATATCATCTGATGTTCTACCCCAATATCCATCCTATTGATAAAGTCTCTTAATAATTCAGACATCTTAACCAGTTAACATTTAATGGTTTAAATTTTGACAAACCAATTTGATAATAAATTTCACAAATAAATATATTTCTTACAATTTCATATTGCTAAACCAATTTGATAATAAATTTCACAAATAAAATAATTACCCTCCAAATAACTTATTTATACAAAAAGAAAATCATGCACGAATATTTCTAAAAAGAGAAATACCTAGAAGATGAGATTTATCCTAAATATGCATACTATACAACTTATTTTTCAATTGCACCAAAACATTTACTTAATTACATCTAGCCCTCATATTCCACCCCAAGCACCCTTCAAGTCCTCACATCAAGGGTGTATAACAACCATAGTCATATCTTAAAACACTTAAATGTATATATTTAATTTAGGTTCCTTTGTAATTTTGAGCAACATCACGGGCTTTTAACTAACTATTTTCCTATATAAACAACCCACCACATCTTCCACTTCCCCACACCTCCCTCATCATCTTTTTTTCTCTCTTTCTCCGTCACTCTCTACCCCACGCGCCGCCGTGCTCAGCCGTCTTCCGCCGTGATCCGATTTTGTCTCAGATCCACAAACTTTTTACAATATTTCTATTTTTGATCCAAAAATTTCCCAGAATTTTCATTGTATGAAATTACGGTTTTACCCCTGGTTTTTTCTCTCTCCGTCAAATCAGGGGCATTTTCGTCAATGTGAAATACTTAATTTTGATCCGAAATTTACAAAATTTTCAAAGCATGAAAATACTATATTACCCCTAGCTTATTATTTGGTTGTTCTTTCTTTATCCATCAAATCAGGGTCACTTTCGTCAATTGTGTATACGGTACTTGCTGACGTGGCTGACGCTGATGCAAACTACAATGAACCACACGCCTCGGCAATTAACTCCCATGGCTTCAAATAAGCCAAAAGCCAGAAATGAAGCCTTTGACTTTCTCAAGCCGTCAACAACACACAAGTTAGCCAAGCCGATCATACCTCGACCCGCGGCTCCATTCAAAGCTGTCAAGCCGGCTCGACCACCAACCGATAACAAACTCCTAGCCGGCTATCTGGCTCATGAGTTTTTAACCAAAGGGACATTGTTTGGCCAGCCATGGGACCCGGCTCGATCCATGGCTCATACAGCCGATGTTAGAAAGCCTGTTAGCCAAAAGCTAAAGCCGGCTGAGCCGAAGCTGGGTGAGAAAAGGAAGCTTGAAAGCTACGCCGATGTATCGGGTGTTTTCATGGGTAAAAACGGAGCACACATACCCGGCATTGTTAACCCGACCCAGTTGACCCGGTTTTTAAATTTGCAATGAATTAGTTATAATTATTTAGGTAGGGGCTTTGCTTTAAGATGTTGTACAGTACAATTGTTAATGCCTAGAATTTTTGCGGTTACAAACGTTCTTTATGTGGGTTGTTAATAAATTTACAAGTTTAAACGTGGTCCAAACTTAATAACCATGATGTGAGGTCATCATAATTAGTTTTTATTTTTGTGTTTAAACAATTTTGTTTAAGTTTCGTATCGTGATAAACGTTTAAGTTCATCTAGCTTCTAGCTTAACTTCTTAGTTGTACGTCTTTAATGGTTTTGTATGTCACTTGTCAAACGCGAATTGTGTTTATTGTTTGTATGCCACATTAGTTATCGACCTATATATGGTTATGAGTTTTAACGGAAGCATGTTGTTCCAATAAATAAAGAAAATAAATTTGTTTTAGATATCCTTACTGGATTCGGATAACATAATTTTTTAATTCGGGTTATTCAGATATCCAAATATGTTTTTAGATTTGTAGCTCACTATCATAGTATCATTACCATACTAGTCCAAATGTCCAATACTCATTTATATAATAATTCAAAGTTTTAGAGAATGATATTTTTTTTGGGGAAAAATATTTTTGTTCTATAATAGGAAATTTGAAAAGGAATTGCGATGAATTTTCACCATGCATAAGTTGATGAAGTTAAATTTTTAAATAGTAAATATTTACAAATGTAAGCATAATGATTGCAATTTTTTTATACATATTATTATTTAATCTGTTTGTAACACACGGTTATTAAACTTAATTATTATATGTAGTAGCCTAAAGCTGGTTTGTATGTTTTATTATTGTAACTTTAAACTACTAAACTAGTACACTTCAGAAATAAAGACATGGAAAACATAAATTCATAAATAGGAAAAACAAAAGTAAAAAAAATTGTTGTTCTGCTTTATTTGGATAATTTCGGATTTATTTGAATCCAATCCGAATTGAATCAGATCAAATTGGATAATCTCTTTTTCGCATTGGATTGGATTTGGATGGGGTTCTAAAGTTTTCAAATCTGAATAATCTGATATCCGATCCGATGAACACCCCTTCTTAAATTGTTAGACGGGCAAATGATTAGAGGTCTTACCTTAACAAACCTATGTAAATTACGTGAAGAATCTAAAAGAACTTTATGGTGTGGTTTCGAGTTCCACGTATGATACCAATGAATTAAGAGTTTCAGAAACTCAACAAAAGGAATCAAAAATCACTACTTTTAATCCGTGGAGTTGGTCGTTCACATCATTTGAAGATATCTTCTATAAGTACTGAAATATTTTCTTCTAATACCGCGTAGACGCGTAGTGCCTATAGCTTTCAGCGAATAGTCCGTGAATCGAACGTCAAAAAGTTCACTTGGGTTCTTTCGTTTATTAAACAAACGGACAAGAAGAAAATATTATGTTTGTTAAGTTAAACGGAGTTTGACCTCACCAAATAGATACCCTTTAACATTAGGTCATAGGTGGTGGCGTAGTGGTAGTGAGTTATAAAGAGTATGATAAGAAAAAAATGTTATCACGTAACTATGTAAGTGATAGTGAAAAATTGTGATAGTTGATGTTTGTATGAAAAAGTTTGTAATTATTAAATGTTTAGAAGTGTATGAACATTAGTGGTTGGAAATAAGTAAATAATCAAAACATATGCATAAGTCATCTCTTACCTTTGTGATCACTATCATTGGCATCCTTTGTAACACCCTTTTAAGTTATAACTCACAAGGGTTGTACACCAAGTGATAGATGCCATGTAAACAATTACGCATGGCCTATAGGCAATTGATGAAAAACATAAAACTTAAAAACGTAAAGTTACAATTTTATTTGTTTTTATGTATTATTTTATTACTTTATGCATATCTTTTTTTAATGACGTTGGTAACCGTTTATGTTTTGGCTCTGCAATTTTTTTAAATCATTTTCCTGTTTTTTAACTTTTAGTTTTTAAACAACGTAACTTTTTCATTATTTTAGAATATACCATCGCCGCAATGTGCAGCTACCACAAGTCCACAACCGAGTTATAGTTTTCTAACAACAATTTTTAGCTTTTTCAATGATAAGTACAAGTACAACACAATTTCACTTGTGTTGTTGTCTTGTTGACTGCACAACTTTGCTTTTATCAACTCTTAAGAAAAAAAAGGACTTTTTTTTTCTTTCTTTATGTTTTCTAAATCTTTCACAAAACCGGTCAATAGCCGTTGCTATTATAAACTTTAACTTTATTAAGAGAGTATTTGTTTCACTTTTTAATAGTTCAGTTCAGTGATTAATTATTCAGATTTAGCATTCAGAACGTTTGTTTTCATAAAAAAAAGAGCCTCTGAATACGTTAGTTAAGTCCTGAATGGTTAAGAGACAGAGAGATGCTAAATGGAACTGAATGTGACATATACCAACTTTACCATCATCTGAAGTTCTACCCTAACATCCCTCCAATTGATAGAACCTCTTAATGATTCAGACCTCTTAACCATTCAGCACTTAATGATTCAGATTTTATCAAACAATCCCTAAGTCTCACGTGATGAATGCAAATATGCCCTTAACTATTGAAACTTCATGTACGGCCTTTTTGACATGTTCGCCGTGTGCAAAAGGCGCCCCGCCACAACGCTGTGGGCCTGTGGCACAGTTCGTTGTTATAAATCATAATGTAATGTAATGCTAAATACTTGGCTAAAATTTAATTAGTGGTTAGTGATGGTGACATCCTTTAAAATTATCAAAGACGTGTACGAGTCTAAGGTAGATATCTATCTTTCAAGTAATTAATCTTCTATATTTAAATTTAATATCTTAACTACTTAGTTTAGAAATAATGTTTATGATGTTTAAATTTTATTAATTACTAAACATGTTTAATCTGGTACAACCTAGAAACCTTTGTTACATGTTAAAGTTAAGAGTTGAATTTAGGAAGCACATAAGTGCAGAATTGGTGTTATTGTCTACAAATTAATTATAACAAAAATTATTAGAAACAATTTTCTACGTACGTATCTTCAATGCATTTTCAATGGTTAATTGTTACATAATGGTTTATGTATAGTTTAATATTAGTGATTAACGGTCATTACTTTCTGTAATTATATATAACATTTATTTAGTTTATTTGTGATTAAGTGTTACACGATCTATAGAGTTTAATGTTAAAGGTGTCACCAAAAATCAGAGAAAACCTACTCCAAAAATATTTAGATGATTTTTTTTAATTATATCGGTTGACGCACGGACCCGAGTTTTCGGAGCTGAATTCGTGTCCGCAGGTCTCGCGCGTCGTATTTTGGCTAGGAATTCGAACCAAACTGCACCCCCTGCGCGCGTGTAGGTGCTAGAGTAAAACATGACACAAGAACTTACCATGCCATGAATGCTTCTATATATAAACTAATAATGTTCATGTTTTCACTCCAATGTGAGATAAATGAATAAAACAAAATTTTAAAAATCTCATTCAGATGTTTAAAATTCGATATTGCAAATTTGAGTTCATCAACTCACATGGGTACAAAGTTTGATAATGTACTCTTGATAAAAATGGTAAAAGCTTCAACTTTACTTGATTTTGTATTAATCAAATACTTTTGACTGAAACATAAGGTGTGTTACACGCATAAATAAAGGTAATTTCTTTTGTTCTTGTAATTAAATTCATATTTGATGTCATAAAAATGGTACTTTTTATTATTTTATATGAATTTTTGGACTAACACGGGAAAAAACAATCTATACATGTCGTATTTAAAAAGCAATATAAAAATAAAAGATAGGAAAGGAGTCTTTGTCTTTTGGTCGTGGTGAGCACCTAAAAACTCAATGTAGCTCTGAGTTATATTGATCAAAACTGAAAATTCAAACGTACCAAGTTAAAACATCTGAGCAGTGATAAGAACGGCCATCGTAAAAATCTTGACTCCGCCGGTGTTGGATGTGTGAATCAAATGTGTTTGTATACATTTATAAGCTTACTTTTTTTTTGAACGGCAATTTTATTCAAAGACACGATCACTAGCAAGACGCTAGGACCTATACAACACCTAACAACACAAAAACCAACACCCAACAAACAAACAAACCAGCAATACTACTCTACCAAGGACTACTACACCATTTATGTCACATTTATAAGCTTACTTATGGTGGATGATTAGCCTTTTCAAGTTACAAATGAAAGTGATTTAGAAATAATAAAGAAAAAGATACACATGTGATATTTGTTTTATAATCGTACTAGGTTTAATACTCGTGTGTTACACACGGGTTAAATAGTAATATTTATAAAGAAATTATAACTATTATATTTAACAATTTGTAAATATATAACATTTAAGGAGTTGGCTCCATCAACTTGCATGGAGAAAAATTTAGCTAAATTTTACCTCCCAAACTCCCTATTATAAAAAAAAATCCCTCCAAAAATTACCCCCTAAAAAGTGGAGTTTTTTTTTTTATACAAATGGAGTTTGGGTCAAATTAATGTGTTATATATTTATCTAATAAATCAAATTTTTAGGGGGCAATTTTTGGAGGGATTTTTTTTATAATAGGGAGTTTGGGAGGTAAAATTTAGCTAAATTTTTCTCCATGCAAGTTGATGGAGCCAACTCCTTAAATGTTATATATTTACAAACTAGGTTATAGACCCGTGTTTAACACGGGATTAAGTTAAAATAAAGTTTAAATAGTTATTTACCTTTGAATAAAGTCTAAATAAAACCTAGTTTCAAAAAGTTATATAAATGTGAAACATTAAGAAGAGCAAAACACTCATCAATGGGTTAATGATATTATGCCAACTAAGCATTTATGGGGTAGACATGCTAAGAGTTTAACACTTGGCAAAAAGAGGTTTGTTTTATTATATTTTATAGATTAATTTGACCCAAACTCCACTTATATAAAAAAAACCACCTATTTTGATCCCAGCAAAAGAAAATACTCCCTCCGTCCCATTAGAATAGTCTTAGTTTGAAAAACACAAAGTTTTAGGCACAATAAATGATTGGTATTTTTGTTTGTTATTTGACACTAATACCTTTGACAATAAATATTATTGTGGGTCCATCCTATTGTTTGTTTTATGTTATTAAGGGCAAATTTGGAAGTTTACCAATAAATTTTAAAAGTGGACACTTTAAGTGGGACAACTAAAAAAGGCAATATGGACACTTCTAATGGGACGGAGGTAGTAGCTCCAAAGGTTAAAATAGAAACAATTTGAAAAACATAACTGTATTAACATACTAACAATCATCATATAAATTAAAAAAAATTAATTAACTAGATACATAAAAATTAAAATAACTCATGTTGTTGTTCCTGTCCAAAGTTGAGCTTGAAATGTCGAATCAACTAGCAATGTATCCTTGTTCCTTCAACTTTTCGCTATCGTTTTGCGGCTCATTCTGCGCTTCATCGTTCACTTCACTATTGTATACAAAGTACTTGGCGACCACTAGGAAGAACAACAAGTTCACGAAGCTTAAGAGCGCGTAAAACGCATAATAATAATCTAAACGAGATTCGTTTAAGTTATCACGAATCCAACCCTCGTGTCCATTCTTCTTTGTAACATCAGCTACAGTCGATAAAATGAAACTGCTGAGAAAATACCCAACTCCTATACCAGTTGTCCAATAAGCTGTCCCCAAACTCTTCATTCCTTCAGGTGCTTGATCATAGAAAAACTCGAGTTTTGCGACTTCTAAGAAGCTATCAGCGATCCCCATCAACGCGAACTGAGGGAGGAGGATGAAGATACTCAACGGGACCGTTTGGTCATGTTTGAATATACCATGATCTTTAGCGACACTGAGTCGTTTTCTTTCGACTATGCTGGCAATGACCATGATGATGACATGGAGAACGAGCCCAATGGCCATACGTTGTAGCAACGTGATGCCTCTCGGGTTTTTGGTGTATTTTCTAATCGTAGGGACAAAGAAGCGATCGTAAAGTACAATGCTTATGAGTAGGAAGATTGTTACAAATACTGAAAAACATGCTGGTGGTATATCAAATCGTGGGCCCACGGATCGGACTAGCGTCACGCCTTGCTTGATGAAAAGTGTGTGTGTTTGTGCCAGCAATGTGCTAGGTATGACCGTGGCTAACAAGATTGGGACCATTTTCACCATTTGCTTGGTTTGTTCGACTTGAGTCACCGGACACAGTTTCCATTCTGAAACTGGTTCTTGATCAGTTATCACTGCAGCTCGATCAAGAAGACTGCAGTTTTGTTCACAATATGAATTTAACATGACATGAATCTAACATGAAAATCATAGGTTCAGATTTAGTATAAACGAGTTTGGGTCAACTTCTACTCGAAGAGTCGAAGTGTTAACATGTTTAGCTAATGGTTCGAGTTTGCAGCGTGACATGCATGTTTAAAAAAGTGTTTACCTTCATAACTTGAAATGGTTATGTTATTAAAAAAATTTAGAGTGTTAATGTGCATATAAATAAATAAAACACAATTAAATAAAATTTAGGTTAAACGGGTCATATTCGTGTCCGGGTTCAAATGTCTGACATTTACCACCTCTATTTATATGAAGAAATAAAAAGAATTACCTTAACGAAGATGAATGGCCGATCATGAACTTCCCAGGCCCTGAATACTCATCAGGATTCAACTCGTAAAGCTTTTTCGGGTCATCTGGTACAGCCTGATTCCATTTCCGGGCTGCAGCGACTATGACCTTAGCCATCTTCGTAAATGGGCTCCCAGATGATGGCTTATGACGGTACGTCGGTGTACCGAAAATAAAAACCACCATCGCCGCCACTAAACCCGCAGTCGGGATCCCGTATCCGATACCCCACCCTACATTATCTTGAATGTACACCAAGAAACTGCTTGAAAAAAGGGTACCAAGATATATGCTAAACATCCACCAGTTAAAAAATGTGAGCTTTTGGGCTCGTTCTTTCGGGTCAAAGTCATCAAACTGGTCGGCACCCATTGTCGAGATGTTCGGTTTGGTTCCACCTGTTCCGAGCGCGACAATGTACAATGCACAATAAAAGATACCAATCTGGAACGATGATGGTTGTTTATCGCAGTCTAGGTAACTTATGTTTTTACCACATGAAGGCGGTTTTAACCCGGGTATCGTAACCACAAGAGTCAATAAACACATTCCCTAGTTTCAACAAACAAGAAAATAAAAACAGTTGAAATCGGTTAAATAAACGCTTTAACTAAATGGGAACAAGTAAATTAGTTAAGTGAGTCAAACATGTGTTAAGCCTAAACTACACTTCTAATAAAGAAAAATAGTAGGGGCTAGAAAGGGTCTCGCCCCTCCCTATATAATGTTTTGCCCATGACCAGTTCATTATGCACGTTATGATCAAGAAACGAGTTATCTTACCATAAGGTAAATAACAGAAGCAATCATGAAAGTCCAATATCGACCAAGATATGTATCCGCAATATAAGCACCTAAAATAGGCGTGATCCACACTGTCCCAACCCAATTCGTGACGCTATTCGAAGATTTAACTGTGCCTTCCTTCATTTCTCGGGTCAAGTACAACACGAGATTTGTTGCTATTCCATAGTACGCCATCCTTTCACACACTTCATATCCTGAAACATAGCACACCCATCACAAATTCATAACGTTAAGTTCTAAAAATCTTTTTTTTCTTTTAATATATATAATACTTTTAAATTAAAAACAATATAAAAATATATGTATTAATTTAAACAGACTCGCCTAACATAAAATAACAAGCTTTCCATCTCCCGGTTTTTAGTCTTGAAACTGGTTTCCCCTTAAGATCCATAGTCCCGTCTTGTGTTAAATCGTCGTGCACTCCAAGTTCATCGTCTCTGTTCGAAGCCATTGCGTAGAGTTTCGCACACTGGCACACACTTTAACTTAGATAAAGATTTAGATGATATCTATTATTGATGAGAATTGAGTATTTATACAAGTGTTTACATGATCGTTTACTGGTATAATTAAGAGTATGAAGACTCCAAGTTGATGTTCAATATTAATTATGATATAACTATTATGCAACTAATTGTCATTTTCAGATCGACAATATTATGCTATATTTCGGCAATCGGATATATATCTTGTATATATGTACACACGCATTGGGTTTGTGTTAGAATATTTGTATACAATTCTCGTTCGTGATTAATATTTTAAACTTGTTACTAGACATTTCTTTGTAAATGTAATCAAAATGGCTAAATCTTCTATATAATATAGAAAAATGAATTCTGTTTCTGTGTCAATCATTTAGGGTCGGTTTGCTTACTTGGCATTATTTGAGAGTTTCTCTTATAATAATAATTTTATAATTAAAATATGTATACATAATCTATAATAATATATTATAATAAAACGAATTACATTTGAACCCCTAATATTTAGAAGAAACTAGAAAATCTTTAGAATAGTTACATTTTCAATTTTTTTTAATATGGTGTGTATGAGTCGGTTTATATTTAATAAGGGATATAATATAAACTTAAGAATAAATTAGTAATATGCTATAATTAAATACCTTAGTATATTTTAACCATCTATAAACTTTTATACGATATTATTTTTTTTTAAAAATTTACACTATAAAATCGAGCATTTAATTCTCTTTAATTTGAGTATAATATTGCTATATTAAAAGAAGGTTTTAAATAATTCTTGTGTTCCGGTTTTATAACGGTTTTGTCTAAAAATTAATTAGAACCTTTAATGCCCCATGAATATCATTAAAATCATCTAAATATTATGTTTCCGAGCATTACGCAGATACTAAACTAGTGTTATATATATAAAGATTAATTAGTTCGGTAATGTTTAATTGATAAATATATTCTTTGTTTATGTATATTTACTTTTGTAACTTTTAATTCTTAAATTATTGATATTGACTCAAGATGGTTTCATATCGTATGTTTTTACCTTTCCTTAATTACTAAAAGTTATGTGTTTAGTGAAAAGAAACAATATTAATAAAAATAAATGTAACATTGTGATGGATCAACACGTTAATCAGTTAAACGGGTTCTGTTTGTTGAAAGGATTCGTGTTTATACGTAGGATTTGGGACTATATAAAAATATAAAATAACTGTTGTGTAGAAGAAGAGAAATGATTGTAATTTGACTAAATTACCATGAACGCCCCTACGGGGTGGTATTTCACGCTTGTGAGAGGTGAGTTTGGTACCCGTACCTCTCCCCTCCTTCTAACATTAATATAACAAGTTCCCTTACGACCGAGACGGTGCACCTGAATGAACTACGTCTAGTAAGCTAGCTTCTAACAATGAGTTGTTAAGACTTTAAATCGAGCCTAACTTAAATAAAACCAAGTTAAGAAGCCTTAAATAAAATCTATTAAATAAGCATAACTGATATGAAATATTCAACCCATATTTAGTATTCAAACTTTATTTTATGTTAAGAGAGGTTCATGTATAAAATTATTTTTTGGTATAAATTATGAGAATGACACAATAGTAAAAAGACACAATGACACAATAAAAAAAATTATAACTCACAATATAAATCGAATTTAAAAAAACTGTTTCGAAGACCTTGTTCCTTACGTCGTCCTCTTTCATAAAAAAATAATAAAAAAAACTGTTGTCTTTTTTCACTTTCATTGTGTCTTTTATTTTGTCAAAAATATACAAAAGACACAATGAAAGTAAAAAGAAAAGACACAATGAAAACACTGATTTTTTTATTATTTTTATTTTTCGTATATTTTTTCATGAATGAGGACGACGTGGGGAACAACGTATCCGAAGCGATTTTTTGAAATTCAATATAATTTGTAAGTTATGAATTTTTTTTAATCCTCAATTGTGTCTTTTTTGAATCATTGTGCATTCTCACACTTTGTATCATTTTTACACTTTATAGGATAACTTCACCCGTATGTTAAAACCATGAGAACATATCTTAGGCGTTTTAAATCTAGGGTTACCCCATATGACACCTAATCAAACTACAATTAGTAATTAGTAACACAATTAAGGGTATTTTAATTGCAGATTAAAAAATTAGGTATATGGGTTTTTCAATGGTCCAATTATAACATTTTAGTTTTTATCGGTCCTAACTATGTAATTGGCCGGTAACTGTCACAACTTTTATCACTTTGGTAATCACCAGACTGTATTTAAAAAATTTTCATCGACGTTAAGTTTTTGCGAATTCAAGCCTGATGTTTAGGAGTTTTGATTGGAAGGAGAATGTAATTCGATTGGCGTAAAAGCTACCTCAAAACATCGCTCCGAACGAAGAAATGATGCTTCAATCGGGTGTTTAAGCCTAACGATGCTTCAATCGGATGTAAAAAATTTCTCATTCAGAGAACTGTTTTGAGATAACTTTTACATCAATCGACTCGTACTCTCCTTCCTATCAAAAGACCTAATACATCTGTCTTCAATTCGGAAAATCAACGCTAAAAATTATATAAACTAAATTTTTAACTAAAAAACAAACGTTTGATACATAAACATAGGAAAATCAAAGTATTCAAATTAGTGAATTACGTTTTTGGCAGCAGTGGGCTTCCAGCCTTCATTAATTCATAGTCCATTTTAGATGTTTAGTTAATTAGTTGTAGTGGACTTTAGCCTTTAGGTGTGGGCTTTAAATCTTTACTTATTTGTTACATGACTATTGACTAAATATAAGTTTTATAAAAAAATTATATAATAATTTTTTTAAAAATTTGGTGCCCCTATCAAACTAGTGCCATGTGCGGTCGCACATGCTGCACACCCCTCTAAGCCCCCTATGCATAAAGTAGAACTCATCAGCAACTTATTATGATGATTAAAAACGAGGGAAAAGAAACAAGTCATGAATTATAGGGTAAACTGCAGTTTCGGTTTCTATGTTTTGATATTATTAATAATTTTCCACTAAAATAAAGTGCAACAATGATTTTAAAAGAATGGTTCTAATCTCAATATCATGGCATGGCAATGTAGATCAAACTTGGGGTAACTCGAGTTTGAATCGGAGTTACATGGAAATGTTAAAGGTTTCTGCGATGGTTTTCTCACTGGAATGGTTGGTTGACGAGTCTTCAACTTCGATCAACTTCGCTCAAAAGGAGGATTGAGGTGAGTCTCCGCTGCGATTACAGCTTTATGAGAGTCCTACTAGGCCGCTTATAAGCACTTATTACGAGAACAGGACGTGACTTCAAACTCAATCATTACAATGCACATTTTGAATACAACACTCATGACATTGCGTCAACCATCGTTTAAAAAACTTATAGCATTTTAATTTAAGTAGAACAAAATAAAGATCACACAAAAATCTTTTTCTACGAAAATACAAATAATATGCTTATAGGATTGGACAAGAAACCATATTTTGTATTTTAATATTATTGTTATTAAATGTACACAAAATAACGATCTTTTGTTGAAAATCATTTATTTTCACAATACATTATTGCAGAAATATAAAACAAAAGAAAGGTCGTTGATAACTAACTAGATGTTCAAAATTGAATGTCTGACTGTAACGAAATATATTAAGGTTCAAACGTTCGTCTCTAATCTTTCTCTTTTTGGTTTGACTTACAAGTCAACTAGGTGTAGACCCGTGTGAGAACACGAGCTATTGTTAAAATATATGATAATTTCCAATTCAATATCAAACATATATGTGATTTTGTTATTAATGTTGATTCATTTTATTTTTAATAGAAGCAATTTGCTGGTTCGTTTGGCACATTTGATTGAAGTTGTTTAATGGGCTGCTGAGAACTTATGGGCTTCTTATCAAGTGAGCTTGAAGTTTGAGCTTTGTATTTGGTCTTTTTCGATCCTTGCAATGTTGAATATATAAAAGAGGAAATATTGTTCGTTGCAAAGCAAGCATCATAGAAGAAAAATGTAGCCCTAATTGCCTGCTAGTCTCTAATGTTCAACACTCAAATCTTTTTGTCTGATGATCAATTATATCTTTTTTTATTTAAGATCTGTTTTTGTAATTCTACTGCTTTACAAGTTTATAAACTTTTAAAGTTAATTGTCAAAATGGTCCCTGAGGTTTATAAGATTTTGCAGTTTTAAACACTTTTAAGAATTTTTGCATAAATAGTCCCTACAGGCCAAAACCTACTGCTAAATCGGTCCACGACACTAACGGTGTTAAAAAAATTCCGTTAGTTGAATGTGAATTGACCAAAATGCCCTTAGTTATTAAATTTAAAAAATAAAACCCATCACCATCACTTATCATTCTCTACCTTTACCACCACCACCACCACCTACTCTCTTTCCACCGGCTGCAACCCATCCCACCGGCAACCACCTTCAAATTTCCGATATTGTAGGCCGAAAACAGTCAATAGGTTAAGGGAAGAAGATAACACTTCAAATTAATTAATTTATACAACCTACTACACCGGCCGGAGTTGATTCATAGCCGGACGTCCAAACAATATCCTTCAACGCCGGCCGGAGCTGCTTGCTACAGAACCGGTTATACTCCAATGTATCACCGCTCGATTTTTTCACCTCCACCACCACCAACGACGGTGCCACCGCCCATATCTCAGCCATTATTCCCAATCTCCCTTTTCTTCCTATCTTGTTTCGTTTCATCCTCAAACTGCTTTCATCTCCAGTTTTATCCACCATGAACTTCATTTCCGTCGCCACCGATTCCAGCTTTGCCACCATAGTCTCCGGCGACTTCGTCGTTGCGAATCTTATCTCTTCTTTCTCCTCGCGTTTCTTCTCCTCAAACAACGACGACAAATTGAAACCTTCCAATAAAGAAATTATGTGAAACGCGTTTAACGTTTTGGTTTTGTTTCCGTTTCTGAATAATATCATTTTTTAACATGAAGCTTTTTGGTGTTTGTTTTTTGAACCATGATGATTCAATGATTTTGGAGATTGTGATTCTACGGTCAGAGAGAGCAGGCGGTGGTTGTGGTGGTGGTGGTGGTGGTAAAAGTAGAGAATGATAGGTGGTGGTGGTGGGTTTTATTTTTCAAATTTAATCACTAAGGGCATTTTAGTCATTTCGTTGTTAACTAACGGAATTTTTTTAACACCGTTAGTATCGTGGACCGATTTAGCAACAGGTTTTGGCCTGTAGGGACTATTTTAGCAAAAATTCTTAAAAGTGTCCAAAACTGCACAATATTGTAAACCTCAGGGACCATTTTGACAATTAACTCAAACTTTTATGTCATTTTTCATTTGTGAACACCTTTTTGACAGTTATATAAGCAACAATTCTTATTTGTCTTCAATGAAAATAGCGCTAAACAATTATCTTATAATGACGCAAGTCTTTGTACATAACTACACAAAAGTACAACGTTTCATAAATATTCTAGTACTTTGTAAAATCAAAGCAAATCAAGATTGTTATTCCACATAGTTCACGTTGAAAGCCACATATGTATGGTATATAATCAAATTGAAAACTAAAACAAAATCGAATCCAAAAACACCTTAAATCATAATAGAACTTATGAGCTCACAAACAGTATAAAATACATGTGCGATCCACAATCCAGCAGCAACACAAGCAATCTTTACAACAGCCTTTGTAATTCTATTTTCACCTCCTCTGCCTACAAATTAATAACAACCATATTTTTTCAAAACCCATTTCTACACATTTGGTGAGAAAAAAACCTTCTTGTTAACTATAAAGTGATGTTATAACTGCACTCAAAATACTGACACACTTTGTTGAGGGGCAAGCACAAAAGAATCTAAAATGCAATGCAAATAAACACAAAAGCAAATTCCCCTTAAAATGAAAAGTCAAAGTAAAAAGAAAGTCAATGTATTAGTTTATTGTGTTGAAGAACCATTTTACACAAGACAGTGCTAAAGATGAATGAATATTGAAATGTCCAATCTTAATAAACACACAAATAATGTCTACCATGAATGAAACTACACAAGCAGCAAAAGTCTTATGTAAAACATCACCAAACAAAAGTAAAAAAAAAAGTGGAGGCATTACTATATAAAGCCACGGACAAAATACTCACCTTGAATAGTATTTGTCAAACACCTTCCATTTAAACTCTTCTTTACTCATGAGACTCTTTACACATTTCATTTAAACCCTTCTCAACTGAATAACTATTTGAAATTTAAAGCAATATTCTACAATTGCGAATGAATATAAAATAATATCGCACATTAAACCAAAACATACTTGTAAAATTAAAACACTACCTAAAGTTTATACAATCCATTTAAGATATAAAACACAACCTATCAACTATCTTCTATTTTCTTAAGACCGGTCATAAGGCACATTGATGCTTTCTTGTTCTTCTTAGTTAATATGTAAAATAATAACTTTTATTAGGGACATCAGAAGGAAAAAAAAATGACGCATACAACAAAAACACCCTTCCATACCGTGGTGACAAAAACACCCTTGCGGAGTTGCAGTTGTTCTATAGCTCGCCAATCAACAACCATTTATTTAAACTTCATTTGCTGTTGCTTTGAGAAAAAGTAAAAAAAAAAACTACTAAATCAAACACAAAAAGTAGTGAATTACATAGACAGCTTAACCATTTATTTCTAAAATATGTATTTTTTCAGATTAAATTTGGTCACCGGAATGTTTACGAATATCATGCACCAAATCAATTACTTCTGAATTGACTAGTCACTTAATAATGTATATAATAATTTCAAACATTTCGATTACCCTTAAATTGTGTACAAAGCAATATAAATAACCAAATGACCCACTCATATCAACATTATGCAGTGAAACTGAAATCAACCGTAATATAATATATAATTCACCAAATAAAAAATTTTAGCTAAATTTTGACTTGACATTCGAAGTGAAGGGATTTGAACTAACACTTGAACCGGCTTTCTTATATTCTTGACAAAAAATCTCAACACTTCAGTATATTTGCATGCAACAGGTGTGTTTGGTTCATTGAAAACAAATTTAACTAATGGGTTTCAAAATCTGAGACCTTGATAATAAAAATGTTGATTATGTTGCTTGAGTGTCTGTTTTAATCAAACATTGACTATGTACATAATACTTCTCCCTGATCAAATGATAATTGATTATGGATATAACAGTAAGAAAAACAAAATTGTTTGAACATGACAGTTATATGTTATATATCAAGGATGAGAAATGATAAACTCTAGATGTAACATTCGCCCCGAACCAAATCCGACTTGATCAGATCAACCATGACTTTTCCAGTTATCAAGAAAATGAACGAAATTATTATCCATGGGTTATTTATTAAAATTCTCTTTTATATTGATAGAAGGTGATTTTGATGAATAGTAAAAATGGTAGTTTTGGTATTTCAGGTTTGGATTGTGAGGGTATTTTATGGCTTTCATGTGTGTTTTCTTTGAGTATAAAACCTGCCCTCTCTCTTTCTCTCTCATTTTTCCTCTTGCCGTCTCTCTGTTTCACCGGTGGTTCACCACCATGCCCGTCGTATATTGGCGGTGGTTTTTGTATGTTATCTTCAGTGGTGAAGGCAAGGTGCTTGCTATTTACCACCATAACCGCCGTGCGTTGGCGGTGGTTTTTGGACCGTTTGTTGGTGACTGTCACACCCTTAATTTTTCACAGAAGGGGTATCCGTCAGGCGTGTGACAAAACCAGGATCCAAGTCATTAGTTACACCAAATGACATTATTAAACGAGAAAATTTATTACAGAGTTAAATGTCAAAACCTTTTAGGTAAAGTAAATGCATTAAAATATTTAATACACAGATGTTAAACAAAAAAATAAACTATTGAAAACATGTAGACCTAATGATGCATGCATGCTCTAATTGTGCATGTGCTCCTTAATTACCTGAGAAAACATACTTAAAAGTGTCAACACAAAGGTTGGTGAGTTCAATGAGACTTGTATATAAAAAAAGGTACTGTTTATAACACAGATAAACAAAATTCATTTTATTAGGCGGTTTGCAAGACCGTATGCTTATTGCTTGTCAACATGTCGAGATGAAAGCTAAACGTTACCTTTGACACGTCGAGATGAGATTTTTTACCGAATACTGATACCGGTATTATATTTTAGTCATTTTCGGTATCGGTAAATTCGGTACCAGTAGCGGTATGGTACCGGTATTTTCGGTAAATGATACCGATTTGAAATATGCTTTGTTTTGATTAAAAAGTTCGATTCTTTTAAGACTAATGTCATTTTTATGTTTATATAAATCTTAAGTATTGTTCTTTTATGTTGAAATATATGGAGTTTATTTTTAAGTGTAACTTTTGTTTTCAAATTCGATCTTGTTTGTCTGCTTGTATAAAAGTGGGTTTGATTTTTTTGTTTAAATATTAATTAAAATACATGTCTCTGATTCTTTTATTTCATTGTCCATATAAACATATACTAGATGAAGGTTAGTTTTATGAAAATTGATGACCAAGAACACATAAATTTAAATCGGAGTACTTTCAAGTTAAGTTTGAGAATACTAAACTATGTTTAATCTATAACAAATCGGTACGAAATTGGTACAATACCGAAAAACCGGTACCAATACCGGTCCCGTACCGGTATTTTCGGTACGGTATTCGGTACCCACTTTTCATGAAAATCGGTATCGGTACCGGTCGATATCGGTATGTACCGATCTCATCCCTACAATATGCACCACATGACGCCCAGTCAAGGGTGGGGTGCCGTCGCAACCCAGTAATACTACTCAAATTTCTCCGCTATCATATATTAATCAACCTCGAATATATATATATACATAAGGACTTGAATGTGGTTCCAATCCGTGTAAAACATTATAAGCCCTAATAAAAGTACCATTATAAAATCTTGCCTTTAGGCATTTATACTTTTACCGAAATCTTGCCTTAGTTGGCCTCGCCCGAAGACATAAAGTTTTGCCTGAGGGCTCTACCTGAAGGCATAAAGTTTTGCCCGAAAGCCCTGCCCGAAGGTATAAAAATGCAGTCCGCCCGAAGGCGCAGTAAAAATAATTTGTATATTTTCTCTCCGAAAAATATTTAAAAGCAGGGAAAGAACTCACCTTAGAATGCACAGCAAGGTACCTCAGCATGTAAAGACTAAAACCTAAGTCGCTCAACGACCTGCTTAATAATTACACGTTATTTAACAACTCATACTTGTTCTTACATAAATATATATATATAACATGTATATTTAGTATCCGCTAGGGTTTCGCGTATTCGGTTCGACTTCGCATGATCAAAGTCCCTCAACTAATATTACACACATACCATGTATCACATTTTCATACTCGTATTTATATAAGGAGGAAATCTATTACAAAGGTAAAATTAGATAAAATGTCTTCCATGACTATCAAAGTTCATCAAATATAATGTAAAATATGATCAAAGTGATCATAAACCCCATCCATGGCAATCAAAAAAGCTAAACAAAGTATCTCTCTGTATATACTTGTCATTGTGTTGTCTTAATGTTTCCTTGGCGTCCTTTTATAAGTAGATAATAAAGGTATGAGATACATTAGATTGATAGATATAATAAAAAATAAACGGAATAATGATGTAATGAAATTAAAATAATTTACCTTAGCACTATCATTTTTTACTTAAATCTCAAATCGGCTCTATGGTGTTGTAACTAACATAATGCAATCAACAGGAAGAACCAGATAGTAATCACCTAATGGGAAGAGAAAGCCAACCTTATAAATCCGGAAAATGCACAAGGAAAAGCACTTGCAACGACAATTACAACTGTAACTGCCTGGGATCACAAACTGCAACTAGAACCGACCACGTCACCATCGTTGTGCTTGACCCAACAAGGCAAATAACAAGTTCCATGTTTTGAAAAACACATGGAACAGGCTTAAAATGCAACAACTTTTGGTAATAAAACACTTTTTTTTTCAAAAGGTTCTCTTTTGGTAGACAATTTTCATTATTATTAATACTTAGTGGTGGCTAGATTGAAAACATAGTTAAGGCCCTTTCACAATAAAGAAATTCTATAGCCACCACTAAGCATAAAATGGATGAATACTAAATTACATATGATATCAATTTGGTAGTAGGATGGAAATGCTAATAATCATCATCAACATAAACGAACACAAGCGAACCAAAATAAATGAATATAATTGAATTGCCTAAATGATCATTAATTAACAAACATAAAAATGAATTGCCTCTTTTACCAAGAACATATATGGATATAGTATAACACTCTAACCTCTTTCGAATCCAAAGCTGCCTAACAAACATAAAATCTAGTTTTTTTACATGACACTAAAACAAAACATGTTAGGAAGATGTTATTACACATGGCATAATAATTAAGCTGAAACTGGTATGTTATTACTCATGGCATAATGCCACAAATTTATGAAAAAGATACACATGTGATATTTGTTTTTTAATCGTATATAGAAAGATATATATTAGATTAGAAGAAACGATAATTTACAATATAGTGGCTGGTAAACGGGCAACAAGTTATAACACAAGATATTAGCACATTAATTTGACCCAAACTCTACCTGTATAAAAAAACAACCTACTTTGATCCCAACAAAAGATATTAGCACCCAAGGTTAAAATAAAAACAATTTGAAAAACATAACTGTATTAACATACTAACAATCATCATATAAATTAAAAAAAAAAATTAATTAACTAGATATATAAAAATTCAAATAACTAATGTTTGTTCCTGTCCAAAGTTAAGCTCGAAATATCGAATCAACTAGCAATGTATCCTTGTTCATTCAACTTTTCGCTATCGTTTTGCGGCTCATTCGGCGCCTCATCGTTTAATTCACTATTGTATACAAAGTACTTGGCTACCACAAGGAAAAACAACAAGTTCACGAAGCTTAAGAGTGCGTAAAACGCATAATAATAATCTAATCGAGATTCGTTTAAGTTATCGCGAATCCAACCCTCGTGTCCATTCTTCTTTGTAACATCAGCTACGGTCGATAAAATGAAACTGCTAAGAAAATACCCAGCTCCTATACCAGTTGTCCAATAAGCAGTTCCTAGACTCTTCATTCCTTCAGGTGCTTGATCATAGAAAAACTCGAGTTTTGCGACTTCTAAGAAGCTATTAGCGATCCCCATCAACGCGAACTGAGGGAGGAGGATGAAGATACTCAACGGGACCGTTTGGTCATGTTTGAATATACCATGATCTTTAGCGACACTGAGTCGTTTTCTTTCGACTATGCTGGCAATGACCATGATGATGACATGGAGAACGAGCCCAATGGCCATACGTTGTAGCAACGTGATGCCTCTCGGGTTTTTGGTGTATTTTCTAATCGTAGGGACAAAGAAGCGATCGTAAAGTACAATGCTTATGAGTAGGAAGATTGTTACAAATACTGAAAAACATGCGGGTGGTATATCAAATCGCGGGCCCATGGATCGGACTAGTGTCACGCCTTGCTTGATGAAAAGTGTGTGTGTTTGTGCCAGCAATGTGCTAGGTATGACCGTGGCTAGCAAGATTGGGACCATTTTCACCATTTGCTTCGTTTGTTCGACTTGAGTCACCGGACACAGTTTCCATTCTGAAACCGGTTCTTGATCGGTTATCACTGCAGCTCGATCAAGAACACTGCAGTTTTGTTCACAGCATGAATTTAACATGACACGAATCTAACATGAAAATGGGTTAAACAAAATTAAATAAAATTTAGGTTAAACAGGTAATATTTGTGTCCGGGGTCAAATGTCTGACATTTACCACCTCTATTGATATAAAGATATAAAAAAAAGTTACCTTAACGAAGATGAATGGCCGATCATGAACTTCCCGGGCCCTGAATACTCATCAGGACTCAACTCGTAAAGCTTTTTCGGGTCATTCGGTACAACCTCATTCCATTTCCGGGCTGCAGCGACTATGACCTTAGCCATCTTCGTAAATGGGCTCCCAGATGATGGCTTATGACGATACATAGGGGTCCCGAAAATAAAAACCACCATCGACGCCACTAAACCCGCAGTCGGGATCCCATATCCGATACCCCACCCGACATTATCTTGAATGTATACCAAGAAAGTGTTTGAAAAAAGGGTACCAAGATAGATGCTAAACATCCACCAGTTAAAAAATGTGAGCTTTTGGGCTCTTTCTTTCGGGTCAAAGTCATCAAACTGGTCGGCACCCATTGTCGAGATGTTCGATTTGGTTCCACCTATTCCGAGCGCGACAATGTACAATGCACAATAAAAGATACCGATCTGGAACGATGATGGTTGTTTATCGCAGTCTAGGTAACTTATGTTTTTACCACATGAAGGTGGTTTTAACCCGGGTATCGTAACCACAACATTCAATAAAAACATTCCCTGTTTCAATAAACAAGAAAATAAAAACGGGCAAAAATGGGTTAAACAAAAGCTTTATGTAAATCGGAACAAGTAAATTAGTTAAGTGAGTCAAACATGTCAAAATTATTAAAAACTAAAACTAGGAAGGTCAGTCATATACCTTGAAAATTTTCTAAGTTATTAAGCCTAAACTACACTTCTAATAAGAAAAATAAGAGGAGCGAGACCCTTTCGCGCCCCTATAATGTTCTGCCCATGGTCGGGTCATTATGCACGTTATGATCAAGAAACGAATTATCTTACCATAAGGTAAATAACAGAAGCAATCATGAAAGTCCAATATCGACCTAGATATGTATCCGCAATATAAGCTCCTAAAATAGGCGTGATCCACACTGTCCCAACCCAATTTGTGACGCTATTCGAAGATTTAACAGTGCCTTCCTTCATTTCTCGGGTCAAATACAACACGAGATTTGTTGATATTCCATGGTACGCCATCCTTTCAAACACTTCATATCCTGAAACATAGCACGCCCATCACAAATTCACAACGTTACATTCTAAAAATATTTTTTTGTTTTTTTTATATATAATACTTTTAAAAACAATATAAAAATATATATGTATTTAAAGCGACTCGCCTAACATAAAATAACAAGCTTTCCATCTCCCGGTTTTTAGTCTCGAAACAGGTTTCCCCTTAAGATCCATAGTCCCGTCTTGTGTAAAATCGTCGTGCAATCCAAGTTCATCGTCTCCTTTCGAAGCCATTGCGTAAAGTTTGCACAATTATATTGCACACACTTTAACTTCGATCAAGATTAAGATGATATACTCATATTGATGAGAATTGAGTATTTATATATAAGTTCATATGATCTTTGACTGGTATAGGAGTATGAAGGGACCCAAATTTTTGTTCAATGTTATAATATGCAACTAATTGTCATTTTCAGATCGACAATATTATGCTATATTTCGGCAATCGGATATAGATCTTGTATATATGTTTTGTGTTAGAATATTTGTATACAATTCTCATTTGTTTATAATATTTTAAAGAGTAAATTGCCAAAAAGGTCCATGAGTTTGTACCGTTTCAACCACTTTAGTCCTTGTTTTTTTCTTGCCATTTTGGTTTTGGTTTTCTAAAAAACTAGGTTTAATACCCGTGTGTTACACACGGGTTAAATAGTAATATTTATAAAGAATTTATAACCATTATATTTAACAATTTGTAAATATATAACATTTAAGGAGTTGGCTCCATCAACTTGCATGGTGAAAAATTTAGCTAAATTTTACCTCCCAAACTTCCTATTATAGAAAAAAAATCCCTCCAAAAATTGTCCCCTAAAAGTTTGATTTATTAGATAGATTGTCATTTTGGTCCTTCCGTCAACGTTTTCTGTTAGTTTTCTGTCAAATGACGGAAATACCATTATTTATTAGGGACATTTACATATATCCCCTTCATAAGATCATTTATTACGTATTTACCCAATCCTTAAATTCAATTACATATTTCCCCTTCCTAAACCACATATATTACATATTTACCCAATTTCTTTAAAATAGCCTTTTGATTTACTATTTTACCCTTAATGATCTTCATAAATATATTTTTATATTTTCTTATGGTTTGTGTAAAAGAAGGGGTAAATGAGTAATTTATTATGTCAAAGGGGATATATGTAATTAAACTTTAGGCTTGGGTAAATATGTAATTAATGGGCTTAGGAAGGGGAAATATGTAAAAAAACCTATTTATTAAAGTGCCGTTTTGGTCATTTTCCAAACTGTTTTATGTCATTTTGGTCATTTTCCCAACTTATATCAATTTGGTCATTTTTTCCAACGTTGGCCATTTTAGTCATTTTTTCAACTTTCATCTTTGAATCACCTCCACCTCAAGCAATGTGATGACAACTACCCCCATCATGACACTCTATTCAACCATAAAACATTATATAAGCATAAACAAAATACTAAACACCTAAAGAAACAAAAAAATCGATGACTCAATTATAAAAAGAAAACGGTTGATTTTTAAAATATGTAATAATCACAAAAGATATATATAATTTCAACTTTAAACATTATTGTTTATTAGTGTCGGTCTCAACCTCGGATAGAAGAGAAGAAAAATTTATAATAATAACATTTAAACAAACTAAAAAGGGACTCAAAATTTTACTTTCTCTAAGGCCCCAAAAACATTTGAGTCGTTTATGCTCCCCTAAAGAGAGGAAGAAAATAGGTTGCTTGGTGGTGGTGGTCGGTTGGGAGGTGGACAAAGTGAGGTGATATTCGATAAGATTTTATTTGGATGAGGTGTGTAGCGACCAAGAAGACGAAGGGAATGGTCAACGGAAGTGGCATCGGTGGTGTGTTATGGAAAAGGCTTGCTCAATGATATTGTGTTTATAAAAATAATAATAATAATAATATCAATAATCAAATTGTCATTTTGGTCCCTGAAATATAAAATAATTGTCATTTTAGTGTTAGGTTTTGTAAAAATTTGTCATTTTAGTACCTGAAATGTTAAATGACTATATTACCCTTGGATTTAACAGATAAATCTAACGGACGTTGACGGAAGGACCAAAATAATAATTTTTTACAAAAGCAAACACCAAAATGGCAAGAAAAAAAACACAAGGACCAAAGTGGTCGAAACGATACAAACTCAGGGACTGTTTTGGCAAATTACTCTAAAATAAAACAAAACAAAGATCGTTTCTAACTAACTAGATCGATGTTCAAAATTGAACGCCTCACTATAATGAAGTATATTAAGGTTCAAACGTTCGTCTCTTTGTCTTTCTCTTCTTAGCTTGACATTACAAATCAGTGTATTAACTAAATTTCTGCGCCTGATATAATATTAATTTGGTGTATTCGCATATGTAATTAGTATGGTGAAGTCATCTTTATTGATAAAATCATGCAGCCATTAGTGATGTCATTGAATTTTTCAGACATATGTAAATCAGAGGGTGAAGTGAAAAAGGAGAGGGGAGGCGGGATTGGGTTTAAAACGAAATTTCAGTTTTGGTTCCCCTATATTTACAAGTGTTATTATTTATTGTTCAAAAGTTTTAAAACAAATTTAAAAAATGACATAGTTAACCCTTAAAGTTATTTTTTTTGATACTCTCAATATGTTAACTTAACTAGACAAACTAACTAATTAACTTTATATAACACTATTAATTATATAAAATTAAATTAAATATATATGTTAATTTCTTTTATAAAATCACATATTTTATAAATAAACATTCCAGTTTTATAAAAGTTATTTTATAAATTATATATTCGTTCATTAATGATAATAATTCCAAAAGTTTTGTGTTGGTTTGTATGGTAGAAAGGCTTGTTGTGTACAAAATAAAGATTAAATGGGTCTAATTGCAAAGTTGAAAAATGACTAGGACTTCAAGATTATAATTTTCATACTAAGTTTTTTTTTTCCATTATTAACTAACACAAACTCAACTTCTATTTTCTATCTCCTCACCTTCATCCTGATTTGCTTATACAATATATTAATTTTTATAATTTTGTGCCCGGCCACCTTAGCTAGTGTCCTTAATGGTCGCCCTTATCGCCCCTGCCACCAGGACCGGTCGTGGACAAAATGAAGTTAACATATACTAGTCATACTTACCTGGCCTATAAAGTAATGTCTTTGTTTTACAAATATTTCATTAACCAACGGAGGTGATTAACCAAGTTTTTGCTACTGAGGGTTTATTTATGTTGAATTTGGATGGACCTTCTAAATTTAGATCCATCCTAATTTTGGGTAAAACTCGCTGACTTATTTTCAAAAACATGGTTAGGTTCGGGTCAACCCATCAGGTTAACAGGTTGACATATTTTTTATATAAATATAAAGTTTAGGGTATATTGTGCCAGTATACATGTAGTCTAGAGTGATTTACGTAAAAGCTATAATAATATCGAATGTCTTATATAGTTGTGCGTATATTTGGGCATCATTTCCCGATTTTCCATAAGCTCGCTCTTATTTGAAAAATGCATTTCATGGTAATTTTGAATTGTTGGAGAATGTATTTTGTGATAAATCAGGTCAACCGGATCGGGTTCAGGTCAACCTGATAAAAATCAGGTCAGGTTCGGGTTTTAGTGATGTTTAAATATTCAGGTTCGGATCGAGTTCGACCCACTAATTACCCAATAACCTAACCCATTAAGCACAAGTAAACAAAAGATTTCAAACTCTAGATTGCAAAAAAAATTGGTTTTAGATTCTCTTCACATTAGATATTTGAATAATTATTCATGTATTCGGACATAAAAAATGGTTTTACAAATAAAAAAATGGTTTAACATCAAATGGTTTCAAAGCATGAACGAATGTACGTAAAACAGACATGAAGTTTCAAACCACGGTTTATGTCTAATAAAAAGCGTGAAAAAAAACATGAGTAAACAACAATAAATGGTTTCAAAACATGAACAAATACCCTGAAACATCTATATGAAACCATACGTGAATTTGTTAATCTTTCCTAAGTCTAAATTTGATAAAAAAATCATGCTTCATATTATTCTTAAACTTATCATCTGATTATGACAAATTCTTAATCGTAATCTTTAATTAGTTAATAAGTATAAATAACAAGTGCAAGAAAGAAGTTATCAACTTCATCTTGAAACTCAACCTTCTCAAATCATAGCTAAAAAGACAATTTAAACCAACTATGATCATAACTAACAATTTCAAACTGCTAATTTCATATTAGATAAAACCAACTTTCTTAAAACATTCCTAAACATATTACATTTCTCTTGTTAGTTTTAATATGATTTTGTAATTTCAAATAAATACATGGAGTGCTTTTGTTATTTATGTAACTAGTTGTTGTTATAAGTAGCTAAAGTTGGTACATTCTATTAAAGCATTTTCAATACAGTTTCAGTCTTTTCTTTAATTCTCTACTACTTTTGTTCATCAGTTCTTGGTACCTTGCTTCAATTGGTATCGGAGCTTCAGGTGAAGCTCATCGATAACCAATCGGAACTGATTACATAAATCACTCAAAGATCACAACCACCGAAATCGATTTAAAGGTGCGAGCCGATTTGGATTGTGAATTATGTGAACTCTCTTGTGATTCAAAGGCCTGAATTGCTTGATTGATTCATGCTATCATTCTAAGCAAGATTGATCCCAAATTTTGTACACTCGTCGGAAAACACGAAGAAGATGATGACCGATGGAGGTGGAGGAACAGAGATATCGAATCATCCAATCGAAATCAGATCAGAAACATCTACACCATCATTCCCCTTCAATGTCTTGTACTCACTTCTTCAAACTACACGATATGGATTGTGAAATTGAAAGCAATCTTCAATGTTCATGGTCTATGGGAAGTAGTTGAACCGTCTAAGGGAGTATTAGTCGATGCAAAGAAAAACAATGCAGTCATTGCATAACTCTATCAAGCCATGCATAAATATCTGGTGTTTCAAGTGGCAAATCAAACCACAGCAAATACAATATAGGACTTACTGAAATCAAGATTTTTAGGAATAGATAGGGTGAAGAAATCAAGACTGGCTACTTTGAAGACAATGTTTGAAATGTTAAAAATGAAGGAGAATGAAAACATTGATGAATTTGCTAGGAAATTAAGTGTAATAGCATCAAAGGTTGTCGACCTTAGGAACCATTCATTGAAATGATGTTGGTCAGGAAGTTTTTACTCTATACAAGACATATTCATCCACATAGCTGCTTAAATTAAGCGAATTGTAGATATTGAAACCATATTGTTTCAGGAAGCCATAGGCAGACTAAAAGCTATTAAAGAAAGAACATGCATGAAGTAACTATCACATACTCACAAAGAAGACCCGGTTATTGATGAACTGTATTGAATAGCAAGCAAAGAAGAAGGATAATGAGTCAAGAAACAAAAAGAATAGGTTTAGATATGAAAAGTGGTTGTCTAATAGGAATGAAAGAGTTAGATCAATTCAAAAGGGGAAAGATGATATCAAATAAAGGGATTCAAACCCAAAAGAGACAAATAAGTGCTTTAAATGTGAATGTTATGGCCATTATGCATCTTAGTGCCCAAATGCAAGAAAGAAAGAAATTGAAGCAAATTTCACACAGATGAACCTGGATGAACCAGCATTGTTGATGACAACACACATGGAACAAGTTAAAGAAGTGGTGTTCCTAAATGAGCAGAAAGTTTTGCTTGAAAGGTATATAGCTGATGAAATTGAAAATGTTCATATGTGGTATCTAAAAATGTTCATATGTGGTATCTAAACAATGGGGCATCAAATCATATGAGTGGTAATCACTCATTATTCTCTAACCTTGACAAGAATGTAGGGGGCAAGAATGAAGACTCTTCTATTTATACCAGCGCTTAAGTATTTATATCATTCTATCTAGATTATTCTAAACAACTCTACACACATGAACCTAGTCAACTTGGTCTAGATCATTTTATTCATCTTCTTTTAGGAAAAGCTAGCCAACTTGATCTACTTTACACTTTTGTTTATTTACAACTAGACGTGGGGCGTGGGTCGCGAGATGTGACAGTCGGGTCTCGCGTGTCTGATTTGATGTGACAGTCGGGTCTCGGTAAAAAACCGGTAAAAACAAAAAATGTTAGTTTCAAAAGTTAAAAAAATGTGTTTTCTTATTTACATTATATAATATTAATAGAGGAAAGTTATGAATAGTATTTGGGGTTATTTGTTGTGTTTTAATTGGTTAATTTTTTTGTTGTCTTGATGTAATTGGTAGTTGGGTTTTATGGTTGGCGTGTTTGAATCCTGGACTAGCACATGGATTTGGATGGTTCACTTTTGTGTGTGTGAATACAAATCGTCTCTCATAATATCTATCTTCTCTCACTGCTTTCTCTCTATTTCTGTCACCAACTTTTCTCCACCGATTGTGTTTCGGTGTTTGGCGGTGGTTTTGTGATGGTTTTTGGTGGTTGTTGATGATTGTTGGTTTCGCTGTATGTTAGCCGATGATGGTTATCAGTCCATAGATCTGTGTGGCCTAGGTTTTTCCGATAATGGTTGCCGATCTATGGATCTGGGTAGCCTATGGTTTCTAACACTTCATAAATCTGATCTTGCATGTTGTTGTTTTTTGGCGTTTGTGCCGACGATGGTTATCGTTTGAATCTGTCTGGATTTTCTCTTTTAATGGTTGTCGGGTGTGGAGATGTTGGTGGTGTTGGTGGTGGTGGGGGTGGTAATTTGGTGGCGACGTTGATGGTAGGTGAAACTCTTGGTTTCTCCATGTGGATTTTTCTGATCTTGATGGTTGAACATGGAATCGATTTGTGGTTTCATAACAGTGCGTGATTGTGTGCAAATTTACAAATGATTATGTGCAAATGTGCAAATGTGCAAATTTGGAAACGATTTGTGGTTAATCTCTGGGCTAAAAAACCCTTTTGTATTATGGTTTCCGGCGTTATGTTGGTGTTGGTGGTATCGATGGTGGTGTGGTTGTGTATGACCTTTGGTTTCCTCCTGTGCTTTTTTCCGATTATAATTTTGTTGTTGTGTTTGTAAATGGTGATGATAGTGCTGTTAATTTTTTGCATTTGGATACCAGATTCGGTTTAGTTACGAGGTTTGATTACGGGCTGTGATGAGATCAAGTTCGTCTGATAGTGATGTTCTATTGGCGTGGCAAATTTAGTGGTTTGTCGGTCTATACCCGCAACCACACTGCAGCCACAGTGCACTCACAATGTGGTTGTTAAATACTTTGAGCCCCTTAGAAAGTTTGTTATTTTGCTTTGTTTTTATTTGTTTCGGTTTGTTTGCTATTTGGCTATGATGAATACTTTTGAGCTGCCTTGGGTGTAATCGTTGATTTTGTGTTGTTTTTTTGTTTTTGATCGAAGTCATTAAAGTGAGTTTTGGGTATTGTCGGCAATTTCACAGGACATTAGCCAGAAATACGAGTTTTGAAACTAATGAGGGATAAAGATAAACTGAATTGAATTAAAATGTTATGTTTTAGCCCTTTCATGCATATATTATGTATTAAAACCTTAAAATCAAGTTTAGACATCGACATAAATGACCTAAACTGGTAGAATTGTTAATAAAATCCTATAAGATATAGGTTTCAAAGTGAAGAAAATGAAAGTAGTTTGAATTTGGAAATGGCAAATAAATTCATAAAAGATATATGTTTCAAAGTGAAGAAAACGAAAGTAGCTTGAATTTGAAAATTTGTACGCCGTTGCAACGCAAGGCGATCATAAACCTAGTTATATAAATAGATACAAAATAGACTGTAAATGTTCTAAAAGCATGCTGCATCATTCGGTAGGTTCTCTGTTTTCACAGCAGCATGTAGACTTTATTTTGGTTAAAAGTCATGATAAGAAACATGCACAACAAAAATCCACAAACCAGAAACAGAAAAAGTCATGTCTGCAACATGAAATATCTTTGTTCTTAACTTGATACATCTTTCCAACAAAATCTTACTAATACCAACAAAACAAATTCAAATAACAAAACTGCCATTACATAACAATAAACTCAACTTCAAACCAAAAGGTTACAGCTAAACAATGGCATTCGCAGCGCTGGCAATCCTTGGCCACAAATCAGCACACTCCTTCCCAATCGGTCCAGTAATAGCAGATCCTGCATTCAGGAAAACAAATAAAAGTTATAACCAGACGATCAATCTGAGACTCAGAATTCAAAGTTAGAAGATTAAATGTTTAAGTTTGGTGATCAAGAAACTGAGTTACCAACAATTTAAAACAAACAAAGATTGTCTATTAGGATGACACAATTTCTTGACAAAATCAAAATGGTTAAGAATAATTACCTTTCATTTCCCCCTTTGGATTCACAATAACACCAGCATTATCTGCAAAAACATAAATTAAGATCAACAAATGCATAAAGACAAAAACAAGCTGCAAATGAATGTCCACTACAATAACAAACCAAACCTATCAAATGAATGCAGACACAGTAACACAACTAACAATATGCATAAATATATCAACATGCTGTTAAAAACTAGGCCTGTAAACGAACTAAACGAACACGAACAGTGAAATGTTCATGTTTGTTCATTTAACATTAACCGAACACGAACACGAACACATAATCAAACACGACTTTCGTGTTCGTGTTCGTTAAGAAAACAGACATGCTCGTGTTCATTTGTGTTTGTTTAATAAAAAGCTAAACAAACAGTTTACAAACATAAACAAACACAAACGTATAAAAATAAATAAACATAAGCAAACATTAATAAACACAGACGAATAAGTTTAATACATCATAATTCAACCAAAACACCCTTGTAAATTGGTGGTTTAAATATATACATAGTTCATCAAAATAAGAAATATAACAAAATCATTCAAAATGTTCATCAAGAAGTTAACAAAAGACTTTAAAAGAATAGACAAACAAAAGGATCCAAATGAAATCAAAATCTCAAAAAGAATATGTATATAAAATTTTGTTTAGTATGCATATGAAAATTTGTTTTAATATTTAAGCGAACAAACATAAAAAACTAACAAACATAAATTAACTTACATAAACGAACATAAACAAACGCATGAGAACAAACATGAACGAACGTTCACGAACACAATTGAACAAACACAACATGTGTTCGTTTTCGTTCGTTTAACTAAACGAACAAAAATTTTTGTTCATGTTCATTCATTTAGTTATATAAATGAACACAAACGAACTTCCCGCCCTACAGTTCCTGAACTATTCATTAATGTTTGGTTCATTGTTTAAGAACGTTTGGTTCATTTTAAGGCATATTGAAAACTAGTTCAAAAGTTCAACTCTAGCTTCTTAATTGCAACAACAGCCAGCAATGTAGACCATATGCAAGCAACCTTACTAAAACACAACTAGGATATAGAAACAATGATCAACAAGATGATAACTACAGATCTTTACATAGCTCAGCAACACTCAAACTAAATAGACTAATGCAACCTGTTAAAAACAAGCTCAAAAGGTCACTTAAAGCTTCGTAGTTGCAAAAACAACCAAAAACATACCCAAATAACAAAATGCATAAATTACATCAACTCGGTGCAAATAACAACAATATAATAATTAATACCTTAGCTACAAGTGATCAAAATAAAAAAAACTAACCTTCGAAGTACATGAAAACACCATCCTTTCGGCGCCATGGCTTACGTTGACGAACAATAACAGCAGGCATAACCTTCTTCCTAAGATCCGGTTTACCTTTCTTCACAGTAGCCATAACCATATCACCGACGCAAGCAGATGGAAGACGGTTAAGTCTTCCTTTGATTCCTTTGACTGAAATGATGTACAAGTTCTTAGCTCCGGTGTTATCGGCACAGTTCACCGTCGCCGCCACCGGTAAACCGAGTGACATGCGAAATTTGTTCCCGGCGGAACCTCCGCGACCTGGTTAACAACAATTGGAAATGGAAGTTAGATTGCATGGTGTTGAAAACATTGAAAGCTTTTGAATTGACGAGAGATGGAAGATGTGTGTTACCTCGCTTCGACATGGTTGATCGTCGTGTTTGTGAATAAAAATTAGGGTTTGATGTTTTTATATGGTGGTGGTGAATTGTTTTCTAGGGTTTTGTTGGTTTTGGGCCAGGCCCATCTAAGTAAAATTTTGTTATCATCAACTAGTGGGTCAAGTGTTTGAAGAATTGAACATGCCGGACTAGGAGCTAACTTCACGAATAGCTTTTTCTTTATTTTTTAATGGTTTAGTTTATTGGTAAATTGTTCAGATTCAGAGCATATATTTTATAAAAAAAGAGCATTTAAATGGTTGAGTTAAGTGCTGAATGGTTAAGAGATAGAAATATGCTAAATGGAGCATGTACTAAACTTACTATCATCTGAAGTTTTACCCCAACATCCATCTCATTGATAGAGCATCTTAATGGTTCACACCTCTTAACCATTCAGCACTTAATGATTCAGATTTTGCCAAACATCCCTTACAAGTTATGTAAATATGTATATCGTGTGTATGTCAAAAAGTACCCACATTGATAACAAGTTACTTGAAGTCTTGAAACGGGTACCTGGTATCATTAATTGTACGTATTGGGTGTGGGCATATTATCTTGTCGCGTTCAGATGTCAAAACATGTGAAGTGATCGTTCACACCATTCGTCAATTTTGTTCGAAGGTAATAGATCAAAGTACAAGCACATATTGGGTGTCCTCGATAAAATGTTTCAGATCAATCAAAATCCAGCACAATCACAGGCACTTAAAAGTACAAGAGTCACAATACATCCTTGTATCTTGATGTTATTACTATATAATAGAATTCATTAAAGAGGATTGTCAATTGGTTGAGTAATTTTTACAAATGTAAAGAGAGTAATAATATTAAAGACCCAATTATTAACATTTTTGAGAAACAAATAGAAGTAACTGCTTTTGAATTACTTAACAAATACATACATGATCATTTTCAAAATAATTTATGTTCCAATATCAAGAGTTGAGATGTCAAAGATGTAAATAAGTAGTTGTTAAAGTAGCTAAAGCACCAAAAAGCGTGTTTCGTGAATGGTGGTGTTAAGCTTATTGACATGATAAGAAAATTCGTTAGTGAAGATGATGTGAGATACGAGCTCATTCACATGTTCAAGAATTCGTTAGGGCGAAGGGAGTGGTGGCGAGGAAGGAGATGAGTAGGTGACGAGGTAGTTGGTTGGAGGCTCGTGGACGAGCTGTGGTCCTCGGCGAGTAGCTCGTTGAAGGGTGGGCTGTAGGGACGAGCTGGAGGGACGAGTTGTGAGTGACGACGAGGGTGACGAGGTCGGCGAGGACCACACCTGATGCAACGAGTGGTGGCGAGGTCGGCGAGGTCATTCAACCACTCCTCCCCCTAACACCAAAAGCTTGTGAGCTCGTAGCCTCCCGTCATTGTTGTGCTCCAACACTCTTAAAAAAAACCCTCTCAATTAAGTTTTGTCCATAAAGAAATGTAGCCAACACCCAATTAGGCAATTACACATCGAACCAGGAAAAAAAATGTCCACCACTACATCACTCTTCATCTCTCCGACCACCCCTTTCACCACCACAGTCACCTTCACCACCATCCCACCACCGAAACTCAACCCCAAACCCAAAAAACTCCGTCAATCACCACCCAAAATGTCCATCAACAACTCCCCTAAAACCCCAACACCAACCCAACTCATCACATCCTTCACCAAACTCCTGTGGGGCAAATCCCTCCCACCACAACTCCTCATCTCCACCGTCCGTACAACCTGGTTCACCTTCTGGCAACTCATGATGTCACAACTCGCCCCATCTGACCCATCCGGATCCTACACCCGACCCATTTCCCAATTCCCATACCCCAACCCCACTTCACTCAACCCCCAAACCCTCCACCTCTACGCCGCCCTCCCCTGCCCCTGGGCACACCGGACTCTCATTGTTCTAGCCCTCAAAGGGCTCGAACACGTGATCCCGGTCTCCATTGCCTCCCCCGGGTTAGACGGGTCATGGGAGTTTACCCCGCGTGGGGATAAACACGATAGAAAAGATAAGTTGAATAACGTGTTTATCCCTACGCGGGATAAGGTTAATGGAGCTAAGACGCTCCGGGAGGTTTATAAGATGCGGGCGGGAGGGTATGAAGGGCGGTGTACTGTTCCTATGCTATGGGATTTTGAGAAGAAGGAAGTGGTTTGTAATGAGAGTTATGATATAATTGAGCTGTTGAATTCGGGGTTTAATGATGTGGCTCGCAATCCGGATTTGGATTTGTCACCGCTCGAGCTTAAGGCGCAGATTGATGAATGGAACAGGATCATATATCCAAGTATTAACAATGGTGTTTATAGGTAAACTTGATTATGTTTTTATGGTGTTTAACTTGCATAGTGAGCCTTTAAGTGTAAATAGTGATAGTGATAATAGCTAGTGTATGTGATTGGTTATAAAAGTATGCGCGGGTTTGTGTTTGAGATCAGTATTGCATTAGATGATATGGCATGATCAGCTGAAGTTGATCGCATATTAGCTAACTAGTATGAAACCGAACCTAAAGATGATCCCAAATACCAAAATTATATGATTTTTGCCGGTTGCCACTTGCCACTATGATTTGTATGTAGGCTTTAGGAACTTGGATTTATAGATGTTAAGTCACTAATATAAATCCAATTTCAGGTGTGGGTTTGCACAAAGTCAAGAAGCATATGACACTGCTGTTGACGAGCTGTTTAGTGCTTTAAACAAAGTAGATGATCATTTGAGAAGCTCGCGGTACTTATGTGGAGATAAGCTTACATTAGCTGATGTATGTTTGTTTACCACTTTGATTCGTTTTGATCTTGTATACAATGTTATGTTCAAATGTACAAAGAAGAAGGTGGTCGAATATCAAAATCTTCATGGCTACATGCGAGACATCTATCAGGTACCCGCCTAAAAAGTCCATATTCCATTTCTTTGTATCGTTTTATAAGCAACTAATGTGTGAAATATGATTAAAGAGTATGTTTAGTTCAATAGTAATATGTTTTATTAGGTGGTTTTATGTATTAGAAATACACCTTTGGTGAACAGCTCGACCCATTTGACATTTTTCTTGCCAGCTATGTTAGTCTAACCCGTATTGACCTTTTTATTAGGTGGTTTTATGATTTTACCATTTTGTGGTTGGTAGAATAATATCCACTACAAACACAAATCTGACATTTTTGTGCATTTGTTTGGGTTGGTACAGATTCCTCATGTCGCAGAGACGTGCAATCTTGATGCAATGTTGGATGGTTATTACAAGTTTTTGTTTCCATTGAATCCCGGCAACATTAGACCTGTCATGCCTTCGGCTTCTGACCATGAATATCTCTTACAGAGTCACAATAGGGAAAATCTTTCAACTTCTCAACAAAGTGTACAGGTTCTTGTTTCATAGTGTATGTACATTAGTTTTGTATGTGTAAATCAAGCTCCTGAATAGTTTACAACTTTAAAGAATATAAGTGTATACATAGTTGTTCATTTCAACATGCTTCTGTCATTGTGGGTGTCATTATGTCATTACTTTTGTAAACATGAGAACCGAAAAAATAACGAGATCTCGCTAATACGATGCTAACCAATGAGATAAGGGAACACAGGGCATGTGTAGTTGAAGGTTCAAATGGTACGATTTAAAACCTTTTGGATTTAAATGACAGTTTTTATGAAACCACAAAGATGAGGAAAAAAATGCTGAACTATTAATCTATTTATTATGGTATGAAACTAGCAATGGAGCATTCAAGAAAAAAAATCGTCCATCAACCATGAATTGCATTTCGGGTTAATCGCTTTACTTGATTTCAAATTTCCTCACCGTATAATATATCCCATTAAACTTTATTTAAGTGAAGTTTCTCACTTGAGAGTGAAAAGAAACGGCTAGCGTAGAAAAGACGATTTCATGGGTTCGCAAGATAGGGATTACAATGGGTCGGGTTTGGGTGATCCAACCTCACATCCGATTATAAAAGTTCGTCAGGTATCAGGGATACCTGGTTAAAAATACTCGGTGTATAACTTTTCTAAAACCTGACAGGTGACTATTAATTAATTTATTTATAACAATCATCATAAACGGTTTCAAATACGGGATAATCGATTATAGGGTTAAGAATCCAACACGTCTTAAACTCGACCATTTTTATCCATATATGAACATTGAGAAGCGATTTTGCTTATATTTGAGAGTTTGTGCTCCTTGGTTTCATAAATAAATGTCTGAGAACACTATGAAGCTCTAACCGAATCTTTGAAGTTAAAACCGAATTAGTTTTTTTTAATGATTTATGTATGTCTTACTCATATATTAAAGGAGCAAATCCGGAGACTTTTGGATTATCAAAACATGTGAGCTGAAAGACAGTAAATATTTACTTATAGCAGCTTAAAACAAATAAATAAGAAAATTATGTCCGGTATATACTCGTGTGAACATCTATATATTATCACGTATGTAGATACTGTAAATACTGTAGGTATTTCATTAAATCTAATAAAAGAACAAATCATAAAGTAATCTCATACCCTATCACATACCAACTACTCGACTCTTAGACCTGTTCTACGTATGTTTTAAATTTCAAGGATCCCATTATCTGGTCCGGGTTAACTCTACACTTGATCCAAGTTATCTATCGATTCAAGATTCGATTTGACCCGATGAATTCAAACGCTCCAAATAAATTCAGAAGTGTAAAAAAACCATTATTCTAGTGAAATACATAATACATTCACTCGTCGTTACTTTCATCTCCGTACCCGTCACCGTCGTATATCGCCGTTTACACTCTCACATCTCCGAAGACGATTCGATTTGCCTCCATTTCTAGTGCCGCAACTCTGCAAGGTTCACTGCACGAGTAACCTTCAAAATTTTAATTTCATGCTGAAACCTAGGGTTTTCGATCAAGCTATAACTCTTTATTTTGTACAAACTATACTGTGATACATGAAATTAAATAAGCAGTATAACAGAATTAGGAGACTGTTACTACTACTTGTTGATTTTAATTATCTAGCTGGAGGCATTTGTATCCAAAATTTGAACGAAAGTATAATGTCTACTGATAATATTAGACCATAATGTAATGACTAGTGATTAGTTGTTGATTTAGATTGAATAGTTTGTATATAATTGAGGTATTTAACTATATTGTAATGGCTAGTGATTAGTTGGTGATAGTATAATGTCTACTGATAATATTAGACTATAATGTAATGACTAGTGATTAGTTGGTGAAGTTTTTTCGATACTGTAATGTACGCATATAGACTCCCTAGAATCTTTGAGTGTTGAGGCTTTCGGTTACGGATAGATTGAGAATGATGATTAACCTTTTTCGGGAGAGAAACGAGCAAGAAAGGGTATGGATTAGATAAACTAGGAAAAAGAAGTTTGCTAATTGCAATAGGTAGCAGTTTATGTATCTTTACTTTTGAAGGGCAGGGAATAATGGAACTGGCCTTCTTATTTTGTCACTTGATGTTACGTTAGTAACATTTATTTTTAGTGTCATTGTTTATTTTACTTGTATGTAGGCATTCTGCCCTTCCCGACAAGAATTCATATATGATTCTTTGAAATGATTTTTTTTGTCGCTTATCAATAATGTTTTACCAGAATCCTTTTTTTAACCATTCAGGGGGGTTGTAACGTATGATTTGTTTTATGAAGGCTCTATTTAAGGGAAAATTTTTATTTTCAATTGATCAAGAAAGGCATGAAAGTTGCGTTTTGGATATGTGTGGGTCCGTGTGCTTTATTTTGCCTGAAAACCAATGAACTTTCGTTGACAGTTTCATACAGTATTTAACGATTTAAGCAAGATATCACCTTAGTGTGCTTCATATATTTTGTTGCCCTTGCTCAAGATAGGCTTTGCATGATGATTTCTACAACAAGCTACCTCAATTGTTACATTGGTAGCATTTTTAGTGATGTAGATTACATTTTTATATCAAGCACTGATAAAAAGACAAGTCACTAGAGATTAGAGTCTCCTTGGCTGGTTAATAGATCACAGTCAATGATAATTTTGCAATTGGTATTTATACATCTAATATAAAATGCTTCAGAGGCTTCGAAGCATCATAATCCATAGAAGTGATATGAGGTGATTGATTTTGGTCGAGGCAGTGATCAATTGGCCCAAATAACAAAAACCAACAACACAGTGATTTTATGCAGACAACACCAGTAGTTTTTTTTAGGAGTTAAAGAATTGAAAATTGGCACATCCTGCAACTTAATCCTACTAGATATTTATTAGAACAAAAACTCCTGATGATAAAAAGAAAAAAAATCATAACCGATATGCTTAGACATTGACCGCTTTAATTACCTTTGACTGCCTTGACTTAGACTACATAATTATTGGAATTAAACTTATCACGTTTGACCCACAAACATGATTAGAACAATCACGGAGAGCCTCACAGTTTTTTAAACCCAGGTCACACCAAGTCTACCTTGCTAAAGATGCGGTGACTATATCTTTGCCACACAACTATTACAAGAAACAGAGCAAACTGTTAGTATTGTCACATTTAGGCTGTCTCAAGATTTATTTGTAGGTTTGTACATTTACACCACTTGTTTTTGTAGATAATCATTGCTGCATGTTTTATGCAGTGGTTGTCACCCTAATTTTGTTACCTTTTGTTATTTTCTTCATTACAGGTTTAGCAATGACTATGGGGGACACTGAAACAGTTGTTGCTCAAACATCTGTTCCCCATTCTGCCTCTGAGTATGGTGATGTGGCTACTTCTACTGGTACCAATGCCATGGATGCAGACAATCCCATCCCGCATGCCAGCTCAGGTGCTGCTGGAAAATCTGAGGTTACAAATGTAAATTCTAGTCATGACGATCTTAGTAGGAATTCTGTGAATGGGAATGTTGTCACTGATGAAAAAACTATGCTTGCTGCTGGTGCAAGTATAAACAGTGTTAGTTTGGATGGCGTCCATAGTTCTGAATCTGCAAACCAACAGGAGGATGGTTCTGGTATATATATGTCACTTCTTAATTTTTGATGAAGTTAACTTTATACTAATTCTGAGAAAATAAATTTACTTCATCACTCCTGTTTTACGTCAGCAGTTGCTGCATTATCTTCTGAAGAGGAGCGATTATGGAGATTGGTAAATGCTAATTCGTTGGATTTCAATGCCTGGACCGCCCTAATAGAAGAGACTGAGAAAACAGCTGAGGTACCTGACATTATTTAAACAAAAAAAATTCATATAAAATAGATTCAATGTTTTTATTCCAGCACGATTTTGCGTCTCCTATTTCCTCAAGTCTAGCAGGATGCAATCTTCTAAGTATAAATTTTAGTAGAAATCAGTGCTTTGCTTCAGTTTAAAGCCAAGTATTGAATGACACTGAATGATTGTGGAATGGCTTTATAAGACCGTACTGTTCATTTTGTTTATCTGTATGCCATTACATGTGAATTATATATTTTGTTCTTTAACAGGGAAATATTTTGAAGGTCCGAAAAGTTTATGACACCTTTTTAGCTGAATTTCCTTTGTGTTACGGTTATTGGAAGAAGTATGCCGATCATGAAGCACAACTAGGATCTATGGACAAAGTTGTTGAGGTCTATGAACGTGCAGTGCATGGAGTAACCTATTCTGTAGATATGTGGTTGCACTATTGTGTTTTTGCCATAAACACTTATGGGGATCCTGATACAGTAAGGAGGTAACACTTGATTGTTGATCAACTACAATGCATGATTTTGTCTTTCTTCTATGCCCTTTTGATTGTTATTGAGTGGTTATGATAATGCAATTTCTTCTGCGCCGGGGGCTCCACTGTTTTTGGCAAAAGGTTGAGTGAGTTGTTTTTGTTTCTGTTTTTTTTACGTTTACATCTTAAAAAAGTGAAAGCTGAACAGAAATGGTTTTTGGCAAAAAAATATGTTTTTGCAAAGCCAGCTTTAATTTACAGAAATTTGTAAGAGGTGGTATATATATTTTTTTCTTGATTTGATGTTTTTAGCGTTCTAAGAAAACACTTGTTTTCTTGGCTTGAGGTTATGCTTACTAATAGAAAACAAATTCTACTTTTTTATAAACTTCATCTTGTTGGAAAAGGAAAGTTTTACCAAGTGTGTTTCTGTTCTATTGTGAATCAGAATTTGAAAATCTGTTTACATTACAGAAAATGCAAGTGTTACCAAATGAGGCCTGAGTTTTTCCTTAATGTTGCTGCGTCTATCATTCATTCACAAACATCTTAGATATTATTTTGTTTCTTGATTTACAAATGATAGCTCAATTATCATGTTGGTTTCAGGCTATTTGAACGGGGATTAGCTTATGTTGGAACTGATTATATGTCTTTCCCTTTATGGGACAAATACGTTGAGTACGAGTATCAACAGCAGCAGTGGTCCAATCTAGCCATGATATATACACGGATTTTAGAGCATCCTAATCAGCAGTTGGACCGCTATTTTAACAGGTGATATACGTTTTCAGCAGTTGGAATGGGAGAAGATTTTGTGTATAAGAATGTTGTACAGATATTTTTTAGGTTGTATGTATAGGTTATTCATAGATTAAACCATATATGATATGAGAAACGTAGGAAAATTATATAAATAAATTGCACCTCGCATATGAAAAGCGATGTGCTTTTATTCTCGCGCTCTGGTTCATGACTCCATCGCCTTGGTGCGCCTCACGCTTTTTATAATGAAGGGCTTGATATGTATTAAACATGAAATATCTTCTCGATATCGGTTTTTGTAAAGGGATTATTTTTTCAGCAATGAATGCTTTTTCGCAAACAAGATTTTCTGTTTTTATTTTTTTGGTGTTACTTCGTATGCAATTTGCATGCATGTTGATATTATTTTCTCACTTCGCAGCTTCAGGGAATTAGTAGCAACCCGTCCTTTATCAGAATTGAGAACGTCTGAAGAAATTTCAGTTGCAGCAAATGCAAAGGGAGAAGTTAATAATGCAGAAAGTACAGGGGAAGTTAATACAAATGCAGTGGATCAATCCTCTAAACCTGCAAGTGCAGCCATAACAGAAGCTGAGGAGTTGGAGAATTATATCGCCATTAGAGAAGAGTTGTATAAGAAAGCTAAAGAATTTGATTCTAAGATAATTGATTTTGAAACTGCCATTAGGAGGCCCTATTTTCATGTTCGACCACTTAATGTTGCAGAGCTTGAGAATTGGCATAATTATCTTGATTTTATCCAAGGATGTGATGACTTCAATAAGGTAAAAATCACGTGTTTACCTCTAAATGTTTGAGTTCTTTTTGGGTTTATGCATTTAGTTGTCCTGTTAATACATTCACTTACAGTTAAGTAATTTCTGCTGCTCTTATCATTAATCGGCCAAACTGGTTGGATGAAGCATCTATCTCTCATTTGGTTGCTATAATAAGGCTAAGTACTTCAAACCTTCATTTTGTGAGTCGAGATTATAGGTTCAAAGTTGATCATGTGTTGTATAGGAAAAACTACTTGTTAAAAGTTGCAATGTTATGTTATGCAGGTGTGTTCTTACTTAATCATCTGTCTGTGAGGCAAAGGTGGGTCCCTCTTATACATTTTTTGAGGGGCCTCCCTGTTCCGCCATCCGAGTATCTCTTTTGTGTTTCTTCTAAGCCCTCTCATTTCTGCATTTTTTGATACATCTACTAATTAATAGTCACAAATTTTAGACACATGATGCCAAGTTTTTTGAATCAGGTTGTCAAGTTGTATGAAAGATGTCTAATTGCGTGTGCCAGCTATCCGGAGTACTGGATACGTTACATTTTGTGTATGGAAGCTAGTGGGAGCAAGGAACTTGCTGAAAACGTACTTGCTCGTGCCACCCAAGTGTTTGTAAAGGTATACACAATTTTTGTCTTTTATGTATTGTGCTTGAGTTTTATCTTTTTCGTTTTTTGTCTGCTCTCTCATATCTTCTTTGCTATCCATGAATCAGTGTTCTTCGTTTTTGCTTGTGACTTTTTTTATACACTTTTGTTCTTTTTCCCATTTCTTCTCCATAAATCGAGCCAGCTTTCAGAATCTGTTTTTCCCAGCAGTTCTTTTTTTATCCTATTTCTTCTTCATATGATTCTGTTATTCTTTATTTCCTCATTTCTTCTCATTTATTGACTTAGTTGAATACCATATATCCTATCAGAACGAAAATGTATATTCTAATCCATGAATTAAATCCAAAATTTTAATTGTTGGGGAAAATGGGTAGCTGCAGAAAATTGGGATGGGAATTGGTTCGGCAGGTTAACAAAGAGACAGGTATTAGAGGGGATATTTTTTGGCACTTCAATTGTGTACCAGAGGAGACTATGTTTTTGGCTCATGGATCATTTTGTGCATCATTTCTTTTGGCTCATGGGTCGTGTATCACAGTTGGGGTTTTCTTGAAGGGGGTGATGAAATGGGATGGGAATAATTTTGTCATTCTTACTTTTTTATATTTCAATTCCATTTACACCTTCCAATTTCTTTGAAACCCTCCAAATCCTTCTTAATTTTTTTTCCGAACCAAGAGGCTCTGAAGATGTGTATAAATCTAAAAATAGGGATGCCCAGTGTAATAAACAAAGTGTAGGGATGGAATGCATAGTTTATATAAAATACATGGACGATTTGTGTAGTTTATACCCTAGTATCTATGGCCTTTTCTAGTATTTGTGTGTATGTGTTTATTTTTGTCTTGGTTATGTTGTTCACAAAGTTTTTGCTACCTGCGTGGTTGATAATGTTGTACAGAGGCAACCAGAGATCCACTTATTTGCCGCTCGGTTTAGGGAGCATGGTGGAGATACTGCGGCTGCTCGTGCATCTTATCAGCTTGTGCACACTGAAGTTTCTACTGGTCTTCTTGAAGCAATTATCAAGCATGCTAACATGGAACATAGGCTGGTAAACTAATTCGTAGTTAGTACTTAATTAAGCATTGCAGTGTGTTAACTTCGACCTCCTTTTGCTTTTTGATGTCCTAATATATTTTCTGTTTATATAATCAGGGGAATCTGGAAGAAGCTTGTTCGTTGTATGAAAAGATGATTGCAATTGAGAAAGGAAAAGAACACTCACAGAGCTTACCACTTTTGTTGGTACAGTATTCTCGATTTTTGTACATGGTATGGCGCTCATAAATGTTATTTGTTGCGTAAACTTGTGGTTAATACTTAGTGAGCATCATTATAGTTTCTGCTACCGTCAATCCTAAGTTGTAGTTTTGTTGACAGGTTTTGGGTAGGGTTGAAAAAGCAAGAGAGGTTCTAGATCAAGCCCTAGAGAGTAATCAACTCTCAAAACCATTTTTAGAGGTATTTGCCGGCACTCCTTTATGCCTTCTGTTTGTATCACTATTTGCATGTCATTATTTCTTGTTGATTCAGGCTTTGATCCACATGGAATCAATTCAATCATTTCCAAAACAAATTGGTCGTCTAGACTCACTGGTTGAGAAGTACATAACTCCTGGTCCTGACAATTTAAATCCTGCAAGTTTTGTCGAGAGAGAGGAATTATCTAGCATTTTTTTGGAGGTAAATCAATATTGTAGTTTTCTCTTATTATAATGGTTAAAGGTGCCGATTTTGGCCCACATGCGCATTAATTGGTGGATTTGTGTTTCGCTCTTTTCTCAAACAGGCGGGCCAAAATAAAATTTAAGAGCTGAAAGGGAAATTGATCAATGCACTTTTTCAAGTTGTTTTATTCAAAGATATAATATATTGTTGTACATAAGTCCCTAGCCTATATGCTTAACAAGAAGTCTTTTTGTTTATGATTAAGCCCCGGTGTTTTTGAAAAAAATACGGAAGATTAGGTCCCTAAACTTTATATCTAATCTTCCAAAAATAAACTCCCAGGACATATGTGTGAATTCAGCATATGTTCACAAGTTTTTTTCTCAACGATTGCTATAATGGATAGAAAAAGTGTTTGAACCCAACCTAAACTAAATTTGCTTCATTTTAAGGTGGAACCCATTATGTGACACGTCCATCTTGCCATCTCTTGTCATGGTATTTGTGGAACGTGCTATGCATATGTTGTGATAGTTTATTTTGCAGTTTCTAGATCTTTTTGGGGACACGCAGACCATCAAGAAGGCGGACAATAGGCATGCCAAGCTTTTCTTACATCACAAATATGCCTTGGAGTCCAAGAAACGCCACATGGATGGTTATTTAGTTTCGGATAGAGCGAAGCTTGCTAAAACTGGTGGTGTCTCACCCGCTCCGTCAGCTTATCAGGTCACACAGAACCAGTGGCCTGCAGGTTATGGTGTCCAGCCTCAATCTTGGCCACAAGCTCAAGGACAACAATGGTCCGCAACCTATACGCAACAGGTATTATTATTTAATGAAAGCTTTTGTGTGTACATTTGTAATTTTTCTGTGCTTACCGTCTTCCTAAAGAGGGGCATGCTATTTTTTTTTGTTTTTGGGGGAGGGTGGGGGGAGGGTATCATGTCGAAACGGATCTTGGCAAAAAATGGATAATTTACTGTTCATTTCAGAATGAATTAGGTCAGGTGACCCAAAACACCTTTTATAGATACTTAGCATGTCAAATATTTTGGCAAATATTATTTAATTATAATCTGTTTTCAAAAAATTAATGGTGTGAAGCTTTTTCGGTGACTTTTGACGCGTTTCTATTTAAAGGTAATCTGGTATTTGGTTTGAAGTGTTTGACTGTTAGATTTAAAAACTTGGAAGGTAACCCAAACTGAGGTAGGGGGTTTTAAATAATATATACTTGTATAAAGGTTCAGTTTTTTACTATTGCTTTCAATAAAATGATGTAGGAGGTTTTAAATAATATATACTTGTATAAAGGTTCACTTCTTGAGTTTTTGTTATACTTTTAGGCTGCTGCTTATGGAACCTACAATGCTTATGGAACCACCTATGCACAACCACAAGTCCCTGCACCACCACAAGCCGCTGCTTATGCCGCCTATCCTGCTTCCTACCCAGCCCAGGTATCCTTAGTGTTAATATACAAACATTATCCTTACAAATAAATCTTTAATCATCAGAACAACTACATATGGTTTAAGCGCCAACGACAATACAAAGTATTAACAATTATACAGGCAGGATCATGAGAAAACTCACATACATGCATATATAGTTATATACTGTGTATATGTACTATGTAGTTTGGAGTTTTTTGGTTTTCTCATGATCCAACCTCGACAACTATATCCTCTTGAAATGAATGTCACATATGGGTTAATCAACAGGTCGCCCCTCAGCAAGTTTACGCACAACCTGGTGCTGCAGCAGTGGCTGTCCCAGCTCAACCCACTGCAGCAGTGGCGGTCCCAGCTCAACCCACTGCAGCTCTTGGTCCTCAGTCCTACTTTGGCAGCACCTACTATTAAACCATCTAGTGGTAACTTACTGTAGAACATATGCATCTTGGGTTGTAGTTGTCCTTATTGTTTGTCTGTAAAGTACTTCTGGTTGACGTAAAGAATGCAAGTAAGTTGTCCGATAGGCGGTGCTAGCTGTTCTAGAGTCGTTATTTGTTTCTAATCATGTGATGAGAGTGAGAATTGCTTTTAAAAGATAATCCTATCGGCTATGTTTTAGTCATTTTTTTGTTTGAATATGTAATGCTGATTTTCTTGCTTGTGTTGAAAAACAAGTAGAGTCCAAGCTCGTATAAGCTCGCACTTGGCTCCAGTTAGAGCTCTTGGCACTTGAGTGGGTTTTTGAAAGTGTTTTTAACATTAACTGGCAAAGTTGGCCCGCTGCGGATGACAAGAAGTCAATGTAGCAAAAGTGAATTGAAGTTGATAGGTTATAGTTGAAACATTAAAAACCGAAGAAGTTGAGGGTAAACTTAAGTGTTAAAATCGATGCTTTATAAATTTTAAAGTACATGGATGTGCTATAACATTTTGCAAGTTATAAATGATAAAAGTTGAAAGTGGTACAATGTAATTTATGAAAGTCGGGGGCCGAAAGTTGCTGATTTCACTAACTTAATTGTGGCACCATCAAATTTCCTAATTAACATATAACTAGGTGTATTCATCGCTCGCGCGTTGCTCGAGCTTTTTGTTTTATAATTACAGTTCATCTGTCGACAAATTCAATTACTGGATACATATCTAGTTTCAAATAACATATACTCTTTTTTTAACACAACGATTCATTTTTAAAAAACAAAACAAATGATGACGACTTTATGGTTTTATTAAAACCACTGACAATCGAAAGCCATCAAATGTTTTACAGTAAACCAATACCATCGCCACCATCACCGCCGTCACATACGACCACCAGAGGCGGTGGGGTTGCAGATTTGCACCGGTTAAAATGAGAAACCAAAGAGAGTAATTTCAACTTATAACACATAAACAAATGGACAGAAATGCCCTTCCACTACAACCAAAATTACAAAACTGTCATTGCTACTATTCATGAAGTTTTACTTTCAATATAGTATAATATAATTTGTTAAGGTTAAACACTTTGATTGATGAGTTATAACATTTTGCAACTTATAAAGGATAAAAGTTGGAAGTGGTAGAATGTAGTTTATGAAAGTTGGGAGTGAAAGTTGGTGATTTTACAAACTTAATTGTGGCCCCCATCAAATTTTCTAATTAACACGTATAATTTGTTAAAATCAAACACTTTGATTCCGGTATATAAAACATAACATGAATCCATCGCGATATATGACAAGTCGAATCATGGAGAATATTTCTTTATGATAAAAGCAAATTTAGAGTTGATATTATCCATAGATGATCTGTAACCAAACACATTTACATTTAGCGAAACAAATGAACTCAACTAGGTGGATGGAAGCATTATATGGGTTCAACATCCATTCTTACTTTGGTGCCAAATGAATTAGATGAAACTCAACTAGGTAAATGTAAGCATTATGGGTTCAACATCCATTCTTACTTTGGTGTCAAATGAATTAGAATCGTGTAACCATGTGTCTATTGAGAGATCAAGTGATTGATATCATTCTTATCTCCTACTAAGCCTACCACCCTATAACAATTTTTTAAGAGGGCTTTATTTGCACCCTCAATTGATCCAATGTTCGAACCTCAATAACTCCATTTGCTTTGAAAGCTAGCATTCCATCTCGAGAGATCAAACAATTTTTATTTTGTCATCAGACATACCCCACAAAAGTTTCTATGGTATTTATCGACATACCCACCTATGAAAATAACTTTTTATTTCAAGGAACGAAGTTCGTTGGAAATTTTGTCAAGCAAAGGCTTTCATTTCTTTTTGGAATTCATCAAAACTCTTATGGGTAACCCAAGATGGATAAAAGAAGCCACACAAGTCTTCTAGCATTCCATCTTAAGATAATAAACAATAGCAACATATTTGATATATATAACTACTAAAATGCACAAACAATTAGATATATGGAGTGGTAGGAATAATGTGTTAGATTTTGTCTATCCAACGACTCTATGCAAATATAACAGTATCAAATTGGATATTGGTTATAATGATATTTTATAAAAACTTGAAATAATGTTTACTCGCAAAGTAAAACAAGCAAGATATAGAAAAGACCATCACTCATACAAAAACTTACGCCAACTCTGATATAGAAAACGCCACCACTCAAACACAACTCTACGCCAACTCCGATATAGAAACAGCACTACTCAAACACAACCTTACGCAACTCCTTAGCCTTCATCCGGCCAATGGTAGTTATTCATTAGTCTTAAAAGGTAGACATCACCAGTTTACAAGTTCCCTCTTATATGATAGGAAACACTATAACTTCTTGTCACACAACAAAAGAGATTACAACCTACCACGACTCTTGACACAATAAAAATTATTGTCTAGCTTCTTAGTTATTCTCTCAACTTTGACCATGAGATTTTAATTTGAATGTATTTTGAAAATAAAAACTCACAACTAATAATGATTATGTGTTTTTTGATATTATAATAGCCAAGTCAAAATTTTGTAAGTCTAAAAGCTTTCACTATGTTTAAATTATTTTCATCCATAAAAAATCATTGTTGCATGACAATATGTCTATCATCATAAACTATTTTATAAAACCCACACATAAATCATTTGCACGTGTCGTCAAACCATCAATATTCTTATTTTCGCATTTCGCCAAACCAGCAGTAATAAATAACTCTGTTTTAGTATGACTATTTACGAATAATAAATTTCATAAAAAAATTTTCATACCCATAAAACCATCATCATAATCTCAATCCAACGGCCACTATTCATCTCCTCAAACCACAACACAGATCTCATCATCATCATCATCATCATCATCATCATCTTCATTTGTCCAAATTTCATACTCAAACTTAATTCATACTTCCATAAACCCTAAAACTTATCAATATAACGCCTCCGTTATGAAACAAAACGCATTGAATTAATCAATCAGTCATTGTTACTGTTACTGTTACTCTTAGGGTTTAGGGTTTAATAAAGCCACTTCGTTGTTTATTCGATTAATAATAATAATGGCGAATTCGTACTCTTCTTCCGTCACTGCTTCTCAGGTATCGATTGTTTCTCCTCAATTTTAACCAAAACAAACTCAACTAATCATGTGTTTGTTTGTTTGTTTGTTGTTGATTTGTTTTAGGTTGGTTCGTACTTTGTTCAGCAATATTATCAGGTGCTTCAACAGCAGCCTGAATTTGTTCATCAGTTTTACGCTGATTCGAGTACTATGGTTCGAGTTGATGGCGAATCCACCGAGAATGCATCAGCTATATTTGTAAGTCTCTTTTCAGATTGATATGTTTTGATTTGTGCTTGAAAGAACTTGTGTAACATTTAACTTTTTTGATACTTTTTATATTGTTTTTAAGTGCTAGTAACCTTTTTAGGGTGTGTTTGGATGTGTATATAAACTGTCTTAATACTTAGTAATCATTGATCACTTTTAAGTTTGAGATTTCTGATAAAGTGATGCTGATTTGGTAAATGTAAATTTGCTTCCTTTTTCGGGATTATTAGTTTGAATTTGATCAAATGCTTAATGTAGTCGCAACAAGCACCAGATGCGCATCCAAGCATCCTCTTTGACTTTACTGTTATCTTGTATGGTGGGTGCTATGTGAAATTCATATGTTTTTGATATGTGTGCTGTTTATTGGGATATGTTTCTACAATTATTTTGTTAGAGAAAAGATGAAATATTCTGAATTTTTTGGTTTTGCTTACTAGATGCGTATGTGGTTGCTCATGCACTATGTCTGTATGATAGGCAGACGTGTTTTTATTTCGGCAATAAAATTGATTTTGCTCGTCTTGTTATTTCCTTGTTTGCATCATTTTCCATGGGCATGGTTTGAGGACGTGAGGATCTTTGAATGTATTGCAAATATAGTTACTATATATTGAAGTATCTTGAATACTTTTTGCAGTGTTAGACTAGTTTCATGCTTTTTAGGGAGTGAAACAATTGGATTTGGAGATACAGGCAATCAATTGCTACAGTAAAACTGATTTTTAGGATAATGTTAGATTACCTAACTATCATTTGAATGATGGCAATGTTTCATGAACACAGAAATATTAAAAGAGTTACATTCATGTAACTTGCATTTTTTTGGCATTCATATGCTCATTTAGTGTGTTTGATTTAATGGGATAATTATGCTTTTGGCATACCTAGACAGATGTCTTCGTGTTGAATTTCATTATTAGAAGTTAGGTAAAAAAGTAAATGTGCTGAATGTGCTGAAAGTATTTAAAGTTTATCTTAGAGCCATTAACCTGGAAATCTTTTTGTTCAAAAGGTTAGATTGTTTGTCGAATATTATAATTGTTATATACGATTTTGACACCTTAATATCTAAAAAAGAAATAAAAAAAGCTTTGGGCAAAAACGGATAGGTCCCATGCAAAAAAATACCGGTTCTGAGTTCTGACACACCATCTAATCTACTGGGAGAGTAGAATAGGTCTAAGTCGATAATTGTCGAGTGGAACATAACCAAAGTTAGAAAAGATCTGAATCGATCATTGATTACTTAATGAGCGAAACCTAAGTACATAACCAAATTGATCGTAAGTTTACGTGTGAAAGTTATCTTGTCAACACCGAGTACAAATTTCTACTTTCCACATATGAAACTGATACGATATACTCTTTTTATATTGCCTATAAAGTTGGCCGCAAATAGGTAGATGCATAACATTTAAGGTTAACTTTGAGGTTCCATAGAATTTGAGGATAGCGGAACTACAAGCTAAAATTAGTTCTAGTTGTTTATGATTATCAACATACTTCTATTTTGAATATTTTACTTTTTCCTTGTAGCAAATCCATACACTTGTTCAATCACTACATTTTAGTGGGATTGAGATCAAGACAATAAATTCTCTTGAATCATGGAACCAAGGCATTGTTGTGGTGGTTTCTGGTTCTGTAAAATCGAAACTCTTTAGTGGCTGGAGGAAGTTTGTGCAGACATTTTTTCTTGCTCCTCAAGAAAAAGGTTACTTTGTGATGAACGACATCTTTCACTTTGTAAGTGAGGAGGATACACATCATCATCCATCATATGTGGCCCTTGAGGCTAAAGTTGATTCTCAACCAGTTACTTCTGAGTTGCCTGGTATTTTCTTTTTTTCTTATTTGTATAGGTGTATTCTGTTTCTAATGTTACATTTTGTTGGATTATTGAGAATTATAGCAGTTTTGTAGAAATTGATGACTTTTTGAAGGTTTCTGTATGACATAAGTTACATGGTAACTCAAAACTGGACTGGTTTGGTCGACTAGAAATACATTTTATCTTAAGGTTTCTCTCTCTTTTTATAATAATTTTGTAAAGATACGATTACAAAAGAAGTTATTATTATTTTAATAACAATATAACTATTGAATTACATCATTTAGAATGTTTTTTTGCATAAAAATTGCATTTTGGTAGACTTTCTAATTTCAACCCATTTGACACATTTGATTCTATTACTTTTTAGTTTTGTGTTAAACATAACTCGAATGAACTCACTCGCAAGTAAATCGGTCATAGTTGACACCTTTAGTAGCCTGTGATACTTTTGGAGCTTCTGAAGTAGAAATTGGGCATTAGAGGTGGCAAGGTCTTTTTTTTATCACATGTGCTTAAAGGTTAGGTTAACCCACTAACAGTTTTTATATTCTTTTTAAATACATTCAGTGTTCATACTGATTACTGAAACAGAGAAACCATACCACCCTAAGTCCTAACAATAATCTAGAGGTTATCAGCATCTGAATACACTTAAAGTGACTTTGTCCCTTTAAATCTGTTCAAAGTTGCCTTCTTTGCTCGGCATATGTTAACGCAGTTATGTTCCATATACATTCTATGCATTAATTTCTTCTTGTTAGCATTTATTGTTTTATGTTTTTGCATTCTGTGAAAATAATTCTCCATCTGATTGCATTGTTCTGATGATTTGCTTGCTCATGCTGGAAATTTTGATTGCCAGTTGGGGAAGATGCATTGGAGGCTGAAGCAAGGGAAAATCTCAACTCAATAAATTTAGAAGGAAATGATGAAGATGATTATTACAACTCTTCCCAAGAAGCCCAACATCTGCAACACCAAGAAGATTATGAAAGTGAATCCTATGATGATCAAGCACCGCTAGAAGAACATGTTCAAAACACAGTGGACTACGTGAAACAAGAACAACCCACTCATCATCAAAACACAGTCGATCAATATGTTCAAGAGCCTGTGCATCAGAACAATGTTGAATCTATTCACGAACCAGTTTCTGCTGTAGAAGAGCCTATTGAAGAACCCGTGAAATTCACATATGCTTCTATTGTACGTATATCTTTTGATTATTCACGGGCCGGGCGGGCGGGCGGGCAGGCAGGTTAAGACAAGTTTGAAGTTTCTTGGGTACAGGTCGTAACTGGGTGGGTTGAGTAATTTAGTTTTCTTAGAAATAGTGTTGGATATGATTGCATGAAATAAATTTTTAAATAAGAATCTTTGGCAGTTTATGTTTTTTCACTTGTTCAACCTGTTGATAGATAAACCATGACCCAGCGTCTTTTGCCCAGTGCATGGCATTGAAGCTTAAACTTTGGGTAACCCTGGTTCGAGTCTGATCGTAAGGGTTTTACATGAAAAAGTTAAAGGTTCCTGCCATGGGAGGGTTGGGGTGAGCCTCTGTTGCGATTGCACCTTTGTGGGAGTTCCACTAGGCCGCTTGTAAGCGCCCATTATAGGGCATGCCGGGGCTTTGAACTCGATCATTACACTGCACCTCTTGAGTTCAACGGTCTTAACGTTGCGCCAACCGCCGGTCTATAATAAGAAAAACCATTACTCAAATTGACTCATTTGTAAGTAAATGGGTTTATATGGACCAAATGGCCACCCTCCCATACAGTTAGGTATAGATCCGGATTAACCGGTAGGGGAAGTTTCAAGGTTTCATTTCTGTTTTGTTCTTTCACTTGTACTACCAGGAAAACAAGACGGGTTTTTCAGTTATGGACAAGGTGTCTATTAAGTTACTTGTAAACATTTTATTACTGAAATTTTAGAATATTCTATAAAATCAAATCCTGTTAATAAAATGGGTCCTATAGACAGTCCATCTATTCCTAATTTCTAACAGAAATCAAAAAAATCTATCTATTTATAGTCCTCTACTAGTTGTTAGTGTATTTTAATATACGTATTTGGCCCCTTTGTCTACTTAATTACTTGGATATTCAGATTTTGCCAAACATTTGAACAAGTAGTTATCTTAATATTAGAACTTCAAAGAACTATACCTAAAGACAGTATGCTCTGCAGCATGTTTTATCATCCTTCCTATTTGATTCTGATCAAATCACATCATGTAAGCAGTTTTAAAATGCAAATCGTAGTAAAATGATGTTATCATTAGTATTGTTAGAAGAGACTTGTATTTTTTCTGTATTTATTATGTAATCTGTGATGACTTTCTTTTTTTAGTGCCAACACATTTCTGTTGCTTTATGTGCTTTTCATTGGTACTAATACATTTTTATTTTTTCATGGATGTTGAATTTTAAAAGTTGCGATCTAAAGGGAAATCTTCGCCTTCAGTTCCAGCTCAGGCACCCGCAAATAAAAGCGTGGCACCCTCTTCTGAATGGCATCAGACTCCTGAACCTGTTGCTCAACCACCACCTGTTTCGTATGCCGCAGAATCTACTACTCAATTGGCACAGGAATCTTTCACTAGTGAAGAAGGTGAATACCATTGTTTTCTTTTTTTAATTTTATGTTTCATCTGTGAACAAAACGATTCTTACAGCCGAATAAAACCTGTAATAACACGTGTGTAATATTAGGTGATTCAAAGTCTGTTTATGTGAGAAACTTGCCAACTACTGTTACCAGTCTTGAAATTTTTGAAGAGTTCAAGAACTTTGGTAAAATCAAGCAGGATGGTGTATTTTTGAAGAACCGCAAGGTTGTTTTTAGCTATCTACCTTTTTTGTGTTCTATTAGAACGTAACATTTGATTTACTTGCAGGATGTTGGTGTTTGCTTTGCCTTTGTTGAGTTTGAGGACTTAGAGGGTGTTCAGAAAGCAATCGAGGTTTGTCTTATTTTTTTTCTACTCAAGGTTCACTAAGTGTTTTGAAAATCGGACCAGCCAGTCGAACTGATTTAATTGGCAACCACACGAGGCAATGGTTTAATTTGATTGGCTAAGGCTAAGCCCTTGACTGGTCTGGATAAATTTGGTTTTGCTGATTCAAATTTCAAACTACATTCGTAGCTTTTCAGCTTCATCTGAAAATCAAAACAGACACATAAATTTGGCTAAGCCTTATTTTACTATTTTCCTCGCTTTCCTTACGTTATTTTTCATTTGGTCTTTGTAGTATAGCTCATATACAAATTACAATTTTATTAACTAGGATGTGGCAACTTAATGGTTTTAGTTTGTGTACTTTATGGTGTTTAATGATGTTGTATGTAATACTTGTTTCACCTGAACCTTTTTTGACCCTTTACCTTAACCAACTTGATCTTTCACCTCTGGTATGTAAGAAAGTAGAGCTTTATTATGATAGGGAACCATAGGAGCTTAAAAAATGTGTAGAGCGTGTTGAAACTTCCAGTTGGTTATCCGTTAACCAGGAGTTTTGACTTCTGTTCGTTTAAACGTTTGACTTGGGTCAAACTTGTTGAAGGGTTTCGAGGAAAATATATGGGAATGTACATGTCTAATGGAGGAATCAAATTATTTATATAATTTTTGTTTTTGCTTTTAGGCATCTCCAATTCAGCTGGCAGGAAGGCAAGTCTATATTGAAGAGAGGAGAGCAAACAGCAGTGGAAGTATTCGTGGTGGACGTATGTGCCTTGTTCTGTTTACTTTTACTCATTTTCTTTTGTTAATGACACTAAAAAACAATAGTATTATATGAGTTCATATAAATGTTAATGTATTGGCGGTTATTTTAGCAGGAGGCAGAGGCAGTGTGAGAGGACGGGGTGATGCATCACGAGGGCGTTATGGTGGTGGTTCCTATGCCAGAGGCAACGGTTTTCGTTGATGTTGAGTACAAGAAGGAAATGACCATGTCAGTGGAGGTTTGTTTTCTGCTATATTGGTTTTGGTTTCTGAACGAATGTTTCGGTTGTGGTTGTGTTGCATTATGCTAATCTTGTTATAACATATTGATGCATGTTAAAGAATTGTTGCATATCGCGCAAGCGGTATCCATCTTCTGATTGATTGTTCTTCAACTTTCAGTTTGAGAGATGCATGTTTTGTGGATCCTTAAGCCATTTTTATCCCCCTATCAATGGTGGATGATTTATATATCAAGTTTTGTCGTTTTAAAAAATAAAAAAGGTTTTTTTTGTTGTATCGCTCATGTTAACCAATCAATTACGATAAATTGAATAGGATTTAGCAGTTTTTTTAATTAACTTTTGATTGATTCGATAAGATTGTTAAGTTAATATCTTCTTAAATTATTGTTATCCATCCATCTTAATATGTAAAGATGATCAACTTATATAAACCTACTTACCTAAATATTTTCATGCAATATTAGGAAAAATAAAAGAAAGTACAATTATCCCAAAAAAGAAATTAAACCAACAAAAGCTTGAGATATGTTGCACTATTTCGTGCTGAAAATGACAAAAAATCATAACTATCCAGATGTGTTTTGCATGTGATTGTTGAGTGTGGCTAAATTTAGTAAAGTTTAACAACTAATAATGCAGAAAGTATAAATCATTATTAATTGAAAGATGACACGTTCATTACCTCAAAGGGGTGGCTAAATTTAGTCAAGTACAACCACTAATGCAGACAGTATAAATTGTGAGTCAATAGAAAGATGGAACGGTGGGTATGCGAAAGGGTTGGCTAAACATACCCTCTTATTACCTTACCAAGTGTATCGATATTTATTTTATTGATTCGGATCATGTATCGAATCTTGAATACGCTCGTGTAAGTTTCTTTTATCTCGTAAACACCAACATACATGAATCTCGAATACACTCGTATAAGTATGTTTTTATCTCGTAAGCGTCGACGTACATCTAAGTTCAGTTTATTATACACCCAAGTATATGATTAATTAAATGAAAACATAAATAGATTTCCTTTAATACTAACACAATGTTCTGAATTGCACCAATTATATCTCTTTGTATGTTAAGGGGTGTTTGATAGCATCTGAGATGCTCACCTCTTAATGATTCAAAACGTTTAAACCGTTTAGTGATGTAAAAAAAACGTTAAATAGTTTTTTTAATACTTACCGGTTATTCAAAGGCTACCAAACAACTATTAATTAAATCGGTAATATCATATCCCTTAATAAAATAATTACATCATATCTCTTACAATAGTATCTTTTTAAAGTTTTGATCACAAAACTTGCAACTCATGAAGTGGCCATGCGCCAAACAAAAAACTATACCACGTTTCACTCTTGTTACTTTATTTATTGTTTACAAACTTCTTCTTCGGTCTTCCTTTAAACAACATAATAAATACATTTATTTAAACCCACCCACTCACTCACTCAGTGAATATTACAACAAATTTCCCGGTACATTAACACCCCGAAGACACATGTGTTGAGCATACAACAAGTTAGTTGTTAGTTTAGCCGAGCCAAGCCAAGCCAAATCAAGCCTAGCCAACATTTAATAGCATAAAGCCGAAATCTTGGTCATCACCATCCCATATAAATCAAATAAATCAATCAATTTTCTCAATTCTTAAAAAATTGATTACGGAAATGGGTGATAGTTTCGACGGTGACGGTGACGGTGGCGGTATATCGTCGGATGAATCAACCACCGCTGGGTCAATCTTGGTCAACATTAATCAACGCATTGCGGAGGTGTCTTCACCACTTGTTGATCATCATCATCATCATCAATTAGGGCTTGCTTCTCCATCATCAAGGTATATTATAATTCAAGTCAGTTCTAATATCATTTTGTTACTTAATTGAGTATATATATATATATATTTTTGGGTTATTTTTTTATTTTAAGATTGTGAGAATTTATTTTTTTGTGTTGCTGACGTGGCATCCACCGCTTGAAAACCTACCTGTGTGTATTTCAAACATGAAACTCTTTTTTATTTTATCTTCCATGGAGAAGGAAGAAGAAGAAGAAGAAATGAGAGTCGGGATCGTAAAACTAATAACTCGTAACAATACTTTTATTATTATTATTATTATTATTATTATTATTATTATTATTATTATTATTATATTATTATTATTATGTAATAATTTAATGTATATGACTAGTTTAATTGGGCTATAATATAGTTTTTAAATCGATTATAATTGTGTATATACATCAAAATTTAAAAAATTATGCGCTCATGAAAGACCGGGCTTTGGGCGGTCGTATGATGAGGGGAGGTATGTGGCATCCGTCTATTTGCGGATGCTCTTAGGTAATATTTTTTATAATAAATGTATCTATTCATAAGTTACCTTATAGATATGAGTTTACCCATCATGTCCCCAAATCTAACATGATACAAGTTTCTTATGAAATTAGGATGTTGTTTTGTCTTTTGGTATTCCAAGTGGCTCGGCGTGTAAGTGTGTCATCCGACCGTTGGAATTTTCTATGAGTAGGTCATTCAACCGTTGGTTCGTGTATAACTTTTGTAGATCATAGTTTTGCTTCCTTAAACATGCCACGTTGCCTCTTTGGGAATGACGGCTGATTGTACATAAGAGGCCGTGCCGCCACACTAATGGACCGTATTTAAAATTTTAATTCTTTGTCGTGACTGTGGATTGAACGTGAGTATGGACGCGTGTGCCAGTTTCTTTGTGGTTTAAAGCCTTCGATTTGTTTCCTTGTTTTCAACAACAATCTTTTTGTAGGCATGTCCCTTATTTCTCCATCCTTTTGTTTTGTTTCGTTTAGACAATGTGGAAGAGTGATGTAGGTTCCTTTTATGGAGCATTATGGGATCAATCGCTCTTAATCCCTTTCTTGCAAAACGGTTCATATTTAAACTAAGATATTTTCCTTTGCTAACGTCCATTAGGGTTGATTAAAGTTACTAACTTTAAAGTTTCAAGTATCTTTGAGTATGGTTTGAACAATCGTTGTCGTATTTGGAAGTAACCTAACAAGTTAGGTTTACGACAAAACCTAGAAAACCTTTAGTGGACGTTTTACAAACTAGATTGTACTCCAGTTGTAGGTAGTATGGAACATATGTGCGCATTCAATCCAAAAAGGAGCGCGGATCACACATAACATTTATACACAGACAATAAAAGACGTGATTGTAAGTTGTTCTAAGAGAGTATGGTTTGTCAGTCTAACCGTAGGAAGAATAAACAAAGTTAAACGTTTTTTTAGCTTCAACCGACAATGGAAGTGTACAAAGATGATGCCATGAGGATCCTCGTGTTCATGCATGGACTTTGGATCAAACAATTAATGAGCACGCGGGTGAAATTCTTTGTACAAGGAAAGAAATCATGAAATCAAATGAGAGATCAGATGATTAACCAATGGACCAAGATACATTACACATCAGGATTTTTTTGTGTGCTTTTGATTTTTTCATGATTTCATCTAGAAATTTTGATTTTGAGAATTGCATTCGACGTTTACCAAAAGTCAAAGGTCAAAACTGGATGAGGATCTTTGGAGATGGTGAACCAAGAACAAGATGAAAAATTTCACAAAAATTTTAGAAAAAAACTGCTTTTGATTTCTTGCCTATTTGTGTGCTTGAATTATTATTATTATTAGTGTCTTGATTTTTGCTGCATATTAGTCTTATTAATGATGAGTTTATTTTGTTACAGTTTTTATATGTAATGGACATATATGGAGATACACATAAGACATTTTGTATTTACTTCTGATTCTTCAATGATAATATAATTTGAAAATTTTGATTTCAAGAACTGCATACTGATCTTTTCAAGAAATATAACAGCTTTGACCAAAAGTCAAAGTCAAAACTGAAAATGTTTCAGATGAAAAATCAATAACCAATAACAAGGCAAATAGTTACAACCATTTAAACCCTTAAAGAAGTAAACTGAAATAAATGTCTAAAAATACGTATCTTTTTCGATTAAACTTTTGTTCGCGTTGATTTCTAAACCGCAGGGATTTTTTTAATTTTTAAATTGTATTATTGTAGTGTGGTTGGATGGCCTCCGATAAGAAGAGGTCACAGGTTGGCTAACCAAACCAAGTCAGTAGGCGAACAAGCTAGCTCGGCAGCTTTGAAAAGTGACAAGTGTTCTGATGCAAAAGAAGTGGTTGGCACAAGCGGTTATCAGCGTGTGAAGGTGCACATGGATGGAATGTTGATCGGAAGGAAAGTTGATCTTAACGCTCATGACTCATATGAAACATTGGCACAAACATTGGAAGCTATGTTCGGTGAAAATGGTAAGCTTTATGTTTTTTCCTCATTAAGTAGTTTCACATTGTGTTTACCAGGTCAGGTCAGGTTGACCCGCCAAAACCTTTTTGTTCATATTCTGTTTTGTGTAAGTAATTTTAAATTTGGTATGTAGGATCAAGCACAGAAGCCGCAGGACCGTTAAAACTGTTGGATGCAACATCTGAGTTTGTGCTCACTTTTGCAGACAAAGACGGTGACTATATGTTTGTTAGAGACGTCCCATGGCAGTAGGTTCCATTATTTCTTGCTCATTTTATTTATTATAATGTTACAACTTGGGCGTAATCCGTAAGCTGTAAACGGGCGGGAAGGGGTATACTTTATGTCCAACGGATGAAAATGGGTAAATCTTTTGACAATGGAACCTGGTTTAATGTGTTGAAAGCTGCTCAAATTGGTATGAAACTATCTCAAAATTGCCAATCTAGGGGTAAGATTTGATCATTCCGTTTCGGTCCTAGGTCGGATCGGTTTGGTCATTGACCCAAGATCACCGTAAAAGTAAGCATCAGGTGGGCGACCTGAGAAAACCATGAAGAGACCTGGACTGGCCTAACCTCATTTTTCATCTTATTTGTTCGGACTAGGGCCGGGTCTGTCTGGTCCTTGATTCATGATCGCCCCTATTTAAATCTAAACTGGTAACATTATTTGATTTCAGGATGTTTTTAAGCTCGGTGAAACGACTTCGTATCATGAAAAATTCTGAGTGTAGTAAACTTGTTGACCGTAAGCGAACCATGGTATCACCAACTTGTCAAGAAAAGAAAACAAGACGAAGTACTGATGGCATCTAGTTTTATGTCTTTGATCCTGTTCGATGTAATATTCATCGATCTGTTCAGTTTCTAAACTTTCGGCATGTTGAAAACTTTAGAGTCCGTGTCGTCTAAAAGCTATAAAGTTAAAGTCTGGATCATGGTTTCGGGTTTACTTTGGTTTTTTTAAATCGTAATTATGCGATTGCGATAAAATTTCTATAGGGTCGTTTATGGTCCGGTTTGGTTGGTTTTGACAAACCGGGAACCGTATACACCCCTGGACCAAGTGAGTACTTCTGGACCACTCCCATTTGAGCCGTCAGGTTACACGTGACGGGCTGGGAGTGCGCATCCTGGGCTCAGGTCAACCCGCATAAATATAAACATAAAACCATCAGTCTTTAAGGACCGAGAGACCATTTAAACCATAGGTTTTATACTGGGTTTCATCATAAAAAAAAAATTACAACAAACCTTTCAGGATTTGAACCTTTCTGATGCAGTTCTGGAAGCGATCAAATGGCTCAAGAAACATAAGGTTTCATTCAAATGATTCCAAACCGAATTATTCGGTAACAAGCTTAAAAGCTTACAAATCTTTATTCAAAATAATCAACTACCAACTAAACAAGCTCTATCACTATTTATAAAAACCAAAGAAAGAGATAAACTTGGAAACAATTAAATTAAATAGGAATTTGAAATTTAAATAAATATTAAAAGATATGCTCCTGATTTCCTGCATCATACTCCCCTTCTCGGAAAAAGACTCGACCTCGAGTCTTGTAAACTTCAAATGCAATCCACCAGGGTCAAAAGGAATATCAAATCGCCTCTTGCCTGTAATAAAGTCATAGTGGAATTCTTGATTATCCAGACTTAAAAAGTTATCAAAACCAAACTTGAATCTAGGACTTATTTGTTTCAAACCCAAATCTGGAGATTTTATTTGCGAGCCTTGGCCATCCAAACATGGAAATTGATAACTAATCTCAACTTTACCTTCATTACTTCCACCATTATCTCCACTTAAATCATTTATTTTAGAAAAGTATTCATGGTCATTATCTTCTTGGACTTGAATATCTTTATTGATATGATCTTCCAAAATTATATACAAACCATTTAATCCTTTCTTCAAATTAAACAGGGGGATATGCACGTTATCACAAAAAATTGATATGCTAGTTTGGGTTTTCAAAACCAACCGCACACCATCGTCTTTATCACCTTCCAAACTTATCAAATTAAAATTCAAACTTTCCTTCGGTTCATTTGTTTGACTTCCCAAACCCATGCAATCTTCACCATGGGATTTCTTATCACTTTTGATAGCCGGGATATATTCTCTAACCATAGTAGATTCACCATTAACCATATCATCTTTTAAAATTTCAAGAAACATACCAGAAGATATTAATGAGTTTTCACGTTCCTTGATTATCTCCTTTTCATCATATTGACTGGTAAATCCATTAATAACCTGTTGCACCCATAAATACTCATCTTCATCGTAACACATCCCATCTTCATCAAACTTGGGTTCATCTCGCGACTCGCCCTCTGGATAGGTTGTTTCATAGAACCGGTGTGGATGTCGGCTAAACGGCTGCTGCTCTCCGTCGCCACCTTCGTTCCTGACGACGGCGTTCGACTCGGTTTCCGTCTTGCACATATCCTGTCGCAACTCGAGATATCGGATCCTTTTCCGGAGCCGCTTGATCTCTTGTTGTATTTCAAGATTACGAACTCGTTGCTTGAGTCGCTTAATCTTAAGATCCCATGGGTCGAGACCAACTCCACCATTGCCTCGGTCGGCGGTTCTATGAGTAGAGGGTTGATCTTTACCACGAGCACGTGACCTGGGAATAGCTCCGTTGTTGCCTCGGTCGGCGAATCTACAAACATGAGGGTCCTCTCTTCCACGTCGAGCCATTTGAAAACCAAAGCTCTGATACCAACTGATGCAGTTCTGGAAGCGATCAAATGGCTCAAGAAACATAAGGTTTCATTCAAATGATTCCAAACCGAATTATTCGGTAACAAGCTTAAAAGCTTACAAATCTTTATTCAAAATAATCAACTACCAACTAAACAAGCTCTATCACTATTTATAAAAACCAAAGAAAGAGATAAACTTGGAAACAATTAAATTAAATAGGAATTTGAAATTTAAATAAATATTAAAAGATATGCTCCTGATTTCCTGCATCACTTTCTACCAAGCACAACTAGAGATTCACAACCTGAACTGGTTCCTAACCCGACATTAGGTTTGATAGGAACCGGTTTTGAACCTATAGAAACCACTGGTTCGAGATGTTTTAGATAGGAACCGATTTGGATACATAAAACCATGATCTTGTTACATTTCAATCGAGATCAGGGAGATGCGACTTTTGGTTGTACATAAACCTTAAGCGTAAACCTTAAGCAGACCTAGCAAACGCGATGCCACAGCTTTCGGTACTTAAGCGTATCGGAGACCCAGTAAAGAAAATTCTATTTTATGGTCTAAATGAAACATGACGCAACTTCTGAAGGTTGCGGCATGCGGCGTAACTTGTTTTCCGTTTCCCTGGCCCTTTATTGTAAAAGCTTAACTAAATCTATGAAATATGTACTTTGGCTAATATCAAAAGAGGTATAAAAACTTCATTTAAAAGCATGTGTATATGAGAATCATTACAAAAAATCACCAATATCACAAAATATATAAATATATATCTGTGGCAAAACTAGGGTTTGTTTATCTGCTTCTGATTCAAGAATTGAATAGGCAGACCACAACTAAACAGTAACCTCTAAACATAATATATCAACTGGTATACAAGTTTTAGGCAAACATACCTACCTCCAAATCTCCAATACATCTTTATGCTCCTCAAGCAAGTTGGTCATGAGTGCTCTCGTTGCTCGTTTTTCCACGAATTCTTCGCTGCTTCTGCTGCAGAACCATCCGAATCACTGTTTCCATCATTTGGTTTCGGCTTAGAGAAAAACGGATCCCATTCGTGGACGCCCACATACTCACCTTCATCTAACAAAGCATACTTCCAACTTAATTCCTCAATAAAATCGTCATCAGTTCGACCTTCAATGATGTCTTTTCTCAATCTTGTCACCTTATCGATAATTGCTTGAACAGATACATCAAAAGCATCTTTGTGCGAATCTAGTTTTGAACGTGGGTCTGCGTATATTAGCCGCGGGATCAGATTTATAACTTCCTCCCTCATCATTCTGACCTGATCTTGAGGGATTTGACTCAATCGTTCTTCGATACTGATGTTCCTCTTACGAAGATCATCTTCTGGGATAAAAACTGAATATTTAGTGTAGTTTTTTGGTAAATGCCAAGTGTATTGTGTATATGCAGAACCAGGATGAAAGAAAACAGGAATACAACCAGCTAACATCGAGTCAAAAGCCGATCTTCTCGTGTAAGAATCGCCTTGTGGTTGTAAACAAAAAACCGAGCTTTGAAACATCTGCATTATACTACTAGGCGAATGACACTTGCTTTCACCAAGATCACATTCTAAAAGCTTTCCAACTTTCGAACTCTTGCATTGATCGATAATCTGACCCCTAATCGATTTAGGATTATCGGGACGAGGCGCACCAGCAAAACAAAAAAGCCATTTTCTCTCCAAGTTCATCATTCTATCTTGCCAAGCGAAAACTTCAGCATCTTTCGACGGATGAAAATAAGTAGGATAAGGAATAGCGAAATCATTCGCGTTCCATGGACTCGATTCAACAACAAGCATCGACATGTTTTTAGCAGCCGGTAAAAACAAAAGCTTGTTCCCCCAATCGGTTTCTTCTTCACTTAACCTTCTAAAATCCCACGTTATCCTACCCGCCACAAGAAAATGATCCTTTCCCCCCATTATCCCCCACTCGGGCCTCTTCTGTAACCAATCAACAAGATCAAGCGAAGCAGCGTCTCTCGTAGAAATATTATACCCCCAAAGATATCTCGCGATATCAAAACCAGCATAAAACGGCACGAATATAGCAGCAGCAAGCGAAGAATCTTTAGTCAAACACTCATACTGTTTCATCCTATTACTAAAAATAACATCCACCGCAAACTGATTCGTCGCATACCATCCATTATCCGAAAACACACCTTCAGTATTCTCCAACGGCGGTCCAAGTCCCGCATTCGTAGTGAACTTACACATATTAGTCCATTTGCTAAGACTCCTACATTGCTTAAGCATATCTTCATTAAACCGCGGAGGAAGATCATGCACGTATACATATCTCCCACCACACGGATCACTCGTGTTGTCTACCGTTCTCAACGCCTTCATAAAAGGTAACTCTTTCAGCTTATCAACATCATTAGGTTTCTGTTCAGTTACAGGTTCTGTGATTTGATCAGTAATTACAGGCTCAGGTTGCGAGTTTTTCGGTTGAGCTAAATCCGAGTCTCTAATCTCGGATTTATGGATATTCTCTACGTGATTCGGACGAATAACGTGGACAGGTTCAAGTGTTTTTGGATCAGATGAAATGGAAGTAAGTTGTATAGATCTACTACCAATAATAACAAAATGAAAGTAGAATAAAAAGCCCCAAAAAAAGGCACAGAGAAACCCTAAGATACAAATACGAGAGTGTTGTGATTTAACAGTTGATTTTTCCATATGATCCGATGAATTAATCACCGGTGAACGGCGTCTCATCAGATATATCGAATCAACGAATCATAAACATAAGATAACAAAACAATGAACAGATAACGAATCTGAATCGAGCTGAAACAACGATTGAAGCACGGAAGTAAGATTAGATTAACAATGTAATTAGGGCTAAAACTCAAGTAATGTAATTAAACAAGTCAAGATCAAATAGATCGAGGTCAATGCAACTCAGATCATGAGTGATTGATGATGATGATGATACTTACTAGAGGATCTGTTTGTGAAAATGAGTGTTTATTCAAGTGGAGGTGATGATGATTGATTCAGAATTGTATATTATTGTTGCGTTGATTGTGTAATGGATGCAAGAAGTGAAGAAGATGGGCGTAATTTAGCGTGTTGGTGTATGATAAGTATATTACATTGAAATATCGAGTTCAACGACAGGTCTCTTGATAGTTCGTATGAGTCTTTTGATAGATCGTATGAGTCTCTTCAGACATGACAACTCACGTGTTGCGAGCATAGACGCTACCAACCCCTGGGGACAAAGGCCAAGGAGATTGGTGAGCGTCGTACCGAAGCCAACTCATCCGCTTAGGTAGAAATCCACATACACGGTAAAACCCCTACCAACCGCTTTGACTGAAATGCTTTTTTTTCTTCGCCAAATTCTACTACATGTTTAAAAAGAGACTAGAACCTAATCATATTTGAATGAGGGTAAGTTAAGCTAGTAGTTATCAATGACGGGCATATATGATGATTGTAAGGGTGTAGGTTAAGGTGTTTGGTCTAAGATAGCGGGATGGGTGTAAATTTGTATAGGTGTTTAATATGTTTTTCGGGTTTTTTCATAGATGGTGTCAATTATTGTACAAGTATACAACATGCCATGTAGAAATTTGACGTGATGGAAGTTATTAAAATTAGACAAATTAATAAAATTACCAATGTAAAGTTAATGTGAAAAACAAATTTGTTAATTATTATAGGAGACTATAAAAAAGTTATGTTTATACATCTTCAGTTTCTTATGATAGAATCTTAAGACTTTAGGTTGAAACGTCCACGAAGAAATGTTTATACATCAGTCCGTCTTTACGAGTCTCGAAACAGATACCACCCTTAAGATAAACCCCATCATAGGTGGGAAAATCCATTTGGCCTATCATGAAACATTTTTTTGTCATAGATGAGACTTGAACCTAGACATTCACGTTTCAATGAAGTTTTAGATAGCCCTCTACACAGGCTAAACATAATTGATTGACTTTTACTCTTTTATACTAGTGCTAGTATATGTTCCCTTAATCACGAAATTATAATGACATCTTACTTAATAGTTTTATGTTAATAGCAAACCTACTCTACTTAACTCTTAACTTACACCACACTCACCGTTTGTAAGGATAAAACCAACGATTGTATTTTAGAAGGACCAAAGCCTTATCACTAAGCCAACAGCCTAACCCATTAACGGTAAATTTAATAAATATCTACTCTTGAAAACTAAATAGTTGTAGTGAGACAAACTCTTGAAAACTATACAAATAAAAACACTTGTAGAGGGCTATCTAAAACTTCATTGAAACGTAAAATAAGGAAGTAACGAGACAAACTCTTGAAAACTATACAAATAAAAACACTTGCACATGTACCTCGTGACAATGTCTGGCCCCACTATTATAATTGTTTAACTTTATAACATATAATATAATTGTTTAACTTGTTGTAAAGTTAAATCTAATCCAACTAAATAGTTGTAGTGAGTTCGGTTTGGTTTTACGGTTCAAACATTTAAGCATTGATAATAAAAAAAGCATAAAATGCATTTAAAATAAGGAAACAATAATATTTCAAACAGATAAAGCTTAAAAACCATACTCCTTGTACTGTTAAACACAACTTAACTTATGCATACTCCAACTTAAAAGTGAATAATTTTTAGCAAATTATAAAAGGTTACATAGTCCAATATCACAAGGCTTAATTATTTTCCATACTGATTTCGAGTTTACACCGTAAACCAAACCATCCAATACGATTCAAAAATTCATAAACCGACCGACTGAAAGTTATGTGTCACTACGAATTTGATTCTTTTCATGGTTTCAACCCAAACCTTGTATAGTGTGATTATATTGACTTGCTAAATAGTTTTGTATTTTATTTGTACTTGAAAGAATAAATTAATTAGTTAATGTTGTTCTGGTAACGTGCCGACACCAACTATTAACGTACTTGCGAAAGCTCTAGATTTCTAGATTGCGACGTGTTGATGACTAAGAATATATTACATTTGATGTGACCACCAAACAATTTTATAATTGTTTTATTATATTACATTAAAAATAGGGATTAAATAAGTTACAGTCTTTGAAAATCGTGATTAAATTTTGCTTTTGCTTCCGTTGCGTGATTTGGGTTATCCATATGGATATCCAAATTGTCAAAAATTTCTTGAATTAAACATTCGACTCCCGTAATATTATAAAACGGGTTTAAAGCGGCGGCACAAGTAAAAACCGAAGGGAGCTCTAAAAAATATTTTTTAAATTTTTCTTTCATCGCCGGTGTCATTTCTTTAAAAATTTTTTTATTTTCATGAGTTTTAATATTAAGAGACATTAAATATAATTCGTAAAGCACCAAACTACTAGTCGGGTAATAAACCCCCGATAAGTTTTTAGTTGAATTTTTAAAAACGGCAAGAAATTCAACAAATTTTGGTATAAATTTCCAACACTTTTCCGAAAACTCGTCGGCTAACCCGCCCGATACAAGACTACTATGAAAAACTTTCAACCCATCCCGTTGTTTCAAGGCACTCTCTAACATGTCGCATGTCGAGTTCCAACGGTGAGGTGTATCCCAATTCGCACCTAAATATATCGAATTCGTATCTCTACAAAATTGTTTATAATCTTGACAAATTTGCCTTTTAGCTTTAAAAACCGAATAAAGCATACATTTAAAGTTATATATATATTTGGAACATAATTCGGACCCTAGCCCGTCTTTCATTACCAAATTAATAATATGTGCGACACATCGACTATGAAAAAAATCACCGTTGCAAATCGGTTTATATTTTACCATAAGTTTATCAACCGCATTAGTATTATTTGAAGCGTTGTCAAAAGCCATTGAAAATATTTTGTTTTGTAAACCATAAGTTTGTATTACGTTATCTAAAAGCTCAAACAAATCATTTCCGCTATGTGGAATCGGAAAAAGATCAAAAGCAATGGTACGTTTCATCATTTGCCACGAATCGGGATCCACCCAATGAGCGGTTACACAAAGATAAGACTCTATGCAACCGTGTGGAGCCGACCAAACATCGGTAGTTAAATTAACACCGGTTTGTAAGTTTTGAAAAAACACAATTAAATCTTTTTTACAAACTCCCCACAATTTCAAACAATATCGTCTAAGGGTCATACGACTTACATGGGTGTAACGAGGTTGAAGTGTTTCCCGAATCAAAGCCGTCAATTGCGGGTTGTCGAAGTGGTTGAATGGCAAACAATTTTGAATCACGAACTTCGCCATACGATCTTGGACCATATCGACGCTATAATGAAATATTTCGCCACCACCCCCCATATCGGCTTGATCGGACTCGGGGGCATTTTTCAACACCGGACAAAACTTCTTTGTAATATGCTTGTCCAAAGTCGAGTTTGAAGCCGCCCCCAACAAAGCTCCACAATACTTGCAACGAGCTTTGTGTGACCCGTCACTCATCTCAACTAAATCCCAATGTTGCCACACTCTTTGGCTTCGGTTATGTTGAAGAACTTGAACAACATTGGGGGCTTGAGAAGAACCGGTTGCGGATTGTGATGCCATTTCGAGATTAACGAAAATGAAAGAGATGAAAAGAGAGAGTTTTTTTGCGTTTTTTGCTTGCGTTTTTTGCGTTTTCGAGTGTTGTAATCAACCCAAACATCAAACATATATTTATACTAGCTAAATGGGTGTTAGGGGGCATTAAAACACCAAAAAAACGGTCCAAAAACAACTCCAACGGCTATAATGCCGTTTTATAACGGCTAGAAACAAAAACAAAAAAAAAAAAAACGGTCGGAACCGGTTCCTACCCGGTTCCAATCGGGTCCGGGTACAGTCGGGTAGGAACCGGGTTCGGGTCGGGTCCGGGTACACGCCATTAAACAGGAACCGGTGAGGAACCGGTGGGTACGAAACCGGGTACACCGGGTACGGGGTCCACCGGGTACGAACCGGAACCGGTTCCGGGTCCAACCCGCCGGGTCGGGTATGGAACCGGTTTTTTTGTGCAAGTCTAGAGTTACTTGAGCTCAAATGGCTAAAGCTTAAATCATTTCAAGCTTAAGTTTAGCTTATTTAGTAAAGATTCATATAAGCAAGTTTACTAATAGTAAAATGTCTATTAATTCAAACCGTATGAATTACCATATTAACCATAAGTGCTACTCAATTACATATCACAGCTAGTTACGTAACTCGGGCGCGCCATACAACGGCGAGGTCTCGTGTTTGCTAGTTAGTCACACACATTGATAAAAAAAAAAAAAAATTGGTCAAAATCCTGAGGGGGAGAGTTGAAAATACGCTAAGTAAAGAGACCAACGTTGTAAACTTGAAAAGTCAAAGTAAGGGGACTCAATTTGTAAATGTGTCAAGTAAAAGGAGTAAAGTAAGTAAGTTTATATGACAATTGAAGGTAAAAATGTCATTACGTCAAAGTTGAAGTATCACATGAAAAAAGAAAGAAAATTACCTTTAACAACAACATGTAATCGCTAAAAGGCAGAAAGATCGTCGTTAAGAACTAACAATCCGCCGACCTCTCTTTTAATAGTTCAATAATTTAGGATGTCAATTATGTCAGGCGAATATCAATTATTCATAAGATAGATATCAATACTTACAAAACCCAATTTATAATCATGTAACCTCTATTGAATGATGTAATATGTTGGAGTGCATTTTATCTTTCAATAAACCTTAATGCCTTGAAGGTTGAGTGAATTAATCATGTTATATAGTTGTTACAAGTAAACACAAAGCTTTAAAAGTTAGTTTGTTGGAATATATGCAAATAACATTTTATAACGTCTGCCTTTAAACACTTTATCTACTAAATCTGCATTCAAATTAAGTTCTGGCTTTTCAAAAAACATTGTAATTTTAAACATCCAAAAACACATTTCTTAGTTTGTCATCACATATAAACATCATTTTAAACTAAAGTAGATGTTCTGCAGCTTAGTATGCACATGAATAGCCTAGAAGAAGACACATTCATATTGTAAAAAGAAAAAAAAATGTCTGCAAAAAAGTTGCTATGATAGTACAAAATTACAAATAACACACTCCAGTTAAAAGTATTGGATCCTCCAAAATTCTCAGCCCAGATAACTTTTGAATCAGCCAAAGCTATATTGATAAGCTATTTACTAGCTCGCTATGGGTTGATAAACAAAAGCACGTATTGAGCTACGATAACTGATATAAGACGAGATCATACACAACGAATGTAGTTAGAAGTTGAGATCATAAGCCTTACTTGCTAAAGACTGTGAGTTTAAAGTAACCATGATTAAGAATATCTCATTCTTTTGGCTGGACCTTGGTCAAGGATGGGGTCAACCGAAGGAAGTTTAGGGTCTGCTTGCTCAGTTTCAGGGCCTTGTTCTCCTTCTGTGGTTGATGGTGGTCTGTAACCCTCTGGGAATGGCGGTGGCGGAGGTGCAGCAGGAAGCTGTATGCAAAGTTTGGCTTAATAAAAAGTTCTATAAATTCTTTGGGATTATTTTGGTGTATTAGCTCTTAATGCAAAAACTACTAACAACTTTTGACCTGAACCAGTTGACCAATTTCCACTTTCACCCAAGTTTTCAAAGTACACAAAAAAAAAATTTAGATAAAAAAAGCAGGGCTTACCTTGCGTTGCAAAGAGGCAATAATGTGGTCTACTCGTTTGACTTCCTTAAAGTCAATAGTCTCCTTAGCAACCTTTGGTTCTTGTGGCGTGCTCTCATCCTCAGAGTCAACTACATCATACTCATAAATAAGTGAATAATCACAATAAATATGGTTAGTGATGGATTAGACAAGAAGTGGCAATTTCAACTGAGTTACTTATAAATGGGTCGGTTTGGGTAGTTGGTTGCCTGAAAAAATAGCTAACAAAGTAACAAAAGGGTTGATTTGGGTTGCAGCTCCATAGCATCTTTATTGTGTTGAATAAAAAAAGCAAAGGATTGTACATTGCCTGAAATATATTTCTATGCATACAACCTCCAACATTGTTTAATTCAAAGATTTCAATTATTATTGAAATAATATTTACATTAACTATACATTAAAGTAAAAACACAGAAAGACAATGTTTTTGGGTGAACCTGCCCCATAATAAAACTGATCTAGACCCGTTAGCCAGCCCGTTTGACCCATCCATCTTGCCACCTTTTGGATCTGACAAGAATGCCAAGCTTACCATACCCAACCTTCTCCAACTTTGAGGCTGCAGTTGTAAAAGCTTTTGATATATAATATAAAGCTCGTCCCTGTATATACAGCCAGATTATAACAGAATGTTGCCATACACAGCCTATACTTATGGTGCCAATGTAATACATGAAATGAACCAATAGATTTCTCACTTTGCATGAAGCAGCTTATTAAAAAATAAAAAAAACGTAGAGGTGTTCAATATTTTGTTTTAAAAAAAATTTAACGGGCCCAAATTAGGATACGGTTTGAAATTTTATTCGGTTTCAGAAATAAGAATGTGAGTTCGGTTTAACAAAAAAGTTACTGTTTTTTAAATAACCTGAATTTTGTTATTATATTTGACAAGGTTTAATAATAAATAATAGTGTAGACAAAAAAGGTTTCAGGTTACAACCCGGATTAACCTGCTACACAAAAACTATCCTTTCTAGCCGTTACCCAACACGCCCATATTTCCTACTCAACAAAATTGTATAGACGAGGGAAGCAACACGTACAACCCGAGCAGAAAACACATTGCAAAGTTGTGGTGCTTGGTATATTGAACCATCAAGCACATAGTAGGTTAACATTGGAGTGACCTTCTCAGGACCATCCCTCTTTTGCTTGCGCATCACAAACAAGTGAGGCTCCATAACTTCACTCACCATGAATTCTATTCCTGTCATTTTACTATACATAAAGTGTTACTAATCTCATTCGCGGTTTCTATTTCAATTACTTTACAACCATATTTTTCGCATGCTAATTTTTTATCAAAGAAAGTGTGGATGTGCATTGAGAAAGTGATTATGCGATATTGAATAACTGAAAGTAGGTAATGAGTAATAACAAAACAGATTATGGCAACTTCAAGACGCAATAATCCAATCAGAAGCTACATAATTTAAATCTAAATGGAACAAAAGACTTACGAAAGATGAGAAATATCTAACGGATGAATTGACCGCATCCTGAGTTGCTCATTGTTGCAACTATAATCATAGAAAGGAGAAAGTGCAAAATAATCAAAGACAAGATTTCGATCCAGTGGATATGTGTTCAACCACAATTGATCCCTGAAACATATTCCCGTCATGTCAGTTCCAGGTACTGGCGGAGCCGCTGCCGCAGCATTTCCATCCATGTTACCCGCCACCATGTTGGGCGGCATCATGGGTGTGCCAGCCATTTCCCTCAACTCTAAAATTTATGAACTTACAACCAACTGCAAGCAAAACAATAGCTTTTAATCATGTCAACAAACATTCCAAGGTACGACAAAGAGTGAAAGAGACCCTTTCACAGAAAACTAACAACATATCAGAATTAAAACACATATACAATTCTTTCCATATAAACATTCACAAGTGAAAATAATGTCAACTGGGACACATAGTTTTGTTAAAGAATAATGTGTTAAGTTCATTAAGAGCATAATCAAGAAATCGATCCATCGCCCAAAATCTTGAATTTTATTCAATGTATATGTTGACGGTTATTGTAAGCTAGGACACAATAGGGCTCTGGGTAGAAATAAAATGGGTGGTAAAACAAGTTCAATGCAAAAATAAGAGCTAGACAAAACATCAAACACCTTGTGGGCATTCCAGTAAAACAGTCAAAACTCAACCAAAATCCCAGTAAATTGACAGCTTTTTTTCCAGATCCAAGTTGTCCAATTTCAATATGATAACCCTAGTTTTCAATCTCAAAAATCAACCAACTAAACAAAAAGCCCAATTTAGGGAAACACATAACTAAACTGGCATAACGAAAGAAATTAGGGGTTTACCTGGCTTCAACAATGGTGCAGGAAATAAATTATTATGCGCTTTGATGATTCGAAAATGCCTCATAAAGCTCTAGTAGATGCTGCAAATTTTCTTATTAATTATAGATATATGTATTATTGTGAGTTTGTAACATGAAGACGGTTTGGCCGAGTGGTCTAAGGCGCCAGATTTAGGCTCTGGTCCGAAAGGGCGTGGGTTCAAATCCCACAGCCGTCACTATTTTTTTTTCTTTTTTAAGTTTTTGCCGGTTTAATAAGTGACTTACTTTTTTATAATCCATATATAATATTGCAAAACAAAAAAATCCGTGGCATCTTCTCATAGTTTTTAGCTTATGTGGCATTATTTGAGAGATTATCTCACATAATGATTTTTTTAAAAAATATATATATATAATTTATTATAATAAATCTAATTACATTTTTGGTCCCCTAATATTTTGGAGAATTCTGAAAAATTTAAGAGTATTTATATTTTTAGCCATTTATTACAAGGGGTGTACGTGAGTCGGTTTATATTTGATAGGGTTTAAAAAAAAAACTTATGGATAAAGTTAATAATAACATACAATTAAAAACCTTAGTGTTTTATAAATATACATAACATTTTTATATGATTTTTTAAAAAAAATTAACTACACCATAAAACTAAACACTTTATTCTCTTTAATTTGAGTATAATATTGCTATACTAAAAATCTAATTTTTTTAAAATATATCATGTACGGTTTTGTCTCAAAGCTGAATGAAACATTCATGAACATCCTTAAAAGCATCACTTGAATTGTGTTCTGAGCGTAGCGCGGGCACTAAACTAGTGTTAGATATATAAGCATGTTGTTACGAAAAGTTTATAACTTTGTAGAATGTCATATTTTGAAAGTTCTAACAAAGAAAGAAAAAAATATGTAAGGTAACGAAACCTTGAACCAGTTTTAGCTGTGTGCTTTGGTGACTAGTTTAAGATCATGGACATTTCGGTGACTTGTCACAGTGATATATTCAAAGCTTTATAAAATATTGAACTTTGTAAGTTATAAGGTAAAAACAAAATAATTGTAAAATGAACCAAACTTTCAGTGAACAATTCGTGAACTGTTCTGTTAATGAAAGAACACGAAAAAATTTTTTTGGCAAATGTTCGTGAATAGTTTTCGTGAACATGTTAATTTATTAACAAACAAACACGTACAAGGGCGGCATGTATTCATTCGGTTTGTTTACAAGCATATTTGAACTTTAAAAAGTCATGTAACAATTACGCTAAAAGCATTCACAATGGATTCTCTATAATCTTATGAGCATAATTTTTATTTGAAAAAGTTGTTGTGAGTGAAGAAGAAATAAGAATTTTATGCGGAGGACAGAAACTCTTTCTTTGAAAAGAGGTATAAAATAATAATAATTATTAATTGGTATATTGGTTTCTACCGGTACTAACTATTACCTTTTGGTCACTACTGATCCCCAACTATTGAATTGTCTGTTAATGGTTCCAACTTCTATCACTTTGGCAATCAACGGTCTGTCGTTAATTTTTTTAACACCGTTAAGTTTTTTTCGAATTCAAGACATCGTTTTAGTCATTTTGATCGAAAGGAGAATACGAGTCGATTACTGTGAAAATTATCTCGAAATGACGCTCCGAGCGATAAAATGTTTACATCCGATTGAATCACCGTTAGTTTTAAACATCCCGATTGAAGCACCGTTTTGTTGTTCAGAGCGTCGTTTCGAGATAACTTTACATCAATGGACTCGTTTATCCTTCCGATCAAAAGGTCTAAAACATCAGTCTTGAGTTAACGACGGATCGTTTGTTGCCAAATTGATAAAATTTATGACCGTTGACAGCCAATTCAACAATTGAGATCGGTAGAGACCAAAAGATACCTTATTAATTAAAAGAAAGAAAAAAAATAGTGTTTTAGTATAAGGTTGTGTATTGGTTTCTATTGGTCTTAACTATCACTTTTTGGCTTCTACCGGTCCCAAGTATTGAATTGCTGTCAACGGTCCCAACTTTTATCACTTTGGCAACCAATGGTCCGTCGTTAATTTTTTTACGACGTTAAGTTTTTTTCAAATTCAATACCGATCGTTAATTCATTGACATAGATGAGGAAAAACACAGATTAAAGGTTGTAGCTTCAACATACATTTTGATTCAAAAGTTTTTGCACTTCTTACCATCAACCACAAAAATGATTTAAGGCCTGAAAGCAAAAGTTAATGACATGTTTTTGCATATCTTGTCACTAAGATGGGATCAATGAACATTCAGCAGTAAGGATTCAAGAAAGCATTCAAACGCTTAAAAATAAAAAGATGGTTGTTCATTTGATACAACTTGACAAGTTATTTTGGACCCATAGAGCCCCGACTTGTTATCCTTCCACTGTCGTGAGCGAGAGGTGTTCGCAGCTCTGTGAAACCAGCCTAACGCAGTGCCCTCTGCTTTAGTAACCAAGTGACACAAGCCTTCGCTCAAGCCACATGATTCAACTCACGACTTGGAACGGGCAAGCCAGTTTATGCACCAGTGGAACCAACCTGACCGAGTTGAGTCAATATCCAGCCATCTTTAAACCCTCACTCGAGTTACAGGCAAGCGCTACCAAGCCCGGTGACATGATGCTTGCAAGCGTTGATTATAAATATCAAGAAATATAGACCATGAACCAATGTGGGATCAAGTTTAGAAGAAAAAAAAAAGTAACATAACAATATACCGTCATGGGATGCAGATTTTGACTTGTTAATTGATAATTTGTTTTTGCTTCTTTTAGTCGAATATGAAGATTCCATGTCGATGGCGGCAACAATAATAATAGATGATCCATGATCGAAAAACATGTCGGCGGAGAGTATGATATATAGTGCCGGATCCATATAAACATCATTGGTGTTTTACATGTGCTCGGAGAGTATAAATCTGAAGATAAATTTTTTAAAATTTACGAACAATTAAATGAGTTGCAAAGTCAATGCTAAATGTAGTATGTAATGTTTGTCTCATAAACATGGTGTATTTCATACGGTTCCCAATATATTTGTGTACAGTAGTTGAGTTGTTTGCAGTAAAATCAAAATACACCAGATGGTGACTGTAGACTTTATGAGCTCAACATGGTGCAAATACAAACCTGAGGATTGGGTTAGAAAGAAAAAGACACAGCACAAAAGGATACATGAGGACCGCCGCCTTATTAGCTACTCACTCTGCCACAGAAGAAACAAAATCCCCAGGTTAACACACCAAACCAAACGCACACTAACCCCCATATGGCAACCACTACAACTACAAAACCAACAAACCGCATGTCTTTTAAGTCGCATCAGGTGTAGTTGCCATTAGAACCCCATGTTGTACGTTAATGATTATTCATGTGAGGCCCCCAAACTCCTAAAGAAAAGAACTAAAACTCAAGTAAGAATATTCCTGTATCGCTATATGAGAGTTTACACGACACAGGAAATGCCAAATCAGTCGAGATTACACAAACACAGACCAAACTCACTATTTGAACGGGTCAAAGTGTTAAGTGTACACAACCCCAATTACAATGAAACAAACTCAATGAGTACCTATATTTTGTTCCTTCGCAACTAACGCATTAAACCCTTTGTCATTAAAACAAATAAACTAAAACAATTTAGGGTTTCTGGGTTCAATTTCGTTGTTCAAAATTTCCATTTTTCGACTCCTTGGCTTGGTCTTTATGTTCCTCATTCAAAAACTTGGCTTTAACCAGACACAACGGCATGCCAGGCAGATCTAGACCTTAGTGCTGTTTATATGGGAAAACACTCAACTTGTAGCAAACTGCAACTTAGAGATGAAACTAATTACGTTGACCACAAAAATCAAGCTAGTATTGACAAAAGCGTAGAATCAGGTATGTTGATATTCAAAAATGATACAACATAGAATTTAAAAACAGTAAAACCTCATGACACATCAATTATACATAAAGATAACAACTTGAACCAAAAGTAGCAGTTAATTCATTGTATCACAGATAGATAACAAAACTGTTACTTACTCTTAACGAGATCGCGGTCCACTTCGGCCACCTCTAAAACGACCGCCACCACCACCCCTTTGAAATGGCCGTCTCCCTCCATTGCCTTGATTAGAATTTAGACCATTTGCAGCAGGTCTCAAAGAACCAGAACCACTGTTATTTTCCATTTCTGGTCTAGCAGGCATTGTCATTCCTTGAGGCAAGCCCTGGAACACCATTTGCGAGCCACCTTGTGATTGGTTCAAGTTATTCTGAGGCATACCCGAAGGCCAAGATGCAAATGCACCGAAATTAGGAGGAAACATCTGAAGGCCAGGAGCACTGTTGAATTGTGGAACAAAGGGTTGCTGAATAAAGTTGGGTTGCATAAACGGTGCTACGTTGGAAGGAAACCCATTTGGAGGAAGACAAATATTTTGTGGCTGGACATACGGGAACCCATATGGCCAAACTCCAGAAGGCGTGATGTTAGGTGCCTGTGAAAATGCTTGCGGTCCACCATTAACTTGTGAGTTACCTGAAGGCTGTTGATTATGTGAAAATGCTTGTGGCCCACCGTTAACTTGGGAGTTACCTGAAGACTGATGATTATGTGAAAATGCTTGCGGTCCACCGTTAACTTGGGAGTTACCTGAAGGCTGGTAATCATGTGAGAATGCTTGTGTACCGCCATTAACTTGTGAGTTACCACCCCTTTTTCTTGACTTGTTATCCTTTTTCGTACGCCCCTTTTTGTCCCCCTTTTTTTTCATTCTTTTGTACTCAGCCTCCTTCTCATCATCCGAAAACTCCAATTCTTCAGAACACTCTTCATCATGTTCACCAGACGCATCGTATCCTTTTTTGTAAAGTTCGCCGTTGTTTAAAGCATAATCTGAAAATTCAGAAACAAAAGAGATCAAGCTGCCCTGTTGGATCCCAGTAGGGATTTCAGCTTCTGAGTTGTACCTAACGATGTAGTAAGGATTCTTTACGGGTCCAAATATTTCATCCACTACCCCTAGTGGTTTTCTGCTTTCTGTGACCCATAGAATTGAACCCTCGCTTAAAGGGTTATGTTCCTCCACTCCTTCCACAACCACTTGACAGCCCATAACCTATACAAATGCTAACAGCTTCATTTATAATATTCAATATCAGTAAAAAATAAAGAAATTTGTTTCTCGTTACCGATAACACGACTCCTAAAGGAAGTGTCTGATGATGAGGTTGAATGGTTACAGTCACCGGAGGAACTGGCGGAAGATCCTGCAACCAATATAAAAATCAAAGGGAAACAAGATTTACAAATATCAGTTTCAGTGGAAAAAAACTACCTAAATAAAAATAATCATGTACTAACAAAGCAAATAACTTGTATGTGTGAACAAAAAAGATTACCTGAACCTCATTCATTGAGCGAATTGGAACATCGTCATGATCGTCATCATCATCACACCAAGCAGACACTTCCTCTCTTATCTCTCCTTGCTCCATTTCAAACCCCTCCTCATCGCTTTCATCACTACTACTATCCTCACTAGCTTCAACTATCTCAGTATCACTTACACCCTCCGAACTACTCGTTTCTTCTTCCAAATTAGGTTTCTCAACTTCAGTCATCGAAGAATTTGGATCAGCTTCACCTATCTCAGTATCACTTACAGCCTCCAGATTATTCGTTTTTTCTTCCGTATTAGGCTTCTCAACTTCAGTCATCAATGAATTTGGATCCGCTTCACCTATCTCAATATCACTTACAGCCTCCAGATTATTCATTTCTTCTTTCAAAATAGGTTTCTCAACTTCAGTCATCAACGAAACAGGATTGTCTTCAAAATTTAAAAGAGAGTCAAGAAAAGAATCTTCCGTAACTGAGACGCTGGATTCCTTCATCTCTTCAAGTGGTCCGTTCATGTTACACTCTCGCTCTGCAACCAACAAAATTATAGTTTTAACATGAACCGTGTCGAGTCTTCAACCCTAGCATCGGCAACAAGTTCCAATTTCTAACATCCTTTAACAATGAAATCAAAATACATTACTATGCAATTCCTAACTAGTTTCCTAACACGAACGCAACAAAAATACAATCTAGTACAAGAGCGGAGCCTTCCTGGGTATAAGAACATAATCACCCAAAATCTTGAAGCATAAGATGTGAATATTGTAATCTATGGCACAATAGGTCTCTGGGTAGAAAGAAAATGAGTGGTAAACTTAGTTCAATGCAAACAAAAGAGCTAGACAAAACATCAAACACCTTGTGGGCATATCAGCAAAACACTCAAAACTCAACCAAAATCCCAATAAAGTTGATTAAGTACAAATTATGTATATGGAGTTTAAAATACAGTTACATACAATTGAACTCTAATTCTGAACCTCAAAATCAATCATACAAATCAACTAAACTAAAAGCCCAGTTGATGGAAACATAAACATAAAGATTGTACACAACTAAATTCGAATGAATAAAAGAAATTAAGGATATACCCGGCTTCGAAGTTTAAGAAAGAATCAATAACCAAGAAAATTAGGGTTTAAAATGTTTATGGGGGGTTTTACAAGTTGTGTCTTAAAACCTAGCGTCGGCTAGGTTATCAAAGAAGACGAACAAGTTTAAAAGTTTGTTTATATTTGGGTAGGAGATGCTTTTAAAAAATATACGTGATGATAAGATCTTTCAATCAATGTTTTTAGAATTGAATCGGATATTAAACCGGTTTTTTTACTGATCCAACGGTTTGACCGATTGAATCGGATAAAAGGACCGGATGATTTTTATACATAAAATATAGAAAAAGTTTTAAAAATTTCCGGTCCAACCTATTTTTCTACCGGTTCAACCGGTCAGACCGTTGCGACCTGCCGGTTCACGACTAGAGCGGTTCAAACTCCTAAACCGGACCGGTTCCATGCCCGGTTCCCGATTCAACCGGTCCGGTTTTCAAAACACTGCTTTTAATTATTTCAACAAGTTTACACCTAACATACATGAACATCATTCGACTTCACCAATTATACTATACAATTTTTTTCTAAAACAACGGTCTATGATCGAATAACTATACTATACATTTTACACAACAAGTAGTAACATTGCTTTAAAGTCTACTATAAATGTTTCTAGATCCAAAGTTTTCCTAAAAATTATAGAATCTATTAAGAACTATTGTCGTTCATTGGAACATGCATTAGAAGCACTGCCCCAAACATTTGTTTGCTCGCGAGTTTGGTATTTTTTGTTTAGAGTGAACATCTCAGCAAAATGATGTTGTCAAAAGAAAAAATTGCACATTGAATAAAATAACATTTAAAGTCCATTAAAAAGCTAGGAAAATTTAAGCTCTCAAAACATAACCAAGATACATTTGCCTGATTGCCTCATTCCCTAAACATTAATGACTCCAATAAACCTATACATACATTAGGATATAATATTATGTAAAATAACAACACTATTACTATTGTAAGATTTTTAAACAACACAAATTGATATTACTATTACGAGCGAGCGAAGCAATTTACATTGACGGTAAAAAAAAACTCTAACATCATTACAAGATAAACATATTAAGTTTAAAAAAAGTAATGGTGGTATCTTTAAAACAAAGTTTTTTTTATTAGTTTTTTATGTTAAAATTTAGGGATACTATAAGCAAACATAAAAGACTCCGTGGCCCAATGGATAAGGCGCTGGTCTACGAAACCAGAGATTCTGGGTTCGATCCCCAGCGGAGTCGTTTTTATTTTTTATTTTTTTATTTATTTTGAACATAGTAATAATATTATTTTGCAGTAATATTTTTATTTGGTAAAATAGATTTAAAAATGTTTTTTTGCTGTTGTAGGACTGTCTTTTGATGAATCAATCATTTCTTGTAGATAGGTGTCTTGATATTTTTGGAGATGAGTTTAAATTGCTCAATAATCAACTCACATTTTGGTTAGTGGTAAGATTAATGGTTAAACTTATAAAATGGTATTGAATTTGGTGTTAAGTGTTATAGTTTCTAGCATTACTAAAATCATCATTTCATGTAGCTGATGATATCAAAGTCTAAAACGAGTGTAAAAATTGGTTACGAGAAAAAAAATAGTTTATTTTAAAACAACTCTATGAAACCGATAATCGTTTGTTCAAGACTGTCATTACATAAAACGGCAGAAAATTCAACTTAAAAAACATGATTTTAAGAAATAAATCAATTCATGAATGTTAACTTATAAATGTTTCCAATCAATTGTATCAATGGTTTACTTTTGCAGCAATAAGAATGTTTTTAAGAAATAATAATTTGTTTTTCCAATAGAAGCTTGGTCTATGAATTATGTAAAAGAGAAGAGGCTGTTTCTTGAAAAAGTTTCCAAGCTGCAATTATATGTCTCTCTTCTGTCAATGGAGCTCCTACAACGAATCGCAAGATGTATTTACCCGATAGAACCTGAAAAAAAGGAACGAAAAAGAAAGACTTGAGGGAGAAATTAGCTTGAATTGTAATTGTAAACTAGAGGCGACAAATTTTGACCCGTTTACTTACAAATAGGTTGATTTGTGTAATGTTTAAGCTTGAACAGGTCAAATGGGTTAAGTTATAAGGATGTTACTAAAAAGGGGATATTTCAAATCTTTTGAAAGTCATCCTAAGTCAGTTTAAATGTTTTTTCTAATCATAGTTAGCACAATTATAAATTTATAAAAGTTATAAGGTATAAAAATGTAGTTCAGCACTTCAGCCCAACTCAACCTGACCTGCTTGACCCCTTACTTGTCCTGTACATTTTCCCACCTCTATTGTAAGGTAACAAATTCTTACCATCAAGCGTGACTTTTCCTCTCAAAACAACGATTTATGGCAAAATGAGGGCCGAGTAGGTTCGATAAGGGTCGGTAAACTTTTAGAATGGTCAAAACAGGTCAGATCAAGTTGTGTTTACAGCTCAAAAGTTTCTTGTTTTTATTTTTCCACAATTTATGAACAGTTATTTTCAATATGATTAGAAAACTATTATGCGAAGCAGGTTGTTATGGGGGACTATTAAACCTTTTTGCTAGTTTTTTTTAGAAAACTTTAAAAAAAAATTACATGTTTGCTCATTTAGCAATCATATATTTTAAAATATCATTTCAGATATAGAGTTGAAATTGCCTCCTTTAAAATCAAGCATACTTATTTTGGAGAGGCAAAAACACTATGGTTTACAATTTTGCATACCTTAAGAGTTAAGACTACAACAAAATCCCATTATATTGGAACAAATACATTTGAATATCTATAAAAAACAGTGGAAGGTATATACCGTATGAGAGATGAAGATCTTCCCGGATGAGTTGACTGCATCCAAGAGGTCACGGTTGAGTTTGTTGGTATATTCTTCGTTTTTATTGGCAGGTAGAAGACGGAAGCAAACTAATGAAAATGTCCGAGTAGCAACAATCTGAAATTGGGAATGTTTATGAGATTCATTTAATCATTTTCTAAAAGATAGATTGATCATGTGCATAAATTGCAATGTTTAAATATTCGTATAGCAGTATAGCTTAAAGAAATTATTTGATGAATCAAATTTCTGTTTTGAGATGCTTAATGCAATTGCAATGTTTTTTAATTGCAAAATCTTAAAGTTAACAAAAACTTGCCCATTGTCAAAATTACTAGCTACTGTTAAATAATCTTTTAAATTTAATTTTCATGCAAAATTTGCATCTCTTGGGTAACCAAAAGCACCCTTAATTAAGAAAATATAAAGATATCTTCAGGACTAAATGCAATAACTTAAATTTGTTTATAATAATGATAAGAGCAAATAGGTAAATTTATCTTGAAATATTAAAAAAAATAAACCTAAGCAATCTAGTCTTACCTCAAACCTTGTGTCTTGAGCAACAAGATCTTCAAACTGTTGAGCTAATTTGATGTGGTTTCTTATGTAAGACTGAAGATTTTCAACCCCGTAAAGTCGTAATACCATCCACAATTTCAGAGATCTATGCAACAACACATAAATGAAAATGCAACAACACAAATGAAAATTACAAAGATAGTCATTTTTAATAGATCTTGGAACCAAGGAAGCATCATGCATGCATATGAAGTGACTATAAGTGAAACATACTCTTTTGCCTTTCTACTCTTAACATCAAAACTGAATTAAGTTTCGTACCTAAATCTACGTCCAAGAGGAATTTGCCAATCTTTGTAATCTATAACTGTACTACCTTGAGAAGCCTGATATGATGTACAACAACATACAATAAGTTTCTAGAATTGAAGAATCCATGATCTTCAAGCCTGACGTACGACATATATTGTGTAGGGTGGATATGCTTACTTTATTCTTTAAATACTCGGGATTTGTTGATAGAGATTGAATGAGAGCATTTCGGTCCTGTTCACACGAGAAAACATGATAATCAAAAACTGATTTGAAAAGGAAATAAACATATTATTGCATTTCTTGTTATGGAATATAGTAAAATAAACTGCACATTGAAAACTTTGGTATCTTGTAACATTGTGGAAGTTGATCCTACATGCAAAAGTTTCCTTCTTGGGGTGGTGTCACATATTAAATGCAACAGTACCCTCTTTCGGTAGGACATATAAGAGCCCGTTTTAATGAAAACGAATTACTTTGGGTTATGTTTTAGTGCTAACTTGACCAATGGTAAATTCAGAAAATTAACTTAAAAATGAAACAGGTCAAACAGGTTTAAATGTTGCCTAAAGTACACTGAAGAATCTACAACCTTGTAAGTTGCTTTTAAAGAAAACAGACAGATCATTATGTTAGACTTAATTTATATAATGATAATATTTATAATAAATATTTATGAAATTAAAGATAAGGTCCAAACCTTTATCCATAGTGCTGAACAATCGAAGTTGGTTAAAAACCATTTATGGCAATTCATGTTAAATGAATCGGCTTCTTCAATACCATTCAAATGATGACGATATTCTGGGCATATACAAGCACTCCCAGCATATGCAGCATCCACATGAAACCATATTCCATATTTCTGTCAAACAATTAATTGACATTTGCATTAGCAACTTCATTTTATATACAGCAGAAAATGAATATTAAATGAGAACTAAGTTTTCAAACCCCTCTAAAAGAACAAAAGAGGTGGTATGTTATGAAAGGGCTAATAAATTCCTTATTCGCTAAAGAGACGTAAAATTAAAAGGGACTCCTAGAGGTGGCAAAATGGGTGGGTTGTCTAACAGATAAAAACCACTAACTTTTTGGTATGGGTCAAATCAAAATAAGTCGCGCCAGGGTTAACCTGAATCGTTTTAGTCTAATATTTTAAAATAATCACACTCTGTTTGTTAAATATGATTACAAAAATATATCATTTCATACGGAGGAATCTAGAAGTTCCTTCCTACACATATTACCTTTGTAATCTTTCCAAGTGCGAGCAACGGATCCACGGCTGTTGAAGATGTAGTGCCTACCTGTGTATATAAGCCGGTACAATTTAGCAAACTTGAAATCATATTGAGCACTATATACATCAATTTACTCGTTATATTAAATATCAAATACCGATTTTTGACATTGTGAATTACCTTATGATCTATACACATGAAGAGCTCAATCTTTTTTAGTTCAAAAGAATGTTAGAAAACCAGCAATAACAACAAATCAAAGCCTGGGAATGTATCTTGTACTATTGTTGTTTTTGTAACCATACCAGCCTAATTTTCAATAAGAAAATTTTAATATATGGAGAGAAAAGTGTTTGTGGGTCAGCACAACCCATCATTATACTACAAAGAATTAGGGATCCGCCATACAATTAAGAATGTGAGCCCATATTTCTTATATAGATAAAAAAGCTTAATACAAAAGTCTTATTGTTTCTTACTGATGCACAAAGGAAAAGAGGGATTAAACCGGAGGCAACGTCATGTGAGATTGCATCAGTGAGTGATGCAGGAGAGAGAGCATACTCATTGCAGGGTTCTGTTGTTAGCAGCCTAAGATTCTCGGGATGAATTCCTGCTATCTGCCATATAAAAACATTAAAAATGTACTTCAAAAGTAAGGTCATTTGTAACCATTCTTGAAAGTAATAAAAACATATAATATAATATAATATAATATAATAATTGTTGCACTTTACGGCTTTGAGAATTGTTTCCACAACTAATGAAGAAAAATAATGACTAATTTCACATATATTATTCTAATAGTTCAAAATCCTCATAAACTTCAAGCTATTTCGTAGTAAATAAATCAACAAATTTAGCTTAAATGAATAGGGTCAAACGGTATGAAAGTCACCTAGACTCTAGAGTGAATTTCTGATGCATAAAACCTCCTAAATAATTTTTTGGACAAAATGATCAACCCAACACATCACTCATTTCAACCATAGAAAATTACCACCTTTGACCTTACCCAACCCGCCCATAAGGACAGTTACAATAATAATACTCAAAATGATATTATAACAAAGTAAGGAAAGGGTAATACATACTTGGCAAGCCTTCTGCAAAGACGAATGGGTTTGATCAGAACCATACACCACAAGCCTTCCAAGGGCATCCTTACCAACCTCTCTTAAAACTTTATCCCTAGCAGCCAAAAGCACAACAAGAAGGGCTTCACTTGCGGTCCCTTGAATCGCGCCACCACCCGGGCCTATAGTTAAGGGTCCATTTCTTTTTAATAGACCCTCCTACGGCATATATATCTAATTCAATCAGACATAACGGAATTAAGTTAGGGGGAATCTTACCCTTGGAAAGGAAATCATTAGGAAGCTTGAGTAAATTAGCAAGCCAATCAAGTACAATCATTTCGAGTTCTGTAGCAGCTGGAGAAGTTATCCAACTAAATCCCACCATGTTAATTCCAGCACTAAGCATTTCTCCAAGAAAGCCTGCAACACTGCTATTTGACGGAAAATATGCAAAATAATCCGGGCTTTGCCAGTGAGTAACTCCTGGTAATATCTTTGTTTGAACTTCTGTAATAAAAAACGAATTGCAATGAGAAGGAAACTACGGCTGTTTATATATCCAACGGGTTCAATAAAACTTAGAGTAGAAGAAAATGGGTCAAACTGGTTAAACACGTCAAAAGTTGCCGGTTTGTATCTTAAAGCATAAAAATTCATAAATAAATTTTACTAAATAAATATGATTACTATTGGCATAATCTGACTTTTGAAATCATATTCATGCTATTTACTGATAAAAGCTTAAATTTATTAGATAAAATCATAAAAGTCTTTGCCAGCAGGCCTAGCTTGTCCGTATCGCTGCCTATAATTCTTATATTGAGATAACATAATGCAAAAGAGTGATGAAGAGGTGTCACCTTGAAGAACTGCTTGCAAGGATTCAGGCTGCACTGGTGCAGAATCAGGAAGAAGCTTCTGTAGATATCCTGGCTGATAAATTAACAAAATTTATATCCGGAAAGAACGGAATGGTTCGGCTAATCTAAAAAATTGGTTGTTTTGTCCAGTGAAACAGAAAGGACTATTCCGGCAGTAACATTATTCCGTCCATCTAATTGGTTTAATGATTTCCATTCCACGTTTAGGAGTGTTTTTTCCCATTCTATCATGAAATGAATGAAGAATTACAATCTAAGTGGTTTTTATTATCTAATAACAGAAGAAGTTTCGGAAATTTCAAAACTTCAAGCATATTAGCCTATCACCTTTTTACTCCAAAATTAACTAGAAAATGTATCCTTTTATCATAATACTATTTGAGGTTTAGATGAGCTTTAATTACTTTTACTTGTACTATTTGTACATAAAAGGGTCAATAACCTTCACTAATAATGTATAAAGTAGAGATAAAACCGTATACGTGGAAACCCTATAATGCTATCCCTCCTCATTTTCTTTGTGTCATATGGTATCCATACGCATTTCTTATGTGTTACATATACATCCGAAACTCGAGTGACACAATACCAAACATTTTCGAAGAGTGACACCAGTAAAAAAAACCATGGTTCCCCAGTATAATCTCATAAGATAAGTCTAGAGAGATATTACTTTGTCATCATTTCAAGTCCAACCCATCACCACTCATCTTCAAAAATTTTATGAGATACAATTTAATGGTGTATTCAATCTACAACATATAAACTGATTTCAAATCTCACTGACATGTAATCATGAAAATAACTCCTTTGGAGCCTACATTAACATCACCAAAAGGTGTAGCATGAATGCAAAATGCTTCAAGAAATGAAACAAGTAATGTCATACACACCTCAACTTGGCTGAGAACAGGAAAAGACTCAATATTTTTGTAATAATCAGCAATAAAATCCACCATTTTGTGTCCATGTTCTCTTAGTTGTTCTGCATCCATTGCCTTTAGATTCAACCCATTCTCCCTGTCAAACAGGCAAACACCCAATACCAGTATGTAAATTCAGTCAGGCATATCATCAAACACCTTACGTGCAAAGACAATAAAATTGAAAGATACACTTACATTTTGTTGACAGGAAATGATCAATAATTGCAAGATTTAGGCTTTGTAAGTGTAATCACAATGGGACCAAGTTTTGTTATCTATAAACACTCATCAGTTATCTGTTTTGTAATCTCGTGATTGGCTTTGCACGGACTCTTTCAACCTTTTCTTTTGGAAGTTGTACACTTTTGTTTTGTTTGTTGTTGTAATTTGTAAATAATCTCGTTTGGTTTTATATATTTAATTGCAAAACATATAATGTTTGTTTTGTCTAATATTATAACAACTAGCAACGTCTTCCGTGCGTCGTGGCTAGGCATGATTTTACATACGAAGAAAAAATTAACGTATGGTAAAGGGCGTGTTTCCAAACTCTGAACCAACGTGCAAACTTTGTTGCAAACACGTTCAATTTAAATTTCATAAAGCTGAGCGGTTAAAGTCAAAATATTAGAAACATGTAGAGGGTGAGTTTTTATATTTTAGAAATTGAAAGATTTAAAAGTGTGGAATGATAAGGTAAAAGATTTAGATGGTAAAAGTGTAATTTTGACAAAATTAGAAAGTAGAATTTGTCACGCAATTGATAATGTCACTCATGATACCATTTAAGATTATATAAAATGCGTAGGGTTTTTCACTAAAAAGGGAAAACTAAAATTCATCAAAAGACTAGTTAAACATTTTGTGTTTGTCTATTAACCCAAAATCATTATAGAGTCAATCGATCTAGTTACACATTCCGAACGACGTGAGTGTTTAACTGTAATCGATACTTTTATCGTTGCAAACCGCACGCTAAGATCCGAACGACGTGAACTTAGAGTAGCGGGTTGGCTTTTGTTGGAAAATTTTGTAATACACAAATTATATTTTGTGAAAAATACAAAATAATAAATTAGTTGGTGTTATAAGTTTGAATATTTTGTGGGTTTCAACTAATTATTTGTGTTGAATAGATGTTTCAACTAATAATTATGTTGAATATGTTTCAACTCATGTTTATGGACAATGAATGAGGAGTTTCAACTCATTCTTGTCCTATAAATACCAAGGTAAACCTTGGTTGAAATGACATAAAAAATACAACACCAATGCACTCCAACTCTCTCAAATTCTCTCATTCTTTCTCTTCTAGTTTTTCCAACATGTAGTTGATCTTCTCCATCTCTTTTCTTTTAAGTATAATTTGGGTTGTGTGTCAATCCCGGCAGTACATACTGCTTCGGCTGTTGTACCCTGGGAAACAAACGAGTTCTCTTGGGAGACTCGGAATTTGTTTTAAGGGACCTGTGTTGATCACGAATCCTCAGCCACAATTATGCTTATGTTTCTACTCATTTCTTGTATCTTGTTTTATTTCGGTTGTAATCATATTGTAATGTACTTGTTTTATTCATTTTCTTTGTATTGTAAATGAACTTATAGAAGAATTTTATGGTTTTGTACGAACTGTTCCTACAATCTTAAAACAAATTTTTTTTAATCACCGTTCGTATTTTAAAAAAAAGTATATAGTCATTGTTCGTCTCTCAAAGTTGGACATAGAGAACTTACACTTGACTTTCTTCTAGAACCGGATTTTATTTACAAAGAAAGTGGTTCAATTTTTACCATTTGTTGGTTTTGATTGAGTGTAATTTTGTTTATGTATTAATGTTTTTGTAGTTTTTCATAAAACTTGACTCAAAAGTGGTTTTATTTTCATTAATATATTGTGTTGAATGCTTCAAGGTGTTAAAACAAAAAGGTTGAAAATCCAATTTTGTTTTACCTCAAAGGTTTCGAAACCTTATGTGGTTTCAAGATTAAAACTTTGAATTAACCGTTTGTCGGTTCCAAGATTAGTTTTCATATGCGTCTTAAGAATGGTTATGCTTGTGTATGCATCTTATGAAACCGATATTTCTTATTTGCGAGTAAGAAATCGTTCATATGTGAAACTTGTGTTTTAACATGTGTGTTAAAACCTAATGGTATTCTAATTAAGTATTAGAAGAGATTCTTATAATATAATCAATTTGTATGGTTTAGTATTAATCTTTTAAATTTAAAATCGTTTTTTTTAGAAACAAACGATGAAATCATTATTCACTCGAAAACGTTGACAATCATGATCATTAATTATGCGTGCTTTACAAATGACCATTATATAAAACTTTTCATTTCAAAACATTTTGAAAACGTTTTGTTGGAACCTTTCATTACATGAAACCATATGCTTAGAACATTTGATGTAGACTTTTTGTTGACTAATGTGCGTGTTAGAACCCATTTACTTATCTAGCATATGTGTTAGATATGACCTAAATTTTATGGTCTAAAAACATCTTATGTAGGCGTTTATTCTTAACATGTGTGTTAATGATAAATTTAAATAAGAGTGTTTTATGTAAACATCTTATCTCTAACGTGTGTGTTAGAAGATATTTATTCAATAAAACTATTTACAATTTTGGGTATTGATTTCCGTAATCAAAACATAAAATTAAAATAGTTTATTTCGAAACTGCTAAGTGCATGTTTTGGCAAAACTAAGGTTTGGTTTAGAATGAAATAAACCAAAAGTTTACATAAAGTGTTAAAATATAGTTTGTTACTCTTGTGGAAAGTAACACGTCATAAAGCAATAATAGATTCAAGTTGATTATTTGATGAAAAGATAAATCTTTGTTGCTATGAACATATATAATTGTTCAAATACTAATACTTGTGAACAATTTACTATATAAACAACATGATGTTTTATATCAATTTTGTGATTTTTCAAAGTGGGAGTACCACTATGGGAGATCAATTTATGATTGTTCAAAGCCCATATGAGTCAAGGATGAAACCTTTTGAGAAAAAGAAGGAAAAAAGTTTATGATCCTAGATTGAATGGTGATATATGTATGTTTGTGTAACTTACATATTAGACTTTCTAAAAATATTGAGATTTTAGGATGTTGAACAACTCTCATTGTTTGTTTGAACTATGAGATGAATGTTTTGAACGAATATTGAGATATTCCTTAAAAGCTGTGAAGAATCAGAATGATGCATCTTCTGTTCACATGTTAGAGTATTGTAGTCTAAAGCATGCTAGACTAGTACTTGTTAATTATGGTGCTCTGAGGAGACTATTAATGTGAAACATTCAACTCATATACAATATAAAAGTAAAGTTGTCTATAAGACAATTTGAATGACGGTTGTCATTCAATCTAAGAAAAGTCATATAACTCATGGAGAACTCAATTTTCTAGATTTAACCTAGATGATAACTTAAAAGTATTTAAGTTTGAGATGGTTGATAACAACTTATGACAAGGCATGCGTTGCTTTAGTCGGCAAACAAGCATTGACGACATGTTTGATACAAGACGTTGATCTTGTTCAAATCATGGATGTCTAATCGTATATTTAAACATTTTCTATCTAAATGCAAGAAATGTGGGGGGAAGCCATTTGAGAAATGGTATTTGAGAAGTTTTCTCAAACCCGTATCAAAAGAGAACCTTTTGTTGAGCCAAATATAATGCAACTATGTGACCGAATCTACAAGTTAGACTCGAAGGTCAATTGGTTAGATTTAACATCTAATTACTAATGGCATGGATATGCTAGACTTGAAATGCATTTTAAAGACAAAAATATAACTTAGTTAGAGTTGATACTCGGGGTTATAGTCTTAAAAAATGACAAAAGGCAAGATTAACGTGTGAGTTAATAACACATCATAACAACTCATCTCAACTGCAATTATCTATATTGACTCGACGGAGTCATAGATAATGGTTTTGGATCCAACAACATGAGAGATGGAGTTGTGGAATGAGACTAAAGCCCATGAAAGATGGTATATGAAGGAAAACCTAACTTAGTTGACTGGAGATCCCAAGATCTAAGTTCAATAGGACAACCTACTCATATATCTAAGGGTGGTCACTGTGGGGGCATAGCTAATATACAAGTCGATATATAAGCTAATATGTATATATAAATATTTATACATGTCCTCCTAAATTATAAAGGGAGCTTAAATACTTCCTAGTCCATTCCTATAACAACAGTGACATGTTGTGAGGCTAAGCATACCGTATGGTTAATGATTTGCGAAATCATAGTAACCTTAATGCTTTTAATGATTTTTTTTAGATAAATCACCTATGTGAAAGAGAAGTGGGGTCGCTTCGAATGAACTTGTGGGGTGCGCAATTCCTAGAGCTTTCGCAGAACCAGGCTAGTGTTCCATGACCATAACGGACACGACAATGAGGGTTTGACTGAACCAGGGAGAGTGTTGTGTGAAGTGTATTGTCGTCTCCATAAATGGTGGTTGGTTCAAGGACATCACGTCTACCGAACCACTAGGAGACTAAGTATGCATCACAACGGAAGGTTCAAAGGTAACAACTACCTATCCGGCAATACTCAACCGCTAAATTATATCTAAGGAACTAGTATGTAACGATCAATTTGGATTGTTGGAATAATATGTGAAAATGAGTTTTTCACCTGAGAAAATGGGTTTTTCATTTGAGAAATGAGATTTTGTCTTTTTCCCATGTGGGGGATTGTTGGAAAATTTTGTAATACACAAATTATATTTTGTGAAAAATACAAAATAATAAATTAGTTGGTGTTATAAGTTTGAATATTTTGTGGGTTTCAACTAATTATTTGTGTTGAATAGATGCTTCAACTAATAATTATGTTGAATATGTTTCAACTCATGTTTATGGACAATGAATGAGGAGTTTCAACTCATTCTTGTCCTATAAATACCAAGGTAAACCTTGGTTGAAATGACATAAAAAATACAACACCAATGCACTCCAACTCTCTCAAATTCTCTCATTCTTTCTCTTCTAGTTTTTCCAACATGTAGTTGATCTTCTCCATCTCTTTTCTTTTAAGTATAATTTGGGTTGTGTGTCAATCCCGGCAGTACATACTGCTTCGGCTGTTGTACCCTGGGAAACAAACGAGTTCTCTTGGGAGACTCGGAATTTGTTTTAAGGGACCCGTGTTGATCACGAATCCTCAGCCACAATTATGCTTATGTTTCTACTCATTTCTTGTATCTTGTTTTATTTCGGTTGTAATCATATTGTAATGTACTTGTTTTATTCATTTTCTTTGTATTGTAAATGAACTTATAGAAGAATTTTATGGTTTTGTACGAACGGTTCCTACAGCTTTAGTCAACGAACTGCGCTTGATTAGACATTAGCTAGAGTTGACGTCCGAACTGCGTGGCGTCTAGTATTGATACATACCATTTGAATTAAAATATCATTGCACCATATTGTTTATGATAGTAAGTCGAATCAAGTCAAAAATTGTCTTAGTGTCGGAATTAGCTTTTTAATATTTTTATTTATTTTGCAACTAATTGATGTTTTCCATAGTAAGTTTTCATAACTAAAAATCAATTTTATAGTTTTACTTCGTTTCATTTTGTTTTTACATTATTACTTTAGTTATTTAGTCTAAATCAACCCCCCCTTTTTTCACAATCGTATATGCATTAAACACGTTTTCATATATAACTGTTAACTTGTATCCCTGAGGACACGAACCTTACTTCTGTTATACTAGTAGGTTCACTTTACAAATTATTTGAGGAATTCGACATCCGTCAAGTTAAAAATAAAATAATATGTGGCATAGTGTCGTCCCGTGGTGCGCATGTTGCATTTTGTTTATACAATTATAAAAATAACTATTAACAATGTTCTTATTGGGTCGCAACTACGCATATATTTGAGACATGCAATATTGAAGGTCTTAGATCTTACCAACAATAATCAATGTTAGACTATGCGTTATGGGCTTCATTAACGTGGTTGTGTCTTGTCGTGCCCACTAATCATAATACCCCCAACATGATTCTTGCAAGGTGACCATGGTCACGATCGTGAAAGAGGAGAAAGATTTTGTTTTCGTTTTTCATTTTTACTATCACAAATCACATTAATATATAACATTATGTAGTCAACCCCCATAACACATATTCACCTATCAAGCGTTTGTCTACGAGCATGCGGTCAAGCCTCGTCAAAATCTTCACATGTGATGGTACATAACCTTAGGGTGTATTGCGTGTGGAAGCAAACAATGTTGTCTTTAAAGCTGAGATTATTATTAGTATGGATTCTTATCGAGCAATAAATCATAATATGAATTATTAAATCAAATTTTCAAAAAATATATTATTATAAGACCATAGGGTGTTGTCTCAAGCATTTAATTCCACGTAGTTAACACGTCACCCACTTTCCCATCTTTCATTTTACCTCATACCAGGAAAATAGCTCAACCCCTTTAATTCAATATAAAGAAAAGAGTTAATTACAATTTTGGTTTATGTGTTTTGACACTTTTAACAAGTTCAGTTCCATTCTAATAGTTTTGGTCATTATGAATTTTATTCTTAAGACAAATGGTGCGAAGCTCTAACTCCATTCACGTTCCTGTTAACCCTTCTCAATGTGCGTGGGGAGCCACACACGTGACTACGTGGAGGACAAGAAAGACATTTCCCTTCATTTACAAAATTGCAGTTTTGGTATTGTGTTTTGAAGCATTTAATATATTCAGTCTCAATCTATCAGTTTTGGTCCCTATGATTTTAAGAGGCGAAAAAGATATTTCCATTCGTATTTTTTTACCAGTGACAAATAAAAACACATAAACCCTATATCGATTTTGACATACCCAATTTCAGACTTTCTACTTATACTCATCGATTTCAAAAACAAGATGCTTCAAGAAGTTCGAATTCAGGTTCAAGACTCTTTTTTTCTTCCTCCAATTGTGATCTAGAAAGTAATTTGTTTTTAAATTGGAGGCTCATAATTCATGTTGAAAACAAATTACCTCATAGAAGTAAGAAAAAGAAAAAGTTTTGAACCCGAATTTAAGCTTCTCTGTTCTCGAAATCAACGAGCAAAAGTTGAAAGTCTAAACTGGGTCTATAAAAATCGATACCAGGTTAGGTGTATGTTTATTCGATCGCTAATAAACGATGAAGGGAACTGTTTATTTTGTTGTTCATGTGCGAGACACATGAGAAAAGGTCAATAATAACACAAGGAGTTGTTTATGACTTTATGTCACCTCTTAACGGTTCAGTTCAATGCCGAATCATTAAAAGACAGATACATGCTGAAGAGAGCATATACTAACATTACCCCATCTGTAAATCTATCATATAGATATGTATCGTCCATAGACACTCTTAATGATCTAACACCGAATCATTCCGATAGCCCTAAATGAGTTAGGGATCGAAACATTTATGTTACTAATCTTCTCTTCTAATAAATCGCTAAGCAATTGATTCACGTTGTGCCACTTGTCACTTTCTCAGCTCTCCTCACCACTTTCCTATCTACATCTACATTTATTAATAAAGATGGAACATATTTAAAACTAACATACACTTTTTAAAAATGTTCAAAAGCTAAGTTATCCTAATATTTTCATATTGTTCATGGTCGTGATGGTGAACTGAGAATTGGTTTAGATGTGTATATTAATTATAATTAATTTATATTTTATAATGTACTTTTTTTGCTCTGTGTTATTACTTAATTTGGTGTAACGCAGTAAGTTAATACTCATTTTAATATAAATTTATATAAATATGTTTATCGTTCAACCCCGTGAGTATAACCTAGTAAACCGAATAAAAAAGAAAAAGGTAATCTAGTAGGAAAAAAAAAGATCGACGGTGTGTGGGTGATTTGTGTCTCACGACCTGCAAAACGTTATAAAGCTTAACAAAGATAAAAATTATCCCCTGATAACAAACAAGAAACAAAACACACGCTTCCCCCTATATCAATGGCGGATGATTCAGATGAAATTAGGGCTTTTTTCCCTCTTTCATTCGGCAAAAAATCAAAATCACAAACCTCAATCGAATCAATTCACAACGCCACTCGCCGCCCCACCACCACCACCGTCAACAACAGCTCACCTTCTTCCACTAACAACAAAGACAAAGACACACCTTTTCCTTCACTATCATCCTCTTCCAAATCATGGCTAAATTCACTCCAAAAAAACCCTAAACCATCCACCGTAAACCATTCCGACGTGCCAATTGGTCCGCCTCGTCCTCCACCGTCTTCTGATGGAGAAGATGATGTTATCATTGGGCCTCCGAGACCTGTTCCTGTTCCTGCTGATTCTGATAATGATGATCATGAGCCGGTGATTGGTCCGCCACGTCCTCCGGCGAATTCTGACAGTGACGAGGATTTGTCCGACGGTGAGCCGGAGAATCGTCACCGTATACCTCTTAGTAATGAGATTGTTCTAAAGGGGCATACTAAGGTAGTGTCATTGACATGTTTTATGAAATGTAATAGTTAAAATTAGGAGTTAGGCTAGGCTTCATTATCTTCTTTGGTAGTTAGATAAAACATAGAACTTTATTGACATGAGATATAAAGTTGTTAAACGACTTTTATTTTTGTTTGATACTCGTGTTAATCGCGTTTTCTGTGGCTTGTTTAGCATGATAATAAGACCTGTTTTGTTAGTTTGCCACCACTTTTGACTGTGAAGCTTTCAGGATCTCATGTTTTCAGTTATTTGCAGTATATAAGTAAGTGTGTTTGGATGCGTGTTTTAGAAGTTTTTATATAATATTGGATGATCAGAGTTTTATAATTGACTGAAATGAGCATGGAATTGTGATAGTGTTTTTATATGACCAGTTATTTGCAATATATAAGTAGGGTTTATAAGACTATAAGCTACTCAAAGTGACTGAAGTTATGGAGGGATGGGAAAATGTATGTTTACTTGTTTAGGGTTAAAAAAATTTGGTTTTGTTGTGGCAACTAAACTGTCTGAAATCTGTTTATTTTGGTTCTAAAAAATGCAGGTTGTTTCTGCTCTTGCAATTGACCATTCTGGATCTAGGGTTCTATCTGGAAGCTATGATTACACAGTTCGTATGTATGATTTTCAAGGAATGAATGCCCGCTTGCAATCATTTAGACAAATTGAACCGTCTGAAGGACACCAAGTGCGTAGTATAAGTTGGAGTCCAAGTGCTGATAGATTCTTGTGTGTTACAGGATCTGCACAAGCTAAGGTACTTCAAAGTAAGAAATTATCTATAACTGAACGGGTAAACTGGGTAGATGGGTTGAAAATGGCCCAAAGTTTATTTATAACGCATACAAGATACAGCTACCTAGATTGTATTATTCAGAGACTTATATTATTGTTGCCATATCCTTGCTCTATAATCATAATTAACATTAAATATTTATAAGTAAAACATGGACAAAAAATGTCTGTGGGTTACTGAAAATGGTCTGTCTCAACCCTTTACCCAATTTTTTCAACCCATACATTGTTCCAGATATGGGGCTGCACACCACTCGGCAACCAAATCGGAATAGATATCTTGATTTTTCTGCTAACTAATTTAAGTTTGGTTTTTGGGTTTTTACAAGCCAGTTTTGATTGGTTCATGTTTTAAAAGTGAGTGCTTATAATTTTTACAAGCCGTTGTTGGTCCTGTCCAGTTTAAAACAGGAGCTGATGCATTTTTTTTTTCACACATTTTCAAGCTTGAGACTACACTGTGTTTTTTAGGTCTTCATTTTTAAATTAAAACAACTCAAGTATGAACTCGATTCACAGTTTCATATGGCTCTGTTTTCTGGCCCATTACTTTATGGTTTTGGTCCATTTACAACCCGTTGCACACATTTAAATGCAATCTTAGCTCAACCTTTTAATTCTTTCTATTTTTTGATGCTATCAGATATATGACCGTGATGGATTGACACTCGGAGAATTTATAAAAGGTGATATGTATATCCGTGACCTAAAGAATACAAAAGGCCACATAACTGGATTGACTTGTGGAGAATGGCATCCAAAGACAAAAGAAACCATTTTAACCTCATCAGAGGATGGTTCACTACGTATATGGGATGTCAATGACTTTACATCTCAAAAGCAGGTATGTTAGTTTTTTATTTTACCATTTTTAGAGGACATCACAAATTTTTAATCTATTATTCAGTTATCTTATATGAACTTTTTGATGCCAAATGCCACATTATTTTGGAGTGTCACGAGCTTTTAACAAATGCAGTTTGCACATCATGGATGGGTTGGGTAACATGTCAAAAGGTGTGTCAAATAACTTTACAATAATATTATATTAACAATAAAAATCTACTTTTTAATAAAATAATTTAGAAGGCTTTATGCATTAGAAGTACACTTGAAGCTACTCTTCAGCCGTTTGACGGTTCGTCACATTTGACATGTAAACTGTGTAGCCACCTTTTTTTATGTAACCCACTAGAGATAATACGTAAGCTGAATTTAGTTACCCATTCATGAAGTGATTACATCTAGGAATACTAAAAGAAAAAAATTTAGCTTATGGTGATTATAATTCTGGGTATAGGTCATAAAACCCAAACTTGCAAGGCCCGGAAGGGTTCCTGTTACCACTTGTGCTTGGGATCGTGAAGGGAGGTCAATTGCAGGTGGTATAGGTGATGGGTCTATACAGGTATCCTGCAACTCTTTGATTATTTATTTATTTTTTGAAAGACAACGATGTTAAGTTTTTTTTTTTTTTCTATTTAGTTATGTATTGGTATATTAATTATCTTTAACATATAGATATGGAGTATTAAGCCCGGATGGGGAAGTCGGCCAGACATTTATGTAGCCAATAGTCACTCAGATGAAATCACTGGTCTTAAGTTTTCTAGTGATGGACGGATATTACTCTCCAGAAGTACTGATGGTTCATTAAAGGTAAAAACCTACATATCTCTAGTTTGGAGTGTTTGGATTTGCGTTTGGGACTCGTACAATCAGTAGTCGTTGGATAAAATAATTCTGCATCGGATTATTTACGTGCCAAAAAATTGGTTTCATACCAGCTGAAACAAAGCATTTCTAAACCTAATTTCAAGGCCTTTTCATTTAACACCCATTTTCTAAATCTACTTTCAGAGTTTTTTCTTTTTTATTCAACAATACCATAGATTTTTTTTCTAAGTACATTCTATTTGGTAATTTAAATTTAATAAAGGGATAATGTGTACGTAGGTTATTTAGGTATATAGAACTTTCCACCAAGGCCATCCAAATATTAAAACAGCTTTAGGGGTTATCCAAATATCAATTTGGTTTTGTTTATGCATATACTGGGAAGAAATCACTTGCTGAAATTTATAAAATGACAAAATGTCTCTAAATTTAAAGCTTGACACTTTTAGAGTTGTAAAATGATAAAAGTATCACCGAACCTATTCTTATGTTTTGGCAATTCGTCCAGAGTTATTATTTTTATCGACGCCATCTAAGTATGTTTCCGCGTTGATAAAAACTTTTGAATAATTTGTTGGCCTATGACCTATGTTACATTATCACTTTTAAACAGTCAGAACCTGTGAAGCACTCAAACATCTGATCATCTGCTCACTATAACACGTAATCTGATTCTGATGTATAAACATCACTTCCAAAACGCACATCCAGATAACCCTCTAAGACGCGTTTTTCTCCAACATTCTATTATCTATCTCTTTGCTGATAACTTGCCATGCGTACTAGGTCTGGGATTTACGTCAAATGAAAACGCCACTAAAGTCATTTGAGGACCTTCCAAATCACTATGCACAAACTAACGTGGCGTTTAGTCCTGATGAACAGCTTATATTAACGGGTACATCTGTTGAAAGGGATAGCACAACTGGCGGGTTGCTATGCTTATTTGATAGACAAAAACTTGAGCTTGTATCAAAAGTAGGGATATCACCCACCTGCAGTGTTGTGCAGTGTGCTTGGCACCCGAAACTGAATCAGGTTTGTTCAAGATATCATTTGGATTATATGTTACTGACTAGACTCTATGTTAGGATATATATATCTCGGTATCTGATGCATGAGATCTTGTACTAAAATGCCTCTATATTTCTAGATTTTTGCAACTACAGGTGATAAACACCAAGGTGGGACTCACATATTATACGACCCTACACTTAGTACAAGGGGTGCTCTCGTGTGTGTGGCTCGTGCACCTAGGAAACAGTCTATTGATGATTTCCAGGCTGAGCCCGTGATTCACAACCCGCATGCACTTCCGTTATTCAGAGACCAACCAAGCCGCAAGCGTCAACGTGAGAAAATGTTGAAAGATCCACTCAAGTCTCATAAGCCTGAAGCCCCAATGAACGGGCCTGGTTTTGGTGGTAGAGTTGGTGTTACTAAGGGAAGCTTGTTGACACAATATCTTCTCAAGGTATATTTTAATCTTTACATACTAACTGCTAGTTTGATATAAAAACTGATTGTCAAAGGGAAAATATAATATCATCTGATTACCAATACTTTTACACCCACCTTGCAACTATAAACTTTAACTATAAACTCTTGCTTTTTTTTCCTCACAAGAATGCCTTTTTTCGTTATTACTTATATTATTTAGTTAAATTATCAGAAGTTTTAGACAATTAAATCACTAATTATCTATTACTATAACTATAAACAGCAAAAGCATGTACATGTATTGTTACCATTGATCATCTGATTATAACCGTGTTATTGTTCAAATCGCATATATCACTTTCAAAACACACCTCCATAACCTTTGTGAAGACACTAACATCCTGTTTGGCTATTACAGCAAGGTGGCATGATTAAAGAAACATGGATGGATGAAGACCCAAGAGAAGCTATATTGAAGTATGCTGATGTGGCAGAGAAAGATCCAAAGTTCATAGCTCCAGCTTATGCCGAGACTCAACCCAAAACTGTTTTTGCAGAGTCTGATTCCGAGGACGAAGATAAGTGATCTAGGTAAATCTCCCTCTTCTGGTTAGATACTTAGGGGTGGAAAGGTGGGCCGGTTAGCATGGGTCAAAACACAAAACTTCTAAATAATATTCTTAACTTCCAAAATAATCAATGATGGTTAGTTCTAAACACAAACTATATTTCATAATGGTTAGTTCTTCCAGTTAAGCAATTTAGGATGTGTTATACATTGTAATACATCTGCCTTCTCGACCCATTTGACCATTCGAGAGGAAAAACATAACCAAAAATATTACCATTCGAGAGGAAACATAACCAAAAATATTACCATTTGGACGTAACCATGTGGAAATGTCACCTGTAGAATATTTCATTAGATACCTAGGATATATTGGAATACACCCCGTGTTGACATCCATCCATTTCTGTACTATTATGCAGATATTCTCTTTATTACGTCTTCTGAAACATGTGTCGTTCTTTGACCGATTCTTCATTGGTAAACTTTATACAACACTCGTTGAAGATGCGCCAAAAGATGTTTGTGATTCATACCAAACAGATATATTCAGGAGATCTTTCAGATTCTTGTGACGGTGTGACCAGAAACAAATGGAAGGCTGTTTTGACTTTGTGACTTATGTTTAGCTTAGGGACTTCTACCGTTTTGGTTGTATTTTGTATCGTGTGCTCAACTTATATGTAAAAACAATTAATAGTGACACCTAAGAGACTTGCTCTTTAGAACGATTAGTGATGAAAGTAATGATATAGACTTTGATTTCTATCTTTTAAAAGCAGTGTCTGACAGTTGACTTATTGTTTACAGACCAATTTTAATCCTTATATAATATAGCAAAACAAAAAAGCTTATGTGGCATATTTTTAAAGCTTTTACCTTATGTGGCATTATTTGAGAGTTTTTCTCATAATAATGATTTTTTATTTAAAATATGTATATAAAATATATTATAATAAAACTAATTACATTTTTGGTCCCCTAATATTTTGCAGAATTCTGAAAAATTTAAGAGTATTTATATTTTTAACCATTTACTACAAGGGTTGTACATGAGTCGGTTTATATTTGATAGGGTTTAAAAATGAAATTTATGGATAAAGTTAATAAATAACATACAATTAAAGACCTCAATGTTTTATAAATATACATAACATTTTTATACGATTTTTTAAAAAATAACTTACACCATAAAACTGAGCACTTTATTCTCTTTAATTTGAGTATAATATTGCTAAACTAAATATCTAGTTTTTAAAAATATATCCTTTGTTCTGGTTTACCACGATATTGTCTCAAAACTGAATGGAACATTCATGAACATCCTTAGAAGCATTACTTGAATGTTGTATTCTCGAGCGTAGCGCGGACACTAAACTAGTTTCTCTTATATATCTATATTTTTCTCATAAATTGAGCATGACCAAAACCTCTCATGAATCCTAAAAAAGTGCAGATCCAAACGCCAAGATGAACCGATTTTGAATGGTCTGGCCAGCCCGGCCATGGAATTGCATCAAAACCACCTGAACTGCAGGATGAACACCCATATAATAAGCAACCTCAAGTCTCAACTAGTTGCTAAAAATGTTGGATCAAAAAGGGCATTTAACGAACGCGATCTGAAAATATTTTTCATGCTTCTTATGATTGCATTCCTTCCACGAAGCCTAATATAATATTCATGAAACATTTCGGGCCAATGTGAAGTTTCTAGCTAATCACCCAGAACTTATATCCTGATCAAAACACAACAAGCAAATCCCAAAACACCTCAACAGACATGAAAGAACATATAGTAGCTTACAGGTCAAAATAACCACCAAAATGAAGGTCAAAAGTGTTGGTATTATTTAGCCTTTCCAATTATAGACTTACAAAAATCTTAGAATTAAACTGTTAACAATTGACACTGATTTCTCATTATGTGCATGAATCATGAATAAGGAATTCATCACCGATCCCACTTAAAACACAGGGCCGATGGTACCCAAGTAACATGTTGGACGCTCAAGTTTGTTTATGTTAATACTAAGGTCTCGATAGTCGAGTGTCTGATAGAACTGTGAACATTTGTGTATCTACAAATTCCTGCAAAAGGTATGAATGATTGTGTTATAAACAAATTTCACATCTCAGTATTCTACAACTTCTGTAAATAAGTGAAAACAATGGCATTACAAATGTTCTTAGTTACAGAATTTAAAGTTAGGGTGGCGAAAGGGGGTGATTTGATTTGCATTTGTAATTGATGCTATCGAAATCTATCAGTTGTAACCCGCTATTGAAGTAGTTTCCCTTTTTTTGGGTAACTTTGCATAATACTAACCAAGTAATATCCCACTCAAACTCTAACGTAGGTTAAAAAAAGGGTAAATAAATAATTTTTTTTTCCTTAAATCATCATATTGGTGCACCTGGTTTGAAACTCCTTGTCCAAAAATGACTATTCATTGTGATTTGTGACCTCCAAAATCACTTTATTTAAACACTTGATGTCACAAACTCACAATATATATTGCTTGTAACAGGCGATCCATGTAATGAATACTTGATTATTCAATCCAATTCAGCTGCAAAAAATTTGACTATTTAAAGAAAAAATTACTATTATTCTTTTCTCTATTGTGACCTCCTATATTCATGGACCTCACCAATACCCTGCTAACAAGTGGTAAACCACAAATAGCACTGGGCACGTGACCTTCAAGAGAGTTAAAAGAGGTGAAAAAAATGGTACCCGGATAAATGGCCGGTCTCTATATGGGAAGGAATCAATATAGCTCTCCTTGATAAGTACAGAAACCTGCAAAACAAAGACCCTAAGAAGAAAGCACCCTAAAAGGATAATGCTAGTTTGCAAGTAGTCATTAATGGTCACGTGTCTTTAGTAAACCATTAATGGTTAGAGTTTTGAAGAAGGATGGTTTAGAACTAGATCATCTTACCCTTTCATTATCACATTGCACACTAGTAATTGCATGGTTGGATAAGTTTGAACAAAGGGACTCCAAGTGCTGCCTCATTACAGCTAAGAATTGCGCTGCAGCATCAATCTGTGTCACAATAAGTAGTTATTTCCAAATATGACAAGAATATTGTACTTATCATCTCGATTTCTAATAGCTTATTACAATCAGTCTGGCCTGACTTGAAGTGCAACTTTGACCAATGTACTTATGAATGGATTGACTTGAGTTAATCGGACCCTTTTAGAATATAGAGTATTGTTATCTAATTTACTCATGAAATATGACATTAATATAGCAATATACAAGGCCCTGAGGGTGAGGGTGTGCCAGGTGGGTGTCGATTAACATGTTTAAAAAAAGTTATAAACTTATTAGTAATTATATGTTCTAGACTGAGCTCCCTCAATTAATAAACATTTAACCCAATAACATATTCTCGAAGGGACCCGATTGACCCTATTAAAACAATGAAGTTTAAAACATTAAAAAACGTATTTAATTTAGCTTTGTACCCAACACTTTTAACCTAATTTCTAACTATTGATTACACCGAATCACTGAATTTTTGGAGTCACACAACGCGTTTATACTATCTTCCAAGAATGTTAGGAGAGCCTCATGATTCATTTAACTATGTAATATAACTTTCTAATTTTAAGGGGTCAATTTTACTTTATCAACAGGGCATTCGAAATCTACGAACTGACCCTGGCAATATAAACCTATAGTCAATAAGGCAAGATACATGAATCAAAGAGAAAAATGGTAAGAAAAACACCTGCCATTTGTTGCACTTGTACACTGGATGTTTTTTAGCAGCAGTTTTGTCACTTGATAGTCTAGCATGAAGTGGCCCTAGTCTGGTCATTAATTCTCTTAGCTTCGGAAGTGCTGGTAAAGAGGACATTTCAACCTGCCAGAAAGAGAACTTGATGAATTAGATAAAAAATTAGCATGCATAATAAAAATATGACCTAAAGATGTAACATAATATCCCAAGTTAAGAGTATGTCATAGACCATAAAATGTGAAGAAAGTTGAGTTACCACTGTAAGAGGTAGCGAAATAGTCTGGCTGGCTGATGGGTCAAAAAGGGTTATGGCTGCGGATTGTCTTAGTACCAGTTGGGTTGACCAGCAACATCGTTTTGTTCATAATGATGGATATGCAAGCATGATAATTTATATGCTATTCTGTATCTCTATAAATATAGTTCATGTCAATTTGGACCCATTTTCTCACAATATGTCAATTTGGATTTTGTTTTATATAAAAAGGATCAACTCAAAAGTAATTTAAATGAGAAAGATGGTTAAACAATTGAAAATGTCTTAAAGTCTAGCTCTAATGCATACAACCTCCCGGATCATTCCTTAAAGATTCAGACTATTATTTAATCAATATTGTATGTTTAATGACTTTAATCATAACTAACACGTCAGTCATTTATAGAAAGATTGAAAATGTAGACCATAAAGTGTTTGCTGGTCATCCCAACCCGTACTAAAGATGACTAGTTTCAACTTGAACCAATTTTGATTTGTTATGCAACCCGCATGACCCACCCATCTTGCCACTTATTACATGAATTTCAGAGGGAACTATACATGCATTTCTTCATTGTGCAGTTGTATATGTGAAGCAACTTTCTCTCTATATTGGCTCTTGGATACTACAAAGGATATACATGTCTACACCAACGTATTGCGTTTATTATCCATGACCTATTTTAAATTATTTGCAGCTAAATTTATATATTCTTTCTTTAAACATTATACCTGGTTATCATCCAAATTAACATGAACAAGGTTATTAGATTTCATCTTGTTATCAGCTGGTTTATGCAGTATCCCAACCTGCACAACAAATATAAGCAAAAAAGATGTAGTTAAGCATACTATTCTTATATAAATCCTTCCAACTTCATACATCCAAAAAACGTGCATATGAAACTGGGTCTTTTTCCAATAATCAATCATTATTATATTGACTAAGAATTGAATAACCTGAGTTAACAGATCAACCATGCGTAAAAGGGAAACTGAGGCTGAATACGAGAAACTTACAACAAAGGGAACAGGGGCATCCAGAAAATCAAACATCTTCCGTGGAAGAATCTGTAAAATGAATTAATGAGAACAACAGTATTAGTATAATAATAATAAAAAACTTTCCTGAAGACGGGCTAGTCCAAGTTGGGTTTACCTGCAAAACACATTTGTGTACATGTTCTGTAATAAACAACACTATAGAATAATAATACAAATCTTCGAATTAAAAAATTTAGGATGTTTATAGAATCAATAGACTTCAGTCCACTTTCAACCTGTTCCCGTTTCAGCTAAACCTTTTGTTTGACCCATTTGGCTCGTTGGAATTTATAACACAATCCGAACCAAACCATTTATAAGTAAAAAGGTAAACACTGCCAAATATACAAGACTTACCGGAAGGAACAGGCTCTGCCATTCAAATGGAAGAATCATAGGAATAAGAGATAATACTGTGGCTGATAGGACACCCTACACATGTTACAACTAGAAACTATTAAGGTCATTTAATCAGTTTGGAATAAAATCGTTACTAGTATTGATCAATAACTTTTAGAAAAGATTACCAGATTTGGGGACGTGATGATAACTTGTTTCTCCAAAAGTACCGCGGCAAGCAATATCAAAACCTGAAATTGGTTTCATTATTATATTCCCACCTGATAACAACAAGCTCCATATGTAACAGTTATAACTAAGATTCCTATAGACTATAGTTCTAAAAAAGTCTCTTTCAGACCATATAAATATGAGGATAGCACTTAGGACTATAAGCACGGATATTATCAAAAATCCACCTAATGAAAAGAATACATGAATAACATTTACATTTTCAAGGGAAAGAGCTCTACAAAGTGTTATGGTTGTCCAATTTGATAGTGAGACAGCTTCCTCAATTGCAGCAAGCTTGAATTTGACCTGATAAAACATCACATGTCAGCATGAGTGAATCCTATAGGTGGCTGTTTCCAGTTTTCCACCAATTTACTTATACAGGGCCAAATCGGGTTATGGTTTAGCTCTAACAGGTAAAGCCGGTAAGTCAAATTAGCTTAAATAGAACGCATCAAATAGGTTGCTAGTTGAGCAAAGTGTGTATTTTTTAAATCACAAAGTCTCCTAAAACATTTTACTAAAAAAGAAAATTACTTTAAAATAATTTAACACCTTTAAACAAAAAAATGTGTTAAAAGTTATGCTGAACAAGCCAATATAACATTTTACTAAAAATTGTATTTTTTGGATCATATCTAGAGAATCCTAACAGTGCATTAGCAAGCCAATTTACCTTATCAGGAATCCTTGACATATCGGCATCAGGATCTTCTCCAAAAGCAAAAGCAGTTCTATAATATTCAATGGCATGTAGATGCTCAAGTGGCTTGAAATATACTTTACCTCCATAAGATGGAACTGGTAAAGCATGATAGCCACAAACAATTTGTAGTAAATCATTTTTATTTTCCTGTCATGACCAGACACCAGACAGTAAACAAAATTAATCATCAATTAAGAAAAAAACAATAACTTCTAAGTAACGAAAGCCAAAATACCTTAGCCCATTCCATAATCGTTTTATTATTAGCATATTTATCACTGCAAGAAAGTACTCCATCTTCATCCTCTGTTACAATGCCTCTCACTGAACTGGTTAAAGACAAGAATAAGGTATTTAACAACTGAAAAATAATAATATTGATGCCTCACAATCAACTTGTACACTGTAATAACACTCCACACCCCTACACAGGTATTTCAATTTAATTTGTAGGACTATAACCTATGACTGGCAAAATGAACGGGTCACACAGTTGGGTAATGCGCAAGATGGCTAACTTTGTACAGGGTGGGTCATAATGACTTGGGTAGGGTTGATCCGAAACACTTTATGTCCACAATCCTGAATTTGTTTTAATGTAAACAGAATTTGTTTTACTGCATTACTTTAATAAATAACTAGTGTTGTAAATGACTATAACTTCTATTATTTCAATAATAAGTATTTTCTTAATAAAACGATTTAGATGGTTGTATGTATGAACTAATTGTACTTTTTGAGTGACTCTCGAGTCTTGACCCATATGACCTATTACCTTTATAGCTATAGTTTATCTGATCCATTAAGTATAAAACGAGCATAAGGAAAATCGATACAACTAAAAGTCTTCACCTGAAGAGTGGTCCAGAACTCCGAATTTGTTCTAGTGAGTTTACGGGAACAGCACATGCCTCGATACTCGCCTTACGTATGCTATCATGATCACCATGCATTTTTCCTAAGCACTCCCATCTATTTTCTGATACATCAGAATTATAATTGTTAGGAGATCGGGTTTCCTGTTTTGAAGGTGAATTTAGCCCGCGACCTATAACTCCAGCAGAACCAACCGAAAGGGCTAGTGTGCCATCAACTGGTATTGCCAAATCCATCCATGAGCGCTTATGACGTGGACTTCCAGCATATTCATCCTCTTGATTATTGACTCTGGGTGATGAAGCGACATGACCAAGACTCCCTTCACTAACAAACTGTGTTATTCGATTTAGGCGCTCTTGTGCAACAATACTGCATCAAAGTACATGCATATTATGGGGTGGTAGAGAAAATTCAACATGTTTTCTGGTGGCAAAATGCTCAAGTTTGCAATGGGTCAAAACGGGTAATCATATGTTACAAGTGGAAACATGTCGTGCCAGGTTGACCAAGAACAGTTTTTGCCCAAGTTTTTTATTGTTTTATTAATATATATTGCTTCAAATATAAATTAAAAATATATTTAATAATATAATTTCTTTAATCATAACTAATGTGAATTATTATTACAAAAATTACTTTATTTCAATAGTGATTAAGCAATGGATATAACAATTTAGAAAGTATTATGAATTGAGATACACTTCTGACAATATTCAACGTATTCAACCCATTTGGCTTGTTTCTTTCTAAAATCATAATTTCATTCTACCCATTAGAAATAGAGAATAGCCCGAATCGACCCATTCAGGGGTCAAAATTGTCACCGCTAAAATTTACATATGAAGGATGGCAGTGTAAGACTACCCGTTTAACATTGCATAATGCAGATCAAAGAAGGGCACTCTTGTTAATAGACAGTAACAACGAGGTGCAGTGATTAAAAAGCGACTGCCATGTCCTGATCCTCTTGGAAGGGATGATGCAACCCCAAGCATCCCTGGTGGTCTTTGAACAAATTCTTGCGTGTGTAGGCAAACACCATAAAGAGTTGCATTGTCTGCCACCTGGAAGATACAAAGTAAGCCTAGTATTGAAATGTATTTTAGGGATTAAAAGCTACAACAGGCCCGTGGCCTATTACTGTAATTTACTAATTTATATATCACTTTCATCAAATTGCTATTTTCCATCCATCTATTCCAAATTGATTAGCTGGTTTAACTAAAACCAAACAAGAATGATGTCATTCATATGACTCAGAAGGAATATCATATATAGTAGTTGCTAGATCTTTTTTATATACATAGTTAACAACATTTTTTAAGGTACATTGGCGTATTTGTCTATTTTCACATCAATTTACCACCTAGGTTTTATATAAAATGGAAAGAGATTTATCATTTGGTTGTCTAATTAACTTGATGCCAGCCAATTGATAAGCTAAAATGTGGTCTTTTGAGAAGAACACAGGGAAAACTAGATGAAGATAGTGTGGTCAATCAGGTATTAAAGTTAGATACAACTTGCCTTGAGTGAAAATATAAATGATAAGTCATCTCTGCTTAAGTGGTCCTGTTCATAGCAACAGAAGACCAGAAAGTTTAATCTTTTCTGAGTAGCTAAATGATAGAAATAAAAAAGATTCTCAACACTAAAAAATATAAATGATTTTCCACGCACTCATACCTGCCCATATACGAGTTGATTTAGCTCACTAAGCGATGGAGACCTTGCCAGCATACATGCCTGGAGAAAGTACAAAATTACAAAAGAAATGCCTATTTGCACTATTCAAATTATAAATAAAACCACAGTCTGCTAACGAGGGCCAAAATAAGCATGTTAATGGAAGAAAACATTGTTTATATCTCTAGAATGAGTTGATTTGGGTTATGTTTTATCTTTAAGACTCTAACGGGTAAACTTTAGGCGGATAAAGTGATAAACTAATAGGAAACGTGCCAGATATCCAAACAAGTCAAACGTGTCGAAAGTAACCCAACGTGTATTTAACACATAGAACTTCCTACACCATTGTATTCACATTAACAGGTTTTTATTCAAATGATAGAATCTTTAAAATTATATTTCCAACATTAGTTGTTTGAAAAAAAAAGGTTTGGACTATAGGTCTTTTTGGTCAACTCAGCTCATTGCGGCTCCATAAATGATACTTGCTTTTACCCGCAACCGGCCCATTTCCTCCCTCTAGTTTGACATTTGAAAAAGTAGAATAGACAATGTAAACATGAATACATCACCTTCACACCTTCAGGAAAACAAAAGGATGCTAAATCTTGTGAGCGCATATCTAAACTATTTCCTGTAGGGTACTTGAAAAGTATCTGGAGGCAATAAGAAACAAATTTAAAACATATTAGATCAATAATAACTATATGCAATCAGAGTGTCAGTCATTGGCATAACATATAAGTCCCGGCACTTTTAAACAGACTTTCATGAGAAGCACATCTTATATGATAAAACATTAATGTCATATGTTATCCTAAACTAGAGTAATAGAAAAATGGGACAAATGGACCACGGTTCGTATATTACTCTCAACTTATAGCTCATGAATTGCAAACCTGAGGTTCCAACATCACAGCTGGAGGAGATCGAAAATGCATGATTCTAATATCTGCTTTGTCAGCTTTCGCTTCCCATTTTTTCCTCTTGGCAAATGCTTTCTCCACGGGCTCAAGATTAGCATTTGGATTGATACCCGCAATAAGAAATTGTTCAAAAAGTGTGGTTGCATCATGATACTTCGCGGTATCCTACACCCACCATATTCACACAAACAATATGATGCCTCGGTAGCAACGAAAAAATCCGGAGAGAATGAAGACAGAATTTTGTCTATTGAAGTGTAGTAAAAGTTAGTTGCAAAATCATTTACTCACACAAAACAGTACACATTGTAAAGCAACAGACATTATGTAAAGATAACTTTGAAGCAAATTATGGCAATAAGTATGATAAATGAAGTTACATATTACCGAGGATCTTGAGTGAACTTGACCCCATTGACGTTTCTGATTAGCTAAAATCTCTGGATTGAAGAATGCTTGGTCCTGGCCAGCACTCCAGTTCAAAGCCCTTTGCATATGAGTCTTGAATCTTTGAAAACCATTCCCTTGATTATCTAATGAGGTCACAATTTCACTTCTACAACGTCTATGGCCCGTACCTACACTTGTCATTCTAGGAGCTCTTGAAGATTCACTACGTAATGCTTCCCAATTACTCAATTTGTCACCTCAGAAACACGATTTGTAAATTTTGCAACTTTTTTGCAGATTAAATTCTCCTTTTTTCCTAACCTAGAAAGATATTCTAACCTAAATTTCAGTCTATCTACATCGATCCTCTGTCATATCAATCAGATACTAATCACCAAATTAGAAGACCTTAACGCGAAACCTATTAATGATTTGAACATGAAACTATACAACATCATTGAATAACCATATTTGCTCCTTGATTATGCAAACACCATGACTTAAACCCATTCAATAACTTGCATCATCATATGCATACTGCCTCAGCTTGCAATAATCATGTAGCATGCAACAATCATGGAGCATGACATGTTCCACATATCAAAATCCTGAACAACATGCAATCAGAGAAATTCAATAGAAAGTCAAAAACAGCTATTACGATATGCATTTCACGTCGATTTGCACAGAATTAAGATGAAAGAAAAAGAGCGTAATAAATGAAATAGGCGAATGAATTAATGAAATAAGCTAGGGCGTAAAACGAAGATTAGAAGAAGGAGAATGATGTAATGCATGTACCGACCTGTAAGGATGGATATGAAGTGTGTTTGTGAAGTAATTGTTGATGATGAAATTAGTAGCTAGGGTTTCTTTGTTCGTTACGTTGCGATTGGATACAAGAACAAAATTGGCATGCAAATGCAAAGGGATTGATTGATGACGATGAACAGGAATAATTGCGCCATCTAAAACTTGGTGGTTGCAACAAACAAATATGATTTTTTTTATCATAAATAAACTAGTTTAGTGCCCGGCTACGCTCGGGAACACCACATCCAAGTGATTCTTTTAAGGATGTTCATGAATGTTCCATTCGGTTTTGAGATAAAACCGTGGTAAACCGAAACACATGATATATTTTTAAAAATTAGATTTATTGTATAACAATATTATACTCAAATTAAAGATAATTAAGTGCTCAGTTTTATGGTGTAGTTTATTTTTACAAAACAATCGTATAAAAATGTTATGTATATTTATAAAAACATTGTGGTATTTAATTGTATGCTATTATTAACTTTATCCATAAGTTTCATTTTTAAACCCTATCAAATATAAACCGACTCATGTATACCCCTTGTAGTAAAGGGTTAAAAATATAAATGCTCTTAAATTTTTCAGAATTCTCCAAAATATTAGGGAACCAAAAATGTAATTAGTTTTATTATAATATATTTTAAATAAAAAAAATCATTATTGTGAGAAAAACTCTCAAATAATGCCACATAAGCTAAAAGCTTTAAAAATATGCCACATAAGCTTTTTATGTTTTGCTATATTATATAAGGATATATTGTTTCATTTTTAAAAACTCTCTTTTTTTAATATAAAAATATATTTTATACATTTGAATTATAACTACGACTCGTTTCTAATATTGTTACACGTGTTTTGATGATGGTCTTAACGTATTGTGTTCGTACATGACATGACATTTTTTAACTTTGTTACATACATTAGATTCGTAACTGCGTAGATAAAAATAATAATGTCTAGAACGTTACGTCGTAAATAAAGTCGTAAAGTAATTTAAACAGAAAAATTGAAGTGTTGAAAGCTATGAGTTATGAAGTAATTATGTAGAAATAACAAAATTGTTAATTATCAAAAGTCAAAGTCAATGTGTCACCTACCGAAAGCCGAAAGACTTATGCTGAACGTGTAATAGTTAAAAGGTCAAATATAAAACAATTAAAAACCAATGTTTCCACCGACATTAGTTTTTAATACTATAACTCTATAAGTACTGTAATAAAGTATCTCACCCACAATTTTAGCATACTTACATCCTCGATCATAACACTAACTATATACACTTTTAACCTTATCATAAGCACGACAAAATCCAAATGTTACGTACAACTGTAGAAGTAATTGTAGTAAGTATTAATTACACGATGCCATGAGCCCATGATAGACAATGACATGTTATGCCGTTATTGGCAGGTAGACAAATACAAGTCCCTAAAGTTTTGTGGACTTAAAGCAAGTGATTTTTGGCCCAATGGGCCGGGTAACTGTTGACAAGCCCAACAACATTGAACGAGTCATTGACAGTTTCAAACCCGTGCACGTCAAGTTTCCTCAACCGAGTCGACTCGGTGACCGACGAAAAACCATCAAAACAAAACTCAATTTCTCTTTCTAGGGTTTACTTTCTTCATCTAAATCCACCAATCAATACTTCATCTTATCAACTACAAAAACCCTAACAATCATCTTTGATTGTTTTCTGCATTTTTTTGGTCCTAATTTCAACTTTAATTTTTAGTGTTTCTCACTTTTTCGTACTATTTGATGAAATATTGCGATGGATCCGAACAATTTGGTGCTGGATATAAGTTCAGATGAGGATGCTGATTGGAACGATCTTAAACCGGTTTCTGACGGTGGAGATGATTATAACTGGTTTGCGGAGCTTTTTGGGGAGGTGAATAAAGAGAGTGATGGTGGTGATGATGATGAGGTTGTTGTGGTGGTGAGTGATCAAAAGGATGTGAAGAAGATGAAAGTGAAGAGTGTTGTGGCTGAGTTGGATGATGATTGTGTGGTGCTTGATGGTGATCCGAATGAGTTGGTTGAAGTGAAGAGTGATAAGCTTGCTAATGATGATGATGATGATGATGATGATGATGGAGATGAGATTGTTGTTGTTGGTGAAAAAGGACAGGTTAGTGGTTTGTTTTTTGATATTGTTGTTGGTTTTGGGATTATATTCATGTTTGATGATGAAATTTTAGTTTATAAGTTTATGGTAGTGAAGTTGTTTAGGAAGAAATTGTGTTGTTAAACTTATAGCTGCAGTGATCATGTTTACCTAAACAAAATCTTCTTTTTGGTTTCGGGGGTAGGGGTTTGGATACTTCCAACATTTTAAAAAGTGTGCATAAGGTGCGAGGTGAGCCGATGCTTGTGGCGATACGCATAATGTACAAAAGGCACATATGAGGCCTGTTTTGCATGAAAAGACGAGACGTCGTCTTGAGGTGCGTTTTTTGTAAGGATATGGATGTGTGCATCAGGATGTTGTACAACAGACATTTTTGGTTGTATATATGTTGGTTACATATGGTTACATATGGAGCTTATTTATGTCTGAAGTTTAGGTATGGCGAGGCGGATGATGTACAAAAGGCATATGTGAGGCGTGTTTTCACCCAAAAAGATGAGGCGTGGTCTTGAGGTGCGTTATTTGTATGGGTATGGATTTGTGCATCAGGATGTTGTACAACAGGCTTTGTTAGGTTGCATATAGAGGTTATTTATGTCTAAAGTTTAGGCCATTGATATTAGAAACGTATGAGAAATGTAAAAAATATATATAAGTAAATTGCAGCTTTGCGTATGAAAAGCGGTGTGTATTTGCGCTTTATGGGTAATGCCTCGCCTTGGGACCCTATTGTCTATGGCACATTGCGCTTTTTAAAACCAGGCCAACATGTTGCATTTCATGAAGAAATACATTGCAATTTGCAAAGGATCGTTTTTTATTTGTTAATGATTAGTAGTTATGTGTGCATTCTCTTGTAATCGAAACAGGCCTGTTTGAGGCTTGATTTGGTACCTGATCATATGCAAATTTACTGATTTCATTTCGTTTATTTTTGGGGTTAGGGTCCAGGATTGATGGTTTATTCTATTACAAAGACATGGATTTAAGCTATATAGAGATGATTCACCGTAGTGTTTAACGGGTTTATTAGATGGGTTGGGGTAAAATGGATAAACTCATGGTTGGTTTGGCTTACCAACACAACTTTTTTGCTTTTTCGATCTAGACACATGAAAATGTATGTGAACTGATTCCATTAAAGATGATTTCTGCATTTGTTTGAATAATTATCATTAAAAAAACTCAGTTAACTATTGCATAATGCATACAATCCAACTCACTTTTGTTTTGTATTACAGGTTGCATGTCGAGATTATCCTCATTCAAGGCACCTTTGTATCAAATTCCCCTTCTCCACAACTCCAAATCAAAGTCACTGTAACCAGGTAATTTTTTTTCCAAAATTTATAAACCTTGCGTGTTTGTAGCCGGTGACAAACAGATTGCACAATTACCATCATGCCTTTCTGATCCCTGTTTTTCTCAAATTTCAGTGCTACTGCTATGTTTGTGACTCACTTGCTCCATGTGTCCATTGGGGAAATGGAACTGCAACTACAGACCATTGTCATGCCACTGATAAAGACGACTTTTGGATACTCGAGAGGAAAAACGCTAAAAATGGTGGTAAAATTGTTCAAACACCCCCGGTTGACCTTCCAGCACCAGTTCTGGCTCAACCCCCAAATCAGATTTTAAACACGGGCCTGCTTCATGCACAGCACGCATTAGCTAACTTACAATATAGAAACAATGTACTTGCATCAAGAAACAAATTACATACAGGATTGGCATCTCAAATTGTGCTTAAGGCTCACCAGAAGTACAACCATGGCTCTAGGGTTCATAGACCGGTATTCAAAAGAACAGGCGCGGTTAGGTTTGGAACAACAGCCAACCAAAACATTCACAGCCCATACAGGGGCAATTTTGGAAATAGTATCAGTAGGCAGCAAAGCTACCAGGCTAATGGAATGCTTTCTAGGTCAAGTAAACCTGTAGGTTCGTTACAATCAAATGTAGTTAACCCTTTTGTGCGGTATCCTTCTCAAGTTCCAACCAGTACATCTTCAACTGTAAATCCTCAAGTCTTCAATCACTCAAACCCAAATCTCCAGTCTCATGTAAATTCTAACCCGTTTTACCAACAACTACATCCGCTCCCACCGTTATCTTTCAGGCCCCAAACGACTTCCAGTCAGCCAAGTTATACGGTGCCAGCTCAGCCAAGTTATCCTGTTCCTTCCATGACTAGAGTAGATAGCCCAGTAGTTCCCGTTTCTGATTTTACTCATAGTTCTTTACAAGGAAATCAAGCTCAAGGTCCTAATCCTATAGTGGATTCAGGGATCAAAGATTACGGGGTGGGTTGGTTTCCAGGCCATGATTCTGCCACACTTGAATGTACAGTGCCAACAAACAATTCATCATCGGCAGCAGTTGCTGGTGGCTTAGCTGACTGTCAGTATGATTGGCTTTTTGATGACCAGCCCATTGAACCAGGGTTCACTGATTACTCATCCGATTCAGCTTTTATAGACACAGGTCCAATTTTCAACTTTTAAGCCTTGCATTCCTAATGCTTTTTGCTTGGCAGAGAATGAAGAAGCTTTCAGAATTCAACATTCGTGCTTTGTTTGGATAATTAGAGGATTTGATGGCTGGTCATGCTACTTTCTCATGATGTTTTTTTTGGCCCTTTTTGGGTTTATTTTAACTTCTTTTTTAGATTGTAGAAGTTTCATGTATTTAATTTAGTTATCTTTTATGTAATTAGTTATTTCCTTTCATGTACTTAGCAGTTTATAAAGCGTAAACAAGTTTGCGCTTCTTTCGACTTAAGTGGTGTGGTTTTGCACAATACGTCATGTTCACTCGAATGGCAATCAGTTGAACTGTATTTGTTTAGCGTGTTGGGTCATGTGAGGTGGTTTTCAGGGGAGTTTGTCTCACTTGAGTTTTAACTCACAAATGTGCTACTAATGGTTAGTGTTACTCATTGAATTAGTGTGAATATTTTCATTGTTTAAAACATTAAATATACGTCCCTTCAAAGAACTCATTTCAGTTTATAAAAGTTGTCTTAAACTCAGCTTGCTTATAACTTTATTAATTCTTGTATACAAAGTGTAGACTCGTAAACATGCTAGGACGATGTAAGGTCAATCTGAATATTTTTTAATTTGCAAACATTTTTTATACTAAATATGAATAACAAAAATACAAAGATGACTGAATTCAGAAATCGGGTCTAGTAAGATAAAACCTCGTATACGACTTAAACAATAACCAAAACCAAAGGTGTTTACAGATTACAGTCCATAATGTACATTGATCCAAACTGTAGCCATTGTTAATGACTACTTTATGTGGTATACAAGTTGGTTACTGCCTACATGATCAAAATACAAGCAAATGCACAAGGGAGACCAGAAACCAAGGTTTAAAAAAGAAAAGAAAAAAAAAGCAGTGAACCATACTCTATTTCAGCTTGGCTGCATTGGCTTTGTATACCTGGTGCCGATTCCTGAAAACAAAAGATGGCCACTTTAAACTTGGCATAACTATGGATAAACTTTTCCTTTATCCCAGAAGACAGAAAGGTTAGTTACTCCCACTGTGAATTTAAGTTATTGCATTTGTTCATTATTTTATTCACAATTATATTGACAATATTATCGAACAAGTACAGAAACATATAATTCATCGTGATAAGCAGTTTCATCACTGTTAAAAAGGATAATTTGGGTATGACTAATAGTCGAAGCAAGAGCATGTCTTCACATGTGAAAGTTAGTGTTGTTAACTGAGTAGAAAAGGTAGGGAGATAACTACTAGTATTAGTTTATTAATTGTTTGAATGAAAAAAAATTTATTTGATTATTTAATAGAGTTTAAGTTGGGTTGGCTTGGGTTGGGTTAGTATAGGTTTGGTATCATTAAAGGTTAGGGGTCTTTGTATGCGTGTGATTTCATCAATATAAATAATAAAGAAAAGAGTGCCGGAAGTTTGCCAACAATATAAAGGTTAAGGGGTCTTTTGTGCATTTAAATCGATCCAGGCCAGCACACCATAAGCACCAGTTTAATATTTACTCAGTGTTGGAAAAATGTAGTAAACTATTTTGAACAAAAAATATAAAGGCACTTCAATTTAAGTAGTACTTGCTTATTAAATCGTTGATGTTTAGTTAGTTGCGCAAAGAACTTCATTTTATTTCACAAAAGCAGTAAGATGCCAACTTCTAAAAGAGGAATTATACTTTTTAAGTGTGATGAAAAAAAAACAGATTCAGGTATGATACATACCTCAGATGAGAAATACCACGACGGGTGTTTCAACATTCTAAAGCGTATGCCTGAACCTGCAACATAATAAAAAAACAGGATTATATCACCAAAAGGTTCGATTTATTAGCAGACAGAATCTAAGAGTTTGTAATTTCTGGGCCTAAATTGTTCAGTCTTAGAGAATGAAAACAGAAGTAGTAAATTTACAAAGATATACTAGGTGTAAAAGGTAGGATGGCTTAGTATTAGGTTATTTCCCTTTTTATCCGCAAAACGGAACCCAGGAACACTATGAATAGCTTGTAAATTGGAGAAATATGCATAAAAGAGCATGCTGTAAAGATATAAGTATGCAGTTCACCACAAGCACAAAAAAATCATGCACATATTTATAGATATCACAATCAAAAAGCACAGTATCATGTTAACAGTAAAAAAATTTATAAAAATCTAAAAATATGCAAAACATTAGTTATAGTGTCTGACAGTCTGTTGCATCATTATGGAGAAACTAATGATTTAACTTCTACTTCCACTAAGACCACAACTGAAAAAATATTCCCAGACAAGTAGACAACACATAAAATGACTTCTATTATCTGTGCAAATCAGGAACTTATAACTGAAGTACTCAGACAACCTGTATTACGATTCTACCTCAACTGCTTGTGCTTCAGAAACGTGATCAGGCCTGGTAGCATGAGCACCATCATACTGAAGTATTCTAAGCTTGCCTTCCTGCAAACATAAAGATTTACATGTAACTGAGTAAAACAGACGTGTTCAAAGTCAGAAAAAAAGGTTAGGCTTGAAACAAATCTAACATACGACGGATAGTATCAACTTGCAAACACTTATTGCTAGAGTATGAGAATGTTAATACAATACTAGACAAAGTTTGAATAGAACAATTTATGCGGTGACGCAATTTGGACTTTGAGATGCGTTCAGCCTGTATGACCCGTTTCAATAACAAACACCCAAAAATATAAAGTCTGCCAAAGAGACCGCATACAGACCTTAGTCCCATAAACAAGACCTCCACCAGCAAGAGGATGAAAGCAAGCTACATTGACCTCATCTTCTGCACTTGGAAGCACACTCACGAGTTCCATATCTGAAACCCTATATACCTGAAACCCAAAGTTCAAAACGTGTAAATAACCATATATCTGTAATATAATAAAGCAAAACCAAATTTGCTTATGTGGCATCCTTTGAGAGCTTCTCGCTTATGTGGCGTCCTTTGGGAGCTTATCTCACAGTAATGATTTTTATTTATAGAATGTATATAAAATATATAATAATAACACTAACTACATTTTGGTCCCCTAAAATTTAGATGAATTTTGAAAATTTTAGTAGTTACATTTCAACCCTTTCCTACTAGGGGTGTACATGGGTCGGTTTGTATTTGATAAGGTATAAAGATGAAACTTAGAGATAAAATTGGTAATAACATACAATTAAGACCTTAGTGTTTTTCAAGCATTCATACATAACTTTTTTATACGATTTTTTTTAAACTACAACATAAAACCGAGCATTTATTCTCTTTAAATTGAGTATAATATTACTATACTAAAAAACAATTTTTTAAAAATAAATCATGTGTTCTGGTAATACGACGGTTATGTCTCAAAACTGATTGGAACCGTCCGTGCCCCATATATATCCTTAAAATCACAGCTTGGGTGTTGTGTTCACGAGTGTAGCGCATGCACTAAACTAGTAATGTATACAGAACATGTACACTGGACTTTTGATTCAACATAAAAGTTATATATTGAACTTAAGAGACCACATTTATAGGGTGCCGCCCAGTTACATAATAAATTTACCTCTAAAACAGTGTAAATAGACAGTGAGGAGTCCCCATTAATAACAATGCTTTTTAGAAGAGAGCTGTGACGTCGACCGTAAGCAAGCAATATGTGCTCAGAAGTGGGCGAGAACTGCAAAGACAAGACAAAACAAAACAGAAAACATAATCTGATTTATATTCCTTTGATGTCTTTCTATAACTTCCTTTTCATTTCCTTTATGTTTCTTGCTGTAATCATTTATAGTGTTTTTTCTCATCTTTTTGTTAACGACATTTACCTACTGTAGCGGAATAGTGTGCATCTTATCTCCAATCTAACGACTACCTTCTAGATTTTAATATCTTCAAATAATAATAGATTAATAGTTGTTCCTACGCATACAAACTTGTGGCAATGTAATAACTTAAAACTTATGATAAGATTACGACCAATGAAAGTCATTCAAATAAAAAAAACTTGAAAGAAACTTACCTGGATGGATGTTAAACAATGAGCAGCTCTAATCGGCCTCGATATAAGTACCGAACCAAAACTACATGAGGTGATAATTATTATCAGATTGCAATAAAGAAAAAGCTGCGAAACTAGAAGTGGCACTTTTCGCCCATTTACTTATGTCAGATTATATTTATATTTTATCAGTCTCGATATAAGTACCAAACCAAAACTACATGAGGTGATAATTATTATCAGATTGCAATAAAGAAATTACAGCAAAACTAGGAAGTAGCACTTTTCACCCATTTACCTATGTCAGATTATATTTATATTTTATTTATCAGTCACATGGGTACAAAATTTTAGAAAATTGGTTAAAAAAATGTCACCCAGAGTGAGCCTGTATGCATAAAACCTCCTAAAATATTTCAATAAAAAAAACTAGCTCATTATTGAATTATTTAATTTCGTCATAATATTTCACACACTAATTGATCAACTAACACTTGGGAGAATAAAGTGTTCCGTGTTAAACCAACCTGACCTGACCGTTTTTGACACACTACCCAACCCACCCAGCGACTATTTTGCCCCTCTAGCAGAGAATATAAATACACCATTGAATTCTTACGTTGCTTCCTCGAGTGAATATATCCTTAGTTCATACATCACTTGGCGAGCAGAAATTGGATGCCGTGTTGGAGAAGTTCCGGCCCTTTCTTGAAGCAGGGGGGGTAAACCAGGGTCAGCTTCAAATTGAGGAAGCACACATGCAACACAAGCTGCTAGATATCTCCCACAAGGTGAAAAATGAGCCCCCATTTCACTGTATACACTTTGCAACATAAGCGGACAGATATGATCAAACAAAAACCATAAAATACCTTATACAGTTCAACTACCAAACAGCCATATTATCATATATGAATAATGTGAGGATTAAAAAAATATAACTTAAACAGATATCTGTTGATGTCAATAACTTTTCACTGGTTTTCTCAAATCATGAAGAAAAAACATCATTTTGCTTGACCAATTCCATCAATATCATTCATTAAATAATAATAATAATAATAATAATAATAATAATAATAATAATATTGTAACAAGTATACACTTATGGCGACTTTCAACCAGTTTCACTCATTTAGCTTGTTTCTTTTAAGCTGTTCTTTTTTTCTATTTGACCTGAAGCCTGTGTCTTCCCAACCTTACTATTCCGTCAGAAGATGTAGAAAAAAGCACATTAAAGCAATACAGGCCGAAAGCCTTACCTGCAAAGAACTGCGTGTGGTATTACTAAACGGCATCTTTCAGCTTTAAGAGAAGCACAAGGGTTTTTAAAATCATGAGGCCAAATTCTTAGCTTTACGGTACAAGGCAACTCAGCAGCAGCAGAAGCAGTCAATGATGCAGAAAGTTGAGACTGTATTCGACTAATTATAGGGAATGAATCATTCCCTCCATTTGTCTCATGCACCATCAAACTTGGCCCGTATTGTGATGCAGAGGTCGAAGCACCATTTGAAGAGAGGTCCCGTAATCCCGGTCTTTCCTGATCTGCTTCGTTTGAACCCTCGGCAGACTCAGGAGGCAATGTAGTCAAAGAAGTGCCAGCTTGGCTTTGACCAACCAGCCATCCTTGCATGAAAGGTAACTCCCAACACACACGATCTGTAAACAAAACTTGCCTACGCTCGTCTGTGAGCCCGCCCATCGGACCAGGCGTAGATTCAGGAATGCCACCAGCACCAGAAGTATCCATATCAGTAACACCAGTGACATAGACTGGATTAGATAGATTATCAACAGCTGTATTATTATGAGTGGTAGATGGAGGCACAGAAGAGGCCATCATCTGTTCATACAGTTCTGTTGCATTTGCAAGAACTTGGAGTCGATCAGAAGATTCTACTTGCCCGTTTACCGATTCAATGGGCCTATTACCAGTTTGTAGGTGTGGCCTTGAATCCGTAATCGGATAAGGAGGAGAGCAAAAGAGAGGCACAGGCATTAATGGTAGCTCTGCAGCTAAACTTAAACGGTCTATAGAATGCATGTTTCCCATATATACAGCGGGAGGGGGGTAATGCAGATAACCCAAGGATGTTGCAGGTGCCATTGGAGAATCCGAAGAGTCAAGATCGTTGACCTATTAAAAAAAGTCAGATCATTAGTGCAGTAGTTGCAGACCTATTACGACCCTTTATTTAAGAGTTGGTAAAACCAAAATTACGGGTCAAATGGGTAACGCCAAAAAATTTGCTAAAACGAAAACAGTTCAAACGACTCAAAAATTGCCCAAAATGCATGTTTTGGTGATCACAACCTCCTAATATATCTATTGCTATCAACTGGATTATTAATCTGGTAATAATACAGTTTTTCTGATTATATTTAATAACAATTTCAACATATGGACAGAAAAAAACTGCATTTTATGCCCCGTTACCCGCGGCCATTTATTAGTAGACCCTTAGTATAAAAATCTTACCTCGGCAGTTAACAAAAATGGAGCAGAATGTGGATGAAAGTGCACAGCACGAAGAGAACGTCTTGTCCTCAATACGATAGAAGGTGAGGTAGTGTCTCCTTTATTATTGTATTGCCATAAATACAGCTGGAAATAAAATAAAAAATGATGTGAATCTAATAAGTGGTAAATGAATTGAATTAAGTTATGCTTTACCACAAACAAGTCAAAAGGATAAACTTTGAAAAATAGATTGGGAGGAAAGAGTCAAACAGGTTGCCCAAATTGAATTATTAAGGCATTAACCTCCTAAATCATTTTGCTCAATGATTTGGGACAAAGATTATTCCAATCAACCCAACCCATCACGACCCAGGCCCATTCTGGCATGTCTATATAAACACCTTATGCCCAGCAGCAACCGCAAGAAGTTCTCCTTCAGCATGGAAGGCAATGGAAGCGATAGGTCGGTCTGCAACAAAGCAAGGACGAAGATATATGAATATGCACAGATGCACATCTAAAATTGATTGTTCACACATAAGTGCTAAAATAAATCTTAGTGAGACAATAAGTTGGTGAAACGTATTAGTCTTTAATAAACCCAAAGTGAATTGGATTTTCCTTAACAAAATATGTAACTTATTCTTGAAGTAGAATAGAGAGAATGTTGTTAGTAATTACAAAAATCACGAGACCCGATGCATTCTGAGGTATTCGCATTCCAAAGTCGAACTTCATGATCCAAGCTTCCACTAGCAAGTATTTCTGGATGCAACGGGTGGAATCTAACCTGTAAAAAGCACAATCAGCACATATATAGAATAGAAGACATAAAACCTGATCATGTCATTTCTCAGAGAGACAAACTAACAGAACGTACAAAGGGAAGTTATAACAGTCAAACAGTAAGACTTAAAAAGACTATAAAAAGAAACGGGTTAAAATTCACCCAAAGCAACGCATTAACCCTTTGAATCTATTCAAAAAATAATTGAACTAAGACTGGAAAATAATATTTGGTTATCATGTTTGACACCCTAGTTGTTCTTTAAAAAAGGCAAACACAACCCGTATCAACCAGTTGCAAAGAATCTCATTCTGACTCATCATCTAATCCACCCAATTTATGCATCCATAATCCTACAAATGAATCAAATAACAACCTAGAAGCAGAAAGACCGTAAAGATGTATAGGCCTTGATATCTTACCACCCAAGGAGTTCTTCGATGACCACTCAACACCTTTTCACATTTTCCAGTTTGGCAATCAATTATTTTAACGGTATGGTCACCACTGCCAGTTCAAAAAGCAAGTGACTTTAGTAATTATAATAAGTAGAAGATGCATAGAACAAAATACAAACAACTGATAACTAACTGAGTAGAAGCGAGAATTTTTCCATCTGCGCTAAATGCTGCTGCAATTGTTGACCGTGGAGAAGGAACCAAAGGACAATATTTGGCTGATAAACACCGCAACGACTCAGCCTCCACCCTGAAACCATACAAACAAGTAATTTGTAAAACTAAACAGCTAAGCCTCGCTTTTTTCTTCAAGGAGTCAAAGTAACAAGAATAGAAAAAAAACAATGTACCATGAACTAAGTTCACTTCTTGAATTCCTCACTCTCTCACTTTCAGGCTTAACAGAGGACCGCTGCTTGTGACTAGAAACTTCTCCCCACCGCCTTTTCGGAAAACACTTTGCTGTTCTAGGAGCTATTTCTCTTCTTGCCAGTAGATGAAGCACACTTGTATCACTAAGAACAATTGCATGTAAAATGACTAGTAATAAATGTATTCATTGCTAAGATTACAGTTGAAACTTCTATTAGCCATCAATAATAAAAAGTGCATGATTCATTTGTTTAAACATTACAACACACACATAATTCATGTAGAAATCGTCTTAAACTAACGTAATACAAACTCATTAAAGCTTATAAACAGCCTTACAATTAAACACAAACATAATTCATGACATAGAAAAACAATCCAGAATTGGTGTAATTAATCTAACTCTGATAGTCTAAGCGCCTAAGATTTACACATATGTATGAATGTGTGTATGTATGCAAATACTAAGTCCTACCACAGATAAATGCAGCATCTTCATCCAACACAAGTGTTCAAACAACATAAAGATCGAAACTTTTTTCATAAATTACAACACCATGTACACTCCAACCCCAAAAAAACTCTTATTTTCCTAATCATCAAACTTCAAAACCAAATCAGATCACTAAATCCCAAACCAAACCTTAAAATTTCCAATCAAACACCAAAATTCAGCACTTCTGGATCAAAATTTCGCAACTAAACAGGTAAGATCAATCAATCAACTAACAATTCCGATCGAATTAAAATTGTAACGAATTGAGAAGAGGCAAAGACTTGAGTCTCACTTTCGATGGATTTGAGAAGGTAAAGAAGAAGATGAGAGCGTGTTGATATCATCTAAGCATGAACTCGTCTCCATTCATATAAATCAAAAAGGTGATTAAGATGTGGAGGAGATGAATTCGATGTAGTTGAAACCCTAGTTGTTGTAATCGTGGATTTGTGTATGTGATCGATTGGATTGAGATGAGATTTGTGAAGAGAACACAAACCCTAAATCTGAATGAAGTGGGATAAAGGGGACAGATTAATTTCTCAGTGTGTAATTTGTGTTTCGGATTTTGATCTAATTTGGGAATATAATTTGGATAAGCTTTGTTTCTTGTATACCCTAAGCATTGATTCATATCTACCTATTCTAATAATTGAGTAACACATCCACATGTCATCATTTTAACTACTCCACATAGGATTTTGCTTAGGTGTCATGTTCTAATTAATTTGATGGAGAATTTTTAGACGGGTCATGGTATGCTCCATATTCGAAATAACCCGATATGTTTAAATTGAAAATTCACAAATTATCATCAATTATCTCCTAACCCGATATGTTCAAATACAAAATTTACCAATTATTATGATCTATATATTAACCCGATATGTATCAAGTTTCATGAATTATCTCCTAACCTGATATGTTCAAATAAAAAACTTATCAATTATTATGATTTATCTTAACCCGATATGTTCAAATTAAAGTTTTACCAATTATCATTAATTATCTCATAACTCGATATGTTCAAATAAAAAAATTTACAATTATCATGAATTATCTCCTAACCCGATATGTTCCAATAAAAATTTACCAACTATTATAAATCATATCCTTTATTGTAACATATGATTTTTTATATGAATATATTTGTAAATATCCAAATCGATTTAATAAGAGATATGTTAAAAATAAATGATTTGTAAATTGAGTTAAAACCTATAAAACTAAAATCCGTATAGTACACGGGGTACTAATCTAGTAATAATAATAATATAATGACTTTCAAAACCAAAATTTTTAGTTGAATATTATTATTTGAAGATTATTTAATTCGGTCGCTCACGTGGTATAGTGATTTTATATGTGTTATGTTGGTGAAATTGACATGTGACTGATGTTATGTTCGAATCAATACTTCTGGTTTTGATAGTTTCGGTCATTTTTATGTCTTTGTTTTTTGAAGTATGATTTTTTTTAGTTTTGATTATGATATTCTTGCTTTTATTAACATACCAACGTGATCTTTTTTTCAAATCAAGGTATCAATGTAAATTATATTGAAAACCACTAGGTTAGTACTATTATCAATGTTTTCAGGATCGGATCGGATAGTGAATCGGTCTCCTTACTGGTTCACTGGTTGAACCGGTCGGACCGGTCGAACCGGTTGGATTGGTTTTGAACCATATAAATAATAAATAATTATATATGTTTTTCTAAAGTATTAATATAACTTAAAAGATAAGTCAGATACTCAAAAAAACTTTTTAAGTTCTAAACTTCAACACAGCACAGAGACAATATTATCTAAAGTTTAAAGGTTAAACCTTAACCAAACTTAATTTAAATAAAAAATATCACAAATTTAACCAAATAAAGTCAAATTTTTTTAAAAAAATTAATTTTCCGAACCGGTCCGAACTGGCTGAATCCCGGTTCAACCGGTTGACCGGTTCGAACCGGCCGATCCTTTGTACTAAAAACGAACCTATACGGTTCGGCCCGGTCCACCCTCCGAATCCCGGTCCGACCGGTTCGACCGGCCGAACCGATCCGAGCCTGACAACATTGACTATTATACAAGTTAAGTGTTACAAATTCGAATATCTTTGTTGTGATGAGTGAGTTGACTAGCGAATAAGTTTTATTTATTACCTAGAAGTTGAAATTGCATGTTGATGTGGGTTCCTTTAAGAAGCGAAAGGTGGATAACTTTAACCATATTTATGGAAGTCTTCAAATGATAAAAATACACCTAAAGTTTGAAAAGAAAAGAAAAGAAAAACAAAATGATAAAAGAATGAAAAATAAAAGGGAAGTTAAACAACATCAAAAGAAAAGAAAATTAAATAAAATATGTATAAGATTCAAACTCATGAGCTTTGGAATACTAGTTCAGAACATGCTACAACAACAACCTTCAACAACTAGTGTCTAGTGATGATTATATTATAGTTTATAGCATTGAAAAAAAATCAAAATAGTTAACCTTAAACGCAAAGGGATGAAAGATGTTTCGAACTTATAATCTCATGAAACTTAAAAGGAGTGTTCCATACCACCACAGAAAATCAGCCACCATTATATCTTTGGGTAAATTAATGCATACAACACAATAAATTTACATTGAAAAAAATAAACATAAAAATGGTATGAATAGGCTTCATATCATACCACCACATTGGTGTAGCCACACTTGTTTTATGGTGTTTTTAAATGCATGTAATTAATACAAAAAGACTATGAAATTTATAAAGTAAAAGAGTAAATATTTATCTGTATTGTAGTGTTTGTACTCTAACATTGTATAAACCGACCACTTGGACTAATATATATGTAGGAGTGGTCGTATGTTGGGAGCAAGAGTAAATATTTATCTGCATTGTAGTGTTTGTACGGCTTAAATTTCTATGCATAATATATATTTTTTGTATTTTTTTCGTTTTATGTTTGAATGCTCCTTAGAAATTAAAATGACACCCCTAGATTTATTGGTTTCTTGTAGATAATTGAAGTTTAGAAAGAAGAATGAGTTGTTTGAAGGTTTTCTGACAGCAACGACGGTCTCATGGTTTCTCTAACATATGTAGAAGATGATGTGATGAATGATGATAATGGAGGATGACTTTTGAAATATTTAAATAAAAGTGATATGTCGTTAATATAGATTTTGTCAACGTTGTTTAATAGAAGGACAATAAAAATCTAGTGTTTTATTGTTTTTTCTTGAAAGTTGAACAATTTTAAATAAAAACATGACACTTACATCCATTTTAAACAAAAGGAAAATAAGTTAACATGTTAACTTTTATTATTTATTGTTATTACTAATTAATCAAATAAGTTTGAATATATATTTTCCATGGTTATTGTCACAAAACATCATTACACCATATTGGGATTCATATTTTTACGAGTATCGAAAATAAATCATTTGTTAACGATTTAAAGTATGCTATAATTTATACGGTTGAAGGAGATACATTTGATAAAATAACAAAACACAATGTAATGACTCGATTTCGTAAATAAAAGAATGAGAATGACAAGTATATTAGGTACTAGGTTAAGACCCGTGTTTAACACGGGATTTGGTAAGAATAAAATAATTAAAAATATCATATTTGTTGATAAGATACACAAAAAAACTCATGAAGAATACAAATGGATTAAACAAAAAATTTCTAATACAAATGGATTAAACAAAAAATTTCTAATAACAAAAATTTTCTAACCTTGTAAACATTAATCCTAGCATGACAAGTCAATAAAACTTTACTAATATTATGCCAAGTAAGCAATTAGAGGCTATATTTGCTAAGAAATTAACATTTGGCAAGAATATGTTTGGTTTATTATATTTTATACATTTTTTACCTTAATTATTATTGTGATTTTTCTTATGCCACTTCGTCATGTGGCCGCGCGATGCAGTGACGGGGTCATGTGGTCGGGTCTCGCTTATGCCACTTCGTCACATGCATTGATAAAAAAATTTCATGTATTGTACATCACAGAACAAAGCTATAATATGTCACATATTAAAAGTCAGTAATATCAAAGCTTAAAGGTCAAAACAATAACCAAGTTAAATCTATATGGTTGAGGTCGTACATATGTCAAAGTAGAGTAAGAGGTAAAAATCGAAAACATGCCGAGTCATCAGTGGCCAAAACAATAACCAAGTTAAATCTATATGGTTGAGGTCGTACATATGTCAAAGTAGAGTAAGGGGTAAAAATCGAAAACATGCCTAGTCATCAGTGGCCAAAATGATAATTAGTCAAAGTCGATGCTTTTAATATGTCAAAGTAAAAAAAAACAAATGTTAAATTTCGACAAGTGAAAACTTGTAATTAACATGAGCTTGAGAACTAAATTAAAAAGTCATAATCGACCTTCCAAAATAATAAGTTATATAGTTTATATATTTACATTTTAAAACTGGGTTATAAGTTATATAATTAAATTAACAAAGGACATGCTAATTAAGAATTTGAATATACTCTAAATCTCCGGTTAACTTAAATATATTCATTTTAAATAATATTCCGTATGGATTTCATTGGATCCCAATCCAAAACGCTTTCATCTCATAGGTCGTTTGTTCATGTGATTAAATCAAATAAAATAAATAAACCGTAACTCACGATCTGTGTTATAATATAACAAAATATAATTTTTTTCCACTTATCATCTTTTTAATGGCATTTGACATATGTCAATATTTGGCATTTAACCTAGGAGTGGAGTTATACTACAAAGTCCAATTTTCCTAGAAAGTCTAAGAAGCCATGAGATGATGACATGTGGCACTCCCTTAAAATTAGAAGAAAGAGTAAAGATGGTAATGTCTCTATATTTTAAGTTTCACCCCATTTTTTTAAACTTCCATAACTTTTACATACGATATTATTTTTTTTTTAAAATTGCACCATAAAAACGAGCATTTTCTTATCTTTAAAACACGTATAATATTCATATATAAAAAACAAAAAAAATTCACGTTTTTCAGCTCATTGTGTTATTTGTCAAGTCATTGTGTTATTTATTCATGTCATTGTGTTATAACACAATAACCTAATGAAATAACACAATGATCTGAAATACACAATGACCTGATGAAAATATAACACAATTACCTGATGAAAATATAACACAATGACCTGATGAAAATATAACACAACGACCTGACGAAAATATAACATAACGACCTGATGAAAATATAACACAACGACCTGATGAAAATTTAACACAACGACCTGATGAAAATTTAACACAACGACCTGATGAAAATATAACACAACGACCTGATGAAAATATAACACAACGACCTGATGAAAGTTTAACACAACGAAAATATAACACAACGACCTGATGAAAATATAACACAATGACCTTACGAATATAACACAATAACCTGACGGATATAACACAATCTGAAAAATATAACACAATGTTTTGACTAATATAACACAATGAGCTGAAAAATATAACACAATGACCTAACGAATATAACACAATGAGCTGAAACTTCAAAAAAAAATTTCGTTTTTTATATATCAATATTATATGCGTTTTAAAGATAGAAAAACGCTCGTTTTTTTGGTGTAATTTTTATTAAAAAGTATTGTCGTATGTAAAAGTTATGGACGTTAAAAAAGAGGGTGGAATTTGAAAATGAGACAAGACTAATATACCCTTGGTCTACCATTTAAAGTTCTAACTATTTACTATTATGCCACCTTGTGTTTATGAGCCATTGATCTTCATTTAATATTAGATCTAATGGTCTAAATTCCTTCTTAGACTTTCTAGGAAATTTAGACTTTGTATTTGAACCTAATTCCAAATAACACTGTTTAAATATTCTAATAACACTGTTCAAATATAAGTTTGACTCTCAAATATAAATATGAGTTTAAACAAATATGATCTAATTTTAAAGACACAACAACTTAAAAAAAAAGATTTCCGATTCGATCCAACCGGCTGATTCTTTGTGCTAAAAAACATATATGAATCAGTTCGGTGCCTTCTATGAATCCCTATTTAAATAGTTCAACCGACCGACCGAACTAAGTCTGAAAACATCGATTGCGCCGCATTGCACGAACAAAATCTACTAATACTACTAAAGGAGGAATTGAGATGAGGTAAGAAATGGTTACGTGTCAAATGCTGGGCGCTGCCACATAGGATTAATGATGTTGTGCTGAGATCATCAAACCCGTATACTCGACCCGACCCGTTTCCTTTTCAAAATTCAAAACATACCATTTCAGTAAGAACCCTTCATTCTTCTCCTTCTCTAAAAACTCTCTTCTCTTTCTCTCTCACATAGTTTTCTTCCTCACCGGTTTATTTTTCTTCCTCACCGGTTTATTTTTCTTCAGGTTACGATTCATCTATTGCTCTTTAGGTAATCATTCATTCTTCTTTCTCTCAAAATATGTTTGTCTCTCAAAAACCATTAACACTTCTTCTCTGTTTTGTTTCCATCATCGGCCGCCTTTCACAACAGCTTCCAGTTTAAGTGGTTTCTCTTTCTTTATTGTTCTATTATCCTAGATCTGTTTGGATCTGTTAAACACTAACTCCAGATCTGTTAAGTTTGATTTTGTGTTTTCGTTTTCAGTTTCATTTTGCCCTAAATTTTACATACAAACAGTATCTGATCATCAACTGTCGTTTGCGACAACAATAACTTAACCAAGTCGAATGCTTCCGGTTAATCTGCACGATTACGTAGACTTGGAATAGATGCTGTTGTGGACGCTTCAGCTGATCATATGGATATGACATGGAGTTATAATCGTTTTTCGGTACGAGTATTCTTCTGTTTCTTTGCAGATCTAATTTTTCTTAAATATTTTGTTCATTTTAGTGATATCCATTGGAATATATATTGATTCTTATATTTGATAAGAATATAATCTTTAAGAAAATTAGAAATTGAAGTACCCTACTTACGTTTTGTTTAGGATGTGCCATTGGAATATATATTGAACAAAATAGTGAACAAGTATGAACAAAATATTGAACTTTATATTTCTGGATACATGTACACATATGTTTTGCATATTTCGATGGAGTTGTATATGAATATTTATTGATGAATGGAAAGAAAGGTTACTAAGAAAAACAAACAGGGGTATTGATAATGTATGAACTTTTTACCTGATTGTGTTGTGATTGTTTTTACCTGACTGTTTCCGAACTTTTTATGTTTTAAACGCCCTATTTTTCAGGTTTTTCCCATCATTCACCGACGGTTCGCATGCTCTTCATCTTATCTGTTTTTTCCTCGATCGAAGGTTAGTCAGTTATTCCTTCCATTTTACTCTTGAATTGGTTCTTGAAATTGATTTGATAGTATTTAAAAAGGATTTTGATTTATGAATGTTAGTCTTTGTTTCTTTTATCTAATCATTGGATTGTGGTTTGTTGTTTTGGTTTTATGAAAAAATATGGCATGTTTTTAGTGTGGTTTGAATAAATTATGCACTTTTTTGGTTCCACAGGATTTTTTTGTATAAACAGTATACTGACTGTGTTCGTTGGGCTTGGATTAGTCTTCTTTTTTTCAAACATGAGTTTCATTTTAGAATATGATTATTGGTTTGGTTTATCTTCGTTTTCGATTGATCGATGGTTTGATGGTTTGGTTTTATGAAAAAATGTAGTCTGTTGTGATTGTTATTTGAAAAGATTTGTGCATTTTTTTAGTTATTACTCTTTGGTTTTTTAATAATCCAAAAATTTTAATTTTTAAAGCCTGTTTTGATTATTCTTTTTTGATCAAACATGAGTTTGATTTATGCATCTGAGTCTTAGTTTGTTTGATCTTATGTTTGTGATTGTGGTTTGACACTTTGGTTTTATGAAAAGCGACAACATGTTGTGATTGTGTTTTGATTACTCCTTTTTATTATTAAGAATTTAGTTTTTTCTTATTGTGGTTTATTCGATCTTTCTCTTCAGTTTTTTTACTAAGGTTTGATAAGATTTACTCATTTTTTTTGGTTCTGCAAGTTTTTTTTACTTGAAATTAGACTTAATGTTTTGGTAGGTTTGTTCAATTAAGGGGGTTTATTCTTCGGTTGTCACTTCAATTAAGGTTTTTGAAAAATAGTTAACTAAGATTTATATAGTTTTTGATCCATTGGTTATGGTTTAGGGTACACTTTTTGTTCATTAATGCCATGTTTATTCATTTATTTCCATTTTTTGTTACCTTTTTTTTAGACCCGTCTGTCCTGAATTTGAGTTTATGACTATTGATTCATTTGGGTTGGATTACATGTATGATTTTGTTCATCATCTACTCTTGAGCAATGTTTTTTTTTCATTTTCATGTTTACCTACTCAGGAATTTTGGTTGTTGTTTTTTGTTAACTGCACATAGAGGATTGCAGCCTAAAGTTTAGCCTGTTTACTCAGATTATGGTTGATAATTGTATGTTCTAAAAATACCTTTTACGTGGCCTTGAAACTATTTGATCCGTTTCTTCACAAAAGATGTTCCTAAAAATACCTTTAGAAAAGTAACATTTGTCACATTAAAATCAGTATACTTTTGAGTAGTTTTGTTATCCTTTTGCTATAGATTGTTAGTTTAATTTATTTTATGTATTCAACTTCTATCTTGAAGATATATTTTGTAACAGATTATAGGTTGTTTTAAGTGGATACAGAGAAATCATCCCTCATCTAATACTTTCAAGTTCTTGACCTACTTTACCCTTTTATCTCTTTATGCTAATATTTATTAATCTTGCAGGATCAACATTGTTTGCCCCAGTCATTGAACAGACTATGACAATTGGTGAGCAAAGTGGGCGAAAATATCATGTGCAAACAACCATCGCTAATGGGAAGGTTGATATTCTAAGCCATTAATGTTAATTTAGTTTGTTTCTTTGAATTAATTTTGATATTTGCTAATATTATGGTTGTTTCTTAGGTAACAAGAAATCTGGATAGCGAGTGTCGTCTATTAAGTTCTTATATTTAAGAGTTTTGCGGCTTCTTCTAAAGTAAAATTACATATTACGTATATATAGCAAACTTCTACTATCTACTATAATAACTGGGTTGGTGACGGATCATGGGGCATGATGAAAGAAATTGATGAAGTTTCCAGAGTCCGACTAACTCTTAAATATAAGAATTTGCACCAAATCATTTAGACACAGAGGTCCATTTCTGCAATGAAGTTTAATTAATTCGTGTATATTTATTATTTTCCTTGACCTTCAATATGTTTTTATTTATCATTTTTACATTTGTGCAGAATGCCCGTTCTTTGTCACGAAGCTTGAAATCAAAACCATAGTCACATGGATCGTGGTACGCTTCGGTACGTGGAACGAAAACTGGTACGCGGTTCGTGCATTTCTAAAATTCGGTACAGAGGGGGGTAGGTTCATTCGGAACGCTAATTCGGTACGCGGTACGGTGTACCATATAGTCTGGTACATCGTACCATAATACGATATAGAGAACAGGAAATTCATAATTCATAAGAAAACCTCTTTATAAAACCTCTTTACAACATTTTGTTGTCAATATAAAGCCTACTAAAAAAGTTCAGAAGTAAAGGGTTTACATAAAGAATTATAGGTACTAAAATGTGTAAAAAAGAAAAATGTGATAAACCCATGGTTAAGATAAAGAGTTTAAAATGTAATATATGATTCTTAGGGGTTGAAAGTGACAAAAGTGAAACATTGAATCTGAAAAACCCTAAAAAGCCAAAATGGCATGGTAGGCGCTGCAAATTAGTTATGGAGAATTAAAGAATTCGATTTGTAATCAAGAAAAAGAGTTAGGCGACTCTGGAAACTTGTGTCAAAACACTAAGTAGTAGAATAAAACACTAAGTAGTAGAATAATTTCAATGAAGGTTGAAGGTTTTAGTTTTTTATACTATTATATATGGACCTAACTTGTGTCAACCTGAATTTTGCAAATAAATCTATAGTTGTGTGTTTTTTTTTACTGAGTAGGCATTGTTATAGCTCGAATATTCGATGGAAGTTGTACAAATGATGATGATGAAGCAAAATTGTAGAATATGAAATATTTAGCTATTGAATTCAAGGTAGAAGATGATTTGCAGATCTATAAGAATGTGACTTACAGGTTTGTCTTCATTGATATCATGTATATTGCTTTATGGAGGTTTGACTTAGAGTATGTTTGATGGTTGTTTAATCAAGTAATAATCATTTTCTATATTATTTGCTCCTTAAACCATCTTTTTATGATGAGTCATTCGATGCATAATCTCATTTGAATACGCTGTCTATTTTTGAAGTATTAAAAATATCATTTGAATCTATGGGGTGATTTGGGTATTAAATATTGCTACTCTTTAATAGTCACACGTTGTAGATTAATTTGAGTTTTAATGTAGTTTTCTTAATGCCACTACTTGCTATTGTTTTTTATATATAACTCTTAAAAGGTTAAGGTTTGACTTCAACATATATTAACTTGATCACTTGATCCTATAATTAAGTTTGTATCTTTCACGACCGGGTGTCAGTTATGGATAATTGTATGTCGTTGTTTCCAGAGTCAAAGCAAGCAAGGATTAAAGATTTTGATTTTTAAGCAAAGTTAGTCTCTTGATTGGGTGGGTTTGTATCTTCCAAGACCATTTTTCAGCCACGAACAAATGTATGTTGCTGTTTCTAGAGTCAAAAGCAAAGAAGGATTAAAGAATTCGATTTGTAATTAAGAAAAAGAGTTAGGCGACTCAACAACCAATGTTGTTTACAAAGAAGTTATTCAACAACCAATGTTGTTTACAAAGAAGTTATTGTAATATTTATGAATATTACATTTGATTAGTTTTTTTAATAAATAGTAAACCCGTGTGCCCACACGGGTCTAAAGCTAGTCTAGTTCTAAAAATAGTATTAGAAACCGAAGAAAAATATTCAGTTCGGTTTGTTTTGGAACACTCTGCTTGATACGGGGACCCAGCTCAAATAACTTAAATAGGGATTTCATTTTTTTCCTCAAATCTCTCAACAATTCGACCGATAATTTCGTCATCATCACCGTCAATCAACTCGATCATCATTACTCTGCTGCTTCATTTCTCACTCGATTTACTCGAACTTGGAACCGTTTACTGTTTTTCGTTTCATTCATTAAGCTTTTGCGAAAACATAAACCGTTCATTTGCTTATTACTTTGTTACATTACATTTGATTATCGAAGCAAATTTGGAAGCTGTAGCTGATATTTCATAGTTGTCGTTAGATTGAAGTGATTTGAGGCGCTGCCGTTTCTCAATTCGATTGCAAATGGTACGACCTATTATAATTCTATACGTTCATTTGTTGATCAGAGTCTACGTTTCTTCCAAATGTGTTTGTTGTGATATGTTGGTGATTTGAGGTGTACATATGCATTTTTCAGCTCTTTGTTGTGTTTAGCTGTGATTGATTTTGTTAATGATTTATTTTTTTATTGTAGTTTTTGTTCTGTTTTGGCGAATTGAAATGGTAAGATGAAGCTAAATTGATGATACATGTGTTTGATTAAACTTTTGTCCATTTACATTGTTATTCTGTTTGCATATGGATTTTTTGCACAAAAAGTTCAATATTTGCAAACAGACGAGGGGCATTTCTTGTTATTCTTATGCTGCTGAATTTTTACTGGTGAAATGTAGGGATTTAACATGGAAAAACAAATGAAACTGTTTCTTATGTTGCTGAAATTCAACACATGGATATGAATGGTCCTTTGAGTTTTATTGCATCTGTGTGCATGGACATTGCCATCTTGTATATAAAGATCCTAAATTCAAATATTCAATACATAGTAGTAAAATATGCTATTCATATTGTGTTTTTATTGTAGAAACAGCATTTATTTACGTAATTGGGTCTCTCTTTACAACACCGGGCACAGTTGTGTAGGAATTTAAGCAGTACTTTTTTGTTGCATTTTTTCTGTTTAGTTTCAATTACGCTATCTTATACATGCGCACAACTTCATGTGAGTAGCGTGCTTGATTCAGCGTTTCATCTATACAACAGGGGTAGATAACTATTTATTTAAGCAAATGTCGACGGCTGTGGGAAGCGGTTTTCATCAAACATTAAACCTCGCACCTGGTGTGAAGGGTGGAAGACCTCTAGAATACTTATATTTCTATTTTGATATATTAGTGAATTTTATGTGTCTGCATACTTTTGTCATAGCAGTGGAACTAGTAGATTTTTGGTTGTATACATGCTGATACAAACCCAAATACAATGCAGATTGGTCAAAGCAGTTATGGAAAGGAAAGGGTAGTGGGTAAATGAAGAGCTGGAATTTAGTGCTAATTATTGTTATTTATGCTTATATATATCTTTTATTCTTGTGAGAGTAACCGTCAATGCTTATGTTATCTAAATTGGGTATCTATACCTTTGTTCTTGGAGATTAACCCATCTCGAATCGGGTCTCTATCTAGTAATATTTCAGTTTCTAGTAATTAAATCTATCAATTTCCTTTGTTTGATTTCTGGGTTCTATCATTTGGTTCCATTGCCGGGAATTCAATTCAATCGGGATTCAAGTTCACGCAAGAGACCAATCAACTTCTGAAATCCAACTTCCGATCAGTTCTGAAAAGCAAACTAGTTGATCAAATTCTGAATCCAATTTTGACAAATCTGATCATTTCTCACAAATCGAAATCAGGAAAAATGCCATCTCAAGCTCAAAACCAACTTGATGGAAAATTAAATCCGGATCAAATTGCTGCCCAGTTAGCCATAATTGCATCCCGACTCAAATCTATAGTGTCGCAAATGAGGGCTGATGTTGCAGAAATTAAGGAGGCTTGGATGAATGACAAGGAACCCGAGGATGAGCCTCAAGGCCCCCTGACTGAATTGATCAAGGAAGAAGCCCCCAACGACTGTACTAGTGCTGATGACAATCTATCTGATCATGTTATAGGTGTTATGCAGTTTGAACAAAGGCCCAATCCAGAATCTCAAAAACAAATGGTTGTGGAAGTATTTGCCCTAAGCACGGAGATCAGACCTGCACATTTGAATAGCATGGAATCATTTGATGTGGGTAGTGTTGTCTTGCAAATCCAGCCTTATAAGAAGCTGTTTAACCAGCCTTTTGGGTCCTATCAAAGTGCTCGACAGATCCCACATCTGGGCTCTCATTGGGGCCGTGACATAAATTCACCTGGGTCCTATAGCTATAATGCAGTAAGAAAACTCAATGTTTTGTATGAACGATTAAGTATCCTCACCAAAAACTTATTCTTTGCACTGGAAGCCACAAGTTATGACCAACCTGGCTTGGTACGGGGTGCCTACCACACTTATCTGATGTCTCCAACGAACCGCAAAATGGGCAACCTTCTTACTCTTCAACTGATCTATGAAGCGGGTCAAACTATAATTGAATGGCTTATTGCTTGGTATAAAAATTCCTTTGCTTCCGACTTGAGGACAAGTCGTTTCTTCCGGCGGGAAGTATTGATACAAACCCAAATACAATGCAGATTGGTCAAAGCAGTTATGGAAAGGAAAGGGTAGTGGGTAAATGAAGAGCTGGAATTTAGTGCTAATTATTGTTATTTATGCTTATATATATCTTTTATTCTTGTGAGAGTAACCGTCAATGCTTATGTTATCTAAATTGGGTATCTATACCTTTGTTCTTGGAGATTAACCCATCTCGAATCGGGTCTCTATCTAGTAATATTTCAGTTTCTAGTAATTAAATCTATCAATTTCCTTTGTTTGATTTCTGGGTTCTATCACATGCACTCAATAATAATTTAGTAGGTATTTAGTAATTGCTATTAGTCATTTTACTCATGGGATGATTGTGTTTGATATTCAATTACCAATGATATATACAGTGATGGGTTCAAATGAGAACCACTAAGTATTTAGGAGCCATTTTATTCACTGCTGAATACATGGATTTACTAGTAAATACACAACAGTTCCATAATGATTTCATTTTTGTTGAGAGTTTATTCACCAAGGAATACATGTATATTTAGTGAGCAGTATGGTTCCTAAATATTTAGTGATTCTCGTTCGAACCCACTCTTATAGATACATGATCATTTGTGCTAAAAGGGTAGCAATTTCTCTTAGCGGATAATGGCACTTATCAAAGATGAATATTTTCCAAATTGTGGTACATTTGTAGGCGGCGGCCGGTCTTGGGGTTGGCTCACTTGTCTGGGTGGAGGATCCAGAAGAGGCCTGGATAGATGGAGAGGTTATTGAGATTACTGGTGAAGACATAAAGGTTGCTTCGACTTCAAGCAAGACAGTAAGTATCAACGAGATATAAGTGGGCTCTATCTTTGTTTCCATACTTTAGATATGTGAAATAATTAAAGTTACTTTGTTTTCGAATGAGAAATGTGTGTCTTGTTTCTGCAGTTAGTAATCTTATTTTCCTCGTTGATTTAAATTCTAGGTTGTTGCCAAGTCATCACATATATATCCCAAAGATGCTGAAGCACCACCATGTGGAGTTGATGACATGACAAAGCTGGCTTATCTGCATGAACCAGGGGTCTTAAATAACTTGAGATCCAGATATGATATTAATGAGATATATGTGAGTTCTGTGGTTTTCTCCATGCTTATCTTGTCTACAAACTCAATATATATTTAACTGAAACTAATGAACTTAAATGGCTGTACCAGACTTATACTGGGAGTATATTAATAGCTGTAAACCCTTTTACAAGATTGCCACATTTGTATGATAGCCATATGATGGCACAATACAAAGGGGCGGCATTTGGGGAATTGAGCCCCCACCCTTTTGCAGTTGCAGATGCGGCATACAGGTACCTTTTCACATTCATATGTTAATCAAGAAATCACACAAGTCCAGTTGCAGATGCGGCATACATTATGTAAAACACACAAGTCCATGTGATTTCCCAAATCTGCTACACAATTTAATCAGGTTACAAAATGATACCAGGATTGCGATATAATGTTGTGCCTTTTCAAACCAGTGTGCTTTATTTAAGGTTTCATTCAAGATATGGCGAAGTATGAGAAATGATAAACAATAAATTTTCAAGAAAGCCTAGCTTTATACTTCTAGTTTCATTTTTCAATCAGAGCTTGACATATAATATTTTCCAATAAAAAGTGAAAAACCATTATTCTGCTGCAGAGTTATGATCAATGAAGGGATAAGTCAGTCAATTTTGGTTAGTGGAGAGAGTGGAGCTGGTAAAACTGAAAGTACAAAACATCTGATGCGTTATCTTGCTTACATGGGAGGTAGAGCTTCTACAGATGGAAGGAGTGTTGAACAGAAAGTTCTAGAGGTGTTTACTCTTCACAATAAGTTTCTATTTTAATCAAACTATTGTTATGCTTAATTGCTTGCTTCATGTTATAGTCCAATCCTGTTTTGGAAGCTTTTGGTAATGCGAAAACTGTCAGAAACAACAACTCAAGGTGTGAATAATTATTTTTTTCTGTTACCTTGAATTTAGTTTTTAGGGTTAATTGCCAAAGTGATCAAATTTGGAAAACAATTCCAGTCCACCTCACGACCTCACAAACTGTTCAACATTTAATGACTCACGACCTAATTCCAGACCTCTCGTGACCAAACCTAGCCCTACCTCATTTCCCAGATACACCTCGTGATCAACTCACTACCCGTTGGTTTTGATGGTGACACTTGCGATCTATTCGCTACCTCCATCACCGACTCCATTTTATATGAGAGAAGGTGGATTTAGGTTTGGTAGCCTTGGGGAGGCGGAGGGACACCAATGAAGAATCGTCTTTCTGGCTTTTGATTTTGGTTTTGTTCAACGTAACCCAATTTTCAGGCGACTAGGTATTGATCGAATCTTTGTTACATTTGGGTGACATTTATGCAGTGTAAAAGAAATCCTAGAGGGGGGTGACTGTAGGTGGCGCTGGTGTACAATGTTCAGAAGAAACTCTAAAGATGAGTGTTTCTGAGTTTTAGAGAGGAGAGGGAGAGAGGGTCTTGTTTGAAGATGAGCGGATGCCATATATGTTAAGTAGCAAGTATTCCCGAGGGAAAGAGGGAGATGGTATCTCTGAGTTGCAGTGAGTAAAATGGTTTGGTAGCAAGAATAGTGGTTTAGTTTTGGAGAAATGTTAAAAACATGGTTACTTAGTTATGTTGTTTAAAACGGGTCACTTTGGTAGTTAACATTTTTTTTACATAATTACATTAATAGTTGACAGCTTGTTGCTATTGCTTACAGCCGTTTCGGTAAGTTTGTTGAAATACAATTTGATCACAAGGGGCGAATCTCAGGGGCAGCCATCAGAACGTATTTACTAGAAAGGTCTCGTGTTTGTCAGTTATCCGATCCGGAGAGGAATTATCATTGCTTCTACATGCTTTGTGCTGCACCACCTGAGGTAATTCGTCTTTCTCTTCTTCCGGCATTTTTTCATGATCACAAATAAAAATATGATTGTGGGTTGATGTGGGCCGTGTAATACATTTTAGCGTATGCATACAGCCTCTTAAATCTTTTTATTTAAAGATTTAGATTGTTAGTATAGTACGATTGTTTTTGTGATCATAATTAACACGATCAGTATTTTTTTAAAAACTGCCAAAAATTAGTGGGACAAACCAACTCAACGTGCTTACCGTACTGAAAAATGATTCGTTTTGACCAGTACCTAACCCACCCTTGTGATCTCTATTTTTTTTTCTTAATTGCTCTTTAGACAAACAAAAAGCTGATATACTATAGATATCTTGCTACATCTATATTTAGTGAGACTGCTGCTTTTCTTCCACCCTGGCGTTGTTGTTTATGCTGCTACATCGGCACCTTTATGTATCACATGTGCTCTTTTCTTGTTCACCATTGAACTTGAAAAACTCACACATTCTCTTTAGTTGAGGAAGTTAGTTTGGCCTTTGCCTTTTCCAAATTTATTATTTAATACATTCTCTCAAATATCCAGATTTGGAAGATCCAGGGTCTAAAGACATACTAATCTAGTTTGGCCTTTGCCTTTTCCATAGACATACTAATCTCGTTTTCTATTAATACAGGATCTAAAGAGATACAAAGTGGGAGATCCAAAGACATTCCATTATCTAAATCAATCAAACTGTTACCAGATAGACGGGTTAGATGAAAGTAAAGAATACATTGCTACAAGGAAAGCAATGGACGTTGTTGGGATAAACTCTGAGGAACAGGTACATTTAAAGAAGCCATCTATAGAGTAATACTCAAATAGAAAAGTTTGAAATACCACATCTTTGTTTTTTTTGTTTTGTTTTTGTACTTATATTCTGTGCAGGATGCAATTTTTAGAGTTGTTGCTGCAATTCTTCATCTGGGTAACATAGAATTTGCAAAAGGAAAGGAAATGGACTCATCTACCCCCAAAGATGAAAAATCTTGGTTCCATCTAAAAACTGCTGCAGAGCTTTTCATGTGAGTGATCAAAGTCATTAAGATTATGGAACTGAGAACCAACCAATGTAAAGTGGTTTGCACCGGCTCGTTTATGGTTTTGAGCAAATTCAGTCTCTAACCTGTATACAAAGTTGGGGCTTTATAGCCTGAAAAGAACAAAGAGGAATGTGTGGGTTGGGTAACGGTTAGGATGTTAGGTTCAGGACTGAATTCAGATCGAATTAAATATAGGCTATAGGTTTTTTGAAAATAAAAAGAAATCTGGATAAAACAGGTTCGCTTCATGACCATGACTGAATTGAGAAACGGGTTTTAAAAGTATCCTGAACTGAGTTGGGGCCAAACTGAATTTTGCACACCCCTAATGGCACATGCATAGATTAAAACGATACATACTGAGCCATTTATTATGAGTGAGAACTAAGAAGCACAAGTAAATGTCCTAATAAGCTAATGATTTGTTCAGGTGTAATGCGGAGGCTTTAGAGAATTCTCTTTGCAAACGTGTAATTGTAACCCGCGACGAGACCATCACCAAATGGCTAGATCCAGAATCAGCTGCTGTCAGTAGAGATGCATTAGCAAAAGTTGTTTACTCAAGGTTATTTGACTGGTAAGCGTCACTCCTGCTACAGAGTTGTTTCATGCTGGCTCAGCTAGTTTTTCAACAGCTTAAGGGAATAATAGGATGTGCAATTTTGAAACTGATTATGTGATATTCAATAATGGAAATTAGATAATTTCAGCTGTAATAAACGAGCTGTTCAAGATATGTTTCTGTTGCTTGAAGTTGTAATAAGTAGATTTCAAGCGTTTGGCAAATCCTGTTTGTTTAAGGATTTAATTGAATGACCAAAAAGAACATTTTTGTGCAAAAGTATACAATTTGTAAATGGTAATAGAAGGCTTCTTAAGTAATTAAAAAAATGGGTTAGCATGTAAATATAGTTCATCTGTAGATATCTGGTATGGAAATGATTTGACCCAAAGTTAACATGATAATCAGAAGCAAAATCTGTTTATCCGAACACTAAAACTGATTATTGCAATCTGTTCCAGAGTGCAAATTCAAACACCCCCTAACTAGCTGTATGTTCAAGTTCTCAAACTGTTGGTTGTGGTATTCATTTTGCATTGCAGGCTTGTTGATAGGATTAATAGCTCTATTGGTCAAGACCCAGAGTCAAAATACATAATTGGAGTGCTGGACATATACGGATTTGAGAGTTTCAAGACAAACAGGTGCTTCACTGGTATGCCTTTTGTTATTGTTGACCAACCATGCCATGTAGCATAACCTTTTTAGGGATTTCACCTAATGCCAGTGTCAACAATAAGATGGAAACAAATCCAACTTTTGACAAGCAAATCACATAAAATAAGCAAAGAGCCTTTTGATACGGGTGAGTGTATTGCACATCAGTGTCCACAAGAATTGGGGTATAAACATTGTCTGCTCAATTCACCGACTTTCATATTCTGACTTGACCAAATTATTAAGTGTCAATGTCATGTAACCGTGATAGTTGCAGGAGCCTCAGATGTTGCTTATATAAAAATGAGATCTTATACAAAGTGTGGCTTTTTTGCAGCTTTGAGCAATTTTGCATCAATTTGACAAACGAGAAACTCCAACAGCATTTCAATCAGGTTGCTTAAGTGGACTTAAATTTTTCTTTAAGATCATTCCTGAAAAATATATAATACTACATACATATAGCTAACTGTCAAGCAATTTTTGTTTTGCAGCACGTCTTCAAAATGGAGCAAGAAGAATATACAAAAGAAGAAATTAATTGGAGCTACATTGAATTTATTGACAATCAAGATATCTTGGATCTCATTGAGAAGGTATGGTGTTTATATGTTTCTTGTATCTAACAAAAACACTTAATTAACATCTTAGCTATGCTTAAGCAGCATTCATGTCATTCGGATTTGGATTTTAATTATGTACCAGTGTCTCATATCATTTCATTTTTGATGTGTTGTCTAGAAACCTGGTGGGATTATAGCTCTTCTTGATGAAGCTTGGTACGTTGATCATAGGAAGCTGCTCTTTCCTTGGCTGATGTAGTTATTAATTATATAACATAAGATTACAGTATTCTGTAAGCATCTACTTCTGTTCTGCAGTATGTTTCCCAGATCTACGCATGAAACATTTTCACAAAAGTTGTACCAAACTTTTAAGAATCACAAGCGTTTCACCAAGCCAAAACTGGCCCGTTCTGATTTCACGATTTGCCATTATGCTGGAGATGTATGTACTGTATAATGTATATTTGGTTATTCTAATAATCCTTTTAGCTGCTGATTTTTGTAAGTTTGAGAACCATGACTTAACCAGTTATTTGTAACATCAGGTCACATACCAAACTGAGTTGTTTCTGGACAAAAACAAAGATTACGTTGTTGCTGAACATCAAGCACTCTTGAGTGCGTCCAAATGTTCCTTTGTTGCAAGTTTATTTCCTACTTCATCAGATGAATCATCTAAATCTTCAAAGTTTTCTTCAATTGGTACAGGATTTAAGGTATGCTCTCTCTGTCTCACACACACGCATCACCTTCCCTCCCTCCTGTCTTTATAACATGCACTGATGCGGACAAGTAATGTTTTCTTTTCTGTTTTCAGCATCAACTGCAACAACTTCTTGAAATTTTGAGTTCAACTGAGCCTCATTATATACGTTGCGTAAAGCCTAATAATCTTCTCAAGCCTGCCATATTTGAAAATCATAATGTTCTGCAACAACTTCGATGTGGGGTAAGGATATACATGGCCGATACGCAAAAACTAGCATTATTCTTTACTTTTTGTCCATTCTCTCTTTTTTTGTTGTGAGCATAGTTTCTGCATATATTTAGTTGACACATGTCATGAAATTAATTTTAGGGGGTTTTGGAGGCAATCAGGATAAGTTGTGCTGGATATCCCACCAGAAAACCATTTGACGAATTTGTAGATCGATTTGGCATCTTGGCTCCTGAAGTTTTGGATGGAAAGTAAGTGGAGTATCTTTTACCGTTGCAACTTTGACATATATACTTATGAACGGAGATTATTTATATCTAACATGTCGAAGGGATTAAATAAAAAGTTAGCTAAAAAGAACACGGGTATAGGCCAAATGGGTCAACAGTCTCCCAAAGTATATTTTTAACGCATAAACCTCTTAATTCATTTTCAAGTAAAATAGATTATTATTATTATTATTATTATTATTAATTTGTTATTATTATTATTATTATTGTTGTTGTTGTTGTTGTTGTTGTTATTATTATTGTTATTATTATTAAAACAAATGTATTTGATAATAGTTCAGAAACTTTGGACAATTGTCAAAAAGTGTTTTAGGTTATCTACATCGACCCATACAAAATTTACGCATTTTCACTCGAACCCATCTTGATGAGTTATCCACCTCACTCATGTTGCTACATCTAGAATTTTGTTCACTATTCCATGAAAACTTGAGTGCATGATGAGATAAATGAGCTGATCGTAGGCATTTTTTTTATCAACTTATGATAGTAGCGATGAAATTCGTGCTTGCAAGAGGCTTCTGGAGAAGGCTGGACTTGAAGGCTATCAGGTTGGAACTGCTATAACATTTGTTGAAAGCTTTCATACATACACTATATCTTTTGAAGTTTACATTATCTGGGAGTGGGCTTAGTTTTGTTTTAATAAACATTTGCTTGTTTATTTTTGTTCAATGCAGATTGGCAAAACAAAAATTTTTCTACGGGCTGGACAGATGGCAGCACTCGATGCTCGCCGGACTGAGGTGTTAGGTAGATCAGCTAGCATTATTCAAAGAAAAGTCCGTTCATTTATCACTAGGAAAACTTTTATGCTGTTAAAAAGTTCTGCTTTGCAAATCCAATCTGTCTGCCGAGGTACTTTTTTTTCCTTTATGAACATGTTAAATTATTTTTATTTTCGTAGACTGTTCAAAACTTCAAAACATATCAAATTTTGTCAGCTTTCTTTATCCTTTTTAACAGGAGAACTTACTCGTCAAGTTTATGAAAGCATGCGGAGAGAAGCTTCTAGTATAAGGATTCAGAGTAACCTGCGAATGCATCTTGCAAATAAAGCTTACAAAGAGCTTCAATTTTCAGCTGTTTCAATCCAAACAGGTTTACGGGGAATGGCTGCACGTAATGAACTTCGCTTTAGAAGGCAGACAAAAGCATCAATCGTTATTCAGGTTTTGTATCCTCCCCCTCCCCGAAAGTATATTCTTAATGCATAATTAAGGTATAATTTTAATAGCTATACCTGACACACTAGGTATTTTAAAAAAGGTTACACTTTTCGACATAACTTTTTCGGGTCAACCCAACCCCCTCTAATCCATACTAAAAAACAACTCATTTTGACTAGTTACCCAACCTAGACCTACACAACCTCACTTTGTCACCTATAGTTCTTTTTAATCAGATGTTAAAAAAATCTTTGTTTTCTATTTATTAAAATGTTATAAAACTACATGCATATATGACATATCACTAATGAGGTGGCATATATTTGACCGAGGCTGATATTTTATACATACGTTACATATATTAGACTAACTTAGTTCTTGACTACAGAGCCGTTGCCGCATGTTCTTGGCCCACTTGCACTTTATCAAGTCAAAGAAGGGTGCGGTTACTATACAATGTGCATGGAGGGGAAAAGCTGCTCGTAAAGAACTTCGAAAACTTAAGATGGTATGCCTTTCGGACTGTTCTTATAAAAATATATCGTAGAAACTAGAGGTGGCTATTTCGGCCTATTTACTTATCAACGGGTCAGTTCGGGTATATTTCATCTTTAATTGGTCATATGGGTAAAGCAAAAGAACTTAACAAGAAACAGGTCAAAAGCCTCCAAAGTGTATTTTTAATTCAGAGAACCTTCTAAATCCGTTTTTCTGAAAGTTAGTTTATTATTAAGTAATATTATTTTTGTAGCCGTATTTGATCCACTATTTATTTATAAAAGCATTATAAAATGTTCGACAAAGAATGTTTTAGTATTACCCAACAAACTCATTTTCCCTCCACTGCTTCCTGCTGAATAATTCATACAGTATATTTCTAGTCACTTACTCACTTTAAAGTTCTTTTACTTGTTGGGCACGCTATTTTTTCTTTCCTTTTAAAATATATAATTATATATTAGTTTTCTTTACTTCTGATTTTCGGATGTAGGATGCAAGGAAATCTGATGCTCTGCAAGCTGCTAAGAATAAACTAGAGAAGCAAGTTGAAGAACTGACATGGAAACTGCAGCTTGAAAAGCGTATGAGGGTAAGCTTAAACAGTGACCTTTTGTGTTCTAAGTAAACTCTATGATTAATTGACCAACAACTAGGTATGCATGCAGATCTAAAAGAAGTTCAAAGTAGACACTTAGATGATAGTGAGTCATGATATATATTATGAGCTAAAGTTGGATCAAATTGAAATTCGTGAACCTTAAACACAGCACTAACTTTAGCTGGTAGTAATCTGTTAAAGTAAAATAAACATGAACACTTTAGACAAAATACTTTTGAATTAAGACAGTAGATGTAGTCTGGGGTATGGTGGGGAGTCCTTAAATCGTGGCTACGGGTATGCAAATATCAGTCCCGACTAACGAAAACCAACTGGAATATAAGTTCTATTGTTTAGTTTGATTCTAGAGGTGTTAGACATTTTGGTTTGATTCACAGCTCAAGATTTTTTTAAAAACATGTTCAGAGCCAGGGTCAAGTCATTTTTATTCCTTTAAATTTTCGAACTTGAAATGACTATTTTTCGGGCTTTTAACTTCATGTTTAAAAGCAACTACATGCTATGTATATGGTTTAGGCTGCAGTTTGTGACTGGACCAGTTAACCAGTTTAGATAGGTTTGTTTTTGGTTCACGAATTTCAATCTGATCCAACTTTAGCTCATAATATGCATCATGACTCGCTATCATCTAAGTGTCTACTTTGAACTTCTTTTAGATCTGCATCCAAAGGACCCTTTTTAAATCAAAGCTGACCATTTTTTTAGTTTTCTGTTTTAGTTTGTTTCCAGTTGTGATGTAGTGATTGTCTAATGTGGCCATATAGGCCTGTAACCGTTACACTTTAGCTATATAATGTGAAAGTTCATGTTTCTAATAGTCGACTAGGAGAAATTACTGCCTCTGAATGGTGCCTCAAAAGGGTCCTTTGGATGCATTTCCCTTATGGTGTCATCTCCTTCACCGAATGTACAATGACACTATTATTTTGCAGGCTACCGTGGAAGAAGCCAAAACACAAGAAAATGCAAAACTACAATCTGCTTTGCAGGATATGCAAGTTCAATTCAAAGAAGCTAAAGTGATGCTCATGAAGGAACGTGAAATTGCCAAAAAGGCAATCGAGACCATCCCAGTCATCCAGGAGGTCCCGGTTGTTGACCATGAGTTTACAGATAGGCTTGCTTCTGAAAATGAGAAACTCAAGGTAAGTTGGCTCAGTTTTACCAGTTAATTAGCTGGGATTTATGTAGTGGTAACAATTTTGATTCATTTACTTATAAACTGGTTGATTTAAGTTGTATTTTGTCTAAAATAAGTTAAATACAAAAATATAGCTAGAAGGGAAAGGATCAAATGGACCAAAGGGGTGAAATTTGGAAGTTTTTTAAAGAGTGTTTTTATTCAAACTCCCATATCGTTATATTTAAAGTTATAAATTATTCTTATTAGAGTACTGTTTTTCTTAATCATATTTATTCTCAGAAATTATAATTTGACTGTATGGACAGAAACTGTTTGTGGGTCAATCTGTCTTGTTTTGATTGTTATCCAATCTGTTCGTCAAGTTACTTCTGGTTTTATGTGCTGTGTCGATGTTTTCTTTGTTTCCTGTACTTGAAGTAATAATTTCTTTGATGAACATTTTCAGGCTTTAGTTAGTTCTCTGGAGAAGAAAATAGACGATACTGAGAAAAAATATGAAGAAACAAATAAACTCAGTGAGGATAGGTTGAAACAAGCTCTGGATGCCGAGACAAAAATTGTTCAGTTAAAAACTGCTATGCAGAGGTTTGTGCTAATAATTTTAAGTTTGTATTCTTATTCTAAGTAAATACTTTTGATGCTAGTGTAATGCAATGGCTAACTGTAATTTTGAGGACTCACTGTGTCCCATTATCCAGTCTACAAGAAAAGGTTTCTGATATGGCATCTGAGAACCAAATCCTTCGAGAGAAAGCACTTTCTATACCTGCTGCACATGTGACACACTATCCACAGACTCCTCAAACTAAGGTGTGCTTTTGTTGTATAAAACAATGGCATTAAAGGTGGCAAAATGAGTAGTCAGAGAATTTGGGTAACGGAACCATTTTTGTCCAAATTTTTTGAAGCAATTACCTCGCCAAATATGATTACAAAAATATTAGAATATTGCAGTTATTAATTTTTTTAATAGAAGAGATATATTTTTCTTATGCATATGAAGTTCACTTTGGACGACTTTTGACCCTTTTCATTTTAAACTGAAATTTTCAATTTTGCTTGTTTGACCCAGTGGCTAAAGCTGTCACCTCTAAGCGCTGTAGATCCGTATTATATTCTTATATCTGGCCATAAATCATAATTGATTTACTTAGTCATGTTAATACTTATGGCAGAGCATGACAAATGGTCACGTTGGAAATGAGGTACATAAAGCATTGTCATACTGGATGTAGTACATTATTTTCATATTAATATATCTACAGCTTCGAAATTTACTTATCATGTATGTTGGAGGACCTTTTTGCAGGAGCTGCAAACACCTGCTAGAAATTTGACTACTGAATTTGACAGCGCCGCTAGGAGACCACCAATTGATCGTCAGCATGTATGAACTACATTAAGATGATATCATCCATCCTTTGTTCTTTTTTTTATACTTACTTTGATCATATTTTCCTTTTTTAAATCTACATGTTGCTGCAGGAGAATGTTGATGCTCTTATGGAATGTGTTATAAAAGACATTGGATTTAGTCAAGGCAAACCCGTTGCAGCTTTTACTATATACAAATGCCTTCTTCAATGGAAATCTTTAGAAGCTGAAAAGACTAGTGTTTTTGATCGTCTTATCCAGATGATTGGTGCGGCAATTGAGGTATTTTTCTAAACGACGAATTTGTGAGTGAGTACAACCCGAAGCACAACACTGCAAATTGGTATTTTTCCATGTATAGTAATTTAAAAGTATAATGAAGGGTCTTCCTGTTTCAGGATCAAGATAATAATGCACACATGGCGTATTGGTTATCAAACGCATCCACTTTGTTGTTCTTACTCCAAAGGAGTATCAAATCTTATGGGGCAAGTTCAGTTCGTAAACCTCCACCTCCAACTTCGATATTTGAAAGAATGACAATGGTATTGACACATGATCTTATCACTGATCTTATGTAGATGTCACAGAATGGGCAGGCTGGGTTGGAGGTTTTATCCTTTAAAAATACGTTTTTTGCACACCTTTTGTGTTATGCTTCTCAATGTTTATCATCTCAGTTTATGATTTGCAACTGTGCACAGGGATTTCGTTCATCCCCGTCTTATGTGAACATTGCTCCAGCTGCTGCTGTGCTTGAGGGAGTACGTGAAGTCGAAGCCAAATACCCTGCCTTGCTTTTCAAGCAACAATTAACAGCATACGTGGAGACAATGTATGGTATTATCCGTGACAACTTGAAAAAAGAGCTGGGTTTATTTCTCACTTTATGTATTCAGGTAGTTGAACTTAATTTCATCCTCCTATTTGGTTCTTTTTATAACCAAACGTAGTAAAAGGGGTTGACTAACGGGTGGGTCAAACCATGCTGTGTTTTGAGAATAACTTCATTTCTTTCACAGAAATGATTGTGATCTGCACTGAAAATACACCATGGGTGTTTTTTGACCTGTCCAATTCATTTGACCTGCTCACTAGTAAATTAATTGAAATCAAGTGTCAGCATGAATTCATTTTTCAATTGTAAATATTTTAGGCACCACGAGCATCAAAGGGAGTGCTACGGTCTGGGCGGTCATTCAGCAAAGATTCACAATCAAATCACTGGCAAGGCATTATTGACTGCCTAAACACTCTCCTTATGACATTGAAAGAGAATTTTGTATGTATCCTACTCATTGCTTCTTAATTGCTCTACATATAGATAGTAGAACCCTTATGACAGTTGCATTTCAGGTTCCTCCCATAATTGTTCAGAAGATATTTACTCAAATTTTCTCGTATGTTAATGTACAACTATTTAACAGGCAAGCTTAATCCACTTTGGTTTGTTTTCCTCCATCATATTTCTTGATTTTTAACCGCTAAACCTTTATTCTGCATTTCATCATTTTTCAGTCTTCTTTTGCGCCGTGAGTGTTGTACCTTCAGCAATGGAGATTATGTCAAAGCCGGGTTAGCAGAGTTGGAGCTGTGGTGTTGTCAGGCAAAAGAAGAGGTACTAAACACAAACACACACACATACATACTTATTTTATATGTATATAATCAACTGAAGAGTTTTGTTATATTGCAGTATGCGGGCTCAGCTTGGGACGAACTTAAGCATATTAGACAGGCTGTTGGGTTCTTGGTAACGTACCATCTTCTGCCTTCCATTAATGAAGAGAACCTTTCACGATGCCTAGTTTTTTTTAATATTATTTTAGTTTATCTTTCTTTATTCCAACTTATGACTGTTTTATGTGCTTGATGCCCTCAGGTTATACACCAAAAGTACAGAATATCATATGATGAGATCATCAATGATCTATGCCCTGTAAGTCTCTCTCTTACACACTTGCACACAAGGCATGCCGTATGTATTGTGTTTTCTTTCTGAGATTGACACTATGCCGCTTTATTCTTAGATTCTAAGCGTCCAGCAACTGTATAGGATATGCACACTTTACTGGGATGACAATTACAACACCCGAAGTGTATCTCCAGATGTAAGTTTCAAAATTTTAAAGTTTCTCTTCATAAGAATTATGATGAATGCAAATCTTGTACCCATTTTCTTCTAATCAGGTCATTTCAAGCATGAGGATATTAATGACAGAGGACTCAAACAATGCCGCCAGCAATTCATTTTTATTGGATGACAATTCCAGGTAATACAGGATCTAATTTGTAATTAACAACTCGTGTCATACAATCACTTGATATCACAAAAAAATATATATAGTAAGTATGATAATAATCTAATATATTGAATAAAACTATTTACTATTCAGTAGTTTTTATTAAAATTAAATTTTATTTGTTTTGACCAATTAGAGATGAAAGTATGAAACATAACCGAAGCCAAACCATTCATATGTGAACGGGTTGAAATTTTGACCTATAAATTTCTAATTCAGTTACTTTTTTTAAAATGAGTTAACCACTTGATTTATGTTTGCAGCATTCCTTTCTCTGTTGATGATCTCTCTAGTTCTCTGCAAGTAAAAGATTTTACAGACGTGAAACCGGCAGTAGAACTTGCCGAGAATCCAGCCTTCCAATTTTTACGCGAGTAAAGGCCATGGAACTCGATATAGCATACGGTTTGATTATTGTAAAAAGGTCCATTTTTTATTTATATTTTGTTTATTAATCCCTTTTTTGAAGTGTAAAATGTATCTTGTTTACATGGTTGGTAGAAGTCTTGAATGTGCAGCACTTGGTGCAAATTTTGGGGTCTATTTTTTTGAATTTTTCTGCTACGGTAGATAAACTTTCTGCTACCGTAGATACTTTTAGGGTTTAGGATTTTGGGTTTTCACATTTCGGGCAAATGCTGCCGGGTTGTATATTTCACCCATTTTGACCCGTGAGTTAACCGTTGTACATATAAAGAAGTAGAAAATATTGCATGCATATTTAATACTGTAGTTCATATGGTAAGTACAAACGCATCGATTTACTTTTGGTAACTACATATTTTAAGGAAATTAGTGATTTTCATTTGCATAAGAACATTAAACAAAATAAAAAATTCTAGAAAGTAACACTTATATTATAGCAGACATAAACTTTGATGATAATTTATTTTTAGGGCAATTGCATATTTTCTTCTAAACTTGTAAAATTGCATATTTCCCGGTTCATATTGTGCATTAAAAATTTGCATGTTTGGAACATATGCAATTTATCAAGTTTACATGTTTGGAACATATGCAATTTATCAAGTTTAGAAGAAAATATATGCTATTGATCCTTCTCGATGAGTATGAGGATGTGCTGTCATTTGAAGATAAGTGCATGAGTGACTTCCATACATGTTTTGGTGTGGTTGAGATAATTGGTTTGTATGTGAAATTAAAAATAAATATAGAATAACAAAACAGAAGAATGTTTGAACTAAATTTCATGTGAAAAAAAAAAGTCTAATGATTCCAGCCTAGCTGGTTGAGGACACCCGGTTTTACAGTGGTGGTCCAGGGTTCTAACCTCCCTGCCTATGAGATTTTCCAGGAAAAACCCCATTGGTTTTCCCGGTTGAACGCCTAGCCAAATTCCGATGTCAAGCGGGCCCGGTTAAGACAACATATTGACCGGAGTGGGGTGGTGGGTTCCTCATTGCGGGGGATGCGACCAAATGGTTGCAAAAATTGAAAGTCGCCGTTCAAAAAAAAAAATTTCATGTGAAAAATAGTTTTAAACCACCCATTTTGTAAACTTTTACCCAAACAACTTTCACAATTTATGCGTAACAATCTTTAATTAATATTTTATTTAGATCAAACGAAAATTTACAGCTATATGATATAGTGTTAATACATAATTTAATTAATGAATATAAAAGCAAATTTAACCAACTAAAATGGTTAACAAAATTGAAACAAGTTTCATAAACATTCTAAAACGAAAGACAAGCTATTGGGCCTAGATTTGCTATTAACTGAGTTTGGTTTTGAATGATCAGTCAGGCTCAATCGGGCTTAGACCTGGGCCCAATTTGACCAGGTTTAACATTTATATGCGAATATGTGATGCACTTTCGTGAAGAACTTTTTTTTTCCTCTATGAAGAAGGATGAAGATCAATTTGACATGGCTTCTAATGTCTATTTAAACTTTCCTAGCACGGCGACTTGAAAAAGTACAGTATAAACGATCGCATAGAACCGCCATCTGTCTTGCTTTGACGTGGGTCTTCACCGTACTCTAGATGTAAAGAAAGTGTTGTTTGGATACTTATCATAACTTTCAAAATAATAACGAACTAATTTGTATGCGTGTTTAACCTTTTTGTAGTTAACACGACGACAATATCTATAGACTATAGTGATGGGAAATATGTCCTTGACTGAAAATCAAGTTGTCTTTAATGTGTCTTACAAGTTGTGTTAAAAAATGGCCGTTGACACATCACTTAAATGATTACGACCAAAACACTTGACCCCCTTATCATGTTCATACCAACTTAATTCAACCTCATCAATGAAATTATGATTAAATTCAAGAAAATATATAGACCATATTATTAGCTTTAATATAGTATTGGCCAATATCACATTTGATTTGTTTGTTAAATAGTAATCATTCAATCAAAGAAGACATACATGCATGATACATATACATACACATATATGTATATATATTACTAAATATATTGGGTCAAATCAAAATATGGTTAAAAAAACAAAAAAAACTAACTTGGTTGGGATTAATAATTAATGTGATGATATATAGTAAGTAAACATCATTAAGAAATAAGAATAGTTTAAGTATTTAACTATGATAATAATGAAGATGCACATGATTTTAGTTTGTTGATGTAGGGGTAGAAGGTAGTATACTTGGATCAACGTTTGGAGCATTAAAGGTCCAAATGATTTGAATATTAAGTCAAATGTGTCCATCCCCAGTGTCCACAAGGCATTGATCAGTGATCATCTTTGTATTTTTGTAATCAAAAGATCTATTTGAAAATTTTCGCTACTTGCCTTGTGACTAATCAAATCAACGTATGAGTCATTGTCCCATGTGATCATCTCTACTCCTACATCAGAAAGAAACTCATCTTAGGTGAAAAAATTCTCTGGCTCAATCTGAAAACCATATTTTTTATGTCTCAGTTGATACTTGAACTTAAAACCTTCTAATTTTACGAGGATCATACATATATATAAAACACAAATCTACACATATTTTAAAAACCTTCTAATAACCCCTTCATCTTTTGGCAAGCTACGTTTATAAAAATAATACCATGGGAGGTTTGGTTTAGCATAGTTTTGTTTACATGAAGTAAAAAAATATCCGGACAACAATTCTTAGGTATTCTAGGATAAAATTCACCACATCTGCCTATCATAGGATTTGAATTCATAATCTATTGTTTCAAACATAAGAGTGTTATTAATGAGAAATCAAACCCATTGACAACAGATATTAGATTTGAAAAAAATTGTATTTGAAATAATGCTTATTAAATTTAAAGGATTTAGAAGCCATTGAAAGAATTAAGACTTCTAATACATTTTCTTGACAAAACCATACTTTTGGTTGTACTTTTGTCAAGAAATAGCGGTAGCGTGGTGGTGTTGCCGACGATGGGGGTTGCGATGGTAACATTCATAGTGGCAAGGACATGACGATGGAGGTTGTAGTCGTAGACTTGTAATATCGTTAAATTTTTTCAATGTTTGTGAGCGCATTAGTTGGTTAAACGACAAATTGTTGATACTATATATCCCACCACATGATAATATTTGTATTATTGTTAGGAAATATATATGTTATAACTAATCATGAATTTACCTAACAACATTCAATTTTAAAAGAGTATGAATCATCTTTAAAATCTGATTGAAGATCGACTAGCTAGCTCTATCATTATCACCAACTTTTCATGTGGTCTCATGCGTTTCTTCTCTCTTAATTGTGGTCAAACGTTGTTTACATGACATGATATATCATAAACTTAAAAGAATCTCAACTATGCCATGTTCTTAATATTCTTGATCTCTCTCTACATATGTATTTTCATATATTAAATATTAAATTAGCACCATCATCATTTTGACCGTTAATACGGTTGATTAGGTAGACGTGAAATACCCTAAATACCCACAATTTTTATTGTTAAAAAACTTTGTATCATCATTAATATAAAGTATAGTGTAATAAAACTGGATTTTTAACAAAAGAAAGTTCAAACAAACCATAAGAAAATATAAAAATATATCTCATTGTTGACATAAGAAATTACTCATTTACCCATTCTTTTACACAAACCATAAGAAAATATAAAAATATATTTATGAAGATCATTAAGGGTAAAATAGTAAATCAAAAGGCTATTTTAATGAAATTGGGTAAATATGTAATATATGTGGTTTAGGAAGGGGAAATATGTAATTGAATTTAACGATTGGGTAAATACATAATAAATGATCATATGAAGGGGATATATGTAAATGCATGTTCAATATAAGTTCCTGCTAATGTAATCTTGTGCTCGTGCTAGCCAGGCTAGTACGATGCTTTCTTTCTAGTGATATAGCTTGTTGTTGCTAATAAAAAAAATTAATGTTCTTAGTAAATTAATATCCGTATTACCGTATATAATGTACGTATATATCTATAGGCCATCTTTTAGCTTTACAACATCATAATATAGTGTTCCTCTTAAGTGGCCGACGGTTATGCTATCATGTTAGACATTTGTGTACATTTTACAGTAAGTTTAGAGAGCGTCAATTAACTTTTTTTAAACAACGTCAATTAAAGGGTTCATTTAGAGTTTTATAAGTAGTTGCATAAAAAATGATGCATATGTCTTGTTATGCAATTACTTATAAAACTCTAAATGAACCCTTTAATATTTTAGTTTAAAACGGACACTCAATTCAACACTAATTTTTAAAGTTCTAAACTGAACCAATTTCTAATTTACCCCATATATGCTAAATTTAACTCTTCATATGCTGTAAAATGTCTTTTTGACTGTTACCGGTAGGCTACCAACGCAAGTGACAAATTATATGGTATATGTTTAAAGAAAGAGAGTCAAGAGTGATTACATAATAATATGAAAATGGTTTGACTTTCATGGTCAACCTGTAATTAAGACACCCACTTACAATATACACAAAAATAAGGGTTGACTTTATATTAAATTAAACCGCTAAAAATGTAGTGCTATTGATAGAAGTTACCTTAAAAAGAAAGCTTATTAGTTTAACAGCAATTCAAGTTTGACATTCTACTTATGGAAACATATATAATATATATGAGTCACCTTAATAGCTACATAATATCAAATATTGTGGGGTTGTAATTGAAATAAGAAAAAAACATTAACCCATTTTATAGTATACTTAGTTTTTAACCAGCCACTAATTGCTTCTCATGTGCCTTTTAGACGATTATCAATTCAATATACATAAAAAAATAAATAAAATACTTTTGTAGATAACAAGGATTTATTAATTAATCGACAAGTGTTTATTCATTAATTTTTATTTTACCTCCTATTGACGTAAAAAAAGAAAAACCACTTTAAATTGTATATATTGTAACTTTGTAAGAGATATGTTAACTATTTCTTAAATGATTGAGGGTTCAACTTAATCATGTACGTTATCGATCATCAGACAATTCAGTTGTCTGTTGCAATCGACACCGACATTACCATGAGTACGTACTGGCCACCTCCATAAACAACAAGACGTACAATGTTTTAGATACGTGTATGTATCCACCATCGGCTTCACTTTCAACGAGTCGTGTGATCACAAATCGTGGAGGCTATAATCGTCAAATTAATCTTTGAGTGCTCAACAAAAGGTCATAATGCATGTTCATCTTGTTTCCATCAACTTTAGTTGTATTTAGCGAGTTCTTTTAGAAGTTACAAGCATTATTTCAATAGCTATATGGTAAAAGGTCAACAATAATACCCGGCCAACTATTGTATTTGTATTTGTATGTACTAGGAAATCAAAAGGTCGGTGGATTATTTATTTATTTTTAAATGTTTAGACTTTTTTTGTTTAAGCATCTGAAGATACTTTTACGACTTAACGTTGAAACATGCGAGACACAATATTACATTTTAAAATGCGCGTGAGACATAATACTATTTTTGTAACAAAGTTACAAACTCGTCATGTCGCATCGTGCGAGCATTACATGTTAATGTAATCAACATAACGTGGAACACCACACGTTATGTGATTATCGTAGCACGGAGCAAAACACTTTAATGTTACCATTATAACACGCGTAACGAAGTCACAAACATGACGTCGCCGCTGCAACACACGACACATGTTGAAGTAAAAAAACGTTAACTAAGACCCAATCATCACATTGCACGACCATGGTACATCGGTACACGAAATTACTCTATTTTTGTTATTTTGTTTTTATTAGTTTTTATAAAGGGTTATTGGATTTTAATAATCCGAACTTTTGTATATTGGCCGATATTAATCCCAACTTAAAAAATTCCCTGTGCCAATCCCAACTTGTAACTTATTTTCTTACAATAATCCTCCGTTAAAATTAACTTAACGCCGTTAACTTTTTTACGAATTTTTGACCGATGTTTTAGGGCTTTTGATCGGGAGGACGATACGAATCTATTGACGTAAAATTTATCGTGAGCCGATATGAATCTTACTAACTAAGATTTGGCCGCCGCATCACGCAACCCGAATCACCAAGCTAGTTAATAACAATTTTGGAATACATACATTATCTTAAGTAAAACTTATATAAAGTAGATTATTTTTTTATTTGTTTTAGTTTTCGTTTAGTGGTGTCATAAATTATAACAAATTTGATGACGACTCTTTATAATTTACCACGTACTAGTTCTAAGAAACTTATACAAACTAATTAGAGCATGTCCGATCGATATCACTGGATGCCTAGTCGCTCTTTCTATGCTTTTCTCTCTCCTTTTTTAGAGACGTCCTCTCTATATCTCTCATCTCTATGTGTTGGCGTGATCCTTAATTTTATTAATTTGTTGTAAATATTTATGGTACGTGTTGAATTGTATTAAGTTTAACACGCTTTAACATAACATATGGCTTAAACAAACTGAAGTTTCTTCATTTTGTGAATTCAGTGAAAATGTTAGATTATCAAATCCAATAACCTTTTAAATAATAACTAGGTATTTTCAGTCTCTCATATATTGTTACGAAAGCTTATTCAACTTTTAAAGAACTTGTGCCTAATTGTTAAAAGTCACAAAATAGTGAAAATTAGAGGGTTCATAATTCTTTTTTAGTAAACTGCAGTTTTGATCCATGTGTTTTGATATCATTAACATGTTCAGTCTCATATTAACAATTTAAGTCATTGTGATTTATATTTTTAACAGAAATAATCTCGATTCCCGAACACTAACTCTATCCAATTTTTTCTCCCACTCTTTTTGACATGAGAGTGAATAAAAATGTTAACCTACATAAAAAAGTGGGAGAAATGACATTTTTATCTCCTCACGTGTGGGGCACATGGGGACAATTAACGAAAATTTGAATGAAGTTAGTTTTCAGCAATGTTTTTAAAACCGGACCGGACAGCGAACCGGACGTCTCAATGGTTCACTGGTCGGACCGGTCGGACCGGATTTACTAAACCGGAGAACTTTATAAATAGTTTATATCATTGACGACATACAACAAATTTTTATGGACAAATTGTGGCATAATGAAACACTAGGGGGACTAAATGTGTAAATTGGTTAAAGGATACATACAAGCAGATAAGATTGAAAAATGAAAAAAATTAAACTAAATAATCACTTATCCTCAATCTCCTCATACCAACACCATCATCGCAGACACTTCACCATTAACATCGTCATCTTCACAATCTTCAACTACAATTTACAAGCTAGAACACCATGACACCATCCATCCAAGCTCCACCACCACCATTATTGTCATCTTACCCGTTTTCTCTTTAACCACCATTGTCATCTTCATCTACACCATCGTATCCAAGCTCCGCCACCACCTCCGGTTGAGATCTAACCACTTAAGTTCACCTTCTTTTCTTCTTAATGTTCTCTGGTTATGTACGATTCTGGTCGGATCGCCGGCCCGGTTCATCGGTTCAACCGGAAAACGTCACAGACCGCCCGGTTTTTTTAAGGCCCGTTTAAGGGATGTGACCGGACCGCCGCAGTTACCGATTCCCGGTCCGACCGGCCGGTCCGGTCCGGTTTCAAAACATTGGTTTTCAGGACCATTTCTGTTATGAATAAAAATTACATGGACTTAAACTGTTAAGTTGAAACTCAACTTGTTAAAGATATTAATATACATGGACCAAAACTGAAATATACATGGACCAAAACAAGTAACTCTTGTTCTTTTTACAAAACTGTTGCAAAATCCAAAGCATATTAAAAAAATTCAAAACCACAACTAAAATGCGTTCAATAAACCAATAAATCAAACCACTTAAACTGATCACCAGTTTATAAACAATGATAAAAAACACTGGGGATAAAAGAATGAGGCACGGTTTCATAAACAACCAAACAAAGAGGATAAATTTGTCATGACCGCATACCATCACGATTTCCCGCAAAGGTACAGATAATCTCAACTTTGTTTGATTTCACTCAGACACATAGAAATTCATCGTTACCGCCTCTTAAAACTAACCAAATCTTCGTCTTTAAAAGACAAAAAGTTAAAAGTCCATAGACAAAGAATGACAACAACCTTTAAAATAACCATTTAGTTTAATCTCCTTGGAGGAAATAGCTTCATTTCATACCATTTACACCCATCATTTTCAAATACCTGACTTTAAACACCCTATTAAAAAGACATTAGCTTATATTTTGCATCAAAACCATCCAAGATGAACCAAAATTCATCATCATCGAGACATTGACCAAGGGAACATTAGCACCAACCCAAATAGAATTAGATTCAAACTCATAACATCTACAAATTATGTCTCAAGATCCATTCATTGAATAACAATTTATCTAAAAGGCGAGCACAAAACGACATCAACGAGCCCGAAAAAAAAATTCACCATCGCATTGCCGGAAGGACGGTGAAAAAGGCATCTCTTAAGTTTTGTCTATTACCTAACATAGTATAAATATTTATGTTTGTACAAAGCTACCCCGTATTCTATAATGAATAAACCATATATATTTTTATATCAACAAATCGTATTTTAAAATCTTTTAACTAGCTATTTCTAACCAGATTTTACATCTAAAAGATTTTTTTTAAATCGTATCAAAATAATTATTTTGTTCTCTCAAGAGAGAATTTCACTTGGCCTAATTATGCATTAAAGATCATTTTACGTAATATATATTAACAAGTATGTTGGATTTAATATGTCCGGACCCGATAAATTAACGTGGCTAACTGAGTTATGACCCGTAAGAGTTACACCAAGGGCAACGAACATAAAATCCACTTAACTCGTTTAATTGGTAATCACGAACGAAAGACGCGGTTATAATTTATACTATTTATAAATTATATTTATTCGTTTAACTTAATTAAATGAATAACGGATTTATAATTGTGTTGGGCTCAAACTAATTTAACCGGGCTTAGGGCTCGCTTAGTAAAATTCTTTTCAAATAAATAGGGATCATTAGGGATTTAATCCCTTCACCCCTTTTTGATTAGTGCCGTCGCACAAATAACAAAAGAAAAAAAAAGGTTGTGATAACTTTTCTTTTTCTTGATCAGCCGCACAACACATCACAAAAGAAATATATATTTGTTCTTTTGTGGACTTGGTTTGGAACATAGGATCTTCCATCCATTGGCGTTTCATTCCGGCGTAATCTTGTTCGTGTTCGGTTTCTAGCAATCGTTCGTTGAACCCTCGGTGTCTCAAACGGTTATTTATTAACCAAAGGTATAATTCATCTCATCGGTAGATTAATTATTATAGACCGTATTTGCATGTCTGTAACCGGATCCTGTCGATTTCACTTTTGGTATAGGTTTTAATGTTAACTTTCCGCTGCGTTAATAATTACCGGTTTAATTATTACTATTGTCAAACCCGTTTTGATATAATTAAAATCTAAAGATACCACTGAAACCCAACAAAGTATTCTATTATTATTTTTAGTTTTTAATAAACACTTTTATATATAATCTATACCTTCTAATAAAAAAAGCTTTTTGATGCCACATGACATGCAATCAAGCTATTGTTGACATTATTTTCCCGCTCATTAATATTACATATTTAATCCTCCTACTATCACAACATACAATCATCAAACTAATATATTTCTCTATCAATTACAAAAATAATCACCATATTTTTAGTAACTAAAATATATATCCTAAAAATAATTATAATATTCTTAGTAAACGTATCATTTAATAAAATATATATCGATATATTTCAGTCAAAAAATATGTCAATTAAGTGATTTAAAAGTTGATAAATTTAACTTATTTGGATCAGGTTTTTCAGCAAATTAATCGCATAAATTTATTAAAAGAATATTTATTAGCATATTTTATGCTGAGTTTTTTTTGCCATGTTTGTTGAACTTTTTCTAAGCTAACTTTTGTTGAGAAGGCAAAATAGAACACAAATCATTGTCAATAAAATAAAGGTTATAAGTAATATCTATACACATAGCATACTTTTAATTTTTCCTATGTGAGATTTCGGTCTTTGTTAGTGTTTAAATATGATAATGATTTATAGTGTAGTGCTTACTTGTCATACGATTATTTGTTAAATATGCTTGATGATTATGTTTTTAGTTACACACCCCGTGTAACACACGGGGCATAATCTAGTATACTTATTATTCATAAATTAAATTCGATCAACACTATCCACTATGGGAATCCACATTTTCCATGCATTCATTTTTTTTAAAGATACATAAATTAAAGAAACGATTTTTGGATGCAAGAATCTTTGTAAATCTAAGCTTCAAATATATTGCATATGCTAGATTCTTTTTGGAGTTTTATATATTAGTTAATTAATTAATTAACTAATTAATTAGTTAAATTTTGGGTTTCTTGAAGGACTTGGATATGCGTTTAAATTAATAAACCAAATTACTTGCATTTCGTGTTATGGTTTTATTCATTCAAAGTCCGGGAATGTTGCCATGTGATTCTAGCTACTAATCGTATGGAACTCATTTACCCTTCAATACATTTTGACTTCTAACCATTTCATTTATCGTTATACATATCGATCGTGTTTTCATTACATAGTTTAGATTGCGTTCAATTAAAGTTGAAGTCTACCTTCATTTGAGAACTCATATTTTTATAAAGAACTAAGTTAGAACAGCTTTAACTGTTATATTTTTTTATTATCTAAATTGACAAATTAAAATGCTTGTAAACTTATTAATTTTAATATTTGTTTATAAAAAATATGATTTGTAAAGTTTTTTTGTTTAAATGCATATGCATGTACACATTTAAGTTGGGACCAGATATGGTGGTGGTGGTGATCGGAGATGAAGGTGGTGGTGACCGGAGAATGTGCTGGTGGTGGTGATGGGTATATATATTTTAATCAAAACATTCATTTACCCCTTTAAGTTAACAAAATGACACTCTTGGCCCAAACACTAACGATGTTAGTGTTTTTAACGACGGGGGTGATACAACAAGTGTAGTGTTAAGTTGAGAGTGATAACAGGGAAGTTCTTAGTTGGGAGTGATATCGACCAATACCCTATAATTGGGAGTATTAAAATTCAATAACCCTAAATTTAACTAATTTAGAAAACCATATATATCTGGTGTAGAATTAACTGGGATTATTTGATACAGGAATATAAATTAATACTATTTTTAATTAAAAAATAAATACATAGGTAGTGTTTGGTATGTAGGAATGAGAGGTGGAATGGAATGAACCATTACGGATGAATGAAAAAAAGTGTGTTTGGTTTGTTAATGGAATGGAATGGACCATTACCAAGGAATGAAAAATACATCATTTTCATTCCATCCATTACCCATGTTTTTTTTTCATTCCTTTAAGGAATGGAATATTTTTGTTAAGTCATGACAAGAACCATGAACCGACTCATGCCCTAAACCTTGACCCGACCAAAGACCCCATGAACCGATCATGTCCTGACTCATGGTTCGAACCATGACCCAACCCATGAACCGACTCACGACCCGAGCCATCTACCGACTCGTGACTCGACCCATGTCGATCCATGCCCTGAACCATGACCCAAACAATGATTCGACTCATGACTTGACTCATATCTCATATCATGACCCGACCCATGTCCCGAGCAACCCATGACTCAGTTTATGAAACGACTTATGACCAAATCCGTGAACTGACTCATGACCCGACCTATAAACCGACCAATGTGCTAACCCATTCCTCGAACCATGACCCGACCCATGTGTCGATCCATGACCTGACTCATGTATTAACCCATGTATCGAACCATGAGCCGATCATGGTCCAAACCAAGACCTGACCCATAACCATGACTAGTTATTTTTGTCGATTATAAAGATTTGTATTTCTTTCATGTGTTTTTTCCAGCCTACCAAACAACAAGAAGTATTGATTCATTTTATTTCTATATGGTAACCAAACAGGAGAATGGAATGGAATGATCTATTTCATTCCTTTGTCCATTTCTTTCCTTCATTCATTCCATTCTCTCGTTCATTTCATTACCCCATACCAAACGGACCCATAGGGTTTCATCATGAAGAAATATATATGAATACATGATTAAAGTGATACTAAAAAATCTTGTGTGTAAAGCGTTAAATATATTGTATAAACCAATCAATTTTATTACAACAACGTGGGTATTATTTGGCCATTTTGTTTAAACGTCATCACTAAAAAAATGTGTATATAACGAATCAATGAGTCATCTCCATATATAAATCATTAAGATTCTTCATTAAAAATTAATTTTGTGAATAAAATTATAGAAAAAAAATCATGAAGATATAGTATTTTTCAAAGAACGTGAAATGAAATCCTACATTGCCTTCGATATGAAAGAGCTTAATCTATTCATTAAAGAGTTGTTACAAATATTTATTTATGTACGTTAATAATTGTTACATCTAATTTTAGATGGTCTTAAAATTATATGAGATTGATTTTGTCACACTCGATAACTTCTCTAGCTAGGCATTTGGTTGGTACGTGATTGTATTATGTTTTTTGTAATTGTCGCTCAAGAGACAGGAAATGCCCGATCTATTCCTCTCAACCGAGGCCATGAGTAAGGATGATCAGAGGCGCATGATCTCATAGCGTTTACGGGACCTACATTCAGTTGGCCTTGCAAGGAACTTATAGTCGCAAATGTGGTTGCAAGAATATTTTGTTAGGACAAAACAGTCACAAATATGTTTTTCTAACCACTCAAAATGGTTATTTATGCGGTAGTGTTGAGTACCACATATTCCTTCGAAAACCCGCAACCCACACGAAGGCAAGCCAACTGTGATAAAACTGGAGTGTAGCTCCTGAGATTCAAACCAGCTGCCACAAGGTCCGTTCGTCCCATTCATTGCACACGAAATGTTGTTGAGGTAAAACCCCTTTGGCACGTGATCGTATTATGTAAATCATACAGCATCAATTTTCTTAAAAAGTTAAACTCATTTAGATTCTTAAAGTGAACATATATTTCTGTTAGAAGTGTCAACTTTCACACTCAATGTGGCGTGTTTTGTATGTGTACATCCACATAAGTTAACCACATATTTACCTAGGTGTTAACATCTTTTAAAATTGCACATGGGTGCGAATTGAACATGCAGACCACACTGATTTTTGCTAGCTTTCGCTAATTCCCAACGACTCTTGCTGAATTCCTTCGAGTAACCAACTTTTCCACCGAGTGACAAGTTTTTCTGCCAATCGACTGGCTCTTTCGCTTAAAGGGTTAGGAGTCAACTTCCAAATTGGTCGAGTTTTGAAATTTCAGTCTTTTATCTATTTGTAAAAGTGTGTCCATACCCGTTTATGTACCTTCAAATACTCGTAGCCTACTAATTAACTTGCTCGTGGATACCTGATTTACCCATGGATGATCTTACATGGTTAATATTATCTATTGAAATTCATATTATCTGAGAATGATCTTAAAAATGACATGGACGGACTTGAAATATTGAATACTAGATGCACTTCTAGCATTCACGTGTTAATAATTTTAATTTTCTATCAACTTTAAATACTGTTCGTTATACTTTTTATAATAATAAAATATATTAATACATTCGGTTTTAGTTAATACAAATTGGATTTGGGTATATAGTTGTATTATCTAATTTGAATCCAAGTTTTGAAAATCCTACAACTTATTGTTTGAAACTTTATGCGAGTAGCAATAAAACATGTCTTGTGTACATTTCAATTCCTTGTCACCCTAGACACACGACCCGATCCTGCGGGTATGCTGTTTTTATTGTATCATAAGATACCATATAAGTCAATCTTTTCTTCTGTTATTTCTAATTTTTTTTAACCAAATTTAAAAACTTTATAATAATAATATGGGAACTGAATCAATATACCAAAAATTTAACCTCTTATAAAAGATTTATTTTAAATTATTAAGTTATATATATGGTGAGGTTGGGATCCTTTTAATTGAGAACTCAATTAACTTTACTTGAGTACACATTCTCAACCAATCAATTTATTTATTTATTTTTTTTATTTTTAAAAATAATGTAGTTATATAATTTTTGGGATGATAACCACCAAAAATAAAAAAAAAGTATGAAGTTATCTTTACTTTTTTTAAACTAATTATAACAACAACATATGGTAAAATTGGTATTACATTTAAAACAACGAGGATCATGTTTTCATTAATTCTTAGTTTATGAATGAAATTAAACAAGTAGATAACACATTCAATTCAAATTCATAAAGTATTCAGTCGGTTTTCAAAAAAAAATAGTTCGAAACGTGAGAAATGCATTGTGCATCTCTGCATATGTGTAAAAGGGCCTATGCACATATATGCATTATTAAAAAGTGCATATATGCATCAAAAGAGAAAAACATGTATAACCGCTCGGTAACCGTCTGTTTTATGAAAATAATAATTAATTAAAACTCTAGAAAAAATTCTATTAGTTAAAATTTGTACTTTTTGTTCTCAAGTAATATTGAGTTCTCATTAGAGAGTCCCTCCGGTGAGGTTTATCACATACTAATAAGTTTCTGCGTACACAAAAAGAAAAAAAAATTAAACCGTTAATTTCTTTCATTAATTGTGGAAATGATTTTACGTCTCGTCACCCCTTTCACTTCACATGTCCAGTTTATTTTAATCAAAAATTTAATAAATTCAACACATAAGTAAAAAAAATTTTTTGTTAAAAGTAAAAAAAAATACATAATAAAATTATAAAAAAACTAAATACATAATTAAAAAACATTTTACTAACTAAAAGTTAACATATAAAATAAAACAATAATAAAAATACATATTTAAAAAACTGAACTACTTAAAGAATTTGCAAAATCGTGTTTCTTCACGTACATCACCACACAAACTTCATCTCCTTCAAAATAAAAACCTGCAACTCACTCATCTTAAAAAAAATACATAAAATCATGTTGAAAAAACTAATCTACAGAATAACTCAACCAAAACTTAATTTCTACACAAACCTGATCTATGTTCTACAAAAATTAACCTACAACTCAATCAAATTTCCTTCTTCTTTCATGTGTGAACGAATCCACGAAGCCCTCGTTCACTCCCCTTCATGCCTCACCCGTCGTGATGTGACGGGTGTGAACGAATGATGTGGCAGGGGGCATGACCGGTCCTAAGGATTTGGGTGCCCTTTGCGAGACGAGAAAAAAGGCCCTCCGCCCCCTCAACCCGAAGCACCAGCGCAGTAAATTATAAAAACTAAATTTTTAACCAAAAAACAAACGTTTGTTAAATAAACATAAGAAAATCAAAGTATTCAAACTAGTGAATTACGTTTTTTGCAGCAGTTGGCTTCCAACCTTTATTAATTCATAATCTATTTGATTGTGTAGGCTTTTAGATGTTTTAAGTTAATTAGTTGTAGTGGGTTTTAGCCTTTAGGTGTGGACTTTAAATTTTTGCTTATTTGTTACATGATTGTTGACTAAATATGAGTTTTATAAAAAAATTATATAATCTTTTTTTTTTTAAATTGGTTCCACCGTCAAACGAGTGTCCTGTGCGATCGCACATGCTGCACACCCTCTAAGCCCCCTCTGGCAGGGTGCGTGTGAGTGTACCGGAAGGCCTAACGATAAGTTATTACGTAAAATAAAAAAAAGTTAACCATTAATTTCTTTCTTTAATGGTTTATATTTTCTAAATGTTCCGCTTCTTATATATATACTTTACATGTTAGAGGAGGGTTCATGTGAAAAAGGTTAAATATTACGAGAAAAAAGAAGTTAATAAATTCTTTATTTTTACAATAAAAAAACTTTTTAACATATAAAAATATGATATAACTGCAATATTTATTCATCAACTTTGAAATTCAAAATTTTTTTTGCTAAATATCATTTACTTGTTAAACCTACGTACACATGTTGAAGTTATATGTAGGTTATGTTACTTACACATAACCTACACATGTACGTAAACTTAAAATGCTAAAAAATACGAAAAAAAATATTTTAATCGAAAAAAATATTTTAATGATTTTTTTTAACTTTAAAAAAAATTAAACTATTACTAAGTTTTTAGTGATTTAGGTTTCTTTTTTTCTTCTTTTAATATATAAGTCTTCTCAAATGATCTTAATCTTTACATGTTATACATGCACTTTATTTTTTTGTGTCGTTAATTTATTAGTAACATTCTGTATAGTTTTCACGTATACATGTATCCTGAAAATATAAAAATTATATTTATCTTGACTACTTATCCATCTATCTTTTAAGATAGCATAAATACATAATTTATATAGTTTTTTGTCTTCACAAATTTTAATATTTTTCCATATAGATTTCTCAAATATAATGATATTGCTTGCTTGTATCATGATTTATTATGATTCCATATACAAATTGCTTGTATTATAGTTTGAGTAAACTTTTTTTTTTCAGGTTTATCTAAAATAACAGTTCGTATACAATAGTTTTAAAATTACATTTTGCCTCCCTGAGGTTTACTCAAAATAAAGGTTTGCATACAATAGTTTTAAAATTGCGTTTTGCATCCCTAAACTTATCAATTTGTTACCGTTTGCTACATTCGAAATAATTGTGTCAAAAGAAAACGTTAGTCAGTCCATGTGCCCTCACGTGATGGGCACTTTAGTCATTTTCAAGCCAAAACCCATTTAAGCAAGAGGAAAAAGAAAAAGTACGTGAGAGGCACATTGGACTGACTAATGTTTGATTTTGATGAAATTAATCCGGATGTAGCAAACAATGACAAATTGGTAAGTTTAGAGAAGCAAAAAGCAATTTTGAAACTATTGTATTCAAACCGTTATTTTAGGTAAACCTTAAGGAGATAAAACTTAATTTTAAAACTATTGTATGCAAACCATTATTATAGGTAAACTTTATGGAGGCAAAACCAAGGTTACTCTAATAATTTATTTACTATGATTCCTAATATAAATTAATTGATTGTATTATGATTTACTATGATTGATTCCAAATACAACATGGACAATGTATTTTTATCTTATTTGGACTGACCATTTATTTAAATGCATTAATTTCTAGTTTGCTACCACCACCTCACATGTCCACCCCAGCCAATTCAACCTCAACATACTATATATATATTCTCCCCGCATCCCCCATCTCATCTCATTCAAAACTCAACTCCACTTCTCACTTAAACACACACAAATCCTTCTATCAATCTCTCAAAAAAATACCTTCATATCAACCAATTTGCTCAAATTTCATTCATATTTGCAAAAATGTTTAGCTTTTCAGAGAAAAATAATTTATTTGGCCGTAGATGCGTTTGGGTCAACGGGCCAGTTATAGTAGGTGCTGGCCCGTCTGGCCTAGCAATATCAGCTTGCCTCAAGGACCAAGGGATCCCCTTTGTAGTCATTGAAAGATCTGACTGCATTGCATCTCTTTGGCAAAAACGCACCTATGATCGCCTCAAACTCCACCTCCCGAAAAAATTCTGCCAACTTCCGAAAATACCATTTCCCGAAGACTACCCCGAGTACCCGAACAAAAAACAATTCATCGCGTATCTCGAGAATTACGCTAAAAAGTTCGACATCAAACCACAATTCAATGAGCGTGTGCAGTCAGCTAAGTATGATGAAGCTTGTAAGCTCTGGCGGGTCAAAACCGTCTCGACAACCGGTTCATTCCGGTCGGAGACGGAGTATATCTGCCAGATGCTTGTGGTTGCAACTGGAGAAAACGCCGAAGGGGTAATACCAGAAATCGAAGGACTAGAAGATTTCTCCGGTGAAGTCATCCATGCAAAAGATTACAAGTCCGGCGAAAAATACAAAGGAAAGAAAGTTTTGGTCGTCGGTTGTGGCAATTCCGGTATGGAAGTCTCTCTTGATCTCTCCAACCACGATGCAAAACCCTCAATGGTGGTCAGAAGCTCTGTAAGTCAGCTTTTTAAACAGACCCTACCAATAACTTTGCTATAACAAAATCCAGATAAAAGTAATGGACTCATGACTCAATGTTTTTCATTAACAGGTTCATGTTTTACCAAGGGAGATTCTTGGGAAATCGACGTTCGATCTCGCCATGATGTTGATGAAATGGCTACCTTTATGGATTGTTGACAAAATTCTATTAATCTTTGCATGGTTGTTGATAGGAAACACCCAACATTACGGTATAAAACGACCATCTTTAGGCCCATTGACACTCAAAAACAACCATGGAAAGACACCTGTTCTTGATATCGGAACACTCGATAAAATCCGGTCCGGTGACATCACTGTCGTCCCTGGAATAAAAAGATTTAACCACAACACAGTTGAACTTGTCAATGGTCAGATCCTGGACATTGATTCAGTTATTTTGGCTACTGGCTATTTCAGCAATGTGCCCATTTGGCTTCATGTAAGTATCAAAATTCAATCTTTTTTTTTATAACATTTTGCATCAAAATTTAATCTTAACTGATTATACATCAAAGTTCAATCTTTTTTTTAACTGATTCTGCATCAAATTCAATATATTTTTAAAGATTTTGCATTAAAAGTATAATCTTTTAAACTGATTTTACATCAAAGTTCAATTTTTTTAACCAAAATTAATTCTTAAGCATTAATAATATAGCCTTTTAAACTGATTTTACTTCAAAGTTCAATCTTTTTAACTGATTTTGCATCAAAACTCAATCTTTAAAACATTTTGGCAACAAAATTCAATCTAATTTTCAACTGAATTTTGCATAAAAGTTCAACCTTTTTAACTGATTTTGCATCAAAATTCAATCTTTTTTACTGATTGGATGATGAATTGGGGTAATTAATGGAGTTTGTTAAATAATGTTGAACAGGAGAGAGAATTTTTTGGTGAAAATGGGTTCCCAAAAACACCATTTCCGAACAGTTGGAAAGGGAAAGCAGGGTTATATGCATCAGGGTTTACAAGGAGAGGCTTGGCTGGTGCAACTGCTGATGCTCTCAAGATATCAAAAGATATTGGTAAACAATGGAAAAAAGAATTAAACCACAAAAAACAAAAGGTTCCAACACATAGAAGATGCATTTCCACTTTCTAAATTTATATTATATATATTATATTATTTTTTTAAATATTATACACAAGATATGTAAAATATAATAAAAATACAAATACAAAAAAACATATATATATATATATGCAGCATACAGAAGAAGCTAGACCAGCCCTCTCCAGAAAACCCTAGCAAGTTTTTGAAGAATGTTTGGGTGTTTTGCATATTAAGGATGATGAGGCTTCATATATCGATCTCTTCATTATTTTCAATTCAAGTTTTTATTTCTTATATGTTTGTGTACGTACACTTTGTTAGTGAATCAATTCAATTGATGTCAATATATTTTCTTTTTATATATTTATAAGTCTTTAATCAGCTACTAGAGTACCGGCAATACACTGATCGGTGCTCACAGATTATTAATTACCTTAGATTTTTCTAGAAAAAAATCATCATAAATTAAAAGCTCCGCTAATAGAACTTACATTTTCTCTCGATTATCTCTCCTCGATCACACTTTCTTCTACTTTTTTCATGTACGATCCGTAAATAAGGACTTCTAACTCATGAACATGTGCTCTTTTTAATTATGCACGTACCTAAGTGTCAACTAGGCGACTAACGAGTCTAGAGACCTACATTGCGGACGGGCTTAGCTAAGAGAACCAACGTATAAATTATGGATTTTAAATAAATTTTCTTATATTATATTCGTTTTAAGTACTTTATACTTATCGAACGATCATCAAATTAAAGAACATTACGACATCGGATATTATTTCATATAAGATTTAGTCTTGGCCGGAGTTGGGAGTATTATGTTAGTCTAAAGTAATAAGTTGGGGTATTATGTTAATAATCTAAATAGCTAAACTCAAACTCGTTACAAATTGAAAACAAATTAAAAATCCCATTAATTTTTTTCTCAATATCCAACCATGTTACTTTGACAACACCGACGACATCATTTGTGTAATTAACCCTTAATATACAAATTTCAATATCCAAAGATATTAAATTTAGGAGCTTTTGGTTTGAATCTCATTTAATGAATTACAAAGATTTTGTTGGAACAATATATGTTTTTATTGTTTACACTTCTCCCACCTTCACATTGTGGTGCTATTGCAATATGATGACCCCGTCATTACCAGGCGCCTCCTCCGATGTCTGGTTCCATCTGTCACTGTGACAAGTCGAATCGATTATGGGTGAATATCATGGTTTGTGGTATTGGTAGTATTAGTCACAGTGCCAGCACACGCTTTTATGGTTTCCGATAAGGCGAGCCGATAACGACTAAAGTCATGCCGCAAAACGCCTGTAAAAGTTACAAATATTACCCCGCATAGCCAGTTTGAATTTTGCCTGTTTTCATTTTTCTTTTGTTGCATTGACACGCGTGATTTTTGGTGTGTATTTTTTTACTTCTTTCATCATTACCTATATACATGAATTAAATCAACACTCAAATGCCTCGTGTAACACATGAGCCTGAAATTGATCACCTAGTTCTTATAAGAACTTTTTTTAGTAGTTAATATCTGTCATTTAAAAAATCCATTGGAATTTACAATAGGGTGTCAAGTAAACGAGCAACAAGTTGCGCCGCAACCCCCTTTTGAATAGCAAACCCTAGCCTACTGAAAACAAAACCTTGGCCTTTAGGGATCGACACATTGCTATGAATGACCAGTTAAACCTTGGTTAAGAAGTTCACCGCCCCCGTTGCTAAAGGGACAATAACCGATAATACTAAATAAATACTCCGTATCTAATTGTTTACATACTATTTAGGATAATTAAGTATAAAGTAACAAATTAGATTTTGGTAAAAATTACTTTTTATATTTTTGTTCTCGTTCCCCTTTATATTATTTTTCTTCTTATTCTTTCTTCATTATATATTCACCATATTAATTTTCACATGCTATTTCAAATTCACCCAAGAGGATTATTATTATATCGAATATAAGCCATATAAGAAAGAGGATATATGTATCACTCTTAGAGACAATATTCTTGTATACATGTGCCCTAAAAACATTTTAAAAGCCCATTGATTGATGTCAATGGTTTTGCTTAACTTGTGGATCAGTATTTATAGTTAAATAAAAGGCTTTTGTAAATAAAAAATTAGGAATGATATGGACTACTGATTAGATGAAGTCAATGCGTGAGGGGTCACATGACAGTTAGCGAGTATAGAACGTATAACTTGTTACTAGTTTGATGTAAAACGGAGAAACACTTGTATATATGAAGACAAATAGTGCATATTTGGTCATCAAGTGTGGTTTGAGACCCCCCACTAGATGGCTTCAAATAATTTGAATAAATAAATTGTAAGTAAGATTAATTTAATTTGATTATAGTATTGTTATCTTTTTTTATAGTATATGATTGCTCATGTTTAAATGATCTAATTCACAGTGCGATAAAAGGTGTGTCCATACACGATAAAACCGTGGGTTTAATAAGATGCTGATGCGTGTCTAATGTATATCCAAGTCTACAACAAGTGCATTGGCTTAAATCTTGAACCATGCTTAAAATTGATTATATTCAAATCATTAGCACGGAAGCGAATTTAAACCAAAACATGCATTCTTTTGGTCTTGCGAATTGAAACAGCATCTCCGTTTGGTTTTTTAAACCAAACGGAGAATCCTTCTGAAGTGAACGTACGAGCAAAAGACAAAACTAGGGAGTAGAAGAAGAGTTAAATGCAATCCATTAGGTGTGATCTTGCCTTCTCTTTATTGAGCCAAATTAAATCAAGAACAAGCCACATGATCTCCCATACCTTTGACCAAACTAAATTGAAATTAGATGCACGTATTGTACAATCTCAATTCTTAACCACAACTTTCATTCTAGAACTGAATAAAGTAAAAAAGGTTGTCATTTGTGACCTTTTAGTTACATGGCTTCAAAATGCACACATAGCTTGCCTATGGTTCTCTTTTTAGTAGGGTTGGATCGAGTGTCACAAAAGCTCCCTCGTGGGAGGAACTATTTAACACTTTTTTGCATATTTGGTTTTGTCGGTATGTATGTTTGTATTCGTTCAAATGACCTATAGAAACAAAGAATGAGTTCTGTCGAGTTCGTTTGACCCGATTTTAATTGATTTGACTTAATATCAGTTCTTATACTTCTTAGACAAAATTCATTTTGTAGGGAAATATGTTGAGCTAATAATTAAATGAATCAAGTTTCTAAAACGTATATCTTGAACAAATATGAAGATATTGAAGAGATTATAGCATCAAATAACAAGTTTTTGATACATATTTCTCTTCTGTCCTTGTCAAATAAATTTCTAGTATATACATATACTTACTTATTGTATATCATATAAGGATATTATAGATTAGTGATATGTATTTTCTTAGGCTTTTAATGTGTGTTTTAATTTTTTATTACTTTATGATTTGGATATTCTTAAATTAACTATATATTTATATGATTAGCATTTTATCCATTGTTTTATTTAATTAAGAACTTGAAATCAATATAAGATTTTGGGTGGATACATGTGATCATAACAATCGTTTTATTCGGGTTAATCGGTTAGGGTTGTTCGGTTTTTTAAGTTTGAAAAGCTAACCGAAACCTGACCATATAACAATTGGTTTTATTGGTTTAATTTCGGTTTAATTGATTGTTGGTTATTCGGGCAGTGGCGGATCTAGAAAAAAATTCAGGGGTAGCGGAAAATTGAATTGTAGGACCTAAAGGTATACCAATACATAAAATGAATAGGAAAGTCGAATTTTTACACTACTTTTACACTTTGCCAGAAAAGTTAAGGGGTAGCGGACGCTACCCCTAATAGTACTCTATCTCCGCCCCTGTATCCGGGCATGATTTAATCAGTTCGGGTGTAGGTGGATCGGTTCGAGTTAATCGGGTGTGGATTATTTAGATAACCATCCGTCATGTATAACTTCAATACATACACATCATATAAATATATATAAAAATTTGAAGTTCTTTTAGACTTTTAGTAGGTCCCATTGTCCCAAGAGGCCAAGACTCCCCAAGGACTTTTAGTCAAGTTGATGTGCTAAAATGGTCTATAAAAAATTAAGAAATAAAACCTAATTTAAACACTCTAATTTAATCCTAATTACCCTAAACTAGACCACACAAGGCAAGTATACCTGACGTGAGATAGTATAGTTAATGGTAAACCAGGTATCGAACCCTAGAGACACAACTGAATAACAAAATTAACTAATTAAATAATTTGATTGAAAAGATTGGGGTTTTGTTTGTAAGAAAATAAAGTAAATGAAAATTAAATCTAAAGACTTTAATTAAAAATTAACGAATTGAAAACGCAAGTAAGACTTCATTCAGATTAGAGAAAAACGTTACCTAGGTTGTTACTAATGGTGAACGATTATTGATTAAACTTTAGACTTGGTTGTTAAAACGAAACTAGGATCATAAACTGCAACTCCACGAACTTCCTAAGGATCCTAGACCATTATCCGGGTGTGACCTTTTGGTTATCCGAAGTGTTGCTAAAGCCCACTAGTTAGTTAAATCACCTCTCGGTTCCTTTAACAGTAATTAAATACCCTATGATCGACTCCCCTCTCAGTTTCACCGATCCAATATATCCTAAGACACAAGGGGTGGTTTAATAGTTAATTCTATGACTCAAACGTACAAGTTTATTTCGTTATTAGAAAAGTTCCTCTCGTACCCTATTTCTAACGACTAGACAAACAAGACACGTTGATAAATCCTCACTTCTCGGGTATTGGACTTAGTAGGACAAATAAATTTATTGGATTATTAATTAACCTCCTATGGTTCCTACGTCTAGATAACCATTCAAAACACGAAAACAAGAGTTAACGATATTGATACGCAACCATACACAAAAGACATTTGCAAAGCTACGTAAGGCGATTTAACAAATAACACAATCCATTCATTCATTCAAAACACATCATAGAATATAAAAAAATCAAACTTTTATAAAATTACTAAATCGTTTTATCAATCAACCAAAAACCAAGTTTAATCAAATAAACATTACCAATAGCAAACAACCTAGGTAACTAATAAGTTTAGTTCATAGTTAAAGTTAAAAACACAAAACAAGTCAAGGTAAATGTATTCGTGAGTAATAACGATGAGAAATCAAGATAACGCATGTAAAACACAACTAGGTCGGATGAAAACTACCCGATCACGACCTCCAAAGCTTGATTCCGTGCTCAAAACTTCAACTTCCTTGCTCCAAAATCGTCTTTAGCAGCCTCCAAATTCGTATATCAAAAACCGTCCATCGCGTCACCTTTTAAACTCGTTCAATTAGGTTAACCAAACCCTAGCCGTAACTCGACTAGGTGGCGGTACCGCGGCGTGGAGAGCCGTAGGTGGCGGTACCGCCACCTCCCCTATTTAACAGAAACTTTTAGTTTCTTGCTCCCTTGTCGCGTCGTTTCTCCGATTTTCGATCCGTCTTTCACGTATTGGTGTTTTTACCTGAAAAACATTCAAAACTAAGTGCCAAGCCTGTTCTAAAAACATTTAAACAAAATTAAACTAAAAACGACTAAAAATAAATAAAACCGACTCAAACAAAAACAAAAACGACTTAAAACAAAGTGAAAACGAGATGTGTTTTACAACACATCACAAGTCCCAATATGACTATATGAGAATGCAAAGTTCAAACTCAATTCAGTATATGTTTAATAGTTTGGGCCTTCAACCCACTTATTATTATATATGAGATTTGGCTAAGTTCCACAAAATCAACATGGTTCCAACCTTATGACAAAAGCTTTCCCAAACAAAAGATAGAGTACTCATAAGCTTAGGTTTTGTTGGGGTCAAGTAACAATCTTTCATTTTATTTATGGATAATTCTTGTATACGTTCTTTATATGTAAATTATTTAGAGCACGGTTGAGAATTTGGCTTGACGACACCCCAGCTCCTGAGGCACATTGACGTGATGAAGGTTTTGGGTTCAGATCTTGTTTTCAGCAAAAGTCTAGAAGGCAAGTTAGTGAGTTTTATGATTTAATCGGTTTCCTCCTGCAACGGTTAGGCGCCCTTGAATATCAAACTAACAATAGACGGTGCAATTCCATTTGAGAGTTGTTACTGGGCTATGAAGAGATATGTCACTGAGTCCATTCTTAATTTCTTACCACTGTTCTAAAGAAAAATATTCAAAAGAGGCGAAGCTTTTTCATAGCTTGTTTTAGTTTGGGCCAGTAGTGATTTACTAATGGGCCCTTATGAGTTACAACTTAAAAAGACTAGAGATGATAATTTAAATGCTAGGATTGTAGGATGCGGCCTTATTTTTTTCAAAACATGTCTCTAACTATAGGCGCACATATCGGCATTTTGTCTGTAAAGAGACCAAATGATGAAAAAGGTAATAAAGTCGTTGCTAATGGCTAGAATCGAACCCAACACAAGTAAAAAAAAATGGGTGGAGCCGAGTATAAGGAACAGGTTCTTAGCGGGTCGGGTCTTGGTTGGGTAGGAACAAGGTACGTTGTTGAGATGGTGAACCTTTGGAATGGGAACCACCATGTATGGCCCTTTCCGGGTATAATCCGTCGGGTAAGCTCCGGAACTGGTTTTTTGCTCATATCTAACATCTTTTTTATATTGACTTTCTATTGTGTAAAAAATATTTGAGATGTCACACAATTATATTTAGGTATAATGGCTTCTATCGATCTCAATTATCACCTTTTGGTTTCCACCGGTCTCAACTATTGAATTTGCTGTCAATGGTCCCAACTTTCATCACTTTGGCAACCAACGGTTCGTCGTTAATTTTTTTTAACGTCGCTAAGTTTTTTTCGAATTCAAGACCGAGTTTTAAGTCTTTTGATTGGAAGGAGAATACGAGTCTATTTATGAAAAAGTTACCACGAAACGACGTTCCAAATAACGAACATCAATCGACTCGTATCTCTTTCCGATCAAAATGCTTAAAACATCGGTCTTGAATTCGAAAAAAACTTAACAGCGTTAACATAAATTTTACGACGCGTTTGTTGCCAAAATAATAAAAGTTGAGACCAATGACAGCCAATTCAATAGTTAAGACTAATTGAAATTTGAAACCAAAATATAATAGTATGGACCAATATACCTAATATTTAAAATTGGGTTAGCAAACCGGCCTAAACATTATTCGTTCATGTTTTTCTTTATCGCCACCTAATCTACTCATGTTAACTAAGGGGGTGTTTGTTTTTTTAAAAAAGGTCTTCTTGACCTCTTATGTCTGCACGGAGAAGACCACGCGCAGACGTTTATGTCTGCAGACTGTTTGTTTTTTGGAAGACATTTCATTAAAAAACGTCTTTCCGTCCTCTTTTTGGTGCAGACATAAACCTATGTCTTTTCACCTCTTCTCTTCTCTTCACTCTAAACAATTGATCCAACCTGCAACTCCACTTCTCCACATCCTGCATCCCACCAGCCACCTCCACCCTCCAGCCACCGTCGCACCACCACCTCCACCCTCCAGCCACCGTCGCACCACCACCTCCCTTTCCAGCCGCCGTCACACCCCCATCTTCCTCTCTAGCCGCCGCCACTTCCTCAATTCATCCCCGTAAAGGAGCATAAACTTCAATTGATTTGATTCCTGCTATGTTCTTGATTCCTGCTAATCGATTTGAGTGTTTTTATTCCTGCTGTTGTTCTTGTTATTGTTAATGGTTTGTATGGTGTAATGGTTTGTAAGGGATGTCTGTAAACTAGGGATGGTTTGTATGGTGCAATTTCAGTTGGTGTTTGTATCATTTGTAATGGATGAGTCGATTTGCGAAATGGTTTGTTAGTGACAATTGTAACAAAAAATACACAAAAAGGTTAGCATAAAAAGGTTAGCAAATGAATTAATTTGTTGAGTATGTTTGGTTTGTCGACGTATTATTAAGTTTAATAAAAGGTTAGCAAGTGAATTTAAATATTATTGTTATTTTATGAATATTATTTTAATATTATTGTGGTTTTATGAATATGATTTTAGTGTTATTATGGTTTTTATGAATCTTAATTAAGTTTAATAAATCGGTTTATTTAAATTTTTGTTTATTACAGTAGACTGCATAAGACAAAAAAAACAAACAGTCTTTTTCTTGCAGACTGCAGATGTTTGGTCCACCTCTTCTTCTGCAGATGTCTGCAGATGTGGTCCGCAGACTGCAGACATTTCCATGCAGAAAAAACAAACAGCACCTAAGTGACGAATATCATAAGATAATTCACAAATCGAACAAAAAAAATATATCTGAGGATAACAAATACTCGTACGGTTAGGGAGTTATTTCAGGTTGTGGTGACGAATGACTTCAAAAAATTGTAATGACGCGATAATAAATATTGATTGGGATGTGAATGATCAACTTGTCTTTGGCACGAATAGAATTGTTGCAAAGTAAAACGACAACATTAAATGAAGGGTGTCACGTCACTTGTCAAGAATCATTTTAATGCAATTTATAATTCACAAAATAAAGTGTTCAAGAGCAAAATGCAACTTAGTTTCATATTTATTGATTTTTATATCTAGGCTCAAAAGAATAGTTAAATTGAAACAAAACAAAAACAAGTTAAACACAACAAAAGTCAATCACAGTGGATTCAAAGATTAAATTCAGTTTTAGTGAACGCGTTTTGATACCATTAACAAATTCAGTTTTATTTTAACTATTAAAATTCTTGTGAATTTATTTCTAACATAAATGACTTCAAACACTAACTCAATCCATTTTTTCGTTAAATCTCCCTCATGTACGTAGTGAAAAAGTCATTTCTCCTACTCCTTTTGACATGTGACGGAATTAAAATGCTAACCTACATGTTGACCTGGATAAAAGAGTGGGAGAAATAACAATTTACCTCTCACGTGCGAGGCACGTGAAAAGATTTAACGGAAAAATGCGTGAAGTTATGTTCGGGACCATTTCTGTTAGAAATAAAAATCACATGGACTGAAGCTATTAAGATAAGACTGAATATACTCACATTTTAAAAATATTAAAACACAGATACCAAAAGTACAGTCTACTCATATTCAAATAATCCCTCTAAGTTTTCTTATTTAAAAGCATCATATTTATTCATATTGTTATAGTAAAGATGTTATTCATAGGTTCAAAGAAAGCATACGTTATGGGTTCGTGTATCGAATATGTGGTAAAAAACATCGGAAAAAAACTTAGTTAAGGAAAAATAATACAACTTATTCTCCGGTATATATTTTAGTTTGTGTAATAAGATCTTTGTAACAATTGCTTGACTTGATTTTTAATGTAGCATTCTTTGATTTGAGTGTGTTGTCTTTATACAGTGTAAATGTGTAAGATTTCTTTTGATCGCCACGTCTCCTCAAACCATAAATAAAACTTATTTGGATTGAAATCGAGCTCTATGTTAAACTGATAGGTGAACTGCATCGGCATAACCAACTAGTCGACACTTTGTATTTTTTCGTAGAATAATCTCATTGGTGGAGCTACATCATTTTAAACCTTCTTGTCTATACCTTTTCATAGATTTTTTTTAAGAAATTCACCCATAAAGTTGAACGTTTTTTTCTTTAATACGATAACATGTTGAATTTTGACGTAAAAAATATAGAACTCAATCGCTAAAGACATTTTTCCAAGTATTTAACCGGGCATTTTACATATGAGATTTATACTTTTTATACATGAATGTTAAATTTAATCTCACGTAAAGGCCCCAAATAAAAATAGTTCAATTTAAATCTTTATACCATTACATTGGCATATACCCGACCCGATAACAAAATTGCTATCACTATTATATCAACTTAACACCATATATTAATTATGGATAGCCTACTACAACTTACGGTTTATAGATGAAGGTCACGTCATAATTTTTTATTCATATCCTTTTGTTAGAGGACTGATCTACACTTTATGAATACTTTAAATCCACATGTTTAATTTATTAGCTTCCATCGTTTAAGAACAAACATCTTTAATATGTGCATAATCTAGTGGAGATCAATGGTTCATGCATACTAATTTCATTATCCTAAAATCTATGAATGGACTTAAAAAACGGTTTTACTATATAAAAAAACTAGCGACGTAGTTTGTTGTTCGTTTACTTTTGTTTTGTCATATGAAACTTGATCTTACTAAATTACTATCGACTATTACTGCTTCATATCTATGTGAGATGGTTAAGTATTAAAATCCTCTAAATAGTAAGGAAGAATAGTCGTAAGGTACATATATATATATATAGAGGTATTAAATAAGTAAAAACCACATCAGGGTTTGAGTGTTATGTGAAGGAAGGGTTAATTTTTGCTCTTTTGGTTGTGGGTAACCTATGAGTTAATTGCTTCCTATATCTTACTCTTGTAACATGAGTGTTATAGGGCGGTTAACGAGTCTGGTATACTCTTTTATTATATAAGTAAAAATGATAAAATCAATGATTGGTGATAATATTATATTAATAATAATATAAAAGATGACACCATTCATATGTAATGACAATGTTTCTAGCTAGCTACCAATCGCTCTAAATTTGGTTGGGACCCATGAAGAAAAACCTACCCATAAATACTATGGTCCTCATTTGGTAAAGTTTTATGCTCATTCCCTTAAATTTGATTTTAATTTTCATTTATTTTTTACATAATAGAATATGTGAAGCTTTCTAGACATACATGAATATGATTTCGAAACAAGGCAAGTAAAATACTTTCTAAGAAGATTGCAAAACAAATTAACTTTCATCATCACAAAGCAAGCTTTCATCAACACGAAAATCTTGTTATTTTAAATTCGCATACACACATGTATGCAATATCAACGTATTTGAACGTATAGAAGATTATGAACCAAACCAACTTTTTTTAGGCTTTTGAATAGTATCTCAATGTAAGATTGAGATCGAGCATCAGTTCTTTCTTCTCTGTTCTGTGTTTAAAGACGAAAAAATAGTTCATTTATTCAGGATTATTGATTATTATCTGATATTTAAATAAATACGCATCCACTATTCCACTCAGACATATATATTTGAGTACTTGCATACACGTACATAAGAACATCACTTCATATCTAGTGTACGTCTTGATTCCATTTAGTTTTGATCGTTCAGTCCTATACCATTACCTCATGAAAATCAAAGTTGACCTAAGGCAACAACGACTATGATTCATTGCTACCTTATTATGTTTTTTTATTGAATGCGAAGTACTAAATTTATCTAATATAATAATATAAAGAGGTAACTTTATACAAATATAACTAAGTTTTAATTTTGTTTTAATTAAGTAACTTAAACTTTATTTTGTTTCATCTCGGTAACTAATCATTAAGTTTGTTCCAATTAAGTCCTTTAAACTTTATTTTGTTTCAATTAGATAAATCATCTTAAATTTTTGTTCCAATTAAATCACTCAAACTTTGTTTTGTTTCGTTTATACAACTTAAGTTTACTTTAATGTTTTAATCTTATATATGTGAAATACGTTTTTAAAAAATTCGGAAACATTTTAGAAACTCCAAAAAATTTAAAAAAAATGACAAAAAAGTTATTTTAGAATTAAAACACATCCTAAAGTTAAGTTACCTAATTTAAACAAAAGAACGTTTGAGTGACTTAATTGAAACAAAACTTAAAGATAAGTTATTTAATTAGAATAAAATAAAGTTTAAGTAACTTAATTAATTAAAAAATAATAAAACTTTGTTATGCTTCGTTTGTCGTATAAGGGATACCGTTCATATTTTAAAAACAAAAATACTAACAAACGTAAATTTAGAACATATGTTGCTTGAAACGACCCATGCTCATACCATTTATATTTAATACTTTTAGTTTGTTTGTGTTTAAGGCTGTGAAGCTCTTTGCTCAAGTTCAACAAGTCATACATGATATTGTTATCACCAACTAATATAGTATTTAAAAGAATTAATTTTCTTAACCAAAAAGATAAATAACGGTGTAACGTATTTTCTACATATATTCTATTTCAATCTATAAAATTTATCATCATGCTAACTATTGACATTTTGAGCACCATGTTAAAATTCTGTTACTATAAATTTAAGTACATCATTATAAAAGCCTATTTTTTAATTTCGTCTTGAGCCCAAAGATTCTCATAAACCCTTTCATCTAACATAGTTCGTTCCATAAACCTAAAAACCATATTATGTAAAAAATAAACTTGATTAAAAAAAATTTCAAATAATTATAACAGAAAGTGATTCAACCCCACATGCAATAAAATAAGAGTTGGTTATTCGGCCATACAGATTTCTGGTGTCGACATCTCAAATGAAATTTCAACCATCAATCATTAGTTTGACAATCGAGGAAGACACCAATCTGTTTCAGAAGAAAACCGACTAGTTCTAAAACCCTTGACTTGCATATGTTTGAAGAACTCAATGACAACTTCAGTTAATGGCTGCAAGAGTTTTGTCGATGGCGAGATGTGAACTTATAACTTTAAAGCCACAAAACTCTTACCATACCGACAAAGATTAATAGGTCAAATGACCACCAACATATAATTTTTTTCATAACAGATGATCTGATAAACAGAATAAACATTAACAAATAAGTAGTCCAAATCTTTGTTAAAAAAACTAAAAACAATATTTATATTTATAAATAACGAAAACGACACGCCTTATCATGTTAGTTCGAATTGAGCTACACAGTGACATTCAAATTAACTCAACTCAACTCATTCCCAAAATCAATCTCCATCATTTTCATGAACAAATTATCTGACAACAACTATTCTTATGAACAAGTTTTCTGCGACAATCAACTCAACAATTTTCCTGTTGCTGATCCTGATGATCCACACAATTTCATTCCACCATCTACAGTACTTGATTTAATCCAATTCCATTACACCACACTACACTCAGCTCAACAGATTCGTTTTCTACTTTTCTAAACCCTAACATCAATCCATACTCTGTGGATGATGTTTCAACTGATTGCGATAACAATCAACTCGAATGAATGAGTTTATGAATTAGATGATGAATCATATTGTTCCTGATTTCGAAACGGGCGAAGATTTTATTATTCCAGAGATGCCGAAGAAATCAACAATGTAAATTAACATCTGATTGTGTTGAAGTTAGAATTATTTCAATTTTGTGTGTTTGATTTAGGTTTTATGATTATGTAGGGGAGGAGATGAAGATATAATGGAGCTGCTATGGCACAATGGTCAAGTAGTTATGCAAAGCCAAAATCAGAGATCTGTAACGAATAAAAAACAGGAAACGATTCGATCTTCAGTCGGAGAAGAAGATACGAGACCTGCTGCTTCTGGAATGTTCATGCAGGAAGAGGAAATGTCTCCGTGGCTTCATTACCCGATCGATGATGATAATCCGTTGGAGAATTATTTGTATGATCACGATACAATTTATCCTTCACCTACACCTGCTGTAACTGCACCGGCTTCGTCTTCTCCGATCACCGCCGCGGCTGTTTCCTTACCACCGCCTCCGCCTCCGCCTCCGTCGGTAGTGATTCCTTCTCGTCCGCCGGTTCCACCGTACCGGCGATCGGAAGTTGATTCAGTACAACCGAAGAACACAAACTTCTCGCATTTCACCAGACATAATAAAATCCGAATTCCGGAATTAGGATCGGAATTATGTCTGCATAATTGTAACAAAATACCGCCGGTGTTACAGTCGGCGACGACCGTTGGATCAAACGTGGCGCCGACGGTGACTCCGGCGGTGAATGTTTCTGAATCTAGGGTTTCGAGAGTGTCGGAAAAACGGAGCGGTGTTTGTGGCGGTGGTGGAGCGGGAGGGACGTCATCAGCGGGAAGGGAAATGGAGACGTGTGAGGTGAGTATGACGTCGTCTCCAGGTTCAGGTGGCTCTGGAGCAAGTGGTAGTATGGGGCCTATGTGTCAAAAGCTACCGGCGGTGACTGATGATCGGAAACGGAAGGGTGTGGATGCAGATGATAACGATTGCCATATTGAGGTAACTCCGTAATACTCATCTTTTAGTTACTGTCATTTTAGCTTAAGTTGCGTAAGACTACTCATTCACTAAGATGGCAATTGGTTAACTTTAGTTTAACTAAGGCGCTTTTTTTCAATTATGTGAAGTTTAGCGTAGGGGTGGTGCATGAAACCGAAATAACAAACGCAACATGACTGAAATAGAAACTGATGGACCGATGGTTTAGGTTAAGGTTTTCGGAAATTAGAAACCGAACCAAACTTAACCGTTGTACGACCAAACCAAACCAAAACGCATTTGTGTGCAATAGATATTTGTGCGTGCAAATAACTTTAGCGCTTTGGGAAGATATGTTTAACAATTTTTAGATATTTTAGGATAAATGTTCCACAGCTTGTTCATTACAGTCTTACAGGATTTAAATTGATGACCTATTGTTTTAAACAAAAAACTATTATTAGTTGGCCACCAACTTTATTATTAACATTTTGAGAACACATTTGATGATTAAAATGTGCATCAGGGTTATACACTCGATTCTCTAAATGTTATGGTTTGTTTTGAACTTTCTTTAGTTACGATGACAATTCGGGCTCTTTTCATAGCCCAAGTATACCTCAGACGAAATTTCAACCGTCAATCGTAGTTTGACGCTCGAAGATGCCCCAACCTGTTCCATGAGGAAACTGAATAGCTTGTAAAAACTCCTTGATTTGCTTACCTGAAGTGGTCAATCACAACCCATGTTAATAATAGTAAGATTTTATCTCTAGTGAGATTTAAACTTATAAACCATACGATTAAATAGCTCTTCTCACACCAATAAGTGGCCACTAACATTTAGAATTCTTTTTAGCGTATATTTTCTTGGAAAAGAATAGATCAACTCGCTATATTTTGTTTGTCCATAATTTTGGGGTTTTTGTAACTTGTTGTGTGTATGTGCGTGTGTCGTTTAGTGGCAGGCAATCAGCCTGAACACGCTACCCGAGACAAATTCTTAATTTAAAAAATCAACTTCTTCTGCTATAGAGTATGAATCCTACGTACCGCCTAGAATATAAACTTATTATATCATATATACATTTTTAGCAACAATATCCTATTTTGCAACCTTAAATACTCTAGTTAATCAGGGTTCAAACCTTGGTGGTTTCTAAAGAGTTTTTTCAATTTTACAATTGGGTTACAAATTCAAGTGTATGTGTGTGTATATAATAAAGAGCCTACATGATATTCGATCAAGTATTCATGTTGATTAGAAAATTTATTTTTTTTAGTGTATGCATACAAATGATTGTGTTGGTAAGCAACGTTTATTACTAATTTTACACACATACCAGTTTTAAACATTTACCAATCTAAATTATGGCTTTTTAATGTCTATTACTTGATAAGATATGTTAGTATGTTTAGAATCTTTTATGTAAGTAGGCACTTGTATTTAATGAGCTAAATACTTTGATTCTTTCGGACTCATTTACAAGATTATGTTTCTTGACAAATTTAGAATCTTTTGCTACGATTTGGAATCTTGTCACAACAATACAAAACTATGATGATAAAAAAATCATAATCATCATGTTCAATTCTGTGGTGGGAAAATCCTCGAGTTCCAAAGCATGCTTAGATTCATATGTTTTTATTGTGGGGACAGGGTATTGCCACATCACACTGTGACTGTGAAAGTCACAGTCTTGTTTGACACGTGTATGGTGAACATACAAGTTCTCTGAACATGTTTACAGTTCACTGAATGAGCAGCGTGCAAACAAAACTATGGTATATATATTTAGAGCAGCATGAGTGTATTTCCAGAAATATATTTTTCTTATTAAACTAAATATATTTTTCTTATTAAACTAAATATATTTTTCTTATTGAACAATTGAAGTTTGTATATATAGTATCATATATTCATATGAACAATCAAAAGTTTCAAATTTGAGTAACTCAAACTTCGATTGAACACTCCTGGCTATTCATGGTTTCAACAACTTATTATTTATTAGATTGGATACAACTGGAAACCAAAACTTTTTAACATGGCTTTACAACTACTCTATCGATGGAAACATATATAAGGGTCAAAATACAAGAAAACAACGTCAGATGTATGCCACTATTGATAAAAAAACTAGTTGGTAGAAAAATTAGTGGATCGGACCAAACCAGTTCTAGTTATGCCCATGTACACGAACTTGATATTTCTTGTCAGTGCAAACTTAGGTACACGACCACAAGTGCTATATGCATAGTTGCATATAGAAAATTTGGTAAGAAATATGGGTGACAAGTAGGGGCCATACTTGTAGTCAACCCCATCCCTTTATCATATTCATGCATACTTATAGTTCCCCATTTTGGGTTTTTAATCACTTCCTTCTTGTTAGCTAGTTTACTATGGAAAATCAAACGTATGTGAGTGAGTGAGTCTATTTCGAGTAATTTACTACTCTTTTAAGTTTTAACATTGGTACTCTTATATATTTGACCCGGGCCAATTTTAACCAGTAATCTAACCCACTGTATTTTGGAATTATTATTAGTCCCCGGTGAAAAATCCTACACTCACCATTTCTCATTATATATTTAAATTCAATCATTCAAGGGCGTATAAAGGCCTAGGATCTATTTTCATTTTGGAGGCTCATTTCATGTTTTTTGAGTCAAGGTTTCACGGGGAGTTGTCACTCTATCTTCTGGGATAGAGGTAAAGTTTGCCCCATCTAACCCTTTAGAGAGACGTTACTTTATGAGTGAGATATTACTAGGTACACTTTGTTATTTCAAGTTTTTTGAGAGAAAAAGTAATAGATAGAGTTGGTAAAATTTATGAAGTCCTTTACGTCAAAGGGAATTAATGGATTCATGATCATTGTGTTACTATGATGGGATCATATATACTTATTAAATTCAATAAAGTATCTACTTTAGAATATAACACTTGAATAAGTTGACTAGTAAAAAAGTGACAGAAGAAAGTAGAAACATAAAAAAAAACTGTTGAATTTGAATGCAACATTTCTTTCTTTGCTTGGCCAATGATTAAGATATAGCTTTTGGCCAGATGTTATGGCAAACCCAACGGGTCGAGCTAATGATCTTATGTTTAGGGGGCTGCAAATTCAAAATCTTTGTAGTCGTCTTCTAGGATTTCAGATTTGTAAACACTGTGTCATTTTCGTTCTGCGTTTATTTGAATTATGCTTTTTCTTGCTTAATATCATATATGATTCACTTCAAAGTTGTAATTATTCTTGTGAAGGATGCTGAGTTTGAATATGCTGATGCAAAGAAGCAATCACATGCTGGATCAACCTCTACAAAAAGGTCTCGTGCCGCAGAGGTCCACAATCTCTCGGAAAGGGTATGTACTTTTCTTTTCGAAGTGTCTCATAAATTAATATAAGAGATATCACTAAAGTAGTCATTCTCAATTTTGAGTGTGTTATAACTTTATAATTTATCATGTCAGAACAATTTCACACCTATAACCATCACTCCATCAGATACACGTATCTATTTTTACTCTCCGAAACCCAAAATATTTTCACTTAATACGTGAATGACAATATATACAGTAATACAGGGTATGGTGTCATATACCACCTAGTATACACGACTCCCTAATGTGTATCTCAGCTCATGGCTAAATGAGTGAGTTGTTTCTGAGGAAGGTATAGAGGGTATAAACACACCTAAAAATCTACTATTGTGATTTTTTCTCATAATATAATATTCGCATAGCAATCATTAAATCTGTTGGAATTCGATATTTGTATAGAGACGTCGAGATAGGATTAATGAAAAGATGAAGGCCTTGCAAGAACTGATACCACGATGTAATAAGGTAGGCAGTACATATATTGCATTCTTTTTCAAGTTGTATATGAAATGCTTGTTCATGATTTGTCACACTCTTGTACATCTTCATAATAGTTGTTTGATTTGTAGTCTGATAAAGCTTCGATGCTGGATGAAGCGATCGAGTACTTGAAGTCGCTCCAAATGCAAGTTCAGGTATGTAAACATGTGAAACATAGTCAAAGGGTTACCCTATATACATGTGTGTAATCAACTAAACAATTAGGGCCACACGGTTCTTTCTTTCGATTGGGGATAGTTTTTTTTTGCATTATTTCTACATAACTGACTTGTTTTATGTTTTACCTAGCTTCAACTAGTTTAAGGTTATGTTAAGTATATTTCTAACTTATATATCCTCATAAACCTTTTTTATTGAATGATTAGGAGAGTTATCATAAAAGTTTTTGCACGTCAACCTGACCCGACCCAACTCGTTTAACCCATACATGTTTGACCCGTTATCTGAACCACCCATATATATAGCCACACCTATTGCTATTTGATACCAATCCTATAGAAACTGTAATGGGAGAAATGAGACATGGTTTATCTTTTGGCAGATGATGTCTATGGGATGCAACATGTTTCCTATGATGTTCCCAGGTGTCCAACAATACATGCAGCCAATGGCTATGGGTATAGGAATGGGAATGGCGGGTATGGGAATGGGAATGGACATGGGAATGAACCGCGCTATGGTTCCATATCCCTCCAATGTTCCAGGCTCATCACTACCCAATCCAGCTGCAGCAGCAACCACTCATCTTGGTCAACGTTTTCCGGTCCCAGGATTTAACATGTCACCAGTTATCGTTGCAGGTTCCACAGTTAGTCAAGCAGCTAACATGCCAGATCCAACGATGAATCCATTGACTCTAAACAGTCAAAACCAACCACGAGTTCCTAATTTTCCAAAGCCGTTTCAGCAACATTTTGGCCTCCATCAGACACAAATACCACTTCCTCAGGTATTTTTCATCAAAAGAAAAAATTACGTATGATCCCCACCTAGCTAGGGGTAATCATAATTACTACACGTACTACTCATTATATAAACTAAAAAAAGTACAAAAGACTGAAGGAGTCGGAGCGAGCGGTCCTGTTAAATTTACCTACTATGAAAATGCTAGCTACTCATTTTGTCACCTCTATTCCTAACTTGCCTTGCTATAACAATTACCCCTATTCCTAATATACACCAGAGCTCATCAAATGTGTTTTTTTGCAGACTCAAGGAGGTGTCCCCACGATGCCAACTAACCGAGCAGCAGCAAAGATGCTACCAACCCCGACCATCACCAAACCCGTAAGTCGAGTCCCCTCAATGGCTATGTCAATAAGCATTTCAATTCCATGAAAACGATAAAGTAGACTTTTAACTAATAACCGTCATGCATTCAGGTTGATGATTCTTGAGAGGTTGTTGACGAAACAGGCTTCTTAGCCGACTAAATTTTGTAGCGTAAGAAGGACTTTAAGGATCAGAACAACGTCCACTCACAACAATATATAGCGGATGTCTTTACGTGTAACATGTAATTATTCATGATAAACTAGCGTTATTTGTGATGCAGTTTCTTATGCAATCAAATGGCTCAAATACACATGGTAACCAAAAGCTTCAATAAAACCTCAAAGGTTCTTATAATTCAACTCAAAACATAAACCGATTAAAATGAAAACAACCCTACTATTTATACTAAAAATATAACCCTAAGAGATAAACATCAAAAATAAAAAGATATGATAACTATAAATAAAATATTCAAATTATTAAAAAAATATCTTGATCTTGATGCTCCTGCATCATACTCCCCGTCTTAAAAAAAACTCGTCCTCGAGTTTTAATTTCCGTCAAAAACCACCTGGATCGAAAGGAACATCAACACGGTTCTTATTCATTACCATCATGATTCCCTTAAGCAATTCAGTTTCATATGTCATCTTGTCTACAACTGAACTTGTAACACTTGGGTGAATTACTTTGCTAGGTGTCTTTCTCTCTGCATCAATCTTTGAAATGGAAACCAATTCACGTAAAAATTGGATGTAGATACCATTATTTTCTTTGTTGTGAGTTGCTTTATTTTTAGAGAGTAAATCCACGACTTCATTATAATCAATTTGACTTCGAATAGGACTTGCGATCAAACTATACAAATATTTGATATTATCAAGTTTGACATTAAAACTAAAGTTATCTCCTTCCATGATTTTTGCAATTTGAAAATCCAAGTTATAATAATGCACAATTTCTGATTTAATATCCATCCATATCGATCCAATAATTTGACCACCATATTCGGTAGTCAGGAATCCACCACCAACCGACACCGTAACATCGTTTTCCACCGTATGAACAATAATCATTTTCGCATATTTCGGCACACGGTTATCTTTATAAAACAATCTAAATATACCTGAAAAAATTGTCGACGACTCATGTTCTTCAAGTCCTTTACTCAAACCACTTGCCCACAAATACCATTCATCGTCCTCATATTCGTCGAATACAGGCGGAGAATCATAAATAAAACTGTCATTAAAAGGATATTCCTCATCCCCGGCAAACTCGTCCCAGACGGATTCTACCGGTTCCGTTTCCTTTAATGCCAAAAAATTGTCACTTGAAGGATACTTCTCCTCCCCAGAACACTCGTCCCAGACGGCCCATTCCGGATCGGTTTCCTTCAACAATGGCGTGGATACTAATCCCAATCCAGGGATTAGGTGTTGCAGTCGTCCAACTTGTTCAACCTCTCCCAATCCAAGGATAAGTTGTACTTGTCGTCTGACCTGTCCGATCTCACAATCGAACAGACCTGAAGCACCTTCATCGTTGCCTCTATCGGCGACTCTACGATCAAGATACTCACTTCTACAACGAGCCATTTGATAAACCAGAGCTCTGATACCAACTGATGCAGTTTCACATGCGATCAAATGGCTCAAGAACATAAGATTTAATCAAAGTCTCAAAAGAACCAAAAGGTTCAAGAACATAGTTCTTCTTTTATAAAATTCAATCATAAACTAACTAAACCATTCACCAAACAAGAATATTTATACTAAACCCTAAGACCCTAGAGATAAACATGAATAAACCACATAATTAAAAGATACGTTAACTAAAAATAAGACTCAATAAATAAGGAATTAAATATAATTCAAATCTTTAAATATTTTCCAAAAACTGCATCAGTTGGTATCAGAGCTTTGGTTTTCAAATGGCTCGACGTGGAAGAGAAGACCCTCTTGTTTGTAGATTCGCCGACCGAGGCAACAACGGAGCTATTCCCGGTCCACGTGCTCGTGGAGATCGATTCAACTGTGACCGTAGATCCGCCGACCGAGGCAACGAGATCAGGAACCGTGACCCACGGGATTTTGAGATCGAACGACTCAAGAAACGAGTCCGAGATCTCAAAGCATCGTCGACATGGAAGGAAACGGAACCGGAAGAACCCGTCCGGGACGAGTTAACCGGGGATGAGGAGCATCCTACCATTGACGGTATTATCTATGATTCTTCACCTTTATATGATGAATATGAAGATGAAGATTGGTATACTTGGTTTACCGGTGGTGTGATTGAAAGATTTAAAGAACATGGTCCATCTACAAGTCTTTCAGGTAATCTTGTTGGATTTTTGCATAAAAATAATGTTGTCAATGATGGTGTTATGGCATTGGTTGGTTATGGATGCTTGATCCGTGAATCAATCAAATGTTGTTCGGTTGTTGAAGATAGTTGGGATAGTGATTGGCCATGTTGGGAAATTTTTGATAGTTTAAAATTTAAATTTAAGGAGCTTATATTAAGTGATAAAGGTCAAAATATGGATAAAAGTGAGAGGGAAATTTTGAAGTTCTTGATGCAAATTCCACGTGGTCCGAAGAATAATGATTTACAGTTTGTGAATTTAAAGAATCATGGTGTTGTTTATAGCAAGATAAGTGAGCTACATCATATATATAATAATTCTTTGGCTTCAATTAATATTGTGATTAAAAGTGGTGGTGAGTATTTTAATATACTTGATTCAAATATTGGTGGGTTTGTGGATCAATTCTCTGATGAAGAACCAATTATAAAGACACGTACTTTATTCAACGAGGTCATGAGCAAGGGTATTTTATATAAAGTTATCGATGATTTTTTTGAAATTCTCAAGACTCGAGGTCGAGTCTTTTTCAAAGAGAGGGAGACGGAGGCAAGGATAGGTGGACCCGATAACCCAATAGGTCCAGAAACCAATGACACAGAACATGTTGACCCGAGCTGTACAAATAATTTATTCAAGCGAGCCATGATAAAAATATGCAAGAGACGACTTGATGTTCCCTTTGATCCAGGTGGCTTTGGTCCTAAGCAAAACTCGAGGACGAGTTTTTTTCGAAGACGAGGAGAATGATGCAGATGGATTGGAAAATATTTAAAGATTTGAATTATATTTAATTCCTTATTTATTGAGTCTTATTTTTAGTTAACGTATCTTTTAATTATGTGGTTTATTCATGTTTATCTCTAGGGTCTTAGGGTTTAGTATAAATATTCTTGTTTGGTGAATGGTTTAGTTAGTTTATGATTGAATTTTATAAAAGAAGAACTATGTTCTTGAACCTTTTGGTTCTTTTGAGACTTTGATTAAATCTTATGTTCTTGAGCCATTTGATCGCATGTGAAACTGCATCAATTTGATTCTGGTTTTAACCTTGACCGTTACAAGTTAAACATTGTAACATCCTAAAAGTTTGCACCCAATCAATATGAGGGCACGTACTCGATCATGTAGTGAGCAGTAGAGAACGAGGTGGAATAGTGTTCAAATTGTTAGTGACACTTTCATGGGTCACTTCTCCATATATGTTACTCAAACTAAACGTTGGTTTGTATTTGTTGTCCAGCTTAAACAAAAAACAGAAAATTCATATTTATTAAAATCTAAAAACATCGACATTGGTTCTCGTAAGATTCTCCTATCTTCATCTTCGGTTTTTGAATCTTTATTTTCATTCTTAGGCCTTTTAGTATTACTTTGATTTTTTTAAATTCACGATCAGCGTCTAATTACCAATGTTTTAAAAACCGGTATTTAAACTATACTGGATTGGCTTCTAAAATGGTACAACCGGTAGAACCGGGTTAACTAGTTAACAATATAATTTCATAAAAATAGCGCTTCAATTTCAAAAAAATTCAAAAGAACATGATTCCAAGAGAAGTATAATCCAAAAAAATAATCCAACAGCATTAATTTTTCAAAAAAACTTTAACTAAAAGCGTGCAATAAGTTTATGACATCGGAGTGTTGAATGCATTAAGTTCACGATTGCTTAAAAGATGAAATTCACTATCATCGTCAGCCTCATCAACTACAACTTCAGCTATTAAGATAACAAAGCCTTATACTATTTATGAACTTGGCAGCACAGTTGATAGTTAGTAGAAACAAAGTGGACGATGGTAGAAAGGAGCCAAAGGAGTAGATACGTACATATATATGATGGTAGAAAGTAGTTGGAGGCTAGTTAAAAAAACTAATTGAAGGTTAAATGTAAAACCCAACATTGGGGCTAAGCCATACAGGCAGTGACGGATCCAGGAATTTTTATTAGTGCGTTCACTATTTTTAGGTGTTTCGATTTTAATGAAACTGGACATTAAAAAATTTGGGTCGGTTCAACGGTTCGAATCAGGTTAGTGGGTAATGTTCATCACATAATAACATTGTGATATGATAAGTCAATATTACACTTTAGAAATTGAAATGAGAAGAATTTCACAATTTTAGGTTCTAAAAGGTTAAAAATCCATTAAAAAAATTTTAGTGACATGTTTGTAAGAAGAATTGAACCTAAGAGGCTAAGACCTTTTGTAAGCAAACTCCACTTTATTCCAACTCAACTAGGATAACTTTGTTACTTCAATCCTCTTCTAGTTATCTATATGGGTTCATTTAAAAATTTTCTATGGGTTCACTCCGAATTTTTCTATATAATTTATATTAAAATTTTAAGACGCGGTGGGTTCCCGTGACCCGTTCTCAACACATTAGATCCGTCCTTGCATATAGGATAGTAACTATCCGATAGTTTGTTTAGTCATGAACGTGGGCTACTAAAAATTTAACAATATCACATTTTCCTAATACCGGTACGTTGGTATAACCCGGAAATGCTGGTATTACCGCCAATTTAAATAACTTGCCGTTCTTCCAAAATACCGGTCTAAAGCATACCACCAATGCTTCTGGACCGGTATTACTGGCCGGTGTTTATCGGTATTTAAAACATTGCTAATTACATTTTGATCCCTTAAGATTTAGGAAATTTTTAAAAATTAAGAGTAGTTATATTTTTAACCCTATGATACTAAGGGGGTGTACATGAGTCGGTTTGTATTTGATAAGGTATGTTTTTTAAAAATAAATCTTTTATTCCTGTTTACTACGGTTTTGTCTCAAAACTGATTGAAACCGTCATAATTATCCCTTAAAATCACTACTTGAGTGTTGTGTTTTCAAGCATAGCAAAAACACTAAACTAGTGTGATCTATGAATAAATGTTACTGTTTTATTATTGATATTTAAAACAAATATTGTATTTTAATAATTTAATCTATTAACTATCAGCTAATATTAATCTCGACTAACCATTTGACCAGTAGTAATTCCAACTTTTAATTTCATTATCAATCTAACATGTGATTAACTTCGTTTATTTCTGACGATATAATGTACGACATGTCACGAACAACACTCTTTAAACAAAATATCTTAAGTTAAGTCCACTGCTTAAACCGAAAAACATCATAATCAATATAGATTAGAAAAGTCGTAGAGAAAAACAAAATCGATTAAAAACTTTACATTTAGAAAATTATTGAAATTTGGAAGAGACGGAATTAATTGGAAATGGTATGTTGATGGGAATACCTTTGAGAGAAACATACACTATAAAATTAAAAACCTACAAAACGTAGATTTTTTTGTAAAGACTAAGTGTAAAGGTCAAGTCATTGTTATGTAATACATATGTCACACATTATGTTATCAGAAATAAATAGATCGAGTTAGTGATATTTTTATATTAAAATTGTTACGGGTGACAAGAATGAAAGTTTGTCCGGTTATTAGTTGTGATTAATAGTAACTAACAATAAGTAGTTTGGATTAATAAAATCTAATTCGTTCTATTTAACATTCACCTAGTATGACATGACATCACAATAAGCACTAGCATCACAGATACTCTTTAGAGCATCTCCGGTTTCAAGCACATCATTGTCTTTCTCTTCGACTCGAGTTCACATACGTTCATACGCTCTCCAACTAGAAAAAGAAAAAAGATGACATACATAATACCAGAAAAAATATACTTTAATAGAAATTGATCGGAAAGCATAAATTCTTTTAAGAATATAGATGTCAAAGATATTGATCAAATTTTCCTTTTATCAGAATATATATGTGTGTGTGTGTGTGTTAAGTATGTTGTTGATGTGGGTGTTGCAATAACTTTGTAATGTCTTTGGCTGGGCCAATCATCCACTTGATTATAGAATATTGTTGTGTCAAAATTCGTTGTTTGTGCCTTTGTGGCAGTAAAGCCATGTACCCCACTTTTTTGAGAGTTTTTATTATATGTGGTCATCGAATATGATGTAACATAGGTAAGTCCTAATTCGGGTCATGTTACTAATTAATGGATCGTGTGACTTAGTGAGTTTATTATCAAGTTGAGGTGGACACTCAAGTTTTCTTTTCTGAACTGGTTTCAGATTCAAACCAGTTTATTTCGGGTTAACAAGATGCAAAACCCTTTTTTATGAAACTAGTTTGGATTCAAACTGGTTCTTCAAGTTGAAAATGATGGGTTCAGTTGTAGTCAGTTTCAAACCGGTTTCAAAGGAGCGCGCTATAGACCAGTTTCAAAGGAGTGGGTTACAAAGAGGAGATTTGGTTTCAATGTCAGTTCGGGTTTAGTTTCAATAACTAGATTTTTACCTGCCTTTATTATCAAATAATTTGGCACCGACCTAATTACTTATGTGTTATATATTTGTGTGTAGTTTGATTTTTACATTACTTGTCTATGAGTTATTAGACAAGGGAGGGTAGATTGAGATGGTTTGGACGTGTAAAGATGTCCTCCTCTGTGTCTACAACTTAGGATTCTGTTGGAGCCGTGCTTGCACGGCATGATGATGATAAGAAGAAGAGAGCTTTGGACTAATTTAATTTAGCCAAGTTGTTCAATGAGAATAATGCATAAAATAAATTCACTGCTATGGAGAAAAGCTGTGCAGCAAGCAGCGCTTTCAGGTTCAGTTATGTAATTAAGTTTTTTTCGGGGAAGCCGGCCAAGCAAGCAAAGTTGTTCTGCGATCGGGTATTGTGCCTATTGGATTAGCTGCTAGTGGGGATCTATTCTTATGATAGCTTTCTCTTCCTTTCAGTCCCTCGTCCGTGAATGTGACTCCCTTGCTGGAAGGTCTCCCACGTATAGAACTATAAGGCATGAGCTGTCATCAATTAAAACAATAGAAACCCTCATTGTGGAGGGGAGGAAGGGTATATGCATGCTTAAACTAACCTAGGATGAGTTGATTAGACATGATTTATAGAGTTTCACATTTTTAAAGACATGAAACAGATAGGATTTTGTGAACATGTTTGTGTCTTAGCTTTGTCATGGAGGGTATATGTGTTATACACATTAGGTGGGTTTGCCTAACACAAAAGGTATTAATCCCCATCAGCCAAAGAGAGTAAGAGTTCAAAAGGAATATCATGCCTTAAATATCACAAACGTGTTTTGGGTGTATTGGCTATGGATGAGAGTATGGAAGTTTTCGTTCGGACAACCAAAAGCAAATCTATGAGCTAGTAGGAGGCGACACAAACAATATTGATGGTGCGAAAGACGGGGCGTCTCAAAACGACTCTTGTGCCGTTTGATTTAAATCAACTTTAGATACAATGTTGTGCATCTGCCTTCAATCACACTCGATGAGAAAATCAGATAATTGAGCAACAAGAGAATTAGTCACTATTAAACTTAAATGTGCATTAAACTTAAATTAGTTCATATACAACATTATAAAGTTCATAACTTTTTATTTAAAATTAGTTATACGTTAGCATACATTTCTTAGTTCTTATGATCCTTTATTTTAATTAAATTATACATCACATTATATTCTATATAATTAGTTAAATACTGAAATCACCTGTAAGATACAAATTTTATGTTCATTTTTTCCCTTTTTCACCTTCAAGATTTCATGATCTTCATATACAGCAAATGTATCCCACCCAATAAACATGTATCTCAATAATCAGGCAGCCTCTCTTCACTGCATACCACCCGGCGAGTCATCACCTTCCTTACTCGCATTTATATCCAACAAACGAAAAACTTATGCCATAGTTTGTAAGGCGAGTATCCCAACCCAAATGGTTTAGAGTTCATAGTTTAGATTTACAAGTATGATTAGAATTAGAGACTGTTGCTTAGCAACAGGCAGAGGCCACAATAACATTGCTAAAGGCGGTTGAAATAAACATAGTTAAATACAACAGAACCAAGTGTCTAAACAAAAGGAACTTGCAATATTTTACCCTCATAATAACATAGTTGAAAACTGGAGAAAACACACAATTACACATACAAAATAAAACGTCTTAACTGACAGGTGGAAACTTGTGAAAGAGGTTAGGGGGCGTATGCGTGAGTATAAGAAGTGGTTTCACATATAGAGCCCTTCTGGCACACCTTCCTTCTTCTTGAACATAACCTTGTCTTTTGCCTTTTTAAAATCTGCATGTGTCACCTGAAAATGAAGTAGAAAATTAGGTTTCTGAACAAAGATTTATTATGCAAATGTATCTTCACGAAAACGGGTAGAGAGTTGCCTGGAGTGTTCGTTTAATATGTAAAACTAAACCTCCTAATTTGTTTTACACAATAACTAGCCTAGTAATGAAAGAATAAAACTTTTATAAACATACTTGACACCACTCAATTCTAGAAAACAATGCAAGTTTTGCTTGACCTATAGTTCAATAGAAAAATTCTACTATTCGTTAAATGACTAAAACGTTCCTTGGAATGGTTATTATGTAAGTGTCTTGTTAATGGAGAGAAAAGATGTACTAGAACTGAAAACTTGTCAAAAAGGAAAAAAAAATGTTAAATCCTCATTAAGGAATTAGCCTTTCTGATGGGCGTTTTTGTTGTGTGTCTAAGAGGCGATAAGCATATGACACTAGTAATAAAATGAAACGTCTCACCTTCATTCGGCGTTCTCTCAAAGCAAGCAATCCAGCCTCGGTACAAATGGCCTTAATATCAGCCCCTGAAAACTCATCTTTAGTCATAACAAATTCTTCTAAGTTCACATCATCGGCTAGGGTCATTCTTGATGTGTGTATCTGATACAAAAGATCATTAAGAAAGTATGTTACAACTATGCATAAATGTGTGTGTATGTGTTTCAAGATAGCAAAAGATGATGTTTTGCTAATTGAACTTTAGTATGTTGAACACAAAGGTGAATGAATTCAATCTTCTAACAATCTAGTGGAATTATATTTTAGCAAACTATCTTCAAGAATTGAGTGCTTACTATCATGAGCCTACCGTTTTTTGTACATAAAATAGACTTCGGTTACTATTGTGGCCTCTTTGACACTAAGGTTGTACTTTCAAAATACTAGACTTGTACGGGTATATATACAATTCCACAAGGTACACTTGTTAATTATATCCTGAAGAGAATAACTTAAGTTGTGTTTTCACTTCATATATCCCCTTTTAATGGATGAGCAATCAGTATAAACAAACATACGCAGTAAAACCCCCCTACTCAAAGAGCAAAAAGAACATACAAGACAAACAATAACACATAATAAGGACAAACAAATCTATCAATAGCAGAAGACAAAAGAACACGAAGGCATAAGCATCAAACAAAATCAAAACTAGCGTATCTCATACTTTACGGGACACCTCAAGTGGAATGCACCCCTAAGACTAAAAACACACCTATCACTAACTGTATACCTAAAAACTACCGAGAAGCGTCACACCTATAACTAAAGGCACACCTAAGCCTAAATGGTTATTACAAATTGTGGGAAGCATATTCTTGTAATTAATGATTTGTGATTTAGTACCTTTACTAACTTGATTTTAATTGCTTATATATACATGTTTGAGCAGGTTAGTAGAAACCAAGTGATTCATGTCAAGAGCCATTGGCAACTGAAATTGAAACGAAACTATAAAAATGAACTTCAACCATTAATAACAAGCAAACAAATTTTACAATCACTAATTACATTATTATGGTATATATAACAACTTACAGCCACCCGGCCCCATGTACCTGAATTATCACCCTTTTCCTAGATGAAACTAAGCTTATTGCACAATGAAGAGTGGTTAAGATTACCAACTCATAAGCCAACAACCAAAATAACATCACATAGCTTTTCATTATTAACAATCTAGACGGTGATACAGAGCAATATCATTTAATGAGCAACCAAAGCCCACTAAAACAACTTCTTATTATAAGATCTGATTGAATAAGCAATATAATATCTTTCAGGATTTAATGAATAAAATGAACATTTTATCTACACGGTTAAAATTTAAAATATATTACAATAATGACACTTTACCTGGAATATCCGCCTTCTTGTTTTAATGTCGGGGAGTGGGAATTCTATCTTCCTATCTATACGACCAGGTCGAAGCAATGCTGGATCAAGACTTTCAATTTTATTGGTCGCGAGTATAACTTTAACATCACCTCTCGAATCAAAACCATCCAACTGATTCAGCAACTCCAACATAGTCCTCTGAATTTCACGTTCACCACCAGAATGGGCATCATATCTGCACCAAGAACCCTAGTCAGGCACTCAGGCCTCTTTCTCACATAAAAAAAACTTCAAATATTAAACAAATAAAAAACATAAACCCATAAATATACCTCTTTGTTCCAACGGCATCAATTTCATCAATGAAGACAATAGATGGGGAGAGGTCATCAGCAACTCTAAAGAGTTCTCTAACCAACTTAGGACCATCCCCAAGGTACTTTTGAATCAACTCACTACCAACAACACGCAAGAACGTTGCTGATGTAGAGTTTGCCACTGCCTAAATAGCACATGAAAGACTCAAATATAAATAAAAAGGAAAAGGAAAAGAAAAAGAAAAAAGTCCTCAGATATGTTTCACTTATTTAAGCGGAGAGATAAATTTAACCAAAGCATGAAGTGAAGTTTAAAATGCACACCTTTGCAAGCAATGTTTTGCCTGTTCCTGGTTCTCCATAGAGTATAACTCCCTTTGGAGGCTTGATACCTATGTCTTCATATAATTCAGGGTGAGTTAAAGGGAGCTCAACCGCCTCTTTGATTTCTTGTATTTGGGCATCTAGCCCACCAATATCAGCATAAGACTCTAAAGGAGCCTTCTCAACCTTCATCACGGACACCATGGGATCCACATCGTCTTGAAGAAGTCCAACAACAGAAAGAACCTGAGGTTGTTTAAAGGTATAGGATGATCAATACATTCGTATACATAAAGTAAAAATATATTCTGGGTTTAAGCTTTTAACAAATAACTGAAGTTTAATTATCTATCTAGCACGCAAACAACACTAACTAAAATTTGTCAAAAGCCCACTATAGGCTAGGCCCCACTGACCCCAATGCAGCCTTTTCGGCTTGCTTCAAAAACCCCATTTTCAAGCGCTCGAACCTCATTATAAGGCCAAATTCCAGCCAAAACTCGTCTCAACATGTCTGAAACAACTACACTAGCTCTAAACAAGCATGGAATAAACCTAAAACAGCCTTAAGCTAGCCCAAAACAAGCCTAAAACAGTAAAACATGCCCAAAAACCTTAAAAATGAAAAATTTATACTATGCAAAATTGAAAACCTTAGCTTTTTAACTGCCTTGCCTCTAGGCCCTAAAGCATGCCCTTTGCACCTTGAGTTTGCCTTAAAGCGTCACCAATTACACAATAACCGAGTCATTGACATTGTTAACTGGGAATGTCAACTGTTAATGATTCTTAAACCAATCAACCCTATAACTTCTACCTTAAAAAAAACATTTCTAAATGATCAAGATACAGGAAATGATTGTTTACAACCAAAGAACAAACTGAACTTAAAATCCATGTAACCGCAGCTCATAATTAAACCAAACAAGAACTATGCAACTAGCTTCATTATTACATTAACTCCAAAGTAAACAACTAGTAACTAAATCAAAACATCAAATCAACTAAACAAAACAAAAAGAGTAAGTGTAAGTTACCTTATTATGCATCAAAATAGCACATCCAGGTTCCAACTGATCCTTATCAACAAACGACAATATCCCAACATAATACTCCGGTCCAACAGACGACGAAACAATCGCATGATTTTCATCAATCAACTCTTCCAAATTCCCAACACTCATCGGCGTTCCACGTAGATCATCAACCTTCGATCGATCTTCCTCCGTCTTCTCTTCCTGTGGCTTCAACCGCTCCTGATTCGCCACAAACTCCTCCTCCATTAACAAATAATCCTTAATCCTTTCAAGTTTCAACAATCTTAATCTACACTTTGAATGCGGTGTTACTGTTGGTAACCTTGCTGCTGCTTCTGGTCCCTTTTGTTTTCGTTGTTTCCTTCCCACGCGTGCCGGTGGAGCTGCTGGTTCGAATTTTTTCTCCTTTTTGTCTCCGTCGGGTTTCCGGTCGCCGGAGGAACCTTGCCGGTTCATGCCGCCTGGTGTCCCTTGTCCCATGCTTGTTGATTTGATTTGATTGTGTTTTGGCTGATGAAGAAATGAAATGAAGGATCTGAACTGAAGTGAAGTAAAATTGGGGTTTTGATTTATCAAAGGTTTTGCTAGTTTTCTTTCTTTTCAAGAAACAATATTAGTCGGGTCGGGTCGGAGTTGGGTTATAGATTGTATAGTTTGTTAATACTTTCAACTGTAACAATAACCCAAACCCATCACATTTCATAAGCCCGGCCCAAATGGGTCACCTTTCATGTGAGTTACGTTGACACCGCGTAAGATTCATTGATATACGTGCGAATAATGTTGACATGGTGTAAGATTTGTTGATAGATACACGCTTGCTTATTCGACACGATGTAAGATTAATTGTTAGTATTTGTGTGTCTTTTTTGACATGATGTAAGGTTTCTTGATTGATATATGTGTGAATTGTCTTGACTGATATATTTGTGTCGTTTTTGACATGATGTAAGGCTTCTTGAAGAAACACTTATTGGCCCAACCCAAGACGATAAAATAAAATTGACAAACATGATATGGTCGACCATAAACTCTAAAAAAAGTAGACAAGAAAAAGCCTATATACAGTGCAAGCAAACACATACTCATGGACGTCTAAAACTCTATTGATTCGCAACATATTCATGTTGTGGTAGACTTAATCATCTTAACTTTAACCGTTTCTATGATGTAGCACATAATGTCTTGTAATTATTGTAGCATGTGTGACATTTGAAATTTTTTGACCATATGATATTCGTGTAACATGTTTAATGACTTTGAGATTAATAACAAGTTTCTTAAAAACTTACATGTGACATGTATATTTATGTTTTTATTAACAAGTAATACTTCAAATCACATTCAGTATTGTTATTATAAAAAAGATTAATCATTCTTATCCCAATAAATACTTCAACCTCTCTAAATCGATTTTTTCGTTTATTCCCATAACTATTTATAGTTCCTATACGAGTTAATGGAAAAAAAATATTTCTTGATTCAAACATTAAGACCGAAATTCCTATACGAGTGCTTACTTGTGTTGGTTGATTAAGAAAACATTTTCACATCCCATCTAGTTTTGAACACTTTATCATACAAATCTAGTTTTGAACACTTTACCATACAAGCATAAATACTCACCGTTTTTTTTAAATAAACTCTCTATACTTTTAATTCGTGACGGGTTCAAAAATTTTGTTATTGAGGTCTTAAATTTGTAAGTTTGGTGTATTGCTAAGTAATAACTTTTTTTCAACTACGTACAAGTCAGTTCGGGTCGCATAATAAATGGATGGCCAAGTTAAATTTCAAACACATTTTTATTTTCTTTCTTTTCGCCGGCAAATTTCAAACACATAATATAGAAAAATAATCTTCTCTTATACGGAGTAATAAATTGCTAACTAATGGCACCACACTGTGCCACTTGTCAACCCCACAATCACTCTCAAATAAATTCATATTATTTTACATTTGTTAACTTTTTCATTACTTATATCTGTATAAAATTATATAACTTTTTCTACCGTTCAAGCCGTGAGTACTCACGTGTGTTAACTTAGTTTAAAATAAAAAACTAAAGATTAAAGAAGAATTTACAACACAAAAAACAAAGTAGCATGTGGCCAATTTGCCAATTTCGGAAATATGATAAAAATGCTGTGGTTGTTTTGTAAAACTTTAAAGCTTTTATTATTCTCCGTGCGTACTAATTTAAAAACTTAAAAATAAAAACCACACAACAAACTACAGAATAGCAACGACCGGTCTAGAAAAATGAAAAGTAGTGTGGCATCCTTAATTTGACCATATGTAGAATTTAAACTCAAAACGCATTTAAAATCTCATTTTTCTTTACACATCAATATTTGCCAGCAATTATATATATTTAAATGGACACTTTTTAAAAAACGCCCAGACACAATTTGCATCTTGAAAACATCTCGAGGGTGGTTATTCTTATCGAATTATTTAATTTCATTGATTTAATTTAAATTAAAAAACATTTTTAATTGAATAACTTTACTTGAACTAAATTCGATAAAAATGTTTTTAAAAATGTTTTTAAACATTTGTGCATTATTCTTATCGAATTTAGTTCAAGTAAAGTTATTCAATTAAAAATGTTTTTTAATTTAAATTAAATCAATGGAATTAAATAATTAACGATGCCATTTATATCTGATAACATTATGTGTTTTGTTTGAAAAAAAAAATAAAGAATTTAGGCTTAGGAGAAAGACAAGTCGGTGATATTCTAACGATGGAGAGTTAGTTATTGAAATACCTAAGGATCTTTCAATTTGTGAGTAATCAGATCCCATGTATGATTTATTTGACTTGTCTATCAGTCAATTCTGAAAAATTTCAAAAACCATGATTATTTCTAGAAAGAACAATATTGGCACCTACAAAAAGGTTGCTCGGTAGATTAATGATCGCTTTCTATCGTTATTTTTTGGGAAGGAGAAAGAGTACCTAAGTTTTGATAGTTTTTGTCAAACCAATTATGTTTACGAAAACATTGATAAAAATGAACTTAAACTAACAGGTGTATCAAATCATAAGTTGGTGTTCAAGTAATGTTACTAAGAAATATTAATCTGAAGATTGATTCATGCAATGGTTGTGTCATTGAAGCATGTATTATAATAGGCAGTAATATATGTGTTTTATATTATTATACATTTGTTTCTAATATTTAACAGTTTATATATATATATATATATATATATATATATATATATATATATATATATATATTATATATATGTATATATATTATCATCAAAATGAAAATTATAATAATTTTTTAGTTTTTATTGTTCAAACTCATGTAATAGATGGGTTATAACTTAGTATCGGTATATAAATGAACAAAAAAAGAGTCCACCTAAACTTTAATGTAGTAGTATGAGTAATAATATAATGACATCAATAAATTAAACAAACATGTGTAAATAATAAAACTCGATCAACGGAAATGTAGACATTGATCAATGACGACAATACAAGTACACGTAAAAACACACATACGTATTACAACTACATATATTGATATCTCGAGATCTTATTGATCATCAATGACGACAATACAAGTACACGTTAAAACACACATACGTATTACAACTACATATATTGATATCTCGAGACCGAATATATATATAATTATTAATTAACAGGCCGGAGGCAATTAAGAGTAACAGATCATAAATCTCCGTCTTTATTTAATTGATGTTACATGACTAGCTAGTGTGTCCGCATCCTGCCAGCTGCCTTTAACACATCCACTTTAATATTCTCAGTGCACCCTGTAACATGCATGCATGTTTTAAAATCCTAAGTATTGATCCTAATTTCTTTGGATCAAGTGAATATATATTAAAAGCTACTGTAAACATTACAATATTATATATATTTCATGCATACTAGAAAATTAAAAGATTTTCTTGAGAACTCTAATATTGCAAGAACTTAACCCCAAAAACTAGCAAGAAATAATTTAAAATCATGATTTTATGTAGATGCATATCTTTATTATTAAAATACAATACAACAATATTAATGTAAAATGAGTTTATTAACTAAGTTTTATCTATGTTTAAAAATAAAAAAAACGGGTAAGATTTAAGTTTATTCTAAACTGATGCTCTTAGGTCTTTCTCAATGTTTTAATAACCATATTGACATGCGATATCAATGCCTATTGCCCTATTCACTGGCTAGAGTACACCATTGGATTTAAAAAAACCGAATTATTTTGTATATATACCCACATGCATATATATAATATTGTCTTAGTAATCGTGTACTACACGAGATTTTAGTTTATAGGTTTTAACTAAATTCAGGTATATATCAAATTTAATTTTTAACATATCATTTATTAAATCGGTTTGGATATTTACAAATATTTTCTTAGTCAAATCATATGCTAAAATAAAGAGTGGAGTTATACTACAAAGTCCAATTTTCCTAAAAAGTCTAAGAAGCCATGAGATGATGACATGTGGCACTCCCTTAAAATTAGAAGGAAGTGTAAAAATGGTAATGTCTTTATATTTTAAGTTTCACCCCATTTTTTTAAACATCTATAACTTTTACATACGATATTATTTTTTTAAAAAAATTGCACCATAAAAACGAGCATTTTCTTATCTTTAAAACGCATACAATATTCATATATAAAAGAACAAAATTTTTTTTACGTTTTTCAGCTCATTGTGTTATTTGTCAAGTCATTGTGTTATTTATTCATGTTATTGTGTTATAACACAATAACCTAATGAAATAACACAATGATCTGAAATAACACAATGACCTGATGAAAATATAACACAATTACCTGATGAAAATATAACACAATGACCTGATGAAATATAACACAACAACCTGACGAAAATATAACACAACGACCTGATGAAATATAACACAACGACCTGATGAAAATTTAACACAACGACCTGATGAAAATTTAACACAACGACCTGATGAAAATATAACACAACGACCTGATGAAAGTATAACACAATTACCTGATGAAAATATAACACAATGACCTGATGAAAATATAACACAACGACCTGACAAAATATAACACAACGATCTGATGAAAATATAACACAACGACCTGATGAAAATATAACACAACGACCTGATGAAAATTTAACACAACGACCTGATGAAAATATAACACAACGACCTGATGAAAATATAACACAACGACCTGATGAAAATATAACACAACGACCTGATGAAAATTTAACACAACGACCTGATGAAAATATAACACAACGACCTGATGAAAATATAACACAATGACCTGACGAATATAACACAATGACCTGACGAATATAACACAATCTGAAAAATATAACACAATGTCTTGACTAATATAACACAATGAGCTGAAAAATATAACACAATGACCTAACGAATATAACACAATGAGCTGAAACTTCAAAAAAAAATTTCGTTTTTTATATATCAATATTATATCCGTTTTGAAGATAAAAAAACGCTCGTTTTTTTGGTGTAATTTTTATTAAAAAATATTGTCGTATGTAAAGTTATGGACGTTTAAAAAAGAGGGTGAAATTTGAAAATGAGACAAGACTAATATACCCTTGGCCTACCATTTAAAGTTCTAACTATTTACCATTATGCCACCTTGTGTTTATGAGCCATTGATCTTCATTTAATATTAGATCTAATGGTTCAAATTCCTTCTTAGGCTTTCTAGGAAATTTAGACTTTGTATTTGAACCTAATTCCTAAAATAAATGAGATGCTCTATAATAATTGGTAATTTTTTTATTCGAACATATCGGGTAAAGAGATAATTCATGGTAAGTGGTTAATATTTATTTGAGCATATTGGGTTAAGAGATAACTCATGATAATTGGTAAATTTTTTATTTGAACATATCGAGTTATTTCGAATATAAAGCATACCATGACATGCTTTTAAATCCTCTATCAAGTTAAATTAGAGCATGACACCTAGCAAATTCTTATGTGAAGTCGTTAAAATGTTAACACGTAAAAGAATTACTCAATTATTAAAATAGAAAGATAAAATCATAACCAAATTGAGATGCGATAACAATATCGATTCATTGGTTAGCATACGTACATTGCTAGGTTTAAAAACCAAACTAGGTCACAAAATCTAATTATAAATAGGATATTACTTTATGATTTTTATGGATTTATATTTTACGGAAATAAAAACGATTAAATAAAATAAAATAAAGCTCCTAGCTATAAACTAAAGCGAAGAAAAAAGGAAAAAAAATAGAGTAAATTATATTTTGGGGCTTTTATAATACTCTAAACTAGATATTAGACCAGGCCGCGCGTTGCAGCGGCCGGGTCAGGCGTTCAGGTCTTGCGTATGTGACTTTATCACTGTGTTGATAAGAAAAAGTATCAGGTCACGTATGTCACGACATCATGCCGTAATATGTCACGCATTAAAAGGCAAAGAAATTTGAAAATTAGAAGTGAAAACGATAACCCAGTGATAACCCAGTCAAATTCAGAATGTTGAAGTAGTATTATATCTCAAGTAGAGTAAGAGAACAAACTCGAAAACTCATCAAGGGCTAAAATGTCAATTATTAAAAGTCGAGGACTAAAACCGTAAATACAAAAAAGTAAAAAAAAAAGAGTGGATGACACATGGCAACATGTGGTTGGACCACGTGTCACCACATGAATGGGTAGATGGTCACCGACCTTCCTTATTAGGAAGGTATACAATTAGGAATGGTTTTTTTTTCATAGTTATATTATTTAAAGTTTAATGAAAATAAAGTGTGGGTTTTTGTCTAATGTTCATTCAAATCCACCGTAAAGTTTATGCATATATATGATATAAGCATGAGGGCATTCTAATCATTTTACACCTATTATTATTATAATTATTACAAATGTTAATGTCACTTTATAATTTATTTAATAATTAAAAAACTCATCTCTCTCTCTCTTCACCACCATATAGTTAACCTGCTCCGACAGACGACAACACTAGAACCACCGTTTTCCACCATCCAACGTCCCCACCACTAACAACACTTTAAACAAAAGGACAAAAACCAATCATTTAAATAAATAACACGATTCATAATTTAGCATATTATAAATACCGAAAATGTAATTTCCTATAAGAAAAATATATAAAATCTCATCTGCCCTAGTCTAGTTCTCCCAACTTAAAGTTTTGACGAGTAACTTTATTATATAAAAGATTTGTTTAAAATTAAAGTTACAAAAATAGATATAACTTAACCTTAATCAATAGCTATGTATCATACATGTTCTTTTTCTGAACGACTAGTCTAATTAATTTTAAAAACCTATAATCACTTATTATAATTTAAACTCTTGCAATATATGTTACTTCAATTTTATCAAATACAAGTTGGTTCTTGTTTTTCTTATACAGTTTGGCTTAATTAACTTATATGCATGGTTTAAGTTATTGTTAATAGAAAATGCATATATAAATACTTACTTTGAGCAGTCTTGAGTAGGACTAATCTTGTAAGGGATCTTAACACCACATTTTCTAGGGAGGCTAATGGCGGCATCAATGTTGGCTCCCGTGCCAACCATCGAGGCAACTTGTTCCAAGCACCTGCATACAGTTTGACGATCAGCAGTAGTTGATGCGGCCTTGTACACCGACTTTATCCCACTGCAGCACGATGATGGCACTGGACCTCCACTCGTCACATAGGAGGCACATGGTACTAGGCTACTCAAAGCCATTTGGCATGTCACAGCCCCATCTGCCGTATACGGTGCACTTGTGACCATGAAGCACATCAGTGCCACCAATGCAACTTTTGCAACAGCTGCAGCCATTATATATTTTCTAGTGTGTGTTTTGAAGTGTGTGAATTTGTGTTTGAGATAAGGTTGCTTATGTGAGTTTGTGATTGGGCTAGGGTGTTTATATAGACTATTGAACACTGATGATATGGGTTTTTTTTATAAGGCATACATGATCAACGTACAGTCGCACATGTTCCATTAATATATATAAAAAAACTACGTGCATGTTTGTTCACCGTTACATATATATATATACATAGGGGAGCAATTTTCTAAAAAGGCAAAAAACTCTAAAAAACCTAAGAAGTAATCTGAGACGTCGGATTATGGTGTTTTACGGCCCAGATGGACGCGGTGACATTTTTGTAATTATTTTGATGTTTTGGTCACGCGCGAGATGGATTTGAGGGTAGATTTGTCATTGTGCGTATTTAACACCACAATTCAAACGCCATGGAGTTTCTTAGATCCGTGCGTTTTTAACACAAAATTCAAACGCCGTGGTGTTTCTTAGATCTATGTATTCTGAATCATGGTGTTTTTTACATAGTTGACGTTTTTGGTGTTTTATTTCTCACACATTCTAACTTTTCCCATGGTGTTTCTTAGATCTGTGTCTTCTGAATCATGGTGTTTTTTATGTTTGAACTGATAACAGTAAAAACAATTGACTTTTTTAGTGTTTTATTTCTCACACATTCTAACTTTTCTCATGGTGTTTCTTAGCACTATCAAATGGATCTATGTCTTCTGAATCATGGTGTTTTTAACATTCGAACTGATCACTAAAAACACCATGATTCAGAATGTTAAAAACACAATGATTCAGAAGAACTGAACATTGATCGGACGTTCGTAATTAGTAAACGAAAACGTCAAAAATTAACAAACAAAAAACATCATCGCTTTCAGTATTCGTCATAGATGAATGATTATGGATTCAAAATTAAAAACGAAAAACGTCAAAAACACGTCATACCTGAACAGATGTTCGTAATTAATAAACGTCAAAAAAACACCATAACTGAACATCGCGAGTGATACCAGGATTTCGAAGTCAGCATCGCGCGTATAAATGACGAAGATGCCCCTCCGTGTTTTTTTTTATCTCATGGCCACGTGCTTGTTATTGATTGCTTCCTACACTTCTTAGAGTTTTGAACCTTTTTAGAAAATCCCTAATCTATATATAGAGTGGAGTTATAGTACAAAGTCTAATTTTCCTAGAAAGTCTAAGAAGCCATGAGATGATGACATGTGGCACTCCCTTAAAATTAGAAGGAAGGGTAAAGATGATAATGTCTTTATATTTTAAGTTTCACCCCATTTTTTTAAACGTCCATAACTTTTATATACGATGTTATTTTTTAAAAAAATTGCACCATAAAAACGAGCATTTTTCTTATCTTTAAAACGCGTATAATATTCATATATAAAAAACAAAAAAAATTTCACGTTTTTTAGCTCGTTGTGTTATTTGTCAAGTCATTGTGTTATTTATTCATGTTATTGTGTTATAACACAATAACCTAATGAAATAACACAATGATCTGATGAAAATATAACAAAATTACCTGATGAAAATATAACACAATGACCTGATGAAATATAACACAACGACCTGACGAAAATATAACACAACGACCTGATGAAAATATAACACAACGACCTGATGAAAATATAACACAACGACCTGATGAAAATTTAACACAACGACCTGATGAAAATATAACACAACGACCTAATAAAAATATAACACAATTACCTGATGAAAATATAACACAATGACCTGATGAAAATATAACACAACGACCTGACGAAAATATAACACAACGACCTGATGAAAATATAACACAATGACCTGATTAACACAACGACCTGATGAAAATTTAACACAACGACCTGATGAAAATATAACACAACGACCTGATGAAAATATAACACAATGACCTGACGGATATAACACAATCTGAAAAATATAACACAATGTCTTGACTAATATAACACAATGAGCTGAAAAATATAACACAATGACCTAACGAATATAACACAATGAGCTGAAACTTAAAAAAAATCCGTTTTTTATATATCAATATTATATGCGTTTTGAAGATAAAAAAACGCTCGTTTTTTTGGTGTAATTTTTATTAAAAAGTATTGTCGTATGTAAAAGTTATGGACGTTTAAAAAAGAGGGTGTAATTTGAAAATGAGACAAGACTAATATACCATTGGCCTACCATTTAAAGTTCTAACTATTTACCATTATGCCACCTTGTGTTTATAAGCCATTGATCTCCATTTAATATTAGATCTAATGGTCCAAATTCCTTCTTAGACTTTCTAAGAAACTTAAACTTTGTATTTGAACCTATTCTCTCTGTCTCTATATATATATATATATATATATATATATATATATATATGTTTCTATAAAGAGTCTAGTAACTATGTAAAGTAAGTTATTTTAGGACGGTAACTTTGTTTTGTTCTTTGTTATAATAGTCATGACGAATTAACCATATGCGTTTTATATCTACAAATTTATATTTTATTAGGTTTAATACGCGTGTGTTACACACGGGTTAAATACTAATATTTATAAAGAAATTATAACCATTATGTTTAACGATTTTGTAAATATATAATATTTAAGGATTTGACTTCATCAACTTGTAAGATGAAAAATTTCACTAAATTTTCCCTCCCAAACTTAATATTATATTAAAAATATTTGAGTAAACTGCAGTTTGGTCTCTGTGTTTTGATATCATTAACAGTTTTAGTCTCACCTTAACAGTTTTGGTCCCTGTGTTTTTATTTTCTAACAGTCTTGGTCCCGAACACTAACTTCATCCATTTTTCGTTAAGTCTCTCTCACATGCGAGTAAAAACGTCATTTATCTCACTCTTTCTGACAAACGACTTAATAAAAATATTAACCTACATGATGACTTAGATAAAATAGATAGGTAAATGACATTTTTACCCTTCAGTTGTGGGGCGCGTGTGACTGTGTGAGAAACTTAACGGAAAATGGGATGAAGTTAGTGTTCGGGACCAATTTTGTTAGAAAATAAAAACACAGGGACCAAAACTGTTAAGGTAGGACTAAAACTGTTAATGATATCAAAACACAAGGACTGCAGTTTACTCAAAATATTTTTCCCCCTAAAACATTACCCCCTAAAACCTTGATTTATTAGATAAATAGACCTATGTTTTACTAAATCCTGGGGGCGACGGCCTGACGGATAAGGAGTGAAAAATATCTTATTACCCTCTAGTAAAGGTGTTGTGGATTTGAGTCTTACTAGTGGTTTATGGAATTATGGTCTTTCGAAAGATTATCTGTCCAAAGTAAGTTTTGTTTAAAAAATTATAGTTTAATGGATATTGGCCGATCCCGTAAGTTTATACTAATCATGTTATGTTCTATTATGGGGAAAATAATTCAAGAACTTTTTCGTTGTATAACGAATATACCATACCATGAGTAATATAGAAGTTAACACGTTGTTAGTGAAATCTTTATAATATCATTGAATAATCCTTTAAAGAATGCCCACGTTGAAAAGTTAAATTCAAAATTTGCTAAACAAAGTTTTTTAATACTCACGTGAAGTGTTATATTTACCTATACGTTTTTTTAACGAAGGAAACTTTTTTTCTAAAATCTTCAAAGAAGTGTTTATTTACATATATGTTTTCAATGATAGAAACCTTTTTATCTTCTGGTTAGTAAATTTGAGCAAAAGAAAAATATTAAAAAATCCTTTGAGAAGTAGGAGTTCTCAAAGTTCTCATAACTAGAAGGTTTACTCAAATTGCATAATATATATGTTATAGCAACATTAATTACATTTTGATTCTCTAATATTTTGAAAATTTTAAAAGTAGTTACATTTTCAACTCTTTCACCACACTATAACCTCTAGAACACTCTTTTAGTTTTAATTTTTAAACTAACTTTTCACCGGTTTTTAAATAGCTATAACATTTTCATGTGTTATTTTTTCAAACATACACCTTAAACGATCATTTATATTTTTTTAATTTAATTATAGTATTACTATATTTTTTATTCATTTTACATAAACATAAAGTAATTACTTTAACTTTTTTCTTATAATACACGTACTACTTAATACACATAAAAGAAAAAAATATAAATAAAATAATAAGAAAATAACTAAAAAAACCATCTCTTCATAGTCAATAATGTAACCGGTCCATATCATAGGGCCTCCCCTCTAGGGCTTATTAGCTTTCGTATCTTCTTTTAAATTCTAGATATCACCGTGTGTAATCGCCGGTTATGAGTTTCAAAAATTTTTAACGACATTAGAAATACCTTTAATACTTGAGTAAGTCTTATTGAGTGATACTTAAAGCCTAACTTAGAATCAAAAGTGAGATTCAAACTAAGACCTTAATCCTTATATAATATAGCAAAACAAAAAAATCATATGTGGCATGTTTTTATAGCTTTTAGCTTATGTGGCATTATTTGAGAGATTATCTCACAATAATGATTTTTCTATTTAAAATATATATATGGAATTTATTATAATAAAACTAATTACATTTTTGGTCCCCTAATATTTTGAAAAATTCTGAAAAATTTAAGAGTATTTATATTTTTAACCCTTTACTATAAGGGGTATACGTGAGTAGTTTATATTTGATAAGGTTTAAAAGTAAAACTTATGGATAAAATAAATAATAACATACAATTAAAGACCTAAGTGTTTTATAAATATACATAACATTTTTATATGATTTTTTTAAAAAAAAATAAACTACACCACAAAACTAAGCATTTTATTCTCTTTAATTTGAGTATAATATTGCTATACTAAAAATCTAATTTTTAAAAATATATCATGTGTTCCGTTTTACCATGGTTTTATCTCAAAACTGAATGGAACATTCATGAACATCTTTAAAAGCATCACTTGAATTGTGTTCCCGAGCGTAGCGCGAGAACTAAACTAGTTATATAATATAGCAAAACCAAAAAAGCTTATGTGGTATCATTTGAGAGTTTATCTCATAATAATAATTTTTTATTTAAAATATGTATATAAAATATATTATAATAAAGCTAATTACATTTTTGGTCCTCTAATATTTTGGAGAATTCTGAAAAATTTAAAAGTATTTATACTTTTAACCCTCTACTACAAGGGGTGTACATGAGTCGGTTTATATTTGATAGGGTGTGAAAATGAAACTTATGGATAAAATTAATAACAGTATACAATTAAAGACCTCAGTGTTTTATAAATATACATAACTTTTTTATATGGATTTTAATAAAAAATAAACTACACCATAAAATTGAGCATTTTATTCTCTTTAACTTGAGTATAATATTGCTATACTAAAAATTTAATTTTTAAAAATATATTTTATGTTCCGGTTTACCACGGTTTTGTTTCAAAACTTATTGAAACGTTCATGAATATCCTTAAAAGCATCACTTGAATGTTGTGTTCCTGAGCGTAGCGCGGGCACTAAACTAGTTCCTAATATAACGAAATATTTAGTATTTCACCTTAATTACTATAGCCTATAGGCTGGCGATCATTAATCAGGAGTTTTAAGATAACTCGTAAACTAAAAGAGATTAGTTTTTTTTTCATATTTAGTTGCATATTGATAATTAAAGAATTAAAGTGTTAGCTTCGCAGGGTCAGTGATAAAAAAATAATAATAGGCTAATAGCTAGCCACGAGAAAACATATGATGGACCTGTACACTCTTTAATATTGTCTATATGTGTACAATAATTACAATGATCATACAACACACACGCCTAATTTCTAAAACACATTAGGTTATACATAATACATGATGTTTTTTGTCTTGAAACTTCTTAAAGATGGTTTTCGACCAAATATAATTCTTACGTGGTCCATGATCAACCTAACTAAGATACATGTCAAATCTCATAACCATAATTTCTCTATCCTTCGATCTAGTTTGACACAGACATCTAAACAGCAGTTTATTTTACTTAAACAAAACAACTCTGTAAGTCACTAGTAGTCAACGTAAAAATATTGCGATAAAGCTAGTAACTAACAACATATAATATACACTTAGACAAACAATATTGAAAGTTACGTAAGGCGTGTGACATATTTCACATGGACTCATATATGTAGTACATGAAATAACTCACGACTCAAATATGTACTTTGTTCAACATACATTTAACTTTTAATTTGGTATCTATGCAGCCCACTGAAGTCTATACAAGGATATAAGCTAGCTTGAAAATATTCATGTGTCATGTTTCCTATGTGTCATGTTTACCTATATATCATGCATGCCATACTTAAAAGAACCAAAAGTGAGTTTTCATATATAGTCTTTCATAAATAAACCGTTATAGTAATCATCATCAACTAAATACTAATATATTAAATCAAAGATTTTTTACTACATTTCTTGGGAAAAAAAATTTCGGTCACTTTCTTGATTTATTTATCAGAATTTTATTTACAAAATGAAATCAGTTAGTTATTTTAAAAAGTATAAATTAGTCAATCAATTTATTCGGAATCAAAATTGACTATAACCGGTATTTTTTAGTTGTTTAGAATATTTAACTTTACAATAAACTTTTGTTTAAGATATTTCTCGATCTATATATTACGTTCTATTTTTTTATTTATATATTTTAAACTACGTTCTATTTCTATTTACATTCAACTTTTATTTAACATATTTTTCTATATATTACGTTCTATATATATATATAAAGCTTAGCACGTATGTATACACAGGTTTAAACCTAGTCTGATACTAAGCTCGTAACTGGTTACAATTAAGCTATATTTTGTTATATTTTGTAGTGAGCACATATACAAAGTGGGCTGAAAATTGACAAACAATTTAGAATTGTCATTTGTTGAGTGGATCGGTTCTGCAAGATATAGGACCCGGGAAAACGTGACACAAACAGACCCGGCCATTTAAAGGTGATAAGTTGTTGCTACATGTTTATTTTTACTTTTTGGTATATTGGTTTTACTGGTCCCAACTATTACATGTTGTCTTCTATCGGTCCCAACTATTGAATTGGCTGTCAACGGTCCCAACTTTTATCACTTTGATAACCACTGATCCCGTCATTAAATTTTTTAACGCCGTTAAGTTTTTTTCCCAAATTCAATACTGATGTAATAAGCATTTTGATCGGAACGATAATATAAGTCGATTGATGGAAAAGTTACCTCAAAACGGCGCTCCGAACAACAAAATAGTGCTTCGATCGGGTGTTTAAACCTAACGGTGCATCAATCAAATGTAAAAATTTTATCGTTCAGAGAGCCTTTTCGAGAAAACTTTTACATCAATCGACAAGTATTATTCTTCCGATCAAAAGGTCTAAAACATCGGTCTTGAATTTAGAAAAAACTTAACGGCGTTAAAAAAATTTAACGACGGAACCAGTGGTTACCAAAGTGATAAAAGTTGGGACCGTTGACAACCAATTTAATAGTTGGGATCAATAGAAGACAAAATGTAATAGTTGGGACCAGTGAAAACTAATATACCTTACTTTTTTAACGGCAAACTATCCTAGTCCTACTATATATTAGACTCCAAATATATAAAGTTGTTCAGGTTTGAACCTAAAACCTCCTTCAATTGTCCCTCAAATGGTGCTCCTCGAGGCCAGTGGCAGAGCCACATAGAGCCGACCGGGGTCAGTCAACCTCATTCTTTTCTCGACGCGTAGAGTAATTAATATACCGAAAATCGAGCGGCCCCAGTCTTTTATGATTACAGACCACATTGTTATGTAATAATACAATTGCCCATTTAGTTTTAAAAAAAAGTATGAAAGTTCTTGAAATTACAATCACAAAGTTATATAAAAAAATTAAATAAAATAGTTTACTTAGGTAATTGTAAGCTGAGCTATTAATAAAGCTTATATAGTTAGGCTTAACACATTACAATATTAACTCATTAAATCATTGACGCTAACCCAATTCACAGTTACTACAAAAAAAACTCATCTCGGTATTCATTCCGCATCGACTCAAAATATGTTTTTTGTTATTATTTATCGTCTTTTTATAATTATCGTATGTTTTTTAACGAGAATGGATTTTATTTCGTGTTCTGACCCGACCTGACATTTGATCGACCCAAAAAATAGTGACAACTAGCTAAATTAAGGCGAAGCCTCTCTTACTCAGGTGTTGTTGCATGTGGTTCCTCTATTTGGAGTTGCGCTTGTTTAGTTTCGTTATAGTCATCATATAGGTACAGAATTAAACAGCCGGCCTACCATGTTAGTTAACATAGATTTTTGGGTGCTAGATTGTTAGAATAGATCCGGCCACATGCCCATTGGTAATATTAGGGACTGTTTGGTAGCATATGAATAACCAGTAAGAATCTATCTACCTCTTAATGCTTCAAAAATCCATTATAATGTAAGTTTTAAAAATATGATGAATCGGGTGAGGTTTTACCATTCAAATGTTACCTCCTAACAATTCAACATCTTTTTATCACTTAATGGTTCAGAGGTTTTGAAACATTAAGAGGTAAGCTTCTAAATGACCATTAAGAGGCTACCAAACACCACTTAATGTTGCTACCTGACTAATCTCATTTGAGTATGTGCGAAACGCTTTTTCTTAGTCGGTAGAGTAACTGGTGCCAAGGTTCCGATCCCCCCGCCAACTCTCAATTCACGAACGACGAAACTGGTCCAATTTCTCAAATCACATGTACGAGAATTTCTGCATATGTATTCATATATCATACTAATTAACTAATTATATTCTAGACCCATCTCAAACAAACCTAGTTATTACTACATAACAATCTTAGGGAATAAGGACCAAAGCAACCGGCCACCTCGTTGGTAAATATTTCAACTTGTTAATACTTTGATTAGGCAATGTTGTAAATATAAATGTTCTTCTATTTGTTTGTAGACACAATTTGTGAGACTGAGCAAGGCATTGATAATGTTATGACAAGAAAAAAACGTGGCATTAATTATTTGTTAATTAAGGGAGCTCGAAGGGTAATGAAAGCGTCTAAAATATTTTCAATGGATCTCAAATTTCAAACGAGACGAGTAATATCTAAAATGACTCGTCTATCATGTACCACCCTAAAATATTTTCAATGGATCTCAAATTTCAAACGAGACGAGTAATATATAAAATGACTCGTCTATCATGTACACCCTTTGGCAACATTTTGTATAACAATTGTAACTTACGATATAAAAGTGGAGACAAGTAAGTAACAAATGATATTAGGTTGCCGTGATGCCAATAGTTACTAGTTTGGATTTTAAAAAATTAATGATTTTTTTCTTTATAATTATTGAAACAGTATGATTTATATTTTCTACGTATATATGTTAAAGAAGCTTTTTAAAGATATTAGTAGATCGGAAGATCGAACAAAGACCCCTTCTAATATTAACAAAGAAGACTGAAAATCTTTGTGATGTGACACAAAATACATTGATAACAATACTTTAACTAATATATTATTAACTGTTATGGGTCGAATTAGAACTTGACAGCGTACACATTTGGATGCGGAAAACCTATAAACGCGAGTGAAACATATGTAACTTTACTTGCTCAATTCTAACGCTAAATATTCATTTTCTGACAAATAGTTATATTATTATGCTTGTTACTTTATTTTCTTGTTAATCAGAAGATATGATGAAGCTGAAACCCGGCATTTGGTGAAATCAATAAGCCACAAGTCGATTATTGATAAGGTACTTTAACAAAGCTATGTTCGGTGTCCAGGGACACAATTCAGTGGCAGCTAGTAACCCTATGGCTAGTAATCGTAAAAGTTTAAATGAGCACTACTCACGGTGTTATTAGCAGTCACCGAATCACATCTACACACATGAAAACGAACAGAATTTCATCTAAGTAACCTTTAATAATCGACTTGTCGCTCATTGATTTCATAAAATGTAGGTTTCTCAACTTTATCATACCCAATTTAGTTTTCTACATGCCCCGGCCTTTTTTGTTGTTTCATTGAATGATGTAAGACCAAATAAAACATTATATAATAGACCGAATTCAACAATGATAATATAATTGTAAATGTTTTACTTGTCACCCATTTTTTTTAATTCTATATTTACAATTTTACCCCCGAGTTTAAGTTCTTATCCTTTTATAACTCTTGATTACTTAGCGAATTTACGACTTTTACCTTCCGACTTTGACTAGGTTATCATTTTGACTTCTAAGGTTGAATGTTTATTTGTCTTTTAATATGTGACGTATCATAACATTACACGTAACATAAAAGACATGAAAGTTTTTTTTAATTATAAACATGTGTGACGAAGTCTGTTAAGTATATCACATAAATACCTCCTAAAATGTTAGAAGTAAATAGTCTTTTGAGTTTTATTTTCTTTTTATCCAGATAACAATCAAACCTATTAGTTAACAAATCACAGAAAATAGATGATAAAAAACTTGAACAAAAAGAATGGAGAAGCATACTCATGGCAACATAATCGATCACGTTGTTTGTCCATCGTCTCCACCTTGTCTTATCATTAATTACTAACTTGATGGCAACATAAACAGTTTAAACATATATAATCACAGCAACTCATTATTAACTTAATTGATTATTGATGTTTTAATTAAATCAAATATAACAAGAAACAGCAACGTATATAAACAAAATAGCCGTAAGTCAACACGTTTTATAAAAACTACACACAAGAACTAAAATTAGAACAAGAATATGAAAGCATATTCACATAAACAAAAAATCTCATCGAAACAAAAACAATAACCGGTCAGCGATTTGTTATGAACTCTGTATATTTTTATTTAGCAATTTGTTATGACGACGGTTAACAAATTTACGCTATGTTTCCGAGTTCAGTTAACGAGAGAAAGGAAAGGAAAAAAAATCTTTTCTTTTCTTTTCTCTTCTTCACCTCTCTCTCTTCCCTTTCTCTTCTTTCCTTTTCCTTCCATTTTAAAAGGAAACACTTTCCTTCCTTTTCCCTTCTTTTTCCTTTCATTTCTTTTCCTTTCTTTCCTTAATGAATCTTAGGAACATATTCCCTTCTATTTCCTTTCCTTTTTTCCCTTTAACGAAACTTAGGAACACAATTTTATTTTTCCTTCCTTTCGTTTTCTTTCATTTCTCTCCTAAACTATACTCGGGAATATTAGGGTAAATTTTCATTATATTAACGGCACATTTATGGGCTTTAGCTATGTAGGCCTATTTTCAACGCGATAAGGCCGGCTTGGTCTCATAAGTCATAAGTAATTAAGTATGCTGTTAAATAGTTTTATTAAACCCTATAATTTTATGAAAATACAACTTCAAAGTTACAAAATTAGGGAAAATGTCATAAAAACATAATCAACTTTCGATTTTGTTCCAATTAAGTCACTTAAAGTTTATTTTGTTCCAAGTTGATAACTTAAGTTTAAAAAGTGTTCTAATCCTAGATAATTGACTTGTAGAATAGGTAAAGATTGATTTTTATATTCTAATATTCATTTTAAATAAAAAAGGATTCACAAACTTATCAATATACATATTCTCGATTCATTTTCATCCACTTTAAAAAATAATCAATTTAAAATAAAAAAATTTTATTAATTTTATTCAATTCTTTAAACATTACGTGATTTTTTTGATAACTCAATTCGTTTACAAGTTCATTAGTACTTTTTTCATAACTTCATTTTTTGCATAGTTACGTTATCAAAAGCATTACGTCAATTTTTACAAGTTCATGATTCCGTTTTTGTAAGAGATTTTTACAAATTTATAAAAAAAATTGCAAATTTTTTCAAGCTTTACAACATTTCGTGAATATTCTTTTTACTTTAAATTGAATATTGAAAAATAAAAATCAATGTTGACCTATTAATTAAGTTAAATACCTATGATTAAAACACTTTTTAAAGTTAAGTTATTGAATTGAAACAAAATAAACTTTTAGTGACTTTATTGGAACAAAATTAAAACTTGGTTATGTTTTTACAAAGTGAAAAATTCCAAAAATATCATTTCACCAAAAATTTACACAATATGTCCCTTTAATTTTTTGTGCACAATTATCATTTTAGCTAGTCGAACACGCTTAAAAGTAAAGCTAGTCGAACGACTAGAAGACTAACAGAATGACTTGTATGCTAGTCTTAATCATCTAAAAAATGTTCATTTTGATTATCTAGTGGAACGACTAGATAAAATTGATCATTTTGTCATACAAGTCAAAGAGGACAAATATTATGTCATTTTTTTAGTAAAAACTGTCATTTTAAGAATTTTTCCAAAACTATGTACTTTTGTAATAAAAATCAATTTCCAACAATCTTTTTAATCTTCCATGTTCTAATCTATTTCTTTTTTGTGTGATTTTTTTGAAAGACACTCCAATTACATTTGCAAACCAAGGCATATGCGGTTTGACTTGGTATCATAGAGGGTTAATGTTTAAGTAGTTGAAACAAGTTTGAGGGCTAGGTTAAACGAGGGAGTTTGGTATTTAAAAGTGAATGCGGGTTGAGATCATAACATTTTGTTAACAAACTAGATTAGTATCCGTGTACTACACGGATTTTAGTTTTATAGGTTTTAACTCAATTTGCATATCAAATTTATTTTTAACATATCTCTTATTAAATCGATTTGGATATTTACAAATATATTCATATAAAAAATCATATGTTACAATAAAGGATATGATTTATAATAGCTGGTAAATTTTTATTGGAACACATCGAGTTAGGAGATAATTCATGATAATTGTTAATTTTTTTATTTGAACATATCGAGTTATGAGATAATTAATGATAATTGGTAAAACTTTAATTTGAACATATCGGGTTAGGATAAATCATAATAATTAATAAGTTTTTTATTTGAACATATTAGGTTAGGAGATAATTCATGATACTTGGTACATATCGGGTTAAGATATAGATCATGATAATTGGTAAATTTTGTATTTGAGCATATCGGGTTAGGAGATAATTGATGATAATTTGTGAATTTTAATTTAAAATAACGGGTTATTTCGAATATGGAGCATACCATGACCCGTCTAAAAATTCTCCATCAAATTAATTTAGAACATGACACCTAAGCAAAATCCTATGTGGAGTAGTTAAAATGGTGACATATGGATGTGTTACTCAATTATTAGAATAGGTAGATTCAATAAACCTAAAACTAAACAATCTAAACTATTTAAACTCAAACCGCTTCACTAGCATAAACATTTTGAGACAGAGTTTCTCGTGGTTTAACACGTAAACCGATGCATTAGTAAGCGGGCAATATTACCGACACATCACTAGTGGCTGGTTCAACCAATAATACATACCGGTTTAAACTGGTATTTCAGAAAAGAAAAATATAAAATTTGTTTAATTTTACCTAGTTTATCTACATACTTATTTGTATACGTTATGTGTTGCAAATATAATCAGTTATCCACATAAATTTATATTAATTTTTCACATACACGTAGATAAATTACTATACAAAACGAAAACTTGTCACATTCATGGCTAATCTAACTACCACCATGTTCATATTCTGCAAAATAATCTTCAATAACACTTAAAAAAATATTCTGAGTCTTTAAATATATACATTTCGTGTCTCATTACTCCTATCAATAGTATTTTTAGTCTTCTTTTATTTCAGTTTTAGGTGGGTTATGTATAAATGTATGTGTCTTAATTATCATGTTTAATTAATTTTGTGTTAGTTTTATCCTACTCATGTGTTTGATGACGCTTATTGCGTTTCATACCCGGGAGTCGGGATATGATGTAAACATTTGTAGTTTGGAGGACCTTAATTTCGACTAAAAAACTAATAAAAATGTAACATGTTTCGAAAAAAAATTACTATACTCCGTCTTATTTTAAATGTAAATCATATACACGATGTGTCATGTTCAAACCATAATTTATTTGTCGACAAAGCACTACTACAAATATGGGTAATTGACACCATAATTTGCCACCTTATAATAAGATAGCAAATTTATTCATCAATTACTACAAATTTGTCACCTAAATACTTAAGGGGCATTTACATATATCCCCCTTATAAGATCATTTATTACGTATTTACCCAATCCTTAAATTCAATTACATATTTCCCCTTCCTAAACCACATATATTACATATTTACCCAATTTCTTTAAAATATCCTTTTGATTTACTATTTTACCCTTAATGATCTTCATAAATATATTTTTATATTTTCTTATGGTTGGTGTAAAAGAAGGGGTAAATGAGTAATTTATTATGTCAAAGGGGATATATGTAATTAAACTTTAGGCTTGAGTAAATATGTAATTGATGAGCTTAGGAAGGGGAAATATGTAAAAAAACCTGATCATAACTTTTTAATATGTGGTGACAAAAATATCTAATTGTCACCAAGTTGTCACCAAATTAAATAATAAAATAAAATTTATGTATACACACACTTTGGGAGATATACACACGCATATTTGCAGAGCAAATCCCCAATCACACCAAATCAAATCCGCATTATCGATCGATTTCTTCAATCAAACCGATCGATCGATCTCCACAGTCACAACTCAGATCTCCAAAATTTCTCGCCGGAAATCCTTTGCACCGTTGACATCTACGATCTGCAAAATCTCACCGATCTGTCGATCTCCGTAGAAAGTTATTACGATATCGTTCTTCCAAAATCTCACATTAACAATCATTTCGATCTGCAATTCACTCTTGTAAGCAAATGGCGGAAGGTCAGCTTCGGAAAACCGATTTTGTTGTTGATTGAGCTTCGGTAACACACACTCTTCTCTTTTTCACCTGGTCAAAGTTATTTTTGTTGTTGATTGAGCTTGTTTATTAATTTTGTTGTTGATTGAGCTTAATTTTTGTTGTGAAATTAATATACCTGATCAAAGTTAATTTTGTTGTTTAACTGGATTTGATCAGAGTCGTTTAATAGAACTTGAAGTTGTGTTGATTTCAAGTGGCAGACACAATTTTTTTTATGTAGCAGGGCCGGCTCATCCATATTGTTGATGCTAATGCTGTTAATCTGTGCATATTTATGTGTTAGGTGTTTTGAACTTGAAGTTGAAGTTGTGTTTATCTTTTTTCAACGATTTCAAGTTTATGTGAAGTGTTAGTTTCCGCTTCATATTGCAAACATCCGAAAGCATATTTATGTGTTAGGTGATATGTTCTTCGATTAGTTGTTTAAGATTCGTAACTGATTGTGTTCTAGATTTGAGTTTTTAGGTCTTTCTTCCTCGTAGTCGCTTGTTTTGATATTTAGGGATCGTAGATAAGTTAACTGGGCGTTGTGGTTATAATTGGTTGTGAATAGTTTAATGGGATGTATTATGCTGCTACTTCAAGGCATTAATTTGTTGATTTCTAATTCATCCTTGTGCTAGCTTGTTAGAAAAACCGAGCTCTTATACAACTTGATAGTATATGTTTTAGATTTGGAGTTCAATGATATTATGGATTTATGAATTTGAAATATGATGGATTTTGTAACATGATGGATTAATGGATATATATGCCTTTGATTGAATATCAAGAACTGTGACTCAAGTAATATTCAGTTCATATGTTTATATGGATCTACGATTACTCATTTTGTCTTAAGAACAAATTTCTTATGCAGTTATAATTTAATATTATGAGTTGAAGCTGATTATTTAAATGCAACATGCAATTATATTGGTATTTTTGTGAGCCTTGCATACAAATACACTATGAGCCGTTAATATATGAATTTGAAGCCTTGTTTAGTATATTATAACTCTTACATGCCTAGAAAAATTACGACCCGTTAATGCATAAATCTGAATATATTAGTATTATTGTGATTCTTACGTGCCCTATACATTATATATGACATGTTAATATATGAAATGGAAGTCGTGTCACAATACGACCCATTAGTGCGTTGGTATGCAAACACTAATAGTTACAGCTAACAACCCTGACCTGATGGCGAGCTTAAGATCTATAAAATGTAGGTTAAATGCTCTTTAAACACCTAAACACCACCTAAAGGAGTATATGATCCATTAGTGCTTATGTTCGAACAACAACAACACAGTTGGTTAAATGATTCATTGAGTTTAATTTACCTCTACCTAAATGCATATGTTTTTAATATGCAGGTCACATGGGCCGGGTTGCAGTGTTGCACCGAGTTAAACTACTTATGTTACAAGTGGTTAGTGCTTATGTTAGACTGAATTTTATATGAGTTTGTATAAATGTCAATACTAGACCAGCAAAACGTGCAGAAGGATTAAAATCAGTTTGGTAAATAACTAATTTATTGTACTTGTCTTTTTTTTCTTTGTCTTTCAGTTTAACATAGTAAGGTACTGTATGTAACAAAGCTAATAAACTAGCATTATAGTGTATTTGGTTTTGCTCTCATGCTTAGAAATTGTTATTCTTAAACCTTTTGGGGTTGTTGCAGTTTTACAATTGTGGTTAATAAACAAGGCCTTAGAGTTGTAGAAGTCACGTCGTCAAAGTGTAAATTAGGGCTTGCAATCATATCTTTTGGTGGTTGTTTTTTTATTAACCGATGTAAGTCCACAAAGAGGTATGAAAAAGGTTGATACATTGCTACTTATAATATGTTTTTATTTCGGTCTAAATCACGTAACAGTGTGCTTTATCTTGTGATTTATGATGATTGACTGCTTGTCATAGTTCATGATCAAGATTATGGCTGTAGTATTGTCTTTTGATGTACATGGTTTAACAGGTAATGTAATATCCGCTTCAATACCACCAAGTCCTCGGAGCCCCAGGAGTCAAACTGAGATTTTACAATCTGGAAATTTGAAGCCCTTTAGTTTTAATGTTCTTAAATAAGCTACTCGAAATTTTCGACCCGACAGTTTTAAAGGATGGATTGATGAACAATCACATGCAGCTGCAAAACAAGGTACTGGAACTGCTATAGTTGTTAAAAGATTGAATCAAGAAGGTCTGCAAGGTCACCAAGAATGGTTGGTAAGTGATAAAGTTTGGATCTTTTTACTTGATTTCTTAGATTGAAGTTATTTGCAGTCTTTATGGATGTGGGGTTGTATATTCAACATTGTTGCAGGCTGAAAGTAATTATTTAGGGCTGCTAAATCATCCAAATCTTGTGAAGTTAATTGGTTATTGTATAGACGATGATCATAGGATGTTGGTTTATGAATTCATTCCTCGTGGTAGCTTGGAAAATCATCTGTTTAGAAGTGAGTTATTGCAATTGTTAAATACTTTAAAAAGATCCTGTTTTTATCGAAATTTGATGATTAAATCTTGTTGGTACCACTTTGTTTGTAGCAGGAAGTTCTTACTTTCAACCACTTTCTTGGAATTTAAGAATTAAGGTTGCTCTTGGTGCTGCAAAGGGCTTGCTTACCTTCACAGCCCGGATGCGAAAGTGATATATCGCGATTTCAAGTCTTCAAATATCTTGATTGATTCGGTATGTTTCAGAAATTGGTATCTTTTTATAGGATTTTTACCATATATAGATAGACCAACTCCAATCTCTATACAGGCCATAAAGAGGGACCGAGGGAGAAAAAGGGTCATATGGTCTGTTTGGCCCTTGTTAGTGTTGTGTCCTGTCATATTAGGCACTTATGTGTCAGTTAAATATATCATACAGCTCGTATGATTTGTAAGAACAACAGCCCATATACAACATTATGGCCCGTATGATTAGTGAACATACACTAATACACTCATACAGCTCGTATGACCCTTTACACGGCATGTATAACGTGTCAGTGGTGTGGAGATCGTTCTGCTCCTTTTTTACATTATGTACTACTCCGTTAAGTATGTTTAGATGATTTTTATTCCAGAATTACAATGCTAAACTTTCGGATTTTGGATTGGCGAAAGATGGACCTGCGGATGGAAAAAGTCATGTATCTACTAGAGTTATGGGTAGATATGGTTATGCAGCTCCTGAGTATATGGCCACAGGTAAGCTAACTGTTTGATTTAACTATTTAACTTTCTCATATGTTGATCAATCACCATTAGTTTTACCATTTGCAAATGGGTCATGTTTCCAAAGGTCATTTAACCGCACGAAGCGACATATACAGTTTCGGGGTGGTCCTCCTAGAAAACTTGACATGGAGAAGGTGCATAAACAAGAACCGCCCAACCGATGAGCAAATACTCGTTGAGTTTGCCAAACCGAATTTAACCAACAAACGAAGGATTCTTTACATCATGTACCCACGATTAGCCGGGCAGTACTCACCGAATGTAGCCATGAGAGCTGCAATGCTTGCAGGAAAGGAAGTAGGCCGTTGGATAAATATCTAAGTAGTAGAAGTTCACTAGAATTGAACTCTGATTCGGAAGAGGATATTTGAAATAATTGTTCGAAATTAGGCTAGAAGTAGTTTAATTCTGAATTTTTGGATTTTGTTATGTTGGGATTATTTGGGTTATTTGAGAGTTCTAATTTGTAAAGATTTGGATGATAAATTTGAAATGGTAGCAAAAGGTTTGCAAAATGGTAGCAAAAATTTAGATAAAAAGTAGTGAAATGATTGCAAAAAGGTAGCAAGGTGGTAGCAAAAGTGTAGCAGAATTGTAGCAAAAAGGTAGCAAAACAACATGTGAGAGGAGATTTGTGACATACTAGAAGTGGTGGCAAATTGGTGGCAAACTAGAAGTGGTGGCAAATTGGTGACAAACAAAGGAGGTGGCAAAAAGGTAACAAACAAGAAGTGGTAGCAAAATGGTGGCAATAGAGAAACTGCTATCAGGGTATTAGCCACCTTAATTTTGATAGCAAAATGGCGGCAACAGGGCAATTGATACCATTTTGCCACCATAAATGTAGTAGCAAAAGCCTTATTTTGTAGTAGTGAAGGATTAATATTAACTATATATATGTCTCTCATTTTCACTCTATGCAGATTGGTCCAATTACACACTCTCATTAGATTTTAGAATTTATTACATCTCTATTTTTGTTGTTTATTGTTGGTTTGTTTCTAACCGCTAGCCACAAATTAACTTGTTCTTTTAGTGATATTTATCCCTAAACATACATTTGTACACCTTTGTCTACATTGACATAATGTCAACTAGTTTCATACCTATTTCATACCTATATATTATACAGATTAAATAATAATACGTATAAAAAAAGGGATTTTCTAATATATGCCCTAAGGGCATAAATAATAAACTTTTAATATGGTAAGTATTATTATTAATTACATTAATATTCTACTACTTACCATATTTACCAACAAAAACTAAATATAAAAACATGATTTTGTTGGTAATTATAGTAAATAGTAGAATATTTATCTAATTAGTAAGAATACTTACCATAATAAAAAAATGTTACATGTGCCCTTAGGGCACATATTAGAAAACCCCAAAAAAAAATTATAATTTTAATTCATAATATTTAAACATTTATAAATATTTAATATTTAAAGATTTAATTACATCAACTCTTAAGATTGTATTTTATAAAGATCGATTTCATGCTTTTTTATATATAACAAAAAGTTGGAAATATCTAGTTTTAACAAAGGATATCATCGTCTTTTTATTGCCGGTAAAAAGTTGTCAAACAATCAGTGTGTATAAAATCACATGTGACATGTATAACACCGCTAGATGTATATTAGTTAACTTAATTAATACAAAACAAACCGAACATGCTTTGTTTATGCAATGAGCGAAATGAACAAATTATTAAAATGTGAGTAATAAAACACGACTGAAAATGTAGTATTCATTGACGATAATAAAACAAGTACACGATAACAAACACATACGGAAAACACACATGTGACGCGTACTACAACTACTACATCGATATCCCGGGATCAAGTACTTGATAACTAACTAGCCGGAGACTAGACAACAGGATGATCATCAATATCCGTCTTTATTCATTGTTATACTAGTGCGCCTACTTCCTACCTTAACCACATCCACGTTCGAGTCCTCATTGCACCCTGTAACATGTTAATCATATATAAGTATTGATCATAATTCATAATTAGGATTAATTAAGTGGAAACATCGTAAACGAACGTAAAATGTCATATATACATGATACACAATACAAACTTTATAGATATGTATAGATGTTTTTCTTATAGATTTATCGATCTTAACTAATTGTACTAAATCACATGATTCAAATTGCCATATTAATTTTTAGGTTTTTTTTAAGAAGTAAAGAAATATAAATTTGGGTCACTATAGCTTTTGGAACATGGGCACTTTATGCCTCCATTAGATATATATCCGAATAAAAATAAATGGCGAAACTTGTTTAAAATTATAAACTAGAGAAAATTTTAACTTTTTCTAAACTGATATACAACTTAATTACCAATGTTTTTACAACACCAGTTCACTAGTCTATCTCTTGTATCAAATTTAAAAACTGAAAATCACATCAAAATAAAATTAAAATTATATATGTATATGTAACCCAAAACACTAAATTAACCAATGCATAAGATTTTGAAGCAAACGTAAAAAATAATTGAAATCTAGCTAATCATACGGTCCGGTTTGTAGATCCGACATGTAACTAGTCGTTTCAAATGAAAACAGTTCAAAAAAATCATAATAAGTAGTTATTTTTTCCGTTCTGAGTCCAATCCGATCTTGAAAACATTGATGTTAAGTTTTTTATAATTTAAATGTTTCAATGTGCATTTCGGCTTAAATTTTATATATTAACATATAAAATTAAAAGAAGTTCATGTAAATATTTTACTTTGAGCAGTCGGTATTAGGGCTGATTTTATACGGGATATTGACACCGCACTTCCCCGGGAGGCTACTAGCGGCGTCGAGGAGGATCCCGGGGACCATTCGAGCGGCTTGTTCCATGCACTTGCACGCGGTCTGACGGTCAGTGGTGGTTGTTGCAGCCTTGTACAATGAGTTTATCCCATTGCAGCATGTGGGTGGCACCGGGCCTCCTCTAGTCAAGTAGGAGGCACACGGTGTTAGGCTGCTTATAACCGTCTGGCATGTCACCGCCGCGTCTGCCGCGTATGGGGCACTAGCCACCATGTAGCACATGAGTGCTACAACTGCAATTTTTGCAACAACTGCCATTAGTTCTAGTATGTGTGTGGGGTTTAGACTTAATTTAGAGAGTGTGTGAGTGAAGCTTTGGCTTGAGTTGTGTGGATTGTGGATGATAGGGTTGGGGTGTTTATATAGAGTTTTGAAAAGTGATAAAAGTTATTGCATAATTAATTTAACTAGATTTATATAGTTTCTCGCGCGTTGCGCGAGAGTTGTTATGACGGCTTGCAACATACAAAAAATTACCATGTAGCATTACAAATGTTTCATTGTAATAGGATACAGATTTTTCGACTTTTGGCTAATTTTTTACAATACATACAAAATATATCGGCTATGCTAGTGAATTGTCAGTTATATATTCTAAATATATTGCATTATAGTTAGAAATAGTTGATGTAGTTGGACATTGGTGACCAACTTGCAAAACCCACAAAAACCCACCTAGTAAATGAGTCAAAATGTATAAAAAAAATGTCCAAAATGCAAAATTCACAAAAACAATGATGGCCAAAATGAAAATATTATTCATGAAGTTTTGGTGGTCAAAATGCAAAACCGACAAAAACCAATTTTGGTGGCTTAATGCAAAACCCAACAAAACAATGTGTTCAAAATGTAAACTACAAAAAAAACACTTTTGATTACTAAATGCAAAACTCACAAAACATTTAGTAAAAACATTTAGTAAAAACTCACAAAATGTAAACTACAAAAAAAACATTTAAATGAAATATATGACAAAACAATTGTGGTTAAAATGTAAAAACATAAAAAATCATATTCATGAAGTTTATAAATTATTAGTATACTAGGTTTAATACCCGTGTGTTACACACGGGTTAAATAGTAATATTTATAAAGAAATTATAACCATTATATTTAACAATTTTTAAATATATAACATTTAAGGAGTTGGCTTCATCAACTTGCATGGTGAAAAATTTAGCTAAATTTTACCTCCCAAACTTCCTATTATAGAAAAAAAAAATCCCTTTAAAAATTGCCCCCTAAAAGTTTGATTTATTAGATAGATAATTTGGTTTTGTTTTGAAAATTTAAATGTTAGCTAGTAGTGAAGAAATAAACACAATATTGAGTTGTTTCTTTTTAGCAGATACATGCGGTTCGCATTCTAATCAATTTTAGTGGTTTAAATTCTAACAATATATTAAACTAGGTTTAATACCCGTGTGTTACACACGGGTTAAATAGTAATATTTATAAAGAAATTATAACCATTATATTTAACAATTTGTAAATATATAACATTTAAGGAATTGGCTCCATCAACTTGCATGGTGAAAATTTAGCTAAATTTTACCTCCCAAACTTCTTATTATAGAAAAAAAAATCCTTCCAAAAATTGTCCCCTAAAAGTTTGATTTATTAGATAGATACGTGAAAAATATTTATAGTCACCAGAGCATAAACTGATAAACGTACAAGCTATATGTTACAACTGCTTTAATTAGTATTTGCTTTTTTATGAGACTTTATTTAAATACGAGAATTTTTTAAAGGGAAAATTTCACAAAATAATAACCAAGTTTTAAAAGTGTTATAATTAAGTCGCTTATGTATTTTTTTTTCAAATTGAGCACTTAACCTTCAAATCGAGTCATCATTGAAACTTTAAAAGTGTTTTTCTTAAATTTTAAATATGTTGTTTCATAAAATTCTGAATTCTTCTTTCTAACGTGTTTGTATTAAGCAAGGTTCCTGCGTGAATTTTTTTCATGGTTTCGCTTTAAATGATCGATGTTATTTTTATCTATGTTTCGTTTTAAATTTTTGTCAAAACCGAGTTTTGCGTCATGATATACAAGTCACCAAATTAAACACCAATTAATGTACAAGTCTTTAAAGTTGCTTTGATGATTCTTTCTTTACAATCTTTTTTTATATTACAACTTTTTAAAACATAACATTTTATTAAATTCCGATCTGTTATGTTGTACTTACTTCTATTAACTTATTTTCGACATTAGTTAGTCACAATTTTTCTTTTTGTAAAATTTTTAATATTATCAACGTTTATGTCGTCACATGCATGTTTACAACTCGTTTATTAGTATAAAAGTAAGAAATAGTTAAAAGTTAAATCAATTCGTCGTTCCTGACCCTGCTTCACCTTAATTGTTATTTAAACAAGTAAAAGTTCTGTCTTGGTCCGAGTGGGGATAGCATTTCTCTCCTGCATGTCCATGGAGTTTTAAAAAATCCAAAATAAACGAAATTATAAAATTAAATATTATATTAAAAACGTTTAAACAACTTCTCTCTCTTTGCTCACACTCTTGATATCTCCATGTGGACCATGTGTAATTGTTGGTTCTAGGCTTCTAGATTGTCTAAAAGAAGCGTCTTTTAAATAGGGCAAGTGTTTGAAACTTGTAAAATAAAAGTGATACAGGTAACACATCACAAAAGTAAAGTAACAAAATGAAATTAATCTATGTGTGACAAAACAAATCCGAACTCGCGATTAGCATATATATAGGTTAGGGTTACACAAAAATTTTTAGAAATAAAGACACAATCATGTGGATTTAAATCATTTAAGAAAACTATAGCAGGTTTAATTAATCGTGTCATGTTTATGTTTAGTACTTGTGTGAATTATGTCGTGTTGTCTCAAAAAAGAATACCTGACATTTGTTAAGCTATACGTACAAAACCTAAAAAAAGGGAATATGCTTTTCACCTTTTAGAGGTTACGTACAACTTACCATCGTCGCCGCATTATGCTATTCTAAAGAAGTATAGCCGACTTATTAGCTAAGTGGCTCGCCTCTTGCCCACCTGAGTTGTTTACTTCGTTTTCCGACTTAAACCAGTGATCTTCATATTAGGTTCACTTTCAACATAAACACAACCAGATGATCATGTATCAACTTCGTCCCATGAAAAGAAAGCAAACAAAATCTTCCTCTTAGGGTTTTTTTATTTCGTGACAGGATGATCCATTTAGCAAAAAGACTAACTCCTTTTACCAGCTTTAATCTAAAATTCTTGTCCACCATAATACTTGAATCCTTGCAACAAACGAAAAAAATACTCCTTCTACACATAACACATTGCTACTTTAAAGATGTCATCTGATGGATCAATTTCATCAATATGTACACTGATTTGTCTTGTTTCAAATTCTATTGGTTGAAAGAAATTAAATATAATATGAAATAGTACATTTTCACCTAAAATTTTTCTTCCACGTAAATAGAAGTAGTTGGCAGCAGAGTTTCACATTAATATTATAATATATGAGTAGCTTATTAGCTTTTCTTTACACGTACGGTAACTTTTTTTTTTTTTGAACGGCAATAATTTAACCATTTAGTTTTAGCCTACTCGTAATTAGATAAATAAAAATATAAGGGTTCATAAATCATAACCTAGCTTATTCGATGGAGCTGATTTCAACCCGGTCTTCCCCTAACGTGTTTTAACAAAAAACCGGTTTTGATTATTGTTGTCTCTGGCCACCCGAACTAGCTTCCAACCCGGTTTCAAGTCGATCGGCATACATCTACTCCTAAGCATACACCACAATTATCTTATACAAATTTGTCTTAATGATCATTCAGAGGCTTACTGCTTAATGGTTCAAAACTTCTGAACCATTAAGTAATAAAAATATATCGAATGGTTAAGAGGTAGCATTTGAATGGTAAAACGTCATCAAATTTATCATGTTTTTAAAACTTACCTTATAATAGATTTTTAAGCCATTAAAAGATAGATTTTTGCTAGTTATTCAAAGGTTATTCAGATGCTACCAAACAGCCCGTTAGACATAGCTCAAGTCGTTAATCTTAAAAAGAGCTTTATTTTCATTGAACTAAGCCAGCCCCCACCCTTAACAGATTACTAGTTGATATGTTTTAAATTACTTTTTTATAAATTATTTTGTAAATTATTTTATTTTATACCATAACATGTAACTATGTAAGACATAATACTATTTTATGTGATGGTTAATCACATTAATATCATCAACGCCACACGTATAACGAAGTCATAAACATAAAGCATCACACAAAAACACATGTCCTTGTTTACTACAAATATTAGTTGCATTGATTCGGGTTTATTGGTTAGACTTTGGGCTATTCTCTTTAGAAAACAAATTTATACATCATCAAAATTATTATTTATGTCAACCAGGGATGGCTTAACGTTTTGAGAGGGTCTCAATTAATCAAACTATAAAAAATGGAACTCTTTTCGAAATCTGGTATCTCATTGGAGGACGATAAGAACGATTGATTTTTTGAATTTTTCATCTCTCTATTTTAAGTTTTCAACTGATCTCAATTTTAGTTTTTTTAATTTTACATCCTTTAATCCAGAAATAATAATAAACCAATAAGATCAACAAAGTATCATTTCCTAAATATATTAGCAAACTTTTAAAATATGGGGCCTTAGTTTTCAGGGGTCCAATCCTAACGAATACCTCACAATGAAGTCGAGATAGCCCAGACGTTACCTAAAATCTAAATAGTCAATGTAACATCCAACCCCTCATATCATTAATATTATCTGCTTCGACACATTAGAGCTCACAGATTTTTTTTAATGATGGTATGATCACTTCTCTTCAAGAAACACATTTTCAAAATGACCAGAAATACTCTAGCATTAACACCTTAATGAAGTATGTGTTTTAAAAGAAGTATTATAAAGTGTATGGATTTAACTCAAAACTTTTAAAATTGTTTAAAGGATTAAATTTTTTTTGATGCCAGTTTAAAGGATTAAATAACTTCACATTTGTACTTTTATAATTGTATATTAACTAGTACCAAACCCCCTAAAATTAATTATCTAAATAAAATTTTATTCTGCTCAATTAATAAACAATAAATTATTGTAATTCTCTAGAGATATATACATTTTTCTTCTTTCTATCTGTTTGTCCAGACACATTGTATTAATGCACTTTAGCATAAAATTGAATTAATCCGCTTCTATCTAATAAAGGTTAAATTCCAATTCTATAATCACATATGCAAAATTGGATTCTAACTTTTTATAAATTATGGTTCTTTTTTAAGAAAAAGTTAAAAGACTTTTTATATTGTATGTATAAATCTTGATATAACTTGTAATCAGTAAATCCTATTTTTGTTATATGAAAAAAACTACATATTGAAATATTGAAAATAAATACAAAAAAAACCTCACAAATCTTCTCTTATAATAAATTGCCAACCAATGACACCACACTGTGCCACTTGTCAACACCACAATCACTCAAATAAATTCATATTATATCATTTACATTTGTTAACTTTTTCATTACTAATTTCTATATAAAATTAAATAATTGTTTTTTACCGTTCAAGCCGTGAGTACTCACGGGTGTTAACCTAGTATTATAAATAAAAAGATACTTTTAGTCATTTTTAGCATTTTGTCTAAGTAATAACTTAAACTGCTATATTATCTTTTTGATAAATTTGTAGTGTTGTATGCAAATAAAAATAGATGGTATCTAAGATTTCATTTCAGTGGAGGAGTAAATTATTTGTACCACTGCTTTTATTACAAGTCAGCAAATGGTAGGTGCATTATTTAAAAAGAACAGTATTTAGAACATTGTAACCAAGGACGGAAACATTCAATGTACTTTCTTTTTTATTTATGAAATGTAACACTTCATAATTTTAATTTGTAACATTCAATATTCCAATGCTAACACTTCTTAATTTTATGTTCAAAGTCTTTACTAAAGAAGCTTTAATTTAAAAACCCGAGTTCAAGTTAAGCGTGAGCAAACTAATTTCAAATAGTTCACATGTCACAAAGTTTACACGTTTAATTATGAGACTAATGTGTATGCTCTAACACATTTTAACTACACCTAAACTCCACATCATCCTCTTTCAACACACCTTGCCCACAACAAATGGTCTCACCTTCTTTTACATCTCTTGTTTTAATTTAAAAATAAATATAAAATCTTTATGTGTGTGAGTTGGGATTTTTTTCACGCTCGTTAAAGCATTAACATGCTAGGCCTTTAACGCCCCCATGCAATAGTGGTGGTGTTTGAGTGCTTCACACCTCTAACCTTGACAACCCAAGGCGTTAGTGTATACACATTGTCTTACACTTTTACAGTTTTTTTGCGTACACTCGTATAAATTTTTTTTGCGTACACTTATACAAAACAACATTTTTTTTTGCATATCATCAGCAATATTTAGAGTTAATTTTATCATCAACTCCTTGAAAAGGTTTTGAATGCAATCATGCTAATTACATGTTGGTGCTTTTGGCGGGCAAGAAACGAAAGAATCCATAGCAACGGGGTGGCAGGTGTAAGGAGGATTGTTGACGAGGTTAAAGTGCTTTCATATCTTTGGGTTGGAAACTGAGCGTCTCAGATCGTGCAAGACTGGGATCATTGGTGTTCTTATGCTTTAATGTTGTAACTCTTTCCAATCTTTGTGTAATATTTCCCTAGTCCCTTGTTAGGGTGCTTTAATGAACTATTCTACCATTGCCGTTCAAAAAAAAGTTCATTGAAAATTATTAACAGTGTTTAGACAATTTTAACAAATATCATCATTTTCAAACAAAATTGACAATAAAAGTTTATTTTGATTGTTCAGGGGTAGTCTTTTAACTTCTCAAGTGTATCCTAAACATAAAACAGAAAAAAAATCAAAATTTACATTACGTACGAAAAATTAAGCCATACGACTCATCTTACATCCCTGTGGGTATATGATGGTTTTTTTCTTGATTATTAAAGTACAAATGAGTCATTTCTAGAAGATAGAAAGGTCTTCAAAGAGGAAGAAATCCATAATTTACAGCATATAAGGACTATTTATCATAAATGATGTCGTATCTTGCTACGGTTGGTATAATAGTCATATTCATAAACGTTTGTTTATAGGTTTATAACATGGCTTGTCCAAAAATTTAATTTTCAGTTTTTCACTTAGGGCAGGCCCTTGTAGGGGGCAAGACGGGCAACCGCCCATGCCCGGTTTCTAGAAGGACCCGAAATTATTAACTATTTGAAAATGATGATATTACTCAAAATACACATTAATATAAATGCTCATTTTATAATTCATTAATACCATTTTTTTAACTCAATCACCCACACCCTAATAATTAAAAAATACTTTTATTTGTGATATATACTAGAGGGTGTGAATTATAAACACCTGGATTGAGAACGTTGCCTCGAAAAAAATTTAGACATCAATCCAGTTTGATTAAGTAAATAAACTAAGGACCCATAATTTTTACTCACTCAAGGCCCAAAGAATTTTAGCGATACGTTGGAACGACCCTATTTTCACCTATACATGTTTTTTTATAAGCATCCCTATACAATTTCTACTTCTTGAGTTCTTGTTTTTTGAAAACTAGTTTAAAGTAAAACTAACTCCGTAATCAATGGCTCACAACTCAAGTGGTTGAGATGCGGTCAAGTTTCACCTTGGAAACAAAATAGTAATAAAGGGGTTTCCGATTAGGCTAGAAAATTTTCTTATCTAAGATGGGTTTCCTCCTATGAGCGTTGGGGTGCAGTTCTGACTGAGAAAACGAACACTTATGATACATTGACCCTTCTACTTGTAGATTTCCCTAAGAATGAGATCAAAGGGAATCTTGAGATGTAGAAATGCGATGAACATGATGTAGCACCCCTTTTCGTTATAGATAGCAACTAATCTGGGTTTTTTTTCTTCAAATATCACCCAATACCTAAATTAGCATCTATGAAAAGAACGTACATCCGAAATAACAAAATATATATGCATGATGTTAATGTGTCTTATGATTGTGTTGGTGATAAATTTAGGTCACATTAAGTTATTCTATGTTAGAACAAGTTATATAGGTATTAATGATATAAGTTTGATGACAAGTCACTTTTTCCCATTGATGTGTCTTAATGAACATTATGCTAGTGGCTTATTTTTTACGATAAGGCTACTAATTCACCGTTATTGGGCCTTAATAGTCCTTATAAGCTATCATGTGTTAATGATTTGTATTAGGTTATGCGTCAATTTACGTTAGTCATTTTATGTTATAACAAGTCATTATTGCGGCCCATCACATTTTTGTACTAAATCACTTATATGTCCTACGATACTCATTTAGTTTCTGAGTTTCATCTACCTATTTTAATAATTGAGTAACACATCCACATGTCACCATTTTAACTACTCCACATAGGATTTTGCTTAGGTGTCATGTTCTAATTAACTTGATGGAGAATTTTTAGACGGGTCATGGTATGCTCCATATTCGAAATAACCCGATATGTTTAAATTAAAAATTCACATATTATCATCATTTATCTCCTAACCCGATATGTTCAAATACAAAATTTACCAATTATCATGATCTATATATTAACCCGATATGTACCAAGTATCATAAATTATCTCCTAACCTGATATGTTTAAATAAAAAAACTTATCAATTATTATGATTTATCTTAACCCGATATGTTCAAATTAAAGTTTTACCAATTATCATTAATTATCTCATAACTCGATATGTTCAAATAAAAAAATTTACAATAATTATGAATTATCTCCTAACCCGATATGTTCCAATAAAAATTTACCAACTATTATAAATCATATCTTTTATTGTAACATATGATTTTTTATATGAATATATTTGTAAATATGCAAATCGATTTAATAAGAGATATGTTAAAAATAAATTTGATATGTAAATTGAGTTAAAACCTATAAAATTAAAATCCGTGTAATACACGGGTACTAATCTAGTATACTAATAAACATGTAAATAAATTATTTTTTTAGATTGCACGAGGAAAAAAGCTTATGTAACATACTGGAAACGATTGAGGGACACTCAGAGAACAACCAATTCTGAATTAGTCGATCACAGGTTCCTAATGATGTGGCTGGGAACCATTTTCTAAGTCACTTGCAATACAAAAATATCAATGGCATATCAAACACTCACCATGTGTATTCATGTTACCCTACTAATTTGTTATTTATATAACTCTAATAGTTATATATATACTAATTATTTAAACACTCATCAACAGATTATTTAAAAGAACATCATTCCAAATATTTTGATACAAGTATCCTATATGCCCTCTAGGTTATATGCTATATTATACCAAAAACCATCGACCAATCTCCTAAACAAACAAATGAAAATAAAAATAATAAGTTGTAAGTTGTAACCACTTCAAGGCACAAATCTACCACATTAAACCATTATATCTATGATGTAGGTGTAGGCAACACATGTCACTTATAGAGAGGTTGCCACTATTGTTTGCAACCTTCTTTTGTACTTCCAAGATGGCAAGATGTACACACAAGTGAGTATTCACACTTTTAAAAAATAATAATCTTATTTCTCAATAAATAAGTAAACATTACAACAAACTTCATTATTATGAGAGGTAACGTCAAATCATGAAAACTTAAATTTAAAAAAAAATCATATTAGGGAAGTAAATTAACGTGTGAGGTCATAATACCATTGACTAACAACATGCTTTGCGCTTATAAACTAAATCATGTGAAATTTGAAATTAAGGAAAACTCTTTAAATTAAGTCAAAACTAGAGCTTCAAACGAAAAAAATTGAGTTCACACTCAAAAAACAACATATAGCGTTTCCCAAGCGTTGATCAAAACATTTTCATTCATATATGTTAGGATCAACTTAGATAAAAAGAAAATAACCTTTACTCAAATCATCGATACCATGTTTTCATTCCACACATTTATCCTTACTTCGACTTTCACAACGCTCCAACCTCCAAGGCATGCTACTGTCGATGCACTCGTGTCAAGTTGGACCATACACTATAGTTTCATGTCCATCATACAAGCACCCTTTTCATACCTATATTATATCAGGTTTGTAATTTTTTCCAAGCTTTCCCACTCTTACTACTAAAGTTATCGATTTTCAACACCTTACTCACACACTAATCGCTATTGACGATTAGTGACCTATTGATAACACTCTTGTACATCAGGACTCTTAAAGTTTAAATCATGTAGTAGACAATTTGTAAAAAAAACTTATACAATAATCATCTGCTAATCATATCATCTTGTACAAACATATAATTAAAGAACACAAAGTATAAACAATTAACTTAAAAGGAGACTCACATTTTGTAAATTTTAATGATTTATTTATGAATAAATAACATCTTGTGGCTGTAGTTTAGTGGTAAGAATTCCACGTTGTGGCCGTGGAGACCTGGGCTCGAATCCCAGCAGCCACATAAATTTTTGTTTTTTATTTAATAACATTTAATCTTTTATGCTATTAAATCGTAAAATTTTGAAGCTTATTCAATTACACTTCTTTAATAACTAGAATTTTTCCTCCACCTATCCCATAAACTAGTATCATACTATCATAAGAACTCTACTTCAACTTCTACATTACATTTTATCAACCACTTTTATTTTTAACAACAATACACAAGTAACACCTATTTATTTTTGTATAATAGTACTAGGTTAGTAGCTCTTTTATTACACGGGTTAAAAAACGTGTACAGTATGTTGTAACCGTGTAAATAGATATGTTGGTGGATTGATTTGATCTAATTGAAGGATCCGCAAGCATTTTAAGTTATAGCTGGATATTTGGTTATGCGGATAGCTCAAAGTTATGACATGTGAGAAATTACTATTTTATTAGTTTAGGTAGAGATAAATTCATAATTCATAAACAAACATTTGTTACTAGTCATTCTAATACGGGTAATTTTTTTCTCCCTAAATCTACTATATTTAGAAAATAAAAACGTTACACATAAACAAGGTCGTAAATAAAGATGTTACACATAAACAAGGTTGTAGATGAGTAATACGACTCTCAAACCAAGCGATAACACAAAAGGCTCATATAAACCAATGATTAGGTGAACTGGTGAAGTATCTAAATGATAGTTTTAGGCTGAGTCATAAGGTTTTTTAGTTCTTTCATAGTGGTAGGTTTTATTCTTGAAAGTGTTTGCATGTCTATCCGACTTGGATCGTCGAAAAGAGTATAGTATAAAAGACTGATTTTTAATCTATACGAAAGGTTTGAGTTTCAATTTCGGAAACTAGAAGGTCTAAAAGAGTAAAAATAAAACAACGAGATCACCCCCTTATCCTTGTAGTTTGTGTTTTAGAACAAAACCTCCATTGAAAATGGTTTCTGGGTGACGAAACAACACAAACCTCAAACCCCTCACTTTTTCTTCTTCTTCTTCACTAATCAAACAACATGACGACATTAACGCCATTCAAATTGTCATTCATTGCTCCACCAATTCCTTCACTTTCATTTTCTTCAACCAAATTTGCTCATTCTCTCAAGTTTAATCCGCGTCATTCCACATTTCCAAGTACAAATTGTTAATTCATATCAGTATTTGTATATTAGGGTTTTGTTTTTATCGATATGAGATGATGCTGATGAAAGTTGATTTTTGAATGTTACAGGAATTTATGCATTTTCTAGTAATGATATTAAGGTTGGATCCAACATTGAGGTAGATGGTTCTCCTTGGAAAGTTATAGGTACTTACTTAATACTCCGTCAATTTGCTAAACACGAGAAAACTTGTTTAGAGAATCACGTGTCACGTGTGCTTATATCTTTTGCTTTTGATACATTTGGTTTTCTGACATGGTTTAGTGGGTTGTGTTTAGTAATTTTTCTGCCCCTAGGACATAAAAGTTTTGTTATTAGTAGGATTGAATATTTGAGTTTGCTGTTCAAAAGTGATTGCGGCGCAGCTTGTTTCAGTTAATTTGATTACCTGCTACTTTATTGTAAAAGCTTAAATGAAATGAATGGGAAATTGTTTGATTTTTAGAAAAAAATATTGGAAATTGTAAGATTTAATAAGTTGTTGTTGAATGTTGATTTTGGATTTGAGTTTAATGATGTTTTGATGTTATATGCTTGTAGTAGTGGATACTTCAGTTGAATTGATCTGTTTTTGTTACTGGAAATAGGGATTCGGGTCACTCGAGTTGTTGTTAGAACTAGAAAGTGATTAATGAGCTGATTACATAGTGAAGGATATGCAGGATTGACCAGGAAATTGTACGCTAAAGCATGTTTTCAAGTAGATACATTCTTTAGATGTTTGACCGTCACATTGTGCTTGTCAGTGTCATAGCTTTGTATTCAGACTTGGGGCCTAACGGGAGCGCTAGCAGACCCAAAAGCTAGCACGGAAAATAGAGAGCATTGCGCCTTAGCCGACTTCCAAGGCAAGTCTACTTTTGAAGGGAGGTCAATAAGATACAGATTGACCTCAATATTCATTAAAAGAGCAAGTTGACTTAAGACAAAACGAGTTACTTCAATGCTGACATAGGGGACCACTTGAACTTTGTGAAAAGCTGTTTTAAGGCCTTAAAACATTGTTGCTTCTTTTTTTAATAGAAAACTAGATTACATGGCATATTCACGTTATCCCGTAGTTGCTCTCCTACCTATATCCTACCATATCACCCTTCGGTAAATGACTAAATATGCATACTCGACAATGGGCTTGATCTAAATTCAGTATCCATTAGTCTGGTGTGGCTTTGAGATACCTCAAAACACGGAGAGTTACATATTACTGACCTGCACACATGAACTGACTCATAATATTTAGTAAAAAAGATAGACAAGTCAAGCATGTGTCAGGTTGTTGAACTTTTCAATTAGTCCCTTGTACTCATATAGAAATTTTTTGTGTAGTGAGCATCAGGCTGTCTACGGGTTTGCACCCTAGCATGCTACCCAAGTACCCGTAATAAGCATGTTAAAAACATGCTTATGTTGAGATAGAACAATTCCTTGTTATCATTTATATGTTAGTGGTACCATTCACATAAACTACTAGAATGACTTGTTGGCACAGGTAGCGTCGAATGAACAGGGTTAATCTTAGGACGTGTGATTATTGGTTGTGAATGTTATACAGTTCCAAATAGACTGCTCTGGTGACCGCATCCTCCATCTTATGGTCCCAATCCCCGGGAAACACACTTATATAAAATTAAGAAATGGTTAGGATTTTAAGATTTGCTACAACCCAAACTCTTTAGTATTTAGTGGTATTTTGGTCTGTTGCTCATTTTTTTATAGTGGCCAATATGAGATAGACTTTGAAGTTTAGTGATCAAATTGGAGCATTTGTAAAACTTGGTTGCTATTTTCTGGTATTGTGGTAGTTTCTTAGTGTTTTTTTGCTTGATATTCAGAGTTTCTTCACGTGAAGCCGGGTAAAGGGGCGGCTTATGTAAGGACCACATTACGGAATCATATCACGGGAAATTCTGTTGAGAAAACTTTCAGAGCTGGAAGCAAGGTATGCATAAATGTTTGACTCTATTAAGTCAAAGGGCTACATTTTAGTTCCAAAATCAATGTAGATATTATTACAAATTCGACAAGTAACAAAATTTCTATGTGTAGTATCTGTTGCAAGGTTTGATATCCTTGGGAAGATTTTTTTCCGAAAACTTATATAATGTCATATTGAGGTCAAAGATTGGCTTTGTTTGACCTCTAAAATCAAGATATAGCTTCTTACCCAAATTGGTTTTGATGATCTTGTCAGATTGAACAAGCTGAGATCTCCAAGGAGACAAAACAATTCACGTACAAGGACGGTTCACAGTTCGTTTTCATGGATCTGGTATCTTTATGTTCTCTCATATTTGAACTCTTTTATAAGTATTATTTCCCCCTGTTGCTAATGGTCGTCATAAAACCGTTGATACTATTGATATGGGTCTACATGATTCTTTCTTTTCATCACTCGAGGTTTTATTGTAGACTTCATATGAGGAAGTTCGTCTTAACGAGTCAGATATGGGAGACAAGACGAAATGGCTAAAAGAAGGCATGGATTGCATTTTGCTATTTTGGAAGGGAAAGGTTATTGATTTTGAGCTCCCGATACAGGTTAAGGTGAAAGTTGTCGAGGTTGATCCTGGTTTGAAAGGCGACACAGCTCAAGGTAATATACATCATAAATGTTACTACTTCATTACCTTATGACTAAAGCACCCAATTTGTTACATCTAATTATTTGCAAGCGCGTAAAATCGGATACCTGGTAACTTGAATTCTATGGTTATTTTGGACAGGTGGATCAAAACCAGCAACTGTAGAAACAGGTGCTGTTGTGAGTGTCCCTTTGTTTGTAGAAAGAGGTCAAGAAATTATTGTGGATACCAGGACCGGGCAGTATGTGAGTCGTGTCTGAGTTGCAGGATCATGTACCTTAGCAGGATTTTCCCATAAACTATATGAACCATCATGTTTGCATGAGTTTTGTCATAGTTTTAGATTCTAGAAGAGCGTATAGTTAATCCGCTGTAACAAATTTCCGCTATGCATATTGTATGAATACTGAATGTACTCTTCAGAGAACACCGAAGCAACTTATATTATGAGGAACTTCATAGTAACTATGTTGGATTTGGATTTGTGTTTTGGAAATTCATTATGACACATTACAAGGGTCAATCTCACATCTGGTTATTGACATTTTATCAATAATACATAATATCTTATAATTTTTTTTACAATAATACGTAGTAGCGTAGGTTTAATGTTCTACCTTCTTGTTGCTCTCCCTTCGTTTCCCTCTCCGCCACTACCATCTATCCTTGGTTGGTTGATAGCCCTTTTCCTTCTTTCCCGTTCTTGTTTTACCCTGAAGAAATGTTGTGTATGTACACGACTTAAGTTTTATTTGTTTTCCTTTTGATTTTGTTTCAATCATGTTGTCACCTCCTATGCTTGTGCTTAAATCTCATGAGATTGCTAAAAAAATACCATAATCAGATATAAAACTAAGATTACCGATAATTATAACGTTGTCGAATCGTTCATGATCTATACAAGACCGGTTCACTACAAACACAAATTTTACATCTCAATTGAAAAAACATTCTGGTCCAATGACATGAGGTCAGTGGTCGGTTTCCTCTCTAATGGTATTTCTTAATAAGTTATGTCTGGAGCGTCAAAATCGATACAGACGGTTAACATTTCGTTTTAAAAATACACTCGAAAATTAAGGATCGTTCAAACGCGATAAAAAAGATCTCATTTAAAAACCCCAAAACCATCTCTGAAGCACTTCAAAGGTGCTCAATACTTCTTCCAACTGCTTTTGTTTAGGGTTTTGCTTCATTACGATATCAAAATTTGGACACTCTACAAACCAAGTTACTTGCAAATTTACAGGTGGCATGATGGCTGCAACTGTTCTTTCCATAAAGATCTTGGAGAACATGTTCATGACCATCTTGCACAACTGTAAAACCATAGGAAAATTGAACAAAATTCATGCTCAAATCATCAAATTTTCATTATCACAGAGCAGTTATTTGGTGACAAAAATGGTAAATATATGTGACCAACATGAACAACTAGACTATGCAAACTTGTTATTTAAAGAAGTATATGAGCCAAATGTTTACTTATACAATGCTATAATTAAGGCTCATACACATAGACACTTGAACTTGTTTACTGTTTATTTGTACAAGAAAATGCTTAAAGAAGCAGTTTTTCCGGATAATTTTACTTATCCGTTTGTCGTACGGTCGTGTGGAGGGATTTGTAGTCTTGATTTGTCGAAGCAAGTTCACGGGCATGTTTTTAAGTTTGGAGTTGGATCAAATAGTGTTGTTGTAAATTCACTTTTGGATATGTATGTGAAATGTGATGGTGTTGATGATGCATATAAGGTGTTTGATGAAATGTCTCAAAGAGATGTGATATGCTGGAACAGTCTTCTTTATGGGTATATTAAGTTGGGACAGATGAAAAGGGCGAGGCAGTTGTTTGATGAAATGCCGGAGAGATCAGTTGTTTCATGGACTGCGATGATTTCTGGGTATGCACGAAATGGGAGTAATATAGACGCGTTACAGATTTTTCACATGATGCAGTTGGATGGGGTTAAACCTGATTGGATCAGCTTATTGTCTGTGTTGCCGGCGTGCACGCAAGTGGGAGCTCTCGAGTTGGGGAAATGGATACATTTTTATGCGGAGAAAAATGGGTTCTTGCGGAGGATTAGCTTGTGTAATGCTTTGATTGAAATGTATGCGAAAAGTGGAAACATTGATCAGGCATGGCAAGTGTTTGACAACATGGTTGAAAGAGATGTTATTTCTTGGAGTACAATGGTAGTCGGGCTAGCTAATCATGGAAAAGCGTCGGAAGCAATACGACTTTTTCAAGAAATGCAGAAGACGGCAGTTAAGCCTAATGAGATCACATTTGTAGGTCTTTTATCAGCGTGTGCTCACGCAGGACTATTACAAGATGGATTGAGATACTTCAATTCGATGACAACGGATTATAGTCTAGAGCCGGGAATTGAGCATTACGGATGTTTGGTAGATCTTTTGGGTCGAACCGGTTGCCTTGACCAAGCTTTTGAACTGATAAAAACAATGCCCATGAAACCAGATTCGGCGATTTGGGGGTCTTTGTTAAGCTCATGTAGAATCAAGGGTAATGCTGATATGGCGGTCATTGCAATGGAGCATCTTTTAGAGCTTGAACCAGAAGATGTTGGAAACTACGTGTTGTTGTCAAACATATATGCGGATCTTGGAAGATGGGATGGTGTTTCGAGGGTAAGGAAGTTAATACGAGGCAAGATAACGAGCAAGAAACCAGGGTGCAGCTCAATTGAGGTTGACAATGTTGTTGAAGAGTTTGTGTCTGGTGATGAATCAAAGCCATTTTCTGGAGAAGTTTATTCGATGCTCCGGTTACTGGTTTCGCATCAAACGACTAGTGAAATAATGGGCGGGGAGATGTTGAGTTTCTGAATAAATTCTGAGCCGTGATATTTTCAAAAGTTTTGATACCAATGCACCAGGTCAGGTGAGTAGAAAAACATCTCTTGATGGTTTCGGAGAGGATCTAGCCCGTATTTACTCTGCGCAGACCATTTCAGCTGTTTCGCACCTTCATGCAAATGGCGTAATGCAACGTGATCTGAAGCCTGAAAAAAATTATGCTTGATGTGGATGACCATGTACTAACTCTCTTGTTTGCACTCCATCTTGTTACAATAGTAGTATATATGACATGTGTTTGTTTTTTCATTTCAGGCTTTGCTAGCTTATTTGACTTTGGGTGGCAAAATAATAATTTGATGAAAATGCAAGATCAAATCCTTTATGAGGACTGTAGATACATGTCACCTTAATTTATTCTTGGCAAGGGCCATGACAAGGCTGCAGACTAGTGGGGTGTTGGGATCTTGACGCTTTGTTTAGTAGATCATGTGTAACCATAAAGCTACTTGAGGGGCATTATTCAACACGTGGCAGTCACCTCATCAAGGAGCTTTATATCACACGTGGCAGCCCTCCAACGATTGCATAATTAGTGTTTTTTAATGTTATTAATTAAGTTAACATTAAAAAAAATTGGTGATTGGTTGGAGTGATTGAACTTGGTGGTGGGCGAGACGTTATACTCATCATGTCATATTTGCATTTCATCCCCATAACGCCCATGGGTGGTGTTTGGGGCGTTGGGTGCCACTTGTTCTTAATGTATCATGATGCGATAGAAATGATGAATTAAAGATGCACTAAAAGACGAGTTTGGTTTTGTAAGCCTTTAAGACCAAGTGTAGTTAGGCTTGATGAAGCTTTAAAAGATGTCACAGAACATGTTTATTGTTGATTATATTAAAGTTTATACATTAACATATAACATGCCATTTTAGTAGCCACAAAGGAGTTCAAAGCTAACTAAATACCCCACAACTCAATATCTGAGAATGAACTGAGCAAAGTAATATAGGAGGTTATTTAAGCTTAGACCCTAACGAGCCGCTCTATCTTTTCGGCTATATCCTTTTGGAGCAACCAAGTTAGAGGTATCGAAATACGAAACAACTTAATATTTCAGAATGAAGTGAACAAAGCAATATATATATTGTTTCTGCTGACATGTGTGTACCATAGTCACATTACAAAAATAAAAATGAAGCATCATGTATATGATTGACAATATTATGGTTACTTTTGATCACCGGGGACTCGTGAATCCACTATGGCGGTTATCTTTTGCTGCAGCTCAGCCGTGTTGGCTCCCACAACTTTATCAATTTGTTGTCCATCTCTAAGGAAGAAGAATGTTGGAGTAGCTTTTACATCCCATTGTGTGCCTAACTCCTGCATCAACATTTATCTATCTAACTTTGGCTATAACAATTTTCACTACTTACATCTTGGTTTTAAAAAGCACACACTAATGTTGTAATATTAATGGTTTGCTTACCGTTAATTCATCGACGTCTATGGTCAGAAACATAAGAGAAGGATGCTTCTCAGAAAGCTCAATGTAGAGTGGCGAAACCGACTTGCATGGACCACACCAAGATGCACTAAAGTTGGCAATCACCTGTTAATTGTACACGATAAAACGTTTATGTCGACCCACATAGAAAATGCAGTAACAAATTTATCGATTCGATGGCTTACTATTTTGCCTTGAGTCTTTGCTTCTGAAAGCTTTTGGTTCCAAGCATCCTTGGTAGCAATGAAGACGACCTTACCTCCCGAAAATTGAGAATGTTTCGCAGGTTCATCATCATCACCCGTAGTCTACAAGCATCAAATTCGATGGTTAAGAACATTTCTGAATTGACCACAAGTTTGTTTTAATAAATCGGGTGATTAGAACATGTTGCAGCCAAAGGTGATATCAACTAGGCTTCTGCAACCAGAAGCATTGTGATCAACGAAATACTTTCTGTTGATTAAAAAAATTTTGGACGTCGTAAGCTTTTGAAAACACATTACAGCTTTTGACCTGTCTAAGTCTAAACTATTTTACATGTTTCATCTTTTGCTATTTTTTTTAATTTACCCGTTCGACCCGTGTTCATATAAATGGGTTAACATTTTCGCCTCTTATATTCAGGATACTCAGAATTATCCCTACACCTAAGTCTTTTATGTCTTATAAAGTTCTTGACAATCAGTTTTCAAAGCAAAGCTATAACTTTGGCATAAGTTACAGATACATACTTTTCGTACTTCTGCGCTTAGTGACTTGATATGAAAGTAGTTTGTCAATTTATATACACTTAACATAACATATTAACAAGAGAAAACAGCTTGGTTGAAAGGTAACATACAATTATTTATCTTTTTAACTTGTACATACTAAAAATATTTCCATATTGACAGAGAAATGGAAAGGGTTTGCAGCCAGTTTATGTCATGGACTAAAGGTGGCAATTTTAGCAGTTATGGTTCAATTGGGTCACTAAAGTATCAGCTAAAAAGGAAACACTTATGGTTTAAACCGATAGATGATCGCCCAAAGTGCATGTTTAATGCACAAACCTCTTAAATCCTTTTACTCAAAGGTTTATATAACACCAATAATATGTGATAATTTATGTAATCATTTTTGGACACAAAGTGTTTGCCAGTCAACCTAACCTGACTCGATAAAAATACCTACACATTTACGCCATAACCCATTTTGAATCATTACCAAACCGCCCATTTTGCCAAAGGATAAATTTAAAGACAGAGAATATAACCCAACCCTTTTTTCACATTTGATTTCTGCAACACAATGTTTGATTTTAAATGATCACAAAACCACATTCATCGTCATGGAAGCAAATCATCATTAACTAAACTCCTCACATTCGACACATCCATAATCCACACTTCTTTTAAGGTAAAATTTAACAATAGAAAAATTACTTATGTCATGTATCCTTGATTATTGCAACCTTAGACGCTACGTTTCAATTTCTGATTCTAGTCCACTAATACCAACAGGCAGCAAAGCAAAGGGTTGTTTGTTTTTCTATTGATTTAACATAGCAACTTATCTGTCAACTTTTCCACTATCACCCCAAAAAAACCAAACTCTGCCTTACGTAAAGTTGCCAGAGTACGATTAACCTCTGGATTTGAAATCACTGCTTATATACCCGGTATTGGCCATAATTCACAACAACATTCTGTAGTCTTAGTAAGAGGGGGGAGGGTTAAGAATTTACCCGGTGTGAGATATCACATTGTTCGAGGAACCTAGTTATACAACATGTAGATACAAACGTCTAGTTCTTGGTTACAAGATAAAACTCACCGACGAGAAGCAAAGTCCCATTTAGATGTTAGCAAAAGTAACTCTGCAATGGGTTTACCCTGCAAACCCCAAACAAAAACATTACCACAACACAAACTTAATTTATAAAGCAAACAAAACAAGACACAATAACAATATTATTATTATTATTAAGGCAAATGCAACAGTTTAAACTAGATCCTTTAAACATACCCAAATTCAAGGTTTTAAAGTACACAAAACCCATCAAATTACAACCAATTAACTTGAAAATTAGCTCAAACAATATCGCATTATTGAAAAAAGCGTGTATATAGATGGAAATGAGAAATTGAAATGAAAGGAGCAATATATATAGTTTGTGTTTGTGTTTGTATTGGTTGATTGATCGATGAAATGATGTACCTATTTCAGGCAACGATTGAAATTTGATGATTTTGATAAATCACAAATCGTAACCTAATTAGGGTATATTGTACAGAACTAATTTTGAAATTTTGGTACGAGGATTATCAACTTTTTTGTTAATCAAATATTTTATTTTATATGAATAAATTGCCCCACGTGACAAGAATATTCTTGTAAAGAGCTTCTAGATACAAAAGATGCACGTGGAATTTTATTTAAGAAAAAAAATTAACAACCAATAATTTATGCCCTTAAAAAAAACCAAAACAATCTACCTATTCTAATAATTGAGTAACTCATCCACATGTCATCATTTTAACTACTCCATATAGGATTTTGCATAGGTGTCATATTCTAAATTAATTTGATGGAGAATTTTTAGACGGGTCATGGTATGCTTCATATTCGAAATAACCCGATATGTTTAAATTAAAAAGTCACAAATTATCATCAATATCTTCTAACCCGATATGTTCAAAAACAAAATTTACCAATTATCATGATCTATATCTTAACCCGATATGTACCAATTATCATGAATTATCTACTAACCTCATATGTTCAAATAAAAAACTTATCAATTATTATGATCTATCCTAACCCGATATGATCAAATTAAAGTTTACCAATTATCATTAATTGTATTCTAACTCGATATGTTCAAATAAAAAAATTAATAATTATCATAAATTATCTTCTAACCCGATATGTTCAAATAAATATTTACCAACTATTATAAATTATATTCTTTATTGTAACATATGATTTTTTATATGAATGTATTTGTAAATATCCAAATCGATATAATAAAAGATATGTTAAAAACAAATTTTATATCTAAATTAAGTTAAAACCTATAAAACTAAAATCTGTGTAGTACACGGGTACTAATCTAGTTTATATTTATATTATACCATCTACCTATTCTAATAATTGAGTAACTCATCCACATGTCACCATTTTAACTATTCCACATAGGATTTTGCTTAGGTGTCATGTTTTACACTAATTTGATGGAGAATTTTTAGACGGGTCATGGTATGCTCCATATTCGAAATAACCCGATATGTTTAAATAAAAAATTCACAAATTATCATCAATTATCTTTTAACCCGATATGTTCAAATAGAAAATTTACCAATTATCATGATCCATATCTTAACCCGATATGTTCAAATTAAAAATTTACCAATTATCATGAATTATCTCCTAACCCGATATGTTCAAATAAAAAATTTATCAATTATTATGAATGATCATAACCAGATATGTTCAAATTAAAATTTTACCAATTATCATTAATTATCTCCTAACTCGATATGTTCGAATAAAAAATTAACAATTATCATGAATTATCTCCTAACCCGATATGTTCAAATAAACATTTACCAATTATTATACATCATATACTTTATTTTAACATATGATTTTTTATATGAATATATTTGTAAATATTCAAATCGATTTAATAAGAGATATGTTTAAAATAAATTTGATATCTAAATTTAGTTAAAACCTATAAAATTAAAATCCGTGTAATACACGGGTACTAATCTAGCATTTTATATTACATCAAACTAATATACATCTGTCTAAGTACCAAATGAGCTACTTTAAGAAGAAAGAAGTGGTTATGTGAAAACATTATCTAGTTAGTTGTCTACAGCTATATATGTGTGGCTCCGGGCTCGTAAGGAGCTCTTATGTGCCATTTTCTCTAATAGAAAGAGTTAAGCCATTGTATTTCAGTACATTGTTGCTGAAGCAATGACTCTAAACTGAACTATAGTTGAGGAACAAGCGAGAGTGTATGATTTGATGCTTTGAGCCGTTGGAGCCAAAATAAACTATGTAATTGTTGTGTTTATATAGTTATTTGTATCACCCGTCCAATCTGCGTCAAGAGAGTCATGAATACTGTAAAGCGCCAATTGAGGTGCAATACTCAGTGCCAATGATCGCTTGGTACATTGTTTAACAGAGAGATGTGAGACTTTGCCTGGAGGTCCTAGGTTCAACTCCAACCCCTGCAACGTAATCAGTTCAAAACTCATACTAGGTATAGATACTGTTTTTGAATTGGTAATTTATTTTGGCTTGTATAAGAATATCATCTATATTTTAATTATGTTGACTGTTGTGAGTAGGATGGCTTAATTAGCTTGTGAGTCGGGAAGAACTTTAACTCCAAGAAAGCAACATAAGTTTCCAATATTGATCTTTAAAGATACAATATGTATGTATATACAATATTATGGCAACCTATTGAAAACAGGAGTGGAAACATCTGAGAGAGCGTTTCACGAAAGAATCATGTGGCGCGGTGAAGGGAACAATAACTTGTTTCCAGTATCTTTAAGATGCAATATATATAGTGGCTAACACTTGAAGTTATTAAGGAAGAAGAGGGACCGGAAATATATAATGGTATCATGCATGATGCATCCACATAAATTAGAACAAAAGTGACAATTTTACTCTATTTAAAGGTGAAGTGAGAGAAGTTTGATACAATTGGTTTAAAGATAGACGTATCGTTTGAATTTATCATATCACGCACATGACACTTGACTAAAGACCATGGATATTGGCTTTAGTTGTCTAGTTTGATATTGGCTTTAATTATCTAGTTTGCAAACATGGGTGGGAAAGAAAGGGCTAAAATTTCGTGTCTTATATAAAAAAACATTATTTATGTCACACTAGTGAAAAGTTCAATTAAAAAAACAGTAAGAGAGTAGAAGCCTTCTTTATTTTGTTTAATCAACAACCCACAGAAAACAATATTTTTTTGTTTTGTTTTATACTAAATGTATATATATCAGTTGGTTTGATTTTACTAGTCTGGCCAGTAGACCGGTATGACAACTAGGTTTAATGTGCAATCTGATTTTTGAAACATTAATGAGTTTGGTTTCGATTTAAACATTAATGATTTTTTAAACTATTTGAGGACTGAAATTTAAACTTCAAAGTCTAAAGAATGGTATTGAAAATGAAATTCGATTATGAGACAACATTTTGATTTTGGTTTAGATTACGTGACATACTAATTTTGGTTTAGAGAGTTTAAACTATTACCAACAGTTCGATCTAAAACCCTTTAAAGACCAAGCCATGAACACATATGATTATCAACATATTTATTGTATTCAGCCGTCACAAAATTGAAACGACAAGAAGGTCGTTACGATACTTGGGACATATTTAATGTGTAATAACCACCATGGTAAGTTGTATCAACGGAATCCCATACACTTAAAAAAAACAATGGTGTTTAGGTGTACGTGCTATTGTGGAAGGTGAACTCTTGTGGTAAATCCGTAAAAGTAACCAAGTTAGACCGAAGATGAAACATGCCGCAAAAAGAAACCATACAGATCCTTTATGTTATTCTTCATTAACAGGATGCCTGTATGAAACACACAAAAATTACTTACCAAAGAATTAATATTCACACAACAGAGAAATTGGATTCTAATAATTCATACTTTTGATTTGGACTCAACTATCATGTATGTTAACAACGACAATCTCATAAACATATACACTCTAATTAGCAGGTGCAAATAAGATAAAAATATGTGATTGCAAATAAGATAAAAATATGTGATGATTATAAGTATGAGATTGTCACTAGTTACAAAAGTTATAGTTTCGACCGCCAAAAACCAAATTAATAATATGATTTATTATCGGGCAATAGATAATAGTTTGGATTATTAAAACTAATTACCAAACATAAACACATAATTTTACTCATGCTACCTAGATACCGGTGGTGATCAATGGTATAAATTTCTTACATATGACAGGACATAACATGAATTTCACGGATTTGGTCCATCCCATTAACACGTTTAAGCGAATTAAGAGGGCCGGGGCTGTGATTTGTTCCTTCTGAATACTTCATAAACTTTAAAATGGTTATGTGTTGTATGCTAAAACTTAAAAGATAGAGGTACGGTCTTCTAGTTCTAAAGTTTAAATGTATTTGTTTTATGAACATTTGTATATTTTGTTGTAATTTGTAACTTTAGAGTATTAATATGCAATAAATAAAATAAAGTTTTTGGGTTAAAAGGATCGTGTTGCGTCAACTTCTAAATAGTGTGTCATGTCCGAATTCATGTTCTTGACATGATTTTTAGGTCCATGTTAGGTTCGACCCATGAACAAAACCAATTTAACACCATAGTGATGATAGGTGAAGCTATGCTGACCTGCTAGAACTAGAGGATGAGCCATCCACCATATGTTGGTCGGCTTCTGGGGGTGTTGTGGGTAGTGTGGGCATTATAGAGGAGCCCTCCACCGTATTCTGGTCGGCTTCTGGGGGTGTTGTGGGTAGTGTGAGCATTATAGAGGAGCCCGACACCATATTATAGTCGACTTCTAGGGGTGTTATGGGTAGTTTGAGAATTATAGAGGAGCCCTCCACTGTATCCTGGTCAGCTTCTGGGGGTGTTGTGGGTAGTGTAACCTCCTCTATAATGCCCTCTTCCAAATACATCAAATCTTGCATGCGTAGTTGGTGGAACTCAACTATCTCCCTCAGGTACCTGTTCTCAAGTGCAAACACCGAATTCTCATGTGCCAAACGCCCCTTTTCTTCTAACAGAGCCTCTAGTTGATCCCGTATCTGATAAAAAAATTAACCCAAATATATGTTAAGGCCCTCAAGTAGAAACATGCCATTTTTAGTACAAGGAGAAAACAAGAAATAGCTATGATTACACGTGTTATTCTTACAATAATGATTCAAATATAAGAAAACAATATAAGAGGTTGTATGCGTTAAAAATAAGCTTAAAGTGTTTTTAAACTGGTTTGACTCATCTGATCCGTTTAAGATATTAGACAACCAAACTATCCGTTTGCCTCATCTGATCCGTTTTAAGATATTAGACAACCCAAATTATCCAATTTTTAAGAAAATTAATTGAAATTTCCACCCACATGTTATATATTGCAGTGGAAACGTAATGATGCATATGTTGGTAATGGATCAGCAACATAAGTTCAGGATTTTTACTAAGAATTAAATAAATTGTAGTACCATTTCATCATCTGCAGGGTGGTCTCTTTTATGAGCACCTACAAGCGACTTGTTTTCGTCTTCCAGCTGAGAGCATCGATCTTGTACAAGTGCTAATTCTGCTTTCACGGTTTTCAGCATCCGCATGAGTTGTTTCACCTTAGCAGCGGTTGCAATTGCCACCTGTCAGCCAAAACTAGATCAATGAGTGCCTAAACATGAATGAATCCATGATGCTCTTTTCTGTACACACATATCCATGATGCTCTTTTGGTTTAAGAAAATTCTCAAGTATGAAAGGGATTTCCATGTTAATAGATTTTAACTCATCAACCACATATAAACAATCACACATTTGCCACCTTACGTCGCGAGAAGCTTGAATTTGACTTTGTTGGTTCATCTGTGGTTGAGCCGATTGCATTCTAGGATCCTCATTCTTTTCTTCATTCTTCACAGATTTTCTGTTTTGAGTTTCTAGATTCATCTGTGGTTGAGCCAATTGCACTCTAGGATCCTCATTCTTTTCTTCAATCTTAACTGCTTTTCTGTTCTGCAGTTTACAAAATGTAACAAAAAATCAGCTAATTAGAACTTTTATGTTTCAGTCTAGCATTGAAGACTTATGGGGGCTTGAGGAGCTATGTAGACCAATCAGCTAACTAAAGCTTCAACAATTTTAATTAGTTAAAGGTAGAGATGATAGGTCTTAAGGTGTAAAAAGAGTAGGGCCAGGGTGGATATCTTGACACTTCCAAAAACACAAAACGGAAATAATCAGGTTTGAATTGTCATATCTAACCCATTTAAATTGGGTTGTGTTCGAGTTGTTTTGTTTAGCCCATTTAAATAAACAGGTTGACCTGCCAACCCATGAATGGCCCGATTAACCCATTTATTACAATCCACCGTCTTGACTAAAATGATTATAACTTGATTACTACCCATTCGGATAAATAAGCTAAAACTGACGTGATTAGGTTACATGATTTTAAGTGTATTCAGAATTACGGTTCATGTTCTAGACATGAATAAAAATATAAGTCGTGTTCGAGTTATTTTGTTTAACGTGTTTAAGTAATGAGATCGACCCACCAACCCGGGCCATTAGCGACCTGTGTAACCCATTTTTTACAACCCACCATTCTGATAAACACAATTACAACTTCATTATTACCCATTTGACACATTTAGATAAATAAGTTAATATTGTCGTCTTTATGTTACACGATTGTTAGTGTGTTATGAGTAAAAGTTAATGTTCTTGACACAAATAGATATACGAGTCGTGTTGGGTTGAACAAATCAACCCACCAACTAAAAACTTGTCAAGATGTCTGCCCAACAAGATTAACACCCTAAAAAAGAGTAAAATAACTTATAGTGTAGATTATGTGTAACAATCCACTAACATCAATACGCAACAATTACCTCCTGAGTATTGCCAATGATGCTACCAATTTGATTAAGTGAAGGTGTGAGCCTCTCCAATTTCATACCTAATGTTGGACTGCTCACTTTCTTTGAATCCTCAAAGGATTCATTGTGATTCCGAACTTGAATGCCAGTGCACTTCTATGGAAAATCAAAGCATACTAAGTAGCAATTGTTATCAATTTGATTACCATGTGTATCATATGAAACATGTATGATACAGCTACATGATAAGAAACTGCAGAAAGTTGTCATATCATCCATTTAAAGCTAGTCGTATTTGAGTTGTTCTGTACTTCTGTTTAGCCGGTGTAAAGAAAGAGATTCACTTGCCAACCCATGAATGACCCATTTAACCCCCTTATTACAACCCATTATCCTGATTAACACAATTACAACTTGATTACTACCTATTTGACACATTTAGATAAACAAGTTAAAAGTGTCTTGTTTAGGTTACAGGATTTTAAGCGTGTTCAGGGTAAGAGTTGATGTTCTAGACATGAATACAAATATGACTTGTGTTCGAGTAATTCTATTTAACCCATTTAAATAAGACGATTGACCCATATAACACTGATTAGCAGGATTACTACCCATTTGACAAAATTTAGATAAATAAGTTAAAATTGTCATGTTTGGGTTACACGATTTTAAGTGTATCCAGGATTATGGTTGATATTCTTTACATGGTTGAACAAAACCTATCAACATGCCAGCCCAACATGATTAACACCCTAAAAAAAGTGTAAAATAACTTATATTCTAGATTATGTGTTGTAACCATTAGCATCAATAGGCAACAATTACCTCCGGAGTGTTGCCAATGGAGCTACCAATTTGATTAAGTGAAGGTGTGAGCCTCTCCAATTTCATCCCTAATGTTGGACTGCCCACTTTCTTTGAATCCTCAAAGGATTCACTTTGATTCCGAACCTGAATGCCAGTGCACTTCTATGGAAATTTAAAGCATATTCAGTAGCAATTGTTATCAAATTGATTATGTATCATGAAAAATGTATAATACAATGACATATATAAGAAACTACTGGAAGTGTTCCTTACTCTAAATACTCTATTCCAAACTATGATTTGAATATTGAAGTGCAAAAGATCATAATCACCTGGTTGCTTGTTGAGAAAGTAACAGTTTCTTGCTTCACACGACTAGGAGGACTTGATTGTTGAGGAATTTCATCATCCAGAATTGCTTTAGCTTTCCTTGCTAAGACGCCCCAAAATCCTCCTCGTTCATTTGTACTCTTCATTGAACTATAATCATAGGTAGGAGAACCCTGTTTTCCAAGTATCCTACCTAATTAGCAGAAACAACAATGCTACTAGCTTATCACATCATTAACATTCAAATATGAAACACCAATCAGGAGCTTATTTCAAGTCTTAACTAGCAGAAACAAGATTACTACTAGCTTAGCACATCATTAACATTCAAATATGCACTGATCAGGAGCTAATTTCAAGTCCTAATTAGCAGATTAAGGTCTCATCAGTCAGACTTTAAATCCATAACTAACATTAAGTTAATCGTTCCAGCTCCAAAGTATGATCTAATTATACTTTTGTGCCTTCTATTAATGCTTTTAGCTTATCACATCATTAACATTCAAAGTGAGCACTAATCTAGAGCTAAATCTCAAGTCCTTATTAACATATTAAGGTCTCATCAGTCAAAATTTTAATCCATAATTAACATTAAAATAATAATTCTGGCTCCAAAGTATGATCTAATTATGCTTTTAGCTTATCAAATCATTAACATTCAATTGAGCACCATACAGAAGCTAAGTTCAAGTCCTTAATAACAGATTAAGGTCTCAGCATTCAAAGTTTGCATTCATAATTAACATTCAAATGTGCACCCAATCAGGAGCTAAATTCAAGTCCTAATTACAAGATCTTAATCCATGAATAACAAGCATAATAAACATGCCTGAAATCTGAATTAGCAATCAGAAACTAAGTATGCTTTTATACCTTCGTAACGCATATACATACATTCATCCTAAAGATGCCTGAAATCTGAATTAACAGTCAGAAACGAATCGAGCACAAAATTAAACAAACTAAAAGTAACTAAACACCTTAGATCGGTTTTTGAAGGATGACTGCAAGCCACCGGAACCGGCGCCGGAGCGAAGAGAATCGAGACGAGAATCAGAAGACGTGTGCGGAATAGCGGCGGAAGACGTAGTGGCGTCATCGTGATCCGGCGGAAATCGAACTCCTTCCTCCTTGAACGTCGATGACCTAGAAAGTCCATGTCGTCGACGATACGCCATGATTATATATACACACAGGATTTGAAGGAAACAGAAATGAAGCGTGATAGGTCACCGTAATGAAGCGGTGGTATCACCGCCGTGAAGCGGAACGGGAAATGCAGTGATCGGAGATTGAATAAGTTTTTGAGATCATGAAATGAAATGAAAATGCAGACGAACACGTTGTTGTAACGAACTCTCCAAATTTGGATTTATGAATTGTGTTACTTAATTTTGAGCGTGAAAGAAGATGTATGGGCTTCGTTCATGAGAACAAAGTTACAAAAACTCCCCTTTACTACTTATATTTTGCAACTTTGCTCTAAAATGGTGATTTTATTATGTCGAGTAAAAATTACTTGTGACCAAAATTATGAATTTTAAAACCTATGAGTGAAAAGTGAAACTTGAGTAAACCCAAGTACCATCTGTGTAACTTACCCTAATTTATTTGACATAACCATTATTGAATTTTAAGTTTTTTGTAATAAAATATATCAATTGTATTATACTTACAGAAACTTATGTATTACATTGATAGAATAAATCTATAAAACCATTATTTTTTCTCTACTACTAAACGAAATTCTTGTATTTGATCTTCATTTTTCTGTTTAATTTTCATTTCAAATCTTTTTTCTTTTTTTAAAATTTTAAACTTTTGTTATTGTCATTGGGTTTGTTATATTATTTAACTTTAACTTTGATTTTATACGTATGGTTTATTTTTAAAAGTTCAATAAAAAAACACACAAAAAATTTATGTTGTCACAACTAGTATATTTAATTTACTTTGATTCCTTAATTAGGCATTACAACGTCTGAAATTTGAAATTTTAGATCAATTATTATTAACATATGTTTTAAAATTAATTCGGAAAACAAGATAACATAGAAAAGACGTATTATTTTTCATTGACAATTTAACTAACGTCCGTTCTTATTTTACTAGTAATATAATGTTAAATAATTAGATAAATATTTTTATTATTTTTAAGCATGTTTGTTTTATTATTTAATAGAAGGAAGACACGAGAAAAACACAAATAGACCTCACCATAAGTCAACGCATGACAAATAACATTATTTCAACAATATTTTAGATAAGGAAAAGCATGTAAATTAAATAAATAACATGTGTTTGTTTAATTAATAGATTAACGAGTCATGTGCCTTGCAACAACACATACCCGCTTGACAAACAGCATGCCATCCATCTGGGCCTTTTCCATCGTTGCAATATTTCTCACACAAATCAAATGTGTAGTCACCTTCCCTGCATGCCATCCCTGTGTTGCACATCACCTTTATAATCCGCCCATTTTTATCTACATGCACCAAACAACCATCAAATCACAACAAAACTTTTACATCATTATTTCCAAGCACCACAAAACCAAATATACACAAAGCATTGGTCTTTACTCTTTAAATATGACCAAAATATGTGTTTTTCAAATATGCAAGGTTTTTTAATTCAATTTTCATTGTAACCTAGCTAGCTTTAAGATCGGGTTGAGCGATCCAACCACTACGTCGTGCGGTCAGGTCTTGTGTATGTGACTTTGTCGAACGCTTTGTTAAAAAAAATTCATGTCTCGTACGTTACGGTGTAAAGTCGTAATGCGTCACATATTAAAAGACGGGAATATATATCTAAAGTACATAGAGTATGGGTGAAAGTTGTAAATATGTTAAAGTAAAGTAAGGGGTTAAAGTCTTAAATTTGTTTAGTCATCAAAAGTTAAAATAACAATAAATCAAAGTCAGGGATAAAAGAAAAAAATATCTCAAACTTTATATGAGGGACTAAACTTGCAAATATGACAAAAGTAAATGGCCCAAAAGATTAATATACAGCAAATGACAAACTTATAATTTATAAGACTGTGTGTAGTGGGCGTTATAAGCCCCAAAAACGCCTCATATAACGCCCCATAACGCCCCCACACCACTACGTGGGGGCATTATCTTTAAAAAAATTGCAATGGCGTGATACTTATAACGCCCTTGCCCACTTTTGACCAGCCAATCCCATCCATTCAATTTAACATTATCCAATCAATGCAATACCATCCAAATGATTAACTAATAATTATAGGGCATTATAGGGGCATTATCCATTACGCCACTTTATGATATAATGCCCATTGTCTAGTCATCATCCACATGGCGGAAAATGCCCCCTAGAGGCATTAACCATTACATAGAGTCTAAGGTCGAATGATAGACCTTGTAAATTAGAAGTAAACAAATAATATGACCACGCACTTTTTTATAACCAAATATTGAGAATATATATGATGTTATATAGCCTATATAATCTTTATATAATATAGCAAAACCAAAAAAGCTTATGTGGCACCATTTTAAAGCTTTTGGCTTATGTGGCATCATATTAGAGTTTATCTCATAATAATGATTTTTTTTATTTAAAATATGTATATAAAATATATTATAATAAAACTAATTACATTTTCTGTCCCCTAATATTTTGGAAAATTTAAAAGTATTTATACTTTTAACCCTCTACTACAAGAGGTGTACGTACATGAGTCGGTTTATATTTGATAGGGTGTGAAAATGAAACTTATGGATAAAATTAATAATAATATACAATTAAAGACCTAAGTGTTTTATAAATATACATAACTTTTTTATGGATTTTAAAAAAAAATAACTACACCATAAAACTGAGCATTTTATTCTTTTTAATTTGAATATAATATTGCTATACTAAAAATTTAATTTTTAAAAATATATTTCGTGTTTCGGTTTACCACGGTTTTGTTTCAAAACTTATTGGAATGTTCATGAATATCCTTAAAAGCATCACTTGAATGTTGTGTTCCCGAGCGTAGCGCGGGCACTAAACTAGTTAAAGCTATATATATACTGAAATACAATTTGAGAGAAACTGAATAAACCTGATACAATTTCAATGGTTGTTGTAGGAGATGCCGTTAAAGTTCTAGCAAAGAGAAGTATAACAAAGAATTGGGTAAAAAGCAAACTCTTTGGCTTCATTTTCTCTCTAATGTCTGTGAGATTAAACTTTTGACAATCTACACAAATATATCATGTAAATGTACATATATATAACAAATGCATTCATTACATCTTGACCCATAAACAATTAATTAAGTACGGATATAACTAAATGCATTCAATTAATATTTTAGAATAAATTAAATGCATTCTATTTTTATTCTTCAAAATAGAGTTTTTTCCCAAACTCGTATATATAAAAAGCTTATTTACTAAAATGGATATTTTAAAATATATACCAAAATGAGTAGTTTTTGAAATTTACTTTTTCTCACTTTTAATTTTATTACATAAAAACAACTTCTATTAATTACAATTTAATTTTATGTTCAATCATGATATTTATAACAAGTTATTTTTAATGCTTTATATATTTTTTTTAAAAAGCTTTTAGAATGCCTCTACAGATTTCAAATATCGTTTTTTTTTCCTTTAAAAATGATCTTATAAACCTTTGTGTTTTTAACTTTATAATTAGTTTTTTACATATATTTTAAAAAACATTTATAATTAGTTTAAAGTTGTAATAATAACAACTAGAGTAAATTACCTTTTGTACACTTGAGTTTTTCTAAAAGTAACGGTCTGAAACCTTAGGTTTAAATCCGTTTACCTGCACCCCGAGTTTTTAATTTTTCATCTATTTGTATCAATATCACTAACTTCATTAAATATTTCAGTTAGATTTTAATGCAGTGACCAAAATGCCCTTCTTGTTACTATTATTATTATTAATTAGTTTTCTCTTAACACAACCCTTTAACATATCATCTACTTCAAGAATGGTTCCCATCGGCTACCACCGCCACCAACTTCGCCAATACCACAACCAACAGAACCGCTCAACCTTCACGCCTTCACGACACAGACCACCCCCATCGTATCCCTTCCCTACACCCATCTAAAACCCTTTTTCTTCCAAATATATATTCCTCAAATTTCTTTAAATCACCTTCATTTTCTTTCAAATACACACATTAAACCTTGTTTGAGACCCTAGTTAGTTCTGTTGTGACGTTTTTTGTTCATTTTAGTTCTTGAAACATATGACTAAAGGATTTAATGTACTATTGTATATTCAAAAGATGATTTTACAAACAGCCTTTACTACATAATATATAGAGAGTAAATGAAATAGGAAAGATTACACAATAATGTACGGTGCATAATTGATGGTCTTGATGATCGATGGAGCATGATTTGCGGCTCATATGATGGATAGTCAATCTCCTTAATTCGTTTCTATATATCTTTGATTGACCACATAAATGGAGAATAATAGGAATTTAATAAGGACTTATTTAGTGGTGTTGATAATGACGACGTCAACGATGGTCCTTTGAAGATGAAGATTTCAAACACATGGAGCATGCGGCGGTTCAAATGACTGGTCAACATCACTATGAATGCATTGCGATGTTTGAGATCTATAAATTTGAATTCGATTAGAGAAGAAAAAGTTTAAAGTTGTACTTGTAGTCTTGTTATGAAATTACGGCTAATAGATTTTGAATGCATTGTGATGTTTGAGATCTATAATTTTGTAGTATTTTGATTTGGATATGACACTTAGGGTCTTGAAACTATAATTTGGTGGTGATGATGCTGGTGAATAATGATGATGGTAATAGTGGTGGTTGACAATGATAATGGTTGACAATGGTGGCAGTGGCTAAGGATGAGGACGACGATGATGTCGGATCTCATATAACTTGGATGGGGTGAGGTTTAATAAAAAGTAATGAGTGAGTAATAACCATTTGGGTATAAGGGTATTTTAGCCATTTCAAGTAAAACTAACTGAAAAATTTAACGGAGTTAGTCATTTGGACTCAAATGGATGAAAAAAATGAAAACTTAGGGTTCAACTAAACGGATTTAAACTTTAGATTTCAGACCGTTATTTTTTACAAAACTCAGATGTACAAATGGTAATTTACTCTAAAAACTAGGATTAGTTTAAAGTTGTAATATGATCAAATAATTTTTAAAAACTGTATATATCGTTATCCAACTTTCAAATATGATCAAACAATTTTTTATAGCTGGTATAGAAACTTGCATCTAATAAAATTAGGAGTGTGAACGTTGGTTTTAAAAAACTACCCATTTTGATAAATATTTTTAAAAGTACCAATTTTGGAAAAATAAGCTTTCTAGTTACACTATTTTGGGAAAAACTCCTTCAAAATAAAGATTAACTCTTAGCTAGGAGTGAGCAGAAAATTGAATTAACCAAATCGAACCGAAAAAACCGAACCGAACAAAAAAAACAAACCGAAACCGATAATTTCGGTTCGGTGTCGGTTATACAAGTGAGAATACCATAACCGAACCTATGCTTTTTATATAAGTTTTGTTTACTTTTTTTCTCCCAAATATTTACATATGTATGTTACTTTTATATTTGTTAAATGGAAACAAGACAAATGAAGACTTTACCATTGGAGATGAAAAAAACCGAACTAAATGGACCATATCATCCTAAAATGAGGTAATGAGTTCGTGGAAAGTGATTGTCGAAAAGTGAAAGATTTATTGCACAAGTTTTGTTTTGTTGGTTTTAAGTTAAAAATTGACCTCTATAAAAAATCATCTTGTTTTTTGTAGACTAAAAATCAATGTTGTAGAACTCGCTAGTCGGTAGTCGGGCGGTGAAGTACATTGGAGCTAGGAATCGTGATTACCCGTAATTAATCGGTTTGGTGTTTTTATATGTAAATTTCATTTTTATACATATACACACACATTGATATATGAATATAATACTTCCACATTCATGGATTTTGAATTTTATATGTAACTCATTGTCTCATTCTATCGATATATATACACACATTGATGGTCTTAGGTGGCTAAGGGTCAAGTCTCACATGTGTAAATAACTTCGACGTTAAAAGAATTATATAAAGAATATCAAAAAACGAAATAGTTCATTGTATGATAGGTAATTCAATACATTAACCAACTAACGCGTTCTTTCAATCTCTCAAAATAGTTCATTTCATTTCGCTTGTTCATGTTATTTCTATATACCTAAAGTCCGTCTTATTACCTTTGGTCCAGCGGACACCAGACAATGACAAAGTATTGGACCTAACTTAGGTCACGTGTTCATATCTTGGAGTCAGTGGGTTTATGATTGAGCTGTCGTGGGCTAATATAAACCAAGTAATTTATAGACTTAATTATCAATAAAAATACAAGTAAGTAAGGTCGTCTCCATATGGAATTTGTGGCAAGTGTTAATCTTAACTCTATTGATTATTGAATTAGAAAACATAAATAGACAATTGCATTAATGTAAACTTGAACTTTGGTTTGATTTGACTTGCAAATTGAAAACAAACAACTTTTAAAAAGAATTAATTATCTTTGAATTAAAAAGACAATTATTCTTGGGATTGAGATTCAAAGATAATGTCAAGTTTATCCACTTAGGTTTTAATCATGAAAATATGATTTCTTTGTAATGATAAATTAATTTCCAAACTAGTTACCAATTACTAATCTTTATGAGTAGGCAATGAAGATATTGAAAACTAAAAACCAATCAACTAGTTTAATAATATTCCAACAATATCTAGATCACATACTTCAACTTATAACATCTACTAGAAAATAAACCTAAACAAACGAACATAACATATGTCTTGAAAGAATCCTTCACCCGGAAACAACTACAAAAGAATTAGCCAATCATGCTTGTGAATTGATCTTTAGATTCGATGTTGGAAGGCATAATTGTTAATGGAACAATGATTGAAAGAAGAGAAACCTTGCAAAAATCGTCCTTGAAACATCTTGGAGGCTCCAAAATACGAACTAGAGTTGTAGAAAACAAAATAACTCCTTAAATATGACAAAAATCCAAATAAAGCCAATTAGATGCAACATGGGCGCAATGTGTGCCTAGACTACGCATATTGCTCCTTGCTTCATGTATATAGGCATAGTCTACTTCCTTATCAGGTTTTTCAACTTTTTGGCTCGGCATTGAAAGTCCAAAAATAAAGTAGCTTATTAGTTTTGAATGCGAATTTAATGTTTGAATTGAATGTTTACAACCCAAAAGAAAAGGAAAAACAATAATAATAAAAGAAGTGAAGACGTCGGTGGTAAAACAAACATAAGTAAACTAAACTCTCCAAATTCGTCAGCTGTTGGTCAAAGCAAATCACCTTACCATTTCACCACCTCTTCACACTACCCAACAACCACCATCACCATTTCCTTCCGTCTTCTTCACCTTCATCATCTCCGGTATCTTTCTCAAACCATCTCTGCATATACATATACACATACTCATGTATTTATTATCTATATTCATCGATGTTTCTACATCTTCACATTGTTACCTTTTTTGCCTGTTTCTATTTTTACCAACAATTTCACTCTTCTCGATTATCTAATAACTTTTTTTTTGTAGTACGGACTACTTTTTTTTTATAAAGTTGATGTGTTTTCTACTCGTGTTTGATTCGAAAGCAAGAAATTTTTTTCCTTTCTTTTGTTTTCCGGTAGAAGGATCTGGAAGGTGGAAGCCCTAATTTGATTTAATAAATGTGATTTTTCTATTTTAGGGTTATGTGTGTGTTGTTCTTCAGCTAGGGTTTAACTAGACACATTTGGGCGTTTGCTTAATATTTGTTGGATTTGCTTAAGTACAGTAATTAGGGTTTATGGTTGATCAATTTTGACCAAAGTTGGTCAAACAAGCATTTATGACAGTTATGTTGTGGTGTTAACTGATGATTTGGTACAACTTGCAGGAGTGAGTTTTTGAATTGTTTTTTAGAAATCGATGGATACGGAGGTTAACGGGGATGAATCTGGAGTCAGTGGACTGATTTCTTGTAAAAGCATTGACAAACTGGTTAAGGATTATGCTGACATGGAAACAGATGACGGTCTTCGTTTGTTTTCATCACCATCGGTTGACGATGGTGGATTTGATTTGAGGCCCGTAACTCCAGAGTCCAACAAAGAGACCTCGGATTTGATGTCTGGTTTTACATCACCGTTGACATTTGTATCTTCACCTCTCAACACAGGATTTGATATGAAAGAAAATGATGATGTTAGTCCGAGTACCCCAAAAGCTGCTGTTTTTGACCCGTTTGCCCCTGGTCCAGACGTCCTAATGTTGGCGCCTCGTACCATGAAATGTGTTCAAGAGTCACGTAGTTACGTTGAAAGGAAGCTTAATTTTAACTCCGTTATGACCAAAAACGATTCTAAACATGTTTCTGAAACCGCCCTTGAGGATAATGATAACAATGATAGTATGTTAATACAGGCTATTTACGACTCCCTTTTGGAATGCATCGTGTCTAAGCATGCAGAGGATGTCATTGGTGAGATCTCAGCCGTTGATTCGAATCCTGATGCACCCATGACGCCTCCTTTTGCTCCTCGTCTTATTGGTATTGCTGAGACGTGTCCTAATGCACCCATGAAACTGGGCAAGAAATCAAGGTACATTGATCTCGGTTTGTGCAGAAAGCTTGAATTTTGACATTGAAGTATAGACATGATATTATCTCTGCTAAGCATGCTGAACATGGGTAGTTTGTAGTGATAATGAAAGGCTAACTTTATTTTGGTTCTAGAAGTAGTAATGTTGTTTAGAAACAGTTAATTCTGATAAATGTATGTACTGGTTAATTTGGGTATGTTGTTTGTATGGATTTGGTATTGTACTACTGATCTCATACTTGTTCAATTGTTTGCAGTACATTGTTTTATATTGGTTTTGTTTCGAGTTAATTGTTTTGTTGTTAGATTGTGTATTTTTTCTGTTGTTGTAGGTTTGATATCATGTTCTGTGAACACTGAATTAACCGCGGCTGGTACATCAGCCCGTCAAACCTGGCCGGTTTGTGGTTCATCAACGTGGCCGGTTTGCGGTAATCATCAACCCATCAAACCTGGCCAGTTTGGTTAGTCATTACTAGAAACGTTGTTTCCCTACACATAATAAAACTGATGATGCATGAAGAAGCAACACAAAAGTTACAATGCCTAGAGAATAGGTGATAATGCATGTTGCACAAACACTTATAAGATGAAGGAATTGAGTTACACATTTGCTAAATCATGAAGTTGACTAAGGGTGCCTGGAGCACATGGGAGGTGAAGACGAGATGAGCTCGTCTTGTGAACTCACCACCCCGGCCGTGTGGCTTGCGATGAGCTTGTGAGCTAGGAAACGAGATAGGGAGCTCATGGCGAGGTGGGGAAGGAAGGTGCGTCACACCGGACACTTGCTCTCGGGGGAACCCGATGTAAAAAAGTATTATTATTGTATGAAAAATTAGTTAATCTTAGTTGAGTTTAAAACCATTGAAGTTATTTGCCACCATTTTCCTTAAACAAAGTTAAACTTATTGCTCATTTGATAATTAATAGTCAATTAAAAATTTTTTTGCCTAACAATGATGAAGGGCCTAAAATGAAATTAAAATCGATGTTGGTTGAGACCTTTTTGCAACATGAGGCATTTTTCTCCGGGTCACATCAAAATCCTTAGGACTTACCTTGCATATTTTTAACTTTTCGGTTGTAAGGTTCACGTACATATAATGTACATATAATCACTTAGGATATACCTGGTAAGTCACAAAGACCCTTCAACGTAGCGTTAGTAAAATCCTTTCCAAATGACAACAAGATACTAAAAGTGTTTATGGTATTGATAATTGCTTGCATTCTCAATAATGAAATCCCTTTAAATAAGGTTACGAGTACACCACATAAATAGGCTAAAGATAATATCAAATAACTTTAAATCTATTACTAAAATACTTCAATATATATCTGCTAATACTCCCCCGTAGTCGCAGCAGCAGTAGAACGAACGCGAAGACTATCTCGAAATTCACGAAACAAGTGTTTAGGTAAACCTTTGGTGAAGATATCAGCATATTGAGCAGACGACGGCACATGAAGAACCCGAATATGGCCCATCTGAACCTTTTCACGAACAAAGTGAATATCTATCTCGACATGCTTGGTACGTTGATGTTGAACCGGATTATGAGATAGATAAACCGCTGAAACATTGTCACAATAAACAATAGTAGCCTGGCGTAAAGGAACGTGCAATTCAAATAATAAGTTTCGTAACCAAGTGGTTTCAGCTACAGCATTAGCAACACCTCTATATTCGGCTTCAGCGCTAGACCTAGAAATCGTTGGTTGTCGTTTGGATGACCAAGACAACAAATTATCCCCCAAAAAAACACAATACCCTGAGGTAGAGCGTCTTGAGTCCGGACAACCACCCCAATCGGCGTCCGAATAAGCCGTAAGTGACGTCAATTGTGACGGAACTAGCCAAATACCAAAATCAATTGTACCACTCAAATACCGCAAAATGCGCTTCATGAATGCAAAGTGGGACTCACGCGGGGCATGCATAAATAAACAAACTTGTTGAACCGCATAAGTGATGTCCGGTCTAGTGAACGTGAGGTATTGTAACGCGCCAGCAAGAGTACGATAGAGTGTACCGTCTGGTAAAAGCGCCCCATCAGTGGCACTAAGTTTAGATGCAGTATCAACTGGTGTAGCACACGGTTTACAGTTCGTCATACTAGCCCGATGCAAAATATCCTTGGTATATGATGACTGAGATAGAAACAAACCTTTGTTGCTCCGAGTGGCGGTAACTCCCAAAAAATGATGCAACTCACCCAAGTCGGTCATGGCAAACTCGCGTGAAAGAGTGGTAATAATAGTTGTCAGCAATCGAGAATTCGAAGCCGTGACAACTATGTCATCAACGTATAAAAGTAGATATGCTTGATCCGCGCCATGATTATATATAAATAATGAATTGTCAGAAGTGCTACGACGAAACCCATTAGAGATGATGTAATTATAAAACCGCATATACCAAGCCCGTGGTGCCTGTTTCAAACCATAAAGAGACTTTTTGAGCCGACATACATGAGACGGGCGTTGCGGATCAACAAAGCCAGGTGGCTGGTGCATGAAAACCGTTTCTTTAAGATCCCCATGTAGAAAAGCATTTTTAACATCCAACTGATGAATAGGCCAAGACCGTGACATTGCAATGCTCAAAACCGTCCGGATGGTAGCTGGTTTGACAACTGGACTAAAGGTGTCATCACAATCAATTCCCACCGTTTGAGATTTACCATTCACCACCAATCGTGCCTTGTACCGTTCAAGATTACCATCCGACTTAAATTTATGTTTAAATAACCACATGCAACGAATAATCGGCTGGTTAGACGGTCTTGGAACTAATTCCCACGTGTCATTAACCTGTAAAGCTCTAAATTCATTGGTCATTGCATCAAACCAATTAGGATCCGACCGGGCGTTGTGATAGTTGGTGGGTACCGGGGAAATGGTGGTAGTGTGTAGGTTTAAACGAGAGGTAGGTTTTGAAATACCGGCACGAGAACGAGTGGTCATTGGGTGTGGAGTGGGATGTGCGGTTGGAATAGGGGTGGTGGATTGAGCTACAGGTTGTGTAGGGGGGTTGTTTATTTGGTTGGGTTGTGATGATTGCGTTGTAGACTGTGAGTGGAGTGTTGGGCCATGGGATGGGGGTGGTGGAATGGTAGGTGACGATTGGACTATTGGGTCGTTTGATGGAGATTGTTGCGGATTGGGCTGTGAGGTTTGTTGAGATGGTTGGGTGGTTGGGCAGGTTGATGGAGGTGGCTGATTTGGGCCATTTGGTTGTGGTGGAGATTGAGGAAAAGATTGGTTAGGGTACTGTAGATGGAAGGACGAGTCGTCCAAAAATTGGTATGTGTTTGGTGAAGTGGAGTTGGGATATGGAAATGAATTTTCATCAAAAATAACATGGCGTGAAATAAGAACGCGACCGGAAGAAGGGTCATAACATCGATAGCCACGATGGTCGGGTGGGTATCCAAGAAAAATGCACCGAATCGAACGAGGGTGGAGTTTGTGTGGTATGGTGGCGGAGGTGTTCGGGTAGCATGCACAACCAAAAACACGTAGGTGTTCATAGGACGGGTGACGAAGATACAAGGCGTAATGGGGTGTGGATAGGTTGAGGCGTTTGGTTGGTAAAATATTGTGGAGATAAGTTGCGGTATGAAGGGCTTCGACCCAAAAGGTGGGGGGTAGGTGTGCATGCGATAAGAGAGTGCGGATGATGTCATTAAGACGTCTAATCATGCGTTCCGCCCTACCATTTTGTTGGGATGTTTGAGGGCAAGAAAAACGAAAAGCAAAGCCATGTTTTTCAGCGAAGGATTTAAAATTATGATTATCAAATTCTCCCCCCATGTCACATTGGAAAGTTTTTATTTTACAATTAAATTGAGTACGAATGTAACGGTGAAATTTTACGAAATTGGTGAATGTTTCTGATTTAAACTTTAATGGATAGACCCAGACGAAATGAGTGTAATTGTCAATAAGAACCATATAATATTTAAAACCCGATTTACTTGGTACTGGTGATGTCCACAAATCACAATGGATAATGTCAAATGGTCTAAACGTGACAGATGTAGAATTATAGAAAGGTAATCTTTTATTTTTGCAATTTGACACGAGTTACATAAAGACGAAACCGAGGTTCTGTTACAAGGAATAATTGAACGAGAACGTAATAAATGTAAAACAGATTCCCCCGGATGGCCTAAACGATTATGCCATTGATCGTTGTTGGCGGTGACAAAAGCGTATGGTGCGGATGATGTGGTGAACGGATATAGCTCCCCGGAACTATTGTGACGTGAAAGGAGAGCCCCTGTCTTGAGATCGTTCACAGAAAAACCAAAAGGATCGAAAGCTACAATGACTTGATTATCAATGGTAAATTTGCGGACAGACAAAAGATTTTTAATAATATCGGGTGTGAGGAAAATGTTTTTAAGAAGGTAAGTACGGTTGGGTGTGGTATGGTGGTTGTGGCCAGATCCTTTAATTGGTATAGTTTTGCCATTACCAACAAAGATAGATTTTACAGGTGAAGATGACAAATGTGTGAAAATTTTACCTGGGTCATTGGTAAGATGTGATGAGGCTCCGGTGTCCATATACCAATTTGGATCTTGAGATGTCAGATTTGCTTGTTGCATGGCTTGGGCGAGATCTGATGTGTTATATTCCGTATAGCCTGAAAAACCTTCCGGTGGGCCTGATGGATGTGCGTGCGGCTGTTGCCAGACTGGGCCAACTGACGGACATGCTCCAGAAGCATAGTTAACCTGCTGTTGTTGTGAAGTTGATCCAGGGTGTTGGGCTTGTTGTTGTGTCCAACGAGGTGGCCCATTATGTTGATTAGGTGGAACTATTGTCGTGGGATATGGGGAGACTGGTGGGGTCCATGGTTGATGTGAATTATTGCTGTAGTTGTTTTGATTATTTTGGGATGGTTTATTCATACTTTGATTCATATATTATTTTCCTTTATCTTCGTCGCTCAATTCCTTCTTTCTTTGAAAGAAACCTTGACCCACCTTATTTCTTTTCTTTCTTGTTCTTTGTTCTTTCCGCCGTTTTTGTTTTAATCAAAACCTTGATCCACCTTTTTCTTCTTTGCCAATTTCCCTTTTCTTTTTGTTTGTTAGTTCGTAGACCAAGAAATCATAGAAGATTAAAAAACAAACAAAGTAGAATTAGGTTTGATGTATTGCTGTTGTTGATCGAAATCAATGAATATGAGATTTTTGGGTTTTAGGCTCTGATACCATAAAAGTGTTTATGGTATTGATAATTGCTTGCATTCTCAATAATGAAATCCCTTTAAATAAGGTTACGAGTACACCACATAAATAGGCTAAAGATAATATCAAATAACTTTAAATCTATTACTAAAATACTTCAATATATATCTGCTAATAGATACCTTATGTGTGTTCTTTCCATAAAATAACCATATCGACTATCAAATATGACAAAATTTGATTCATCCAATTTTTACATTTATGATATAATTGGTTTTTGCTATAACAATGAACCCGTTAAATCTAGTACTAATTAACTTGTAACGTGCAATTTGGCTCTTAATGTTCATATTAACTGCAGCAATATATGCATTATTAATTATCAAGCAATAAATATATACTTGAAGTTCAATTTCATTTCTTATATATACCCGTGTCATGTAACCACTACATAATCCATCAATTAACAAAAACGTAGAATGAAGATGAACATGACAAGACCTTTGATATTCATCACACTTCTAATGGTCCTTGTTGGTAATTTGTTATCTCTCCTTTTTTTCTTTTTGAGCTCACATCTAGCCTTTTTATTTTGTTTGGTCGAGGTCTGTTAAGTTTTTAAATGACAAAAATGTTTCATAGTTTAATAGATATATGGTTTTTTATTGTGTTGTGTTTGGTTAATATATACGAGTTTACGTTGATAAAAACGACGGTGGATGGTGGATGGTGGTCGTCAATGACTCCATGTTCATGGAGTATTGTAATGGTATACAAAAACAATTGATGACATGATGAAAATTTTAAAGATTAATTGTAATAAAATCAAATCCGATAGTTATCAGTGTTACATAACGACAACAAAAATTCGACACGTCCTACATGGTCGACTTACATCATGGCAGACCGTGTTAGCAGGGCCGGCCCATGGGGTGTGTGGGATAGTCGACCGCACAGGGCACTCGTTTGAACGGGGTCACCAAATTTAAAAAAAAAATTATATATAATTTTGATTTTCACTAATTCAAATACTTTGATTTTCTTGTGTTTAATTATCAAACGTTTGTTTTTTGGTTAAAAATTTAGTTTATATAATTTAGTGCGTTGATGTTTCGGGTTAGGGGGCCTTTTTTCTTGTCTCGCACAGGACACCCGATTCCTCGGGACCGGCCCTGCGTGTTAGGTTAAAAGTTGTTGGTAATATTCTTAGAGAATGGCTGTTTTAATTAGTCTTACTTGCTAGAAAAACAATAAAAGTAACAAGGACATAGTTAGAATAACAACTCGCTAATAAGTTAAACGTACTAACTTACAGGCGTTGAATTGGTAATGGCGCAAGAGGAGTGTCATGACGCACTTGTCCTCAAAGATTGTAATGCAGGGATATGTGATCATATGTGCAAACAAGCGCATGGGTCTGATGCAATTGGCGAGTGCTTGTCTAGAGATGCTTACGTTTGCCTTTGTACCTTCAAATGTAATTCATAGATAGAAGAAGTTAAAGGCCAGGAGACTTATTATTATTATTACTTACGTATTGCATGTACAAGTTAACTGGATCGATCTCTTAAATGATAATGGTTAATAATAATATTTGCTTTTTCTTGTATTTCAAGAGCCTAATTAAAAGCTCATGTTGGCTACCTTCTTTCGTGTCCTTTATAAGAAACGGAGAAACGATAATGATTTTAAGTTTTAACAACCGGCTAGCACAATTTTGGACCATATAAGGATGAGTTAAATCTTTTTTATGGATAAAACATAAATTTAAATTCAATAATCTCGTTTTTGTGTCATTTTAATATTTGTGTAGATATTGTAATTTAGTTTTCTATTCATTCTATTACGTTCAATAAAAAGTCTCACTAAAAGTGTACTACTCACATTCAGTGGCGGAGCCACATAGAGCCGACCGGAGTCGGTCGACCCCATTCTTTTCTAGGAGCGTATAGTAATTTATATACCGAAAAACCGAGCGACTCCAGTCTTTTTTTATTACCGACCCCATTGTTATCTAATGATACCTTTAACCATTTAGTTTTTTAAAAAAATATGAAAGTTTTTGAAATTACAATCACAAAGTTTTATAAAAAATTAATTAAATAGTTTAATTGGTTAATTGTGAGTTGGACTATTAATAAAACTTTTGTAGTTGGGCTTAGCACATTACAACATTAACCCATTAATTCATTGGCCCTAACTCAATACCCAATTACTACCCAAAAAACTCATCTCGGTACTCAATCCGCATCGACCCAAAATATGTTTTTTTGTTATTCTTTACCGACTTTTTATAATTATCGTATGCTTTTTAACCGAGAATGGATTTTATTTCGTGTTCTGACCCGACCCGACATTAGACCGACCCAAAGAATAGTGACAACTAGCTATCTAGGTTGTTGTAATCCACGAACAAAAAATCCAACCCCAAAAGAAAAAAATTCTGGCTCCGCCACTGCTCACATTTGTTTACTTATTTGAAAAAGAGTTGGGGTTAATTAAGGTGAATTTGATGAAGTTAAGCTAAAAGCGGGCTCATATTAACGCCCGACTTTAGGTTTTATTATTTACTACCTCTAATACCCGTGTGTTACACACGGGTTAATTATAATACTTTTAAAGAAAATTATAACTATTATGTTTATGGATTTATAAATATTAATATTTAAGTTAGCTCATCAACTCATGCATGGTTAAAACGCTTAATTTTCCCTCCAAAGTTTTCTATTATATAATAAAAAATTTCCTCTAAAAAATGGCCCCCTAAAACCTTGATTTATTAGGTAGATTAATCACTTAATGTTACGTTTGATATGCATAAATTAATGCAAGATGAAATAGCATGAGACATCATTCTGTAAAAATGAAGAAAAAAACATGTTTGTTAACCACATAAAAACGGATCTGGTGGACCATTACATAAGAATGATTTATATTCTTCAAATGGTTCTCAATGAGGGAGTTTTCTTTCATTCCTATAAGGACTGGAATGAATTTTTTAAATCATGATTCGAACTGTTACATACCCGACCCATGTCGTGATTCATGTAATGACTTAACCGATTGTTCGACCAAGATGCAACGTCTCAACCAGTGACGCGCCTGAACCACAAACAAACCCATGTAGTGACCCATGTCATGACCTATGGACCTTCATTTTTTCATTTGGTTCCCTCTTTCATTCCCACCGCTACAATCACCATCGACCACCATCACCCCATACCACCACCACCATTGGCCACCTCCAATGTACGACCGCCTTTTTATTCCATGCCGTCGTCCTTTCTTAGCAACCAAATAGCGTAAAGTAATCTTTCATTTTATTCTAGCAGTAACTCTCATTAAATTATAATTTTCTACGGTTGTTCACTCTTACTCTTAGATATTCTTCTTTTGTTTATTGTTTACTGAATTGTTTATTTTATAAAAGTATTTGGACAGATAGTTAAATTCAACTTGAAACACTACACTTCTCAACAATTTCTATCTTGGACGGTTTAATAATTATAATAAACTAGATTTTTTATAGTAAGCATTTGAGGGTAAAATATGTGTTTTTAAAAATCAAAGATCTTGATAGATCTCAATGTTTCATGATAGAGTTAAGTTTGGTTCTTTTTTTGTTAAAGTTAATATCTTCTTTTCTTTTGTTGAACTCAAGAATAATCTTTCCATGGGAATTTTACCTTTAGTATACGACATTGTAATTCACTTTAATCTAATTATATCTATTTATTACTTTATAGGAATCAAACACTCACCATTCACCAATCAAATAAAACACCAAATGTCGTTAGACAAAAAACCATTAAATCGTCCGGAAATTTAACATCTTACAAATAAAACACTTTAAGGAAATCGTGAATTTAAAATATATACAGTGTTAAAAATCTAAAAAGATTATAAAAAATCTTTTAGACATGATACAAGTAAGAAAGACATAATAACGGGTAAAAAATATTATTAATCAGAATTTAAATCGAATTTAAAAAAAGTGTCGTGGGGGCCTTATTCCTCGTCGTTCTCCTTAAAAATAATAAACGGAATTTTTTTAAAAATTAGTGTTTCATTGTGTCTTTTATAAATTTGTGATATAATGAAGGTAAAAAAGACACAATGAAAACGTTAATTTTAGTTTTCTTTAAGGAGAATGACGGAAGAAACAAGCTCCCCTCGTTTTTTTAGAATTCAATTTATATTGTGATTTCTAGTTTTTTTTAATTTGCGAGCATAATAAACCTCGTTGGGCTTTATGTTTAGCAGAATGGACAAGTTGATCAGCTTTTCTTGAATTCCATAGCATGGACATTATCTCACATATGAAAGAAAAAGAGGTCACGTGTTTAAGTCAAGCAATCGTAAAGACCGAGAAGAGTTTGTAGCTCCCTCTACAGGCCTCAACAAGGTAGAACCAAATTAGTGAGCATCGTCCTCTCTTATTTCTGAAAACGTCTTCAGAGCAGTTATTACAAAAAGACTAGCATCTCTAACAGGAAAAACAAGCAAAGACCTTCCCTTTCGTTTGGTTGCGTAGGGTGGGGTATGCCTTCATTATTTATGTTTACTTCGGAGGTTCTCCTCCATCAGCCAATGTATTCTTTTTTTTAAAGACATGATAAATACCATAGAAAGAGAAAGGAATGGATTTTTTTCCTTTTTTTCGATATGCCTCTCCACGTTTGAAAGACAGGACAAATGCCACAGGACGAATGTCATTTTTAAATGTAACATATGTCTAAAAGATTCTTTCTAAACTTTTTAGATTGCTAAACATATACAGATGAAGCTCACTCAAATCTTTCATTATTGCATGTCACCTTTTTTTTTACGAAAAAGTATTGCTGAATCATAATCTTTTCTCCACGATGTGTACTCATATGATTGAAGTAACTAGAAGTGCACGTATACGTGGAAATATTAACAAGGTTACAATTTTTTTATATTTTAACTTTACAAACCTTCGAAATTTAAATAAACACACACAACTTTAAGTTTTCTAATAGTTAAAGATTAAACTTTATTTATGAACTATTAAAATCATGATCAATTATCAATCATCCCATGCTCTCGACCCAAATAGTAGAGTTGAGGTATTCAAGACTTTAATAAAATAAATAGGCCGTCTTGGGTTTAAATCTCATGTTTAAGAAGATTGAGTTTTAAAAGGTTTTATCTGGAAAGTGAAATTAAATAGAATCTCGTGTAAAACGATGATGGCTGGAGGGGTAAATATCCAAACCGATGAATGTTCTCTATGTTTTGATGAAAAGGAAATGACAGACCATATTCTTTTGAATTGTCATTTGCTAATTAATCAGGTGTGGATACGAGTTTTTGATTAGGGCAGATGGGATAGGTGACAGGGTACCTTGATAAGGGTGCTTGATTGGCCAATTAAGGGGACGGACTACACGGAAGAAAACAAACATGTAGCCTCTTTATCATGATGGTGACGGCGTAGTTTATTTGGATCGCAAGATATAAGTTTATTTTCAACTCATTGCCTCTTTTGGCTTATGGGGTTGTGGAGAAGATCCAAGTAAACATTTTTCTATGAATTAAGTGAAGATGTTAATCTTGATTTGATCTAATAAATAGTTTTATTTATTTGAGATTATTAATTATTTAATTGAGTTAGTATTAGACTATAATTGAGTTTGATTATTTATCTAGGTTTTTAGGTTTTACAGTTGGGTTAGGTTTACTATTTGTTTAGTATAAATAGGGGTTGAATGAGTCCCGGTTTATTTATCTAATACAAGAGTCGAATAGTTGGTTCAGTTTGTGTGTTCGTGTTTGTGATTTTGGGCCTGATTTCCAACATTAAGAATAGATCAATACATGTAGGCATTGTTGGGCAAAATTAGTGTTATAGTCCTTCGTTATAATTTGATTGAATTGGTTGCTTTGTTTCACGACCCTAACGTCTTGCCAGTAGTCTTGGTTTTTGCTTAATAAATTCACCGTTCAAAGAAAAATTAGGTGGAGATTGACTGATGAACCAACTTCCCTTCGAGGAGTGTCAACCTAGACCCACAAGGTTCCATACTCGAAAAATAAAAATGATCAAATGAGCCAGTAGCATGTTAGTGATCCAAATTAAAATGCTATTAAAACACCTCACTCATATTCGGAGATACGAATGCGAGTCAAAATCATAAGTCTGAATATATGATTATCTATGCGACAACATGGTGGAATATGATTCCATACAACTGAATGTGTTTGGAATATACCTAGGTAGGATCGGAGCATTTTAGATCGATGTTCACTTAATATATTACTAAATATAGCAATCCCACTTTGACTATGTAAAACTAAAAGGTAAAAATAATATTTTGCATATATTTGACTCATTCATCTTCAATACTCGTAATAATCACACATACGTATAGGAACTTATACAAGTCGTTTTTTCTAATACATGTCCGATAAAAAGAAGATTAAGACTCAAATCATCAAGAGTAAGTATTTTGGTATCCCACAGGATATCAGACTGTTTTTAAAACTTTTTATAGTTTTGAGACGGGTGTGACATACTGACATTAGGTTATTAATTTCCGTAATACCCAGACTCATTTACTAGATTAAATTACTATATATATTATACATTCAAAATTGTTAGAAATGTAATAAATAATATACATAAGTTAAAAATTTAAAACTATTAATGTTTTAAAATTGGTATGAGTGTAGTTGAGCATTTACTATTTTAAAACATGTTTTTAGGTGAATATAATAACGGGATTTAGTAATAGATATCTCAACGTACGAGTAAACTTTGATCACACAAGATAATAAACCTTAATATCCAATAAAAAATGGGATTTAAATAATGGAGGTATCTTTTTTTTTTTGGACAGCGAAACGAATAAAGTCCGGCTACCCGGGGTAACCCAATGGCGAAAGGCGACCCCAAACGCTCTGCGAACACAGACAGCGCTGGGTAGCCGAAGCCCACCTATTAAACCAACTCCAATTCGGGGGAAACCCACTAGCCCGTCCGCTCGTAGGCACGACAACAAGCTAGCGGTAAAACCCGTTTGGCTCAGAGATCGAACTTATGTTGGCCACAAGTCTCCCTTCATTGCCTCCATTTGCCCCTTCCAAAGTGGTGGTAGTGGGACTAGAACTTGAGTCTCTTTTGGAGAATCCAAGCCTCTTACCACTACACCACATTAGAAGTTGCAAATAATGGAGGTATCTAAAGAGTATGATACATATAATTTTATAATCGGATATGCAATTTAGGTTATATAAACTCAAAAATAAAAATGAAAATAAAAAATATATCTAAGCTCGTTGTCATCTCGGAATGCATAAGATGGTTGGACAGAAGATAATTCATAATGGACTTTTTAGAGATTTTTATGGATTATTCTTAAATCGGTTGATGTGATATTACACTTAATTAATCAAGGAATTAGTTGATGACAACATGTTAACCTACTTGTGGTTGTGGAGAACCATATCATTTTCACATTACTTTTTCCACAAATTATTAACTAATTAATTAACATGTAATTATATTTCTATCTTTTCTTCACACAATAATATAATTATACACCACTTTAAATTAAATTACACTGTATCAAAGATATATTTCATAGCCTTCTCATATAAGTGTCACAACCTCTAGCTACTAGGTGACCTCTCTCACATTGACTCTTATATTTTTATCTTTTTCATAAACATTTAAAATACTCGACCGGATCTTCAAGACATGATATCAACCGTTAATATCAAGTTTAATGTATTAGATCTCTTTCACTTAAAATCACCAGTAAAAAAACACATCACTATATAAAAATTTATTTAAACACTAGGTTTAATGCCTGTGTGTATACACGGGTTAAATAATAATATTTATAATGAATTTATAGCCATTATGTTTAAGTATTTATAAGTTTTTAATATTTAAGTATATGGTTTCTTCAACTTATACATGGTATAAACTCCACTTAATTTCCCTCTCAAAATTCATATTATAGATCAAATTTTTCTCTCAAAAAATTGCCCCCTAAAACCTTGAATTATTATATAGATAACACTTTAAAAATCTAAAACTCTTATCATTACATGTTTAATGTTATAAAGTGTTTTCTTTACAACTTTGAGTCATTTTATAATATTTTCTAGATTATCAACTTTTAAATTTAATAAAGTTGATATGATTTTTAATGAATTTATATCATATTTCATTTCTTTTTCTTATATTCAAGTATATTATAGTATATTTATACTAAAAAGTATAAAATTAAACCGAAATAAACAAATAAATTTTATTAAAAAAGATAAAACAAGAAACCGGTACCAACGTGGTACCAGTACCGAAATACCGGTACCTGTACCGATACCATCCCGCTAAATTCGGTACCGGTACCAGTTCCCACTTTTCTTAAAACTCGGTATCAATACTAGACGGTACCGGTACCAAACGGTACCGATACCCGTCTCGATCTCATCCCTAGACATAACATCAAATCTAAAACTCTTACCATTCCATTACATAGACATAATATCTGACAAGACGTAAAACACGAATAGAGAGTGTATAAAGTATTAAAGTAAGCGTGTGGGCCAAATCTATTCTCCCAACGGCAAACCCCTTCACAATTAATATACTCTTCCCCCAATTTCTTCCCTGTCTATTTCCACAATCACCATTCTTCAACTCCAACATTCAATTCAATGGACATTGAAAAAAAGGACGAACAACCTCTGAGATCCAACCCCAACAGCAACAATGAATGGCATAAACAGAAACAGAAACGGCGGAGATGCATCATCATCTGGTCATCAATAATCGGTGTCATCCTCACCATTGCTTTAATCATCCTCATCTTATCCCTCACCGTCTTCAAAGCAAAAAAACCAGTCATAACCGTCAATTCAGTCGCCCTTCAAGATCTCGACTTCTCCATCAACCCGCTTCTTCTCAGGGTTTCCTTAAACCTCTCCCTCGCCCTCGGTACCTACCTACTAAACTTACGCTTATATTAATTACTCAGCTCCGTTCCATTAGAAACTTCCGGTTTGAAAAACATAAAGTTTAAGCATATTGCATAATTTTTTTTTGTCATTTAATTATTGCTTGATTATGTTAATTTTAAGGGTAAATTTGGAATTGACCAATAAATTTTAAAAATGAATATTTTAAGTGGGACAGTCAGAAATATGAACACTTTTAATCGGACGGAGAGTATAATATAGTATAAAAAAGTTATTGTAATTTTTTTTTGACTTGTGGCTAGCTCTTATAAAAAAGATTTTGCTTTTTGTTACCAGTAGCGTTAATTTTTTGTCCGATATCTTAAAAAACCGGCCTCTGCCCTTCAACTTTTATATGAAAATTTCTCCGCCCCTTATAAAACTTGAAGCTCCACCCCTGGTGTTAGTTTTCTTTTTTATTGTTGTATTCATGAATGAGTCATGACTGAAATGTCAAAATCTATATAGACGGTTCAGATGGGCCCTTTGAAAGGCCCCATTAGATATTTGAAGTATCTAGACATGATGAATATACTCTCGTTTGTTGAAAGGAGTTGGTAAACTTATCAGGCTCATGACCTAAAGATGGTTCTAGGGTAGCGTATTTGTGCCGGTTAGACGTAGTTGTTGTTTGGAGTAGTTTAGGAATAGAGTCGAATCGCCATTAAAAAAATAATATTCTAATTTGGGTTTTTTCATAATAATACAGGTGTTACCGTTAAGAACCCAAACAAGGTGAGTATCAGCTACCAGAACAGCTCGGCTACTCTCCGGTACAGAGGGAAGGACATCGGTGACGTTCCGATTCCTGCTGGGAAAATTGGATCCGATGGCACGGAGAGATTGAATCTTACTGTCACGATTTTTGCTGATCGGTTAGTTACTGATACTGAGATCTATGGTGATATACTTGGAGGTAATTTGCCTATTTCAACATACACGAGAATTAAAGCTAGAGTGCGTGTGGTGGTGTTTCGTGTTCATGTTACGTCTACGTCGAGTTGTGATGTGAATATTGATATACGAAATAGAAGTGTTGCTAATCAAACGTGTAGTTATAAGAATAAGTTATAGATTGAATGGTGATTTTTTTTTTTGTTTTACACGGATACTTTTTTTTGGTATGTTTTTTTATTAGTTAATTGTTGTGTTAGATCTTAAACCGCTGAAATAAATTTGATCTTGTTAGTTGTTGTTTGTTGTTATTACTTTTTCCCTTTAAATTTAGATATTGTTGTTTAAGAACAAAATTCGCCATTAAAATAACCTCTTATCAACAGTATCCTCAATAGTCAATAGCTATGTAAAAACACTTCATATCATATGCTTCTCAAAGTCAACTTTAAGGACTTACAAATTTTTTCCTTCCATTTTTTTAAATCAATCACCATCTCATTCATGACTAAAGGCTCATCTAAACATCTTTCCAACCCAGACCGAATGTTCACGACTAAAATTCGACTCGATCACCTTTGCCGACTAATTTGTCAAAACCATAGCTATTATGTTATTGAACTCTGTTTGAGCTAACAAGTCTAAAGTCTGATACAAACTAAAAGACTATTATTCTTTGGAATTATTGTGATTAAAGAACAATTTCTACATTTTGGAACAAAATCTTACATTAAAAAAATTCCCGAAATAAATCCGTGATTTGATTTTGCATCATATTCTAATACAGTTGCATTATTGTAATGCTAGAATCTAAAACCGAGATTTTTCTATCAAAACACATAGAAGAAAATAATACTAATTTACATGTATAAATTTAAGTGGACCTTTTCTCCATCTTTGACCTTTAAAGTTATTGTGATGTAACATGTGATCTATGATCGTGTGTGTATGGGTTATGTCATTTTCGTCCGTTGGTCCCATTGTAGGTGTGTTGTAACAATAATTATTTCTTTTAGACAAGCGGGCTACAATCACAATCCAAATGAATGAATGACACTAAATAAAGAAACCAATATTAGTAATCATCTATATATACACGAACACATGTCTGTCTGTACCAAAAGAGCAATAATTTGATCCCAATAGAAGCTCTGGGGATCTATACCAATTAAAGCGTGCCAACTTGCAAATCAACGAGAAAAAAAGTGTAGGGATCGTATCGTGTATCAAATTATGAGTCATAATGTACATCAAACGTCGTTGCTTAACTGGTTGGACCGAAAACGGGTCAAAATACTGGTCCGGTTAAACTTATTTAGAACGTTTCTATTTGAGGAGGTCGCTCTAGTCAACAGGAAGAAGCTAGGGATGGTCGAACTAGATTTTCGCTTAATTTGTTTGTTTGTTTTATTCGTTCTCAAGATTTTTTAACTTTTATTTATCATTTTGTAATATGATCTTAGTTATTTTTCTTTTTAATATACCCACCCACCTAAATGCATTTTACCACTAACGTGTAAATATTAGCTTTGATGATACTAAGGAGCTGTCATTCATCGACAACGCTTAAAACTTAGCATAATAAGTATTTCCTGGTGTACAAATGAACAAGTATAGAGTCTCGTCCGTTCGCATCATCGACACCGCTTAATACGTAATCATTAATAATTGATTAGTAATCACTAACAATAATAAATAACTTTGTAAAAGCACCTTTTCATGTGTACCGTACCACCTTAATTCTCAAGCTTGTCTGATTCTGCAATAAGATCTCATCACATATGCTTATTAAGTTACATCTATAGGCGCGACATTATATTCCATATGGTTGATGACTCGAATTCACCTTTGTGTAAGTAGTGATATAGACTATTTAACATGCCTAGAGCGTTTATAATTACACCAGATCGTGAAGCGCATCAAACGTCACAAGCAACATAACATAACAAAACAAAACAGAAAGCTTTAAGCAACAAAAATGATCACTTTGGTGCCTAATGACCAAAGACATGGATAGGGCCTGAAATTTATTGTTGCAGTTAATAAGACAAAAACATGTGTATTATTTTCCTGCTAAAATTTATTTAAATTCCTACAAACTCATATTCACCTCATCAATGAGACGAAATCACATGATAATGAAAGCCGTGCTTCTTCAAGCAGCATTCGACTTAATCAACAACTTCAATAAGTGTTGTCTCGTAGTCATCAGGAGCCACAAACCCATGTAGATTTATCACCGTTGCAGCTACATTCGCTAGCCCTCCATTTGGTACATCCTTGCGGTATTTCACACCTCCTGCTAATCCAGGACCTCCAATTGCAACCGGCACCTAATTCAACACCGTTCCATTATTAGATGTGACAATTATGACGCATTATATAAAACAAATCAATTTGTCGTTAGCCCACCCTTTCCAGACCCTACTAATAACTTTGCTATAAATAAGACTCTACTGGGTATCTTTGCTTGTTTGTTTTTTATTTCTAACTGACAGGTCAAACACATAAAACTTAACCTTACAAAAGGCTTCATTTATTTGCCAGGTATGTTGTGACCCATCCATTTTGCCACCTCTTATGAAACATACGAGAGGTTATACTAATGATGTTCGACCATGAAACGAGGCTTACCGGTTGAAGAGTGTGAGAGGTTTGGATCTGAACTTTGCCATCCTTGTCAACGATAGGCTCACCCTTCTTGTTTCTCTTCACCATGTCTTCTGCATTACCATGATCTGCGGTCACCACATATATTCCACCCACTTCCTTTACTGCATCAAGTATCATCTATCGCCACAAAAACCAACTTAGTTCCATATTTCAAAAACATGAATATTTCTTAAAAAGTAACCAACTTATGGTACAATTTATGTTTTAAAAAAGCAGCTTATTTTTTTCATCCTGAAACTTTGTCAAAACTTAACTATGCGTCAGCTACCATGCGAACATTTTTGCTACTTACTCTTCAAATTACATAAAACGAATCTTTGGGTTGAAAAATATTGAATTTCAGTGGAAAATAGTTTATTACCTTAACAGCTTGATCAGCAGCCTTGCAGGCCACAACTGTAGCATCAATGTCACCAGTATGCCCAACCATGTCACCGTTTGGTATGTTCACTCTTACCTTCAACCATATGGAAACACAATACTAGAAATTAGAAACGCCAACTAACTTATGCACCAGTCAATTCGGTTGATGTTCTCTCGCTTATTGGTTCAAACAGGCATAACTAGAAAAGGTATTTTAAAAGGTTCAAATGGGTCAAACATGTTAAAAGTCATCCTTAATCATTTTGTACCAAAAAATGCCTTACTAATGAAACAATATAACATTTTCAATCATATTTGAAACATCGATTATTTATTTATTCAAAAATTATAAGTTTGATAAAAAGTGTTTCGGGTCAGCCTGTTAGGTAAGGAAAAGTTTTACCTGGTCGAATTTGCGACTGAGGATGGCTTCTCGGGCCTTCTCACCAATCTCCAAAGCCTTCATCTTTGGTTGGACATTGAAGGTAATTCCGCTATCGCTTGGAATTTCCACATATTTCTCTAACTCGGAGTTAAAACATCCCGAACGGTTTCCATTCCAGAAAAATGTAACATGACCAAATTTGACTGTTTCACTTTTAAACAAGGAAAAAGAAGTCAGTTCTAAGGTTCTTCTAATCAATTGACAATGACAAGAAACATACTTAGTATGATATGATTGGTACACTCCAACAAATTAGTTAAATTTACACAATGTTGATCGATAAGTGAACGCTACATGCTTTGGGCAAGTGGCCTTCATGGAGGTCAAAGACAAAAAAACCAGTGGAAGTTGGATTCGAGCCTAGGACCCATGCCAGAGGGACTTAAACGCTAACGGGTCATAATCTAACCTGCAAGCAAAGGTGCGGATACCGTTATTGACTAGATATTCACCAGAAGTCCTCTCGATTAATGGAGGAGAAACAAGGTAATGCTTTGGAAGCTTCAACTCCCCATCATACTGAAGCATTCCCGCGTAGCGAATTTTGGGAAACCTCACTCTCTCAAATTTATCAAACTTTTCATACTCAAGAGCTTGTGCCAGCATTGTCATACGATCTGCTCTGAAGTTGAACGTGACAACAGCATCACCATCATTTATGGGACCCACGGGCTTCCCGCTCTCATCAACAATCACAAATGGTGGTAAGTATTGGTCATTAGCATTGGGAGCTTCCCTCAGTTTCTTGATAGCCTCGACAACATTCTTAAATTTGTGCGGGGCTTCACCAAGAACCTGAGCATCCCAACCACGTTTCACAACTTCCCAGTCATTCTACAAATGTAACAGCAAGAGTTCAAATTATTCACAATTTCATACCATTATGCCACATAAATATGCGTAAAACTTTGTCAAGCAGTTCATACTATAAAAATGTAAAAGATACCTCATAACGATCCAAGGTGACATACATGCGGCCTCCACCAGAAGCAACCTGTGCATCAATGCCTTTACCACGTAGCTCTGCAAGATCCTTTTCAAGTGTTTCTGCAAAGCCAACACTTGAACCATCCACAACATCACGACCATCAGTAAGTACATGAACACGTATCTTCTTTGCACCACGTTCACTAGCACCTTTGAGCAGCAACTGCAAACCAATAACATACACATGTTATGCTGTATTGATAACAAGAATTTTTTTACATATAATGCTCTAATTAGACGTCAAAACCTACTCACTTGTAACTGATCAAGGCGAGAGTGCACACCTCCATCGCTCATCAATCCAATAAGGTGTAAGGTGTTATTTGCAAAAGATTCCTTGATGTAATTGAAACCTTCATCTTCATATATTTTTCCAGAGGCAAGAGCAAGATCCACAAGTTTTGCACTAGTAGAACAAACATAATCTTGTTAGCATTTATAAAAACATAACCTAGGCGGTTACATAACTATTTTGTGTATCATGCTTCAAACACTATATATAGTCATAAATGAAAGAGGATTAGAAAAATCATCACCCTTGAGCATAAATTCTTCCAGCACCAAGTGCATTATGTCCAACTTCACTATTTCCCATATCATCATCAGTAGGAAGCCCAACAGCTTTACCATGAGCCTTCACCAATCTCCACCGATCAGGCGCACCCTGCAACCAAAATTCATCACACTGTCACCAATTGTTCTACAATCGACGTCTTCACGTGTGATAAATCACCCTTACTCTTATACATACATACATACATACATATATGAAAATCTCAACCGCCCTCATAAAATTTCATTGCATAGTGTCTCTATTATGAGTATGATTGATTCAATACGGATCTAGATATGTAAATACAAGAGAATGATAATCATTTTAGAGATGTTTTTCAGCAATGAACCAGACACAACCTGGAAAAATAATTATATAGCGATAGCCTAACGGCCCTAAATAAAAACTTTCAACACAACGATAATTCAAAATCAACGATCCATAAATATGAAATCGTAAGACACATTTTATACGTTTTTAAGGGAATCCATTGTTGGCGTTTCGGCGACATGAATGCAATTGTATTGGTCCGGAGAAGCTTCACCCCAACCGTCCAACACGACGACTGCGATCGTCTTCCCTTTCGGTAGCTTCGGGTGATCGGCCAGTTTCCATGTTGTTCCAGTGCTTGTCATGATTGATTGTTTTCGATCTGTATTATTGTATCCGTGAATATGGAAACCGTTGGTGATCGATCGTTGATGTTTTATAGTAGTTAGAAAGTCCCTAAAGTATGGAACATTGTTTAAAACTGGTCTTTCTTTTTTTTATTTTGACAAATGTGATCTACAAAATTGTTGGATTCAAATTTAAAAGTTAAAAATTTATTTATATGGTTTTAATTAGGAAGTCCGGTCGATGGTGTGACCTTGTTAATTCCACTTTTAACCTTATATCTTAAATGGAGTAATAATTTTTTATACTAAATTATAACTTTGACATCAGACTTTCACTTATTATCATTTTAACTCATGATGAATTAACCAACTTACAAATTTGACCTTCTGAATTTGACTTAGTTAACATTTTGACATTTGGGTATATTTCCATCTTATAATATGAGACGCGTTACAACTTTCACCGTAACGATCGAAACATTAAACTTTTTTTTATTAATGCGTGTAATGATAAATGATGTTACATACGTGAAACCCATCTACCACGTCATGAAGCCTGGTTTTTTAATTACTTTACATTCGTATAAACTAGTTGTGTTTTTAACTTTGTATTTTGTGAACGGTGCCTTGTTAAAAGTGGGTGTGGTGAATCATTAATGTAAGGTACTGGGATCCCTAATTAAAAGTTGGAGAGAGAGCCGACTGAGCCCTGTTTCTTAATGAGTTTTAGTGATGTGGGTCAATTTGTGCTTAGTGGGATTTTGGGCCCAACCAGATTGTGGAATTTAATCCAACCTCATTTTCATCAACAAAATCCAAACTGGGTTTTTATCAAAACGGTTTAGATCGGATTGGGTTTCAAAAAGGTATAAACCTTATCTGTTTAAGCACAGGTAGAGAAAAATATTCCAGTTAAAAACAAAAAAAATGGTGTTATTATAGTTTCTAATGGTAAAACACCTGATTGGTATCAAACTGGGCTCAAAGAAACCCTAGTACAAACCGGTTTCAAGGTGGAGACTACAAACCGGTACCCGGGTTCTAGAATACCAAGTTAAAACTGGTTCGGATGCGGCTTGAGTTGTTGAGTCGGGTTGTGAACCGGTTTTTTAGGCACCTAGTCTCTAGACATACCTCTTATTTCAAGCTCCCAATATATCATTTTTATATAAAGCATTAACTTTTTGACACTTGCACTGCAAGAAAAGGGTACGGACGGACGACCTTTGTAACAATGACACATGGCATTAGTTATGCTAATCCTATAGCCATGACATGTCATCGTTAAATAACCGTACCGAACTAAACCATTAGATTTAAGGTGGATTATAGAGTTGGTCGTTTGACAAGTTTTTAGTGGTCGAAGCTTGTCCCAATGGCATGTCAATATGTCATTACACAGGGTTAGGTGGAATGGTGGGAAATTGTAGCGTATGAATGAAAACTTTTCCTAACAAAAAGTCGTATAGCTAGGCTTTTTTCCTTGTAGCATTGAAGAAATGATTCTGACACAATTCAACGTCGTCTCCCTCAATTTCACTCTTTATTTGGACCCGTCTCATTCATACGATTTGACCTACGTAGACTTGTTATCGTCTTTTCCTGATTCTTCATTTCCTTAGTTTAGCTATGCTAGACGGTCCTCCCTTTTTCTCACCTTCATTTCCTTGCGATGGTCCTGAACAAAACTAGACGGATTGGTTATGGACTTATGGCTAGTGCTTGTGTGGAAGGATTTCCCTACCCACATCATTGATAACGATTGAATATCATAAACAACAAATTAGGTTGGTCGGTCATATATGTCGGCAATAAAATATATGTGCTATCATGAAAAACTTATTAAATAGATGAGATTCATAAAGAGAAAGTTTATATAGACACAACTAGGCACAACCATTTCTTTTCTAAGTAAGTATGATGTTGAAATTGGCATGCGTAGTAGATAACCATTACGTAAGGTATGTTTAACTTATTGATTATTAAAAAATTAAATATAAAACAAATTAAGAATGTTTTTGCCAATTTTCAATAGCGTGTGGGGCATCTTAATAACCCAAAGTGGTATGAAGATATTTTGCTATGATTTTTTATAGCCTTATAATCGTGTGGGACTCTCTAAAACATTATTAGGTTTTTTAAGTTTAACTAACCATTCTAAGATATTTTTATGATAGTAAATTAACTTTTATCGTGCGATATAACTATGATTCTTTTATATACACTAAAAATTAGATACCGAGCACAAATCTTCTAAGTGTTGCGATGAGATATCCTTTGTGTAATGCACGTGTTAAAATACTTACAGAGAAGTAATGTTTTAAAAACCAGTTTTTATGTTGTATCGGCTTACACTTAGATTCCAGGTTATAGTGCGTGGTTCAACGAATTGACTAGTCGCCAACCCAATAATTATATAAACATACGACTTATCTTCAAACGTGATATATTTAATTTTAAGGTTTTAGGGGATATTTTTTAGAGGGATGATTATTTGTTCTATAATAGGAAGTTTGAAAATTTAAGTGACGTTTTTCAGGATGTATGAGTTGATGGAATAAATCCTTAAATATTACTGTAAATATTTACAATATTTAAGTATGATAATTATAATTTTTTTTAAAATTATTTAATATGTGTGTAACATATGAGTATTAAACCTACTTTTCTTTTAAAGATATGTTTAAACTTGAGAGTATATTATGTAATTTTATACACGTGATATTATCTTAACCATGAAATCGTCCCCACCTGTGTTTGGTGTGGACATAATAGGGGGAGGATATTTCAATGGACATTTTGAAGGATACTCTAATTTTAATATTTTCTCTAGGTATATTGGTTTTCATTAGTCCCAACTATCACATGTTGTTTTCTACCGGTCCTAACTATTGAGTTGGTTGTCAACGGTCCCAACTTTTATCACCTTAGTAACCACTGGTCCCGTCGTTAAATTTTTTTAACGCCGTTAAGTTTTTTCCAAATTCAATACCAAAGTTATAAGTCTTTTGATCGGAACGATAATATAAGTCGATTGATGGAAAAGTTACCTCAAAACGGCGCTCCGAACAACGAAATAGTGCTTCAGTCGGATGTAAAATTTTAATCGTTCAGAGAGCCTTTTCGAGAAAACTTTTACATCAATCGACACGTATTATCTTTCCGATCAAAAGGTCAAAAACATCGGTCTTGAATTTGGAAAAAACTTAACAGCGTTAAAAAAATTTAACGACGGGACCAATGGTTACCAAAGTGATAAAAGTTGGGACCGTTGACAACCAATTTAAAAGTTGGGACCGGTAGAAGACAAAAGGTGATAGTTGGGACCAGTGAAAACCAATATACCTTTTCTCTAAATTAAAAAAATATTCTCAAACTAAAAAGTTTATTTAATTCACTATTTTGTATTTTTATAAGTTAAAATGGTAGATGCCGTGGATGCTTACATATAATTACACCTAAATTTTTAACAATTCTAATCAATCATTTAACAAAAGATGAAAATAAACCGAATCATATCTACAACATCAAACTTCATTATATGTAGATGGTGATATACAAAGATACACAAATACTCCCCCATCTGAGCTTGATCTTTTATATAAAAACGAAAAAAACCAAGCCCAAAATTTATCAAATTACAAAAAAGAAAAAAAAAAGAATGCTTCAAAAACATTTAATTTGTTTCGTACCAATTCAGGCACGATAATTTTATGTGTTGAAGCATCAAAAATCCTGTTAGGTCTCATTTTCACTTGATTTTATTTTGACGTGTTAGGGGAACATCTGATCAAGAACAACAACTAGTGCCATTGCAACAGTTGGATCGATCTCCGGTTGTACGGTAAGACGAAATACATCTCCGCCGAGCTTCACACCTCCTGTCGCTTCCTTGCGTTTCATTTCCGCCACGCTGTGCCTCTTGTCGTCGTAAACAACGCAGCACCTCTGCGTGTATGATCCTTCAATCTCGTAAACCGGCTTCTTTGTTTTGGATCCTGTAATCCTCACGTGAGCAATGGACTTCGAGCTTAGTAGATTCACGTGTTTCGTCATTGTGAATCGAGGATTCGACGTTGTTTCGCCGTCGTATACCACCCAATTTTCCAATAGACTTAGCCTCTGTTGGATTAACAATCGAATTACGAGTTAGGTTATTAGACTTGGTAACTATTTACATAAATGTAAACTGCAACTTACATCATTTACAGTTGTAAACTGCAGTTTCTGATATATAAATATAATAAATATCAGAAACTGCAGTTTACTACTATATAGACGCTGTAAACTGTAGTTTACAATTATGTAAATGATGTAAACTTAGTTTACACTTACAATTACATAAAAGATGTAAACTGCAGTTTACTGGTGTATTTAATTAGAATCTGATTGAATAATACCTTGCGGCGAATGGTGAGAAGAGAGCGGCCAGCATCGTCCATGAGGACGATCTCAGCCTTAGCTCCAGCGGCATAGTTATCGACTCGATAGACGAGATTTCCATTGGAATTATCGTAGACGGTAAAGCCGTGACAATTGAAGAGCAAAGACTTCTTCCAAACAGTGAGGAGAAGAGGACTAGAGGTGGCGGAAACAACGGAGAGCGGTTGCGGAATCTGGGGTACAACTGTGTTAGGGTATACCTTTGTCATAACTCTGTAGTATGAGGTACAGAGAAAACAGAAGGGTTGTTATTGAGGTTGAAGGTGAATAGAAGCATGGAAGGATAATGGGGTTTTATAGTCTCACCAACACAACCTATTTTTTATTGATAGATTGTTGATTGACTTTGTTAGGATCGTCATATTTTTTAGTTTTTTTTTTATATAATGTAAGTTTAAAAACCCAAAGTCGTGTTTGAACTCTTCTGCTATTTTACTTGTTGTACCGATATGATGGGTCGAATTGATCTTAAGAACATGATGACATAATCACAATATACTAATTAGCATTGTTATAATCGTGGGGTCAGGTTTTAATTAATGTATTTTTGAATTTGAACCTGTTATATGTGTTGTGGTAGTTATAACTTTGTTATATGCATTATGTTTACGATAACCTTATTAAGAATATATAGAAAGTAGTATTATGTCACGTATGTAATTTAAATTTTAAAAAATTAATAAGAATAAAAGATAATAAAAGAAAAATAAAGCATAAAAAAGAAAAAGTCACGTTTGTAATTAAGATTGTCCTAGATATAAGTATATACTTTAATAAAAAAAATTTGTCTTAAAAGTTAAGATGTGACGTCTTTTAATTGGTTAGTAAAACTGTAAAACTAGTTCAACTCTTATATATAGAGTGCATAGCTTTCACAGAAAAATCAATTATGTCTCAAGAATACAAGCTAAGCTAAGCTCATCTCATAGAGTATAACTACTTACGTTTTGTACCACGCAAGATATATGTGCTTAATTTAGATCATGCGTGTAATTAGTTTTAATGGACATGTGTAAAACACGAAGCCATAGTCAATCTTAACGGTTGATTTGTTTTCTTGTAGCCAAAGATATTGTTACATACATTGTCGAATACATAAAATAAAAGATCTATCTATATACTAATTATTGCCTAAACGTGTAAGTCTTTATCACATGTTATTGTCTCAACGACTCAACCGGCCATCTAATGCATTACCATATCAGTGATCATGTAGTCACTCTATTAAACATTTTCACTTTTTCAGTAAATCTCTACTTGTGACATAATGGTGTTAGAGACAATGTTTTGATCTTAGTCTTTATACTTTTGAGTGTATCGGTTATAAACCATTACATCAACTGTTTTTTTTTTAATTAAACATTATCACTTAGAAGTTTAAAATTCATTTTTAATGAATATAAAATTAAATTTGTCAACTTTTACAATTTTGATAATCATTTATGACATTCAAATTTTATAACTTTATTATTTAATGTTTTTATTTACTTTTTGTAATAAAATATTCTTTTCTTAAATTCCCGCTTAGTGTTGTTGGTATATTTACTAATTAAAATTTTTACTTAATTTATTTATTTATTTATTTCCTTTTAACCATCTAAAAATATAACAGTAAAATATTAAATTTAATATTTTATTTTATCATGTCTTATACATGCGTTTTTGTTGTTTATTAATAACGTCGGTATCTTATTTTTCTTTTTTTTTCTTGGAGCCATCGCGTTGGATTTTAACTGGGAGAATCTTCAGATTTTTTGTTCTCAAATTTAAGAAACCGATGTTTTAGATTTTAGTTTTTTTTAATAGTAACCTTCATTAACCAAAACCAACTGCTAAAACAAAAATTAAAGCAGAGGCATAACAAAATACAACAAAAACAAACCAAACAACATAAAATTATAAATCAAAAGCCTTCCATCTATCCCAATCTATAGCTATGTTTTTTTGCTCTATTCCTCACCCATAAATAACTTTGTACTTTTATTTCTCCTATGATGCCGCCCATCTTTATCAGAGTATCTGAGAAAATATACTTATTACGTGCTTTCCATAAGCTCCAACAAGAAATAACCATGATAATAGCCTGGACCGCTTTCTTTTTGCTGTTATTGCCTGTGATGAACTTGTGTATCCTTGCTAGGTCCAAGAACGAGAACGCGTAAATAGCCGGGATGTTACACCAAGTACTAACTTGCTGCCACACCAGAGAGCCGAATTTTAGTTGGCACTTATTTATTTGAGACCCAAAATCTATAAAATATAATAAAGCAAACCTACTTTTGCCAAGTGTCAATCTCTTAGCATGTATATCTCTTAAATGCTTATTTGGCATAATATTGTTAATCCATTGATGAAGTGTCTTGCTCTCATTAACTTTTAGATTTGTTATGTTTTTTTGAAAACTAGGTTTAGTTGAAACTAGGATTAAATGCAAAAAAATATAACAAATTTATATTAATATAAACCGGCTAGAAAAATATAATAATAACAAAAATAATCTTTACCAAATCTTCTATTGAGATGTATACAATTGAATAGTTTATTATAAAGTTTTTAGTTTAACTATTTAAATTATTATAACTCAATTCCGTGTTAAACACGAGTCTCTAACCTAGTAATTTAAATAAACAAAATACAATGTTTAACTTTAACAATTTTGTACACTTCTTAAACGACCATTATTGAAATTTGTAATTATTAATTAGAAAATAAACTTTTAGACTTAGTTAACAATTTCAAGTGTTTTTTATCCCGTAAAAAGAGTGGTATACAAACATTTTAAAACATTTTAACTGTATTCCGATCCGTAAAAAGAAGGTTATACGATCATCTTAGGTTAGTGTTATATGTACACCTTCTTTTCTCTATCTCTATATGTGTATATATACAGAAAGATAGTGACAAGAGGGTTTAATTTTGTTGTGGGATTTATTTAATTACAAAGCTATCTTATTTCAAATGATCTAGTTCGTCTAACCTTATTCAAATCTTTATCATGGTAAATCGGTTAAACTTTTGTAAAGCTTTTATATTCATGAAATAAGTTTTCCAACTCGGGTAGTGATTGTAATAGTAAAAAACGATACATCAAGATTGCGTTGTTTGAAAATAATACTCGGTAGTAGATGTACGTGTGAGTTATTGTCCTTAAAGAAAAAGTGAAATACTTATGATGTGGTTAATTACTTGTTGATGGATAAGACAATAGGTGACCAAAATGGCCGGTGCCGTCCCATACTGTTGAGGGAATGAAGGATGTACCATTTTTTTCTTTCCTAACGACCCCAACCCAATCAATGTCTCTACATAATTGTTGACTTTTGATTTCAAATTTCAGGTGGTTTACAGTTACTACTTTCATATAAATCATAAATGTAAACATTAAGACTACGTAAACCATAGTTACATATCAAGGGCTGTCATAGTGGGGGTAAAGCGGGTGACTGCTTTAGGCCCGGTCTTTTAAGAAGTTAAGGCTAGAAAATTAAAAAAAGTTATTTTATTTTTTTATATAATTATTCATTTAACAATTACGGAGTATGTTATAACTCAAAAGAATCCTTTATAAAAGGACCAGATTATAACCTCTAAGCATACCCATTTAACCAAATTACTCACAACCTAACACTTCATAAAAAAGCAAATCATTTACCCGTTTATAATTGTGGTATTTGGATGAGACCCATTTAACCATTTTTAACCCAATCCGATTACACACCATTTGTGAATCAGACGGCTTAATAAAAGGGTCTTGGACTTGAAACAACAACATGCATCACTAAGCATAAAGCCATTAGTTATCTTCAAACAAAATTCGAACAATACCAACAGTATGAAAAAACTATTTGGTTTTTCTTTTTCTTAAAAATTGAAGATATTTGATGAAAAGACTCTTAAGTCATGTTGTATTGTTCTTTTATTATGCATTAAAGTATGGAGAAAAATCTTACATTGATACTAATGAGCTTTATAAAGTTGAAGTTGTAATAAATATTTTTTTACAACTAATATTATTAGTCATCTTGAAGCTTTAAACAATTTGAAGCAACTTAGTTTTATTCTCATTGCATTAACCGCATATAAAGTGTTGTTAACTATTAAGATTATATAAAGTGTTTTTTAACTATAGATTTCGACAAGACGATTCCAACACCAATTGTTGGAATGAGGTTAATCGGAGTTCGTATGAGCCGATTATGAGTGTGTATAAAAAGTATTTTTTACATTTTCACCGTTTTTTAGTCTAACTCTATATACACAAGGTAAATCAATGATTATTAAAGAACCAATTCTTATTACGAGAACAAAAGGAAACATTTATTTACATATTTACATAAATGTTAATAAAGCCTTAAATGATTATTAAAGAACCACTTTTATGACGAGAATAAAAAAAACAATGATTTAGATAAATATAAATAAAACCTTATTACATTTAGATTGACTTTGATAAGAGAGTGTTGTTGGTTGACTGGCTTCTATGTATACTTTTAAAATCCTTATTCTTATGTCATTTTTTGTTTCAATTTTATAATCACATGATTATCAATAAATTAAATTAATTTTTTTTTTGTATTGGGTTAGTATTAAACAAGACATTATAAACACATCTAATAGGTCATTTATTTATTTAAATAAGAGTATATATGTTTAAAAAGAAAAAAAATTACCATGTCATTGTGAACTAGAAAAGATGTGGAGTGGGGTTGGTCGTCTCCTCAATGCTCCAATAGCCAATAGATTTCGTGGCCCCTTTTGTTACATGTTTAACTAATTGATTAAAATGCCGATTGATAGTCAAAGTTATATACAATGAGTATCATTAGAACTTGGAAGATTATTTTAACGTCTTCTAAATTTTAGTTGACCAAGAAAGGGAAAAGTTGAACCTTAAAAGGCGTGTAGCAAAAAAATTTTCATGGGTCTTTAAACATTTTTAAAAATTTCTCTTAAATGCTAAAACTTACCTTTTTTCTAAAAGGTAATGTTTGACGTTATCTTTCAATAAATGTGTTATTTTAATTAAGTCTGTTTATTTGTTTTCCGGTCAGGATTACACCCTCATCTTTTAAAGAAGAAAAGCCACCTTAGTTAATAAAATTTTATGGGCTCTTTGATATGTAATATAACTGATTAATAATTAAATGGCTAAATGCATATTTCTCCTTCCAAAACATATCAACTGAAATTACTTCGTTAACATGACCAAGTCAAAACTTAATTGTTTTGTGTAATGTGTAGGGTTCGTTCGTGTAAAGGATCCAATATAAATGGAAAGTGACATAAGATCATAATTTCTTTAAAACAATTCTATTTTTTTTTCCTAACGGAATATTTTCGTCTTACTTTTGTCAGTTTTGTGAAAGAAACAATAAACTAATTGATATTTACGAAACAAAAAGTTAAACTGAAATCTTGCTAAAAAATTCAAATATCTATTTATTAATCTTAATTTAAATTTCTTTCTGATAATACATATGAGTGGTTATTTGGTCCACTAACATTTATTAATGAGATGAAAAACTCTGACATTAAGTCACAAGTACAAATTTTGATAGCGTCAAATATTAGTGTGATGAAAAACTCTAAAATTTTTGTATAAAGAGTTAAATCAAACGGTGAAACACCCTTAGACAACATTCATAGATTAATATAACTTAAAAAAGTCTAAAGAGACACAAAGTATAGCAAACTGCTTAATATATTATCTTTAATAATTGAATAGGAAGTCATTTTTGTTTCGGGTCAACAAAGTAGTGACATACATTTTAATATGATGTTGACATCCACTCAATACAACGTACACTAGCTACTAAAATTACAGGAGGCCATATCACATTCATTTGTACCCAATCATACTGAAAGTATACAAATTAATAGTTGTTTTATATATAACTAGGTATAGACCCGTGTTAACACACGGGCCGTCACAAAAACTATAAAATAACATTTTAATAACACTATTTTTGTATATAATTAACCCTTAATATATATATACACATATATATATAGGGATCCATTCAAATGAGAACACTTTTAACTTTAGAACAACTTAGGAACCGTTTTTACTGTTGTATTTATTATAATATAAATTGACCAAAAAGCTTATAATTAACAAAATTTTAACATCTATTAAAAAATATATGATTTGTGAAGTCGTTTGTTAAAATGCATATATGCACCCACATTACTTGTACACAAACACACATTGTGGGTGTATAAATGCATTCTAACAAACGACATCACGAATCATATTTTTTTAAATAGATGTTAAAATTAGTTGAATTGTAAGTATTTTGATCAATTTATATTACGAAAAATTCAATAGTTTGACTCCCTCTATGATTCGTTAAAGTTGTACTTTTTGTACTCAAGTTAAGAGGTGTTCTCATTTGAGTTATATATATATGTGTGTGTGTGTGTGATACGATATTTGACCTTATTTGACCTTTTACAATTGGCTCAATATCCACAAAAAATGGAAGTTTTATTCGTATTAAAAACTTAAGAACACAAGTCACACAAACCAAATGGGATCACAATAAAACTTTTTAACTAATCTGTATGAGATGCACAATAACTTGGCACATTTGTATTTAGTTGAAATTGTGAAATTATATGTTGAGATTCATCACTAAAATTTGTCAAAAGCCATTAAGGGGGTAAGTTCACATATTAGTAAAAAAAACTTTGAAAGTAAGCAAGTACATAATTCCACTATTCCTAAAGCCTTTTTATTTCCAATGCTTGTATGAAACATATACTCACAAATATAATTACAAAAAGAATAATAACAAACATAAATGGACTTTAATATGTGATAAAACCTGCATAAAATAGAAATAAAATAATTAGGTTTGCATTCATGGTTTAACTTCAAAAGTCAAGAAGAAAAAGAAAGTGATTTACCTTTCTAGATGCATCAAATGTCTCACTTTGTAAGATTGCATACATTCATGTAGAAAATTTGGACGAGTTCAGCTACCAGTACGTTCTTCAAATGCTTCAAAGTGCAAGAACCATATAACATAAAAGATGAAACAATATACAATAATGTATTACAAATCTCTAATTAGATCTTACAAAACCAAGATACCATGAAAGAATCACACCAAAAAATACGATCTCACAATTAAACCGAGATGCCATGAAAGAATCACACCACAATATACAATCATACAATTACACTCAATTGTATGAAGCCTAACATCTAATATTGTCGAACTCTGTTTCTCGTGGTACTCTTTTGAATTGTCTCTCTATGAAGCTCACATACTCAAGGGAGTCCCTATATTCAAAGCAACAATTTAAGTGGTCAATCTTTCTAACCTGCACATGGTATATTTAAGTGCTCACTCTATAACAATAAGAATGCAATACCAAAACAAAATATGGTATATTGTCACCTTCTCAGCTTTAGCAGCAGCATTTGCAGACTTCTTAAACAACTCTTCTTTATCTTTCAAAGACTCTAAAAAAACATATCAACCACAGAATCCAAAAGAAACAAAACTTAAACAAATAGCACCCAAAAAATCAATAAAGTACTATAATGACTCCAAATCAGCACCTTCACCCCTCTGGTACTTCTTCACTTTGATTTCAAACTCATCACAAACATCCTAGAAACAACATAATCAGATTAGAACATGCAAAACAAAGAATGGCTACTTATATCTTCGAATTAAACTCAAACAATCAACAATGATACATGATTTGTATCTAGTAGATGATAAATTAATGATTACATGAAATAAGGTTAAACAGTTGGGTTGAACAGTTGGGTTAATGTTAGGATCTTAGTGAAACAAACAAAAACACTAAAAGTATACATATGGGAAGATCAAATGATGCAATCTGTCACACTCCTATATGTAATGTTATCTTTATAAAAGATCAATGGACAATATGCCACACTTTTGAAAGCTTTTTAGAAATAGCTTTTGCAATAAAACAGGTCAAGTGGGTTTAAGGTCACGTAAAAAGTATTTTTAAACCACACAATTAAACATACCAAAAAAATTATCGGCCAATTCAACCCACACAGCTCTAATGAGTGACATGTTTCAATCTAAAATGTATTAAACAGCCATCAAACAGACATTCACGCTAATGAGTGACATGCTTTAGCTTAAAATGTACTAAACGGCCTAAACATTATGCATACACCAAATGAAGTAGCTAACGAAGTTGAAAATAGCAACCTTGGATGATTAAAACACATACTACATAGAAAATTACACACGGTAAGGCATGTTATTTGAATATGTTTAAAGGTGTAGACAACTTACATAGATTATAGTTATAGTGATATGCTTAAAAAGTACAAATAAACAAAAAAAACTTACAAAACTGATGAAATGATTAACTATTTGAGTTGGTAACTTGTAACTTTCTTAGTATTGACCTCCTAGAAGTTTCATATCAACAATAATTGTGTTATTTAAAGGAACCTATACATTTTTATTCAAAGTATTGCTTTGGGTTTATCTGAAAAGTAAAAAAACAAGACATAAGCAATGAATTGATCCTAAACACACTTGCGATATGTAAATTCACAAAACAAATTACATGGAACATAGATAGTGAACAATCTGAATACACTAATGAACTGAAAATATAAACATTGTACAATATAGTACTAAAGTTAATAGAGAATGATTCAGTTAGTAAAGAAAGTGAATATATTACATGACACAAATTAACTATATATATATAGTGTATGAGTGAACTCAAAAAACCTTTTCCCTAAAAGATTCGGGCTAAATTTCTATCGTTCACACTTTTTCATACCAATTAAACCAACCATTTTTAGTGTTCCTTTTTCATTAAACCTACATGTGTGATTTTAATTGAAACTCAACATACAGGTTAGATACGAAGTCAAACTCTCGTGACTATATGTACCTAATTCTAGTTTTATTTTGAATACAGCAAATAAACAATTAATGTTCTGACCTAATATCATAACTGTTTATAATACACTAACACATATATCTTACAGGAGTAACTTCCAAATTCCTAGTGGAAATTAACTAACAAACAAAATTTGATACATACAACAGATATAAAATGGTCAAAACAGACCAAATTAGTTTCTTTTTATACAAATACATACAACTATTGTGAGACTTAGATGAACAAATACAGTCAAATAGAAACATACCTTAAAATAGTTGGTAAATGAAGATATGTACCCAATATCCTGAAAATGAAACAGAATAAAAAACATAAGTTAGTTTTTTTACAGATCTGAAGAAAAAACATTACAAAAAGTTAAAGAAGCAAGAAACATACCTTTGGATCTTCGTTAAGTGAAGGTGTAGCAAGGATCCAGCAAATGAACCAAAAAAAAGTTAGGGTTTTTTACAGAGTTAAAGAAAAATATGTAAAAACATACCTGGTGACTACAAAAAAAAGTTAGGGTTTTTTACAGATCTAAAATCGCATGAATACACCTGATGATGAATTGAGTACAAAGAACTAAAATAACCAGGAAACATACCTGGTTTGAATAAGAAGCTAAAACAAACAAAAAAACATATTCTACAAAAAAATAACTAAATCAACACATTCTACATACCTGAATCGAAAACAACAGATGTAGAAAAAAGAAAATGAATTAGGGTTAGGCGAAATTGATACAAAGTGAACAGAATCATGGGAAAATACTTGGGTTGGCCTGAATCGTGGATTGTTGAGTAATAAAGACAATAGATGAAGCAATAAACAAACGATTAGGGTTAGGAAAAATCACAACAATACAACGGATCATGAAATGAATACAAAGAACTAAAGAAGCAGGAAAAAATACCTGCTTTGAAAAACACAATGTTGGATTGTTGAGAGGACTGAAGTAAAATGCAGATGAAGGTGAAAGAGAAGAGGTGAAGGGCAATAATCACGATTTTGAAATCGGATTTTAGAGAGAGAATTTTGTGGTTTGAATTTCAAACCTTTGCTTGGGTAAATGAACCGATGGAGAGATTTAGGCGACATAACAACCCGGATTCAAAATTGGCTGACCTCATCAATTTGGAAAAAGAGTAAACGTGGATAGGCTAGCTGTTTGACACATAATATTTCTGACATCAGCACTAAGTCTCCTTTAGTAGTATAGAAAGATTGTGAGTTGTCCGTACGATTTATTTGGGATCCACTTTAATTAACAAACTTAATTTGTATTTGTTTTCTGTTTAATTAAATCTATACTTTCTAATATAGTAAAAGTGCTTGCGATTATTTTTTTTTGTACAACTTACATTGTTAATGGACTAATTTGAATTGTGAAATTTAGTTAACAATAGAAGGTATAGGGCGTTAGAATAATGATGATTTAGGGGGTGGCAGCACAACTTGTTGTCCGTTTACCTGTCACTTTGTTGTAAATTCTTTGATGTTTAATAAGAAATTCAACGGTTACCATTAAAAAAAGAACCAACTAATACAAGTTAAATCAGATCGACACGTATGTAACGTGTGAGGCCACGAATATGATGTGGCTTTGTGTGTGTGGGTGGGTGGGGTGTTGTCAATTTGTTAGAGGCACCTGCCCGTGGGGAGAAGGCTTATGCACAACGGAGAGAAGATCAGACTTGTGGGCTATTGGAGTTTTATGCTCTTGAATTGAAGTTGATATTATCGGTTTAATAAGATTGGATGAAAAACTGACTAGAAGAGTGTTCATGGACCACGACGATGGTCAGTGCAACATCAACATCAACATATAAACCATGTTTAATTAATGTTGAAGATCGAAGATGCAAACGCATGCATAAAAGGTAACAACCCAACTTATTGTGTGGTTATTGTTCTCAGTTCGATCCTTATCTATAAACAATCATCCCCATTCCCCAATTGCCCACCATATCTTAGAAACAAGTATCATATCTTCTAGTGATTTTTATATGTATGTATGCATGTACCATATATGTACGTATTAGTATATACATGTGCAGGTAGTTGCATAGATGCTTAACTATGTATCCAGCTAGCCAACGACGAAACCAAGATTTTTTTCTTATGGTGTCACTATAGTTCGTGATAAGTTGTGGGCTCCGATCCATCTCGGGTCGGGATCGGATATTTAGAAGACCAAGAGGAAGTTAGAGACCGGCCGGCCTTAATCCTAATGAAAGCCCAGTTTACTAATCTATATTTGGTAAAGGGTGTTAACCCTAATTATCTAGCTCTATAAATATATCTCTTGTACTTGTAAAGAATTATCACTCAATAATAAGAAAACCCTAGTTACCCGAAAGTGGACGTACGTCATACACCGTGACCGAACCACTATAAATCGCGTGTCTCGTTATTGTTTTGATCGTTGTTTGTGTTTTGTGTGTGATCTAATCCTAACAGTTCGGTTCTTATACTTTAACTACCCAAACATCATATTTCCAGGTCGGTCAAAGGTTCTGACGGGTCACAAAACAAAAGGAATTATCTTTGGGGAAAATTACAATGTCACTAGAACTATGGGTGGTGGGGAGTGGTGGTTTATGTTGGTGGTGGGGATGATAGGTGGTGAGTGGTGGACTGTGGTGGGTGTTGGTGGACAGTGGGTGGTTGTATTGGGTGATGATGTTTAACCCTCTACAGGTAGGGGTGTTTAAAAATATCCGCATCTGAAAACCCGATCCGAAAATCCGATATTCCAAATTTCGGATACATGAAAATTCGGATTTCCGAACTTCGATACCCGAAATTTTGGGTTCGGGTTCGGATATTAGTTTTGAAATAATTCGGATATTCGGATTATCCGATTATCCGAAAACCAATTATGTATTTAATATATTTATAAAACTATGCTTGTAAACTCTAAGTTAACATGAATTTAATATTCCAATTACATTCACGCCCTCCACCCTCCGGCCTCAGACCGGTGCACGCTCCGACGACCCACTGTTGCACGCTTCGACAAGTCGACGACCCACCGGTGCACGCTCCGACAAGTCGACGACAGACCGGTGCACGCTCTGACGACCCACTGTTGCACGCTCCGACAAGTCGACGACCCACCGGTGTACACCTCCGATCACGCTTTTACCTTGTAAACGCATTTGTACTTTTTTTATAGTATTCTTTATAGTCTTTTTTTATAATATTTTCTAGAATAACCAAGACATAACTTATATTTGATTTCATTATTAGTTTTTCAAAAGCGTGAGAAATTCCAAAAAAACTTCATAATCATGTATTCATGTTTACGAAAATTCCAATATTTGATTTTTAGTTAGTCTTTTGGTTGTCGACTTATAAGTCGTGGTCATGAGACAAGTAACGGACTTGTCAGATATGTAGAGTGTAGGATTATTTGAATGTCTTGAAACTTTGGAGTTGATGTTTGATTAAAAAACTTGTTATTAGATATTTGTACTTTGACTTTAATTGTCTTAAGACTTTTTTGTCAGTTACTTCACATTAAGACTAATATTGGATTGAATGAAATGCAAATAAAAAAAAATTCAAAATTTTCGGATATTTGGATACTATCCGAATCCGTATCCGAACTTTCAGGTATCCGAAATTTCGGATTCGGATCCTGAAAATCACCATCCGAAATTTTCAGATATCCAAAAATTCAGGTATCCGAAATCCGGATACCCGACTTTGAACACCCCTATCTGCAGGCCTCATAAAATTTTAGAAGTGGTTGGGCCAAGTCTTCACCAAGAAGAGCTCATGCAGACATTTTTTAACGAAATGTCTTTAAAAAAATAAACAGTCTGGATGACAATGTCCACGCCACGATAACACAGAAGAGCCTGCACAGATCTTAAGAAAAACAAACAACACCTTAATAATATAAAAGCGATGAGAGACTACGGTTTTCTTTATATTAAAGTTAAAATCTTCGTTATTCGTATGTATGTTTATAAATTTATAATAACTAGATGTAGTCGTCGGCTCGCACGTTGCGCGAGCCTTTTATGTTTCTAGTTAGCTCTTCATGTCTGGTTCGCATTTGTTAAACATACACCATGACAGCCACATCAACTACTATCTAAAATGCACACAATGCAGATTGTTTACATGAGTTTTCAATAGATACACTTCAAGTTGCACATATGTTGGTGTCGTTTACCCACGACATCATAACAACACCAACTATCGCCGCCTACAACCATCTAATCTGCCCGACCAAACCGCTACCACCGTCGAATCACTCCCTATCCATCGCTAAACGGCCCATCAGATATTTTTTTTCTTTATATCTCTCTTTTTCTTCTCTTCTCGTTGTTCAATCCCAACAATATTTTTTGATTGTGCAAATAACAATTCTTTAAGAGGGACTAAACATGTTAACTATAAACATATTGTGGTAAAAATGTAAACTATAAAAATATTGTGGTAAAAATCAAAAACAAAAAACTTAACAATTGAATTTCACTAAAATGTATTTGTGGTAAAAATATAAACTATAAAAATATTGTGGTAAAAAACAAAAATAAAAAACTTAACTATTGAATTTTAGTAAAACCATTTGGTTTTTCAATTAAAAGGGATTGTGGTAAAAATGTAAACTATAAAAATATTGTGGTAAAAATCAAAAACAAAAAACTTAACAATTGAATTTCACTAAAATCTATTTGTGGTAAAAATATAAACTATAAAAATATTGTGGTAAAAAACAAAAATAAAAAACTTAACTATTGAATTTTAGTAAAACCATTTGGTTTTTCAATTAAAAGGGGAATAATCAGATTATCTGGCTACAACAGTACAACTGTACAATCGTTTCCGTGACCAGGCTCATGAAGCCCAACACACCCTAAACTCAAAATACTTAGACTTTTAGCCCGAGAAAAACTTAAAGTCTAGCCCACTATTAAATTCAAAGTCCAAACTTATTTGTCAATTTAAGACCATGGGCATGGTCGCATGGAGGATATCTGTTCTCTTCATTGCACTCTCTTTGACACATTTGGCTGGAGGTGCAAAAAAAAAACCGGAATCAGAACCGATCAAATAACCGAAAACCGGTTCTTTGAAAAACCGGTTCTACAAGAATCGAACCGGAACCGGAACTGAACCGTAGGTTCTGAATAGGTTCTATTATTTTTTCCAAATTATAGGTTCCAAAAGAACCGAACCGGTTCCTAAAAAAACCGGTTCTTGGAAAAACCGGTATGTTTTAGTGTTGTTGTTTATTTAATGTTTTAAAAGCTATATATCTTGTAATATTTAAAAATTTTAATGTTACTTCCGGCCCATATCATAGAAAAAAATGTATTTTTTAAGAACCGGAACCGGTTTTTTAGGAACCGGAACCGGTTCTTTAAGAACCGGAACTGGTTCTACACTTTATGAACGTACAATTACACCATAAAGGTTTCAACACTTTATCAACATGAACGTCATATTAATTCAACATCTATAAATAAAAAGTATCGGGTTGTGATTAGGATCTTATCAATCTAAACAACAACTATCTTCTCGTTTGACTTAAGTTCTTGAGTCATCCTTCGTACTATATATCCTTATAGCTAATGGTGAATTTAAAAATCTTAAGATGACGTCACTTGGTATGGCGTTTTAATAGTAAGAAAGAGTAGAACAAAATCACTATGAGCATAACAAATTTCGAGGACGAAATTTCTTTAAGAAGGATAGAATATGACAACCCTAAAAATTAAGGCTTTATATTACTAAATATTTAAGTTTTATTTGTGATCCTTTGAATTTATATCAATATTTGTGTTTCCAATCCACATGAAATCAAACACCAAATACACTCATTAGTACTATTTTCACGTTAAACTTAAAGTTAAGACCAAGAAAGTTAGTAAAACCCATTTCTCGTTGATCGTTTAGAGTTTAAATAAACTTAGATATGAAACCTAATCTTTTGGGCTTTGGCACTCTTTTACTTGATTAATTAATTAGAGCCACATACTTATGAATATGATTTTTGTAAAACCTTCTCTCTTAAATTAATACTTGGACACAACTACACATTAATAATTATTAAATAATCACCTATCTTGATCTAGTTATAATCGTTTAAACATAAAAGCCTTCTAGAAATCTTATAATATATCATTAGTATATGATTATCACTAGAACTTGACACCACAATATGGCTTGTACACCAACTCAATACTCGTAAGGCCAACACTTAAGACACATCACCCTTGTCATCATTACCAACCCTCCCTTTTATCCTTCAATTCCCGGTTGCAAACTCACGCATCACTCATCCTCATCTATTTTCCTTCTAATACTCATTAGCTCTTCCATACTATCTTAAGGTTTTTGAGTATTCAAATGGGTTTTTAGAATTTTAGAGGCTAATCTAGGTGAGTAAAACAACTCTTGAGCATCATAATGATCCAAAACGTGTATAGTACTATGCACGGTTTATACACCCCACTTCAAATGACCATAACTCCCTCAATTCTTAACGGAATCATATGATTCTTTTTCTGGAATTTACCTCTATGTGTTAACTAAAGAACCCAAGTGGTCGCACTTGATAATTCGAAGGTTTAAACCCAGAAGCAGCCTTTATACGATGACTGCGCAGAGCGAACAATTTATGTGACATCTTGTTAGAGGTATCTTCATAAATCCTAATTGAATGAATCTTTTCATAGCATCTTGTAACTCAAAGCTTTTAAACTTGAAAGAAAATCCTTAAGTCATTTCATTTGTTACAACTATCTAAAATTTGACCAAAACACGGACTAGTTTTAAAACACAATACAAAAACACACTTCTAGTATTTATAGTTTTTGACTATTTCTTGTTATCTATGGTATATTTAGTAACAAGTTCATTATTTTAAAATACTTATAACGGGTTAGTAGATAAATATATATATATATATATATATATATATTTTGGTACATTAAATTGACATTAAGATATATATAATTAACGCATCAATACATAGAGATATATTACTTGAGATATATGTTAGTCACTTTTGATGTAACCCTATTTTTAACATTGTTCTAATTATTATATTATTAGATTACTATTGATATTATTATTACTAGTTTCTTTATATAAATGAAAAGAATATATATACAAACAGATATATGCATCCAAGTAAAAGTGAAACAACTAAATATTTAGCTGAATAATATATATTCATAGTATACAAATTAAGGACTTAAAATATTTAACTATTGAACCTGTTTGAATATTTGATTATTTTTAGACATATGTATCAAACAAGTTTAATGAACTTAAAAATATTTAAATGACCAACACTAGTTATCATAATGATATAGGTTGGAAAAACCCTGACATTTACACAAGTAATTGGGTTTTATAGAAACAACAATCCAATAAATTACACAAATAAAGAGTTCAACCACACATATTATAACGTTATCTTATTGTTAGAAACTGACAAGATGTGTGAACAATTAGGATTAAATTGGTGAGCACATGCACGTAAAAGCAGCTCTCAACCTTTACACGTAATGACACTTGTAAGAGAAACAAGGTGAGTACGTAGCCCATCTTCTTAAACTATTTTGGGTGAAAAGCATACTCGTTATATTTAACTTTATGATACGTGAGTTTCGTAGCCCTCTTTCTTTAATGTTTTGGGTGGAAAGCATACTCGTTTTATTAAACTATATGATGCTTTATTATTTAAGACGTTATTTTTGCCCAACTGTCCGTTTTTACACAACCATTAATTCTGGATGAACCGACGGATCGTATGGGTAGTACTACTTGGGTAATCCCCCACGCACAGTGCCCTTTGTAAAGGAAACCAACTCTGAGACCCGTGAGGTTTTGAGACCTGCACGTGGTCGTTGCGTGCATATTATCGCGCACATGAATACTTTTGTGACAGTTATTGGGTGTTAATATTCGGGAACTCAATTCATATTAGATGGGGATTGGGTGACCGGGTACAGGTTTGGTTGTGGACTTATTTAATTTGCATCATACTTGTTAAACTCACATTTATTTTTAAACCTGCGAACTCACCAACTTTATAGTTGACATTTTTAGTATGCTTTTCAGATGCAGTTTTTGATACGTTAGATGTAATAATCGGAATAGAGCTTGCTATTGCTTTGACGGTACATTCTAGAAGACTTGAGTGGAACCTAGAAGTCGTAGACATCGAACGCTACAAGAGAAGTTAGATTCAATATCTAAGTTCTATTTTTGGGATAAATATTTATGTAAATCCCGTTATTTAGTCAAGCAAACACATGTATTAGATTAAATACTTAATGAATAATAATGTTTCCGCTGCTTTGATTATTAAATACCAGTCGTTACGTCTAGCCCCCTGGCTCCGGGTGTGACAGAGTGGTATCAGAGCTAGTGGTTTTAGCGAATTAGGTTTCCTTAAAGACACCTAGGTTTTATAGGTTTTCTTTATGGATACCTAAGCTCTAACCTAAGGAACCTTGGGACAATGAAGTTTAAGGTTTAATGTGACATCTGCCCCAAACCCGAACCCGAATGCCCGTCTTGGACCCGAAGTTGTTACCCGTTAAATTGTAATCGTATTTATTTCTTCAAAGTGTAACGTTTATTATTATTATTATAAATAAACGCATTGATTCTACGTTATTCTCGTCTCAACTAAATAATCGTATTTATGTCGCAAAACTTTCATGCGTATCAAATAGTTATTATTTGTGACAATAAAACTCAAAATATATATATATATATAACTAAATATATATAAATATATAGTTCGTAAAAGAAAATTATTGAAAACGTTAAACAAAAACGATTCAAAGTCTCGAAATAGTCTCTTAATGATATAACGAGCTAAAACTATAAAAACGTCACTTATATAATTGTCACGTTTCAATTTAGTTAAGTTAGTTAGTTAAAATATATACATAATTAACTTTGGGCTAAAACTGTCAACTTTCAAACTAGTAATTAAAGTTTAAAACTCAACTTATTAAGTTACTGAAACACAAAGGACCAGTTATGTAAATTAAGAGTTCACCCAGCCCCCACCCCCGTACACCCGTGTTTCCGGCGACTCCCATGTCCGGCAACAATGGTCGGAAAATCCCCGAAGTCCGGCGAGGTCTATCCACTCGATTTTAACACTTAAAAACCGAATTAAAACCATAGAAATCCTTGTATGCAAGTTTCGAACACCATACCATCTTCAATTCTTCGTTTAATCACTGGATTTAGGGTGTAATTGCGAATCTAATTTTGGTTTCAAAACCCATTTGTTGAATCGACAAGAAACGCACTAATCCAATAAATTGGATCAACCGAGTCGTTCATGGCATTGAATAGAAACCGACTATGCATTACAATCGAAATTAAAACGCCAAATTAATCACCAAATCGATTCACTTCACTCGCAATCAATCTCAAACGTTCTTGACAGTTTGTAAACACAATTAATCAAATCAAATACTGATAAAACAATGCCTATCGACTAATCTAGCTCCCTGATATCCTAATTGCGAACAAAAACATCTAAAACTCAGTTTTGATTCTCACAACCGTAGCATTTGTTCATCGTCTTCATCGACCTGTTCCTTCATCATCCGAGTAAGTATCATATATCAAAATACTCGTATGTTCGTGTAGATTAAAAGCCCTCTACTTGTTTTTGAATTGATTCACTGGTTTGAACGAATCGGATCGATCTTTGTTCTAGGGCTTGGATTGAAATTGGGTGTTGTTGGATTAGAAAAGTTAAAACAATTTAAAAACAAGTTTCATAACAAAAAGTGAATCTGGTCTGGTGGTTAAGGTGTTGGTGTTGTAAGACAGGGTCACGGGTTCGACCCTCTTTGCCCTCTTTTCTTTAAATTTTAATGTTTTATATAGTAAACATTAAACCTATACTTTTCTAAATAAATTTCTTTTGTATTTCGTGTAAAACCCTAAATTGGATTTGAAACCCTAAATCCCCAAATTGGATTTTAAAACCCTAAATTGGATTTGAAACCCTAAATCCCCAAATTGGATTTTAAAACCCTAAATTGGATTTGAACCCTAAATCCCCAAATCGGATTTTAAAGCCCTAACTCCCAATTGGTGTTTTAAAATCCTAAAGAAAATCCCAAATTATATTTTGAAACCCTAATTTTCAATTTATAATTTAAAACCCTAAAACCCCAAATCCAAAACCCTAGAATTTCTAAGTTCTTGATTCTAGTTACTATATTATTTGTCTCGTTTCTAAATTAGGTTTCCCGGTTAATTAGGTGATTCTAATATCTGGGCGATCCTCGATTCTATTTAGTTACTTTCTTGCGTTTGCTATTATCTATATTGGTCAGGTGAGTAAACTCACTCCCCTTTTTCCATTTTACTATTTTGGGGCTGAAATATGTCTTTTACTATATTGCGTTTCTATTCGTTTTCTAAAAGAGATCATACAAATATGTTAATCTAGTTCGCGGCTTGATGCAATCTTATGTGTTAGATAAAAGTAGTTTTATTGCTTTGTAATCCCACCGGTACAATGTTAGCGCTAATGGTTTGACAAACCCACCTGCTTGTACAACATCGATAGGTGATTTAAACCCGGCCTTTCTAATTCCATGTTTACTATGTCGAGATGCTATGTTGCTATACTATGTTGCTATGCTATGATGCTATACTATGCCATGTCCCTAAATTGCTAAATGATGACTTATATATCGAGACGGTAAACGACGGTTATTAAAAGTTATCATTATTTATTACATGAGTGGTTCTCATGACAAATGGCTAAACGAGATACTATGGTTTCTATTGTGGTTGGTGTGCTATTCTATTCTAGGGGTCCTGGTAGGGTGATATTACGAAATTACTATACATGTGGGATTGCGCAGCATATCTTGTTGATCTCGGATTTCAATACTATTACTATTCAATTTGGGTTTTACTCGCTAGCTTGTGTAGCTAACTTTATTTTCACATATTTCAGGTGATGCTTATGATTATTTTGCTGCTTTTGCCAAGACATAGGATTGCATTGGACCTAGTTTAATTAATAAAGACGATTGCATTTACTGTTTCGGTTTTATTACTTTTGTCGTATCCATTTAAAACTCATGTTCTAAACTTACTATATCATTATTAAACTTAATAAATAAATACCATGTGCTTTGTTTACTATGGATATCCAAATCCAATGACAGCCCGGTGTTTCCGCCGCCGGGCGGGGTGTCACATTTAAGACTTGATGATCTCAAGATAATGAATACAATAAGTTTTAGTACACTTTATTAAATCCTTGAGATGTGTTTATAGGAATATCGAGCTCAAGATATTAAGAGATTTGAAGTAGGTGTGTGCCTTTACATTTCAATTCAAATACTTAATCTCGTGCAACTCCTGAGCAAATATATCTTTTAATTGCACACCTAATGCATACCATATTACGATCGATACTAATCCATTGCTCCTAAACTTTTTTATATATCATGACATGATAATTTCATTTGGCCACAAAAGTAAGTTAGCTTACATATTGCCTTTTTACTTGATTTCTTCCCTATTATAGATGTGTACCTTATTTGCTAGACTATCCTTTAGACACATACCTGGATTGACTAAGTAAGGATAACTAGAAGCTATGGAGATAATTAAATGAGAAAGAAATCCTACGAAAGAAAAATACAACAACATAAACATGCTATGACACAAATTTAAATAACACGATGGGAGAAAAACTAAAATAATTGTGTGAGGTAAATTGACGATTACGGTGCGCAACGTAATGGTGAATTTACATGTACGCGTGAATTTTAGCAAATCCTATTGTGAAAGTAAACAAATAACATTATTAAAAGACTCATCAACACAAACCCAATTACAAAATATTCGTCTTATGGACGACGATTAGATTTATACAACATTTAAAGTAAAAAAAAAAAAAAAAAAAAACTAATTCCACATGGAATAGACTATTGACATCTGATATATATGTCATTTATTCTCATCTAACGTTTACCGAACCTAACTGCTTGAAATTTTCTTAATATGTTTTATTCTTCCTGACAAACTTTATAATCAAGATGTCTAAATTTATAAATTTATTGATACTAACAACATGACTTTAAATTCACAACCTTTATTAAATCTAAATATTAGTTCAAAGTTGAACTGGTGTCTAGTTAATTTCATAGGATCCTAAATACACAGAGGATTCTACCTTCAATAAATTGACCTAAGAACCACATGTTAACAAGTTCTTTGAATCCCTTATGCCCTATAATGAAAAATAAAAATAATTTTGATTTCACTTATCGCTTTGGCTACTTTTAAGTAAGTATGATCACCTCATCATAAATTAAATATGATGATCGCAAGAACTTTAAACTATCAAGAATATGGTTATGGTATTCTATAAAATTTTTTTTTGAGTTTATGAACGTACAATTACACCATAAAGGTTTCAACACTTTATCAACATGAACGTCATATTAATTCAACATCTATAAATAAAAAGTATCGGGTTGTGATTAGGATCTTATCAATCTAAACAACAACTATCTTCTCGTTTGACTTAAGTTCTTGAGTCATCCTTCGTACTATATATCCTTATAGCTAATGGTGAATTTAAAAATCTTAAGATGACGTCACTTGGTATGGCGTTTTAATAGTAAGAAAGAGTAGAACAAAATCACTATGAGCATAACAAATTTCGAGGACGAAATTTCTTTAAGAAGGATAGAATATGACAACCCTAAAAATTAAGGCTTTATATTACTAAATATTTAAGTTTTATTTGTGATCCTTTGAATTTATATCAATATTTGTGTTTCCAATCCACATGAAATCAAACACCAAATACACTCATTAGTACTATTTTCACGTTAAACTTAAAGTTAAGACCAAGAAAGTTAGTAAAACCCATTTCTCGTTGATCGTTTAGAGTTTAAATAAACTTAGATATGAAACCTAATCTTTTGGGCTTTGGCACTCTTTTACTTGATTAATTAATTAGAGCCACATACTTATGAATATGATTTTTGTAAAACCTTCTCTCTTAAATTAATACTTGGACACAACTACACATTAATAATTATTAAATAATCACCTATCTTGATCTAGTTATAATCGTTTAAACATAAAAGCCTTCTAGAAATCTTATAATATATCATTAGTATATGATTATCACTAGAACTTGACACCACAATATGGCTTGTACACCAACTCAATACTCGTAAGGCCAACACTTAAGACACATCACCCTTGTCATCATTACCAACCCTCCCTTTTATCCTTCAATTCCCGGTTGCAAACTCACGCATCACTCATCCTCATCTATTTTCCTTCTAATACTCATTAGCTCTTCCATACTATCTTAAGGTTTTTGAGTATTCAAATGGGTTTTTAGAATTTTAGAGGCTAATCTAGGTGAGTAAAACAACTCTTGAGCATCATAATGATCCAAAACGTGTATAGTACTATGCACGGTTTATACACCCCACTTCAAATGACCATAACTCCCTCAATTCTTAACGGAATCATATGATTCTTTTTCTGGAATTTACCTCTATGTGTTAACTAAAGAACCCAAGTGGTCGCACTTGATAATTCGAAGGTTTAAACCCAGAAGCAGCCTTTATACGATGACTGCGCAGAGCGAACAATTTATGTGACATCTTGTTAGAGGTATCTTCATAAATCCTAATTGAATGAATCTTTTCATAGCATCTTGTAACTCAAAGCTTTTAAACTTGAAAGAAAATCCTTAAGTCATTTCATTTGTTACAACTATCTAAAATTTGACCAAAACACGGACTAGTTTTAAAACACAATACAAAAACACACTTCTAGTATTTATAGTTTTTGACTATTTCTTGTTATCTATGGTATATTTAGTAACAAGTTCATTATTTTAAAATACTTATAACGGGTTAGTAGATAAATATATATATATATATATATATATATATATTTTGGTACATTAAATTGACATTAAGATATATATAATTAACGCATCAATACATAGAGATATATTACTTGAGATATATGTTAGTCACTTTTGATGTAACCCTATTTTTAACATTGTTCTAATTATTATATTATTAGATTACTATTGATATTATTATTACTAGTTTCTTTATATAAATGAAAAGAATATATATACAAACAGATATATGCATCCAAGTAAAAGTGAAACAACTAAATATTTAGCTGAATAATATATATTCATAGTATACAAATTAAGGACTTAAAATATTTAACTATTGAACCTGTTTGAATATTTGATTATTTTTAGACATATGTATCAAACAAGTTTAATGAACTTAAAAATATTTAAATGACCAACACTAGTTATCATAATGATATAGGTTGGAAAAACCCTGACATTTACACAAGTAATTGGGTTTTATAGAAACAACAATCCAATAAATTACACAAATAAAGAGTTCAACCACACATATTATAACGTTATCTTATTGTTAGAAACTGACAAGATGTGTGAACAATTAGGATTAAATTGGTGAGCACATGCACGTAAAAGCAGCTCTCAACCTTTACACGTAATGACACTTGTAAGAGAAACAAGGTGAGTACGTAGCCCATCTTCTTAAACTATTTTGGGTGAAAAGCATACTCGTTATATTTAACTTTATGATACGTGAGTTTCGTAGCCCTCTTTCTTTAATGTTTTGGGTGGAAAGCATACTCGTTTTATTAAACTATATGATGCTTTATTATTTAAGACGTTATTTTTGCCCAACTGTCCGTTTTTACACAACCATTAATTCTGGATGAACCGACGGATCGTATGGGTAGTACTACTTGGGTAATCCCCCACGCACAGTGCCCTTTGTAAAGGAAACCAACTCTGAGACCCGTGAGGTTTTGAGACCTGCACGTGGTCGTTGCGTGCATATTATCGCGCACATGAATACTTTTGTGACAGTTATTGGGTGTTAATATTCGGGAACTCAATTCATATTAGATGGGGATTGGGTGACCGGGTACAGGTTTGGTTGTGGACTTATTTAATTTGCATCATACTTGTTAAACTCACATTTATTTTTAAACCTGCGAACTCACCAACTTTATAGTTGACATTTTTAGTATGCTTTTCAGATGCAGTTTTTGATACGTTAGATGTAATAATCGGAATAGAGCTTGCTATTGCTTTGACGGTACATTCTAGAAGACTTGAGTGGAACCTAGAAGTCGTAGACATCGAACGCTACAAGAGAAGTTAGATTCAATATCTAAGTTCTATTTTTGGGATAAATATTTATGTAAATCCCGTTATTTAGTCAAGCAAACACATGTATTAGATTAAATACTTAATGAATAATAATGTTTCCGCTGCTTTGATTATTAAATACCAGTCGTTACGTCTAGCCCCCTGGCTCCGGGTGTGACAATAGCCATGTTTCGACACCTAAGGGCCAAGGTTACGTCTTCAGTAGGCTAGGTTTTGCTATTCAAAACGGGGTGGCGGCACAACTTGTTGCCCGTTTACCTGCCACTTTATTGTAAATTCTTGAAAGATGTTAATGGAAATGAAAATAATATAATGTATTAAAAAAAAACTTGAAATGAAGAATTCAAAGACTCTAGTGCAACTTACGTGTTTGAATATAAGCGAATGACTAAAATGTTGATGTTGTTATTTGAGTCTGTGACAACAAAAATACATGTGTCGTATCCATAGATCTTGTGAGACGACCAGTAAGTAGTAAGGCCAAAAAATTTGTCATATCCGTTTGAAAATCTAGCTACTTGTTCAATCAACGGTATCTCCTAAACCTCATTTCCTCATATTTGTTGGCAAAGTAATTAACAACTTGACATTTTCGTTTTAAGACTCTAAAAATAAGGCCGAGAGAGGATCACTGGTTTCTAAGGTTGGTTGTTGTCTCTCTTTGCTAGTGATTTCAATCAACTTCTTTGAAGCTCTAACAACCCTTTGTTATATACATATACATGTATGAGTTTGCCAAACTAGAAAAAGACAACAACTAGACACTCAGTGACATACTTCTCATAGACTGTTCAAATCGGGTCTTCTTGACATGGGGTTTGAACTTTGAATTTCTTCGGTTAGAGCAATGACCACATGGACAAAATCGTATGTATATAAAATGGAACTCTTGTAGATTCTCAACGGTTGAAAAATCTACCAATTTTGAGGGAAATTGTATATTTTTAAGTGTAAATAAAAAGTTATGTGTGTAAGGGTATTTATTTTATAGCTTGTTGAAATTAATTTTGTATATTAAAAGATCATATGATTATTAAAGGGGTGAAAATTCAGTTTTGATTTAAAAAGATTGGATAGGGTGAGGCCAAAAGTAGAGACTCCAATTTCTCCGCGCCCGGTGGGGAGGGGGGGTTGTGTTTCACCGCCGACCGTAGGTCAACTTTGGAGTGGTTAGGCATGTTCCATGGCCACTGAAATAATGGAAACATGTAACTCTCCATGAAGAAACATTTTTTTTCCTATACATCTAGCCTCACAATGAAAGAGGACTTCTTCCCATTAGAGTGCGATTTCCCATTGCAACACCAAAGATTATGGGGTGATGTTCCTACTCATCCCAACTAGCCTAACCAGCCTCTATTCCGCTTCCTTCTTTGTTTCGTTTCTCTTCTTGCATCGATAACCTAATTCACCATCCAATCCCGCCATTTCTCACATTACACCTCGACCCCATGACCCTCTAATGGCATGCCCTTAACACCCCACTCGAATCCCTCATTTCTTATCATATAACAATAAGCATTTATGGAAGATTTATATATACATCGTACTAGTTGTTACTTATCTCTTGTACATATTACTTTTTCCAGCATAATAACTTCACACAATTTCGATATCCTAGGACCCTCTAACGATTTTCTTATGTTCAAACTTATGTTTTTTGCTCTAAAAATGATATTAAACATCACACCACCATCATAACAAATCCAAACCAAAACACTTTCATTCCCATAACTCTTTAACAAAACCCACACAACACAACAATCCTTCAAACCAGGGATGAGCTTTTGGTACTGAGTACCGGTACCGTCCCGGTATCGTACAGACTTAACAATATCGATACCGGTACTTTACCGGTTAGTACGACGTTGGTACCGGTTAAGTAAAAACTAGTTTTTTACTATATTTTAAATAATTTGAGATGTTGTGAATGTTGTGTATTACATGTTTAATGTTATAAAGTGTTTTCTTTACAACTTTGAGACATTCTATAATATTTTTTAGATTATCAACTTTTAAATTTAATGAAGTTGATATGATTTTTAATTAATTGATATCATATTTTATTTCTTTTTCTTATATTTAAGTATATTATAGTATAGTTATATTAAAAAGTATAAAATTAAACCGAAAAAAACGAATGAATTTTATTAAAAAAAGATAAAACATGAAACCGATACCAGTACCGAAAAACCGATACCCAGTTTTCCTAAAACTCAATACCAATACTAGGCGGTATCGATACCGGACGATACCAATACCCGTCCCGATCTCATCCGGACTTCAAACACTACCTTTAATTTATAAACCTCTTCCTAAACTAAACAAATTGAAACTAGACAAAATTGAAAATTCTACCCAATCCTATACAAATTATTACTCTTAAAAAAAACTAAGATAAGGTAATAAAGGCAAGCATGAACCACCCACCCCTTTGTAAGATAATATTGCAAAGAAAAGGGGTGATACATGTAAATTGTCGATGATAACGAAGGAAGAAAGAGGTTCAATCGACTGACTTTGTGCGACTGAGACTCACCTCACCGACACCGTGTTTCCTTTCAGGAATCACCGCTGCTGTAATCAAAGTTCCGGCAACGTCGCCGGCAACGGCGGAGGAGGAGACAAACGGAGCTCCGGCTAATAATGATACACTGTACAATTCAATCATCTATACATTCATCCACATCTTCATTCGAACAGTATGGGTAATTGCGGTACTCGCGAAGAATCAGCTGTTGTTTCAGATGCTCATCATCAAGGTTTTATACTTTCGTTTTACTTTTTGTAGTGATTTGTTTACTTTTTATACTCCAGATCTAGGTCGCTTTTTGATTGTTGCGTGCAATTCAAGTGTTTGTGGCTTTGTGCGTTTCATTGCTTCGTTTTTAAGTGATTTTGATGTCATTTTGTATAAATAATAACGTTTTTTGAAATGATTATGGACAGTGAATCAGGTACAGGTGATATCTGGTAAAAATCAGGGTTTGGAGAAGAAGCATAGTCGGTCGATTTCGGATCTGAGTGATCCGTCAACGCCTCGTAACAATCTTAATGTTATTGAGGATTTGAGAAATAACTCGTTGTTGTATACTCATGTGATTGCATTCACTTTGTTTGAGCTTGAAACTATTACTAAGAGCTTTAGGTCTGATTATATCCTTGGGGAAGGAGGTTTCGGGACGGTTTACAAGGGTTATATTGATGAGAATGTAAGAGTTGGGCTTAAATCTTTGCCTGTTGCTGTTAAGGTTCTTAATAAAGAAGGTCTTCAAGGTCACAGAGAATGGCTTGTAAGTTTCTTATGTTTGTAATATCCAAGTTGAGTTTTTGTGTATTGATCTGGATGGTTATGTATATATGAGGATGATTGATGCGAGTAATGGTGTTTCGCATGGCAGACGGAAGTTAATTTCCTTGGTCAGCTCAGGCATCCTAATTTGGTGAAATTGATTGGATATTGCTGTGAAGATGATCACCGATTGCTTGTTTATGAATTTATGTTTCGTGGAAGCCTTGAAAATCATCTCTTTCGAAGTATGCATCCTCCTTCCATGATATTTTACTTTTGCAAAAAGCTCCTTTTTAGCCATACTAGTTAACATTGTTCCTTCTTACCTTTTAGATTTGGTATTGCATGATTGGCATGCATCATTGTTGTTAGCCATGCTATCCGTGAACCATGATGAGAAGTTGAATACTTTCCATATCGTGATCTTTATTGTTTCCCCTTTAGATCTCGCTACACTTACTCGTTTAATCTTCATCATGATGTAACTGTTTCTTTGAACACTGCTTAAGTGCTTAGCCCCCTACTTTATAGTTTATATTACACGTGTTTCATTTTTGCATGTGGTTATAAGAGCTTTAATAATAGCAAGGAGTTGAAGATAATAATTATTATATTGATGTGACTTGTCTATCTTCTATGCTTTCTAGTAGTGATGATTGAGTCAATCAGTTATGCTTAAATGCTTTATTTTTTCTTCTTGGCATGATTCATGGATGAAAGTGTGCCAAATTAAGCTAGATAATAGTAACCTTTGGCCTCGTCTTGGGTCTTTCATAGATTTTCTATTTTCTTAACTTACTTGGAGTGCTTTATTGAGGTACTCAGAAACAAGTGCACCATTATCATGGTCAACAAGAATGATGATTGCTCTTGGGGCAGCAAAAGGCCTTGCTTTCCTTCACAATGCTGAACGACCTGTAATATATAGGGATTTCAAGACTTCTAACATTTTGTTGGACTCTGTAAGTGGTTTCTAGAATTATGTATCTATTTTCTCATTCATTATGCCCATTTCTTTTGTATAAATATGCAGGGTAATTTTTTTGATGATTAATAAGACCTGTGAACCTGCAGGATTATACCACTAAGCTATCTGATTTTGGTCTTGCGAAAGCTGGTCCACAAGGGGATGAGACCCATGTATCAACGAGGGTTATGGGTACCTATGGTTATGCTGCTCCTGAATATGTTATGACTGGTATGGATTTCTATATCTAGAAACAGTTTCAGCTGGTCAGCTAGCTTGATATATTTATATTCCGGTAGAAAGGATAACTAAATACATACATTGAAATCAAGGTTAATTATGAAATACTGGTAATTAGTACTATCATTGGATATTTGAAACATATGATTACCATTTGCATCCATCTCCATCTAAACCGGCAATGAATGTTATTGTAGTTATAATTGATTTCTTTGGATGAACAAATTTGGGATATTGGGATGCAACTTTCAGTGACAATACTAAGCACCAATATTCAAATGAATAGAAACTGATGCAAGTAAATGTAATAATGTTTACACTTTACGTCTTAAACTCCCTCCTGATGCAACTTAACAAATCTGTTTACACCTGTAAGTAGAACCCATGCCTTAAACTTTGAACACAGTCTTAGGCCAGGGGAAAATAACAGATATAAAATATAAAGAAACATTAGAAGGATCAAAATGCATTGAAGCATGCATATTATATCTTATTAACGATTTGGCTACATATGGTTGAGCAGACAACATATAAATGTATAATATCCTATTTTGCTTCAAGCAACTAACATACATGATGTGGTGAGGGCCAGTACATCTTTCCTAGTTGAACACTAAATAGAGAGAGACCGAGATATTGAGAAACTTATTAGTGTTATGAAGGATGAGATGTCAAATAAGCTTTTCAATTTTTGTCAGGAAATGCATTCATGGTTTAACTGTTAAAGTTCTAGACTAATGACTTTTTTTTTCTTCTGGAAAACAATACACTTACATACCAAATGAAGTCAATAGGCTGCTCAGTACCAAAAGGAGATAGAATAATAAAATACCATTCTACTTATGTAAGTTCTTAATACAAATGGGTAGCGTAAAAAGCTAACCACCTCAGTTGTGGTTCCTGAGTCATTTTAACAAAAATGATCATATTGATGGTGTGGACTGTGGCAGCTGTTATTCTTCTCGACTAGCACCCTCTTTTGTTGTCAATTGCTAGATAAGTGACAGTAATTGAATGGGTCAATTCGGGCTGTGCTTTATACATAATGGGTCGAACGTAGAACATTAGTTAAACATGACACAGGCCAAAAATGGGTCAAACTAATTAAATTAGTGAAAACTCAGCTATGGTGCATGCGAATGCTTTTGGTCTCCTAAACCGTGCTATTTTAAAGACATGGTCTTGTTATTAAGATTTAATAGTTTTTGTAATCATATTTAATACCTTAATTATTACCATTATACGAAAACAGGACAAAGTGTTGGTGAGTGCCCGTATTTGGTTGAACTCGTTTTTGACCCATTACCCAACCAACTTGACCCTACTATTTTGACTGAGCAGGTCATCTTACAGCAAGGAGTGATGTATACAGCTTTGGAGTTGTTCTCTTGGAGTTATTAACAGGAAAGAAGTCTGTTGACAAGACGAGACCAAGCAAAGAACAGAGCTTAGTGGACTGGGCCCGGCCCAAACTGAACGACAAGAGGAAATTACTCCAAATCATTGACCCAAGATTAGAAAGCGAGTACTCGGTCCGAGGAGCTCAAAAAGCTTGCAGCTTAGCATACTACTGCTTAAGTCAGAATCCAAAAGCAAGACCGTTAATGAGTGATGTGGTGGAAACTTTAGAGCCATTACAAAGCAGTAGCAGCAGTAGCAGTTGTGCAAATGAAGTCTCGTTAGCATCTTCTTTAATTGGTGTGGGTCGTCCCCTAGTCATGGGTAATCATTCGGCGTATCAGATGCATCACAAGTTTGTTCAAACTGTTGGGGCGGGTGCGGGGTGCAGATCTGCAAACCCAAGTTGTTCTCCTGGACCTGCAACAGCGTGTCGGGTCAGATGAGAAAAAAATGTGAAATATGATAACATGCTAAGTAGTTTGTAAATTTTCTTTTCTGTGTGTGCTTGTTTGTTTACTGATTGGTACTTGAGATGATGATTGTACATGTTGATGGTATGATGATGTAGGTCATGTTTTGAGATCTATTATGTGTTTTAAATGGCTTTCGAAGGCACTGTGTGAAATTTTCACTTGTTTTTGTGTATTGCCTTAATTTCTTTTTGGTGGTACCGGTGGCCTTGGTGAAGAGTGAATACAGGGCGGTGGTGAAACCTAATGGCGGGGGTTGATCAAGGTAGTTCGGTCATGCCACGGTTGTTTGGTGCGCACGTCCTGCGTGGCGGCTTATGTTCCAACGACCTGCTAAAGCATGTCGTGTTATTCAGGGGATTGCTTTTCTCCCCTAGATTATAATTGTACTTTTAAGGTCGTGTTTGGTTAGGAGAACATTATTAGAATTGAATTTGAATTTGCATCCTTAGAATGTTTGTTTCGTAAAATTTATCAGAATTGAAATTAAATTTCATGCTTATTGTGTTTGGTTGAGAAATTAATTGAAACTGAACGAATAAAGGGCTTGTAGTATAATACTAACAAGTTGTTTAGTAAATTATTTTAACCAAAAGGATTGTAATATCTGTTCAAATGTAAACATTTTGATGTGATGGACGATGGTTAAACCATTATATAAAAGACTAGCTTAGTTCCTATGTTTCTCATGTAACATAAGGGTTTTAGGTAAAATAAAACACCATATCAAGGTATATTTCTTATAAAAAATAAATGCAAATATATACATATGTAATATGAGATTTAAATCCACAAGAACTATAATTACCATTAATGTATGGGTTAACGTAGATAAGATTATATTTTAAAATTTAAACTAAGTCAATAGATAAAAAAACAATAAGTTTAATTACAGCAGCAAGAAAAGATATATTGTTAGTGTTAGTATTTAATCCAAATATGATCTGTACATTAAATAAATAAGAGTTTATCACATGCTTTTTTCTATGAAAATTTAAAAAATAGAATGATTATTCGATTATTAAAACAAGCGTTGATTTATTTGGTTTGATTTTGAGATAAGAATTCATATGATTATAAAATAAAATATACATTTGTTTTTGAAAGTGTTATCGGATTAAAGATTTAAAAATCTGAAACTAAAAAATCTAATCTAAAACAGTAAACAATATGTGAGAGAGAGAATATGATAATCGTGTTGTCACCGACATCTAGCATTTACAACATATAGAAACTGCCTGCCTGCCTGCCTGCGACTCAACTGGTAAGGTTAAAGTTCATTTCTTCTGCTAATTCCACCGCCACAAGAATCTTCTTCTTCTCAAATCAGCATATTCGCTTCCTCTAATCACTTTCATCTGCAACTTATCACTGATCAATTCTACCTCTGTTTGTTTAAGAGAATTATTTCGATCAAAATGGCTTCAAAAGGTGCCCTGGTTCCGATAACTAGGGCTTTTCTTTCATCTTACTATGATAAACATCCCTTTCCCCCTATTTCAGATGATGTCTCTCGTCTTACGCAACAACTCAACACTTTCTCCACCGATTTGAAGCACGATAATCTTCCGATCCCTCAAGGTCTCTTCTTATGTTATGTTTTGTTCCATTAGTTAACTTCATAACAATTTTGGTTACTTCAGTATTGTAATTTCATGATCTAGATCTTATAAGCTGTCATATGAGCTGTATGTAAGGCTGTTTCTGAGCCGAGGTTAGCTAGGGTTTGATTTCTAAACTAGTTCAACCGAGCTGGCTAGGTTTGTAAATGATCAGAGTCGAGCTTGCTCACTAGCTGATTTCAAGCGACTTTTTTTTAGCGTTACAAGTTAGTTGAACATCCTAAGAATTATATTTGGCAAGTGCGCAACATATGTTATTGGTGTTTTGGTTGAAGTTAGGGTATACACTAAATATATTATATAATTGTTATTCTTATTAGAAGTGACGAGTAGACTAATCAAATGCTTTTGCCACTCACAAACAGTTATGTATATAAATGTATATTATATAATTGAAAGAACAATTCGAGCAAAATCAAAAACTTTAAACAACCGAGCTGGCTTAGTTTGTAAACGAGCTTCTTTCGAACTTTTCTGAGCCAGTAACTATACAGGGCATAATGTTATATACTAGCAGTATGTGTTGGTCTGCTTACAAAATCATGTGGACAGAATGATTTAACTGAAAAAAAGCAATTAATGTAGACAGGCTGAATGGGGGCAGTGTATGTAAGTAGCTTTGAATATATATATATGTTTGTAGCTTATACAGATATATGTGTAATTGATGTTCTTAAATAGGGTGTTAGCTGTCAAATTACAGACACAAACATGTAATTAAGTAGGATAGTAGTCACATATAAGGGTAAATCTATGATTCTCATATTGTTTTGTCACAATGACAACATCTTGATCAACTAAACTCAACTCAGCCACCTAAATTGACAATGTGTTCAGAAATCAAAACCAGTAGGGATAGAGAATCACACATGGAGTTATAATCCATCTGTGGTTTGTGCCCTTGGACTCTAACAACCCATTAGACGAGCAGTTTACTAGAAGTACGTACAATTGCAACAAATGTTTTGTGATCAAATTGACTGATAAGTATCCGTGGAAACGGGTCAACCCAGCTGGCTTGCTAGAGCAGCTCCAGATTCTGATGGGTGGCACAACTCACTTGGTGGTTGAGTCCAGAAGTTTAAGGCAGTTAATTAACCTCCGTTAGTACAAGTAGTTAGTTTTTGCATTTCATTCAGCGCAGGTTTTTGATTATCAAACTTTGGTATGCATTTTAGAGATTTAGCCCTTCTTGAATCGGGCCAACTAGTTACGTAATTCTATCATTTGTTTTCTGATGACTCTAGTGTCTATCATGACCTTTTTATGTTTCAGGAGAAAGATATTTGCTAAAAGAAGCGGAGTCGGAGCCACCACATAAAATTGATGAGAATATGTGGAAAAACAGAGAGCAGATTGAAGAAATTATTTTCTTGCTGGAAAGCTCTCATTGGCCAAAATTGGTGAGAAACGAAGCCCTTTGAATTTTAGGGAAAATATCAAATTTATGCTTTCAAAGAATGACATGGTTTAGTAGGACAAGCTCTAAATTTTATCATTGATTTGGCTTGGTCATGTTATATTAGGCTTCCTAGATTTTTTAAAATGTTAGTTTTTAATAGTGAAGAGACTAAGATTGATAATGAGCTGCTACTAGACTTAGCAGACTCATGTTTGCATCAACCCGATTAAAAAACAAGCAGGCAAGATAAGACCCAATTTAAAATGAGTATAACTTCCAATCTCTTTGGAGTTACTGGGCTCATACGATGTGACGGAAACACGTCAACGAGTCAGACGCCTGACCCGACTCTCAGGACCAATTTCTTATTCTAGAGCTCCAATTTTGAATTTTAAAATTTCCTCAAAGTTTTGTTTTCTGTTTTGATTCCATTTGATTGTAAGAGTGTGAATCATGGGTATGATAAATTCACATGCCTATTTAGTTATTTGATTATATTTTTGTCTGATCAAATTAGTTTTCCAAAAATTTGCCACAGCATGCCAAATTTGTATATTTACCAAAAAAGAGGGTTTAGTTTCTCTTTTATTATCTGTGCTCACACTTTGCATCAAATATGTTCACTTACAATTCATCTTTCCCTTTTTTTTGTTTTCTTTTGTGGTAGCTTCAACAACAGTCTACGCCTGAAGATGTTGAACTTGCCCACCATCTTAAACAGCTAAGGGAAAAATGTGGACACGCATTGAAGGTTGTGGAATCCTTCCAGTCCAAGAGTTCAGAACATGTGTTCAACACAGGTTTTTTTAAGATCATTATTTTGTTAAGAGGAAACATTCATTCATGTTGATTCTTAATGGTTTTTGCTTAAAAAACTAAAACAACTGTGGATTCATTTGCAGTTATGACCTATATGCCCCAAGACTTTCGAGGCACATTAATTCGAAAACAAAGAGAGAGGTCAGAGAAGAATAAGAAAGCCGAAGTGGATGCTTTAATAGATTCTGGTGGAAGCATACGCGATCGTTATGCTTTGCTATGGCAACAACAAATGGAACGGTAAGACCCTTGGTTCTTTGATTCTCAGGTAGCATATTCAAGTTCTGTTATAAGTAATAAGTATATTATTAGCACGGTGTTGACTATTTGTCGTGTTACACTTACGACTCACTACTATGGTTAATGACGCTGTTATGAAATACTTGGTAGGTGTCCTCTAGTATCTATCTATATATAATGAGGTTTTCTAATAGAATATGTAACATTTGTGGTCCAGGAGACGACATTTAGCTCAGCTTGGTTCTGCTACAGGTGTCTATAAGACAGTTGTAAAATACTTAGTAGGTGTTCCGCAGGTTCTGCTGGATTTTGTTCGCCAAATAAATGATGATCAAGGGTATTTTCTTTTCTCCAAGATCTAGTTTGGCTGAGTTATTTTTTTTAATGTCGGATGATCAAGGGTATTTTCTTTTCTCCAAGGCCAATGGAGGAACAGAGGCATCGCTATGGACCACCTATGTATGCACTTACAAAACTGGTGCTTAATATTCACCTTTTTCTTGCTTTGTCGTGGTGGCGATTTGAAGATGTTAAATTGTGAGCATAACTATTCTTTTCATGATTGTTTCGTATTTTTTACTAGCGTTAACAATTTAGGGTTAGATTACCAAAATCAACCAATATTTACCCAAATTCCAATAATAATGTACACCTCAGGATCTAGAAATACACTCAATGCTAATCACATAAACAATGTCCCGATTCAACTCATGATAAAGGTCTAAAACAACTTCAACCCCTCACTTCTCTTTTTTTTGGGTTTAGCGTGTCATCATCCAAAAATAGAGTTTCATCATCTGAACAATATATGGTGTCAGAGAATATTAGATACATATATAAACACATAATATGAATATGCTCATCATGTAGATTTTCCCCTACCTAATTTCATTTTGTTATGTGGTTGGTTTTGACGTTCTCAACTACGCAGACAGAAGCATCAGCTTTCCATCTTAGAAGAAGCAGTTAATGTCTATACATCTGAGTTGGAAAGATTCCTCAATTTCATTGGGTAATGATTCCAATTCTCACAACTATATTATCTTTTTGCAATATAAATTATTATTAAAGTTTCATGTTAGTTATGGATATGAAAATTGTGTTAGATGGCGTTTAAATACTGGTATATGATGAAATTATGCTGTATATTATTGATAGGGTAGTGTTTGCAAATGCTCCTTTCTTTGTGACAGCTGAGGAAGCCGGTGCAATAGAAGCTAAGTAAGTACATAACTTTTACCCCAGTTCTTTAGAAAAATGCTTGATTTTGTATTCATTGCTTGATATTATAATTTCTGCAGTAAAAATGATGACTTTAGAGAAGCAAGTGTTCCTGCTGGGACAACTTATGAGGTATTTCAGTTATTGAATGGAATTTATATGCTTTTCTATGATCTGATTCATTAGGCCAATATGAAATGCTTTTTCTTGGTAAATTTGGTTGCTTTGCATTGAAAACATTTAGCTAAGCCGGTTTGGTCATTATGGCGGGTTATCTAAATAAAGAGTGTATTTTGTTACATTTGTTACATAGCTTAATCCTATCAGTACGCTATGCAAAAATTTAGAAGTTAAGATATGAAATAGGCATCATGTTTTGTAGTGTACTAGTAATCGTTTTATACATATATATTTGTATATTTCTAATAGATTTTGTAACTTTAGAGTATTAGTGTGCTAAAAAGAATGAAATAAATCGTTTAGTAATCGTTTTATACATATATATTTGTATATTTCTAATAGATTTTGTAACTTTAGAGTATTAATTTGCTAAAAAGAATGAAATAAATTGTTTTATACATATCAGTACATCTTTGTTTCAGGTTGACGGGTCTTGTTTGTGTCGACCTGTGAATACGCATGTCGTGTTTGGATTCGTTTAAAATGTTCGGGTTTGTCTTGGGTTTGAGTGTTAGACCCGCCAAACTGACCCGTTTAGCACCCCTCTATATACACCATGTAGTAAACTAGGTAAATTTAGCTATGCTTCTATTTTCCTCTAGGTTTCACTGGAGGTCGAAACAGTAAATTCTTACATTGCTTGGGATTTTTCTGTAGCACAAGGGAAAATTAGCATGGTACACATCTACTACTCTCTTTTAAAAGTTTTTATTTGATACTATTTAGATTTTGTTATGCAAAAGATTGCCACGTAATCCGACTGAGACTGAAAATTAACTCGTCTTAACGCATGATGTATCGAATTCATTTCTTTGTGGATCTCACATTGTGCAATACATCTATCCATCGTAGGACATTGGATTCAGCATAGAGTATACAGATTCTTTGGGACAAAAGACAGTAAGTTCAGTTGTGAAAATATCATGATTTTAATTGGTTATTTATTTATTTTTTGTATATGGTTTGTTGATGTGTTACATGTTATGTAGTTGATATTGCCTTACCGGAGATATGATTCTGACCAAGTAAGTAATATTATTATTGAAGGTTTGAATATTTTTTAGATATTGAAAGAATTGCAAAATCTCACATGTTGAGTTTAATTTGCAGGGTAACTTCTGCACAGTCATGGCTGGGAACTACAAACTCATTTGGGATAATTCATTTTCGGCATTCTTCAGAAAGGTTGGCCCGAGTACTTAAAAGTTATCATGTTTCCATTGCTCAAATGATTAATGATTTATATTCTTCGTAACAGGCCCTTCGATACAAGGTGGACTGCATACCACCAGTCGTGGAACCTGAACCGAAGCATAACGGGGAACAATGTGATGTGTCATTGCCACAAAATGCATGACCCCAATACATCTCTACTGTAAAATCTACATCAAACAAATGAAATATATCTCTGATTCGGTTATGGACGTATCTCCATCACATCGATCTAGTGAGGCGCTAAGTTTGTATGTACTTTTTTCTTAAGTTTATATGTGTGATCAATCTTGTATCTTAGACTCGTGTTCTCGTTATCTTCTATCATGTATCATCCAGCCTAATGTTTGTTTGCACCTCTCCACTAAAATAGGCATTCATTTATTCTCCTAAATCATAGTTTAAGTCTAGGTAACAAAGTCTACAGTATAATATCACAAAAATTTTTTTTTTCTTTCACAAACATATCAAGTCCTACTAGGTCCACCTTACCGTAGACGTGTACAAATTGGGTGTTTTTCCTGATCCATTTTTTATGGCAAGCTGGATGAGTTTGTAAACTGGTTTTTCTAACCTGCCCCCCCTCCCACCCAAATTGATTCGGACCGGTTACTATTTTTTTGATTAAACCAGTTTCTATTTTACAGCCGGTTTGCTTGCTCAAAACCTCTCCTCTCCTCTCATCGAACCGTTGGGTTGGTTGGAATCCAAACTTGTGTTTTTCGACTAATATTGGTTTGAGTTTTTTTTAAACCGGTTTTTTTATACATGTCTATCTTATGGGAAGTTTATACTATCATTCTTGATGGCATTTGGTACAAAAGCTAATTTACATTACTTTTAACATTCATATGCTGATATGGATGTTTCAATAAAAAAAGGGCACAAACTTGTTAGAACTTGCCTTAAGCTGGGCACAAACTTGATAGAACTTGCCTTAAAGCTCTTCTCTTGCACACAATTGGCAACGCTACACTATGCCATCAAATGCTAGCCTTTAGTATACCACACAATCAAATTCTACACAAGACACTAGTCTATGTACACAATTCTCACACCCTGTAATGTTAGACATATTTCAAGTATTAGTCTAGGGTTACTATTTGTGTAATCTAGAGGGGCCTAGATGTATTTTATATCATTATATATTCTCATGTACAATCCTTATTATTCATTCAATACAATTCACAATTACAATTCTTTGGTTTAACTTGGTATCAGAGCCAAGCAAACCCTAACCCTAAAAATATTCTCTAGCCGCCACCACCACACCCTTCCGCCGTCACCATCAAAACACCAACAACTTCAGCCGTAACCCTAAGCCGTAACCCTAAGCCATGGCACTTCTCGCCGCTTTCACAACTCAAGAGAAAACATCCCACAATTCACACAAGTTTGCCTTCACCTTAAACCCAAACAATCACTGTCATTGGAAAACCATGATCACACCGTTTCTTGTCACCAACAATATGTTTGGTTACATAGATGGATCAATACCTTGCCCACCTCCTACCATTGAAGGAAGCCCTAGTACAACTGACACCGACAAAGAGCCGCCAACTCTCACAACTCGACCTAACCCTAATTTTACTGCATGGGTAAGTAATGATGCTCATGTACGCATGATCTTGATATCCACCATATCTGAAGCATCCTATGATTACATCCAAGGTAACACAGCACGAGATCTTTGGTTGACACTTGAACATGCGTATGCCCCTCATACAAGTTCACGTGAATTCACTCTCAAAACACAACTTTTGAAGATTGAGATGAAAGGTGATGAAACAACATCTGCTTATCTTACTAGGGCTCAAGGGTATGCCACTGCCCTATCCAACATTGGGGAACCAGTCAAAGATAAAGACTTAGTGATGCTTGTTATTGCTGGCCTACGTGAAGAATACAACGGATTGAAGTCCAACCTCCTTGCTAGACAAGTTCCCATTGCCTTCAATGAACTTCAAGGCGTACTTTCTGATCATGATTACCTCATCAACAAACCTACCTCCACATCAACCCCACCCCAAGCCTTCACTGTTACCACCGACACTCAAATCAAACCCTCCCCCTCTGCTTCCATTAACCCAACACCAACTCAACTTTCTGCCATCCAACAACTTGCATCACAATTTGGGTACCAACTCACAACTACTAATACACCCCCTCAAGCATACTACAGTTACCGACCACCACAAAACAATAATCGTGGTCGTGGTTACAATAACAACAACCGAGGACGTGGACGCGGTTCTACCAACCGCAACAACAACAACCGAAGTCAATTTGAATGGGCATCAAATCAGAACACTGTTTATGGAACATGCAACAGATGTGGTATTGGGCACATCCCATCTCAGTGCCCAAATCGGGATCCATCCACCTTTCGTACAAAGCCATCGGCTAACTTTGCCGATCACAGATCCTCCTCGTCCTCAACTTGGTTCCCGGATACAGGTGCCAATAGCCATGTTACACCGGACCTTGCAAGCTTAGGTACTTCTGAAGCATACAATGGTGATGACGCTCTTCATGTTGGCAATGGTAAGGGTTTACCCATTCTCCATATTGGTTCCTCACACATTCACTCACCACACAAAACTTTTTCCTTAGCTAACATCCTACATGTCCCACAAATCAAAAAGAATTTACTTTCAGTCCAAAAATTTTGTCTTGACAACCATGTTTTCTTTGAATTTCACCCTTATTTCTTTCTTGTGAAGGACATATCTACACGCACTACCCTCCTCACGGGCCCAAGTAACAATGGACTCTACACTATCAACCTTCCACAACTACACTCCATCAATAAGACAGCCTTTTCTGCCATACGCGCTTCGTCGACTGTTTGGCATCAAAGACTGGGTCACCCACATCATCGTCTTCTACAATCCATGCTATCCAATTATCATCTTCCAGTTTCAAATAATTTGTCAAGTTCTTTTTGCAATTCTTGTCATATGGGAAAGTCTACAAAACTTTCTTTGAACAATTCATCTTTTCGTAGTTCAAATGTTTTGGATTTAATATTTTGTGATGTTTGGGGTCCCGCACCCACTTTATCATTTGATGGTCATAGTTACTTTATGTTGTGTGTTGACCATTACTCACGTTACATGTGGATCTTTCACCTAAAGCAAAAATCTGATGTTTACAACACATTTAAACAATTTTTGTCAATGGTTGAGCGAAAATTTAACACCAAACTCAAAACAGTTCAAACAGATTGGGGTGGAGAATTTCGCAATCTCTCAACCTTCTTTAAGAGTCTCGGTATCACACATCGTCGCTCGTGTCCACACACAAGCGAACAAAATGGTATTGTTGAAAGACGTCATCGTCATGTTGTCGAAACAGGTCTTACTATACTCGCCCAATCCTCAGCCCCACCGAGGTTTTGGCACTTTGCTTTCGACACCGCGGTTTACCTAATAAACCGCATGCCCGCTCGTTCCAACTCCAACCAATCTCCATATGAAATCATTCACAAACGACACCCGGATCTCTCATTTCTTAAAGTCTTTGGTTGTCAATGTTTTCCCCACCTTCGTCCATACAATCCACACAAAATGGATCTCCGCTCTACCCCATGTATCTTCCTTGGATACAGTCCCGATCATCACGGATACCGTTGTCTTGATCCCACAACCGATCGCCTTTACATTGCACGACATGCGCGTTTCAATGAAAATCACTTCCCATTTCAACCACAACCAACACCTCAAACATCCAGCCCACCTCCACCTTCATACACCTCCTTTGTACCCGACCCCCCAATCCCCTCTCCTGAAACACCCCTGGCGTCTCAAACGCCCAACACCCCCTGCCAAACGCCCACCCAAACGCCACCCTCTAACCCACCAACGTCCAAAACGCCCACTCAAACGCCACCCACTACCCCACCAACGTCCAATACGCCCAAAACCCCCTGTCAAACGCCCACTCAAACGCCCCCCCTTACTCCACCAGCGTCCAAAACGCCCGATCCTCACTGCCAAACGCCGCCCAAAACGCCAGTCCAACACAACACATCAAATAACTCCCCTACTCCACCACCGTGCCCCCCACCCCCACCACCTCCTCCACCTCCACCAACAAGACCTAGACCTTCCAATCTTCGCCAACATCCAAAACCTCGTGTCCCTTTTGATCCATCCGCTTTTCATACCACCACATCACCTCCCACCACCACACCCACATCCTTTGCCATTGCTAACAAATATCCAGAATGGCGTCAAGCCATGGCTGAAGAATATCATGCGCTTGTAAAGAATGGTACATGGTCTCTTGTTCCACCTGTCTCTAACACTAATGTTGTTGATTGTAAGTGGCTTTACAGGTTAAAACATGACAAAAATGGTGACTTAAATCGCTATAAAGCAAGATTGGTTGCAAAAGGGTTTAGCCAACAAGAAGGTATTGATTTTCATGAAACATTTAGTCCTGTTATCAAGCCAGCCACCATCAGAACTGTTCTGTCACTAGCAGTTACCAATCAATGGCCGTTACGTCAGTTGGATGTCAAAAATGCATTCCTACATGGTGATCTACATGAAACAATTTATCTCAAACAACCACCGGGATTTGTAGATCCTGACAAACCAGACCATGTGTGCCTCTTGCACAGATCTCTATATGGCCTCAAACAAGCTCCAAGAAACTGGTTTCATAGATTGTCTACTGTTTTGCAACGGCTGGGTTTTTCAGGTTCTAAGACTGACCCATCACTTTTCATCTACAACTCAAGAGGTACACTCATCTACTTCTTAGTTTATGTAGATGATATTATCATCACCAGCAACAACACTGCAGTAATGAATCAGGTCATCACTCAACTTGGCAACACTTTTGACCTCAAGGATCTTGGCACACTTGACTATTTCTTGGGCATAGAGGTAGTACATCAAGGTCAGAACATTATGTTGTCTCAGAGACAATACATTGTGGAGCTCTTACAACGAGCCGGGTTGTCTGCTGCCAAACCGGTTCCATCACCTATGAGTACATCCAACCCATTATCTCTACATGACAGCCCGGCATTCTCGGATCCAGTCAAATATAGACAAATGGTTGGTGCTTTACAGTATGTTACCCTGTCCAGACCAGATGTCTCCTTTGCAGTCAACAAAGTCTGTCAATTCATGCATGCTCCCACTGAAAATCACTGGTCTGCAGTGAAGCGTATCTTACGTTATCTACTTGGCACCTCCAATCATGGGCTACTTATCAAGCGAGCATCTGGATCTACTCTACATGCTTTCACAGATGCTCATTGGCAGGATATTCAAGCCTACTCTGATGCTGACTGGGCTGGTTGTCCAGATGATCGAAGATCCACTGGGGGATTTGCCATTTACTTGGGGTCTAATCTAATCTCATGGACAGCTCGAAAACAACGCACAGTTTCTAGATCCTCCACTGAATCAGAGTACAAGGCCCTGGCTGACACAGTTGCAGAACTTACTTGGCTACAAGCTCTCCTACGTGAACTTGGTATTCCTACAAAGTCAGCCCCCACTTTATGGTGTGATAACTTGGGGGCAACGTACCTATCAGCGAATCCTGTGTTTCATGCTCGAACCAAACATGTTGAGGTTGATTTCCACTTTGTCAGGGAAAAAGTTGCTGCTGGAAAGTTACGAGTGCAATATATATCCACTGGTGATCAAATAGCTGACATTTTCACCAAGCCCTTGGCTACTGACCGACATATCTTTTTGCGATCCAAGCTACAGGTCGTTACTCGGCCTTAGCTTGCGGGGGGATGTTAGACATATTTCAAGTATTAGTCTAGGGTTACTATTTGTGTAATCTAGAGGGGCCTAGATGTATTTTATATCATTATATATTCTCATGTACAATCCTTATTATTCATTCAATACAATTCACAATTACAATTCTTTGGTTTAACTTGTAATAGCGAACATACCTTGTTTCCGTACTGATGTATGTGCCCTTAATCTTCCCAATCGCACCGACTAAATGACCACATGAAAACTTTATGACATCCATAGGACTGAAACCATGTCCGGGCATTGTTTTGTTGCTCGTCAAGATCAAGATAAACATCATTCTAGTTCGCGTTTGAACATAATGCAGTTTTTTCATAAATTTGTGGATCTTTAAACCTTTTCTTACATACCAATGTATGCATCATTGATACTATCGTTAATGTTTTTATTACTTTAACTAAACTAATGTTTTGTCTATTAACCAAATGGATGTTCCTATTGATGACAATAATGTTATACATGATAGTAAAAATTTTCACTAGTTTTCGATCCCTGAACGCATTTTCTCGGATATTATTTAATATATATAAGCAAGTCGGGGCACATGAATCTCCGTTGACAATCAGTCCTATGTCGGTCTCCAAGCCGAGGCAGTAAGCAAACAAAGGTCTTTCCATCCAAGCTTAAGGGTACCCTTATCCTCTACCAAAGTATATCCATTAGAAGGAAACATCCCTAACAGAAGTGTTGCTTGTGCAGCTGCATTTCCTGCCAAAGATACACCCTTGAACCCACATTCTTCGAGCTTTTCCCGCCAGTTACTAAACTTCACTTCCCCCGTCCTTGACGGGCCTCCTATCGCTAACACGTTCCGTATTTCCTTTGATAGCAATTGTTGTTCGACAACATGCCTTTCTTCACTCTCTTCCCCGTAGCTCGATCCCAGTGAGTCGAACAGTGCCGAGTAGTAGTGAATCGCTTCCACAAATCTTCCGAGAAATGATCCTGCATGGCTAAGGTCCTGCTCTACTACTGTCACCACTTTTGGGGCCAATCTGAGAACAAAATGACACAATATCAATAATTGTCATAACTTCGTGTTTTGCTTTTATCACACTACTAAAAGACTTAGTACTCAAACACTTGAACAAAAGCAAGTGGGTTAAAAAAAACATACCTCTGAAGGAACCACAAAGTATTAGTATCAGACCCAGTAACATCATATAAAGAATGTTGCAACCAATGAACTGCAACAGCTTCCCTCTTGCTCACATTCAATCTCTCCGGGCTCAAATTCCCAATCTTATCAGTCACAGCAGCAAACTCAAACGGAAGCCCGAGTTTCTCCGCAAAATCCGACAACCGTTTTCCCGTCCCCTCAAGAACGTCCAACGAGTTCCCCAGTCCAGTAAGCCGCACATACGGTGCACCCCCAGGTCTAGTAGCCAGTATATGAAAAAGACCAGGCCATTGCAACCCTTGCATTATATCGAGATCGATTATATGAACCCTTTCTTCTCGCTCAAACGCTTCTTGTATGGCTTGATTCGCGGTGAAATGTGAAAACTTGATGAACGGACTTATGCCGTTGAAGATTTGAAAAGCTGAGGTAGTGTTTTTTAGTGTTTGAGGAATGGTCATGTTTGGTGGGAGTGTGGTGTATATTCCTAGACATGAATTCATCAGTCTGGCGGACATGGCTTCGGAAAAGTAGGTCGCGACGCGTTGTGCTGCAGTGCCATATGGAGTTGAGAGCTCGGAGATTTCGAGTAGTGTTTTGTTTGCTTGTTCGAAATTTTCGGTTGAAACTAACTCGGCACATTGTAAGAGCAAGGTGAGAAGATGTAAGCCTTGTTCGTCTGTTTTTTGTTGCATGATCTCCTTTTTTTTCTTCTCCCTTAACACGGTTGCTGCAGCTTGTGCAGATGCGGTTATAATGTTTTGATCTGTTGTTGCTGGTGGTTGTGATGACGACAAGTTTTGCTGTTGCTGTTGCTGCTGCTGTTGTTGTTCATGATTGTTAGATGATGAAATACATGCAGCAGAAGGTCTGCTGCTGGTGTGATATTCTTCATGGATCCAATCGAATTGCGGAGGAAATGGAAACATCATATTTTCTGTTACCCGAATATTGTTGCGTGGTGGTTGTTTTTCGGATGACGATTGCGCCTGTTTTCCTTTCATGAAAACATTACTACTGTAATCATCAACCTGATCCTGAACCGATTGCTGATCTGATATGATTGTAGGCAGATCCGTCAAAGATCGAAGCCTAAATTCTAGGACAGTGGCTAAACTAGGGTTACAAGGATGAATAATTTCTCTAACGGTATGAATCAGATGAGGTATTGATACATCTGTTGAGCTGTTGATCAAATCCTTTATGATGCCATCGATCCATGCCGACGTTGACGTCGACATGGACTCGTCAGCCGGCATGACCGTGGTGTTATCACCACTAATCAACGGTGGCTGCTGCTGCAAACCCGTTGCAGCATCAGCCACCGTTGCAGAAGTCAAATTTGACATATTATAACAACTCTTTTCCGGAGGAAACACGGGTAGACCGGAAAACACACACAACGGTGGAGGATTATTTTTATGAATCAATGAAGAGAAAGAATTAAAGTAATTAGTTGAGCAGGTGGTGGTGGATGATGACATACAAGATGATGACGGTAATGTCATTGTGGAGTGGTTAGAACGTTGGACGACTCCAACGTTATTCATATTATTAGCATCGTCGTCGTTATCACCACTCTGAGAAGAAGCGATAGTCGCCGACGATGCTAATATTCCACCAAACCCCGTAATAACATTTACGGGGTTTGGTGGTCGGCGTAACAACATGTGCTGGTGGTAGTCTCCGGTAGCGGAGTGGAGTTCCATATCAGATGCTGTTCTTTTCCTCACCATTTTAAATGAATTATTAACTCCGGTGGAGCGTAAGGTGTTTATAAAAAAGAAGAAGCAGTAACATCCATGTGAGTTAGTTGAAGATGGGATATATTGTGCGTGCGTGTGTCCCCTATGGTGCACACACGACGTGTTTGTGTTTGTTGAATAATTTGAGTTATGTATGGTGGAAGCAGGTGGCGTGGTGTGGTGGTGTTAACGGAGGTGGAGTTAAATAAAGGTGGTATTGTGGTTGTGTTGGGAGTAAGTGTGTGTTTTGGGTGAAAGATGTTGATGGGAAGAAGACATGAATGGTGTCTGCAAGTGTTTGACGTTGCTTGCATTGGAACGAGCGTGGGTTTTTATGAATCATCGGTTACTACAGCTGCACCTTTCACAACTCATATTTCAATTCCTTGTGCTTTAAATTCCAATTTTTTTTTAATTCGTTTACTTGGATTTTTTGAATAAATAGTATGTTTTTATAATTTGTAGTTGTTTTTGGGGGAAATTTAAAAGAAAGTTGTTTATGATAAATTCTTTAGTTGAATTAACTGATTCAAGAAAAAAGTCGGACTTGAATCAAGCAGTGAAGCAAAAGATCCGCTTCTTATAGTTACAAAGTGTATTTTTTTTTGGGTCCAGTAGTTGAACTAGTGGATTCATTATAAACAACTTTATTTTGATCTTTTCCCCGGAAATTACAACTTTTAAAAGCACACCATTGCGAAAAAAAATCCTTTAGTAGGAAAATATCATTTTTTTTCGTATAGTTGAGTGTTGATGAGAAAATCAATTATGGCATGCCATGAGCCGCAACAAGATTAGCCCTTATTTTCTTTTTACGAATCGAGTCAATAAAAATTACCAACCAAGGTACCTCTCGGCAAGAAAATATCGAAGTAGACTGAAAGAGGACGGTTGTGGTTTAGCCGTTTAGCCAAGTAGTCTGCTTGGCGGCTATGGTCAAGCCAGAACACATTTTGAAACCCATTAACTTTTTTTGTGGATCTCATAACAATCCTTAGTCGGCTAAGATGATAGACGTGTTATTTCTATTACATTAACTAGTAAACTCCTGGCCAAAGGTATGACCGGCTGAATGGCTTGTTAAGCCTCTAACCGAATAGAATAGACGGGGATCATCTTTGTAGGTATAAGGTCGACTTGCCACCATCACAACCCATTACAACCTACAAATACCAAAAAGTATAGTAATTATTGAGCAATTTGTAGTATCTATGTGTCCACGGGTGTGTTTGGTGAACAATATATTTTATAATATATAGTTTTTACCAACTTTTTTAGATCTCTCCAATGTTAATTTTGTGATCAATTTATAGAAGTTGTTATTGCAATTTTGGAGCTAGAGACGTGCAAATACATCAAGATCCAATCATCAGGGAATCAAATCGGAAAATAACACATATAATATTAGACAAAAGTAAAGCAGCATCGGTGCCACTCTGAACTCGCGTTTTTGGACCGAGTTCTAGGTCACAAATAATTGGTAGCTCGATCTCATATTTTCGTGATCGAGCTTCTTTTGTTGTAGAAGATGACTTTGTTACTTGCTTCTTGTCATGATTTTACTTTTTGTCTTGCTTTGCTTAACTTTCATGTAATGAGTCAACATATGTTTCACCGAAAATACCATAATTAGGGTATGTTACACCATGCGCTAATCTCTTGTCAAATTATAAAAGCAACATCTTTTGCTAAATTAATTTGATGAGTTATTGTGTATTACGTATTCGCAAGTGTTATGTGCAGTCATTATAACTTGATTAAAACTCTTATCCACCTCATCATTTGTTATATTCTTCTCTCTTCAACACTACCACCACCACATATGTGTTTACTCTTTGGTTCATGAATACTTTCTCCGACTAGTTTGAGTAGCCTCCACGGGATTCTGTTGGATGGTAACCTTCCATTTGTTGGTGTCATTCACACGGTTGGTGGCGTTCATGGTCGCTTTATGCTGAACTTTGGTGGTTGTGATGATGAGATGAGATGAGATGGTTTAAACCCTTGACGGTTTTGGATGTTGTGGATGGTGATGATGGCCGCCCTATTTTGCATGTTGTGGATGGTGGTGATGGCCGCTCTATTGGCTATTGTTTTATTATCAACTTGCGAACGATATGCCTGCACTTATACTATGTAATTGTTTTTTGTGCTTGGAAATAATCTCCAAGTTTCCATGATAATTGATTCATACTTTGTGTAGTCATTGGTGGCTTTGTGCTGGTGCCTTGGTGGTGGTGGAAGTGGCGGTCGATCTTTATGAAAATTTCGTTAATGAATGGTGATAGATCTTTGAAACGAGAGATGAAATGGGTCGGATGAGGTGTATGGAGAGAAAATGTGATGGGTTTGAATGAGATAATGGAGACGTGAGATTGAAATTGGGGTTGTGTTTGTGAGTTTGAATATGGGTTTTGAGAATCTTAAGATGTTGGAATGATTTGGTTTGGATAATACATGTGCGTTCAGATAGCACCAATATGTCTCACGCAACGTGCAAGAGACTGCAAACACCTAGTTTTACTTTATAAAGAAACCCAAAGGATCCTTAGATCATATACACGACTTGACCTATAAAGTGTAAACTACATTTTATGATCTGTAAATTTACAGTGCTCAGTGATGTTGGATGCTTAATCAGCAGTGTATGAATCCAGAACTCTAAATTTAAAATTTAAAATCTTTATAATCAATAAATAAAACTTTTAGACTAGACCTGCAAAGTTAACAAAAGCTTAGGGACCACAGTTGTTAATACCTCAATATCTACGGTGAAAGTTTTTAGGGTGTTTATGTTTGTGAAGCCCCAAATCGAAGGAGCCGAAAGGTAGGCGAACAAGTCGGCTTTATCAACTTATCATCAGGTTAGTTACTTTGATTATACATCGTCTAGTATCAATTTGATATACATGATTAGTTTAATGCTCGTTGTAAGTTAGCTATTCAAGTTTAACATTTTAGTTTGTAATTATTGTCACAAGCGGTTATTAGGGCTAAGATTGTGTATAATATGAACCCAAAATGGGTTTGGGTCAGAATATGTTTTAACTGTTTATGAACACCCTTAATTTGTGTAATATACTTTTTTTTACGAACGGCGTCAAATGTTGCTACTAAAATTGAGTCCGTTTGAGTGAAAGCCCGGGGCTTCCACTCAAACAGGTTGAGAACAGAATGAATATTTATATATAATAAGTATACACTAACCATTTATAACTGTTAATGTCTTCTAGTTTTGGATGTGCTCTATTATGCTGTTTGATGATTACAATTCCTGAATTCATTTACTGAATCCAGTGTTCAAATGTTGTTCATTAGTAGTTAAACCTTGTTGAGTGTGGAAAACTATGCAGGTTTGTGTGTTGAAATTGCAATGGAGCAGCAGATTGAAGATGCAGCTTGTTTGAGTTCTGCGGTTAAAGCAACGCTTTGTCTTGGATCGGAGACGCATTCTATAGAAGGTTGCAAGGGGATTCTTTCGGAACAATTGGTTTTTTTAAAAGGAGAAAGTATGAACATATTGAAGGAATATATTACCAAACATAACGTTCCAAACGATGTTCCAGATGAAATATCGTCTGAAGAAGATGATGATGGTGAGGATCCTGCTGTCAAGTCAAAGAAGGTTAGAGTATGAAATCGTTTAGTTAAGAACATGTAATGGTATTTGTTTTTCCTTTGTTGTTTGCAAAAGATTGCACTTTACTCGCTGTCGTAATTAACATCATCCATCTGCGAAACGATAAGCTTTATGGGTTGCAAGGATATTATTTTGTAGAGGTTGTGGATATATATGATATATCCATCTTAAATCAGTCTATTATGATTAGTTAATATGTAAGATTTAGGCTTTGTGAGCTTGTTTGAACGCCCTTTCTTGTAGGAGGAAGAAGAATATATGTAGCGCTGAAATATTATTTTGGACCATCTTCTAATAAATAACACGTTGTCGAACCTACCACAGTGTTCGACATTTTATTCTCTAGACTAAGGTATTGGCCAACATTTTTTTAGCATGACTATATCATAGACTCTAATCATACTCTTAAATCCACACATTCTGTTTAGTATGGTACTGAAACACTTGGGAAGGAACATCTTTCACACACATCTTAATACTAGTTGGTCGCATGCCCTTTGGTGTCAGTATGTTTAGAGCATGTTAGTTTGGATCATAGCCGAATGCTCCATACCTACTTGGCATGAAGCTTTAGCTTGATGCCATCAGATGATACAAGGTGAATTGCTCTGTGTGTGGTTCGTCCGGAGTTTTGTCATTCAACCATTTATATGTTTAGCTACGAACTCAATACATTAATTACATGGGTGGTTCGAAGGAGGATATGGAGGGTCGACCCACAGCTAACTCCAACGTCGCATCAACAAATAGAAGACGACATAAGGTTGTCAAGCCGAACTCTTTGCTCACAATTTGCTTGTGTTAGTTAACCGAAGGAGGTCGTCGCACCCTTACTAACTCTAAAAACTCCATTTAATGAGGCCCAAAAGATGGAGAAACTGCGTCTAAGGAAGCGCAAAACCTAACTTTTGTTCTAAAGACATGGGGTGATAAGATGAATTCGCTCTGTCCTAGGTCTAAGGTTCAAAATTTGAAAGTTACAACCATTAAGAGCACATTAAAAGTTCTAGAAAAACAATTTGCTAGGTACACCAGTACCTACTATTTCTTAAACAACAATACAAACGTTTCACCAATAGCAGTAGGGCAAAAAGCATACACACCCTAGAGCAACAAAAAAACACAAACAGAACTTATACATTGGTGTCAACAATTGTTAAGCATCAGCGTTTAAATCAGTCACCAAGTTACAAGACGAAACATAAAACGGATACAATTTTCTTACATCTCAGCTAATAAATGTGAATCTGGGATTTTACCTATGAAAACATGTGATCAGGTTGCAAAGTGACCCGGATGGATCACGTTTTCAAAATTTAGCAAACGAGGCTTACAAGAATGAAGTATAGTGACTAGTTTATAAAGAAAGATCTATGGGACAATCTAAACAAGGAATTTATAAGAGCCATGTGATTGGAAAAGTGTGGATATTAATTATACTGCTACCACTAACCAAGAATGTCTTTGATCTTGGTCTTTTGTTCATCTGTTAGTGATGTAGGGAAAAGAACTTCAAAAGTCACATACAAATCACCCTTCTTGTTGCTAAAATGCAATGGCATCCCTTCACTTTAAACTTCCTCACCTCCTTTGGTTTTGTAATTCCCTGAATTTTCGCATTTCTCAATCAATCAGATCAAATATAACGTTTACATATCTTGGCCACGTTTGTTTCAAAAATAGTAATAATAATTACAACTAGCGGAAGAGGTAAACATAAGCGGTTAGTAACCGTCTTTTGTAAACACATTCCCATTAGAAATCATGTACCCATTTTTTTGGCCTCCGATCACAAACCACACGAAACATGAGAAACATAGCTATATATGACAAGGGTTTTGTTTGCTTCCGAAATATGTAATGGTTTTCATTTGAAACGTCCTCTCCTATATGTATGTGTGTAACATTAAGGTTCTTATAATTTTATTTCTGAGAGATGAAGTTACCTTTGTGCCGATATTCACTAGATGATCATCAAGATGTGTAATGGTCTTCTCAAACCCAACAAGTGCTTGAGCCTAAAAGAGCAAAGTAATGCACACAAACCAATATTATATGTCTATTCATATGCCACCAATGTGTATACACAAGAGGAAGTAGCTAAAGAACAAAAAGGATTACCAAAGTAATTGTGGCAGTTGCATGAAGGTTATTGCCTTCTCTCCTAAACCGGTCATGTGGTGCAGTACGAATGCGGAACTGTAGAAAAAAGAGATTAACCATCACTAATAAGATTAGATTTACTGTAAACTATATTCATCAATAACAGCAAACAAACCTTCAAATCTCCAGCTTCACCGTCTATAATCGGTTCACCTTCCTCATAAAACACCACTTCCTGGGAGAGTAATAGCCATTTTCAACATCAAATTTGTAAAGATAAAAATGTTTTATTTATTTAAAAACCGGTAAATTATCTTCAACACAATAAAAGCTTACTTGCCCATCTTGCATTCCTTTCTCAATATCCACAGTGATAAAGTTCCCTTCCCTTTCATACTTAACATTAGGGCACTGCTCACAGACCTGAAGAAATATTAAAAAAAAATCAGTATGACTAATAGTATGAATACAATCATACTAATATTTAGTGTTTGGTTTTCATAGGAATTCATATGACAAATACCTGCTCTGTCATCTGTTGGAACATCCCAGGACCAATTTGTCTGTGATAAACTTCATTCCGGCAGTTGCAGCGTCTCTTTCCTGGAGCAGGTTTTAAGATGTTCTTCTCCCTCCAAACCTGATTGAATTCAACCACAACTTTAGAAACAAAGCACGGGTAACAAAAATAGAAAGAAAAAAAAACTAGCGTGTATCCAGTTTGAGATTGTATGGCTTTAATCAATGAGGTTTTCATACCTTTAGTGTCCCTCCCATGTATAAATCCTCTAATGATGCATCCAAGTCAACAATTACATCGTCACCTTTTGCCACTCGCTCCTCCTCTTCTTGGTCTCCTCCACCACCACCAAAAAACCTGCAAAATGCAAAATCAGCAACAATATTATTTTTGTAAGAGTAAATTTCAGTTTTTGTCCCTAAGGCTTGACAATATAACGCTTTTAGTCCATTTGTTTCAATTTCACTTTTTTAGTCACTGTGGTTTCAAAATTGTCTCAATTTTGGTCCATGGCACTAAAGCTTAAATAAAATCACTAGAAAGGGGGATATCATAACTACCAGATGATTAAGATTAGATGAAATCATTTTTTAAATAAGAACTCACACATACACTAAAGCTACTCCTAAATCCACATCATTTGCCCACAGTGGCCCTTGAACCCTCACCGCTTTGGAGGTGTCCTTTGGTAAAGCATTTCATACAACCAACCACCTCATTGTGGTAATGAAAACTTACCTCTTAACCAAGCCCTAAGGGCTGTAGTAAGCAAAAACCTTCCAAAAAAGTTAAAAACTTCCCTGGAAAATGATTACACGATCCTAATTACTTGCCCAGTTTGACAAATATCCCTCTAATTGGGCAACAAATACAAAGCTACACCATGGAAATTAAACAATAGATTAACAGGGGAAATAGTAATTTCTCATACTGGATACAGACGGATACTCAAGGCAGAAGATAGTTCTAAATAGTTCTTTTAGAAATTTCTTTTAGCTATTAGTTCTTTTAGCTGGGCAGTTACGTCCTAGGACTCTGTAGTCTGTACAACGCCTCCTATGCTTGATAGTCGATCAACAAAAAAACTGGATATTCGTTCACACTTGAATAAGAAATTTCTGATTTGAATCAGTCTTACTCCACTGGTGGACCTTCTCCTTTTTAGAAATCAACAAGTAATAAAATAACACGGGTGTTGCAATACTAACTAAATAATGAAACCACCAAAAAGTGGACTTCAGAGTTCAGATTAATGTGTATCAAACAAATGATTATCTAAAATCTTTCAGTGACTACAAAAAGCCTTAATGTTATTATTTGCATAAACACTAAACAGTTTGTCATAGTTAGATCAAAACAATGTATATCTACACTACAAAGACCCATCAAAACAAGTAAGGTTCTTCCTATAGAATCACAAAACAGAAACATAAACTGAAAGCCAAAATGCAAAATCTTACGATTTAAATATGTCTTGAATGTCCATTCCCCCACCGCCTCCGCCACCAGCAGCATGCTGTTTAAGCCCTTCTTCACCATACCGATCATAAATACTCCTCTTTTCACTATCCGACAACACTTCATAAGCTGAAAACAATCACCACACAAAACGTTAACCATCACACCCACACAAAACACTCAATTCACATCTCACAATCCCTAATTCTAACACAAATCATCTACCATTGCTAATTTCAGCAAATTTTTTATTAGCATCTTCATTTCCTTGATTCTTATCAGGATGATACTTCAATGCAAGCTTTCTATACGACCGTTTGATCTGTTCTTCCGATGCACCTTTCGGAACTTGAAGTATATCATAATAACTTTTCCTGCACCAACAATAAACCCTAATTCACGAACAGTAAAGACGAAACAGGAAGAAGAAACTTAGAAACATGAAATGATAACTTACGCGGCATTAGCAATCAATAAGATCGATAAATAGAACAAGAAGAACAATTTCGATCTGCAATGCGCCATTGAAGGATGTGAAGAGATTGGAGGGTGGATTAAACCCAATCCAATCGAAATTGAAGAGATGTGTAGTCACCGGAGATGTGAAGATTGAACGGAGTGTGAATGAAAATTGATTGATTTGGATCAAAATCTCCGACGAAGTGAAAGTGAAGATGTGTTTATAGTAATGTTTAAGAAAAAAAAAGTTTGTGATTTTGCGACGTGGACTTGACAAAATCTAACCAATGAGAGAGAGGTTGCACTTGTTTAAACCAATAGTATTGCGCCACGTGTGTTTAGTTATTAAGCATGTTAAGAGATTGTAAAGAAGCAGCTGGGTATGAATTGTTGATTTTATTAAAGTACTGAAGTACGCTTAAATTAACTTTTTTTAACACTTAAATCAAATATATTAATGCTTGTTTGTCGGTGCTGAATGATTAAAATCTGAATGATTAAGAGTTTTGAATGGTTAAGTGTTAAATGATTAAGATGTTCTGTTTGATTAGACATTTAATTGAGATTTCTAAAAATTTTGGTTTTTTCATTTTGTCCCATATTGGAGCGGAAGCAAAAACATTGTTACCTTATATATGCAAGCCTTCATGACATATTAAGTTCTTGTGTTGTGTTTTACTCTACCACTTACCCGCATGCATGGGGTGCAATTTAGTTGGAATTCCTTGCTACAATGTGACGCTCGCACGACCTACAGACACGAATGTTGTTCAGATCTCATTCAGACTTCGGCTGTCCTCTTTCAGAAGGTTTGGGTGAGTCTCCGCTGCAAATAACTGCAATTAATCTCAATAGACTGCTTATAAACGTCAATTACAGAAACAAATCAGGGCTTTAAACTCAATCATTTAGTATAATTAGCCGTGCACAAAAAAACCGGTTCCGGAACCGACCCGGTGTACCCGAACCGGAACCGGTTGTACCCGATCCGTAGGGTACACATGGGTTCCGGTTTCTCCAAGAAAGTGGAACCGTACCCGGAACCGAACCGGAACCGCTGGAACCGGTTCCACCTCAACCCGGCCAAAACCGGACCCGAACCTACCCGGAACCGAAAAAAACCCGGTTAAACCGGTCAAACCCAGTCAAATACCCGATCATACCCGGAACCGAACCCGACCCTACCCGGTTCTTGACTTTGTTGACCAAAACCGGAACCGGTTCCTACCCGGAACCGGTTCCTAAAAAAACCCGATTTGTGCACGGCTAAGTATAATGGTCTTCCTATTGATATGACCATTACCCATAATCTAACTTTAAGTTCACCATAGTCCACAACCGTATAAAAGAAGCCCTTACAACATTTTATATAGAAGGACCTAGTTAAGCCCAGTAAGCCCAAACATTGGGTTGATCCACAAGGATATCTAATTCAATTATTTATTTGTTGCCAAAGCCCAAAGGTATCTTATTATACATGAAGTTTTTTAGTAAGTGGGTTTTGCCTCGCAAATAATAAGAAAACTGAGAAAAAAAATCATCACAAATTCACAAGGGCATAAATTATGGATACAACTTTTATAAGTGACAAAACTACCTTATCAAAACATGACCTCGTAACAAACTAATCCATGTACAAGAAATGCAACATATTAGTTAGAAAAATGGTGAATAAAGGTATAAAACCAATGTAATACACTAATACAGTTTGTAGTTGCGATTTTGGTCTCTCAATCAAGCAAACAATTCAAGAAACTGAATTTTTTTATAGATATGAGCTACACCTTAGCTTCGAAATGAGTATGGCTTAAACCGAAACTCTAATAAGTTAAATGAAAAATTTTATTATATCTATCTATATAACAAAGTAATAGTTAGTCGTAACCTTAACTCAACTCGACACGCTTACAGCGTTTAACTTTTATTTAAAAGAAAGATAAGAATACCAAATGACAAACCACCTGAGTTTTGTTTGGTTTTTGGTTTCAACCAACGAATTCATTTTTTTGGCCTATTCGATTAAATATAGAAAAATCAAGTATGTTTATTTGGATTATATATAAACCGAATTCATTAGATTCTTTTCGGTTTTAATCATTTTCAGTTTGATTTTCATCATTAGTCGTTCTTTATTTCGTAGTAGTAGCCTATGAATGGACTTTTGTGTTAAAAAAATGTTGAGAGACTTTTATAAAACAAAACTTAATGTATGATGGTTTTTATATGAAAAAAATCTAAAAATCATGTTTTATAGCATTTAATTTCATATTGCACCCGTTATCAGATATTTGCCCTGGTTTCTATTTTTAACATCACTCTCCTATATAACTTATTTTTCACAATATGTACATATATTGATCGAGGCTAACTTTAACTTTAAGATTGTCTAGTTTTGTACTTCATCTTGCATAAGCATATATATCTCATATATTTAATTTGTTTTTATTATTTTTATCATCGTTTTCTTTAAAATTTGTTTGATTTCGTTTTTATTCGTAAATAAAGCATATATGCTATCATTCATTTCGTAATTATCTTTTTCTACAGCGTTTGTTTTTATCTAAGTGGTCTAATTTCATTTTTGCTTTATATTAATGTCTTTTTAAGATTTAATATGATCTGTTATTTAATTGAGAAAAGGAATTAATTAATAATATAAAACTGTCAAAAAGGGTATCAACGTGTGGTGTTTTATAGTTACGCGTCATTATGGTAGTTGAATAATAAATTAATAATTAATGATATATATTCATACAAATAAGATTTGAAAAAGACAGCAACCACATTGGAAGAAGACTGCATGTGGACCTTGATATGTACACATACTCTATTACTATTTCTGTTTCTATATCTAATAAAAAAAACTTGCCAAGGATGTTGGTGTAATACAATAGATAATTAATTACCAAATTAATTTCAATATAAGTAAACGAGCCAAGCTCGACGTGTTTAATTTAGACTAAAGCAGACACCATACTTATTAATCAAGCTCCAAAATCATTTAATCGCCTATTAAAGATCGAGCTCGTGAGAGAAAATCAAGCATGATCAGGCGATAATATTCGACTTGGGATCGATAAAATGAAGTTGAGTAACACTCAACTGAGTTATTAACTTGATTAATATGTATAGTCATGCTATATGCAACTATCATGTCTATGCACTTAAATTTACACAAATTAACATGATGAAACTATTAATGTTGGAACACTAAGTTGTTGTGAGAAAAAAAAATCGATTTTCATGAACAAAGGATTCAAATAGTTATACATATAGAATGTTCTTTTATACATTTGTGTAAATTTACGTTTGTTAAAAAGTTAATACGTGTATAAAATGTAATATACACACAATATTAATTTACACAGAGCATAATGTATGTAAAAGAAAATAATCTATATAATAAATCAAGATTTTTGGGGGGCAATTTTTTGGGAGGAAAACATACTTTGCTTTATAAAAGTAAGTTTAAGAGAGAAAAAATTGGATAGGAGAGTTGATGGAGATAAAATTAATTTTATGATTAATTATAACTTACAAAAATATTTATAAATTTTTAAATATATTAACTATATTTTTTTAAATATTTTTATTTAACCCGTGTATAGTGTTAAACCTAGTGATGTATATATGTAATATACAATGTTATTCGCACGATTAAAATAATATGATACTAATTGATTTTGTCTGTTTCTTTTTTAGTTTGCTCAACAATTAAAAAAGAGTTTACTATGGATCCTCCCCTCATACCTAGTGGCTAGTACCCTAGAAATTAATATAACCAACATTAATTAGTTCATTTTCTATGAAAGCAAACAATATTTAACTATACCGAAATTAGTTTTGTGAAAGCCTCTTAACAACTGCATGAGGTTTCTGTTCTTACGTAATTAGATATAGCGGTGTAGTGTTAATGTGTCACTCTCAGTCTCACTCCTAAATAAGTTTTCACATTTTTGTTTTTACATTTCTAATTTAATTTATTTAAAAGTAATTATAATTAAGGTTTTCTAGTTGTTATACTTTTAATTAATTAAAAAGTACTATAGTTATATATTTATAAAACTGTGTGCTTTATGAATATAATATTATAAGTGTACGTAATGAATATTTATAGTTCAATAATTATGGTCCTTCCACATACTATATACGAAGGTGACATGTACACGTACATATTTTTCAAGAGTAGCTAGTCCAGGGTGGATATACGTTATATATATTCTTCCTTTGATCATGAATGTTTTTATGATGTACTAGAATAGGTCGTTGATAATTCATTCATCAAATAAAAAGTCATAAATTATTTCTTACAATTTAATAAGATATGTAAAAATGAGACGTGAATGATAAGGTACATAGCGAAAGTACACTTTTTATTTATATATTCCTGATTTAAAATCTTATATATACTACACTAATTTACTCACTTGTGTGTACTAAACATGCATATTTATTTATTATAAAATTTAAACTTTCTATCACTAGAAATGCATATAAAAACGATTCTGATATTAATTAAAAGTATGACTAAATTTACCGACGTACATTTTAGGATTCTAAGCACAAAAATTTAATAACTCAATTAAACCGTTATAACTAAAAATAACTAAACCGATTGAGAAGTCAATAGATCAGTCATTGCTGTTAAAAAAATATGGGTATAAATAATCAAATTAACCGAACCAAAAAACGTAAAAAAAACAAATCTTTATACATTTATTTTTTTATAAATAATATGATACATATATGCGAGAAAAGTTTTGTTATAACCTTCTTGTAAAAAATAATGTAGTAGTTGACTTATTAATCCTTTATATATATTAATCAAAATATAACTAATATTTTATATGATCACCCAAAATATACCTGAATTTATTAACTAAATTTAGTTAAATATTGCAAGTGGCCTTAGCTTTCTAGTAAAAAACTTGAGATTTCCGAGGTCTTCTGTTATAACCCTGTCTTAAGAAGGTATTTCTACGTATAATGGTAGTTTCGCTCTTAATAAGCTAGTAGTAGAACATTGTCAAATTTGAGCGGTTAATATGTTTTCTAAATGGATTATAAAAATATCCTTAAATAAATTGAAGTTAAATTTTAGTACTAGTGATGCAAGAAAATTACTAATTTACCCGGGTGGAGGGAGGAGTAAATTAAAATGAACGTGGGAATTGCAGACGCCGTGAGTAGCACTCGACGGAGGTGAAGCCACGACAAATTCAATATACTCATTTTTACTACACACGTGGCAATCATCCCACCACACACGCTTCCACCTGCCACGTCATTATCTCCTCTTTATATATAATTAACCAATACAACACCACTACCCACACACTCACTCTAGCTAGCTACTCTTTATGCATGAAAACTTTATAAAACTCACTCAAATTTTATAAAAAAAAAATCCAAATTTAGGGTTTTAATCATGGGAAGAGCTCCATGTTGTGAGAAAATCGGGCTGCGAAGGGGCCGGTGGACCGAGGAAGAAGACAAGAAATTGTTGGATTACATTCAAGAACATGGTGAAGGTTCTTGGAGATCATTGCCTAAAAATGCAGGTAAATTAAATTAATTAGATAGGGTGATTATACATTACGTACTCTAGCTACCTCATTTACTTGTTAATGAGCAGTTGGTTTGATGTTAATGATAGGGTTACTGAGGTGCGGAAAGAGTTGCAGGTTGAGATGGATAAACTATTTAAAATCTGATGTGAAGAGAGGTAATATAACTACTGAGGAAGAAGATATCATCATTAAGCTGCAAGCCTCGCTTGGTAACAGGTGTGTATATATATCTTATCAGGGTTGACTCAATCTTTTTATTAACTAAAAAAAGTTAAAAGTTAAAACAAAGATATAAAATTAACTCAACATGTTTAAAAGATAAAAGTAAAAAAAATGTTGAAATCAAGATCCTTTTTCGTCAAGAAATAGTACTTTTTTTCATACCATCATAACACGTGAGATTATAATAATATGCATATACACATTTGGATGTGATTTCTAAAAAGTACACAATCATTATATCGGGGCTAGATCGAGTGACTTTTAGTGCAAAAAAAACCTTTTAAACGTACTATATATTTTTGTTTTTGGGGTCAATATATATATACCAATTTTTTTTTTCAAAAGTTAAACCCTAAAAATTGAAAGACTTGAAAAATGACTCCAACCTAGCTTCAATTTATTCTTTTTAAAAAACTATTTTAAAACATATTATTTTAATTTTCTTTTACAGTAATAACTTGTAACTTTTTGAAAAATATTATGGATAATAATTGTGAGGACTAGCTTAGGAGTATAGATCGGAGAAAATTAATAAAAACGCCGGATGTACTTAAATGCATTTTAACGTTTTCTTGCAGGTGGTCATTGATAGCTGGCCACTTGGCGGGACGAACAGACAACGAAATAAAAAACTACTGGAACTCACATTTGTGTCGCAAAATCACTCCAACGTCCACCCTGTCCAAACCCTCCAAACGCCGCAGCTCCGATGTGAACACCAAGAAACCACGTAAAAAACCATCCACCACACCCTCGTCGAAAAAACAAACTATCATAGCTCAGCCTTCCACCGGAGAAACCGAAGAAGTAGTTATGCCCGAACATTCGGGCGAAGGTGTGTTGATGGAGGCAAGTGGGGTGTTTAACACTTTGAATTGTGCAAGCTCATCAATGGATGATAGTAACCAATTAGTGAATGAGGTTGTTGAATGTGAGTTTGATTGGGATTTTGATGATGATATTATGTCATGGCAATGGGAGACTACAACAAATGAAGAAGATATAGGGGTTGATGTTGAGAAGCAAGATGCAATGATTGCATGGCTTTTGTCTTAGTTTTAATTTTGATATTTAGATTTGTAAGATACTAAGGTGATCGAGTTGTTGAGTGCATATTTTTGCATTGTTTTTAATGTTTGAGTATAAAGCTAGGTAGTAAATTAATAAGGTTGGCTACTCGACTATGTTTTCAATGAAAAAGGTTACAAACGTTGTCTATTGTTGTTATGTTTGGGAAATTATTTTCGTGTTATTTAAAACTTTAAATGTCTATTCATTCAATGCTTTAAAGAAAATACATTTTAACCGTTATTATTAATAGCTTTATGTATTTTTTAAAAATTAAATGAATTAGTCACACCATCACATCTACATAAAGTTAGGTGTAGTATTAAAAGATAATTAAACCGTTTGTAGAACTCGGCCCCTTAAGGGACATAACTTGAGTCTTTAAACGGGGATTAAACATCGATATTTTTGTATAAGAGCATCATTAATGAAAAGATTAAAGAATATGATCACATTTGCTCGCAAAGAGACGTTAATTTGACCTCATCGATCCGAAAAAGAAAAAAACTTTCCTTCCTCTATCTTAAACGTCACACTCGACCTCTCACCTACATGAACGGTTCCTTTCATTAAAAACGCCCTCAAACAACCCTCACTACAAGAAATTGATGTTTTCCTGAAAAACGCTTTTTCAGGCGACATTTGTCTTATGTACTTTGTCCTGACTACATGCTGTCGGGGAAGACGTAGTAATGGTTTTTGACCAGTCATGCAAGGTCTATTCCCACGACTTATCGTCGGCATTGAGCAAAGCGGGAACTTTAACACTTTGGTGATTTTCTTGGCGGTGTACGTATGGAACATGTCCCGTTGACAAGTTGTTGGCAAAGGTAAATTAGATTTTTTTCACATTATCTTATTTATGAGACTGTAAATTACATATATCAGACGTATCAGACAATATTTTTTTTATATTATCTGGTTCTTAAGCCTAAATAAAACTTTATTAATTTTTTAATCCCTTTTAAGTTAAAAGAAAAAAATTACATATAAAGAGTTTTCATAGTTGCATATGAAAGTTAAAAAAAATGATCTTATTCTCCATTAACTTTCTTTTATGTTTTTGGTTTTGTTAATTATTTTTATTTATTAATTGTTTTTTAAGCATGTTAACTATCTTTTTAGTTTTTTTAACTTAAGTTTTTTATTTAAATTAACTTTACTATTTTTTGAATTTTTTTATAAAAAACACTCTCATGACGTTTTTTTAGATTTTCATGTAAATAAATTTTATTTACAATTACATGGATAGATTAGTGCAATTTTCATGCCTTAAGCGAGTCGGAAAAATGTCCATGGGCACTAAAGGTCGATTTACATTATATAAACTAACTTTTTCAACCGAAAAACATATGTTTTATTAGTAAACCTAAAAAAATCAAAGCTTCAAAAATAAAATTTGGTTTAACGTACTATGAGAGTTAGGAATTAAGATTTTTTTTTCCATCACTTGACTCGTATTCTTCTTTCAATCAAACAAAATTTTGTAATTCGTCAAAAACTTAAAGTCGTTAATTTTTTAGCGGCGGTCTGTTAGTTGCTAAAATGATAAAAGTTGAGATAATTACCAGTCAATTCGTTAGTTGAAACCGACAAAGACCAAAATATGCTAGTTAAGACCGTTTAAAATCAATATATTTTTTATAACTTATATAGATATGTATATATATATATATATATAGGGGCACCTTCATTTGAAAACTCATTTTTTGAAAGAACCGAGTGAAAACCGCTTTAACTGTTATATTTTAATTATCCAAATTGACAAAAATGCTTATAAACTTACTAATTTTAAGATTTACTTATAAAAAATATGGTTTGTATCGTTTTATGTTAAAATGCATATATACACCACATTATATGTGCAAATATGCACATTTTTTAGTTTTTAATAAAAAACATATGAGAGCTAGAGAGGTGTAAAAAAATTCAAAGAATAATGATACAATAATAATAAATCATCTTCTTTTATTTTACCATCGTTATTGAATTGATAGTTACACGATTTATATGGTTCTTACTAGTTGTTTCTAAATATTTATTTTCTCATGTGAAAGTAAACTATATATAAGACAGTCAAACCTATGCAAGTTTTTTTTTATTGTTTTAGGCCCACTATTAAAGTTTAAACCAATGGTGTTTATAGACTAATTTATTTTCTTATATTTAAAGCACACTTTTTTTATATAGTTCGGACTTCGGCGGTCTCACTTAATTAGAGTTTTTTTAGCAATTTTACGGTAGCTAGTAAGGATATTTTTTTTACACATATGAAACTGGAACAACATGAACAACACTACATTCCCACTAGATTTCCTTTTGCCTGGTCAGGAGCTTTGCTTCAAAAAACTAATGGAGAGCATTCAGCTTCATTTAAGCAAGTAATTAGATCATTTGGCTACAATACTCTTGTTTTGTTTTATTTATAACGTAGTATTTTAGAACTTTTATATATAAATGGGTTATTCGATTTATATTATATAGGTCCGTTAATTTTTTCAACTCATCCCGAACCCTAGGGACGCTCTTGGTAACATGCATCGCTAAATTTGCTATGTCAAACACTCAAACATCTCACTAGTAGAATGCATGCATCTTCATTCAATCTATTAAACCTCTTTTAAAAAAAAAATACCATAACCGTTTATACAAAAAAGAGATGACGTCATCAAAAAAACTCGTAATCATGAAGAACACAAATGAATAGGTCTCGCTGTGGCTCGACTACGACATAGGACCACTTGGGAATGATCAGTAGACCAACTTGCGATGTAAACATTACAATTTGTAAACCTAGATGAATGGTCGTAATGTGATTGTCAACCATCGGGCACTAGAGTCCACATTATATGGGCCATTGCTAATAAAGGCACCTGAAAGTGATCCACCAGTATTTGACCCACCTTCACTATATGGTCTGGTTTGGTTTTGTTGTATTTGAGGGTGCTGGTCAGTGTATGTGGGTGCAAGACAAAAAGTTTCGGATACAATATATGGCGCATCATATATATAGAGGCCCTTGGTGGGCCGCCTTCCACCCACGTTAATTTTTTGGCAGACGTGTTAATTTTTACATCAGTAGGTTAAAAAATTTAATACGTAACGAATCTCCCACTCTGAATATTTTTTACATGTATTATATACGTATTAAAATTTTTAATATGTGAGACACAGGTCTATTTAATCACTTTTGGGAAACTTTGTTGTTTCTGGACCGAGTTAGGTTTTATGTGTCGTTTTTTTTTCACCTTACATCTACAGTAATGCATGAAAAACTTGTTTAAACTCTAACTGACAAGAATAGGTTAATTAGGAATCGACCCGGCTAAAACTCCCTCATGAAACTTATAACCGGTAAAAACCTTGTTTCCAGCTACATGCACATTAGTCAAACGCGGCCAAAAATCCCTCAAGAACGGGCTCCAAACCCATAATGGTTCGACCAAGACCGGTTTTGATTTTTGTTGACCAAAGTCCAACATGTTTAGGCCTAGAAACTGATTTGTACACTTATAAATAACTAGCTAGCCATATGAAAACGAGTTTATATATATAACAATTATTTAACTAGAAACGGCCAGGTTAACTAGAAACGTTTTGACTGAGCAATTTTACTAGGCTTTTAATTTGGGTTTTTTTATTAGTCTAATTTTGTGAAGACAGGAGATGCAGATTGGAATGAATTCATGTTTTTTATTATTAAAGCATACATTTCTTTTGTTGAATTCATAAACTTCAATTATTGAAGCGTAATTACAACAATCCCAAATGCCGCTTGTGAAAAAGGATTAAAAGTAATAATAATTAAACAAAATAAAATAAAATGACAAATTTCCGAAGACAAAAGTCACGTACATAACAAGCGTGTATCATAAAATATTTTTGTGACAAAACAATGCTTGTAGCTCAAATTCTACAGAAAACTTCGATCGGTTGAATGAGGTAGTCGGCTTGTGCGGTGTGTGGGGGAATACGACTGTACGCGACCAAGGGTCACCCACACTTCTGACACAAGGCCATTCCTTATGATTTTGGTACCACGTGCGAGACACAGGAAAAAAATTGCCCACAAGCATATCTAATATCTTCGCTTTAGTTGAGGGACGTTAGCTTGTACGGACATTGAATTAACAGAATAACTTTAACTATGTTAATAGTGAAGATTAAAAGTGTTGGAATAAAATAGTTATTTTAACCGACATGATAGACTAAAACCGTAATTTTTACTCATGTATTCGATCACTAACTTTATTAATTGATATGCTTAATTTTAATACGTAAACAAAAGTCACAAAACAAGTGGGCTGCCGTTAATATTTTGAACTATATATTTCTCGAGCCCATTTAGTTTTCTATATATTAAAAATATTACAAACCCTACTTGCTTGTCGAATCAAGTTGTATCCAAGATCAATGGCAGCAAACATCCCTTTGAACCTTAATTACTTAACCCATCCACCTGCATTATGCATGCAGTGATATATATATTGTAAGTGACTCGATCGATCATACTTTTGTTTATCTTTACACATGCATCTTCTTTCATATAAAAACCTTAATGTATGCCTGTTTGATAACAGCATCACAAACCCATCATGTCATTTCCCATAACCAACCCAAAGATCAGGTACTTGTCATCTTCGACAACAACAATGCATATATCCAATGCTCAAGCGGTCTCTTTGTCGTATTAATCATTTCGTTGTTCACGCGTTAAAGGAGGGTCATGATAAGGTTGAAGAGAATGTTATGAATCATGATGAAGAAGTGAAAAAGGTGGTCACTAAGAGGTTTTGTTTCACACTCGATAAAGAAGGAAAAAACCATTTTAGTTTTGAAGGTTTTGATGAATATGAACTAAGTGTTCTATATCCGGCCTCTTAGTCGTGTTTTCTTTGAAGAGTATGGTGATAAGTTTGAAGTCACTCTAAGGTTTTATTTCTCACGTTATGATAACGGTAAAACTGACTTTGAATTTGAAGGTTTTTTAGAATTTGAACACATAAAAGTACTTCCTTTTGTGAAGGCGAGCTCTCTTGGTGAACAAGGCCTAAGGACAAGGCGTTTGTTTGTTTTGAGTTAATTTTGGGTTTTATTAGAGTTTTGCATATATATTTCAATGTAATGACTTATCATATTTCATTACCTCGTTTTTCATTCCTAGCTAGTCCTTGTTCCATGTACGTATTCAGATATATATGAACCAGACACCACTGTCAGTTGAAACATTCGATTAGTGCGGCTGTGGTGACAGTGTGCGAGTATTCTGCTCTGTTGATTACCAATGATCCGTCCTTTTTCATGTTGTAGTGCAAAACTATTCGAATCCCCTGTAGGTCTCATATTTGTTTTGGAATGATATTAGGTCTTGGTTTACATATATAGACAATATTGTCCAATTAAGTCACAACAGCTAATGTTTAGAATGTTTTTCATTGTGTTAGTTGTAATTCCCATGTCGTCTGTTATTGATGTGTTGACATCATATATACCTACACTTTAGTAGCGTTTTCCATTTGGAGAGATATTGTAGAGACTGAGCTTTTATAGTACATGTTAATGTTAACTCTATCTATTGTACTAATTATGTTGTAATTAATGTTTTATGATAAAACATTAAAATGATCGAGTTTAACCCAGTTGTATATTATGTCATTTGAATAGCACCACCCAAGTCACCCAAATCGTATCTGTCAATTAACACCGATAGAATGAAAAACAATGAGAAAGTGTAGGTAAAAATAATGAAAAACATACGGATCTTGTCCAGCGATAAACACGATATGTTATGCACTTCCTCATGGTGTAGTGACTTCATTCTTTTGCTTAAATGACAATAAGTGAATTTTGGGAGTAGAATTTACGAGGTGTGTAAAAAACTACTATATTATCCGTATATAACTAGATTTAATACCCGTGTGTTACACACGGGTTAAATAGTAATATTTATAAAGAAATTATAACCATTATTATATTTAACAATTTGTAAATATATAACATTTAAGGAGTTGGCTCCATCAACTTGCATGGTGAAAAATTTAGCTAAATTTTACCTCCCAAACTTCCTATTATAAAAAAAAAATCCCTCAAAAAATTGCCCCCTAAAAGTTGATTTATTAGATAGATATACTAGATTATACCCCGTTGATTAACTAAAAATATTTTACTATTACTGAGCATAAATATTAATTTAACTTGTACTTTATAAAAAAAAACAACGTTTAAATAGTATTTAATAGAAAAACCAATGCTTCGGAAGCTATTAATACATATTTTGGTAATTGACATGTTTACTTTTGTAAATACGATAATTATTTTTGTAATTGATAGGAAAAATATATTTTAATAACGAATGCTGTGTAATAGTAGGAGGATTAAATACGTAATATTAAATAGTGGGAAAATGATGTCAACAATAGCTTCATTGAATGACATGTGACATCAAAACCCTCTTTTATTAGAAGGTATAGATATAGATATATATCGTTAATATATAGTCAGGGCCGGCCCATGGGGTGTGCGGGGTAGTCGACCGCACAGGGCACTCGTTTGAACGGAGGCACCAAATTTAAAAAAAAATAAAAATTTTATATATAATTTTGATTTTCACTAATTCAAATACTTTGATTTTCTTATGTTTAATTATCAACCGTTTGTTTTTTGGTTAAAAATTTAGTTTATATAATTTAGTGCGTTGATGTTTCGGGTTAGGGGACCTTTTTTTTCTTGTCTCGCACAGGGCACCCGATTCCTCGGGACCGGCCCTGTATATAGTCCACTTTGAGATCCGTCTCATCATTTAATCAAAACAAATTAGATGCGACGATTCTACTTAGTAATGGTTCTGATATCATTTATAACATTCAGTTATTACAGAAAACTTCGATTGGATGAATGAGGTGGTAGCTAGGGCTGCCCCGCGTGTAGGGGAATACGGTTGTACGCGGCCAAGGGCCACCCACGCTTTTGATGTACCAATAATATATGCATGTGGTCTTTTTTGTTTCATATTTGATTTGTATTATTTATTTTTAATTAATAAAATGTTTATGGTATGAAAACATGGAATAAAGGCTGTCATCCCTATGACAACACTCTAATTTTCTTACCACAATTCAACTTTATACTTTTATATAATTTAAAATTTGAAGATTAAAGTAATTACCTAGCTAGCATCTCTACCGATAACAAATACAAGAGTTAAACAAGTTAATTAAAGATAGGACTATTAGAATTTAGAATACATACGAAACTGAACACACATTCATTAGTAATAACAAACACTCACATCTTGAAAAACTAATGTGAATGTGTTCCAGGTGTTATCGGCCATTGTGCGTCATATATAATATCTCACATGCTCTAATGATTGAAATTTTTCTAAATAATTAGCTACATATTTATAAAATAAAAAAAATTATACATTCGGTAATTGGCATTTATATAATAAACTACCGATTATGTGTCACTGACACTAGTTTTTATTTCTAAATGTCTGGTAAAAAACAATATAATAAAACCAATGATAGGAGAAAATTAAGATGATGCGTACATGTATAATCAGTCATAACAATCATAAATTCATAATCATAAAAGGAAAGTAGGGAGGAAACAGGGTGTGATGGCGTGACTTGAGAGCAACTCACAAACCAACGTACAAAACATGATATGTTGCTTGAAACATAAACTATCTGAATTCGGTGGATTATTTGTAATTGTATGTGTCGTAGATACAATAAATACATCCTGTACCATCAACGTCCAATTTATTTTCAACTAGAATGAAGGTTTGTCGTGCGGTGTAGCTGTTAGGTTTTTTTTTTGTGACGAAGTCACATGCATTACAATTGTGACATTAAGATTTTTAACCTCTGTCGCACTTTAAAAGCTAGTCACAAACATTGCATCGACACAAGGACATACTCGGCATCATTTACATCCATTATTGAGCAACTCTATAAGAAATTTACATGTTATATGTGTATAATATAAACCGGCATCAAACTTGTGGAACAACATACCAAAGCTCAATTGATATGGAGCTTATAAACGACGGAGATCTATCTAGAGCTCGCAAAAATGATGTCTCCAACTTATAAATATCAAGTACGTGATGTGGAACAATTGCTTAGGGGACGTCTGAATTCAACGGTGTGAAATTATGATATGACATAAATCTAATGTGAACTTTACATATATCATATATGTTTAGTATAAATGACTTCGGGTCGAACCCATCAACCTGTTTAGCTAAAGGGGTGGTGTTCATATCAACCGGAACAGGTTCTTGGGATGACCCAATAAACCCGTTTATTGTTTTATATTTATTCTTATTTTTCTTGTTCTAAATTTATATAGTATTAGCACGTGAAATAAATAAATAAATAATTCAAGTTAAAGGTTAAACAACGTTCTAGCTTGTTTGTGTCAACCCGGCCACAAATATACATGTCGTGTTTGGGTTTGTATGTCTAACACAGGTTTTAGGTTCATGCGACGTTGGAACCACCGACCACGAACAAGACATATATGTTAACTTAGGTCTGATGACTACAATAATATTTTATACTTTTCTATGAATATTGACAGTTGACGCGTACAACAACCCAAACAATCATACTCCACAAAATCATAAGTTGTGCTTGCTTCAATACATTCCTTAAACACAATCAAAAAGCCACAAAAGACGTGTAACGTTGATACATTTATCGTCATTAATTAATAATGAAACCGCCATGAGCTAGAGTTAATATGATAGAAAGAAAAACACATATATATTACATGAAAAAAAAAATCTACCTACACCAATCATTTCATATTAAGAAGTGTAGTTCGTCCGGTTTTTAATCCTAAGGAAAAAGTTCACTTTTAACGTCTATGTTGTTGTCCAGGTGCAATTTCGTGTTGTTTGAAAATTTTCTCGTTGCTAGCTAGCTAGCTTTCCATATAAACCGTAACGTCTAACAATAGTATTATCGGTTGCGGCTTGGGATGCTTCTTTTTAGATACTTGACCCCTTCCATAGAAGTGAAAACTGTGATACTTTTTCCAGCAGGTTTTATCAAATTAAGGATCATTAATTCCAACAGGCCGGTTTTACACTGAAAGGATTATCAGCAGCAACATACGCGCCGGCCCTTAGTTGCTAATTCCTCTTGTGTTGGGTAAGGGTTGCCTTTGAAGTTTAAGCTGCTCATAGAAGTTAGCTATAAACTCTTCAGCCTTGACATCAATTCCCATTTCTGCTTGTTCCTCACAAATCTGCCCATATTCATCATTATCATTATATATCTTTATCTTTTTCATCATGTTCACCTCCGTAACCGATCAAGAAACTCTTTCTTGCCTCACAAAATGAGTACCTAACACTACTTTCATCGTCAAACTGATCAAACATATCAACGTGTGGATTAATGCAAGGGATGTGAGGCAAGCGGAATCGCATGGAGTTGGGACGGTGCATCCGAACATGGATGACAGGGGTTGCATCAAATGATAGCTCCCGGTCACCATATTGAAGTGCACCATTTTCTTTATTAGATTGACCATGGCTCTTGAGCATATGAGATAGGTCGTGCATAAGTCGTTTTTTGAGAACAAAGACTCCGCCTTTTCGTGCCCATAATAACGCTAACCGGAGTATTTTCCAAGCTCTTCGACTCACCTCCGATCTTGACTTGGTTTTTATAAATTTTTGCATGTTTTTGTTGGAATGAAAAAAAAATGTTTTTCTATGTTGTGGTTTGTTCACTTGTTTGTGTTGTTGATGAGTTGATGAAAATGAGTCATAAATAGCTAGGGTGTATATATAAGAGAGATGAAGAAGTGGAACCTAGCCAATTATATGATTTAAATTTAGTAATGTTAAGTTGGATTATAATTATATGATACGCGGTTGTTTGAAATTTTAGTGAAAAGGAGAAATGTTAAGTTGGAATTTTCTTGATGATGGTTGTCATAAACACCTCGTTTAACTAAAATGTCACAAACATGAGCGGTAATGATATCAAAATGTAACATTCGACCCATTCATCCAAACAATATTGTTCCTTTTCTCTATGTGAAGCGTTAATTCTGATTTGTTTGGGATTTAAATTTAAATATAGTTATTATAATTAGCTTGTTATTGATCTAATTGATATTAAATTAGATTAGAATTGAGTTTGTTTATTTATTTGATTTAATAGTGTTTGAGTTGGTTTAGGATTAGTTTCAGTTTAGTACAAATACATGGTTTAGGGTCGTTGTAATATGTGGTTTTGTTCATAATAATACTTTTAGTGTTGAGACAGGTAGTCTTCTAAATTCCCGATGTATTCTTATGTTCATGTATTGAATTTGGGCCGACACACTCGACCTATATTCATATATACCAAACAATATTATGAATTTGTAACTTTACCCATTAGTTTATTTATATTGTCTAAGTGAACCGGCAAGAACAAAACATAGCTGATTTAGGTGTAAAATATTTTGCTGTCTAAATAAAATAGGAAACTTAAAAAAAATACATAATTGATTGCTCTGTTAGAAAAAACTTAACCAAAAGATTATGCTATTTCATCTAAAGTTAATAAGTTTAAAACACGGTAATGATATTTATAATTGACATTCGTTATGAAGCTGATTTGTCATGAAATAAGACATTGGGTGAATGAGGTGGTATGCGGGCCAATGACACACGCTTATTTTGTACCAAATATTCATGTGTTTCTGTTTGTTTCTTTTTGTTTCTTATTAATAAGATATATTGTTATTATTAAAAAAAAATTTGAACGGCTATATATTAAATATTTTATTAATAAAATGTATATGATGTGAAAACAGTGAATATATGGCTGTCCTCTCTATGACAACACACTGGGAGGCGAAGACTTTGCTTTTAGTTTATTTTATTATTAACTAATCATTTGATTGTTAGTAAACACCAATGCATTTTCCATCTTCATTTTTTTTAATTTTTGTTCTTCTCACCAATAATTGATATACGTACAAAACTTTATAAAAGGATATAATAATAAGTAGTAAAATGTACGAGCATGCATGTTGCATTGGGGTCAAATGATTATATGCTATGGTGGTAAAATTTGTTTTAACGACTTGTATAGGAAGAAAAATGAATAAAAAAGCAACTCCAAACTAAAATACCAGCAAAGAAAAAAGGAGAAAACAAATTAAAAAACTGGAGACATTAAACAAAAAAAAATTCATGAATGTTTACTAACAATAATTACATTTTTTTAATAAATATCTAGCTTCTATTTTAATAACATAACATAATGATAATAACCATAATCGGAAACTTGGGAGGAAAGAGTGTGTGATGGCGTGACTTAAGAACCACTCACAAGCCAACAAAACTTGAAACATAAACTACTTGAATTCGGTGGATTTGTAATTTGGAAAATTCTTAAAATGACACCAAAAAGTTTCATAAAAATATCTCTCTTATCAAAAGTTCTCAAAATATCCCTCATGGTTAGGCGTTAATGTCTATTTGGAGAGTTGGAACTCTAGGTTAATTGGGAAAAGTAATCTTCACTTTTGGTCATCATTAATAGTTTTAGTCTTATTTTAATAGTTTTGGTTATTATATTTTTATTATCTAACAGAAATAATCTTGAAAGCTGGATGTAGTTAGTGTTCAACATCATTTATGTTAAAAATAAAATTATAAGACCAAAATTGTTACTCAATTGGGAATTTCCTAATTACAAATCCACCAATCATTTTAGATAATTATATAGAACTTTTTGGTCTTGTGTGTCAATTTTATGAAAAAGCTGGTTAATTACCGGGGTAAAACAAACCCAAGATAACAAGTTGGTTTCTATGGGCTAGATCTAAGTCAACGAGTTTGTTGGGTTGATGCTGATCTAATGGGCTCATACAGAATTAGAAGACAAGTGTGACTATGAGTTTGTCTTTGTAATTGATAAGGAGTCTTAGTTTCCTAGTTGGTTTAGAAATCAAATCTCTTCCTTATAAATACATAACGAAGTACACTAAAGGGTTAAACTATAACATAAGAGATTAATGTACTAGGGTTGAGTGATTTTTCCTTGGTATAAAAATAAGGGAGTTAAGTCCATAAATTGTCTTTTTGTTTTGTTGATTATGTATTTTAAACTTGAATCAGTATCAGAGCCAGTTTAAAATCTAAATAAACAGATAGAACTAATCGTAGAGCAAGAGGCTACTTAAACTTCAAAAGAATAGCTGAAACAATTGAGTCTCGTGCTTCTACTTCGTTGAACCCAAAAGGAAGAAAACATGCCATCTTGTTGTCCAATGTCGGATACTTTCCAGTGCACTTTATCCATCTCATATATAAAATGTGGCGTAGCGGAGCGGTTTAGGCGATATTTAAGGACTGCGGACGATAATTCCTAAAAACACCAACTCACACTATGTACAAATTCACTCACAGCCAAAATAATGAGTAATAGTTGTTCTTCATACTACGAAACAGTTAAGCGTGTATGAGTGGGATCAATCTAGGTATGGATGACTTGTTATAAGTTTTCACTTGGGCAATCAAAATAAAAATGTGAACTCCTAGTAGGCAAAACACACAATTTTGGTTGGTATGAGACGCCGAATATTACACATTTTTACTAATATAAACATACATTTTTGCTATCTTATACACCAGGTTAGCCGACTTACTAGGGATAGATGTAACATTCCTCCCACATATGTTGACAATGAACAACGCCTCCATATATGGGAATTGATACCATCCATAGTTACCATGACGCGTTTTAAAACGCGAGGTGATGAGGGTTCGTCCCGGCCAATACGGACAATATCATGGTGGATTATGTCAGGTTGTCACAAATGGTATTAGAGCCAGGGTTGGGCCGGTGTGCCGGCGAAGATGTTGGGCTCCCTAAGGGGGTTAGGATGTAACATTACACATCGGCTAGGAAGGGGGACAAAGCATGCATGCCATAAATGGGGGTTGATATTTTTTTACCATGACACGTTTTAAATCCATGAGATGATGATGGTTTCTCACAGACAAAGTTGAAAGTATTATGGTTTGATCTGCTGGACTGTTTTCTAGTGTTTTTTTAACTTAAATGGGTTTTCTATAGATTAAATAATATTAATTTTTCACGAGTTTTCTAGTGTTTTTCAACTTAGATGGGTTTTCTATAGATATTTTGGTGATATTAGTATGTAATATGAGTCTACTAATCTACTATATACAAGTTTCTTACAAAGACATATTCTATCAACACGAACAAATATTTTTAAGAAAGGGGTAATTACGGCAATTAAAAGTGAAAAAGTTATATGGTCTAAATCACTAATTTAATATTGATATGACGTGATCATCTCATTTTCTTCATATTAAATGCATGTTGTACTAAAGTGGTATCATATGTTGATGATGGTGATGCAATTAAACTTCTATCACCATCAATACTTAACTTGCAACGTCTAGCTGTATGCATCACATTTAGATCGATCATATCGTACGTACATGTTACGAAAGTAAAACTTAGCTTTTATATGTTTAATTACTTACGGTGCATAACAAAATCCATCATGTTATTAAACGTCACAAAACTAAACTAGCACTCGTTCAGTGATCAAATGGCTTATAGCAACATGATCACACAAATCACGGCTTATTCATGTTTTAGGCCACTACTCTATGCCACTCCCAAATTTAAAGGTAAGGTAGCTATGACGTGAACCCAAACCATCTAATGGTCATATGGTAAATAATTCTAAAACGGCCGTTTAAAAGTAAGGTCTGTGACAGTTTGACACTAGCCTTAACTTTCTAAGGGCCGACGCATCCTCACATGCATGTTTGAAGGTTAGGGTTCCTGTCATAGTTCTCTTACCTAACTGTGTACGTGTGATTAAATTATTAGTGCTGGACTGGCGTCTTGACCTGGAATGCAGACGCTTGCTCCGGTCTCATCACCAACGACTTGTACATCTGAATTACCATCTTCTGATCATACTCCTTAACAGGCCTCGTCACAAACTGGCATATCCCTTCCGCTCCAGCGCTATATCCCGCTATAGCTCCACCTCTTACCGCTGTCGAATTGGCCACCATCATCATCAACCTCACATAAGTATCATGAACCTTAGCAAACAACTTCTTAGGATTACATCTCAGCTTTATCTTCAACCTCTTTGGCAACCTTATCCATGACCACCTCCCACGTTTGGACCGGAGTTCATCGGTGGTGGAGGCGAGGCGGCGGTAGCCTCGCCTCCGGCGGAATCTTTTAACTCCTTTGTACACTTTGCTCGTTAGATCAACCATTTTAAAGTTTAGTTGCTGAGGATGCAAATGGAGTTTTAAGAGGAAGTTGGGTGGATTTAAGTGGTTGTTTAATAGGTTATAAATACTAATTTGACTTTGTGTGTAATGGATCTCTTACCAAACTTTTAAGCTGTCATATATCAAAGAACAAAAATTATAACACTTTTGTTCTAAAATAGACAAAATGAGTTAATTCGTAGTATAATGTAATAGAAAATGCATGAATGGTTAATCAAGTTGGTTAAAATTAACCATGATGAAATTGTATATGGTGAGATTTAAATGTTTATGTAAAAAATAATAGACCATCTCTTGAGATATGACAACTTCTGAAGGGCGAGAAGCAGGACAAGCCTACATGAAAGGTGATTAATGCGCACTCGTTCTAGCTTGGTCTTATGTTAATATTAAGACTAACAAGTCCTTCGCTTCGTGTGTGGCTTGAGGGAAGCATGGAAAGATTTGCCTAATAGGTCGGAGGAAACAACTTGGAGACAGATGGAAAATTGTGGATCAATATACATCTCCTAGAGTTGCTTCGGATTAATCAAACTTATGAAAAATTGCTTGGATACAGATGAGCTATAGCATGTAGCAACTTACCACCTCTGTTCGCACCTATCTTTTGCTGTATAGTACTTGGTAGTAACTTAACTACTATTGAGTATTGACAACTATAACGATTATAACCATCAACTATCGTGTCACATTTTCATTGGCATTTCACCAAAAAAGAACGAATGCTAATATAACACTCTAGAAATTTTGAAGGACTTTATGAACAAAAACTTGTTGCGGTAGTTCAGTTTTGGTTTTTTTAGCTTATATGCCTCAAAACCAGGCAGCTAAATAGCTCATGACAAGGTTGAAAATTGACATCACCACCAAAAAAAGAAAAAATAATGCAAGATTGAGTAGTATGACCAACATTAAACAAAAGCATGACAAAAACACGCCATCTAAGTAAAATTGTCTTATAAATAAACGACATCGACAGAAATATCAAAAAACTAAACCGAAGAGCTGGCAAAAACATCAACATACTCTCCATCTCCAACATATAAGCCTCTCACTTTTTAGATTTCTTTGGTGCCCTGACAAAAACAAATACATATATTTTTTAAACAAACCATACATCAAACACAACAGATAAAAATAAAACAAACATCAATACTCACGGTGCTGGCTGTGATGCTGGGGCGGCTGCTGCTGGTGCTGTTACCTTTTCTTGAGGGCCCTGCACAAATTTAAAAAAAAATAAACAACAAACGAACATGTCTTTAAATAAGAGGGATTTTACAAACACATTGTAAAATACCTGAGCCAAACGTTCCTCTCTTCGTGCCAACTTCCTTTCCCTGCTAGCCTTGTTCTTTGCACGCTTGGCCTCAAATTGGTCAGACAACGTCTTCTCACGAGCCTTCTCAGCCTTTGATTTGTGAATGCTTTCCATGAGCACACGCTTATTCTTGAAAACATTACCCTTCACCTTCATGTACATATCATGGTACATATGCTTGTCTATCTTCTTAGACTCACGATACTTGCGAAGCAACCGCCTCAACACTCTCATTCTCCTCATCCACAATATCTTGGTTGGCAACCTTGCCTCTCGGGTACCCTTACGCTTACCTATGATTCATTATAAGATTCAACTTAACTTAGTAAGATCATCAAATGCCCAATTTAGCAACCAAATACAACTAACAAGATATATTTTTTCTCTAAAATCAACCATACAATACTTCTTTTAGCTAAAACTTTGTTTAATTTTTTAAAACAGATGCTCAGAACTTATTACCATATCCAGAATGGCGACCCTTTCTTTTTGCTTCCTTCATTCTACGAGCACGAGATCGTGAGTGAATCTTGGTAGGCTTCCTGATGATAAAACCATCCTTAACCAGCTTACGGATGTTTTGACCTGCGATCATCATGAAAAGAAAAACAAAAAAAGGTACAAATTAGATCATCCAACCAAATACATAAGCTTTTCTACACAGTACAAAGATTCAAACAACTTGATTTCATCAACAATCATATTTCATCATTCGTAAGAACAGAGTATTAACAGAATAACAGCTATAAAATCAACAGTAAGCTATTTGAATCACTAAATACGCAAAAAATTGTTTATTTTTTAAAGATGCAATGATAGTTTTCAAATCTTGGTAAACATAATACCAAAATCACAGCATAACATTACATAATACACTCAAGTCAGAACTTTTTTCTGCATACAACAAGCTCACTACTGCTGCAACTAGAAACAATACATACAATATAGCTGTAGCTCTCAAACAGTATCAAACTTTAAGCTTCAGATACATGACTTCAGTACTATGCAATAAACAATCAAATTAATAAAATCAAACCAAATCATATATGCTTCCAAGTTTAAAAATCACATTTCAAATCCAGTGAGAGTCAAAGTTCAAATTAACTACAACATAACAGAACAGATCCAAACCGTCTTAAAAGTAACCAATTCACAGCAACAGAGTAAATCAATCAATTAACAAAAAAACACAAAATAATCACAACAGATTGTTGAAGTACTGATCAATAACGAATCGAAAAACTGAGTAGATCGATCCAATTGATGAAAACGAGCTTACGTGAATTGGCCATGGAGATTTCATTTCCTTCATTTGGATCTAACCAAACCTTGCCTCTGCCGCACTTAAGAACACTGGCGGCAAGCCGTTTCTGTAGCTTCAACGACACCATCTTCTTCTCGAAACTAGGGTTTGTGATCTTAGTGATTATAACTTTTTATATCGTTTCAATCTAAAAGGGTTTTGAATATGGGCTTTTTGAAGCCCAGTTATAGGCCCATTTAGTGATTTGTTAATTTAGTATACCATAATGGCATAATCTATATCGTGCTAACAAGTAATTGTCCACTATCTTTGTAAGCAAAGTCATGGCCAAAATGTTATAAATAGGTACATCTTATATGTTATATAACACACCACAAACATTATACTCATTTTGAAAGATTCAAACTAAGAAGATGGAAGCAAATGTGGCACGATTTGCTTCGGTTTTGTTTTTGTTGTTGGCAGTCGTAGTACTTGCTTCTGCTTCGGCAGATAGTGGTTATGTTAAGTCAGAGAAACCAGATGTGTCTAAAGAACGCTCACACGGTGAAAAACTCAATCCTAAGATACCAGCAAAGCCGTTGATCACTAAAGAGGAGCATGTAGTATATGAGAAGACTAGTCCTAAGAAACCAAAAGAAGAACATGTATCATACGAAAAAAGCGATCCTAAGTTGCCAACAAAACCTGTGATACCAAAAGAGGAACATCACGCCTATGAAAAGAACAATCCTAAGTTACCGTCAAAACCAGTGATACCAAAAGAGGAACATGGAGCATACGAGAATAATAAACCTAAATCACTGACAAAAACTGAAAAACCATTGCAGCCGAAGGTACTAGAACACCCGAAAAATGTAGCCGTTCAAGGCCTTGTTTATTGTAAACAAGGTTCCAAACTCATCCCACTCCAAGGTACGTTTTATATGACATTACTTTATATAAAATCATATACATATTTATGCTTGCCTAATGCCAACAACAATATATAGGTCATGAAAAAGTCCAAATTCTACATAACATGTTCATATTATAACTTTCTTTCTAAAAACAGGCGCAACAACCCGAGTGACTTGTTCAGCCGTGCACAAGAGCGGATACGGGTCAACGTCATTTTCGTTCTTGAGTTGCCCTGCGGACGAAAAGGGTTACTTCTTGGCCAAAATACCATCGTGGAATCCACTAAAAGACGATATATGGAAGATAATCAAGTGCAAGGCTTTCCTCGAAAACTCGCCATGGAGGAGTTGCAAGGTTCCCGAAGATACCAACGGAGGAATCACCGGTGCTCATCTTACATTTTCTCGTCATCTCAACCGCGACGGATATTGTTTGTCGTCCGTTGGCCCTTTTATATACAACCCTGGTCATGAGTCTTTACCCAAGAAAGGTTACTAGCTTTGTTAACGGCCAGTCACATTAACCAAACACCATTTTGCTATTTCCTTAGAACGTAATTCATTGTGTGTTTACTATTGATTTTATCGTTTGGTTTTTCGTTATCATGTTACGAGTTCACATCAGCATCATTGTATTATGAGTTCATGTTTATTTGTTCTATAAAATACTAGTTTGGTGCCCGCGCGTTACGCTCGGGAACATAACATTTAAGTGGTGATTTTAAGGATATTTAAGACGGTTTTAATCAGTTTTGAAACAAAACCGTGATAAACTGGAACACAAGATTTATTTTAAAAATTAGTTTTTTAGTATAGTAATATTATACTCAAATTAAAGAGAATACAATATTCAGTTTTATGTTGCCAGAACACAAGATTTTATTAAAACCTGTGTTTTACTATAGCAATATTATACTCAAATTAAACAGAATTAAATGCTCAGTTTAACTTTGTAATTAAAAAAAATAATAATATCATATAAAAAATTATGGACAGTTAAAAGATAGTAAGGTATTTAATTATAACATATTATTAATTTATTTTTAAGTTTCATTTATATACCTTATCAAATGTAAACCGATCCATGCACACCCTAATAAAAAAAAAGGATTGAAAAAGTAACTACTCTTAAGTTTTTCAAGTTTGTCCTAAATATTAGGAAGTCAAAATGTAATTAATGTTATTATAATATGTTATTAAGGATTATGTATATATATTTTAATTATAAAGTTATTATTTTGAGAAAAACTCTCAAATAATGTCAACTAAGCAAAACAAACCTAAATGGTTGACACATAAGCAAATATCATTTTCCTATATTATATAGAAGATTTTTTTTAACATGTTTGTGTAAAACCCACCGTGTTACCGCATATTATTTATTGAATAATTTGATTCCGAACCAGAAAACGTTATCGAAAATCACTTGGATCAAACTATGAGTCGTGTAATCACTATCAAAACAAACATTTGATCGGTACAATCAAATGTTTGAACGGATTAAACTTAGTCTTCAAAAATCGGATTTAATGTTTGCATTAGAAATCATGTACCAAAACCATAACAAGAATGAATAGATTTTGTGTGTTGTTGATCATGGATCAATCTCAAAGTTTTCTCTCAAAAAGGTTCTAGTTTATTTATTACTTCCATCCAAATTCCAAAACACAATCGTCAATCCATCATGAACAAATCATGCTCTCGTAATCGGATCAGGCTTATAAATCCATTTAACTTAAACTAACAACCTGTTAGCATATATCAAGTTAATTGAACAATATAGGAGGCCCAATTTAGAAACTAATGTATGCCGCCCAAATCCTACAACTCACACAATCTTATTAGAAACAATGGAGTTCGCAATCACTAATAATGTTAATAACACTAAAATTACCAACACGCTTCTTCATTTGCCATGTATCATGATTAACCAATATATGTGTAATGCAAAGGTACGAATCTCTAATGCACTAAATGAGTCGAACTCGTACTCTTTTTAAATGTCAAAAGAAATCGAACTTCGAGTCTTTTCAATCTTGAGCTAGATATATTAGTATAATATTATGGAGGATGGAGTGATACTCACAAGATTCCAACAAGAAACTTTGTTAACCAATCAAAATATAAAAACACAAATTTCATTTTTGCACATTTTTGAAGTGGGAATGGTCTCCTAAAGTTCTCAACAAAGAACATCAAGTAACGGTTCATTTTCGAGTTCAAAATCCAATTTCATGAACGAGGAAAAAAACTCATTCACTATCTTACTTGACAAGCTTGTTTCATAAGGTGTAAGAAAAGTGACAAACTCATTGTGCTCGCGAGGAGTTCGTGAGCCACTCCTCCCCGTTACAAGGAAAAATAAATATTAAAGAAAAGAAGCAGCCTCCCCTCAATGACCGATGCTACTCTTGGTCCCTACATTAATATTATAAGCATCGACCATGCTTTTGTCATTTCTTTATTTTTTTTTCTTGAACGGCAATGCTTTTGTCATTTCTAATAAATAATTCTTGTTTCTCAACCCATTTACTTTGACTTTTTTTTTCTTATATAAATGCTCAAAATTGATTTATAATCTCTGTTTTTTAAGGACCGATTTACTTACTTATAAATTTCTAACATAAGCAAAGGCAAACCCAATCAGAAATACTCTATTCTATTAGGATGATATACACTAGTTAATTTAATCATAGACACATTGAGGCGAAGATAATTGTAATCATATACATATAAAATAACAGTGGAATGCCAATGCTCGGATTTTATTTGTAAAGTCTCAATTTCTTGATAATCAAAGCCCAAGAAGACAAATTCCCGTGCATGTTTTTAATCATCCTGTATTTTTTTTATAACTATATTAGATTTACGATGAAATTTATGAAGATTGAGCCACGACTTTAACCACAAGATTACAATTACACCAATTCGGTTAGTTCAAACTGTTATGTACCACTTTATGTTTATCCATTAAACAGTTTAATGTTCAATGTCTTCAACTAACTTGAAAGAGCAAATCCAATGTTTTAAAACACTTTGTCATTCATAAAACGCCATATGCGATATACTCACTAGAAAAGAGTGAACAAATTTCCCTTTCTTGTCAACATTGGATAAAGAGTGAACAAATTTCCCTTTCTTGTCAACATTGGATAAAAGAGTAAACAAAATTCCCTTTCTTGTCAACATTGGATACAAGATCCAATAATTCCAAAGATCTTCCAACATGCTTGACAAAGTAGGTTAAAACCACGTCGTTATTGAATCCTGTTTCACGTAGATTTTTACCATGTCACAATGTAACGAAATAAGCTCCTAACGTCTTCACGAATCGGTTACAAAGAGAGCACTTCCTCTATTTGCCAAAGCATCCAAGGTAGGCAATCGAACCAAAGAAGCTTCCCACCAAAAAAGTTAATTTTTATTTGAAGGAACTCAATTATTCCATTTGACCCTTGAGAGTGCATACTATCTATATAATAAATCAAACTTTTAGGGGGCAATTTTTGGAGGGATTTTTTTTTCTATAATAGGAAGTTTGGGAGGTAAAATTTAGCTAAACTTTTCACCATGCAAGTTGATGGAGCCAACTCCTTAAATGTTATATATTTATAAATTGTTAAATATAATAATTATAATTTCTTTATAAATATTACTATTTAACCCGTGTGTAACACACGGGTATTAAACCTAGTGGAATAATATTAATTGCTACTTCCTTTATATGTAACTATTCGATCTATATACCTAATAAAGCAAGGTTATAGGGGGTAAATTTGGACGGGAAAAATGAGGGGGAAATTGGGAGGCAAACATTTTAAAAATAAAAAGTAATTTTAGAAACAACGCAAAATTAATTTTTCTGCATTTTAAAATAAATGATATTTTGGTTGCAAAATCAATGCAATATCGAATAACTGAACATCGACGGGTGCTTTTAAATCCAACAATTTTCAGTATTGATTTTTATTATAATAATTTTGATTTTTACATCTTATTTTTAATCGTGATTTCTTCGTTCAGTGGATTATTTATTTTATTCGGCCCGTGTGTTTACACGGGTATTAAACCTAGTTGTACAATATGTAGCATAGCTTTTAAAGAGGATGTGGACACTAATAAAGAAAAGTTGATTTCCAAATCCATTTACCTAGAGCACTAGATAAACTCACCTCCCCAACTAAATGAAGGACATCAGCGATCAAGTTAAGATTGTTGCATAGCTCTTACTTTGTAACCATTAGTTCTTGCTTGCCATTGGGAACAAAGATTCCAGACAATCGACCATCGTGTCCACCATTGACCATGACCATCTACAATTCGATGGCGGAAGACAATCGAGTTCTCTTGGTTTTAATTTAATATGTTTAGAATTTTTGCATACTAATTATATATTCATTGAAAACTAAAAATGCCAAAATAAATGACATAGATAATCTTCTATGCATGGAAATATTAATTTACCCTTATGAGTAACACATGATCTAATTTAACTAAATTATTTAGCTTCTGATACTGTAAATGACAAGATTGATACATATGTTTGTTTTTAAAAAGATACTTACAAACAAGTACTATATAACTAAATGTAAAAATACTATATAGCATAAAATAACTTTTCTTCTTGTAATTTTCTCCTTAATTATTATGATTTTATCTTTAACATTATAGTTTCAAAGACATAACATATCTTAATATTATACTTCCAACACCTAAGAAAAAGGTAGATACATAAAGTTTGTTAGCATGTGACATGTCACATGTGCAAATTTAAAAAAATAACCATCTCATCTTATTTTTTATTTTTTGTTGAGGTGGTTAGGTGTGTTCATAAATATTATTTCCACTTTCACCTTTCAACAAATACACAATAATATATTTTTGTCATCAAACCAGACCCAAGAAACTAAACTACACTTTTGTCATGTCTTGTAAAAACATTTCTCTTTTTCCTACATACCACTCACAACAACCACACATCTAACCAAACAAACACCTCTCAACAAAAACACCACTTTCAAGATACACACAAAGATTCTTATTCACTTCCTGCATGGAGATTCCTCGTAAACATGACAACAAAAACAACCCAACCAAAACCTTACCGTTAGCAATCAAAATCGGCGCCGGCGCCGGCAAGTTTGGAATAATTGGTGGTATTGTGTTGTTTGGTGGTGTTTTGGTTACTGCAACTATTGTGTCAACTTTAGCATTCAAAACAAGAAGTCAACGCCGGTCAACACCGGAAAATATGAATAAAAACATGTCTCCGGCGCCGGAGATACAGTCTGTTGATGATCCATATAAATTGGAAGTAGAGAATTTGAGGTTTTTGTGGATGCTAATTAATTTTTTGTTTGTTAAATTAAATTCTTGAAATGAATGATTTAGGATGTGTTTGATTATAAAACTGATTTGATGGTTTGTTTTTTGGATGTAAAGCAGTGATGAGGTGGCTATCATGAAGGAGATTGAGGTTGAAATCATTCAAAGTTTGGCTCTGGTATTTTTTAATCACTTAAGTGTTTGTTCTTTGATTTGATTGATCATGAGAGAACTAGAGCTATATGTTCATATTTTCTTTCAAAATTCAAACAATAAAAAAGACTCTGGCCCTGAGAGCAGTTTTTTGTTGGTATGCTCTCAGGGCCGGTAATGGTAAGAGTCATGTTTTTCATGACAAAAACCAACTTTTAGACATAAAAGATGGACAGATATGGTGATTGAGAGAGTGAGAGATCAAAGGACCCTCCTTAACCTTCGATTCGTTGTTTGAATTTGTTTAATCTTAGGACGAAAGCTATAATTATGAAGAAGCGAGAGATAGCAAGGAAGACATGATGATTGTTTCGGTGGTTGATGAAGATCAAGAAAATACATGGATTCATGTTGATTCTGCTTTTGAAGGTGAAGAGTTTGATAATAGTTGTGAAAAGATTGAAGATGATTCATGTTTAGAGATAAATGACGGTAGTGAAGAGCAGAAACACTTGATGCTAGTTGATGATGAACATGTTGATACAATTTCATTAGTTTCAGAAGTATCAAAAAATGAAGATCATCAAGAAACAGAATTGTTGGATGAAAGAGCAGCAGCAATGGAATGTGGTTGTGTGAATCAGGTTAAAGAAATCGAAATGAACGGTTATGATGAAACAGGTTATGTGGAAAAAGAGGCAACTGATGCAGCAAGGTTGCTTGAGACTGAAGAAAAGGAAGTGATCAAGACAGATTGTGTTAACTTGGTAAACACGGAAGACGTATTAAGGATGACTGATCATGAAGTTGCACCAGATGCCCAAAAAAAGCATCAAGTTTGTGAAACATTAGTGGCTGCAAGCGTCACGAACAGACTCAAGGAGGCTGCTCATGATCAAACAACAGCAAAATTGATTAACGCAGAAGAGAAACACAAAGAAACAGCACAAAATGCCAAAGAACAAGGGAGTATAGAAGATAATATGTTCAATGAAGACGAAAAGTGCGATATGGATGAGATGACACATGAGCAGTTGGTCGCAGAAACCAAAGTTGATGATGAAACAGAACATGAATTGGTCAAGAAAGATGAAATCCAGCATATTGAATCTGTTACAGAAGATGAAGACAGTGAGGATGATGTTACGGTAAAAGAAGTGATTAAAATGGCTGATCATGAAGATGCACTGGAAACGCATCAACTTTGTGAAACATTTGTGGCTGTTGATGATCAAACAACAGCAGAAGAAAACGCCCCACCAAGCCCATTGATGAGCAAAGAAGATAAAAACAATGAAATCGCACAAAACCTCAAAGAACACGCAAGTATAGGAGATGAATTTTTAAGTGAAGATGCAAACCGCAATGTGGATGAAATGATACATGAAAAATTGATTGAAGCAGCCAAAGTTGAAGATCAAACAGAACATGAGTCGGTCAAGAAAGATGAAATCCAACATATTCAATCTGTTAAAGAAGATGAAGACACCTGTATGCCGAATGAACCGACACCAGAAGCAAAGATCAGTAATCACAAGACTGATGAAAACATGGAGGACAATGAAAATCGGACAAATTTAAGCAAATATCAAAATGACAGTGACAGTAATGGAATCATAAAAGAAGACAAGGACGAAAAACAAGCATTTGCAGCAGGCGAAACATGGGATTTTAAAATGATGGTATGGTCTGTATTGATATCAGTATGGTGCATTTGCCATTGGTACTCTGATCTACCTTTCCCGGAACTTAGTCTTGTTGGTAGTTTGTTGTTTATTTTGATCTTGTTAGGTTACCGCAACCGCGCTACATACTTGGTCAAATATGAGTCCAAATGAGTTCAAGTTTCTTGTCTAACCTTCATAGTGGCATTTTTCATGTCCATATGTAATCATATATCAATGCGAGTTATTGAAGAATAAAATATCATCAATGATTAGGCGTCTTGCGTTCCTCTTTCATTCGACTAATAAAGTTTACGCTCAGCATGCACGACTTGGTAAAATATCATCTTACCATCTTATTATGGTTACAGTTTTGAACTTTTGATAAATAAAAGCGTGCAAGATCAGGATCTCTACACCTGCGAGATCCTGATCTTGCACGTAGGGTTGGAAGATCTAGAGTTGATCCCATCTTGTTTGGCTTGATTTGGTGAATTAACATATGAGCTAGCTATATTTGTTAAGTAAAAGAACTAGTTATATGATCCATAGAAGTGAATTTTGGCAGTTAAAATGTTCTCACTAAAATAAACTAATGGTATCTACAAATAATGAAAGATAAAGTATACAACAAAAGTTAATGTCCCTTTGCATAGACATTATAAACACTTAAAGCATTAGAGCAAAACTTCCTAACATTTTCATTCTTTTTAGCCACTTCTTCTACCATGGGACTCTTCCTCCCTCTGGCAATGCTCTTCTCACACGTCTCCGCGGTTGTTATCGCCGCCTTTACCTCAATCACCACGTCGGTTGCTGGCCCATTCATCAACGCACTCGCGGCATCATCCAGAATCTCCACGAGGCTAATGTAGCTCATGGCACAATCCTCTAACGTCTCCTCTTCTATTCCATCCTCCCCCTCATCTTTATCCTCTTCCCTCTTTCGCACCTCCTTTATCATCTCCGACGTGGACACTGCCTCACCTGACGCCATCTTGATTGCCACGAAGGCCGCTTGTTTCAAATCATTTACGTCGCTAATGGTCTGAGACTTGAGGATGGAAACACATAAAGCCTTGTCGGGAGATGGTTCGCATGCCTTTGCAACCACGTCAGGACTCACGAGTCCTGTTCGTTGTTGGTCTGGGGTCGGGTGTATCAGCGGGTGAATCCTGGTGCATGCTACGACGTGGAGCGATAACAATAAAAAGAAACATGTTGAGGGAGCCATGATTTGTTGTCTGGATGATTATGTTATTTGGTTTCCTATGAAGTATGAAACAATGTGGGAATTGGAAATTGGTTTGGAGTTATTAAGATGAACCTGTAATTTCGGAGGTGAAGTTTTACAAATTACTAAAGATAAAGGACTGGTTCGGAGAAACATACGCCTCCAATTACGATAAAATTATGCCTAGAATGGATAGAAATAAGTACATTAAACACCCTACACTATACTATAATATCAAATTGGCCTTCTTAACTTTAATGTCATCCACACGGCAGGGCTACGTTTATTTATTTTAAATCTTGACACAACAGGGGAGTTAAAATTTGTAACATTAAAATAAGAAGAAAATAAAATCTACTTACATACTAAAACAGAACATTTTAAATTAAAAAAAAAACTAAAAAAACAAGTTAGGAAAAAAAACTAACTAAAAATAAACAAGTAGGAGAAAAACAAACTAAAAATAAAAAATAACAAAAAGAAAAGAGGTTACCAGAACACGTCATGCAAATATAAAAGTGAAAACTGGGACAAAAGAAAACTATAAAAGCATGAAAGAAAAAAAGGAATAAAAAACGAACAACACGTGGCAAACAAGGCCAATGACAAATTATTATTGTAAATGTCCATCTAAAATGTAATAGATATACCGGTGTTGTAATATTGTATAGCACCATTGCAACGTGGAGTCCATGAGGCGTCTATAAAGATGATCTGACAGTCCTAGATAGGATTATCCCATTGGAGGGGTAACACCATAAAATGACGACTTTGAGACGAGACTATGTGGAAGGAAGTTATTATATTGTGGTCAGTGAGATGAGAAGGGGAGAGAGAGTGCGTCAAGATCCGTGAGGGAGGAGTGAGCGTGGAAGGGAGAAGATAGACAACCAACATGGAGGATGGTATGTGCATATGCTTGCTCTCTACGTCGAAGATAATCTAATTGTAATAATCTCATAGATTACCTACGTCTTAAATTTAATACTCTAATATGTAAAACAAAAAAGATGGATACATACTCCAAATGCCAAAAATGATTGAACTAACTAATACGCCCACTAAGCCGATTATGAAAACCTTGTGGAACCATATATAGGATTTGACATATCCACACGTCTGACTTATACAGTTATAACATAAAACAACACAGCCATATCTTATATCAATGTTGTATTTAGCAAGCATCATTAGTTAAGGTATTAAAAAGTAAATTAAAACTCAGACATTAGAATCTTAAAATATATATATACAAACAAACTTGTATATTAATAAGTATAAACTGCAATTAAATGCTCCTAAACAAAATAAGATAATGATATTTACAAATTATGAGTATAACAAAATCAATGCCCTGCTGCATAAACATTATAAACGCTCAAAGCGTTAGAGCACAACTTCCTAACGTTTTCATTCTTTTTAGCAACTTCCTCTACCATGGGACTCTTCCTCCCTCCAGCAATACTCTTATCGCATAACTCCGCCGTCGTCATGGCCTCCTTTACCTCATTCAACACATCCTTTTCTGGCCCGTTCATCAAGGCGTTGCTAGCATGCCCTAGAATTTCCACAAGGCTAATGTAGCTCATGGCACAATCCGCCAGGGTCTCCTCTTCTATTCCATCCTCCACCACTTCTTTATTCTCTTCCCTCTTTCGAGCAGCCTTTATCAACTCTGACGTCGCTGAGGCCTCACCTGTCGCCGTCTGGATTGCCACAAAGGCCGCTTGTTTCAAGTCATTCACATCACTAATGGATTGAGTCTTGAGGACTGTAACACATAAATCCTTCTCAGTAGATGGTTCACATGCCTTTGCAACTATATCAGGACTCGAGTTTTTTGGCTGGTTTTGGGCCGGGTGCATCAAAGGGTGAATCCTTGCATATGCCGTTACGTAGAACGACAACAATATGATCAAGAAACACATTGACGTTGACATGATAGGTTGTCTATGTAATGTGAATGATTATGTCGTTTTGGTTTCTTATGAAGCATGAAGAAATGTAAAAACTTAAAGATGAAGCTGGCATTTAATGGGTAAATTGACAAGTTACTAAAGATAAGGGATTGGTTCAGAGAAACATAAGCCTGACCTTGAATAAGATACATATTAAACACCCTACACTTTTAAATGCTTCAAAACCTAAAAATAGAATAGCAACAAAACCATCAATAGATAGAACCATTACCAAAAGATAGAAAGATGTCAATTGTCAACAACAAAACTTTCATAAGTATGCAAAGTCTCATAAAAAACACAATACTCGAAATCTGGAAAATATAACTTTCAAATAGATTAATAGAAACCATTGATGATGGCTTAGTTTCTAAATCCCCTGCTGTTCCTTCGGCCTCTAGCCTTCTCAAACTTCCTTCCCTTTGATCGCACATATGGCTTGGTGTGACTGTGCGGTACACCAGGTGCCTTACCAAAGTGCCTCACTGCTTCACGGGAGTTCTTTGGACCTCTAAGAAGAACCTAAAACACACAACAAACAGACTCAAATTTAAAAACTAGTAAAGAGTTTAAAAATATGACATTTAGTGCTCTTTTTGCCAAATCTTGATTTGATAACATAATCATCAAGAAAAAAGTGCATACTGTGTTCTGTCCAAGAGGAGCACGAAGAGCCAGCTGATCAAACGTCAGGCATTCTCCACCGGCTTTCTCAATTCTTGCCCTTGCAGTCTCGGTGAACCTCAATGCAGTTACCTTGAGACATGGAATTTCATGCACCCTAACATCGTCTGTAACGGTGCCAACAACTACAGCAATCTTGTCATCCTGGTTAACCAAAAGTAACCAGAAACACATTATAATGATAAACAAACAAGTCAAAAAGCAGCATGTGCAGACCACCAATGTACTTTTTTTTGGTATCCACAAATACACAAATCATTTATTTTGACTATTAATGCACAACCATTATCGCTAAATTGAACACCTTTAATACCACAATCTTCACCAGGTTTCATAATCATAAGACGCATATTAAATGTACGTTGACAAAATTATATTTAACATCTTTAGAAAAGGCTTCAAACCTTCTAAAAAAGAGACATGTATCACCACACTATGCAGAGTTTCATAACCACTCAACGTACGCTTAATGTAGTCAACCAGTTCCATAAACATATCTAGCAACACATGACTGCTTAATCCTAATATCCTAAATAACAAGCTATTAACACCATATTACTCACAAAATTGCTTAACCACAAACCAGTTGCACAATGTAATCAAACTGCTAAAAAGCATCCATTCATCATACTTATCAGCAAATGCAATTACTTATCAACAACAACTAAATGCACAACTTACATCTAAACATCAAAATAACACCAAACAAATACCTTGCCAGACATGTAACGAATTAAACGAGACAATGAAATCGGAGGCTTGTTAACTTTGCTCATGAACAATCTCTTCAATATCACAGCATTGAAGTTGCTTCCAGTCCTCCTCACCAAAAACCGATAAAGCTAAACAAAAAAATATTCATTCACCAAACGAACAAACAAATGTTAAAAATTGAACAGTGTATTGAACAATTGACACCTTAACGAGGAGTTTCAGGTAGATATCATCAGATCTAGGTGCAGTTCTTTTGGTTCGCTTGCTTTTACCACCAGCAACGAGATCGATACCCTAACATCATACAAATGGAAAATAAAGCGTTAGGAAAAAAATAATTGAGGTAACTGCCGGAAGAAGCTAGGGTTCCGGCGATGAAGTGTACCATGACGACAGCGGCGGCGGAGGATAGTGCTGCACAGAACTGCGGTGTGTAGATATGAAATGGAAAATCTAGGGTTTGTGAGGGAGAAGAAAAGTGTATATTGATAGATAATGGGCTCAATCTTTTTAGCTCATTTGGGTTGTTTCATAGCCCATCATGTCATAAATAAACATTTTAACGTATTTATACACCTATGGTTTTGGCCCAGACTGGTTCAGTTTATAATAGGTTAGAAACAGTAACAAACGACTACGACTCTACGAGAACGAAGCTTCATAGGGACCAAGGGGCGACAGGCCTCTCTGTTTTTTTTCGTAGCGTGAATTTTAGGTTTGATAGCTTAAAAATCGTACGAAAGCTTAAAAAACTAACATTTGCTCCCTACATTTGTATGGAAATAAAAATAGTGTAATGTGTAAATTGTTACGTTCCGCCCCTGGTTAGAAAATGGGATAGATCGGGTTTTGACCGGGCTTAGGTATGATTTGAAATCGGGTTTAATTTGACCAATTCGAGTTGTATGAGGTTGAGTCAAGCTGGAAGTGAGTTCTGTGAAGCCGGATTGGGTATTTAATCAACTATGGTCGAGTTGTAGGTCGAAATTAAAATCAAATCAAAACAAATAGTTTCTAAAAATTTGGCTCCTTGTTTCAAAGCCGGCTAATTAAGCCTTTTTATATCCAAAAAAAATCGTATAAAAGTTAAAGAAAAAAAACAAATTTGTGTAAGAAGAATATTAAATATCAAAAATGGTCTTTGGCCTTTATTCAAAATTGCGTTGTGACAATTTTTCATTTTAGAGCCGACCATTAAGGTTTGATAAACACAAATAAACATCAAATGTGTAAAATCATCTATAATCAAAGTAAAAGACGTTATTTTCCTATATAAAGCTCTCATAAAAACCTCCGGCACCAACCCTAGGTGTTGTGACGGTTATGGTGGTCAAAATTGTTTAGGGCATGATGAGTATAACGTCATCCATACCGACTTCACTTTCATTTCATCCCATTATATGTTTTTAAATATATTTTACTTTAATTAAAAACTAAAAATTAATAATTATGTAATCATTGAGGGGTTATTGAGCTTTGTTATTACATCATGTTTTTATATCATAAATACATTTGATGATAAGGTGAATGACACATAATGTTCCTCCAATGACTACATAATACACATGGTATTAAGATGCAAAATCAAACAATCAATCAAATCGAGCAGATGAAGAATCCAATCAAGGTGGTTGTGCAAATCGAACTATAAAACCACACTATTTATCTATGTTTGACCATGTTAGCGTCACAAGTATAACGCATACTACAAAGTTATAAACACGCCATGTAACATACATGGGGCACCATATTTTAACATCACCATTGTAACACATGTAATATATTCACAAACACGTTACGTCAATCACATACATCACATGTTAATACCACAAATGCAACACATATAATAAAATCATTGTTCATTAGTTATTAGTTACATGAACTATTCATGTTAAAAAAAATGTAACATTTTCTCAAAATCATGGTTTTGGGTGATAGCGTTATCCACACCAGTCACCACTAAACACCTCCCCTCACATCAAACCACAAAAACAAGATCACACAACATTCAAACCAAAACCCACCTCATCACTCTATCTTCTTCAATCTTTATCCTTCAAACCCTAAACCAAAAAAAATGGAACCAAATCCTCAAAACACACCAAAAGAAAACACAAATCCAGAAGATCAATCCCTCATCCCCATTCCCGCTTTCACATCACTCACACTTTCACTCCCACTTCACTTCATTTCCCCACCCAAAACCACTCAAATCCCCAAAACGGTCAAAATCCCAAACCAATTATCATCAATAAACAACCTTTACCTCAATATATCCTCAAATACCACTAAACCCTTGTTCAAATCCACTGTCTCTGCAAACCCACTTCAAAATCCACTATCTTTAAACCCTCGTCGTCCTTCTGATCCCTCAAATGCAGCTGGTGCACGCCGAACCACTGTCGTATGGTTCCGAAACGATCTTCGGGTTCATGACAATGAATCTTTATCCTCTGCTAACAATGAGTCAATGTCGGTTTTGCCCGTTTATTGTTTTGACCCACGAGACTATGGGAAATCGTCGTCTGGTTTCGATAAGACGGGGCCGTATCGAGCGGCATTCTTGATTGAATCGGTTGCGAATTTGCGGAAGAATTTGCAGGATAGAGGGTCGGATCTTGTGGTTCGGGTGGGGCGACCTGAAACTGTGTTGGCTGAGTTGGTTAAGGAAGTTGGGGCAGAGGCTGTGTATGCACATAGGGAAGTGGCTCATGATGAGGTTAAAGGGGAAAATAAGGTTGAAAGATTGTTGAAAGATGAAGGAGTTGAAGTGAAGTATTTTTGGGGAAGTACATTGTATCATGTTGATGATTTGCCATTTAAGTTGGAAGATATGCCAACTAATTATGGTGGGTTTAGGGAGAAAGTTAAAGGGTTGAAGGTTAGGAAGACGATTGAGGCGATTGATCGGTTGAGAGGATTGCCGGTTGCTGGTGATGTTGAGCCTGGTGAGATACCATCTTTGGCTGATTTGGGTTTGAACCCTACTGCAACTATGAACCAGGTATATGCTTTTAAGTTTTAACAGTTTGTAATGTTGGAAGCTAATGCGAAATTGGTTCACATGTGAAACGGGTCAAAACTTGGGAATTAAGTTCAGGTTTTTATAATGTTTGAAGTTGATTTAGTTTGTTCTTGTTTAATGTAATTTCCTAGTTTGTTCATGGCTAATTGGGGTCTTAGGGTTATTGTTTTATGTGCCTACATATACGGAGGATCTTTGTTGAGGTCAATATCTGATTTCCAACATATAATTGAGTCTTTTGGAACTTTGAAGTGAAATGTTGTTTGTAATGATTATGTTATTGTTGTTGTTTCAGGCGAAAGCGAGTGCTAATGCACTTGTTGGAGGGGAGAGTGAAGCATTGGAAAGACTTAAAAGATTTGCTTCAGAATGCAAATCCGAGCCTGCAAAAGATGGAAGTGATCGCAGTGGCTCGTATGGGGCTAATTTTTCGTGCAAAATCTCACCATGGCTTGCAATGGGGTGCCTTTCTCCTCGTTCCATGTTCGATGAGTTGAAGAAGTCGGCTTCTAGGTATGTTTGCTCAAATATTTGCCTTTTATTGAGTGCGTTTTGAAAGTGATATCTTGAAATGTGGGAACTTTAATTAGATAATTTCTGTAAGCCTGTAACAACTTGCTTGATGTCACAGCGTCGGGTAGTCATCTGTTTTAGTATCGTTTTAGGTGTAACAAATTCGGCTTTAAGATGTTGATCTTAAATCTTGAATCTTGATCATGATCTTTTGAATGTTGATGTATAAGCTGAGGTTTTATTTGAAGACAAGTTATGAGATTATTATTGACGAAAAGAACAAAATGCAGAACGATTTCTGCTGCCTCAAACCGCAAAGATGGCGGTGATAGTGGAATGAACTGGTTGATGTATGAGCTTTTATGGAGGGATTTCTTCAGGCAAGTGATTATGCTTACATTTTACAGGTCATGGTTCATATATTATAAGCTGTTTATTTGTTTGCAGATTCATCACCAAGAAATACAGTGCCGCAAAACAGAATAATACCGCTCCAGTCACTGCATGTACGGGTGCACTCGCATGAGAAGTTCATGTTTAAGAGCACAAGGTTCGGTCTCAGTTATAAGCTGCGTCAATCAGCCCTGGTTCCTGCATATATGATCTCCTGATTACTGCATTGTAATGATCGGTTCCAGTTTTCTTTTTGTATTTATTGACAATATATTAAGAGGGTGTTTGGCTTTGCAGGAAATAATGTTTTGATCTGTTTTGAATTGTGAATTGTGACAACTAGGTTTTGTATGCTTGTAACGTGTAAAATGACCGCTATATAACTATATGATCACCTTCGGACTTCGGTGCCCCTTACTTCATAAACAGGTGAAATCAGTTGAACTATGTAAACTGAAGCTAAGTTGTCTGGTTTGCCCGGTTTGAAATATATGTGTTTTGTTGAAGTTTGTTTAGACGGTTTGCGGTTTTGAACTCTGAACCTGGAACCGATAACCAATCGTTAATAGTTCATATATGAATGTTTTATATTCGTTCATTAATCTTATTTTTCTTCACAACTGACTTAAAATGTACATCTCAAATGATCTTATATACTGTAAGTCTGATTCATATACAAACATTATAAACAATCATGATTATCATATAACTAACAATCGAGAGACAACGACGACTTCAAGAGGATGATTATGAACAAATGAAGATGTTTTGACAAATGTGCATAAGAATTGGTGCAAGTGTAATGAAGATTTGCTGATTAGTAGCAAACTTTGAACATAAAACTGAAACCTTAAATCTCTCATCATTTTCTAATTCAATGATGTTACCATTGCAAGGAGATGTTAACACAATAACACTTGCACCTCTTTCTTATAGTTATATGAACACATCAAACAAAAGGCCCATAGTTATGGATATTGACATATTGTCAACGTATATTTTCAACCCATCAACACCCATTAGAGAGCAGCCCATAGCATACTCACGAGCCCAACACGTTCTTGGATTGACACATGTTTCTGCGTTGCGGTGGCATAGTCGTGTTGTTTGACTTTGCTACACGCGTTAGATTGTGCCATCAACATGTGATGCTTGCACGTCGTGACTTGTTTGTAACTTCATTACGCTCGTAACGTTCGCAATAATAACGTCATTAGATGTGGATAACATATAGTATTATGTCTTGCATGTTGCTTCGTAAAATCGTAAATAAATAGTAAAACAGACGAATAAAAAAAAAGGATAAAAACAAAGTAAAAAATGAAAACAAATAAAAAAAATTAAAAATAATATACAATGTTGAAAAAAAGAAAATGGTCTCACCGACCTCTTTTGTTAGTACATACAACAATTTCACTTTCTATTGCCAAACGGCAAGGTTTTCCCACTTTAACTAGTCAATAACCATTTCATATCCTAGGGGCAATTATGATTTTTCATAAATTATATTAACAGAAAATGTTGACTTCATTAGACAACGGAAACATGAGGCTATGATCTAAGAAAAAAATAACTTTGTCCTAAACTAGATAGAATGGTGGACGAAAAAAATGAAATTTACGCATGCGTGACATATCAACACAAATCAACAATCTTTTTCAACTTTTGACAGCCTCAATCCCGTCGATTCATCGCTCAGTCCATTGCTTCTTCCTTTCCGGCTCTAAAGAAATGGCGAGGTGGTAGGCGTGACAGTTGGAAGCGGGGGAACATCATCGATGGGGAAGGTATCGTTCATTCTATTCGGGATAAGCTAGACAATTGTAACATCAATCCTTCGACTAAGATAATACAATGGAATAATTGGGTCCCGTCAAAAGTCAATACCTTAATCTGGAAAGGCAACTTGAATAGAATCCCCACTCGTGATGCTTTATCATCTAGAGGTGTTCCGATCCCAAATCCCTTTTGTCTGTGTTGCGATGAGCAAACAGAGTCTAGCGAACACATTTTCACCTCTTGCCGCTTTATAAATCTTGTTTGGTCTGTTATTAGTTCATGGTTGAAGACCCTTTATCTTTGCTTTATCGTTTGAGGATTTGATGAAAATACACGATATTGCATCAAATGATAAAAGCAAAAAAGAAAATGATACAAGCAATTATATATTCGTCGATACGGTGTGTGTGGATGCAAAGAAACAAGATGGTCTTCAAAGGAACTCCCCCCTAGGTGACTGTAACGGTGGGATGCATTAAGTCAGTCTCATACCTTTGGGTGAAAAATCAGTCGAAAGGCTTCAATATCGAATGGTCTAAGTGGTGTGCTTTTAATTTATATATAAGAAATTAACGCTTTCAGTCTTGAGATTATGATCGGCTCGATTTATATATAAAAAATGGAAGAAAAATAAAATTAACGCTTTCAGTCTAGAGATAATTCAAAGCTAACCCTTAAATTTTCAGCCTCATACGTAGGGGTGTTCATTCGAATCGAATGCGAATTGGACGAATTAGGCGAATCGAATTGGTCGAATTGGGACTTTTAAAAACTGTATTCGTATTCGATCCACATTCGAATAAAAATCAATGTATTCGATTCGATTAAGTTATTCGAATCGAATTCGAATAGATTCGAATGTATTCGCTTTAAAAAATATAAATAAATAAAACATCAAATAACAATACAAATGTTGCACCAACATAACATAAGTCTAAAACATCACCCAAACAAGGTGCTTCACCCAAAAAATATGCAAAATACTAGCACATCAACAAGTCTAAAACATGTTAAAAAAGGTCTTAAACTGCATAATCAACACAAGAAATGACTATAAACAAGTTTAAAACATGTAAAAACAACAATTAAGCAGCTGCCACAGCACCAAATCATGTTCATATGCAGAAACAACAATTAAGATTGGGTAATGGGTTGGGTTTGGGTATTTTTAACTTACTTCAAGCCCGTTAAATCATATTCATATATAGATAACTAATTAGATATATTAAGAATATATATTAAAAAATAAATATATTTCTTATTCGAATTGGGCGAATCGAATGCGAATACTGAAAATCATATTCGTATTCGATCCACATTCGACAAAATTATTCGAATCGAATGCGAATCGAATTCGAATGACCGAAAGTCGATTTCGAATGGCATTAATCGAATTTCGAATAATTCGAATGGTATTCGAATAATGAACACCCCTACTCATACGGCTAGACTGCCCAGGACGATGGTTCTATTTGCCCCAAGTACCACTCGAATGTCCTTAGAGCACTATATCTAAGCTAATTTATAAAATTGAATTGATATATTGTAAGCGGTATATAGACTAATTTGATAAATACACACTAATGTTACTATAATTTTCACTATTAGATTCTTGATTAGCTAGTGATTCACATGATGTGGAAGTTACATTATTAAATGTGGATCTATCATCTAAATAATAATTTATATTTAATTATCTAAAAAGGTTGTTATGCACTTATGCTTGAGTACGAGCATGGGGTCATTTCATTTGAATTGATTAGTCATTGTATGGGCTTAAAGATACCATACCTAAATAGTTGCGTCAAAATTTTGTTTAGCTTATAGCCTTATATTGTCTATATCATTTTTGACTAGCTTATCTTTTTCTAAATCGATTATGCATTTATCATATTTCACAAGTGTAGTAAAAGGAATTGACATGTCTTAGTATACGGCAAAAGTCAAGACTAATTTGGCAAAACAAAAGACCTTGTGTAATCAACTTCTTCATAAAGCAAAGTGGAAGCAAGTTGAGTATGTTATTCGTAAGCTACTCGAGACGTGCTCTTTAAAAACTTGAATTGAACCGAGTTTAAACGAATCAAGCTCAAGTTTATACTGAAGCTCATTAAATAAACGAGTTCAAACATGAACCGGGTTTAAACGAATCAAGCTCAAGGATACAATGAAGCTCATTGAATTAACGAGTTCGAGCATGAACTTCAAATATCTCATATATATATATATATATATATATATATTTACATAGTATATATTTAAAAGTGTGATTAACTGAATAATACTTATTACATTATATCTAAACATTATAATTATAAAGGTACACTCTTAAAAAGTTATACATGAATAACCAAAAAATAATGAAATAAAATATTAACTTTGACTACTCACCTCCGAATTTGGGTATTCAAATTCGGTAGATTTGCAAGGTATTGTACAAGATCATATCAAGTCTAAACTCTAAAGTGAATTTTGAATCTGCAACTCTCTTAGTCGGATGATCCATCACGTCTTTAGTGTCTAGTGTATTCTCGACATCTTTTCAAAATCATATTTTGCAATATAATATGCATGCATAACATTCTTTTGCGTCTCACGTTTTATCGCATGTGATGTTAGTTGAAATGTTGCCATTTAAAATTCTCAACACCAAAAGCTCATTCAACACCTTTTTTCTTGTCAAACTCTTATACCTTCTTGAACCTTTTTTTCTATGCTCTGTCGAATAAGCGAACACTTACACAAAAGTAGACCAAGCAGGGTAAATCTCATCGACAAGATAGTATCAAGTTAATATTGTTGTTGATTAACCTGAAAAGGACACATCGGCGCATCTCCATGTACTTATTTGCTGAATAATGAAGATTAATTGAGAATGTTGATGTTTGACCATCAACATCAAAGCATACATGCATGCCAAACCCACAAATCATTGTGACGCCACCGCGTCGAACACATAGGCCTTGCAAAACTCACTAGACACATTCTTCAAACCCAACGTGTATACATAATGCTAGTGAGCTTGTTACAAGCGTCGAACATAATGTGCATTGTATGATAATAAACACTGTCTTCTATTACAAAGCTTGTTACAAAGTTTACAAACGCACAATTTATCACATTAGTGTCATCATATGACTACACTGCAACACGCAAATGCTAGAATACTCATTAATATTACTCCTTTAAAACTCATGGTCACTTAAAATTGAACTCATACTTCTAATTGAGCGAAAGACGCTCACAATACATCAAATGGACTAGAAACAGTCAAGAGCCGATGGAGGCTTGACGTGTGCCCCCAAGGTTTTTAGGATCAGATCGAATACTGAATCGGTCGTTTTACTGGTTCATTGGTCAAACCAGTTTGATCGGTTATAAAAAATAAATAATATATATGTTTTTTCAATGTATTAATAATTTCAAATATAAGTGAGACGTTCAGACATAAGTTTTTTAGGTTGTAAAACTTTAACAAAGACATAATATTAATCATATTAAACGAAGATCCAATGTTTAAAACTTAAACCTTCAAATCCAAATTCAAACATAATACCACAAGTTTAAACAAAGATGGTACAAATTTTTTTGAAAAATAGAAAGTTTTCCAATCCAATCCAACCGGTTGACCGGTTTGAACCTGCCAATCCATTGTACTAAAAACGAGCATACATGGATCGGCTCGGTATACTCTTCGAATCCCGATCGGACCGGTTCAACCGGCGGAACCGATCCGAATATGAAAACATTGTGTGCCCTAACAAGCAGATGACATGGTTTTGATTAATAGCTTCAAGTGTGATTGTGTCAATACTATTAAAAAAAGGATTATTGGATTTAAACACTCCCAACTATTGGTCATTGGCCGTTGTCACCTCCAAGTATCACTTTGGCCAATAACACTCCCAACTAAACACTTTGGTGTCCGTATCACCAAAAGTTAACCAAATCACTAACGCCGTTACGTTTTGCTAACGTGGCATGGTGATGTGTCCTATCTCTCCTTACGTGGCACGGTGATGGCGGCCAATGATCAATAGTTAAGGGTGTTTAAATCCATTATGTATCTATATTTAACTAGGAATTGATCTGTGTCACGTGATGCGACGACCGGGTTTTAGTTGGTGCATATGTCGTGTCATATTTGTGACTTCATTACATGCGTTACGTTATTGATTATCTCATGCACGTTCTGGTGTAGTATAATATCTCGTACCTTGCAATATAACGTGTCAAAGTAATTAAACGCTTCCATCACCAGCAAGAACAAAAAGCGAGAAAGGGGGTCGCCCTGTCTCGATCCTCTTTTCAAGTGAACTTCCAAGTAAGCGACCTATTTAATAAAATTGATGACTGGGCAGAATTAAGACAACATTTAATCAATAAACACCATAAAAGCGAAAATTTATTTATACCATTATATTGTACAAAAAAAAATCTTAGTTAACAGTGTCATATTGGATCAAGTGGTCATGATGTGCATTGAACATCTACACGAGGACCGGATATTTTTGTTTTTTTCTTCTTTTTAAACTTTTTTTTCTTTGTATATTCTTTTGTTTTAGTTAGTTTTTTTTAATTACTTTGACGGCATTACGTTGCAAGCTACAAGACATAATATTACACCAGAACGTGCAAGAGATAATCAATAACATAACGCATGTAACGAAGTCACAAATATGACACGACATATGCACTAACTAAAATCTGGTCGTCGCATCACGTGACACGGGTCAATTCCTAGTTAAATATAGATAAATAATGGGTTATTGCCTTATTGGATTTAAACACCCTTAACTATTGATTATTGACCAACATCATCGTGCCACGTAAGGAGAGATAGGACACGTCACCGTGCCACGTCAGTAAAACTTAACGGCGTTAGTGATTTGGTTAACTTTTGGTGATACGGACACCAAAGTATTTAGTTGGGAATGTTATTAGCCAAAGTGATACTTGGAGATAACAACGGCCAATGACCAATAGTTAGAGGTGTTTAAATCCAATAACCCTTAAAAAAAATAGAAACTTGCTCCATAACATGACAAAACTCGGTAATTAACCTTAAAAAGTTGACCTAGAAATATTAAACAAACAAGTAGACAGATAATTTTAAATGGTGAGTGTATTTTAAAATTTCAGATCTGATCTTAGTATCTTACCAAGATTGACTCCATGTTACATAAGTTGACCATTAATGTTTATTACACAAATCAAACATACATTGATAGATGAAACTTGACAAAACTGAAACTAAAGAGTCTTTCATGACCCGGCATGCATATATAGGTCGAACCGACAGTTGTACAAGAAACCGTATCAACTGATCATCATCTTCCATAACATGACAAAACTTCTGCTGCCAAAACCTAACATGATTCAATGAGATACCATACCTAGTTATCACCATCTACCGTATCCGCAGACTCAAGTATCAAAGGCATAAGCAAAGTCATGACACGATCACACGAATATCTAACAACGGTCTAAATCAATAAATTGCAGATCAGATAAAAGCACGTGGCGACATTGCAGCATATGGTGATCTTGTAAACCCACAATCCATGTTCTCATTTAGGACAGGATATTAACACAGCTAAGATTAAGTACACTAAATAGTCTAAATAACACATAACCAGGTTAAAGAACAAGGAAATAAAACCATCCAAAAAGGATTGAATAATAAGCAAACTTCATAACTGGGTTTACCTTACAAGTGCAATAACATAGAACGTTCAAACAAGGATAGAAGGACAACTAACTAGTAGCCGATAAACTGAAACTGATTACTGACGGAGCCGATCCAAATGAGTATGAAGATAGTACTTCTTACTTAGGATTTCGAAGCACAATGATGACGGAGTCCCCTCGAAGAAACATCTTGCTGATAAATCTGTCTTTATTAACCGGAAGAGCTTTCTTCTTACCTTTTCCTGTTTTTGGCACCTGATAACATACATAGTTGATAGTTCAGATGTGAGTCAACCACAGATTACAAACAGAATAAAAACAGAAGTTGTTAAACCTAAAAACTAACCTCGGTCCACATCTCCCTAACATTTTCCAACACCATGTTGCAGTGTCGGTCGAATGCTCTAACACGTCCTAATAGCTTTTTGTTATTCCTGCAGTTGATGAGTACCTACATGTTCAACACAAATTAGTTATTCATAATTAAAGAGATTAAGGTTGATAACAGGCTAATTCAGTCTGATTCATAAATGATAATGTGCAGTGTAACAATGATGCTATTCAAGATGGCAGCAAAGAATCGAATTTATGTAGATGATTCGTTACCTGTGTGTTATTTTTTACACTCATCATCAAGACGGAGAGGGGGCCGGTATTGAACTCCTCTTCCTCATTTTTGGTCTGGAAAATATCAAGATCAATACTATGAGAACAGTTTAACTAAGAAAAGCAATCCGTACGCACTCGGATGATAAAATGCAACAAATATAGAAACAAGCTATATGTATTAACATATTATTAAAAACATCACTTTAAAGTTTAAACATTGTAGATATAAAACTCCTAGTGTTGTATGATCAGATGCATCAAGAAAAGGTGATAAGAAAAGCAACAAATGTTGCCCTAATATTCAGAGGCTCATACGTGTTCAATAAGATAAAAACCAATGTTGATAGAACCCTAAACTATAGCGAAAATGATACTCATAAACAACAACCATGACGTCAAGTTTCATGAATAGACCCTCCATGAAGGCATCATAAACAGAGAGAAAGCTTCAGACTCACTTTAACGCTATGTTCCCGAGTTTATTTAACGAAAGAAAAGAAAGGAAAACAAATCTTTTCTCTTCTTTTTCTTTCTCTTCCCCTTCTCTTTTTCTTTCCTTCCATTTCCTTCCAATTTGGAAGGAAACATTTTCCTTCCCTTTTCTTCTTGTTTTCTTTCCATTTCCTTTCTTTTCTTTCCTTTAATGAAACTCGGGAACATAGCTTCCATACATTTCCTTTCTTTTCTTTCTTTTAATGAAACTCGAGAACACAACCATATTTATTCTTTCCTTCCATTTCTTTTCTCTTCCTTCCAAAATTAAACTCGGGAACACAGCGTAAGATTACATTAGTCTTGTTAGCATGGCCCAAAGTACGTTTTCAGATTGCGTAGAACTCTATACTTTATGTTCATTCTATCAGTCTTCGCATCATGTTCATCCCATTCTTGACATTATACGTCAACAAAAAACGTATCATTCACATTCCATTTCCCTTATGACCCTATCATAAACCTTCTTTTCACAATATGTTACATGGTGTGATGCCATACCTAATACTACCAAAGCTTCACTTGCCACGAGCTATAATAACATCTAATGAGTACACTGGTTTTCGATTTTCCCATATTACATTACACAGATAATAAGTTAATAACTAACTAAAGCGCGACCTGTTTGACCAACGCTATATTTGCAGAATCGAAGGCTAGTATTTAAACATGAAAAACAACACTAATCAAGCAAGCAAAAACAGCATATTTTGAGTACAAATGGTTGATAAATGCTACTGTCATTGTTCTATACGCAATGTAAACTGAATTAACATTAACATAAACATCATTCAATGAAAAGCAACTTACTGGTGCATCTTCCTCCATTGGTCGACTGCAAATTAACACGGAACAAACAATTAGCAAAACTGATATGCATTCAAATCATATTAACTGAATAACACAGTTTAGCAAACCAAATACCTCATATTCAATGTGCAATAGAAGCTTAGAGAGTACGATTTAACAATATAGATAACCTGGTAAACATGAAGAAAACTAGGGTTTAGTGATGTTGGTATTTGAAACCCTAAAATTGTGATATGGATGTAAATAAAGAACAGTTATAAGGAATTGCAATTGAAGTAAATGCTAATAGGAAATTGAAGAAGATGCTTGAGCGAAGATGTACCTGTGAAGTGTGAAGACGATAACAATGGAAGATGAACGGGTTTGAGTTTAAAACCCTTGAGTAGCTTTCGGATTCGGGTTTGACCCACAGATATTAAATCGGGTTTGGGTTTCGTCCGGATCTGACCCAAATATCTCACGCTAGGTAGCATAGGAACTATATATTAACTCGTTTGAAATAGCATGTTTAAGAACGGAGTTAGCTTGGCTCGAAATGTTACAAGACCAAGTCAGTTTGATTGTGCTCGTTTTAACTCTAGTTGGTTTAATTTTGGCTTGAATTGTTTGTTTTTAATTACGTATCTATGTATATAAGTAGAGTTGGGTTCAAGTACGAAGACTTTTAAATTTATGAATGGTAAGAAGAATTTTCTATCCCATCATAAAGTGGTAAGAAACTCGGATTGAACTCATTCTAGTGGGCATTAGAACCGTGTTATTAAACCCACGATCTTGGACTTTAGTGTTAGCTTTTGAGTTTAGTTTGTAGCTTTTAGATATTTTTTTAGTTACTCTCCCGAGTGTGCAAATTTTATCCATTTGGCTACCAATTTTTATTTGTCTCGAATCTCGCCCTTATGTAAGTGTTTGTGAGTGGTGAGTGTTTTTACTCTAATTTTAGCGACAATACCCAATAACATATGTTGCAAAATCGCCAAGCTAGGTCATCGAAGATTAAAATAACTCATAGCTTGGATCTTGCACAAAGAAGCTCATGAAAACTAACTCGAAACCAAACGATATAAGTCCCTAGGGTCACATACATGTGAAAAGAATAAGCTTATCAAACAATTTACTACTTTAGTTATAAGGTCGTTTAGAGTGACGTGAGACCACACAGATTTTAAATTACAACACGTTACAACTATGTGTCAAAAACTAGTGTCAAGTCATAAGAGTTAGCGCTAACTGATACACAGTATAATTAATCAAGAGCATCACGTGCCCTCAGCACATATCACTCTAGATAAATTATATTGTGGATGATCAAATTCCTAAAATTCCTCAAGTTGATGCGAACCACCACCACCACTAACAACCAGTGGTTTTTTTTACAGTTTTACATGAGTATTCGAAGTCTTCCGGTAGGACAATTATCAAACAACTATAATCAATGTATCAGCTCATTCCTAGCTGCGGTACCAGTGGTTTTTTTTTACAGTTTTACATGAGTATTCAAAATCTTACGGTAGGACAATTATCAAACAACTATAATCAATGTATCAACTCATTCCTAGCTGCGGTTGTTAACATGTGATGGTTAAATACTTTCCGTCAACGGTTACACCAAACCATTGTAACCACCATGCCTATTCAAAAAGGTTGCTTGGTCATTCAAAGTGCCACAAACCTAATTTGTGACCATTATACCTATATATACAGGACAGAGATCTTTTCACACTAAAACTTTCCAAATGCAATTGGCTAGCTATACTTTACCACAAATCCAAAGCACGTTGTTCCATTGGTTGGTGATCTTAAAACAATAAGTTAATGGGTTCAACTGTCGTTTTCAATTTTAACTGTTATTTATAACCCAAGCGAACAATAAGTAGATTTAGCAAACAGGAGATAATTTTTGAAATGCCAATTGCATTAATTAATACGGAGTATATTAATAGAAAAAAGATGGTAGGCTACAACATAAAACTTATATCTGTAAAATGCCAATTAAGTTCCCAAATCATGTAATAGATAACAATAATAAAACCAAATTACAAACACAAAAAACTAATATAAGCCAACTCAAACCCGAACAGTGAGTGGTAAGAGAGGCTGTAACCTCTGCTATACTAGTTGCTCTGGGTGAAGGGAACCCCTTTTACCTGCTGCGTATCATCATATCGTAATAGTATAAAGTGCGTTGCTGATTAAGCTGATGTGGATGTTGAGGTTGAAGTGGCACCGTTGTCCTTGTGATCACCGAAGATTCGCTGCCTAAAGTCAGACACCATCATAGGGAGACCTTTGCGTAGAGGCACCTTCGGCTCCCATCCGAGGAGATCTTTCGCCTTGGTTATGTCGGGTTTTCGCTTGTGTGGGTCATCCTCGGTGTTTGGTCTGAACTCTATCTTTGCATTCGGGTCAATCGTCTCCTGGACAACCTGTGTACCAATGTAAACAAAACATGTGTTATCCATAATAATGACCACCAACCACATCAATCAGCAAAGTGAATGATTTCTAACACCCAAACACAAAGCTTCTAATTTTGTATTCATGAGGCAGTCACTTGTGAACTACTCAAGATCAGCATGCTAAAACTTGAATTCATTTAGAGCTTGAACGAACTCAAGCCCGTCCGTCTGCGGGCTTATATTGGGGCTCATTTAATAAACAAGCTTGATCTCGACCCCGATCTTCACACATCAAGCTTGAGCTTAAACGAGCCTATTAATTATCTAATTTTTGTATAAGATATGAAGTATGTATTTACTTAATGAGTATTATTATGCATAAAACTATGACTAAACTAAACTAACTAAATAATAATATATATTATGGTATACATATAAATAATAATTACAAGATCCGAGCTCAAGCTTTAGAAATAGAGCTCTAAACAAGCTGAGCTCTAGCTCTCTTAAGTTAAATGAGCTGACTCAAGCTCTAACTTAAAAGAAGCCTTGCTCGGTTCGTTTCGTTTCCACCCCAGCTTACATGGATAAACGTTTAACGTCTAAAAAAGACCTATACCTGAGCAAGTTCAAGCATGGTAAATTCACCAGGGTTTCCAAGATTGAATGGTCCTACATGTTCACCTTCCATCAAACGCATCAAACCCTCAACCTTCAGAATCAAAACAGAGTAAGTTAGGTAAATACATGTCTCTATTCTGAATAATAGAATAGATGTAACAATCATTTAACACCAAAAAAAGCTTTTTCCTGCATATAGAAACTTACTAATAATAGTTGAGTGTTAACTCATTATGTAATCCATGTGAAAAGTTTCAAGAAATTGGGCATGTCATTTATAAAGGTTGAAACTTGAAAGGAACATGAGCCGGTATCGTGTTGAACTACCACAACTAAAGAGACCCACTAAGACAAATATCCTAAATTGATCATCTAACATCCTATTTCCTAATTTATAAGACGATACGTTTGTTTCAGCATACAGAATAAGTAATGACATGTTATCTATACCAACGCATTACCAGTTCTTTTGTTACTTTTGAATCCAAAAATACCAGATTTAGGTAAAAGACTGAAACCGCACGAAAATAGCAACAACTAAACTTAGGATAGCCAATTAGAATCAGCTGATGATTCATAATTCATAAAACTCCAAACAAGAGGAGCCAAACAGCCAAACAAACATACAAAACCGAAAACCTAAAAACAATTAGGAATCTTGAAAACAGAGAAAAGACATACTAACCAAATCAGAAACAAATTGGAAACTTCTTGTTTGCTTCCCATCGCCATAAACAGTCAATGGTTCTTTTCTTAGTGCCTGCATTGTCAATTAATCAATTTATTCATTCAAAATGCTTTGTAAGCTATCAAACATCATTTTCTATTACGCATAATTCAAGATTTCAGGCAAACAATTCTTGATCTTTTGCTTAAAATCTCGAAAAGTGACGATGACAAATTCACAATAACACACCTGCGCGACAAAGTTGCTAACGACACGCCCATCATCAATGCACATTCTAGGACCATATGTATTGAAAATCCTGGCAATCCTCACCTACATTACAAACATGATCAAACATTCAAAATCATCCATGTAAACGAGCCATCGAACCCAAATTCAATTTCACCATATCAAATTCTATATTTTACATCACAAACCTCAACACCAGCACCGCGATGATAATCCATGGCTAATGTTTCCGCAGTCCGCTTTCCCTCATCATAACAACTTCTAACACCTGCCAAAAACACCAAACATGATCAGATCTTACTTGTTTTTCACCTAATTTCGCCCTTTCATTTTCATGTAAAAGATCTCATTCCTCAAACACCAGATCTGAATATATAAGATGATAACTCACCAATTGGATTGACATTTCCCCAATAAGTTTCAACTTGAGGATGTTGCAGAGGATCGCCATACACTTCACTTGTGCTCGTTAGCAAAAACTTTGCACCGACTCTCTTCGCTAATCCTAACATGTTCAATGTCCCCACCACATTCGTCTTGTAACAACAAAATCGACGTTAAGGACTCACAAAACAAACGTTAAACACATAATTAAGCTAAATCGATATGATAATAACATAATTAACAAGTAATTAGCAAGTAATTAAGAACTAATTAAGAAGTAATTAAGGATATGATTGTTTTGACAGGATTGTGTTTGTAATGAACAGGTGAAGCAGGACAAGCAAGATGATAGATCTGATCTACTTCAAGCAACAACGGCTCAACGACGTCGTGTCGAATAAGCTCAAATCTAGGGTTGCCGAAATGATGCATGACGTTATCCTTATTTCCGGTGAAGAAATTATCAACAACAATAACACTATCACCTCTAGCAATCAACCGGTCAACGAGATGACTTCCGACGAAACCTGCTCCACCGGTCACCACAATCCGTAACCCCTTCCGTTTCAAACCTAACGGAATTTTACCACCGGAGTTTAACGATCCAGCAAATCGGTAAACCGGTCGCCTAGGGTTTACAATCTCCGCCGTTGAGACGGAGTACGCGTCGTGGTAACTGATCCGACGGTCGGTGGTTGATGATGACGGAAGTACGGCGATGAATAAAGCTCCGATTAGAATGCCGATGAGCACAAACAGAAGACGTTGTTCACGGAGCATGTAACGAATAGGTCGAATGACGTTGAGCCATGGCTTGTTAGGTTTTGGTGAATATGAATCCGACGTCGTTTGTGCTTCATGACCTCTGTATATCAGTTCAGATCCCATCTTGTTAACTGATCGGAGATATTTTGATGTGTGATGTGTGTGTTTATATAGATGTATATATAGAAAGAGATACAGAGATGTGTTGTATGTGTGTATATATAGAGAGAGAAACAAAGAGGTGGAGTATTTGTGGGGTTAAAAGTGTCAGATGACAGGTGGCGGTGGCTTAAACACTCCGGCACGTGAGGAAGCAAGTACTGTTGCGATTCACGCGTCTCTAGGGGCGGCGCGTGAAATGAGGGGTTAAAGAAGGGTTTTTTTTTTTGCGGACAAGGAGAGATGAACGTCGGATAAGTGAAATTACTAAAATGTCCCTCTTGGTGAGGTTTGAAAATTAAACGGTAGGTGACGATTTTGGGCCAATGTGATCCCCACTTAATTTACACGAGGGACAATATAGTACCTTCATTAATTTTGATAGCTAATAATTTGTTGTTTTTATTTATAAAACTTTTTGTATTTTGTCAAAATTAATAAATTTTGTTTTACATAAAAACATTTGTCGAAATTATTATGAGTATTCATAATTCATGTGAATTTTGTGAATATGTGATGTTAATTATTTGAGATCTTAAACTTTGAAAAACATCTATTTGAATTTAAGATTTAATTTCGTATATGTATAGATTTATTTTACTAAAAAAAAATGAGATTAGTGTTTTATGTTAGTTTTAAGAGAGATGACTAAAAAATTGTTTCATTGTTTCATCAGTTACATCAAGATTATCGTTACATTAGTTTCTGATAGTAATCATCAACACTATAGGTGAGTTTTAATTGTGTGGTGGGTTGATTTAATTGTCTTTTTAAAATGAGCAACGATAGTATCGTGTTATTTTGGTCATTAATTTAGTTTAAAAAACTATTTTTAATAGTAAAATGGACCTAGATAGATCATAGAAATAAACTATTTAAGTACAAGTATATGTTTTAAAGTTTATAATACTTTATATTATACTCGTAAATCAATATGATACAGATAGTAATTGACTGTTTCAAAAACCTGTTTATAATACTTAAAATTATATAATATATAGTTTCTTAAAAGATTGAGAATTTAATAAAGCATAACAAACTTTAACTTAAAAGGCCTTTTAAATTGTTTTAGAGCAATGTTTGTTTCGTGACCTTGTAGAAAAGTGTTTTTTTAGGAAGAGGGGTATGTCACTTTTTATGTGAAAAGTGTAACAATAGTTTTGCTTTATCGATTTTGTTGATTGTTTGCCTTTTAACACATCTAAAGGTTAAATTATTCTTAAGTTGTTTAATATATATCATATTGAAATCATGTATGTTAAAAGATCAAGATAAATAAGTTTCTAGTTTGAAGAATCAAAAGGAGAAAACTAAATATCAGTTTACCTTCTTGTTTACGCACTCATCTAATTGATGGACGAATCAATTTAAATGTTAATAGTTGTTATTTAAATCAACATAATAGTGTGGATCAATTTTTTCATGTATAATTAAGTTTTGATACACCTTACGATGACGAATGAGCGGATTGATTCCTATTTTTGCCTTTGATCTTGATTTAATTTGGATCGGTTTGTTGATTTATTTTTCATATCATTCTACCATATGGACGTGTTGCATGTTTATACTTTTTAACAATAAATCTACTTTATACTCTTAAACTATTTGTTACTGAAACCTCTCATCTAAGAGGCAAAAACATATATAAATTATAATTTATTTCATTTTCTATTATCTTCACAAGTAGGGCTGTAAGCGAACCGAACTTTCACCGATCAGTTCGTGAACCGTTTGGCGGAAAGTTCGTTTGTGTTCATTCGTTTAATAAACAAACGAACATGGACAAAAAAATACGTTTGTTAAGCTAAACGAACGGACATGAACAGAGGTTGCGTTCGTTCATGTACTTTCGTGAACGTTCGGTAACATTTTCATTTAAGTTTGGTAAGTCATTATGTTTTTTAAAATTTAATATTCATCATTTAGGTGAATACTTTTACACTTATAGAGGCAGATATGGTCATGGCAACGTTACTTTTGTTGTCTATAAAGCAAATTATGGTCATGCATCATGGCTTATTTGGTTTTGTTGTATGTGGAGTTTAATTGAAATAAGCTTAATTAAGATAAAATAACTTATTTGAATACTAATTTGATATAATGGCTTAATTGATGTTATGAAGTTTAGTTAAAAAATTGTGTTTTTCGTAATTTCTTTTTTATCTAATTTGTCTTTATTGTAAACAATCCAAGTACATTAAAGATTTTGGTCTTTTGAGTGTTGACGTGGTTAAGGATAGTTTTTTGGATAATTATGACTTATTGATTAGTTGTCATGCTAGTTAACTTTGGATAATTGTCTAACTTATACAAAGTTAATTTATTATTTTGGTTGTGGAATGTTAAAGACTACAATGTTTTATTAATATTTTATAGTCAAACGTTAGTTTGTGTTCATTTTGTCCGTATGTGTCCATTTGTGACCATGAACAAAGTTCACGAACAACTTTAAAATCTTAACAAACGAACACGAACAAGTTATTCTGTCTGGAACTTGTTCGCAAACAACTTAAAACCTTAACAAATGAACTTGGACAAGCCTCCTCCGATTCGTTTACAACCCTATTCAGAATCATGGTAAGTTGTCACAAACATGGTTCGCTCACCATGTCGAAGATGATATGTTTTCATCCTAGTCGTGTCATCACATTGGTAGCTGCTAGTCATAACGTTGTTATCATCTTGTCAGGGCCCATGTGATCATTCGTCCTTAATAAGTCATAACTTAAGAGTTGAAATTTTTAATAAGTCATAACTTAAGAGTTGAAATTTTTCTTATTATTTACTTTTCGTGGATTTTTCATTTTCGTCAAGACTATATGTTTCTATACCACATATTTAGTTTTTTTCCCTTTGGTACGAGCATTACGTTTTCTTCGTTTGTGCACTCACATTGATTGTATGTAGTTATAACTAATTTCGTTTAGATAATAAAGGGGGGGTTGCGGCGCAACTTGTTGCCCGTTTACCAGCCACTACATTGTAAATTGTCGTTTCTTCTTATATGAAGAGAATAGGATTAAGCATCACCTTTTTGGGAAGATTGACCCTTTTGCTACAAGTAGTGGATTTATCCATAAAACTTTTAGATAATAAAGGTTTTAATTAAGATAATAAATAACTTGATAGGTATAACTTGTTTAATAAGGCATGCCACTCATGTATACCGCTTTAAAAACTTTCGCTTAAAAACTGACCTTTTACTAATACCTACTGCCTAAGTATCTTTATATAATATAGCAAAACTAAAAAATCCTATGTGGCATCTTTTTATGGCTTTTAGCTTATGTGGCATTATTTGAGAGATTATCTCACAATAATAATTTTTTTATTTAAAAATTTGTATATAAAATTTATTATAATAAAACTAATTACATTTTTAATCCCCTAATATTTTGGAGAATTTTAAAAAGTTTAAGAGTATTTATATTTTTAACCCTTTACTACAAAGGATGTACATGAGTCGGTTTATATTTGATAGGGTGTATAAATGAAACTTATTGATAAAGTTAATAATAACATACAATTAAAAACCTCGGTGTTTTATAAATATACATAACATTTTTATACAATTTTTTTGTTAAAAATAAACTACATCATAAAACTGAGCACTTTATTCTCTTTAATTTAAGTATAATATTGCTATACCAAAAATCTAATTTTTAAAAATATATCATGTGTTCCGTTTTACCGCGGTATTGTCTCAAAACTGAATTGAACATTCATGAATGTTTATGAATGTTTCATTCAGTTTTGAGACAAAACCGTGGTAAACCGGAACATACTCACCAGCTAATTCGTTAACTGATAAACTTTTAAGGATATTTGTGAATTCCAATCAGTTTTGAGACAAATTGTGGTAAACCGAAACACAACATATATTTTATAAAAATTAGATTTTTAGTATAAGAATATTATACTTAAATTAAATAGAACATTATTTGAGAGTTTATCTCACAATAATAATTTTTTATTTAAAATATATATATATATATAATATTATAATAAAACTAATTACATTATTAGTCCCCTAAAATTTTAGAGAATTCTGAATAAATTAAGAGTATTTATATTTTTAACCCTTTACTACAAGGGGTGTACATGAGTCGTTTATATTTGATAGGGTGTATAAATGAAACTTATGGATAAAGTTAATAATAACATACAATTAAAGACCTCTTTTATATATATACATAACATTTTTATATGATTTTTTTTTAAAATAAACTACACCATAAAACTAAGCACTTTATTCTCTTTAATTTGAGTATAATATTGCTATACTAAAAATCTAATTTTTAAAAATATATCATGTGTTTCGTTTTACTATGGTTTTGTCTCAAAACTGAATGGAACATTCATGAACATCTTTAAAAGCATCACTTGAATTGTGTTCCCGAGCGTAGCGCGGGCACTAAACTAGTATGTAACTATAACTAATTTCGTTTAGATAAAGTCTTTAATTAAGATAAGAGACAACTTGATTACTTGAAAGATATTAGCTTGTTTAATAAATGTTAGCATGCCATTGATGTATGCCCCTTTAAATACTATCGCTTAAAAAGTGGCATTTAATTAATACATACTAGCTAAGTACTTAGACCATGTGTAATGGGGCGTTTTACCCAACCCAAAACGCCTATAAAACGCCCCTAAAGCGCCCCCAACCATTACATAGGGGCGCTTTGGAGGCAAAAATTGCCTTTGGCGCTTTGTACAAAACGTCCAAATACCTTGATTGTGGTAAAAATCTGATGTGGAGGGAATAATGGGGCGTTTTGGGGCTCTTTATCCCTTACCACTACACATGGTCTTAGCACAAAATTTTAAAATCATAACTCATTCAATACCATCAAATGGGTCGTTTTACACCTTCTATAAGGCCCCTATGTCACCCTCATCGACGCTTTAAAGCCAACTTTTGGTTTGGGCGTTGCTCAAAAAGCGCCCCAATTTTGCTATTTCCCATGTATTTACCCGTTGAATACAACGGTCAAATTCTAAAAAAACAGTAACTTTCTTAAAAAAAACTAAACATTTAATATCTTATTTAGTTCATATAAATACTAATCCAGTATTTTTAAAACCACACAACAATCTACAACACTCTCTTTTCTACACTACCATTTCTTTTACAATTCTTCTTAACAACCATGTTTCCTAATGGCTCCGGATTCGACAACAACTATTTTCCCAATCAACAACCTAACCCAAACGAAAGTGACCTGTTGTTTAACTACATTGTAAATTTGTTTCCGATTAACAATCATTTTGGCTTTCAATCTAACCCTTTTGTCGTTCATTGAAACCAGTATGGCATTCAACAAAATTTCTTTAACGTTCAACAAACCTCTACACCACCGGATACCATTCCGGAGACACCACCCGAACAACAACCATCAAATGTACTCGATTCATAGCAACCGGAAATACCACAACCTAGTAGGTGTCCACACAAAAAGAAGCCTAGCGATATGCCAAATACTAAAAGGGTTGTGATTCCATGGACGCCAAATGACTACAAGCATTTGACGAGATATTGGCGCGATACGTCTGAGGATCCGGTTCGTTGTAAATTTTTTTTTGCAACTGATTATCAAGGGAGCCACACACTTCAAATCATCGGGTAAAGATCATACGGGTGACTCAATATCCTAAAAATGGTCTGACATAAACGCCAAGTGCAATCATTTCAATGGTCTTTACAAACGTCTTTGTGATCATTGTGATAGGCATCGTAACGACATCGACATACAAGACTGACCGTTGGGAGAGTTCACACATACGAGAGAAAATTTTCTATACATGAGTTGTTGGTTGATCCTAAAGGATAGCCTCAAGTGGTTAGGTAGCCTCGACATGAATGTGAAAACAAAACGCTCAACAAAAAAGTAAAAAAAAACATCTTCTCAAGGTACCGAAAGCGAGTATTACAACGCTTGCATGTTCATCGATTTGAACATAAACGATAATGAATTTGATATTGAAGAGCCACAACGTCCCCCTTGTAAGAAAAGAAGTCGGAGTCATCAGTGATGGGTTCAAACAACCTCTTTAGCGAGGTGAATGTTGGACACGAAAAAATTGGTGAACATGGGTTAAAACTTAAAACAGGTAGGGTTAAAATCACAACTCAAGGAGAAGGCGGAAGAGAGTGACGTGGTTAAATAACGACAAAAACGAAAAGAAAAAAACTGCAAAATCGTCAAGGGGAACTGCAACTTCGTGAAGCCGAACAAATGCATAAAGATGTCGAGCTCTTTAACAAGTTTGTTGATGACTTGAATGCGTTACAACTAGTCCTTCACATGAAAGGCCTCGAAAAAATGAAACAAAAATACGGGTTGGCGGATGTTTGATTTTTATTTAGTTCACTTTAATGCTTCAATCCTATATATGTGAAATACATTTAAAAAAAATCGTGAGACATTTTTTAAAAAAATGCAAAATTTTAAAAAATGGCAAAAAGTTATTTTTTTAATAGTAATTTTAATTTTAAAAATCATTTTTACATGTTATGAAACTTAATTATTTAGGATTAGAATGCATTCTAAATTGAAGTTACCTATTTAAAAAAAAGTATGAGTGACTTAAACGAAACAAAACTTAGAAATAAACTATCTAATTGGAACAAAACACATTTTGAGTAACTTAATTGAAAGAAAATCAAAACTTCTTATGTTTTTTTGACATTTTCCCCAATAATAATAACTTTATATTCAATATATATGTGTGTATATATATAGGGGAATGTTCATGCAAGAAGAAAAAAAGTTACTAAATTCTTCATATTTTCAACTAAAAACTTTTTTTAACATATAAAAAATGAAAAAAGCAATATTTATTCATCATTTTTTATATTTAAAAAATAAAATTTGATAAATTTCGTTTATTTGGTAAACTTACATATGTTGAAGTCATATGTAAGTTATGTTACTTACACATAACATACATATGTATATGTAAACTAAAAACGCTAAAATTACATACAAAAAAAATATTATAATGATATTTTTAGTTTATACCTTACAAATTTGTGTGTATGAAGTAAATTTTTTTAGTAATTTAGTTTTTTTTCTTGCAATATACGAGTCTTCTCAAATGAATTTCATCCTATATTAATAATACTAATTACATTTTGGTCCTATAAATTTTTTGCAATATAACTCTTTTTCTAAAAAATAAATTTTTTGTTCCGGTTTATCACAGTTTTGTCTTAAAAATGAATGTGACTGTTTGTGTTCTCATGAATATTTTTAAAATCACCATCTGGATGTTATGTTCCTGAGTATAACCCGAACAGTAAAGTAATTATAATATATGAAGTTTAAATCATGCGGTAAACTAAATGTGATGAACTCATCCTAAAAAAATTACAAATTATTATTAAAAAATACATAAATATAAAAAACATTAAATATATCATTCTGCTTGCCTCTTTAAGAAAAACCCTTTAAACTAGTATCAAATATAACAGAACAATAGTAATAACACGATAATAAAAAATAAATATATTAGTGATTTACTATCATTTTCAATTGATATTTTCCAAAACATAATAGCCTTACTTTTAAGATGCCTTTGATAATGATCAAAGCGGCCAAGTTGTCGATCTCACTCAAAGGAGGAAGTCTGACTTTAAGTAATTTTGACTCCCCTTCATTTTCCAAAAAGTCAATCCTCAACAACACACACACTAATTCCAAATGCATATTCAAATGCCACCTGCCTGGTTGTCACACACCTATTAAATATTTTATTAAAAACCGTTTACTATAAAAAAATATCATTAGGTACGAATAAATTATGATAATATTTTACTCAAAGTCATCATAGTATTTACATCCAATAATAATGATTGAAAATAGATCATTTCACTTATGTGAAATAGAAAGCCACGAGTTTTATTGACTATAGAATGTAGAATATTACAAACTCTGTTATCATATATTTATCATTTAAGAACTTGAAAGTACACATAAATAAGTTACACGGGTTGTACGGGTTTATCATGTAAATCGATAAAATGCCTGTCAAAGTCTTGATCCGTTGATTATTTTTAACATATCTTTTAAAATAACACGTGTTCACGACCATATATTTTAAATTCTCTTATATTATTATTTTGTTTACATGTCATCTTTCATTAGAGTCGCGCCCATAGCATTTTGTAAACGAGACAAAATAATAAGTAAAAACGGGTCAAATAATGACTTTTTATTCAACTAAATAAATATACCAAGATTACCCTGACTACATAATCGGTGCATTCTAAGCATGTCTTGCATTTGACACTTTCGTGACGAATATTATTAGCTTCAATCTACTTATTACTAGAAAGCTATTGTTGAAGTATGAGACATGCGATATAAATTACGATACAATAAGTATTTAACCAAGGCAAAATGTTTCTTTACAACACATAAAGATACAAAGTTCTGTGTAAGTGTGTAGCTCGATCATTGTGTTCTAAGTTGTTAATTATTCAACTTTTAGTATTGTGACGATACTATAATCAAATTCGGGGCGTGCGTGATGCTAGGTTGAACCATGTCTGGCTAGTGGCTATCCTAAGCTTGTATTGCGGCTGCAACAACAAAGAAGATATTCATTAGAAAGTCATGAAGACTAGCCATCAATATTGATTATTGACACTCCAACAATAAAAACAATATATTACTCATGATAATGTAATGTATACCGTGTAACATGCTTAAGAGATAAATATACAAATAAGTATACCGGACAAACGACGACGGATGGTAACGAGTTTGTTCAATAGTAAGTGTTGTGGTCATCAAAGGCAAACAAGCTGAGAAGAAAGTTGGGTGTTGTCCCAAGACATGTTACATGGTGGGAAGAATGGAATTAAATCATTAATTATATATCCACAAAGAGATATTGATAAGATGCTAAGCAACGAAGTGTTTAGTTTCAAATAAGATGATTGTAATGTGTGGAGGAGATGGTGGTGGCCCAACGGTAAGACGCAAGTCTTTAAGGTTCCACAAGGTCAAGGGTTCTATCCTTGGCGGGGGAGGTTTTCCCATTTTATCCGGGTGGGTTTCCTCCTTAGGTGGGGGGTGCAACAGGGGCCCCTGTGGGGTAGCTCGTAATGAGGTGGTTGCCTTCGGGTGGTCTAACCAGGGGGTTTTCCGGTGTTGCTGTTCAAAAAAAAATTCTATATAAGCCACAAGGGATACGGTTAATAGGCTTACCCCAATTTTTTATTAGGTTTGTTAACTAATGAACCTTTTAATAGATTGTTGAAAAATAGTCAGGGGCCCAATGTTGTTTTTATGTTTTTTTTCCTTCTGTTTTACATCAACACTAACTAATGAATATAATGCCAATGGGGCCTTCCCCACATCTTACCTTAACGTTCGACCGTCTCCATCTCTCATTATAATCATTAATCCTTAAAGTTTTCTTTAAAACATTTAAAAGTGTTACATGTAAAAAGTATTTAAGATTTATAAACTTCTGCAACAAAACATGATGTTTTTCAATTTCAAAACACATTCTAAATGTGTTGGGTATAGCTTAAAACCAAAATATGGGTTAGAAAACTTAAAATGTTTTACTTGTAAAATACGACCTTGTACAAAGTTGATTTGACACGTTATTCATGCCCTGCGGCTTACACTTTTTTTTCATGACTAGTGTGTGTTTGCATAAAAGCATGCACTGACCCATACACAATACTAGATGACTACCATCTCTCGTAAATCAGACTCTAACACTTTTAAAATTGACAAATAGCTTGTCATAGAGTTACGTGTCCATCATGCATAGTGAGCCACACGGTTATTAGTCCATATTATTCTTATTCTTATTCTTCCTTAATTCGTCTTGCTCTTGTATGTTATTTGATTATTGCTTTCTTTCCTTTGTAATTTATCAAAAGAAGTCTTTTCATTTTACTTTACAAAAAAGTTTGTGATGGATATTAGAAGAAACAATAGTTTTCATCTGCTGAGTGCTAACCTTATAAACGTCGTTTTTTAGTTAATTCAAGAAGGGTACGATGAATGTTAGAAGGAACAATAGATTTGCTAAGATTCAGAAATGCTCATTCATGATCTGATCTACTTCAAATTCCAACTTTTCTAACCCCTAATTTTACTAAACTCATTTGCAATATTCCTTTATGCTAGTGATTATTTGGTCCATTACATCTATTGGTGTGATAAATAACTCTGAGGGCCTTAAGGATACAAGTTCTAATCTCACCAATGTTAAAAATCTTGTTGCTACCAACAAGGGTTTCCATCGAGCTCTTAAGACATACGCAAGCCAAATGATTCTACAAACTAGTCGGTTTTCTCATGATTTAAATTAACGTTATCATCAAGTGTCAAACTAATGAGTGACATCTAAAATCTCATATGAAGGATGACAATGCCTCCATTAACGGAAAAAAAAAGGTTTTGGACCTTTGGTCTTTGGTCATTATTTGGTCCGTTAAGAAAAAAAAGTTATAGCCCAAAAAGGGTGGGGCGATTTAAATTTTGTACCTCGAAAGCTTCGCCGTTAGATTTGGATTGAAGCTTCGTTTTCACTTTCTAACAAATCTTCTTCTCTGAAACCTAACGAAGCTCTCGGCCGATCTCTCACATATTGAAAGGTATTTGATTTCCTGTTTGCTTATCATATTATGATCGAAACGTTTCATGATTTTGTCACCTGTTATGTATCACTCATAAGTTTGTAAATTTTGTGATTTGGTAATTGTTTTGTTGTTAGGAACAATGAGTCGATCTAGCAGAACGCTGTATGTTGGTAACCTTCCTGGAGATATACGCGAGCGGGAAGTGGAAGATCTGTTTTACAAGGTAACTGTTTCAATTTATCGTCATGTTTGCTCGGTTATGAACTTTGAAGCTGTGACTCGTTGTTAGGTTTGTTTTATGAATTTTTTTAGGTGTGCTACTGTCTTCCTAAAATGTATATATTTACTCATTTCAGCTACATTCTATTGAAAAAGGCACTAATTTTGTCTCCGTACAAGTCTTATGAGCCATTTGATTTTTGAGAAAATGTGTAACAGTTGAATCGTGTATGATTGTATTAGATAGTTTTGGGAGTATCAGTTTTGATATTGGAAAATCAGATTAAATTACTAATACGGTTGTTATTCATTAGTGCTTTTTGTTACTGAGTGGAATTTTAAACCATTTCACTTGGGTAAGAGATTTGTGTTATTGTAGAATAAAAAAGGGCGATATAAAGAAATGTTAGGAGATTATTGTTTGATGGCAGTGAGGTGGATGTTTTGATTTACGTATATTGGTTTTTAATCTTGCAGTATGGTCCAATAGTTAAAATTGAATTGAAAGTCCCACCGAGACCTCCAGGCTATGCTTTTGTTGAGGTGAGTTTCATTTTGCTTAGTCTTGACATTGCTATTCATTTTGTATTTTTTTTTCCTGTTATTGTATGGTGTATTTTCTTGTAGTTTGAAGAGGCTCGTGATGCTGAAGATGCTATCAGGGGTCGTGATGGCTATGATTTTGATGGGCATAGATTAAGGGTAGGTCATACATGCAAGGGGAGCCTAACTTGTTGGTAATGTTTGTGTCAGTCATCAAACTAATGTTTTTATTGTGTTAATAGGTGGAGCTTGCCCATGGTGGTCGTGGCAACTCGTCTTCTACAGATCGTCATAGTAATCATGGCAATGGTCGGGGTGGGCATGGTGGAGTTTCTAGGAGGTCAGATTACCGAGGTACACGTTTCGCTTAACAACTTATCATCACGCTTTTACAATACATATTCGAAATACATTGTTCTCAAGTTTGTTTATTTATATTCTATAATGCAGTTTTGGTCACTGGGTTACCATCTTCTGCTTCATGGCAAGACCTTAAGGTCAGTATGATTTTTACATAACACCTACAGTATATAGTTTTACTGTATTTGCTTTACCCCCGTCACCACTCACTGTGCACACTGCTGTTCAACCTTGATTCCAATGTATGGTGATGTCAACCTCAGTGATTTAATGATTTTTGTAGGATAATATTGCTAGTTAGTTACGCTCTTTGTGGTGCTGTGTGTTAAAAAAAGGTTGTGATTTTGAAGGCATTTTTATTTTAATTGAAGTTGAGGTGTTTTTGATAATTGAGCTATCCAACTGTTTAAATTTGGAAGTAAAGAAAGCTTTTTAAATAACTTTATAGAGTACTCTTGAGTGGGAGACAAAATGGTTATTTTTTTTAAGCATTCTTAACTATAAATGATAAATTTGGTATTTTCTCTACTTGCTGAATGACACAATTATTCTTCCAACGAGCATGCTTGAAAAATTCTTAGACTTTATACTGTTTGCTTTTTTCCAAGAAACGGCAATTGCCATTTTAGCTATATAAAAATTTTAGGACTTCATCCTTGTTAGTAATAGACAAATAGTTTAGTACTTAGCTCTTTTCTGCTCACTATTTTTGGTTTACTTCGCTTGTTTTACAGGACCACATGCGTCGCGCTGGGGATGTCTGTTTTTCCCAAGTTTTCAAGGAGGGTGGTGGTAAGATTATCAGATTTAATAGTTTGTACTTAACCGACTTATTAAAAAGCATCTGGGATATTTCTATGTGAGAAGCAACTCTGATATGTTGATTGTACTTATTTTTTAGGTACCACAGGGATTGTGGACTATACAAACTACGATGACATGAAATATGCTGTAACTACTTTTTGTTATCCGAGCTGTGTTGTCATTCTTTTAAGGTTAAGTAAAAACATTCTGCCATCTGTGCAGCTAATGTTCATTGTTTTTGCTCACAGATACGGAAATTGGATGACACTGAGTTTCGGAATGCTTTTTCTCGTGGATATATACGCGTATGATATATTATGTTTATGGCTTTTAATTGTTTTAAAAGTTGCTTTTTCTCATATGTTTCACTCTTTACTTAACAACTGTCTATAGGTGAAGGAGTATGATTCAAGTCGCTCCAGGAGCCGTAGCCGCAGCAGAAGCAGAAGGTTGGATTCTGTTTCTTTGCATTGATTGCCTCAGTTCAATGAGGACATTAACATTGAAAAGTGATATTCTGTATTATTTTGATTGTAATTTGAAGTTGGTTTTGTTTGTTTGTCTCTTATCTTGTGCAGCAAGTCCCCAAAAGCAAAATCTTCTCGTCGCTCAAAATCTCGTTCAAGGTCTGCATCTCGTTCACGTTCTGGGTCGAAACCTCGCCCATCTGCAAGGTACACATTCCATATTAATGTTCTTGATTCCTTGCATTTATCTCTGCTTTAGTTTTATACCTTTGTTCTGTAGTTGTGTTATATTTGAGTTAAATAAAATTGGAGCATATGCAGTATGTCTTTAAAAATGTCTTCTAGATGCAATGGATCCTTTGGTATGCTGTTTATCTGTCATTGGGCATGATAATGTCATACAAACTTGTCACTGTCTTTCGTGTTATGTTTTGGTTGTCACTTCACTGCTTATGTATTTCCTGCTAATTTCGTGTTACAAATTTACAATCAAGTTCATAGGAATGAGTGCTCCAGGTAGGATTTATTGACTTAACATAAGTACAGAGTCACTTAGGATGGCTTCTGACATTGTTTCCTCTTCTAGTTTTACCATGTTCTGGATAGGGGATACATACTGCTCTCAGGGGATTGCATGTTAGGATCTTGGTGGGATATGTTACAAATACCTATAGCACTTTTGGTTGTGGAGGCACGACCATTGTCCATTGGTGCTAGATTGGAACAAGTGGAATCTTGGATATGGAAGTTGGATTGTGAATAGGCAATCACAGTTTTAAGAGCTGGATCATAGGAAATAAAGCATGCTGTTCAACTTATATTTCGGCTTTATTGGTATCTTGTTTACTCATGTATTGTTTGCTTCCATCTTTCTTCTATTTGAAGATGATATATGGCTGGTCTGCTAACTTCTTTAGTTCTGTCATTTATTGATCTCTGTTGGGCTGCTGAACATTTGTGGATTTTCCCTTCATTGTATTGATTATGGTTACTGATTCTCTGACATGGAAGTGGCATCGAGGCTCTTGGATCAGAGTAATTAAGAGGAACTATTGGATATTAAACTTCCTTGTTTCTGGAACTTTTGCAGATCTCTTTCAAGATCCAGATCTCCATCACCATCTGTAAGTAATAAGTTGATTATATTTTGGCCTTGTTAGATTTATGTAGGATTGTTTCTTACTCACGGTTAATACTCTTGGTATTGGTTTTATGTTGTGTTTGCTCTTGAACTCAGCGCCCAAAGCATGTTAGTAAAAGTCCCAAAAAACGCAGTCCTAGCAGGAGCAAGAGTCCACACAAAAGCAGGAGTCCACGCAAAAGCAGGAGTCCACACAAAAGCAGGAGTCCACGCAAAAGCAGGAGTCGTAGCAGGAGCAAGAGTTTATCGCGGTATATCTTTTGTGCTCAAGTTTGTTTGTTTAAACATATTCTTATAACAATAATAACAAAACCCCTCGATGGGAAGTGGCAACTAGCAGTGTAAGTGAGCTGAGTGTGAGTTTGCTTATGATAAAGCTCAGCTCGTTTTGTGCTCTATGTCTAAAGCTGGCCCTCGAACCGGGTTCTACTTTTTAATTTTTTGTTAAGTGGTAAATTTTATATTTATAAACATATAGGCCAGTGAGATCCTCGTTAAACTAAGGCTCGAGTTCATTTATTGATTAAGCTCCAATTTATGTCTGGGCTTGTTTTAGCTCATTCTGATTTGAGCTTTTAACAAGTAGATCATGAGTAGCTCACAAGCAGCTTTGCTGGTTTGCACTAACGTTAATGTTTATAATTTCAAATACGTATAGTTGCTGATATAGCGTGATGGAAACATGGCAGGTGATAGATGGCGAGACTATGAAGCAATGATGGACCAGGAAAAAGGATACTTAGTTGCGTGTTTTGCTTCTAAGACCTGGTTACTAATTATCTTAGCAGTTTAATTCAATATGGAACAATTATTGTTTTAAAAGACATCGGGCAAGCATGGATTCATAAACAGTCATTGGTTAAATATATTTGCTAGACCAATTGGATAAATTTGTTGAATTGAAATGTATTGTTGACTCGATTTCGTGTATTAATCTGAAGTTTTGTTGAACTTTACTGTCAAACTAAGATGCCAATTTAACTGTTAGTGAATGTTGACAAATTACAAGGTTGGTTTTCGCCCCTATGAAGTTACTGAGTTGCCTGTGTTTGATAGGCAAGGATTTATCAAAAAGAACATGGTTACTCATATCAACCATAATATTATAGTATCACACACGGTTGTCTACAAATATTTATAGTCGTGTGTTATGTCACGTTAATAAACTTTGCAACGCATGTGGTGGTGGCAACATTCGTGTTTAAGTAGATATTATAGGGGCGAAGAATGCTTTTATAAATATAATATTTTCTTTTTTTATCATCAAATTTTATCTTACATTCGCCCACAATCAGTAACAACCAATCTCTAAAACATGAAAAACACACTCACAATATTTTGATGAACGAGACGTGAATGCTCTTACGAAAAAAGATGAGTAAATTGCGATTTTCTAATGTTAGTCTTCTTTTAACAGCGTTAACATGATTAGTCTAACCTTAACACATTCGTCTCTAACATTTCATGTTATAACAGAAATCATCCTTAACATAACTTCCGTCCATAGTTCTGTTAGATGAAGTAACGTTTTAAGATTGAACTGAACATGTTAACCGTAGCAAAACCCGAGTGCGAAAGCTCCAATTAGTTAAAGGACTACTTTTGCAATTTAAAAGTTTGACAGATCTTGTAGTCAGCAAAACTTCCGGTGACCGGCAGCCGATCATTCTTCCGGCGGCCATGGCAAATCCCTCTGCACCCAAACGTAAACCTCGAAACCGAAGATCTGAAACTGTTGTTCAAACGATCTACAAAAACCCCAAAACCTACTTCGCTTTTGCTCTGCTTCTCGCCGATTCAATTCTTACCGCACTCATCATCGCATATGTTCCCTGTAAGTAACTCTTAACACACCATTCAAGTTTGATCTGCTTCTCAACACTTGAGTTTTGATCAATTGTAGATACAAAGATTGATTGGGATGCTTACATGTCGCAGGTCAGATTAATTTTCATCATTTAGGTTAAACTTAAATCCAAACACTTGATGATGATAATAGATTGATGGTGGTGCTAAATTTGGTTAAAGTTTGTATCAGGTTGATGGGTTTATTGAAGGAGAAAGGGATTATAGCAATCTTAAAGGGGATACAGGACCATTGGTTTATCCAGCAGGGTTTTTGTATATATACTCTGCTATACAGTATTTGACAGGAGGTCAAGTGTTTCCTGCACAGGTAAATTTCGCTTGCATTCTGATACTAATTTTATACACTTGTAATGATCTTTTCATAGATTGAATGATTAGAATTTAGAAGTATGTAGTAGACGATGAACTTGTCAAAACCGCATTGGCTTCTTGCTTCACAAAGCCCGATTCTTAGGCACGTTTTTAGGCAGTTGCGTACAGAAATAGTTGAAACTGGTCTGAAACAATTACACTAGCTCTGAACAGTACAAATTCAAAAAATGGTATTTTTATAGTTTATACCATGACCTTTGCTTAAAAAGCCCTCGCTTTCTGCCTAGGCTCAAGGCTCACGCGCTGCGCGGTGTGCCTAAACCCTAAACCGTGAATCGTATAATATAAAAATATATTAGCCATTTTGCATCATTATTGGGTAGCAATGTAGAATGATCATGCCGGCTTCAACTTTTTTGGTAAATAAGGAGTGGAAGTGAATTTAGAGGTATTAGTTTTAGAAGATTATACGAGTGGCATGTTCAGTTAAATTGAGGGTACCAGTGGTAGTTTTCTAATATTTAAAAAAATGTGTATCAGATTTGGGTTCCGGAAACTCGGAAAGGCTCGTCTGACTGCTAAGAATAGAAATAGTCGGAACAATTAAGTATCTGGTTATACTAGTTTAACACATGACTAAACAAGCGTGTCCATGGTCTAGATGATCTGGGATAGCTGTGTATTTACTATATAGTAGTATAAAATAAAGACACGCAGATACCATCTTTATTAAGAATATTACGAAGCTAAACATACCGTTGGAACCTTTTTTTTTTACTCATGCAACTCTATCGAGTGCTTGATGGTGGCTAATAGTATTTCTTGTTATTTCAGATTCTCTTTGGCTTTCTCTACATTGTGAATCTTGGAATAGTGCTATTCATCTATGTGAAAACTGACGTGGTACGGACAGTTTCTTTTTTATGACAAATTATGGATACAAAAATCAATTTGATGTGAGTTTTAAGTCGCTTTAGGATTTTCATTTTGTTATGTTTGCAGGTACCTTGGTGGGCTCTCACCTTGCTTTCTTTATCTAAAAGAGTGCATTCAATCTTTGTTCTTCGCCTGTTCAATGACTGTTTTGCTATGACTCTTTTTCATGCGTCTTTGGTTCCACTTCTTTATCAGAAATGGCATTTGAGCTTAATTATTTTCAGGTTTAGGGATTATTAGCCATTCAGAGACAATTATCAATATTTTATGTATTTATTTTTTGTTCTAAACATGCTTTCAACTCGCTTTTGCAGTGCAGCAGTTTCAGTGAAAATGAATGTACTACTTTATGCTCCACCATTGCTTCTTCTCATGCTTAAGGTAAGCAAAACAGTTCTTTATAGCATTCTTGAAGTTGGTGTATGGGTTCTACAAACATTTATTTTCATTTACTCAAGCTATCATTTATCTGTTTCAGTGTATCACTCTTAATACAGGCCATGGACTTTATCGGGGTGATATCAGCTTTAGCAGGTGCAGCATTAGTGCAGGTGCTTATTCTTTAGTGATATGCTTTTCGTATTTGTTGTGTTTCTCATTTGAACACTCCATTCATGTTAAGTTACGTATCAAAATATTCTTATTGTTTATTGTTTATAAATAATTAGTGGTTTTAATAACTGTATTGTTACAATATTAATCTAGTAATTTGCATAATTATATCTAGGAGGTTGTATGGATTAAATTTACGATTGATCGAATTTTGGCCTGTTATATTTTTTTTCTTTTAACATAATCTTTTGATTTGGCTCATTTGACCTCTTAGAGATACAGTTTAACCCAAAGTGAACCATTCATAACATAATGTGCCCAAATTACCAACTCAATTTACATGATACAATGGGTTAGATTGTGCAACCATTGGTTGACTTATTTATATCTGCAGATTCTGTTGGGGTTACCATTTTTGCTGTCGTATCCAGTTGAATATCTATCTAATGCCTTCAATCTTGGGCGAGTGTTCATCCACTTCTGGTAATCATCTATACTACAAATTTGCAAAACTATGCAGCCAAACATTTTTTTAACTTTATTCAACTCTTGGATTTGTTATCTCGTAAACCTTGAAATGTCATTGATAGCTTACTTTTCGTTTTTAAACATATTGTATGAAATCAGTTACTAAGGTATATTATCTGTTATATTTTATCAGGTCTGTCAACTTCAAATTTGTCCCGGAACCAATTTTTGTGTCAAAGGGGTTTGCTCTCAGCTTACTAGCTCTTCATTTAGGCCTTCTTATGATTTTTGCGCAATATGTATGGTGCAAGTAAGTATGCAATTAACGCCTACCATAAAATCATACAACTTGCTTATATCTTATGTTTGTCTTTTAATTTTGTAAACCTTACAGGAATGAAGGAGGATTAGTCTCTTTCTTGCGTTCTAGATTTGCTCAAATGCGGCTTAAAACCAGCATTACCAGTTCTTTCCCTCTTAACAAAAGTTACAATTCTGGCTCAGGGTTAAAGATTCTTAGAAAAGAGCGTAAGTTTACTGTATTTTGACTTTGTACCATGTGTGAAAGTTTGCTAACAATAATTGTTAGTTGATTATACAGACATTGTTACAACCATGTTTACTGGCAATTTTATTGGCGTCGTGTGTGCTCGGTCTTTGCATTACCAATTCTACTCATGGTACGTTTTTTTCTAATTCTTTATGTTTATTTGTTTTGTATCAATTAGGAAAATCTTTATATCAAGCTCATAGGCATTGCATAAAAGGTTTACTGATTTTTTATATACAAGTTTTACGATTTCTTACAGGAGTTGGTTTTGGGTTATGTTCTAACCGTAAGGGGTCAATGGGTTAAGCTAAAAGATTTAGTTAAAACTAAATGTATCAAATGGACCAAGTCGGTCAAATAGCTTGAAAGTCATTCAAAGCATATTATGATACTCATATGCATAAAAAGTAAAAACCTTCTAAGTTGGTTTATTAAAAATGTTTACATTGCTTTTGTAATAATATAGTTTTCCTAATCATAAGTAGTTTTTACCACATAATATACTTATATAATTCAAGAAATAGATAATATACGAGTTTGTGGGTCGTCCCAGCCTCACCCGTGCTTAACAAGTTATTCCTTTCACCCTTTTCTTGCCACCTCAAGCATGCATTGTGCTAGTGACAGGGCTTAGAAGCTCACAAAGACTGTCATTTTGTGTTATGCAGGTATTTTTATAGCTTACCATATCTTTTATGGCGAACATCTTACCCAACTGTTGTCAGGTATGTCAACCAACCATCAATGTTTCATCAATTGTACTCTCGTTGAACTCAACTAGACTTGTTTATATCATGGTTTTGCAGGCTGCTGTTGTTTGCAGGGGTAGAGTTGTGCTGGAATATATTCCCCTCAACTGTCTACTCATCCATTGTACTTCTTTGTGTCCACGTTATCATCTTATGGGGTCTGTGGAGTAACCCACCCGAGTACCCATACGAAAACGACAAATCGCAAGCGGGAAAGAAAGCTAATTGAAACTCTTGAGCACTAATCTTGTTTTGTTTGTTTTCTGAGATACTAGATTTAAAGTTCCATACTTGATGTAGAGGGTATGCTTAAAACTGAATGATTACATTGAAGAGATAATTTATAGGCAAAGGGTTTGATCATTCTTGCAGTACAGTTCAACATGCAGATTGAATTTGAAAGTTCATGTGATTGTTTAAGTTGTCAAGTCACAACGTGTTACTTGCATCATAAAGAAACATAAAAACAAGTTGACCCGAAACATGACACAATTTTAATTAGGTTTGACATGGAACATCACCAATAAGTAAGTAGGTTGTGTTATGGTTAAAGAATTTAACCCGCTATCCTTTCAATCTTGCATAATTGACACCCTTAAGATTGATTTTGAGAGTGAGTTAGTTTCTTATTTAAAAAAGGACAATTTCATATTTCCAACTCTATATTTGCAAAATTATATATTTTCCAAATTATATATGCTTGAAGTATGATTGTGGAAAGTTGCTAAACTATTCTAGGTTGATGGATTGAGGAGTTGTGAGAATTTAGACATCATAAATAAAACATTTTTTTAGAAATTATATATATGTTAAATATAATAGTTTACTAATATTTATAGATTATAACATGAAATGATACGTGTTCATATGCTAAAGTATATAAAAAGTTAAACATTCATTCTGTAATACTATAGATATGGTAGACATTTAATCTCATCTTCCAATGTATCTTTGTGAGAAAATAACGAAAATAAAACAAGAATCAGCGACAAACAATGAAAATTGGTGAAAAATATTGAAAACCAACTTGACCGAGTAGGAACGAGCTTGACCGAGTCCGAGTTTAACTTTTGGTGGATTAAGGAAATGAAACTCGTTTTGAACTACCACCCCGCTTCGTATCCGAGCATAAGGGTTTTATGTGACATGGTTAAACGTTTTCGCCCGGTTTTTCTCCGTACGTAACAGTTGGCTGACGGGGTTTGACTCTGACCAACGTGACACGTAAGGATGGTTCGATCTCAGTTGTTTGTTAAGATGGTAATAAAATAAAGAGAGGTGTGAAGTGTAAAATATTGAAACCCAAAGGGCTCTACTAACCCTAACATACAACTCTTCTTATAAATTGCATCGAGAAATAATTTTCGTCGTCTCTCTCCCGCGCAACCTAGGGTTTTAATTTTACCTCTGAGCTGCAGTTTAATTGAGATGTATTGACACCATGCCAAGGTCACATTTTGTTATTGTACTTTTATGCTCCTCATACTTGAATTTCATATCTGTTATGCTCATCATCATCACTTTGTTCACCTAATCTAAACTTCATAAATTTTGTTGATTTTTTCAGGTATTATTGTGATTACTGTGATACTTACTTGACGCATGATTCTGTAAGTTGTTTTCATCGTCATTAGTTATATTGCAATTCATGAATCTGCATTGACATATATATATGGTTGCGGCGCAACTTGTTGCCTTTTACCATAATTTTTCGTTTCTACGTTGTGAACGAGAAGAAATTTCACTTTAAATATACGGTGTTTAATCGCAACTTCACATTATAGATTGATAGACTATTAGTTTCTACTTTCTAGTCATAGTTGAACTGAACACAATGATCAGTATTGGTCGGTGATATTTTCTTTTAGCAGAGTAGGATGCATAAACATTGTGTGCAGAGTTTGTCTGGTGGAGGTAGACAAGTTTAATACTTAGCACCAGTGGCACCATTACGTGCTTTAATCCCTGGTTTATGTAAAAAAGAGAGATTGTAAGGTTATCATGTACATGAAAAGAATTTGTAGGAGAATAGAGCTCAAAGGAATTAGTATAACGACATAGCGTCTCATTTCTCACTGATTTGAGATAGGATTATTTTTATTATCCAGTACTATATATGACGGTTAGCTTTTTATATTACTCAAGTAAATGTTACAGCTTACAAAGAGTGTATTCAATTATTCATCATCTGTCATGTAAATATTGACAAATTTTTTTCTTTTTCCAGCCTTCGGTAAGGAAGCAGCACAATGCAGGGTACAAACACAAGGTACGGTGTTATGTAATTTGAAGTTCACATACAACAAACTTTTGAAATTTGAAATTTCACACGTGTGCATATTATTTACAGGGAAATGTCCGAACCTACTATCAGCAATATGAGGCACAACTAAATCAATATTTGATTGACCAAAAAGTTAAGGAGCATCTTGGGCAAGCTGCCACATTTCAGCAAGTAGGTGCTGCTTACAACCAACTGAGGCCACGTCTTCCTGTTCCGATGATGCCAATGCATGGCCATCCAATGATGCCAATGCCTGGAATTAGGCCACTTGCCCCTTTGCCAAGACCTAATTCTGGTACTGTATCTAATTATGCAACATATAATTGCTATGTGTAAATATCAGGAAAATAGACCTAAATGTCACTGTGCGTTATCACCTTTTTACATACAGGAATTAAAATAGATTCAATTCCATACGGGTCAGGAAAGTCGAGTTTTATGTCAAGACGGTTTTATACTTTGTCTAGTGCCTACATTATTTTTTGCTCTACCTCTCATTCGCCCCAGCCTATCGTTGCTCACATTGGCCATACCTAGCTACGTTGTATGATGTATCATTGTATGCAATCCTTTGGTGTGCTACCTTATGGTTTGCTATCTTATCCCATGCTATATCATTGCAAGTTATCTCATTATATGCTATTTCATAGTATTTTGTTCAATTGTATGCTATGTAGGTGTATTGTTTGTCATTGTATGCCACCTTGTTGTATGCTAGCCCGGTATGTTCTCTCCAGTTCATGTTTTTTATATACAAACCCACAAAATGCTATTTCAGTAGTATTTTATTTGGATCACAATATGTTTAAAAACCGAGCAGGGTGTCTCAATGGGAGCAGTCTCTCGATCCCCTGGGATAGAGGAAAGGCCTACTCCCACCTATAACTTTGCTAAGGGTTGAATTTACTTGATATGTTTGTTTGTTTGAAAATTTTATATAAATATTTGGAAATAGTTTTTGTGTAAGCCCATACCATCTATCAAGATTAACCCTACATAATTCCTAATTTATAATTCACGACTCTTGTTAAACTGCGATTAATCTTTTTTTTTCTTTACCAGGATATCCTGGCATGCCTCCTATGATCGCACCACCTGGCGCACCTTCTATTCCTGGTCAGCCCAACCCATCCATGCCTGGTCAGGGGAACCCCTCCATGCCCGGCCAAGGGAACCCATCCATACCCGGTCAGGGGAACCCATCCATACCTGGTCAGTTCAACAATGGTGTCCCAAGGCCCATAACCCTTAGTGCCCCAATGATGGCGCCAGGGAGCTCAGGAACCCCTACTTCAGGTGCATCACCGCCAATGTTTACACCGACCATGTACCAAGCCAATCCAACATCATCAGTATCAGCATCAGGAGGTATTGATAGTCCAAATGCTAGTACCTAGCGTCAACTCGTAATCTCTCAGTGAACACCTGTTACTGTTTCTTGTTCTAAAACTGGCCTTGTAAGAGTTGATTTTGTATGAGACGTCTTGAGTTTGCCGTTATTATTTCTGTATATTTTGAAGTGGCTGCGGAAACATATTCGCACTAGGTGGGATTTGCAGCAGGTGAAATCAATGTTTTTGGTCAAATCGATGGTTTTTTAGTACGAGTCAAAATGGGTTAGGTCAAATTGCGCAAATGCATTGTCGTGTTTCTGGGATTTGCTAAAGCAGTTTCGGATGTATAAATCGATATTCATTTTCTTGTCACCCGTAAAAAATACATCAACCTGCGGGTAAATTATACCAAAATACCTACATTTCTATGATAAAATTAGCACAATATGCACGCTGCAACCGTTTGAGATAAAATTAGCACAATATGCACAATATATATGCAAAGTAATACATTATTGCAAAAGTAAATTTATTAGATGTAAATAGTATTTTTTGTTATTTGTAAATTCTAACAAAATCGTTTTGACTTTCTGAGAGTAAGAAAACAAAAATCTAAAATTCCAATCACATGTAAAATTTTGGCCCTTTCCCAAACCATTTGACAACCTCTTTTCACACAACCCTACCACTCAATTTACTATTAAATATAAACCACTAAATAAATCAATAAATAAAACTCTTAACACATGCCTATTTTTATGCATAAGCTTGGTTGTGAATTATGATTTGTTTTACTTTCTTTAAACTGAATTATTAATTTATTATGTTATGAATTATGTATTTGCAAGCCTACTTACATGTATTCTTACTTTTGTTCACTTGATAAGAGATATTTTGTAAACACTTAAATACCGTTAGGGCAAAAGACCCTTTCATTAGTTCATATCCCCTTTGTCGTATTATTTACTACTATTAGTGTGTGCAAGTGTGTTTTTGAAGAAAACAAAGACAATAAAAGTCAAATATCTGGAATTTTCGTTTAATAGTAAAAATACATACAATGTATTATTTTTAGAGCAAAAAGATATAATAATAATAATAATAATAGAGTAGGCATCTATATTTTGAAAATTCACAAAGTTTGAAACATTTTCATTTGCATGCAAAGTCTCCGTCAGTTGTTGGATGGGGTCGCTTGCCTTGTTCTTTTGTACATATAAAGATTATTTTACATGGAATTTAATTCTAAAAAACAATAATTAAGATATAAATGGAATATGATTGAATACATTGTTTTAAAAGGTGGGAATGAAGAAATGTGATCAAAACAAAACAGAATATGTATGAACTATCACTTCTTTTATGAATAAAAGCTGGTCACTTTCATGGTAAATATTCTTTGACAATAATAAACAAAAAATAAATATACAAAAAGATTATTATAATATATATTTATGTGTGTTATGTTTTACAATATCTTACTTTTATCAATTTGTTTAAATTTAAGATTTTTTTAGAAGCCTGTTAAGTTTTTTTTTTTTTTAAATTTTTAAATCTTTGTAATTATAATTTAAAAAATTTTAACAGGCAAAAGTACACTTGGATTTTTTTTTCTAAATGAAAGATTTTCTCTACTTATTTCTTCAAATGAATTATTATATAAAAGTTTAAGACAAATTAGACTAAAATAACTCAACTAACATATATTGACTGAAAATAATCTTAACTCAGTTTATTCCTTACAATGGTTATAAATCCAACTTTTTTGGCCTACAGGCTACAATGGTCCATTGTTAAGTACACTTAACAACCGTTAACTTTTATTTTGATTTTTTTTTCGAATTTCAATTTTTAGTGGTTAAGATTAACTGGTGAAATAATGCGCAAAAGAATGTTATAATATATACAGAAAACACATATCCCTCAATTCAATTAAATGCATGTGACCTTTTAAGATACTACAAAAACTTCACAAGAAAAAAACCACTTTGTACACATATTTGAATGTGAGTGAGAAAAAGGTAGCTAAAACATGTTACTTTGTTGATATGCCACACACCCCAATACTCCAATCCTATATGATATGATTCATGAATCAATCATTCTTACATAACCACTTTTTCATCACTCATCATTCTTTCTTCCTCTCCATTATATTCCCCAAAAACAAAACCAACACATTGATTACAAACATCATCTAATGGCACCATCAACACTCATTATCTTACTTATGGCTACTTTATGTCTTACATGTTCCAAATTATCACTTGCAACAACTAACACAATCTCTGCAGCCCCTGCATTACTACCAACAATATCATCATCATCATCACCATTATCTTCTCCTTCACCTGCTTTATCCCCTGATATCACTCCTTTGTTCCCTACACCTAGTGGAGGTGAACTTGCACCTACTGAATCATCACTGCCCATCATCCCTTCAAGCCCAAGCCCACCTAACCCAGATGACATAACATCTTTTGGACCAAACACCATGGCCATTTCACCAACTGCCTCTAACTCACTCCCTGTTTCCTCTTCAACTGTTTCTTGGAATATTGGTACTTCAATGATGCTAGTTGTATCTTCTATGCTGGTTTATTTCATGGTGTCTTTGAGGGCAATTTCGGCATTTCAAATATGAGGGGCATTTTGGTACTTTTTGTTTGGTTGTGAATTGTGAGTTATGAATCATTGCAACAAATTATTGTCATTTTTTTTGTTATTTCAATCACTATATGTAGATTTAACTTTTCTTGCCTTTACAAGGAGTATATATATAACTATTTTAGTGAAATATTTTGTTAGATTCTTGGGGATCATGTGATAAGATTTGTCTTTTTGATTAAATAAATTCAAAAGTAAACAAAAAAAGTGTGGCTTTTTAGCAGTCTCACTCACTTCTTTAATAGTGAATGAGCTAAGCAAAGCAAAGCAAAGAAAAGTATGATAGTTCTTAATCATAGGAGCATTATTATTTCAGAAAACCATTACTTTGTTGTCAAGCACTAGCTATCTTTTATTTTACTTGTTTTCTACTTTTTCATGTTCAAAACCATGATCAAGTGATCATTGATAAAGTGGCCATCCAGTTATTCATTAAACTCAATTATTGAGTTCGTAAACTTAGGCGAGGCGCGTGTAAGTTATTTGAGAACGTCTTGCTGAAACTCAAATTGAGTTGAGCTTAAATAAGCTTGATCTAAACTGAGGATCGTTTATAAGCAAAAGCTCCGTGTTATGTACGGAGCCTAAAATAGGCAAACTGGCCTAAAATAATCCCAACTAACACCTATTGGTCGAAAATAATCCCAACTCAGTTTATTCCCTCCAGTGGTCCCAAATCCAACTTTTTTGGCCTACAGTGGTCCGCCGTTAAGTGCACTTAACGGCCGTTAACTTTTTTTCTATTTTTTTCGAATTTCATACCGATATTTTAGGGATTTTGATCGGGAGGAGAATACGAGTCTGTTGATGTAAACCTTACTTCCAATTGTTGCTCCAAATGGTTTAATTTTGATATCCGGTTAAAGCACCGTTAGGTTTTAAACACCCGATTGAAGACCGTTTTGTCGTTTGGAACACCAGTTCGAAGTAAGGTTTACATCAATTGAATCGTATACTCCTCCCGATCAATTTCCATAAAACCTTGTGTTGAAATTCGAAAAATATCAAAAAAAAGTTAACGGCCGTTAAGTGCACTTAACGACGGACCACTGGAGGCCAAAAAAGTTGGATTTGGGACCACTGGAGGGAATAAACTGAGTTGGGATTATTCTCGGCCAATAGGTGTTAGTTGGGATTATTTTTAGCCAATTTGCCCCTAAAATAACCTTATATTGCATAATTAGTATTGTTCTGTATATAATTATTAAAAAATAAATAAGACTGTTATGTTATATATGTATTTTGTATTGATTGTGATTAGATATATATATATATTAAAATAACTATGTGTATAAATAAAATAACTAAATAATAAAAGACTAAGACATTGTATGATTTATGACAATGTGTCTAGTATAGGATTTTTTTTAGAACGACGGTTGGTGCAAAGGCCTAATGGCCTATGATCGAAACACTAAGAGGTGCAACGACCGAGATCGAAACCCCGACTCTAACACCAATAGGTGCCTTGTATAGGATTGATGTGCGACTTTATTATACACTTATTTGATATTACTTATAAATCTTTCGAAAATGTTTTTTATAAATGCTTTATAAATACCAGCGATTTCTCACCAGCTTTATGTTGTTCAAACATTTTTAAGCATGCATTTCTCGAAAGTAGCCCCATTGGTTTTACAGGAGTCACATCTGAGAGATCATATACCACTTCTATGGATGGTATCACATAGTTAAATTTTGGAGACAAGCTTCTTAACACCTTCTCCACAACCTTTTGATCCGTCACTTCTTCTCTGTAGGACCTTTGTTGTCTAGCGTTGTCCATCACCCTTTCAAAATATTCCCCAACATTTTCCTCATCCTTCATGGAAAAGTTTTCAAAGGCTTGTCTAAGCCTTGTAGTTTGACTGATTGAACCTGTGAGTCTCCTTGAAACTCTAACCGGAGAATCTCCCATGTTTCTTTAGCAGATTCAGCAGCTGCAATTCTTGAGAATAGGCTGTCATGAACACCCTGTTGAATCATGAATGAGTGTCATAGCCTGTGCGTCCTTCTTCTTAGGGTTGGTAATTTCTGACACGGACACGATAAAACGACACGACACGGAATTAACAGGTTTCGTGTTTGACCTTAATAGGTGTCGTGTCATTAACATGTTAACACGATAAAGACACGTTAATTATCGTGTCTTAACAGGTTAAAGATCTGTTAACACGAATGGTCACCCGTTAATATTTATATACAAAAACAGTTAGTGGAGATCGGAGGTAGAGATGTACTTTGATGAAGATGAGTATAAAGATCAAAGACTTATATGGACTTTGATAAACTTTTACTCTTTTTTCATATTCATTTATCAAGTATTATTGTGGTTAAATACTATTTTTATGGACTTTTGTGTTTTTGTGGCTTAAGAATTATCATGTTAAGTCATGTTTAGTATTTAAGACTTATAAATTTTTTTTGAAAATTTTACTTTTTTTTTAAATGGGTTTTTATCATGTCTTATCGTGTAACCTGCTTTTTATCGTGTTCGTGTTTGAAAAAATGACACGATAAGTTATAGTGTCGTGTTCGTGTTTGGCCTTATCGTGTTCGTGTCTTATCGTGTCTGACACGATATGTCAGTCCTACTTCTTCTTCACCTCCCGCTGAGGCGCTGATCTCGTGGTCCTTCTACTGTTGCTGTTATGCCCAGATAAACAACATCCCACAGTTCTTTAGATCTAAGAATCGTTTTCATACAAAGGCTCCAATGTTGATAGCTTTCTCCTTTAAACACTGGTACATAGGATACAGTTGGGTTCCCACGATTTGAAAATTCAGCCATTTGAATGAGAGTGGAGTTTTAGAATGATAGTCTTCTCTTATACCAGAATGTTGGTATTTTGAGCTATTAAGTCACCAATAAACAACCAATAAATAATTGATCAAGAAAATAATAGAATCAAGAACCACTCACGTTTTATTTAATTGAATGACATCACAAATGTGGGCATAAAATGTTACATAAATAATTTTGAAAACGAGAAGACTGTTGAAATAGTTTAAACTTTAAGGGCTTTATTTTCATTATTTTTAACTTGACATATTTAATCTCGTCAGGGTTCGTAAGAAGAACAATTAGATGTCTGTTCTGAAAATATTGCTTAAAGAAAAAAATGGTTGTGAAAAAGCTTCCAAAGTATCTATCAATTGTTGCATCTATCCAAAAAGACGAAGATCATCCGTTGTAGAAAAACTTAATATACTGAAAATAAAAACAAAAATTACAAGAAAAGAAAACTAAATGGTTAAAAAAAGCCTCAGATTAGCATGTTGCCACATTCTTCTTCGCATCAAGGACACCATGATAATTTCATGGATGCGCAAAATTAAGTCCTTGACACTCATGGCAGACTTATGTCCTCATTGGCACATCCAAATTCAATAACAAAACAAAAACCACTCCAATGCAATGTTTCTATTCAACTTACCTACATCGGCGTGCATTCAATTAGGGTTTGTTACTTGTTAGTGAATCTGATTTATATATAGATGGGGCTTGATGAGAGTAGTTACAAAAGTAATGGGCCATTGTAGCCCAAGTTTGGATTGAAACCAAATGACTTTGGGCCGTTGAAGTCAGTCTATGCCTCTATGGTAGAGGTAGATAGAGGTAGAGGTGCATAAAACGGTTTTTTTGAAGAACCGGTTCCGGTTCTTTTTGACGATAAAGGAACCGGTTCTTACAAGAACCGGTTCGGTTCTAGAACCGATTTTTGGTGAAAAAACTAGAACCTAGTGACCGGTTCCGGTTCCTAAAGAACCGGTTCCGGTTCTCAAAGAACCGGTTCCGGTTCCTAAAGAACCGGTTCCGGTTCTCAAAGAACCGGTTCCGGTTCTAAAAAAAACGGTTTCTTTCAATGACATGGGCCGAAACGTTAGGTTGCTGCAAATCTTCACTTTTCATTGGGCTTTCATTTAGAGTTTATCGTCATAAATTTGTTATATTATTTTTAACTAAATAAGTAGTAACATTAAAAACTTTAAGTATTACAAGATATATAACTTTTAAATCATTAAATAAGTAACAACACTAAAACATACCGGTTTTTTCAGGAACCGGTTTTTCCAAGAACGGGTTTTTTTAGGAACCGGTTCCGATTCTTTTGGAACCTATAATTTGTAAAAAATAGTAGAACCTATTCAGAACCTACGGTTCGGTTCGGTTCCGGTTCGGTTCTACAAGAACCGGTTCTTCTAAGAACCGGTTTTCGGTTACTTGATCGGTTCCGGTTCCGGTTTTTTTGTGCACCTTTAGATAGAGGTGTACAAATCGGTTAATTTTGGTTAACCGATTATTTTTAGTTATTGAGAAAAGTGGTTATTCGCTTTAACCAGTTTGGTTAATAACCGTTTTTTCAAAATTTTCGATTATTTTACTTTAACCGGTTCGGTTAATTAACCGGTTTTTTCTAATATTTTACTCCCTCCGTCCCATTAGAAGTGTCCTAGTTTGAAAAACACAAAGTTTTAAGCACATTAAATGATGGGTATTTTTGCTTTTCATTTGACAATAATACCCTTGACAATAAATATTATTGTGGGTCCATCATATTGTTTGTTTTATGTTATTAAGGGCAAATTTTGAAGTTTACCAATAAATTTTAAAAGTGGACACTTTAAATGGGACAACTAAAAAAGGCAATATGGACACTTATAATGGGACGGATGAAGTATTATTTTTTCGGGTTTTTTCCCGGTTAACCTGTGGATCGGTTAAAATTGGGTTTTAAAAAAACCGGTTAATAACCAGTTACTCATAAAAAATCTCTAATCGGTTACGAACCTGTGGTTAAAAAAATACCCTAACCAGTTATTCCTCAATCGATTAATAACCGGTTTCGGTTATTGAACCGGTTATTTTGTGCACCTCTAGGTAGAGGTGAAAAAAAACCCGGAACCGATTCAATAACCGAAAACGGTTCTTAGAAGAACCGGTTCTACAAGAACCGAATCGAAACCAGAACTGTAGGTTCTAAATAAGTTCTACTATTTTACCAGATTATAGGTTCCAAAAGAACCGGAACTGGTTCCTAAAAAAACTGGTTCTTGGAAAAACCGGTTCCTAAAAAAACCGATATGTTTTAGTATTGTTACTTATTTAATGTTTTAAGATATATATATCTTGTGATATTTGACGTTTTTAATGTTACTACTTATTTAGTCTAAAATAATATAAGAAACTTATGACCATAGACTCTAAATGAAAGCCCAATGGAGAGTGAAGATTTGAAGCAACATATCGTTCCGACCTATTTCATAGAAAAAACCGGTTTTTTAAGACCCGGAACCGGTACTACAAGAACCGGAACCGGTACATAGGTTTTAGTTTTTTAACCAAAAACCGGTTCTAGAACCGAACCGGTTCTTTTACCGTCAACAAGAACCGAAACCGGTTCTTAAAAAAAACCAATTTGTGCACCTCTAGTCTATGGCATAGAGACTAATACATTTCATTTCATATAAGTCTTAGGCGTTTAGGTATACAAATACATTTCATAATATAACTTAACAAAACTTTACGGCACGTATACGGGCAACAAGTTACGTCACAAGGAGAGAGGAGAGTCTTTTTTTTTCAAAGGTTCGTCATACACCTCGCTTCGTCGTTGGATTTTGATTTGTGTGTTTGGTAACGTCTTGATCCTATGTATAATAATAGTGTGCATTTAAGAAAAAATCCTTATACATATAATGTGCATTGTGTTCCCACGTGCATTTAAGAAAAAATCCTTATACAAGAACCGGAACCGGTACATAGGTTTTAGTTTTTTAACCAAAAACCGGTTCTAGAACCGAACCGGTTCTTTTACCGTCAACAAGAACCGAAACCGGTTCTTAAAAAAAACCAATTTGTGCACCTCTAGTCTATGGCATAGAGACTAATACATTTCATTTCATATAAGTCTTAGGCGTTTAGGTATACAAATACATTTCATAATATAACTTAACAAAACTTTACGGCACGTATACGGGCAACAAGTTACGTCACAAGGAGAGAGGAGAGTCTTTTTTTTTTCAAAGGTTCGTCATACACCTCGCTTCGTCGTTGGATTTTGATTTGTGTGTTTGGTAACGTCTTGATCCTATGTATAATAATAGTGTGCATTTAAGAAAAAATCCTTATACATATAATGTGCATTGTGTTCCCACGTGTTAAGATATCAAGCTAAAAAGCTTATTTTTTTAAAAGAAAAGTCCAGATTTTAAAATCCCCTTTAATCGTCTAAAAAGGTTGAGTCGGCCTTGTAATCATTTTTATAGATCATGAACGTATATATGTATTTACACTTGCTACAATAACTAAAATATATAATCCCTTAAAGAAAGAAGCCACACTTTTACCGTTCTTGGTCAAGTGCAATTGTTAAAATATGTTATGTTAGTTATAATATTGGAGAGGATCAAGAAGCAATCTATCTAATAATTCTAACTTTTAAGGGGCTACTTATAGGGGGATTTTTTTTTATATTAGGAAATTTGGGTGGGAAATTAAATGGAATTTTACAAATATTTACAAATTGTTAAACATAATGATTATAATTTCTTTACAAATATTATTATTTAACCCGTGTGTAGCACACGGGTATTAAACCTAGTAAGAAATATTTCCTGGTTTTTATTTGCATTTATGCAACTTTATTAAACGAGAAATACTCAAATCATAAAACATCAAAGCAAGTCTAGTGAAGAAGTTAGCATCCCACTAATCTAAAATTCTACAGTTATTAACATATTATATTGGTTCTGAAACGAACACATCTCTGTATATATAATTATATATAAATAATAAAAAAAGAGTGACTGAAAACGAAATAGCATTCAGTACCATTCTTTATTAAAAGTAAAGCATATATCCTGTGAACTTTTTCTATATGATACTAGTGCTAGATTTCATACTCCTTTTGTATACATCAAATGATTCTATTAGGATCAAAAGTCGATACCATTTCATGTTCTAGCGCTTCTTTCGTTTTCGTGCACACGCGCAAGTTGTTAATAATTTATAATCACATTCATATGAAGCATATTCATGTGTCTTCAACAAACACATGTGAACAGATTAATAAGCTACATTCATAATCTAGAAATTAATAATAATAATAATAATCATCATCATAGTATACATATATATGTATCCTAACAAGCCAATCTAGAAACTAATAGTAATTGATAATCTAGTTGACTAGTTCTCATCATCAACCTTATTTCATCATATAAATTGTACCCACAATGTGATACTTGATTCAAGACAGTGACTGATACGGTTTCAACAGCGGAATAAGGGAGCCGCTGAGGTGGAGCGACATCACCTCGTTGGTGGACCCCACAAGCTTGCCACCTATGAAAACAGCTGGCACAGCGGGTGACTTACACCCGTGTTTATGCAGAGCCTTCTCCATCTCCCTACCTTCAGGATGTTGGTCAATTTCATAAACAACAGGGTTGACCCTAAGTTCTTGGAACAGAATAGTAACAGCATAACACAAGCAGCATGTGCTTTTGGTGAAGATCACAATTCCATTTTCTGATGTCAATGATTGTATTTTCTCCATCTGATCAAAATTTTAAGTAGATTGTGATCAAATGATCGCGTTTTGCTTCAAGTTTGGTTGTTTGAAGTTTTAGCGCGGTGACACTTCTATTTATACAAACTAGCAAAGATGCTTGAAAACTACAAAAGGTATCATCTTTTGAAAGATGGATACTGTTTCAAGGAACAAGTTGAACACATATATTCTTCTTGAATTTGCATCAGTTCAATAAAAAAAACATTGGTTTAATATTTTAAATCATTACTAAGAAGTTAAGCTGGTTTCTTTCTTTGAACAATGTGGGGAAGTTTATTTTGTTTTTAGGTTGTTTTTGAAACCAGTTATTTTTCTAGCGGATGTGAACAATGCAGATCTTTATGGGATCCCCTAGTCAAACTAGCAGGTGTGAACAATGAAAGTTGCATTGTTTGCACCAACTAGTTTGACTAATGCATCCATAGATATATCAGATATGTATTGTTCACATCTGCTAGTTGAAAAAGCAAATCGCCTAGAAAGAAAATGGTCTGAAAAACCATCAAGAAACCATGTTTACATTCCAATTCTAAACCCCCTAGAACAAGAAAAAAAGTCATAACGTGGGCAAGTTACAGACCACGGGTTCAAGTCGTCCACGTTGTATGGTCAGATTAGTTAGCAGACCAAGAAAAAGATAAAAGCTAAAAAGGGCTGGTCAATATTGGTTCAAACCGATTCCTTCCTTCAATCAATTTATGAATATATATATTCTGATCATGCTAAAAAGATTGGGAATGAGATTGCTTTCAGTGGGGGTGTGTATGATTCTTTATATTGCGCCACCAACTTGGTTACATTCGTTCAAACAAGCGAATCTTTTAAGCTTGCGAGTCTTTTTGTGTTGTTTCAGCCTCAGTGAGTCCAAACCGAATGAAATATTAACATCAGAGTTGCATACATCAGTATTCTAGTTTCATAGCAACAATCACAATTCTAACTCAACAACTGAGTAATCAAATAAAACTTCTTTTCAACGATACTGTTTGAAAGCATCATATCTTCATTACTTTGTGGTTGTAATGGTACGGGCGAGGTGTTCATTTGTCACATTGGAGAGGGGATAAGTTCCCTGAGAAAATATGTCAGATCATCGTCTTTTAGTTGTTATTCCGTGTGTGTTGTACATCAGAATATTCCTAATAATTGTGGACAGTCGTGTTTGTCGCTATCGTTTCATGCAAGTAAGCTATGAAACTGAAGGTTAGCACCAGAAATGAGAGAGCCATGACACTCATGACAGTGTTTTATAAAGTGGACTGTTATAATAAATCTGTTAAATACATTACAGATACCAGGCCATAAGGAGCGTCACGCCTTAAAAATTAGCAACGTTTAAATCGTATTAATTAAAAAATAAATAATTGTTGTATACAAAAGGGTAAATGTATTGAAGGACGAGTGTTTCAGGTTAAGCCGACTCATTTAATCTATATGTGCAAATGAATGTTTCTGACTTGTTACGTAATATGTCTACTCACCTTACGACATGATAAATATATATTTTGGGGGAAAAAATAGCTACCATTAACATTTAAACATCTATTTCTTTAAGAATCTGACATATAAAACTTGTACTTAATAATTCTGGACGACAATTACCGTTAGAGAATCATTTAAAGTGATAGAACCTTGTCATCTCATAAAAGTATCTAGTATGTATGGGCAACCATGGTGAGCCGATGATTCTTCTTGTTAACTAGTGATGTTGCATAAATATATCTAGTATGTATATGTATGGGCAAGGGCAACCATAAAAATATCTAGTATTTAGGCATATGTTCAAACAAGACATAACCTGTTAGTTTTTTTTTGTTTTGTTTTGTTTTTTTTAAAACAAGCCTATGAAGGATTTTAGCCACCTCACAACTAACTCAAACGAACCACGATTAAAAATCATTCCAGCAATGTTGGAATCGGCGTGTGCTAGCGTTGGATCTATATAGATTTTAAATAATAATCCAACCTTTTAAGTTTTAAACTTTCTCTTAATGGTCCTAACTTTCACCCTATTTTTTTTTCTGGCGGCCCCCCGTTAAATTTATTTAACGTTGTTAGTTTTGTGCTGACGGGCCGGTGACATGGATTTTTTTTAACTGATGTGCCATTTTGTATTATTTTATTTCTTTAAAAAAGCCCTAGTATATCATCATATCCTCATTCGAAGAACGCATCGATGCTCAAGCATCTTTTTCATCTGCGACTTCCGGGTACATTGATCCATCCATTCTAGTTTCAACGACTTATCGTTCGTGAATTCCATGTCCGTTCCTCATCTCACATTTGTAGGGTTATTGAATTTTAATAATCTAAAGTTTAGTGTATTGTCCAATATAAATCTCAACTAAAGAAATTCTCTTAGACGGTTCCAACTTGTAAATTATTTCCCACCATCAGACATTTTTCTAACTAGGACACAAAAATAGCGAGATAGGATTGTTTGTAAACACAAAAACAACCAGATATGTTTTTTAAGACACAAAATTGACCAGTTAGAAATTCTCGACGGAAGAAAAATAATTTACAAGTGAGATTCTCATAGAGAATTTCTTAACTTGGGATTAGTATCCAATAACCTATATTTTATGACAACTTAAATCTTACACATCAAGCTTTGATTTTTGCGTTCCACTAGATCAAAACAAAGCGAAAATGGAAGGTATTCAAAGTCTTTGGTTCTAGTGATTTTGTTTTAGGTGATGGTTTTCAAGATTTTTGCGTAATGTTTGAGCCGAAAAAAAAGGCCTCTTAAATTATATAAACACTCTTATATAAACTAAATTTTTAATTGAATATGGACGTTATGTCAAAAAACATAATAAAATCGAACTATCAGAGAAAAAATGGTTTAATCTAATTACTTTAACTAAAAATCACTGCATCATGCTATCAGACTTGAACCCTTGAGGCCTGAGGACAAGTATATATTTATTAACTAGATTAGTGACTCGTGGTATCCACGGGTTAAAAAATATATTTTTTTATATTAAAAAATGTGTTATTTAAATAATGATGCACAAAGATTTGTTATGTTATAGGAGATTAACAATTGCATTATGTTAGTTTTCATGACAATTAAATTTATAGACTAACGAATTTACATAACATTAATTCTGTAATAAAATATTTTAATAAAAAAAGAGTTATGAATAATGAATTGACAACATTTTTAGAGTGGATTTTTTAATGTTTTCAAATAAAACTAAACATTTAATTCACTAAGTTAACTTTAGTATGTTTTTAAAATTAAAAAATGTCATAAATTTGATTCAATTTGGAATCAAATTTGTTTGAAGTTTGTAGGAATAAAAATGCAAATTGAAATCTTTTAGTACAAATAATTCATTTAATTCCATTGTTAAAAGTTTGGAAAGTATAACATATTTAGGATCCGATATTAAACAACCGGGTAATTTAGCATCCATGTTTGAAAGCTGAGAAGCAAGAAGAAGCTGACACGTGACAAATCCAATGTGAAGGGGCTTAGAGACGGACATGTGGCATTAATTTAACAACTTATTATTATAGATAGATTAAAAATTTTATTTTATAAAACTATTAAAATATATAATTTACGTTAATGAAAACATTCAAAATCATTAAAAAAAACAAACAAACCACCCGTTTTGTCACATTCTCGCCACAAACAATGCCTGGTTATGCGGGTGTCTATTGCATACACCATTTGGCCATTGTTCAGCCACATGTGACCGTTGCAGTCTTGCAGATAATCTAATTTGTGTGTTAGTGTTAAAACAGTTAACTACTATACCTCGTGCAGTTGTGCATTAGACACCTAAGAGTTAACACCCTTCAGGTTTAAGAGCACTTTATAACCAGCTTTATTAAAACTTTAACAAATCAATCAATTATTTAAAAAAATCGGCAAATTGGCTAAAAATAATCCCAACTAACACCTATTGGCCGAGAATAATCCCAACTCAGTTTATTCCCTCCAGTGGTCCCAAATCCAACTTTTTTGGCCTCCAGTGGTCCGTCGTTAAGTGCACTTAACGGCCGTTAACTTTTTTTTATTTTTTTCGAATTTCAAAACAAGGTTTTATGGAAATTGATCGGGAGGGGTATACGATTCAATTGATGTAAACCTTACCTCGAACTGGTGTTCCAAACGACAAAACGGTCTTCAATCGGGTGTTTAAAACCTAACGGTGCTTTAACCGGATATCAAAATTAAACCATTTGAAGCAACAATTGGAAGTAAGGTTTACATCAACAGACTCGTATTCTCCTCCCGATCAAAATCCCTAAAATATCGGTTTGAAATTCGAAAAAAATAGAAAAAAAGTTAACGGCCGTTAAGTGCACTTAACGGCGGACCACTGTAGGCCAAAAAAGTTGGATTTGGGACCACTGAAGGGAATAAACTGAGTTGGGATTATTTTCGGCCAATGGGTGTTAGTTGGGATTATTTTAGGCCAATTTGCCAAAAAAATAATATAAGGTAGTTTTTCAAGAGATTCCCAAATTAACTACTAAAAAAATAATATAAGGTACCAACCCAACTTAACGAACCTGTGAACCAAATTTATTTACAACTGAATGCAATTAAAAGTGTCATAAATTTCAACTTACACAGCCTAATAGCAGCATAAATATTTGCTATATATAAATATAATACTAAATATAAATAATGGTTGACAAATATGACACCATACTTCATTAAACACACTTCATATGTATTTGTATATATACTTGTCTTACTATTAAATACCTGAAAAAATGTAGCTTGAGGAGCACAGGATAATATCTTAATCACCATCTTCCGCTACCTTGCTTGGAGAGAACTTTAACTTTGACTCGAGAGTTGCACGCCCCCACCCCCAGCGTAAGCTGTTTGACCCTGATGGCCCATTTTGGACCATTCTGAGAGTGAACCCGAAGGAGATATGGTCATATATGGTGCAATTCGTACGTCAGATGGTCCATAGCTAATTGCACCTGGAAGTGGGTGGTCAAATCTGCAGGTGCGCCCAAACTTGCACTGTCCATTTTGTATGTAAAATTTGCAAGGCTCCACCCCCTGTTCATTCACAAAAGTTACCGTAATGTAAGCTAAAGAAAATCATATTTGCTTATATAAACTTTGCAAGGCTCCACAAGTTTACAGTTCTAAATTAATCCCATCAAGGTTACACTGAGACATAAGAACCTGTAGATTGTAGTTAACTACAATCCTATGAATCTGAAAAAGTTGGTTGAAAAAACGACTGTTTTGTTCTGCTAATTTACAAACTTTACCATTAAAAAAAATCATTAGTCATATGAGCTAATACTTTCTAAACATAAACTCAGCTAACTTCCATGAAGATAACTAAATAATTATGAACGTCATTGCCCATAACGTATGTTATCTTTCAATAAAAAAGATTGTAGAGGGCTTACCGGACGCAGAGGGAGACCAATGGGGCTGAGCACACAATTATCATTTGATATTGCCCAATCGGGTGGATGATGAAACTTACAAGAGGGCCCAAACTTACAATCACCAGTTTTCATGTAGTATTGACATTCGGCTTGACCAGGTCTTTCTGGGAATACTCTCTCAGTTTGAGTATTACTTGTAGGGCCAGTAGAAGGTGGAAAAGGACGGCAATGGGCTGCATAAGGCGGGCCTGAAGTATTCACTCGATATACCGAAGGTTGAGCACCCGGAGACATTGCCGGGCTTACACGTCCCTGCATCTCATAAACTATTGGCACAATAAGAACTACATATACGTGTGCAAAATAGTTAAATAGAAACAACACTCTTTCTTACCGAGTAAGGACTCCAATTTGGTAAAGGAACCATGCCAGGTGAAAGTAGTATGGGACCATAAGCACCACGTGGGTAGGAACCGGGTACTACTGGTGGCCTTGCAGCCCTATAGCCAACAGATGGACCAACATATTGTTCAAGTGAAGGAGACTGCACTGTTGGATAAAATGGACGTGCAGATGCTGCCGGCGGCATGGGTTCGCCAGTTGGTTGAGGATGGTGGAATTTACAAGTTATACCAAATTTGCACTGCCCCGTTTTCAAATAGTACGAGCATTCTTTCTCATCCTACATAAAATTTTGCAGCTTTGACATTGGTGTGCAAGAAGAAACAATCAAATGAACAATAAAATGATAGATAGAAATAGTTACTGGTCGTAATGGATATCCATAGGTATTTAGTGGTACGTTACTCAATGATCCACCCGCGTGTCTAGGATGGTGAAACTTGCATGATGCACCAAACTTACAGGTTCCTGTTCTTAAATAATACTGCAGCATTAAAAAAACAAACAATCAAACAGATTATGTCCATGCTCTTCAACTTACATATATACAGATATACTTGTTACATAATGTAAAGACCAAATTTTCAGAAGTTAAACGAAACAAATTACCTGGCAAGACGGTTCTCCTGGTCTCTCGGGATAGGCTCCCACTCCTTCAGCTCTCACACCTCCCCCAGCCTAGCAAGCATAAAAACTATCACTTACAGAAACTTCAAAACCATGATATTTCACATCACACTAACTCACTATGTTTTCTTTACTATATAGTTGTAGCCAAATTCATTTCAAGCATGAGTCTAATTAGATTCAAAATATATGCACATTACACTAACTCACTAGATTTCTTCATGCTATAGTTGTAACCAAATCTATGGCCGAATTCTCGGATGTGATCACATAATAAAGTATACACATCACTATTGTGGCTAATTCAGTGTCATATAACATTACTAACAGCACATGATAAGTGATATCAAAATCAAAACATGTAAGTTTTATCAACAACAATCTTAAAATAAACAAACGATCAAACAACTTACAGAGTTACTACGATCAGGAGGATGATTATATCTGCACTTGCTACCATATCCACACGTTCCAGTTCTCATATAGTATACACAATCCACCATTCCAGGTCGTTCTGGATAAAACTCTCTTCTTCCATCCCATAACTCCAACCGCATCATCGATCCTACATACATTCACCAAATTACACATAAGTACATAACAACATAAACATAATCACTCAAACAAGCAACAATTTGAAAAAAACAGTTCGTACATTGTTCAAAACCCTAGAAAGGTAAAAAAAAAACTTAAACAACATCAAATTTCACCTTCAAAATGCAAAATCATCAAATCATTACCTTCAACAACATCAAATTTCCCTGTTTCCTTCACCGGTTGCATCCATTCGGTTTCCTGTATATGATCTGTCTGCATCCCGTTCCTTCGTCCGTACATCTCCATTGATTTAGGTTTTTGAGCTCGTATCTACAACAACGCGAGAAGATTTTGACAAATTTTAACATAAATCGACACGAATGAAGGTTGAACAACACTGAATCGATCAATGTAGACTGAATCGTTGAAATATTAGGGCTCGATTGAATGATAATTTTTGCTGATTATGTACTCTCACTTCATCAACTTTATTTGAAGGGCTTTGATTCTATGCATCTGTAAATGCAACCATTTTTTGGTGTCAAAAGAAAATATGAGATGAGTAACCCACAATTCTGCTTTTAAAATTACTTTATTACCCTTGAGTGTGCACTAACATTTGTTTTTCAAAGTGTTTTGATTATAGAGTAATTAAATCACTAAACGGTGACGGGGTTGGGAGTAGGGATGAGTGGGACGGGGTTGGTTCACAGGCGGTAACAACACTGCCGTTTATGGTGAGAATGGAGATGAGGTGACGGGTCACTGCTGCGGTGATGAGAGAAAACATGTGGGGCTCATTTTTTTACCGTTAAAATGCCAGCTTGGATTGTGTTATTTAATTAGTTATTTTCTTTAACTTAAATACCTATATAACATTCATTTTTACACCAAAAACACTTTAATTTCTCTCATTCTCTACTATACAAATTTATATTTTTTTACATCTTCATCTCATTTTATAAAACTCAACAATATCTAACTCGTCTTCGGCCTTAAATTATCTCTTGTCTTCAAGCGACGACGAAAAAGATTTTGAATTTCTTACGTTGGTTGTTGCCGCCGCCATAGAACAAGAAGAGGCGGATATGGCCATTTCAAAAAAAAGATATATGCCATGTGATGGGATACAAGCGCAAAATCAGTTACTAGATGATTATTTCCGGGGTGACTCAGATGACCCGAAGTGAACACGTTTAGAACAAGATTCCGCTTGCCGAAAGAATTGTTTATGAAAATTGTTGACAATATTGAAACTCGTTCCGAATGGTTTTGAAAAGGGTACGATGCAAGAGTGAAGATGAGTATTGCTGCAATTGAAAATGTACATCCGCTATTCGTCAACTCGGGTAAGGTAATCCACCCGACTCTTATGATGAATATCTTTCTATGTCCGTTAGAACGTCTTGAGAATGTCTAGAGTTTTTCTATAATATTAATTATTATTCAAGAGCCATCACAACCACTACATTAGATGCTCATTGACAAAATAAAAAATATCACTTAAAAAGTAAACTACTAAGAAAAACTTCCTTCAGGACAATAATAGGGGTGTAAAAATATATGTTGATAGAGTGATAGGACAATTTCGTCTTTTATCATTTGCTTATGAGTTCTAATTATTGAAAGGTATGATGAATATGTTTGTCCCCAAATAAATTTTTTGTTCAAATTGCACGTAAAGGCAAAAATATATTTTGGGATATACAGTCTAGATTTATATTCTTATTATATTATATCTCAAAATTAGTGTTTTTATTTTGAAAAATTACAAACACAAAAAATATTTATGTCACATAAATATGTCACCCGTTTTTTTCTTTAACGACAATATTTTTTTTATTTTTACCCGATATTTTTTATTTTTACCAACAAGAAAAGTCATCAATGTAATTTATATTTAGGTTATTAGATTTTAATAATCCAAACTTTAATGTATCGGTCAATATTAATCTCAACTTTAAAAATTCTCTGTTGCAGTCCCAACTTGTAAATTATTTTCCTCCATCGAACCTTTTATAAGTGTGACACAAAAATGAGACACAAAAATGGTTTGGTAGGTTTTTTGAGTATCCGTTATAGAAGGCTCGATGGAGAAAAATAAATTACAAGTTGGGACTGTCAGATGAAATTTTTAAAGTTAGGATTAATATCGGCCAATTTATTAAAATTCAGATTATTAAAATCCAATAACCCTTATATTTATGATATGTTATGACAAAATTAACGGACTACAAAATAATATAAATTTGACCCATAAGCCATAGAAAACAATTATTTTGGGTATTATTATCTCTCACCATTAGTCTAAATGTCACTTCGAACTTCGAAGTACATAAACCTTGCGAGTCAAAGCTAGCAAAAAAAAATTCATGCATGCTGAAATTCACTTTTAAATGGCAAGCATCAAAATTCGTCCGAGGGTTAACTGTTGTTAAAATATTATATCTCCATTTGATCGTGATGTTATAAAACTTTTATATTCTTGATTTGATTAAAGGATAAAAATAATATTATTACATGGTTTAACTTTTTCTCTTGTAGGTTTTGTTTATTTATATTGATTTGCGAATTGCGCTTCATTTGTGCCATTAAAATTTGATTGAATAGTGGTCGGAGATAGCATTCGTGGTTGTATAGTTCGTGGTGTAGGTGGTTTTAATTTGACGATGGTGGTAACTGTTGGATAATCTGGTCGACGAGTTGTCAACGATGTAAGGTGGTGGTGTGTTTGTATCTATTGGAGAATTACATTCGTTTTAGATTTTTAAATTCTATGCCTTAATTTTTATTTAGTTTTTCGTGTCTTTTTTATGTTTCGCAGTTTAAAATTATTAAATCATTTTATCCCTAATTGTAATGGTGTGAACCACCAACCCTTGTTTTCGCCAACACTTAACCATGTCATTGTCACGTCATTAGAACCCTAGCTAGTCGCCTCATTGTTGACCGATGTATGGAATGTTAAGGAGAACAAAATGATGGTTATGTCATATTTTTGTTTCTCTACTTTTTTTAATTAGAAATGATTGATCTCATTAGTCATCAATACATCATATCTTAGAAACCAACAAATTTGATGATTTTACTCCAATGCATTTTTCATAAATTTTATACATGGGTAAGTTGGCGAAGGAGAAAATGTTATCAACTTTTTTCCACTATAAGTGAAGCACATGCATAAGTTAATATTAAAGAGGTGTAAAATATTAAAAGCATTTTGAGAGGACAAATTTGTAATTTAACAATAGTGAAGAAGAACAATACAAAAAGAGCAGGTGGATTCACAAGAACTGATCGTACGGCGTCGTATCACCTGAACTAAAATTATCACAATCCCACCGGCTTATATTTAAGACTTGTGGGTCCAAAAATTTCCCCCAGCAGCTGACGTGTAACTTTTTCATTGGCTGTGTTCTAAAGTAGCATTCGTCCTGACAACGCGTTTATTGCATTGTTTGGGAGTTTTACAGAAAATTGCTAAAATAATATCCTTTTGCGTTTATTAGTCGAACTTTATTTAACTTAATAAATATAATTTTGTCTGCACATAATAATTAATAAATATAATTTTGTCTGCACATAATAATTAATAAATGTATTTACTAAACTTTCTCATCAAAACTTACTAAATAAGTAATATATGTTTAGGACATGTAATGTAGCGATTTAACTTGATCACACGTGTTGATAAAAAAATTTATGCCATACATGTTACTGTGTGACCAATTTAAAAAAGAAAGATAATATCTAAACTTAAATGTCCAAACGATAATTATGTCAAAACTGGATGTCTAAACTCTAAAATATGTCAAAGTTTAGGAATTAATGATTGTAAACATGTCAAAATTGAGTTGGGCCAAAAGTGTAAAACTGTCATAAAAAATAGACAAAAAATCCGAAAAAAACCCGCTAAGAGCAGGACTCGAACCCAGACCATCAATGTCCCAAACGTGTGTTACAACCAACAAAGTCTAGATGATGGCCTAATGATGTGAACACTGAAAATAACATGTATATATACACTAAGTTTCGGAAAGTTAAAAAACTCCAAAAACAATGCTAACAAGTGGGACTAGAACCCTGGCCATCTCAATCCCACACAAGCGCTGCAACATTAATCTAATCTAGCTGCTCGATCCATTGCTGTTAAGACTAAAAAATAACACATGCCTTTACACTAAACAACGCTAACTGTGACACATGACATGATACCACCACCAACCTTCTTTTATGTGGCCGCATCCATTACATCATCTTTACCATACAACCGAAGGCTAGAAAAAACCACATGATGGATAACCCACATTTAAGACTCCATCTTGTACAAATTATCTAATCAAAACAGAAATATCGGGTCATTATCATTGTTTCAATGTAGACTTTAATGCAAAATTATTATTGTTTCAATGTAGACTTCAATGCAAACTATCTAAAAAACAGACCATTTAAACTTCTTAAAAATCAAATATCTATATAATAATTCAAGGTTTTATGGGGGGCAACTTTTAAGGGAATTTTTTATAAAAAGAAGTTTTAGAGGGAAGATATGAAATATCATGCATGAGTTGATGAAACAAAATATCTTTAAATATTAAATATTTACAAATTTTTAAACAAAATGATTATGATTTTATAAATATTATTATTTAACCTGTGTGTAACACACGGGTGTTAAACCTAGTAGTCAAATATAACACTATCATCATGTTTATCATATAACATGACAAGTTTTTAATACTCATGTATTTTAACCTACTTCATTTATAAATCTCATACTTGCTTTCACATCTCACACTTACAATTTAACCAAAAAAAATCATTATATCTTAAAATTTATGTCGCTTTTCATGTCTCTTCCACATTTACATTTCTCTGTACGGTTCGCCTAAATTTCAGGTTCAGTCCACAACTTCCAGAAATTACAATGATTCTACAGGTTTAAAAAGGGTAACTTCAGTGTTTCTTGTCACTAACATTTGTTAAGTTTCCAACTAAATCGATATGAAATGACTAAAATACATCAGTTAATAAGAAAAATATAAGAAACTAATTTAATTACTCCGTGTCCATCATCATACACAACCATTGAACCATTGACATCTGAACATCATTGTCACCATGCCCAACGACTACAAAACATTCACCATGAACACCATCAACCTCCCTTGCTTCCCACAAAATAAATAATTGCTTCAATTGCATTACTTCCTTCCAAAACGAACGGATGTCTAGACATTTAAGTTTTTTAGTGATGGTTGAAGATTGTCAATGAACAGTGATGTTATGGTGGTCACTATGAACGACAATGAGGATAGAGTAACTAAATTAAGTTTTAATTTACCTTTTACCTTTTTAATAAAATGAGTATGTTGATCGTTTAACATCATCTTAACTGAAAAATTTAACAAAAGTGCTATGTTTATATTCTGAACGATATGAAACAAACATAAAATCTAGGCAAATCACAGAGACCATACTCTATGGTCCACACATATAATTACGTTCTTTTTAATTGAAATGTACACACATAGAGGTGGCAAAATGGATGCAACGGGATGAGTTACTTGTGGGGCTATGATATAGGGAATGTGATAAGATGGAAACGGGTTTGGGTGGGAATGAGATACAATGGACAATTAAAAAAATTGGTTTAGGTAAAGAAAAAAATAAATTATTTCATACACTTGTAAATACATTTATCAATAAATTGATGTTAAGAAAGAAGAGAGTCGGGCGATATTTGAAGTCGATGTTGGCAAGCGGTGTCAAAACTTGACGTCATGCAGGTGGCGCACTGGGATGTTTAGATTAGATAATAGACGTCGAGCACTGCCCAGTGTTTGGATTCAAAAATCAACATCAACGAGTGGCAGCAAGTTTTTGAAGAAGAATAAGTCAAACTTGTAAGGGTTTTTAGGGAACTTTGAATACATGTTGGTCCATGCACGTGGGTTTTTTATGTTTTGAATAAGTCTCCTAGCTGTTATTGATAGGAGTCCTAGTCTTATGGTAGGTTGAGTTTTTTATGTTAAAGTTGTTAGCCTATCTTCTATATAAGAAGGCTTTAGGTGTTTATGTTTCCTATGCACTTCAAATATTCTTCAATAAAACAAGAGTTCCCTGAATCTATTGCTTTACATTCGATTGTTATTTAGTAATATATTATATCTAATACCAACATTCTGGTATCAGAGATAGTGTGTTACTTTCTCCTTGATCCATTACTTATTTAAATCCTTCATTTGATCACATGGCTGATTCATCTGGTTCCTCTAGTTCTTCTGCAACGATCCTTCCAGTGTTTAAAGGGGAAGGTTATGAGCATTGGTGCCTTCGGATGAAGACTCTGTTGAGGTCACGAGATTTATGGGATGTGGTTTATCTTGGCATCACTGCTGTCGGTGATGGTACACAGGAGATAAGAGAGATTCGGAAAAAAGATGCTCAAGCAATGACAGTTATACAACAGGGTGTGCATGATAGTCTCTTCTCAAGAATTGCTGCAGCCAATACGGCTAAAGAAACTTGGGACACCTTGAGGGTTGAATTTCAAGGTGATTCTCAGATCCAATCAGTGAAGTTGCAAGGGTTGAGGAGAGCCTTTGAGAACCTAACAATGAATGATGATGAAAGCATAGGCGATTATATGTCTAGAGTTATGGACAATGTGGGTCAACAAAGAGCATATGGTGAAGAATTAACTGATCAGAAGGTGGTTGAAAAGATTCTCAGAAGTTTGTCTCCTAGGTTTGACTATGTGATACCCTCAATAGAAGTGGTATATGACTCAGCAGATCTCACACCTGTCAAACTCATGGGATTGTTGCAGTCTCAAGAAGAAAGAATGAATAGCCGGGCAGCGGCTATGAGGGCCAATAGGAACCCAGAAAGACAAGATGAACAAGCACTTCAAGTTGTTCAGGAACAAAACTATGCACCACGTGGCAGGGGGCGTGGGCGTATGCCTCTTAGAGGTAGAGGAGCTGGACGTGGCAGAAACTTTTTTGATAAAAGCAAGGTGCCTCAATGTTATTGTTGCAAAAAGTTTGGTCACTTAAAGAAAGATTGCTGGTACAATGATGAAGGACAAGTTAATGTTGCTGCTAATGAAGATGATGAAGCAAATGAAGAAGATGAGCAACATCTTCTAATGGCAATTACTGCACCACAAGATCAACTTATGATGATGAATAGTACTACAAGGTCATGTAAGTCTAATCATCTTTGGTTTGTAGACTCAGGATGTTCTAATCATATGACAGGTTCAAAGGACAGTTTTGTATCTTTAGATGAGACGTTCAAACTTGATGTACGACTAGGGAATAAAAAGAAGCTAGCTGTTGAAGGAAAGGGAACTGTCAAGATTAGAACAGGTGATAATGGCTTTAAGTTGCTGGATCAAGTGTACTATGCTCCCAAGCTTGAGTACAATCTTCTGAGTGTGGGGCAGCTTATGAAAAAAGGATACATGTTATCTTTTTATGATGCGAAATGTGTTATCATGCATAAACAGACAAGGAAAACCCTCCTAGAAATTCCAGTAGCTACCAACAACATGTTTGTTTTTGATGCAAAAAGTCTTATCACCATCCAAGATGCTAAAGCAAGTAAAGATGATGCTGAAACTCTCAAGTGGCACCGTAGATATGGCCATTTGCATCTTGGTGGACTCAAGCATCTACATGACAAAAATATGGTACTAGGTCTTCCAAAGATCAATACTTCAATGGTATGTGAAGCATGTATCATGGGTAAACAAGCCAAAAGTCCATTCCATCAGTCTTCATGGCGTGCAAAAACAAGGCTAGAATTGATTCATACAGATTTGTGTGGCCCTATGCAAGTTGCAAGTTTGGGTAAAAGTCTATATTATTTATTATTCATTGATGATCTAACTCGTATGTGTTGGGTGTACTTTCTAGCCAATAAAAATGAGGCCTTCAAGAAGTTTAAAATTTTCAAAGCTGGGGTTGAAAAAGAATGTGGAAACTCAATCAAAGTCTTAAGGTCTGATAGAGGTGGAGAGTTCTGCTCACAAGAGTTTGATAAATTTTGTGAGGATGCAGGAATCAAACGTGAGCTTACAATTCCTTACACACCCCAACATAATGGAGTTGTGGAAAGGAAAAATCGCACAATTATGAATCTGACCAGAAGCATGTTAGAAGAAAAGGAGCTTCCTTTGTTTTTATGGGCTGAAGCTGTGGGCACAGCTGTTTATGTAATCAACAGATCACCAACCAAAGCGTTGGTCAATCAGACCCCCTTAGAAGCTTGGTCAGGTAAGAAACCATCTATAACTCACCTAAAAACTTTTGGTTGTGTTGCTTATGGGCTGGTACCTTCTCAGATAAGAAGAAAGTTAGATAATAAATCTGAGAAAAATATTTTTATTGGTTATTCAACCCAAAGTTCAGGGTACAGACTGTTTAACCCTGAAACTAAAAAGTTTTGGACAAAAAGATTCGGTGATGTTGTGTTTTTTGAAGATACAAAGTGGGTATGGAGTGTTGATTCAAACACACCTAATAAAGCTTACATCTTTGTGGACCCATTTCCTGTTGAGCCTACCATGTCAAATAGTACACTTACTAGCCCCATCTCAAATAACACTGAATCCACCTCTATGACTAGCCCACAACCTATACCTATCACCTTACCTCTAGAAAATGACAGCACCTTACCACCTAATCCTAATAATACTACCTTGCCTGGTCCATCCAAAAGAATTATTAGACCACCCACTTGGCTTCAAGATTATTATACAAGTAATAATTCATCAGGAAATGAAGAAGAAGAGGAGACCACCTGTCAATTTGCTCTCACTACAGCAGACCCAATATCATATGATCAGGCAGCAAAGTCTAAAGAATGGAATGATGCAATGATTGCAGAATTGAAGGCAATAGAAAAGAATGGAACGTGGGAATTGACTCGACTACCTCCTGGCAAAAATCTAGTTGGAGTCAAATGGTTATACAAGACTAAACCAGGTCCAGATGGTGAAGGTGTTAGACACAAGGCTAGACTAGTTGCTAAGGGATATTCTCAACAATTTGGTATTGATTTTTCAGAAACATTTGCACCCGTAGCAAGATTTGAAACAATTAGAATCATACTAGCCGTTGCCGCTCAAATGGGTTGGAATATCTATCAACTAGATGTTAAGTCTGCCTTCCTTAATGGAGACTTAACAGAAGAAATATATGTAGCTCAACCTGAAGGGTTTATTATTGAAGAAAAGGCTGATCTCGTATACAAATTGAAAAAGGCCTTGTATGGATTAAAGCAGGCCCCTAGAGCTTGGAATGCTAAGATTGATGGTTATTTTCTGGATCATGGTTATGAAAGAAGTCTCAATGAACCTTCATTATATGTCAAAAGAAGTACTACAGGTGATATTATATATGTTTGCTTATATGTTGATGATATCATATGTACTTCTTCTTGTGACAATTTGATTAGTGACTTCAAGCAAGGTATGAAATTGGCATTTGAGATGACTGACGTTGGGAAATTAAAATATTTTTTGGGTTTAGAGGTGAAGCAAACTAAAAAAGGGATCTTTTTGTGTCAAGAAAAATATGCAAGGGCCCTGTTAACTAAGTTTGGCATGAAGCATAGTAAGGATGAAGTCACTCCTATGAATTATAATGAAAAGCTTCAAAGTGATGATGGTGCAGATAAAGTAAATGAGGAACAATTTCGAAGTCTGGTTGGTGGCCTGTTGTACCTGACACACTCCAGACCAGATTTGACATATGCTGTAAGTGTTATTTCAAGGTTTATGCAAAGTCCTTCTAAAATTCATATGGGAGCAGCTAAAAGAATCCTAAGATATGTGGGATGCACACCACACTTTGGGATTTGGTATAAAAAAGTTCAAGGAATTAAGCTTGTGGGGTTTAGTGATAGTGACTGGGCCAGTTGTATGGATGACAGGAAAAGTCTTTCAGCATATGTGTTCTCTTTGGGTAGTGGAGTGGTGTCTTGGAGATCAAAGAAGCAAACCACAGTAGCTTTGTCAAGCACAGAAGCAGAATACATCTCAGCTTCAGGAGCTACTTGCCAAGCTCTTTGGCTGAGGAGGATACTTGAAGATCTTGGGTTTGTTCAAACTAAACCTACGGTCATCTTTTGTGATAACAAGTCAGCAATCAATCTGTCTAAGAATCCTATTACAGATGGTCGTACAAGACATATAGACATCAAGTATCATTTTATAAGGGAAATGGTGAGGAAGCAACAAATTAACTTGGAATATTGCAGTACACATGATCAAGCAGCTGATGTATTGACAAAATCACTTTCTAGAGAAAAGTTCGTGTACTTCAGGCATGCATTGGGAGTCATGGAGTTTGAATTAGGGGAAGGTGAAGAAGAATAAGTCAAACTTGTAAGGGTTTTTAGGGAACTTTGAATACATGTTGGTCCATGCACGTGGGTTTTTTATGTTTTGAATAAGTCTCCTAGCTGTTATTGATAGGAGTCCTAGTCTTATGGTAGGTTGAGTTTTTTATGTTAAAGTTGTTAGCCTATCTTCTATATAAGAAGGCTTTAGGTGTTTATGTTTCCTATGCACTTCAAATATTCTTCAATAAAACAAGAGTTCCCTGAATCTATTGCTTTACATTCGATTGTTATTTAGTAATATATTATATCTAATACCAACAGTTTTTAGATTCAAAAATAAACCTCAAGATGAATGAAAGAGTGGTTAGATTTGAACACTAATGCCTAGAGGTCAATGCATCGTGGGGCTTAGATTAAAAAATCAAATGCTGCCACGCAGAAAGCTCGAAGGGCTTGGATCCAAAAAATTAACATCAGCAAACGGTGTAAAAAATCAATGTCAAGCGGGCGACACAACAGGTTGTTTATATTCGAAAATCTACTGTGGATGGCGGGCTGATAGGATTAGACTCGAAAATCTCGTCGAGTGAGTGGTGTGCCATGTTTAGATTAAAAAAACCGACATCAATCAACGCACACATGTGGTTAGATTAGAGTGATACTAAGGTGGAAATGCTGACGAAAGTAAAGTCAGTATATCTTCCATTCAGTTTCATTCAACATTTCTATGTATCATAACCATTAAGCATTTAACTAAATCATTCAAAAGATTTTTTATGAAACAAACGATCTGAATGCTTAAATGATTAAACATTAAACTAAACCATAAAATGTGAAACAAACAGATCCTTAGTTTTATGATTATGAGTTAAATTAACAGTTACTTATTTATATGATACAATATAGTTAAATTAACACAACAAAAAAATAATAACGTAACAAAGCACAAATTAAATTATTATAATTAAAAGACGGATCAGATTTCTGGCTTGGTTTCTCGATTAAGAGAAAATAAATTAGCGCACAGTATAATCATCTTCGATCATCTGGGGAAATAATCATCACTTCCATCTTAAACTGATAACAAAACTTTTTTATTTCTTTCAAACATATTAACATCAAATAAAAAGCTTTCAAAGAGCAAAATCAAAACGTTCAAAAAATATATTCATAAACTTTTAAGCGCATCAATCAAAAAGAAGAAAATCAATGTTATAAACTATTAATCAGATAATTGTAGTCTGGAAGTATTAATCAATCGACATAATATTTTCCGACAACTTTCTCATCAAATTAACAGCGTTTAAACATCGATTCATCATCATAAACTAATGTAAAACAAAAGTGCTCAGAAGGATCCATTGGTTGTTTCTAATCATGAACAGAAAACTCATGTTTTCAATCATAAAATAGGTAGTTTTCAACATCATCGCACGGATAAACAAAACAAAAACTGAAGTGAAATAAGTGATTATACGCACCTCGAAGCTGCTCAATTGCTTAACAATTGCGTTTTTCAATCAATTTGTGGTGTGTATTTATAGAGAGTTTTAGGGTTTAACAGTTTTAGCATTTTAGGGTTTATTGTTTACTTGCGGCGGGGTATATGATTGTTGTAAAGAAGAAAACGGAAGATACAGTTTATGCCCTTCAAGTATTAAGATTTTGCATCGCACCTTCAAGTTTTTATTTTTGCATTCAGTCCCAAATTTTTTTTTTCTCTTGTACCTCTAATTGATTTCTTAATTATTATTTTTAATACTATTATGCGTATTTCTTTGATTTTTTAAATAGGAATTAACCTGTGTCTTCTTTTTAAAATCTCTTTTCATTTTTCTTTTAAAATTATTTAGTGATCTTTTATTTTTTTTAAATATTATTTAGTGATCTTTTATTTTTTTTTTAAAAATTATTTATTGATCTTTTTTTTTTGTTTTTTTTAAATTCTGACAATGTTGCATTTTGTAGTTAATTGGCTTGTTGATTTTATATTTGTATTTGTATTGATCGTTTCTCAAGGTATATATAATCGACTTGATGTCCAATACGAACTATGTTGCTCAGGAAACAAAAGTTGTACGTTCTTTTTTCTAATGTCAAGTTGTAAGATGATCATGGTCCATAAATCACTAAATTGTGGAATTTAGATGAAGTTAACCAATTATTAGTAATTTTATAGAAACAAAATGTGAAGCGTCTATAAATCATTAACTATCACAAAATTACTTTCTTGACCCGGCTAATAAACCACAAAGCCTATTGGGACTATTAATGATTTTTAGAAACAATTTACTTTCATCTTGGAAGAGAAATTTAGTACGAATGGCCTTTGTCTCTAAGTTATTCGTCCCAAATGGGCTTTTCATGAGTTGAAGATTCTCCATGAATAAGTTGAAAATGATTCATTACTTGATTTGATACTTCAAACCCATTTAATCGTTGTTGTTCTTGGATATTTAGTGGTCTTGATCCTCCAATACCTAAGAAGTCAAGTGTAAGTGTGTCGTTTCCGCCATGACCACCACCATTACCACCTAGTTCTAACAGGCTTTTCCCGATACTCGAGTTTCCTCTACCTTCAACTATGACCGAGTTTTCGTCACTTCTATCATCATGGTTCTCTGCATTCTTTGCAAATCCATTACTTTGATCACCTCCCATTAACAACTCACTATAAATCCCTATATCATTCATAACTGGATTGGGCTCAGGCCCAAGGCCTGGCCCAAACATATCTTGTTGGTTGGAATTTTGAAATAGATGGTATCCGTCAGTACTTGCATTTAACCCTACCATAGTTGTTTGATTAGGTTGGACTTGAAAGTTGTCATATGGTCTAGCGCGTTGGATGCCGTAAGGTGATGTAGGTCTTGGTCCGGGTGAATTGAGTTGATCCTGGCCAGTCATGCTTGTAACAAAGCTCTTTTGCATCATTGGAGAATTGATCCCATTGCTTGCAGTAGCACCCATTTGAGCTGCTTTCTGAAGCAAGGCAGTAGCGGACATATGGCCCGCAGGCCCAGAAAGCAAACCACCATCCTTGTTCTCGTTTTGGAAGTACCCGTAGCTTGAAGAACCATTTGGAGAGCTAAGTTGTAGCCCAGAAGATGAGGAGGAACCGCCTCTTGGGTTTCCAAAGAGGGTGCCTGAGCTACTAGAGAACATGCCCCCAGACATATTTAAGGGTTTGAACGGCATCGAAACTAGCTCTTGAGGTAGTGACTTGGTTTGGTTTTTCGGGTCATAACCATTGAAATCCGGTAAGCCCATTAACCCTTTGTTTCTAGAATCATTAAACTTAGATGGCATCATTTGATCACTAAGATGTTGAGGTTGCAACATTTCTTGATTCACCTTATTGTTTTCTTCGGCTAGTGCGTCACAAAATGCTCTATGAGTTATAAAGCTATCTCTCCTATAACAATATAAGAAATATTAGTTCTAATTGCGTTAGAGAAAATATTATGTCATGGTATATGTCGTGTACAATAATCATGTTTTAGCTCAAACAATAATTGATCGAACCTAGAGAAGATGGTTCCACAATCACACTTATACTCCCGAGTGCCACAAGTCTTTTGATGAGCCTTCCAGTCCGACTGAACCGCGTATTTCTTTGAACACTTGTCACATTTCCATTTCTTTTCACCATGTTTCCTACTATAATGTTTCTTGATCCCCGTGAGATCACCTAGTGCTCGAGCCGGGTTGTGATGAACACAAGACGGCTCAGGACATACGTACACACGTTTCTTGGCATCAGTGCTAGTTCGTTGCCTTAGCTTCCATGGAAGATTGTGACCTCTTCGGTGCAATTGTAGATTTTGGTCACGTTGAAACCCTTTGTTGCAAATTTCGCAAACAAATCTGTTTGTAGCCATTAGTGTCGTTGGTGATAATGCAACCACTTCTGCTGTAGGATCTGTGTTAAAAAAATACTATATATTTTTATTTATCATAATAAATATGTGTTTTCTTTTCACTAAATGGTACGTATTTAGAAAAGTTATCATCAACAAAACTTTTTTATTTAATTCAAATAACTGATTTTAAAAATTGAAACCCTCATGATTGAAAGAATAAGTCCACTCTACACAAGACGGTCGATATTATTTATGGTTTAGTTAAAATCAGTCAATTACATATAATAAAATAATTATATTTCAATTCATCTGAATAAAACAAATAATTTTTTCGTTGTGTTAACAGTCATTAAAAAAATAACTACAAAGAAGACCTAATGTAAGGAAAATTATATATTCCAAGGTCATTTTTAACTAATAATCCAATTCACTTTACATGTATACTTTCTTCATAGTGATGTTAAGTTTATAACTTTCTTCAAACTTGGCCGGGAACAGATATGTTCCCGGTCATGTATTTTTAAAAGAAATTATACTCTTGTTATCATTTTCAGTTAAAAAAATGTCAAACCACGTAACAATATTAGACTAATCAACCAAGTGATGTCATAATCAAGATTATGAATGCATATATATTAGTAAACTAGATTCGATCAAATATGAATCATTGATTCATTTCTATGAAGTTTTACTAAACATGAACAAACAAACAAACAAACAAACCTGGAGTTCCTGGTAGGTTTCGCTTCCGTTTAGGAGGCGGTACTGGTGGCAGTGTCGTAGTGGCAGCATTGCTCGAACCTCCGCCATGAAAACCGCTTTTAAGGTCATGAACTTGTAGTTCTTGACCTCCTTCTCCTGAAGAAAAACTACCTTCATCTCCTGACATAGCGCGAGCGAGTTTTGGTCGGTTAATGAATATTGTTTTTGGGCTTATTAATGTTGTTTCTTAATAAGATATGATAAGAAACCAAAATTAATATCTATGTGGAAGGTTGGTGAGGATTGAAGACAAAACTAGAGAATGATTTCTGGTTGAATTATTGAAGAAGATGAAGAAGAAAAGAGTTTGCATGTATTATGTGTCTTTGTTTGGCTTGTATATTTATATATACATATATACAAACATGTCGTCATATTCCAATGTCCCCCTTAAAACTTTAACTAATATTTAAACAACTTTTATTGTTTATATATATTTGTGTATGATGTAATGTTGAGTGTGAATTTGATCTTAATTTACAAAACTTTTTTTTTTCCTAAGTGAAAATGATTAGAAGGTGTGTTGGGGTGTAAGTGTGAACCACTTGTTTGGTCTAGTATCAAGTGTCAAAAGTATATGATCTTCGACTAAATGGTTGTGGTTCAAGTTTTATTTGGGAAAAAATATTGGGTTTTAGGTTAGGTCAGTAGGTTTTCTCACAAGAGATGAGTTTGCTCCTATTTGAGGAGTGGAGATGATCGCGTGGATCAACGGTCCATAAGCGGTCCAATTTGATGTTAGAAAAAAAAACTTAATTAACTCGTATAATGTTTCAATCAAAACCCTAAAGCATCAGTTTAAAGTTCGGATAAAACTTAGCAGGGTTAAGATATTTTTAACGGTAAACCATTGAAAAAAACCATCAAAAAGGAGCGATGTTAAGAATAAACTCAGTTAGAATAAATATTGGTCAACTGATAAGAGTAGAAACTATTAAAATTCAATATGTCTATATTTATGAAACAATTTACTAATAGTATATGACACTTCATAAAATTGTTGAAGTTATTTACAAATTTACAATCCCTCACTCATAAGCTTATTTAGCGATTTGTACTCAAGTCCATGTGTACAATCTTCTCTAGCCGTTAGTACTTTGATAAACAAACAATGCCCTTTCATTTTTAGTATCTTAATTTGTTTGTTTTTGTTTCTATCATTATTTTGTTTATATTTGTATAACCATATTTTGTTTATATCGTATTAGTAACCTTTATATATAACTACCCATCTGCTCGTTATTATTTTCTACACTATGTACTTACATTGCATATATCCTCATGCATAATTACATATTTCCCTAAAACATAAATTTTAACTCGTGATCCACAACACTATCAAAACATGATTTAGAAAATTATGTAATTTAAAAGTGTGTTAAGAAATTATATTTAGCAGCCCCTTTAAATTAAGTAATATATATTATTGTGAAGATTATATATCACTACTCGCTTCTAATTCATTATCTAGCATAAATCAAACTCAAACTAAACTTTAATTATCTTTGTCAATCAATCTTAATTGGTTGATTAAAGCCCATCAACAACATGAAAATAATTAAGAGATGATTTTTCAAGATGGTAGTGTTTGTCATATCATATGCATGTGTTGTCAAATACCCAGTAATTTATATTACAGATATTAAGTATAAATATAAAATAAAAACTCTACATACTTATACAAGTGATAATAATTATCCACTTTGTGGTTTGTGTGCCATTGTGAATTTTAAGCAAATGATCATTAAGCTAGATAATTCAAAAACGATACAACTCTATAAGTTAATGGCGGTGACACGAACAATTTATGAGTTGTGTTCGAGTTCGTCTATTCAACTTGTTAAACTGACATGATTCATGACCCAAAACTAAATAATCAAGACAGAGTCTAATATTTTCTTAAACTTTATGACAATCTTTTCACATATTGATAGTAATTATAAATAATATATCCGGCTTAAATATAAAAGGAAGAAGGCGACAGAAATTAGAATATGAAACAAATTAACAAAGCTCTAAAATTCCAGTCAATATCATTTTTTACTGTATAATATTATATTATTAATGTATTTTAAATATTATACTGCTCCATCAAATCATCAATCACCCAAAATATTCCACATGGTTTCCATCGATGAATATCGATGTATCTAATGTAAAAAGATTAGCCAACAACGTAAAGACGATTATAAGTTTCCATAATTTTTGTTTATTTTAGTTTCAAAAATTCATATTTTAATACAATAATTAAAACATTTTTTTAAAAATGATTCGATCAAGACATTTGCTAATTGACATAAACAAAGGAACCTCAAGGATAAAACCAAACGGCATGTCTTATTATTTTCTGTTTCTTATTCCAAAACTTGTCCTAAGAAAATGATATCATAATTTATCGTCATTAAAAAATAATTACATATAGATACACATATTTTTATATATTAAAATAAAACTATATGAATAATGTTATTTTATGTTTTGCATTTTGATCACTATGGTTTTTATAGGTTTTGTATTTTGGCCATCAAAGTAGAATGACTCTTTTGTAAATGAAGTAAGTTTGATGGACAATTAGTTTTGTGCAGGTTGCTTTATAATCAGTTGATTCTTGGAACAAGGTTGTTGGCTCATTCGATTATTGTCGTCATGCCGCTTATTGTGTCTTTTCGGCCGCCTTTGTCGTCTTCTTTGTCTCTTCAATCGATGACGGATGATGACGATGTGTGGAGGATGGTGTATAGTAGTGTCTTTTTGTTATGAGATTCTACAAATAGAAACAGTGATTTGCCACTGCCAACACCGGATTACATGTGTTTCACTGTGATGTTGTGTACATCTATTTCATTATGTTCGTTTGAAGTTGAACGAGATTTGTTTTTTCGTTGATTTTAGTTCGTCTATGGTTTTAACGGCTGTGATGACGGAAATTTAATGGTATTAATCATAATAACTAATAGTCCATCAAATATTATTTATATGAAATTTAAAACTTAATTTGGCTATATATGACATTTGATGATATATTATTTGTAGAGATATAGAAACATAACCAAGTTTTAGTTTTGTTCTAACTAGGTCAATCAAACATTTTATTCACAAATTAGGTGACTAAACCTCCAAATCAAGCAATTGTTGGATTTTCTTTGTGTCAAGAAAGGAATTGAGGAAAAGATGTGGGGTCGGAATATATATTCAATATATGTAATTATATTAAAAAAATTTCAAAACTTGTTAATTATATTAAATATAAAAAAATAAACCTACAATCCACATCATCGCTTCACCTTAGCATTAAAAAATGTAAATAATTATTCATAGCAGAAACAAAAAAAACCTGCGAAAACAACATATTAAAACCTATAAATTAAATAAAATATGAATGTGACTGACCTAATTGGAACAATTTTTAACTTAAGTGACTTAATTAGAACAAAATTAAAACTTGGTTATGTTTTTATAAAGTCAACCCTAAATTTAATCATACTAACTAGTAGCCTATAAAAACTTGATACGCGACAATTGCTCTTTAGAATGAGGTTCAACTAAAAAGTCCAAATTTTGTAAAAAGCTTAAGAAGACATTTCGATTGTTAGATCTAATATTAATCAAAGATCATTGGCCTATAAACATAAGATGACATAATGATAAATATTTGAAACTTTAAATTGTATGTCTATGGTATATTATATACTAGTGATTGCCCCTTTTCAAATTCCATCATATTCTTTAAACATCCAAAATACGACATTATTATTTTTCAAATTTCACCAAAAAACAAGCGTTTTTTATTTTCAAAACGCATATAGGTTTTCTTTTTATCTATGATTCAACCACGGGGTCATGTTTGTCATCTTTCGAAGAGTCGTCTGAAACACGTCATCATAGGTTTTCTTTTCTCATTTCAATGGCTGAAATTGTTATGTCTTCCAATGTTCGTGACACTGCATATTCATCAAGAAGTTAAGATTTAAACATCTCCCTTGAATGATCCTGTTGCTGCCAAATATCAATCATTTACTCTAGCAAACAAAATAGTATCTCTATATTTCTCATACTCCATATAACAAGTGTTTTGAAAACCGGACTAGGGTTTGGAGCCTTTGGCGGTCCAGTTCAGGGAGTCTGAAATGTTTGGAGCCTAATTGGTGGTCAATCCGGACAAAAAGAGGTCGGATCGGAATTTTTAATTTTTTTTTTATATATTCCATGTATTTACATTTTCTATATCTTCGTATACTTCAATTTAACCTCGTATTAAAAGTAAAAAGATTGTTGTAGAAAATATCTTAGTATACTTTAATGTCTAAAACTTGCATTTCAATTTAGGAAAATGTCACGAATTAATATGTAACGATGGCTATATTTGGAGTAATCAAGTATTCAAATGATTAATAAAGGAGTCTTGTGTTCGAGTCACATATGAATCAAGGGCTTTTCATCCAATGTGTGTTTCCTCTTAAAAGACGAATGTAAATGATAGCATTGGCTGGTTGACCGGTGAGTGATTCAAATTTTCGTTTAAAAAAAAAGTTAAAAAGATACTTGTTTGTTAATTCATTGAAATGGACTTATATTATATGGACAAGGCCACAACCTTTGCACATCTCGAAATATCCCTCGTGAGTGTAATGGGCTTCAGCCTGCTTTAGCTTAAAAATAATATTGCAGCCCAAATTCCCTCAATTCGACTTGAGAACCAAAATTGTAAATTGCACACAGTTTATTCATCTTCTACAACCCTATGAGACTATGAGTACATGAACCAGTTTTCAAGCTTTTCAAATCCTTAATATTCGCTGTCGGCGAAAAACAAAAGGGGGGGGGGGGGGTTCATGGTGGGCTACTGCTAAAGGTTCGATCTCTTGAGGGCCATATTATATAAATATTATACAATACAATTGATATATACTATAAAAAAAACACAAAGAAATGATGACCAAGAAGCCACCAAAAAAGTCTAGCAACCATCACCGATTATAATACACGCATAATGAACTCATAATGACTACCAAAAATGTCTAGTGCCGCAACATGCAGGTATACACAAGTCTAAGCTGTCGTAACACACGGCTAAGGTTAAAACTAGCTGTTGTGGTTACTCAACTATAAAACGAAACTAATTGGTCTTTCCGTACACATTTCACAACAAAAAAACATACATTCTTGTTTTTAGTCTTTTTGAGGTATTAGTTTGAGTTTTAAAAGCGTTTTTAATCATTCAGACTTTGTATAATGTTTAACCGTTCAAAAGCAAATGTCTTAACCATTCAGACATCTGCTCGCAAAACAAACAGTCTGAACCATTAAGTGCTGAATTATTCAGACATCTGTACCATTAAGAGGCTGAAACAAACAACCCTTACGACTTTTATTTTGTATCGAACAAGTATAGATATTCCACATGCACAATATATGTACTTTGTCAACTTGTATCTTTATTACCTTTTTTAAGTAAATTTCATTTTACGTGTGTTACGTATTTACTAACATTTCTCTTTTCGTCTTAAATTAATAAAATAATATAAATAATCTTTTATATTTATATTTTGTTACATTTTTTTATTATTTTCTTTAATTTTCTTATATCAAAACTATATGTATAGTAGCTAATAAGTTTTATTACGTTTGTCAATTTCATAGTTTTTGACTTTTTGTCACTAATTTCTCTATTTTCAAATAATTTTATTGAATCATTTATATATGTATATATAAATAACTTATTTAAAGACGGCTATATATATATATTTTTTTTTTGAAATTGTCAGCACACATAATTAAATGAAGTCAAAATCAAGCGTACCTGGCTAGCATGAGTTCTAGAAGAATTCAGAATTAGCACACACCAAAATGACAACATTGCAACCACCAGACCAAACTATTCATTTGTTGCAACAATTCCTCACGTCTTTACATAAATAAATAGGGAATTTTTAAATTATGGGTTACAAGTGGAAACTTCTATACTTATTATATAAATCACATTTAATACATTACTTAAAACACATAGCAACAGTTAGGAGGAAGCTAGTTGTTTTGTTATAAAACTTTCAAATTTATGAGTGTTTTATGGTTAATTTTATCAGGGTACGTGTAATCGTATTACTAATTTTATAAAATAAAAAATGGTATGATTAATAGTGAGTATTTTGACTTTTAATAAATTAACTACATATATATAACCCTCTCATGTGACGTAGTGGTCATGTTTTAGTTGTTAGATATCGACTTTGATACGTGTCTTGTGTTTGTGACTTACCTATGCACGTTGATAAAGAATTTTTTGTCTAAAGTGTAAACATCAAAGTTATGAGTCAAAATAATACTCAGATCAAAATTGAAGGAAACACAAGAAAAAAAAAACAAAGAAAACACATGCATCAAAACCAACTCGGAACATCAACACGACAACACCCAAAACAACCCATTAACATATCATTAGCGGATCACGAAGGGAAAGTAATTTTTGGCGTTTAAGACCCTGGTACGACACTGAACTCGCCTTCGGCTTCTTGAAATTTGAAACTTTTTTTTTTCAAGTGACGAGAGAATTAAATGACTAATCCGGACTTTGTGTTTGTTTAAATTTTGACCAATCAAATTGCCATCTAGAACCTCTTAATTTTGAGTGTTTTTTTAAGTTTAAGTTTTCAGTTATTTTATACTCGAAAAGTAAAAAAAGTTAATAAAACTAAGACAATAATTGTTTGTAAAATATTTCCTTCGTTCCATTTCAAATGTTCATCTTTTATTTTTTAGTTGTCCAAATTTAAATGTCCATTTTAAAAATAAAAGTATGACTTTCAATTTTATCCATAATTATTTAATACAAAATCAACTTTATGACTAAAAGACAAAAGACTTAAATGACATTATTGTCATTTTATAGGTTGAAATTATATTATAATACATTTTTTCTTAAACTTTATATTTTGGGTCTTATAACTCTTAAAATGGAACGGAGAGGTAACTGTTTTGTTTTATATTAGCTTTTGTTTTACATGGAAATTAAGCCGTATAAAATGTGTAATTAGTACGCGTGTTAATCGGGCTCTTTTTACTTAATTTATAAGTTTACCATGACGTATTTTTTATTCATATATGCTTCGAGATCAACAAACACTTGCACACCTCATGCTTTTTTTTTCTTCTTTATAAAGTAACCTTTACTTTATTTATGCATACACCGTCTACCCTCTTTTCAAGCTTAAACTAACCACACATAACTACATAAGACTTGCAAAAATATATAAAATTAATCTAAGACATTAGTGATTAAAAGGGGAGATTGCATATCTACGCTCCATAATTAAATAAACATAAGTTTTAATGCATTATATGCATGATCATATATTTAAAAAAATATGTAATTTTGTAACTTTAGAGGGGATATACACAATTGATTCATGGCTTTTTTTAAATGAACAATGTATTCAATACTATCATTTAGTAGCAGATAAATAAACAATAAGTTGCATTACAACCTAGGTTGTAAATAGCGAAACTTAGCCTTCATAACTAAAATACTAAAAATTTCAAATTAAAACGGGCTGGCTAAATGTATCCGCCTCTTTGATTTTTCATCTTACTATCTCTAGAAACATCAAAACATATGGATAATTTTGTATTTTAGTGTAGAATGCAGAAGAATAGAAATAATTTGACAAGTTGAAAAAAATGACACAACCACCAAAAAAATCAAAGAAAGATAGCATGTTTAACGTAACCCATTAAACCTCACCACAACATAGGTGTGATTACTAAATAGATTCACTAATTATATTAAGGTATATTGATTTTCACTGGTTCCAACTATCACATTTTATCTTCTATTGGTTCCAACTATTGAATTGGCTGTCAACGATCCCAACTTTTATCACTTTGGTAACCACTGGTCCGTCGTTAGTTTTTTTTTTAACGCCGTTAAGTTTTTTTCAAATTTAAGACCGATGTTTTAGGCCTTTTGATCGGAAAGATAATACGAGTCGATTGATGTAAAAGTTTTCTCGAAACGGCACTCCAAACAACGAAATAGTGCTTCAATCAGGTGTTTAAACCTAACGGTGCTTCAATCGGATGTAAAAAATTTATCGTTTAGAGAGCTTTTTCGAGAAAACTTTTACATCAATCGACTCATATTATCCTTCCGATCAAAAGGCCTAAAAAATCGGTCTTCAATTTGAAAAAAAACTTAACGCCGTTAAAAAATTTAACGACGGACCAGTGGTTACCAAAGTGATAAAAATTGGACCGTTGACAGACAATTCAATAGTTAGGACCGGTAAAAAACAAAAGGTGATAGTTGGGACCAGTGACAATCAATATACCTTATATTAATCATTAATTAACAAACTAGTGGTAAATAAAAGTTCTTTAAGGGAATATTTTAATAGTAAAATGTTTTATATTTGTTTAAAAAATGAGTATTAGGTATTAAATGACCTAAGTGTTATTTTTTGGCCGCTACCTGTCCCAACTTCTGAAATATGTGTTGGCGGTTTCAACTTTTATCATTTTAACGGCGGTCCATTAGTGGCCAAAATGATAAAGTTGGGACCGCTAGCACATATTTCAGAAGTTGAGATAGGTAGCGGCCAAAAACTAATAGTTAGGTCCACTAATATCCAATACTCCTTTAAAAATAAAAGTTTAAATACTAGTAAAGTGAAAATTTGTTTAAAATAAAAATAGATAAAAGATAAGATAAAGTCATAAAACCTTTTAGCTTTAATAAAAACCATACAACTATCATCCCCCTAAACTATTAGTAATAAACAAATTATTAGTAAGCAAATTATTTTCTTGTAAGTCGTTTAAAATTGAATACTTTTACAATAGTGTTATTTTCTATCAACAAATTACTTACATTATTTAAAAGTATTGCACGAAAGTGATTATGTGCCAACTTTACAAAATAAGTGGATAAGATCCACCGTTCAAATTTTATATGTTATCTAAATCCTTAGTCATCATGTAATTCCATTTTCGTCATAAAATATGAGTGGATGAATCCAAATCGATCTCTTTTATTAGCTAACATATATAGATTTGTCTAATGCATCAACGAAACAAGTGGCTAAATACACCCTTATGATTTAACTGCACACTGGAAAATTTAAGTCTAAATATATATAACTTGATTTTTAGTTTGAAAATAAGATACGTTCGTAACAATTTAAACAAGATACATTTAGGGGCTGTTTGTTTATCTCTTAATGATTCGGTGCTTAATCATTCAGCATTCAGCAATCAGAGCATTTGTTTAAGAAAAAAATAGCCTCTGAATGGTTCAGTTAAGTTTTGAATGAAACTGAATGGAGCATATACTAACTTTATACTCATCTGAAGTTGTACCCCAACATCCCTCTTATTGATGGAACATCTTAATGGTTCAGACCTCTTAACCATTCAGCACTTAATGATTCAGATTTTATCAAACAGCCCTTACTAATGTTTAATTACTTTCAATTAATTATATGTCAGGTTACCCAGTTAAGAGTTTAAATTAATAATTCAATATCACCATTAACCAGCAAAGATAATGGAAGTGTTTACGGTGGAAACAATCAATGAAAAATAGCCAACTCACTTCATTTTTCTCAACCATAAGAAGAACATCACAATGTTCTCACCGTGTGATGATATAAATTAAATAAGTAAATTAATTTAAAACTTAAACATTGTCATTACTAGAAAAAGTTACAATAACATAAATAATAGACAACAAAAATAAGAAATTCCCGGCAACAGAAACGTGAACCCAACTTTCAACCAACGTTTTTTTTTGTCATCTATGGTCCAAGGTCGTCTTCAATACGATCCACAATGAGAGTGTAGTGTAAGAATTTTATAGATTGAGTTGAAAAGATAAAAATTGATCTATGATTTCTATAGTTAAAATAGTTAAGTATTAATAAATAGTGTTTAAAAGCCATGAGTATAATGGAGAGTTGGGGAGCCCGTTAAGAAGCTCGCCGGACGAGCTTGCCACACAAGGGCCGGTGTTCTCGTGAAACTAGCTGAGCCCATGACCAAGTTCGTGCTCCCTTCATTCAAATATTAGACAAATTATATTTTTCATCCTTTAAGTTTACACCCTTTTCATTAGTTGTCATTTTTTGCTAAATTTTTATCAAACGTTCTTTATGTTTAAAAAACATTGCATTATTAGTCCTTTATGTGTCTTTTCCAAACCCATTTACAACTTATGTTTTGATTAAAACCTCAACTTATATCAAATATAAGTTGTAAAAGGGTTAGATTAAACATACCAAGTGACACACTTTAATAAGAATTTTTAACAAAGTTAGGTTGTGTTTGTTTACCTCTTAACCACCTCTGAATCTGTCTGATTCAGAGGTTGGTTTGGTTAAGAGTGTTTGGCTTGAGCACGAGATATCATTGAATCAGACCTCGCATCTGAGCGAGGGTCTGAGCGATTCATAATAATAATTTTATAATTAAATTATGTATACATAATTTATAATGATATATTATAATAAAACGAATTACATTTTAAACCCCTAATATTTAGGAGAAACCATAAAAACTTAAGAATAGTTACATTTTCAACCCTTTTTTACTAGGGTGTGTATGAGTCGGTTTATATTTAATAAGGTATATAAATGAAGCTTAAGAATAAATTAATAATTATCTATAATTAAATACCTTAGTATCTTTTAACCATCCATAAATTATTATACAATATTATTTTTAAAAAAAAAATTTACACCATAAAACCGAGCATTAAATTCTCTTTAATTTGAGTATAATACTGTTATATTAAAAAAAATTAATAATTCTTATGTTCCGATTTTAAAACGGTTTTGTCTAAAAATTGATTGGAATCTTCCATGCCCCATGAATATCATTAAAATCATCTGAAAACTATGTCTAATGTTCCCAAGCATTGCATGGGCACTAAACTAATATTATAAATATCCAAATTCAACCCTCACTCGGCTAAACTCAAAAATTGATTGTTGGATATTTATGCCCCATAATTTGGATGAGGGTTGGGATGTAGTGGTAAAGAGGAAAAACCTACAACCAAAAGGTTGTGAGTTCAAACCTCACCCACAACATAAAAAATAACAAATTTACCATTCAAAAAAAAATATATGTGTATATAGTTTTGAACACACTTAACAATAACAAATAAAAAAAATGTGATTGACACGTACGACACGTGCAAGTCCAAAATCAGTGTCGGGTTCCATCCTTCTAGAACTAGTTTTTACATCTTCAACAATAAGTCGGTCAACCCAACAAAATATTTTTAAAAAAATTTAAAAAATAAAAACCTACACAATTAACACGCTTTACAGCTCTCTAACTACCTCATCTCTCTCTCTAGCTATATATATATTGACGCATATATATACATGTTAAAAGTACACAAACAAAATATATATATATATATATCAAGAAAAATCATCTATATTTAGATCTAGAAAGAGATGGATCAATGGAATTGGTATGGGATTGAGAATAATTTGAGTTCAATGTTTTTGTTATCTGAATCGACTGGTGATTCAGAAGAAGTCATCAAATCAGATCATGAAGCTGCAGCCATGGATGAAGATGAAGATCATGTATTGTTTAGATTAAACCATCCTGAAGATGATGTTGATGATGATGCTCAATCTTGCAGCTATGATCATTCATCTGCAGCTTATAGTACTATAAATTCAAGATCATCATGTGATAATAGCAGCTGGCATCATCAATCTCAAAGGTTAATATATGATGATGATGAAGAAGATGATGATGACGATGATGGTGAAGTTGTTGATGATGAAAAGAGGAACATGAATAAGCAGGTGATGGATCTATCAAATAAGCAACAATGGAGATGTCATAAGTCTAATTGTGGTGGTGATGATACTAATTCAAATCAAAGAGAGATTGATAGAAAATTTTGGGAAGCTTGTTTAGCTTCTTAATTCATAGATTTGTACTTATGATTTTTTAATATATATATTATAATTAGTTCAATGATCTATGACTTTTAAATTAAAGTTATAAATATGTTTTTTTAGGTTTTTTTTTGTTGTTTATTGATGTATATTAAAAGTGATGAGGAATTTCATTATGAAGCTAGTGTAACAAAAGAATCAAATATAATATATATATATTGCCTAGGAGAAAGATATGTAACTTTTGAATAATTTGATGCAGTAAATATATCAAGGAAGTGATTTTATGCCCTTTACTATATATATTGCATGACATGTTAGATTAATTTGAAGATAATAACTTTAGTATGTTATGGGCCACTATATATAATACGTGTTAAAGTTTAATTAATGTATTAAATCTAACTCAAAATTTGTAAACCTAAGTTTCTTTTCTAATAATTTAGTAGGTTATTTTTCATTTGTCACACGGTTAAATGGTACCCATATAAAAATTAAAATAATTTTAACTTTTACAAAGCTAACAATTTAAGAAACTGACGAGAAGATTGTGATCAATTTTTGCTTTAAGATCGTTTTTGACAATAAATATGTAGTGGAAAAGCCCAGAATCAGATGTCAAGAGAATGGTTTTATTGAATGTCTTTATGTTACATTTAAAACCTTTTTTTAGAGTAAATTACATTTTTTGACCTTTATAATAAGCCAAATTACGGATCGTGGCCTTTATTCTAAATTTTTGCACTGATTGGCCTTTGTATAAATTTTTGTCACGGTTTTTGACCTTTAATTTAACGGCTGTTAAGTTTCTCCGTTAAGTCCTCTCACATGAGGGTATTTTGGTAATTTTACTTCTCCTACATGACTATTATTGTAACATTAATATATACATATATGTATACCATCATCACCATCTTGACCTGATCCATATCTGAAAGCAATCATGATGAGAAAGAAATCAACGATGATGATGACGATGATCGCAACCATAAACATCGTAGAAGAGATTTTGTAAGATCTCAATCACAACAGAGAGAAGCTGTTGCACAATCATTTACTAAACCATATAAAGGAGGAAACAAACCTCCTGAAAATGGGCATAATTACAGAGAATCAGCCTCTCAGTCCACTGAATCATGGAGAAATTACAGTTCCCATCCTATGGATTCAAAGTTTGACAAAAGAAGACCTTCAGATTTAAACCAGCGAAAATAGAGGGGATCCTAGTTCAATCAGGGGGAGAGGAAGAGGCCCAGGTATTTGGACCCAACGTGATCTTGCTTCTCAGATGGGTTTAGGGTTCAACAGTACAGAACAATTGATTAAGTTAATTACCCTCGACAACAGCCACTTTGAGCACAACATTTACTGGATTTAGAACGGTAAGTTGGAGGCCATTGAAGAGCTAAAGCGAAGTAATCAAACTCCCGTTGTTCAGCTACAGTCGACACCAATTCAATCAATTCTCCGTCACCGTGGATGTCGCCGTTGACGAACGATCCGGTGAACAGAACTGATAGAAGAATCACGGCGATTGATAATGAAGACATTGTTGCGATTTTTTTGACCTAGATTTAGAGGAAGAAGATGAAGTGTGTATGTATTGTATATAATAATAATAATAATAATAATAATAATAATAATAATTTTACAATAACAGGCCTTTAAGTGCAAAATGACTAAAATACCCTCATGTGCATTGCACATGAGGGGAGTTAACGGAAAAAGTTAACGGTCGTTACCAAAAAGGCTCAAAACCGTGATAAAAATTTATACAAAGGCCAACCAGTGCAAAAATTTAGAATAAAGGCCACGATCCGTAATTTAGCTTATTATAAAGGCCAAAAAATGTAATTTACTCCTTTTTTTATTAGAGCGTATCTACTATCTATTCTAATAATTGAGTAACTCATTCACATGTCACCATTTTAACTATTTCACATAGGATTTTGCTTAGGTGTCATGTTTTAAATTAATTTAATGGAGAATTTTTAGACGGGTCATGGTATGCTCCATATTCGAAATAACCCGATATGTTTAAACTAAAAATTCACAAATTATCATCAATTATTACCTAATCCGATATGTTCAAAGACAAAATTTACCAATTATCATTATATATATCTTAACCCAATATGTACCAAATATCATGAATTATCTCCTAACGTGATATGTTCAAATAAAAATTTACAAACTACTATAAATTATATCCTTTATTGTACATATGATTTTTTTATATGAATATATTTGTAAATATCCAAATTGATTTAATAAGAGATATGTTAAAAATAAATTTGATATCTAAATTGAGTTAAACCTATAAAACTAAAATCCGCGTAGTATACGGATACTAATCTAGTTTTAAATATATAATACTTATACTCATATTTTAAATACATGTGAGAAAAATTTTCAAATCACCAAATTAGTTTTACTATATTGTAACATTATAGTAGAGGTAAGGTATGTTTATATATACCCTTTTTTTTGTTTAAAAGTAAGATTAATTTTTAAACGCACAATATGCTTGATGTAGAATGGTTAAAAATGGGAAATTGAATTTGCTATTTATTTAATAAAAAATAAATAATTTTCATACGTAACCATCATGAAAAAATCAGCCCATGTGTTGGAGTTTTATGTCAATTCATTGTTGGTCCAGAAACTGAAAATATCTTAGATGAACATCGACACTCGGTTCGTAGGGATTCGAGGGCCAAGGAAATCTAGAAACTGTTTTCAGGATAATTTTGTTTTTTTAATAAATTTATAATTGACCATTGGCGTACTTCGGAAATTTTTAAATGGGAAAATTTTTTAAGAGTCGTTTGACCATTACTATGTAATATTTTTTTTGTTTCAATTCAGGTCGAATCAGTTAGTCGGGTCTTAGTTCAACACAAATTTCAAATAATCAACAAAAGTATGTCAAATATTTTCTAAATGCATCATATCAACTATCACCGAAACACTTCTTAAAAATAAAAGAGTAAACTGTAGTTTTGGTCCAATGTTTTGATACCATTAGCAGTTTCAGTCTCACTTTAACAGTTTTGGTCCCCGTGTTTTTATTTTCTAACAGTGGTCTCAGACACTAACTTCATCTAATTTCTTGTTAAGTCTCTCACACGCGCCTCACATCTTAGGGGTAAAAATGTCATTTCTCCCCTTTTTTTTTTATCTAGGTCATCATGTAGGTTAATATTTTTATTGAGTCGCATGTCAAAAAGAGCGGGAGAAATGACATTTTTACTTCGCATGTGAGGGAGACTTAACGGAAAATTGGATGGAGTTAGTGTCTAGGACCATTTCTGTTAGAAATAAAAACACAGGGACCAAAGCTGTTAAGGTGAGACTGAAACTTTAATACTATCATTCTATCAAAACACAGGGACCATATTTGCAGTTTACTAAAAAATCTCTATAAAATAAAAATTTACTGTCAACTAGATATATTTAGTCGTGACATTTGTTAAGCAGGTTATTACTTCTTGTATAACCTACTAGCAGCTCACAAACAAAAATGTAACACAACAGAAAAAAATCGAATACAAAAACAAAACAAAAAATAAAAGAATAAAATAAAAAACATATAACAAACAAACACACTCATGTCATCAACTAATTGCAACACAACACCTAAAGTTACACAAAAAAAATATTTACAAAGTTTGTGTTCTAACAATGAATTAGATTAAGCGATGATTTAACACAATTATTATTATACAAAATTAAAAAAACATGAACGAAATGGTAAATATAAGGCAATCTAAATCTAAAAGGGATCTTGGTTTAATACACCCTTTGTAAACTGCAGTTTACTATGTTACACTGTAAACTAAAGTTATACTTTTTGTAAACTGCAGTTTACTAACATCTAACAAAAAATTATAGTGATTAAATATATAAATAATACTAATGTTTATTAACAATGTGATATTTTAATCTTGCGAATGCATAGTACATGATAAACCAAAGACTAGTTTATTTGTAAAATAGAGAAAAATAATCAGGAATAAAGATTTACAACCCATAACAGACCGCTATGATAGGAAATGACCATTCATAACGGTCTTTTTTTAATTAAGATACAATTAATAGTTTGGGTATTAAGAGAGAAGTTTATTTTAGAACACTAAATTATTATGGGTGAGAATTAAAATAACATTTTTTATTAATATATATATATATATATATATATATATGTAAATGCAAAAAAGAAATAAAAAAATGTTTGATTTTGAGCATAACACCGTAAACTGTAGTTTACAATACTAAACTGAGTTTTCCAAAGTAAACAACAGTTTACAATAGTTTACTGAAAACTGCAGTTTTACAAAAAACAGTTTACAGAGTCCCTGAAAACTTCAGTTTGGAGTTGGATATATTAACTAGATTTTTTAAAAGATTGTATATCCTAAAATGGCTATGAGCTATGTCTGATGACACACATACCCAATACTTAAAGTCACCTATTAAAAGTTAAAAATATAAAAACAAAAATAAGATTACTAAACTTCTTCAATGTTCATATTCTCCACTCTCAGAAGCACCATAACAGCCTGCAAGTTGCAAGTTTACAACCTAAAAAATTTCAGATCAACTCATCTAAACTCTGCTTTTAATGTCTTCTTAACAATTAAGAGGGGTGAGTGCAAAATTTTATGGGGGGCGCTTAAAAGTTTAACGTATACATAACACCGCTTATTTTTCTTTCGAGGGAGGCAACCGCACCCCCTTGAATGGCAATAGGTCTGCCCATGTAATTAAAATGTTTGTTTAGTGTTCGAAACGAATGTACATAGTCTTAAGATATTAATTAAGTCCTTAATGACATGAACATATCTTTTTAATTTTCGTGTATTAAACATGTATGTACCTGTTATACATGTTATAAATTATTTAAAATTAATAATATTACATAATATTATATAAATATTAGGCTAATATTTTGAGTTATTATCTTCGGCTCCCTGCTAAAACACTATTTAACCAAATTCTCATATCTAAGAACAAACCCTAAAGTCCTAAACGAATACATGTTTTCGGTTTTTCACACGCCCTTCAATATCATCACCTATGCCCTAATAGATAGTTTTATTAGACTTTTATGGATTTATGTCTTAAATTTGTTAAGGATTATGTATTGTACTTTACTTAAGAGTATTGTGAACTATCGACAACTTTTATTTCACTAAACATGTTCTTGAATATGTGTTTTCAAACAGGTGTTATCGTATATACATGTTATAAACAAGTACATATATATGTATGGGAAACAGGTACACGATAATTATCGTGTCTTATACATGTATACATGTTTTGTGTACCTGTCTTAACAGGTTCGTGTCTTAACAGATACAAGTATACATGTTATGTCAACCCTAGTGTTAATGGTATGCTTTTGATGGGCTTTAGTTCAAAGTGTAAGCCAAATAGCCTGTAAATAAACCAAACGTCGAACACTTAAACCAAACAGTTATTTATAGTTTGACGTATTTGGTTTCACATTTTAAGGAAAAAAACTGAATCCAATCTTTTATTAAGAATAATATTTCAGACACGGTTGAAACCTACATGTTGAAGCTGATGAAGACTAAAAATCATATTTAGTCTTTTTTTACAAGCTTGTTAGTCCGTCAAAATGGCTAATCACAAGCTCTCATATTGTTCTTTAGAATTCACAATAAAACCTACCTAAGAGCTACAATTAAACAATAATTTATAAATAATACAGCAAATTGAAATAAAACCTACTCCCTCTAGTAGTTATTTGGTTTACTAACATATGTTATTTAGATGAAAAGTTTTGTGATCTTAATCTCACTATCCTAACATGAGAAGCCATTGATCTCTACATGCAATTTTAAGTCAAATGTTATATGAGCCAGCCGGTTTTACCCTGGAACGGGGTGGCGTCATCATCGAGCAACGTCAAACTAACAATATACGACTGAAATTTCGTCTAAGGTATGACCATGCTAGGTTATAACGAGACATAAAGTTAAACCGAATTTTAATTAATTAAGGTTGAAAAAAACACAAATCCTATGAGCATACATTCCTTAACTAAAGACCAAAAACAACGTAGGCCCAAACTTATTATATGATTCTTTTCTTGTTTCATTATTTGTTCCAAACAAATCCTATAAGCATACGAACACAACTACTTACTTCTAGTTGCTTCCATTTTCGTGTTCACCAAGTCACCTTCATATATACCTGCAACAATCACCATCACCATCACCATCACCATCACAATCACATTCATTCATTCTCCACATTGTTCTTCAATTTCTTTCACCTCAATCTCAATTTCATCATGTTGATCAGAATCAGAAGCAGAGACGGATTAGAACGATTGCAAATCAACAACCCAAACACAACAATTTCACAACTCAAAACCCTAATCGAATCACAGCTCCAAATCCCAATCCACAATCAAACCTTATCAACACACCAATCACTTCTCATCGCCAAATCCCCATCCGAAATCGCACAATTCACCGACATGTCAAACCCTCAAACCCTAATTTCATCTCTCAACATCACACACGGCTCAATCATTTACCTCGCCTATGAAGGCGAACGAACTGTTGCAGGACCTAAAATCCGACCTGCGGGATCGTTTGGAAAGAAGATGACAATGGATGATCTAATTGCCAAACAGATGAGAATTGTTAGACAGGAAAACCCTAATTGTGAAATGGTATCGTTTGATCGTGATGCTGCGAATGGGTTTCAAAGTTATGTGAATGAAAGTTTGGTTTTTGCGGTGAAACGTGGGGGTTTTATGTATGGCACAGTGTCTGATGAGGGCAAAGTGGAGGTTGATTTCATATACGAGCCGCCACAACAAGGAACAGAGGATGATTTGATGTTATTGAGGGATCCTGATGAGGAGAAAATAGTCGAAGCGATTGCGTTGGGGTTGGGGATGAGGAAAGTTGGGTTTATATTTACTCAAACGATCGGGCAAACGAAGAAGGAGTATACATTGTCGAATCGGGAGGTTTTGCAGGCGGTTGAGTTGCAAGGGGAGAGTGATTTGAAGGAATGGGTGACTGTGGTGGTTAAGTTGGAGGGGAATGAAGATGGTGTTGCTGATGTGCATTTCGAGGCGTTTCAGATGAGTGATTTGTGTGTTAAGTTGTTTAAAGATGGGTGGTTTGAGACTGAGGTTAGTGTAGATGCGGATCCGAAGTTGTCGAAGATGAAGAAAGATGTGGTGGTTGGAGGGAAGGATACTAAGGAAGTGGATAATGACTTCTTTTTGGTGGTTGTCAAGATCTTTGATCATCAGGTTTGTTTTTGTTTCTTGCTTTTGAAGTTTACTTGATCGTCGATTTGAATATTATTTCTACATTATGCATTTTTGATGTTGTTGGCTGTATCATAGATGTTTTGTTATGTGTTTGTTTGCTGTAACAAATCTTCAAACAAAAAGCTAAATTTAGGATTGAATATATGGTTTCTCTAGGCGCAATCATGCTAAAGATCTTGAATTTATTTGAGCATCCATGATTGATAACAGTTAAAAGTTGTTACTTTAACATTTGACTAATTGAGAGATTCACTTAAAGACTCATCTGATAATAATAATAGCAGCATTAGGGAACCGTTCGTTAAACATAGGCTTCAAAAAGCCACCTTTAATAGTTCTTCATCTTTTCTTTTTGATGAACTTGTGGGCTATGGGGTTGGTTTAATTTTGAAGGTTAATCTTGTTGTAAATATGATGGTAACTGGTAAGTGAATGTCAAATAGCTATTCAACTTAAAGGAGGTGTTAAGATATCTTCAAAAGGCCCATTAGGGACATCAATACACTTCACTGGTTATAATATTCTTGGTAAATGTTTAATCTTGATTAAAGATTTAAATCACAAAATTTCTATATCATTAATACTGGTTATCAACTTTTTGCAGGGTCCCTTATCATCAAGCTTTCCAGTTGAGAATCGTAACACAATGATCAGCATGAGAACCCTAAAGACCCATTTGGACCGTACAAAGAATCTCCCTTTCGTGAAGCGAATCTCTGATTTCCATCTACTGCTTCTACTAGGCAGGTTTCTTGACGTGAATTCTGATGTCCCGGCATTAGCAGGGTGTGTGCGTGCAAATGCAACCATTCCTGAAGGCTACCAGATCCTAATAGACTCCATGGCAGCATCTGGTTGATAACATTATTACCACATTGTGCAGTATCTTTCAACCAATCAGATTCGACTTTTGTAACATCCTAATGTTATGGTGCAAGAGCGACATGAGTCTCATAGCGCGCGGTAATGGTGTATGCACATTCTTTTCTAAGTTCCACTCACATTTATGTATTTATACTTGACATTTATTTATGCTCATTAAATTAGTCTGTGATTGTATTGCTTGTGTTTTTCTGCCTCATATATTGGTCGGCTTTGGCCAAACAAAAGGGTTCGGTTTGGCGGGTAAAGTTGTCTCAAGCTGTCATTTTTTGGTTTTAAATAAAGAAAGAAAAGTCAAATAGTTAAGGTAATGGCAAGTTTAGAAATGTTAAATTTCACTTGGTGGTGAAAGTTAAAAACGTCAAAAAAATGTTATGCTATCCTCAATTTTCCATATATTTTAAAATCCAAGTTATTTATTTTGATAAACAATATTATGAATTTTGTAATTTTAATTTACAGAACTTTTATAGAAACAAAACTTATTTTTAAAAATTAGAAAAATTGGATTCAAAAATCTGAAATTTAATCCTTTGGTTGCCAAAGGTCCTGACTAGGGGTGTGCATGGGTCGGTTTGGGTCGGTTTTTGATTCAACCCGAACCCAAACCCAATACCCACGGGTTTTGGGTTTTTCAGTTTTGGGTTCTGGGTTTCTGGACTGGGTTTGGGTTTGGGTTCGTTTTTTTTGGGTTTTTCAACTTGGACTTTAAACTTATTGTTTTAGTAGTAAGTACGAGCTGAAAACACAAACTCTTAATGATTTAAGAAACATGTTATAATACTAAAGTTTAAATTTATGTTTCCTTAAGTTTTATACATTAAAAATCAACTACATTTCTAGAGAAATTTGTTAAAAAAAACAGTAATCATAACCTAAATTTTGAATGTTCTCTTGCTTCAACTAAAAATAACCTACAAATCATAGATAAATTGCAATATGGGTCATCTAATAATGTATTACAATATGGACTTTTGCATAACATAAGTCATGTGCTTTACATATATGATATTTAGCAAACACATAAACATTATTGGGTCGGTTCGGTTTTTACGGATCGGTTTTTTTACAAAACCCAAACCCAACCCGAAAGTTCGGTTTTTTTTAAAATTAAACCCAAAACCACGGTTTCTGTTTGGGTTCGGTTTTTTTGGGTTCGGTTTGTCGGTTTTTTGGGTTTCGGATCGGTTTTTTCGGTTTCATACTCGCCCCTAGTCCTGACTCATTAGATTTTTTCTTTTCACTAAAGAAAGATCTCTTGTTTTTGTAAAGTGTTGATGACGTGACGGATGATGTGACTGGTATGACATGACATGCATGTAAAACTAAAATAACATAAAAACTATCGATGTAAAATTCACCCTCTCATCGCCTCCTTTGCCGCAACCCTCTCCTCTTCACCAATAGAGAATTTTCTTCAAAGATAGCGAGCAGCATCTTAGATGATACGATGAATGACTGTGGTGAGCCATAGATTGGGGCTTCAATGACCCCATTGTACCCAAACCTAAATCTTGGGTTGTTGCAACAGCCATACCTTTACCGTTTCAGATACCATTAACACCCTAATTTGATCACCATAAGAAATGGAGGAAGCCACTAACAAGTAGAGGTGACGTGGTGGTGTGGGGGCGATTTCAACTAGGAACAATGATGGTCTCCAAGGAAACGGTCTCTCCATGGCTACGATTTCAAATGAAAAGAAAAAAACTTAGTCCTACCAAATTAGTTTAACTTTCTTCTCCAAATATATCAAGCCAAAAACAAAATGCTTTTGAAAACACGACCGGACTGGTCGGTTTAACCGATCCAATTCACGGTTCACCCCCTTTGAACCGCTATTGGTTGGACTGGGCGACCGGCTGATTATTGAATAGTTACACTGAATTTTTTTGGCTTTTTTTGCACTTAAGCTTGAGTTATGTTTAATAATTTGATTTTTAGTATGTGAAGTTTCTTTATGCATTTGGATTGTTTTATTATATCTTTGCATAACTGTTTGTTTTATATTTCTAAATCTACTATTATGGCATCTGGTTTTCCGTTCGGTTATGAAAACATTGACTTCAATAGCTATAGATATCAATTATCATCGGACGACATATCATAGGACGGCATATCATCTTTAAAAGGCAGAGTATATATCTGACATATCATATGACTAAAAATAATAACTGTAGCAACAGTAACCACCGCACCATCACCAAAAATATGTAAATGTACGTCTGTCATGAACAGAGTATATATCAACAATTGTCTACGGTAAAACAATAACGACAGTTATTTAGATCACAGAAGAAACATTCTTCATGTATGTCAAAGTGAACATTTTAAATGCAGAAATGAATCAAATGATTCAATTAGTATGAAGATTTACTAGATAAAACAAAGTATATTATAAGAACATTATAGATACAAACCATCTCACCATCACTTACCATGCAAGCCAAGTAATAAATAATATCAAGTAGCCACTTTTCTCTGCGTTTTGGCGGAACTTTGCACCAATCCATCAAGCCTACATGTACAAGTACCACATCCACCAAGAAAGATGCATCTAGGCACAAACTACGAACAAAACTATATGTACTCTATATATATCACCAGTCAAATATATGCAAGTGAGTTCCTGTCATTATTAGACTTCGGTCGGCCCCTGGTGGGAGTTGGCGGTCGTTGATTATTAAGCTCCTACAACAAACAGACAATATGGATTTGGTTAGTTAAAATATTCACATGATTGATGATCTATAAGTTTATATATGAAAGATACCTGCATCCAAGTGTCCTCTTGAACATGTTCTGGAGATGTTTCCGGTGAGTTGAGTGGAGGCGGCAATGGGTGAATCAGTTTTGGAACAACCACCAATCCTCTGCCAACCACTAGTAAAGCTCCAGCATTGTTTGCAGTTCCTGAATTTAGTTATTATTTTTAGTTAACTGTTTTTTTTCCTTTTCACTTAATTTCTAAAATCATACTCCGTAGTATTTATATTTATTTTAAGGATTATATAGTGGAATAACGCGTTAAAATAAGGATGCTAACCACAATAATTAGTGGCGGAGAAAAGCGTGATCAACTGCCCCTGAGCAAATCTTTCAAACCCATCCATTACACATTCATGTGCTCTTATAATCAGCTGAAGCTTGTTTCTCTTACAGAAGTCTGTAACTCTATCCGGCTGCAAAAGTAGGTATGTATTTTTTGTTTAAATTGGAACAAGTCCTATCGGGTTTAGTTGACCCAAGACACTTTTTGTCAAAAATATTAACCATTTCTATAAACTAGTGTCAATAATAATATATCATATATGTTTCAATTACCTGATTTAGTAGTTTTTATATATTAAAATTACACTTTCAGCCGATTTGACCGTTCCCTTTATTAGCTAAACTTAATATGATTTTATGTATTTGACCCTTTATAAGCAATCACAGCAAAACTGCCACTGCTGAAATGGGTAAGATCTTGAAGATGAAAATTCGACTGATCTTTATTTAATTTTATCTATTTGATCCTAAAGGAAACGAAATTTCCACCACTAACAAAAAGGGGATATCTTAAAGATAAAAATTTGACTGTTAATGCATAGGGAAATATTAATTTCTCAATGGAAAACTGCAAGCATACCCCAAAAGTGACAAGACCCGGTCCCCTGGCATTTGGCCTTAGACCTTCTACGCTATCGTTTTCTGTGGGGTCAGACCTGGAGAAAAGTAATAGATAATTAAGTCAAAAACAGTTTCTAGAAAGCCTTGTGTGTAACCAAAGCAGAGTATGGATAAAGAAACTTGCCATAATAAATCCATTAATACAATAGATCCAGCATCCATTGTTATTGGTCTCTCTATTTTCTCTATCTGTTCAACTGAATGTATCGACCTCCCTATGCCACCATGCATACATATTATCTTTTTCTCAATCATTGCCGCAAGTGGAAGATGGTTAAATAGTTGATTGAATCGTGTCCATGCCCAGATCCCGTCATTCTCCCCCTGTAGAATCGTTATACATCAACCATAAGAAGAACCTAAACACATTTAGGTCAAATCAGGCATAGCTGACCCGTAAAAGCTTACTTTTATCTTTCTTTTAAGAATTATATAGATAACTGTGTGTTAAATATGAGGGCAGTTACAACAATCTATTTCTTTGACCAATAAAATGACTCGGGTGACTTCCAAGCCATTTTCATCAAACTAAAAAAAATTGGTATGCATTTGATATGTTATACAGTAAAGTTTGACTCATTTGCCTCTAAATGGGTCAAAACTGCCACCTGTACTCTAAATGAAATCACCGATTACCATTCTTTCGATGCATTCAAGACGAAAACCAAAGAGTGCATTTATGTCAGCAGCCTCGTGATTCCCACGTATCAAATGAACATTCTCGGGATACTGAATCTGAAAACAATAAAAAGCAAAAGAATAAAGTCAATATAGAATTATAATTGGGGTTATAACATGTAAGCATACCTTTAGAGCAAGAAGTAACGTAATCGTCTCTAAGCTATGTTGTCCTCGATCAACATAATCACCAAGGAATAAATAGTCAATGTATCTAGTCAATAGAATTCGATTTCAGCAAAATTAAAATCCAACAAAGTTAAATGGTAAAGTACTCTTAAAGTTAAATTTGGATTGTAAGCATACGTTATGTCTCCAGCTGTAGATGGAAATCCATATTCATCAAACAACCGCATCAAATCACCAAATTGCCCGTGTAGATCACCAAACACTTTAATTGGAGCTTTTAATTGAAGAACTGTAGGCTCGTGCAAAAAGATTTGTTCAGCAGCATAGCAAAGCTCTCCAATCTCATAAGAGTCAAGGAAAAACATCCTGTTAACAGGAGGTTTCCAGTTTCGAGGCCTAAGTAAAGTAGATATGACCTGCATAAATGAGATAAATATCAATATCTCTATACTAAATAAGATGTGAAACACAAATGTAACTTTACCTTCTTATGCAAGCCCTGAGGTGACTTTTGCCTTGTGAACTTTTTCGTTGGATATGAGAGGTCATTTTGAGAAGGAATCATTCGTCTACTCTCATTTTCAAACTGATCCAAGGATAACTGTCTTACCAACCCACCAAGGTTTCCTACAGTCTCTTTGGCAACTACAACCTGCAGTAGTGCAAGTATATAATCACCATGCATTATCATTCTAGAAAAGAACAGAATTTAATACCCAAACTTAAGAACAGAATGGAATGGACAAGGTAATAGAATGAGTCATTACATTCAAAACAACTGTTCTGTATTAGGTTTTTACAGTTCACACTATGTGTAAAATTGTAAATATGTGTATGATATCAATTCTAGTTGTTGTATAAATAATAAAATTTCAAAACAGCATCATAAACAGACTAAAAGGATCAAGTAACCGTCAAGTAAGCTGTAAGCTCAAAATAGAAAATCAAAAATTAATTGCTCTTGAAAAAATAATTTGAAGTCCTAAAATATTAAAGAATCGGTGCTTATCGATAACATAACACAAAAGAAAACGTTATATAGTGAGTTTTATTCCACTCCATAATAGAACGGCAAAAATCAGCCCTTGCCTCTAGAATGAAAATCAGCCAAAAGGAAGGAATAGATCAATAGATTCGATCTATTCCTTTATAAAAACAAACACATTTTTTCAACAATTCCTTTATTTCTTCATACCAAACACTACATTAAGGTTAAGAAACACATACAGCTCTTGGGTGAAGTTTAACATCTCCCTCCATATCACTACCCTCTGAATTGTTTTCTGCAGGTTGTGAGTCATTCGAAACTGGTGTTTCTTTTGGATTCATAGCTTGTGCCTGTGCAGCTTGCCATACAGCATTAGCAGCCTGTGCCTCAGCAGCAGATGCTTCAGCCAGCCTCTCCATAGAATCCTTGTTCATACTGGAAAAACCAAGTTATTGTAACAATTATCTGATTTTGAATAAAACAAGAAAAACTTTGGGTGATTTCAACCTGTTCGACTATTGTTAGTTAAATTTCTTTATTTTTGAACAATTTGAGGTAAAAAAAAAGCAACAAATTTTGACACTTCGTGAGTAAAAGAGTTAAAATGACATATTTACTAAAATTTAACCTGCAGTAGCTTACAGGAATAAGAGGGAAAACAGGCCTAACCTTAAGTCACCAGACGGACTCCCTGGTCTGCTGTCAGGAGATAAAGGACCAAACGGACTCAAATTGTTTGCCCTGGGACTTGTCACATTTGATGTGGTTTCAGACGTTAACATAGGAGAATCAGAATCAAGCGAATCCTCTGCGACAAGAAAATCATCTAACAACACATCTGCAATACGTGAAACAATTTAATAGTATGCAACAATACATACATGAGATGGTACTTTCATTCAATTTACATGATATGTTTGATGAGAAAAGGGTATTCTGGGAACCAAAACTTACCTCCCCTAAGACCACCATAGACATATAGGCGACCCCCAACAGATGCAGCTGCATGCCTACCACGACGCATGAGCTCCAAAGAAGAATCTTCAGTCTGACTGCCCTTGCTATTGCGTGAAGAAGTCACCATGCCATGTCTATCCAACCAAACACCAGCAGCCGTGTCCAAAACTATAAATGTAATCAAGATAAAAAAAATGATCAAAACTTTATTTTCATCAATTAGAGTACAGTTTTAATTATGATTATAAAATAAATAAAAATAACCTGCAACAGCGGCTTCACCATCTACTGCCCGTCCTCCCCTCAGAACACCTCCTGTAACATGCAATCTAGCACCAACAAACACCTGATGACGAAATTTATTTTATAAGTGGGTATTTCAAAAAAATTAAAGACTTTAGATTTTCTTATATTCATTGGAGATATAAATAATGATTACTTACTGCTGCATGTTGGTATCTTGGTGAAGGTGAAACTCCAGGTGCAAGTGTCCATTCCCATTGACCATTCTTATGCATGAGCAGTCCATAGGCATCTGCTAACGGCTGTAAATGCAATATACACACACGATCATTCGAAATGCTGACTTATTATTAAGACATTTTATAAGTAGAGTTGTTAGTAAGAAAAAGCTAAGCATACACTAAGAAAGCACATACCGTGCCTAGGATGTCTCTTCCACCACAAAGCAAAAACATACCGTCTGCCCGGGCACTAGCAGTTGCATACCTGCAAATTGTAAGATACAAATATGGTAAATATGCATCTTATCCCTTAAATTAATTCTTCAAAATATGTAGTTACAAGGTCTTTTTATGTGAAAATGATGCTTGATAAACAATAACTTGAACAGTTGAAAACTCATAGGCGACATTATTTGTAACCTGAAAAATTATATTGGGTATTTTAACCTTGAAAATCTAGCTTTAGTATGGTCTGGTTTTGTAATGTTAAGTTTGATTTTTAATTGTATTCTTTGATTAATAACTATTTGCAATAATTGATGGACTTTTAGATGAAAGGAGAAGAATTTTCAAATACATAATGAACTTTAGACTCTTGAATTGCCAGAAAGGAATACACATGTATCTGAATCTGTTTTACATGCTAGATACAAATATGGATTGTCAAATTTCCATGGATATGGATTCGGATGTCAAATTTGTTAATCAGATGCAGATATAAAAAATAAGTCCATCCCATCCAACTAGTATCATATACGTACATAGGAAGGTCATTCATTCAGGTCTACACTACCAATGAAAGAATATCTGAGACTGAATACACAATCCCTCTTAAGAAGCATGACCCTCTTTAATCCAACCTCAAATAAATGAAAGCGTATTAGCCGTAACATGTTCCCATAATCAAGTACAAACTTGTAGAAGAATAATAAGACTTCTAGTTCAACAACGCTACATAAAAGATGCTCACTATAAAGGTAATGAACTATTTCAGAGCCCATGCCTTGATACACAAAAAGGCTAATAAAAATTAAGCTCATAAGCCAAATGACGTTTGAGTACATTAATCACTATCAAATTATATACTTACATTCTAGCAGAAGGTTTATTGCCTTCTGGATTTAATCTCTGCCAAGCATATGGTTTTTGAGCAGTATCCAAAGCCCAAGCATCTGAAAGCACTTTCTTTCCTAGAGGACAAGAAGATGGCACTATAATAAGTCTCTGTAGTCTGTAGTTAAAATGCAGCTTACACATTGGCACATTCCAAAATTAGCCACGAAAGTGTGTGCATTTTCCATTAACAAAAAGAATGAAAAAGAACACGTTTAGAAAGAAATTTTGCAAAAGAAAATAATCAAAATAAATACCGATAAATGACACAATGGAGCTCAACAACAGATGGCCTTCACACACTATACTACCACAAACACTTTAAAGTAACAACTAACAAGAACCAGTTGACATCTCACTATAAGTTTTCAATGACCCGCTCTAGTTTCAGAGCAAGTAGGCATTAACAGAAATGGTAAATTACAAGCTTAAACCTAAGCACTAACAGTATGACACTTAACGATGAATAATTCCAAAAATAAACAGTGTAAATATGTAAAACCTAAAATTTAACAGTATAACACAAGTACACAACAACATATTCTAAACAACGGAAGAACTAAATCCAAAGTTATCAAATAATATGAAAAGATACCGACTTTGTCAACCATAAAACAATTCACAGTGAAGATGCTAACGACAAAAGACAGCTATTGCAGCTAAAATTACTCTGCTGTTGCTGAAAAATATTACTGCTAAACTGCTTATATTTCACATAACAATTTAATCAACCATGAATACCCTTTTTTCATTTAAGTGATTTCATAATTCACATATCCAACAACAAATAATAAAAAGATTGAGAAACTCAAATCATGAGACCATAGTAAACCCGGATACCCAAAGGTTGTTTAATAGTGAAAAAGAAAGAATGCCTTTATTTTCTTTCAACAAAGATCCTCACATACAACTAAGAACTGTATGCAAAATCAATGCAACAGAAATAAATGCAATTTCATAAGCCGTCTTTTTTACTTGTGAAGCATGGAAGTCTTGATTATCAATTTCATTTCCATTTTTACAGTATATTATATTCCATAGATTCATCATTCTAGAACTTTGACTATCATCTTTCAGGTACATGTAAATAGTAAACTCACCATCATTGCCACTAACACAAACAAGGTACCGTTGGGCTACCAAATCCATTACATGTCCATAACGAGGTCCGGGACCCTCACCTCTAACAACAACCCTGCACGCAGAAAAGAAACCAAGCCATAATGTAATAAAACCACTAACAGCTCAAGAAGACATGAATTTAACTACGCAACTACACATGTTTACCGGTGCCATTTGTATTTGTCATTTGTCAAGTCAAGCACATAAAGATCATCCGTCGAATGCCCAGCCGGACCTATCCCCCCCTAGCAACATCACAAATTTATGAAAACCGAAACCCTAAAATCCACACAAATTGCACACCAAATCAACTCTAAAATCACCTGAAATGCAACCATAGTTCCCACAACAGCAGCTGCATGAGCAGCCCTAGGTGAAGGAGGATCCCCAGCTGGTTGAATTCTGATAAATTTTTCACAAATCAACACTCAAACTCCACGAAAATCGATCGTATAAAAACATAAACAAACTAAAATCGTAAAATGAAATCAACCTGGTCCATTTCCTAGTAAGCACATCATATACATGAACAGAGTTGGTCACACCATCTAACCCTAGAAATCAAAACATTCAACCAAATCAATCATTTCACAGCAAATTAAACCAATTCAACAAACTAATCAACACAGAATGAACAGTTACTGATTCCGGGGACTGCAGACGACGGTCCGCCACCTATTGCGGTGGCACCACCGAATAAGATGAGCCGAGGACCGTGAGATTTAGTCGGAGCAATAGCGGTGAGAGTATGAGCACATCGAGGACCAGGAGAGTCATCTTCTGTATCCGAATAAGTCTCTAATGGATGATAAGTTGGAGCTGGTTGCATCCATGGCTTTGAACCCATCAAAGCCAAAAAAAGTAAAAAACAACCTCAATTCGTACTGAAATAGTAAAATACGAAGGAACATGTATCAGTTCATGATGATTGAAGAAAAAGTGAAAGTGTAAAAGCTAGGTTTGAGTAGAAACTAACAAACAGTTGGTGGTGAATTGTTGTTGTTGATGAGTTTGTATGTGATGATTAGATGCACAAAGTGGATGAAGTTAAATCGTGATTAGGTGTAATCGCACTGGTGTGAAGATCAGAGTAGGATGATTGATTGCATTTGCTGGAAGAGTTTGAAAGAGTGATGTGGCTTTAATTTTACGAGACAATAAGATGATCCCATGGTACATTACTTTCCGGGTGTTTGGGATTTGCGTCTTTACATAAAAAAAAAAACGTCGTTCGTGGGTGTTGTGTTAACTCTTAAACTATGTGTAATGATACGTTTTCAAAACCTAAAACGTCTTTAAAACGCCTCATGACGCCCCCCACCCACCTCCGTTGGTGCTTTCAATCATATTTTGGTCCTAGGCATTTCGTAGAAGGTAACACCCAATAATTCTAAATGCCATGGTTTTTTGTTCAATTCATCCATGATTAATAATTATATAATGATTGGAAGGGGTTTTAGGGCTCATTCAATTACACACTTTTTAGGCAAAAACTCACTTGATAACTAGACATTCACATGTAACACAAAGTCTTTTAAGGAGCTTTGTCCACTACACATGGTCTTCTCGTGGATTGTTTCGTAGTCTCAAGGCGACGGTAAATTTTGTTGTTGTTAACATAGTTTGTCCATTGAGCTTTTCATGCATATGTAGTTTTTAGTTGTGGTTTACAAGCTAGGCGGCTTCATTCAGAGTGGGTTAATAATATTATTGGGTGTAAGACTAATGATTAACGATTGAAATCTCGTCTGAAGTACTGTATACACTTTTAAACAAAAATGGTGTTATTATTTTGAGAAAATCACTTGGTGATTGATATACTTTAAATTACATATAGTTTTTATAGATACTTATTACACTTTTGGGATTAGATGTGGTTGAATTTCACTTTTAATTAGTTCATATTTATATTTTGACGATTAAAAGAGAGGCCATGTATTGACATATACTTAAGATCCCAAAGTAAGACTAAATCAATGTTTTTACAAGTAGATTTTTTGTTGCTTGACATTGTTATGAATGTGTTTGATCCAATCATTTTTGAATCGGCTATACTTTTTAAAGTCATTTTGGTAACCATTTGGTCAAGCATGTCATGTTGTGATTTGCTCTATTAATTTTGTTTAGTATAACTACCCTCTCTCTGTTAATAAATAGACAACTTCATTGTTACACAAGTGTTTTTGGATTTGTGTTTTAACAACAAAGGTTTATTTTTTGACATCTTTCCCCTGTACTTTTAAACACTATATAAAAGTAGTCAGTGCGGAAAAATCAAGCGCATGCCTCAGCCAAAAAGGGTCACTATACAATCTATGTGCACACACCCATACCTCTTTGCCTAGATTGCTACAATAAACTTTTAGCTTTCTAAGTTTAGCCACCAATCTTTGTTATTTCATTTTTCTTATGGAGTGGGTTCACTTTTTTTGTTTTCTATATGGCTATATCGTGCATATATTATTAGATGATTCTGTTGTGAATTATATGCTACTTATTATTATTAATATTATAATTTAAAAAGTTAAATTTAGTGATAAATTTGTTTGTAGTCAGTTTAATGCTAGTTAAATAGTATATAATAGGGTTATTGGATTTAAACACCCCCAACTATTGGTCATTGGCCGTTGTCACCTCCAAGTATCACTTTGGCCAATAACACCCCCAACTAAATACTTTGGTGTCCGTATCACCAAAAGTTAACCAAATCACTAACGCCGTTAAGTTTTGCTGACGTGGCACGGTGACGTGTCCTATCTCTGCTTAGGTGGCACGGTGATGGCGGCCAATGATCAATAGTTAAGGGTGCTTAAATCCAATAAGGCAATAACCCATTATTTATGTATATTTAACTAAGAATTGACCTGTGTCGCGTGATGCGACGACCAGGTTTTAGTTGGTGCATATGTCGTGTCATATTTGTGACTTCGTTACATGCGTTACGTTATTGATTATCTCATGCACGTTCTGGTGTAATATTATGTTTTGTACCGTGCAACGTAATGCCATCAAAGTAATTAAAAAAACTAAGTAAAACAAAAGAATATACAAAGAAAAAAAAGTTTAAAAAGAAGAAAAAAAACAAAAATATCCAGCCCTCGTGTAGATGTTCAATGCACATCATGACCACTTGATCCAATATGACACTGTTAACTAGGATTTTTTTGTACAATATAATGGTATAAATAAATTTCCGCTTTTATGGTGTTTATGGATTAATTATGTTGTCTTAATTCTGCCCAGTCATCAATTTTATTAAATAGGTCGCTTACTCGGAAGTTCACTTGAAAAGAGGATCGAGACAGAGCGACCCCATTTCTCGCTTTTTGTTCTTGCTGGTGATGGAAGCATTTAATTACTTTGACATGTTACATTGCAAGGTACGAGGCATTATACTGCACCAGAACGTGCATGAGATAATCAATAACGTAACGCATGTAACGAAGTCACAAATATGACACGACATATGCACCAACTAAAACCCGGTCGTCGCATCACGTGACACAGGTCAATTCTTAGTTAAATATAGATAAATAATGGGTTATTGCCTTATTGGATTTAAACACCCTTAACTATTGATCATTGGCCGCCATCACCGTGCCACATAAGCAGAGATAGGACACGTCACCGTGCCACGTCAGCAAAACTTAACGACGTTAGTGATTTGGTTAACTTTTGGTGATACGGACACCAAAGTATTTAGTTGGGGGTGTTATTGGCCAAAGTGATACTTGGAGGTGACAACGGCCAATGACCAATAGTTGGGGGTGTTTAAATCCAATAACCCTATATAATATGTGTAGGCAACGGTTTAATCTTTTGGTTAAATGATTTAAAAACTAGACTTCGTATTTATTAATGTTTCTTTTAACACTACCCTAACTTTTTGTGATTTTCAAAGAAACCATCGCGACATGTTTTAATTTGCGTTCTTATATTCAAGACTAGGACACTCCAACGCACGGTATGTTACACGAGTTATTATGACACATAGTGCTTTGAATATGATGTACAAAACCTTTATGTAAACATCTAACATTTTCTCTCTCGCTATTTTAAATACATTATACGCATTACATATGAATGCATTAAATAGTTCTTATCGTTTTCAACATGTTAATTAATTATTTTGGTGTTTATCATTTTAAGGTTGTATTGATCAAGAATAGCTTATCCTTTCTATTGATTCAATCATGATGTTTGAAAAAAAATGTGTCAATAAAATTTCATAAATTACCACCTACTAAGTCACTTAACACACCTAATAGTTTGTTAACAATTAAATGGCACAATAACCTAATAGTTCGTTAACAATTTATGACTCATGATGGCTAATAGTTTGTTAACAATTTATAATTCATGATGGCTAAAAGTCTGTTAACAATTTATGATTCATGATGGCTTAAATGAAAATCAAGTTGATGTTTAAGATAATGTTCTTATGCTAATTTTACTACATTAGACTTCAATCATGATACATTCAACTTAAAACCACAAATCATGAAGGTCAATTTCAATTGAAGATATGAAGAATATGTGCTATTGTGCTAATGATAGACACAAATCAATCCCACCAATAAAGCTTTCACATGTTGTCTTTCTATCATCCAAGCCCTACTAATCAAATATCAAGAGTAAAGTAAACATTAACAACTAGGTTAGATACCATAAAACAAAGATTGAATAAAAATATATTAAAGTAAATAGTTAGATAATTATATACTTTTTTTTATGAAATAACTTAGGGGCTGTTTGGCAAGTGCTGAATGATTAAGTGCTGAATGGTTAAGAGGTCTGAATGGTTAAGAGGTCTGAATGGTTAAGTGCTGAACCAGTAAAGTGTTGTTTGGTTGGACCTCTGAATAACTGTGTACAATGACTATTTTACCCCTCTGATCCATTAAGTGCTGATTGAAATGTATCTGTTTGGTTAAAATTCATAATAACGGTACTGAATGATAAATAATTATCAAATGAAATTACAAAGTATCATATAAAATCCAAATTACGCATTAATCCTTCAAAATACATGAAAACATACTAAAATCCATAAAGATATTAATACTCGGCATACAATTTTAGTTTGGAACATTTGAAATTAGTTGAGTAGCTATCTCATCACGCAAGGTATTCATATATTCAATGCTGTGTGAACCCCATTCTATGTCCTGAACGAACTCGTTTTCACTTTCTCCCCCATGTATTTCAGAAAACATATTGTTCTCGTCAAAATCCATAAATAACTGATCATGAATATTGCATTTCCTTATAAAATTATGGACGGCAAAACAAGCAATCACTATGTCTCTTTGTATTGAAAAAGGGAATGGAGCCATTTGCTTCAAGATTGGGAATCTCGCTTTCAAAACACCATATGCACGTTCAATAACATTTCTGAGTTTGGCATGAGCATGGTTGAATCTTTCTTCCTTAGTCAGAGCGCGTTGTCGTCGAAAGTCGGCTAACCAATACCTCGTATTACGGTAGGGAGTCATAAACCCACGAGTGTTGGTATAGGCAGCGTCACAAAGGTAATATTTATCTGTAAACGTTAGTAACAATAATTTTACATAAAAAAACAAGTGGCATTTTTAATAATAATGGTTAAAGAAGTATTAAAAACCTGGTTGGGGGAAAGGAAAGTTGGAAGTTGGGTTAAATGCAACTTCTTTTAAAACGCGTGAATCATGTGCAATGCCCTCCCATCCGGCCCATACGAACGTGAATATCATATCAAAATCACAAATTCCTAAGACGTTTTGAAAGCATTCACCTTTTCCCCTTCCTCTGTAGCAAGTTTGTTGATCAACAGGTATGGATGCATGTATAAGAGTTCCATCTAACGCGCCTATTGCGCCAGGAAAGATTTGTTTTAGCTTTCTATGTCGTTCTGATATATTTGTGATTGCATTATTAGATGTAGGAACTATAACTTCTCTTGCGAAATTCATCATGGCATTTAGGACCTCATGAAAACATCTATGAATGGTTTCTGTTGAGTGTTGAAACCTTCGCTTAATTTTTGCTTTTTTATTTTTAGAGTCTTGAGCCGAGGGTCCTCTTTTATTTTTAGAGCCAACAAAGGACTCCTCACTAGCACCTTCAGTCGGGGGTTCCATTTGGGTGCATTCGATATCCTCAACGACATTTAAATTGTGGTCAGACACTTCCTCAGAAGGATGAGGAAGTGTAGAAGATGGCCCCCAACTGTCAAAACCATGTGAAGAAGAGCCCTCAAACAGTTGAACACAAAGCTCCGGGTAAGCAAGCGGTGAACGTCTCAATGCTTCTACATATTTGTTGGACTGTGTAGAAAAGTATTATAAAATATAATAAAAGTGTTAAAACTTTACAAAAATATTATTTAGAAAAAAATACCTTTATCTCTATTTCCCAATCGGCTTCCGAAAAGTCAAAAGTGTTTGTTACGGAATTATAAGCATTGCCGGTTTTGTTTTTAAGCTTTGTCCAAGCTGAAAATTTTCCTTTTAGATAATCATAACGGTTTTTCATTTGACGTTGATCCGCTATGAAACCGTGTTCTTGTTTCAACTTTTCAGCTACGTTCTTCCATGATGCTTGTTTAAGGCTACTACCTTCACGGCCATGGAGTGTCAATTCATGAATACATGCTTCAAGAAAGGTTTTACCAACACCTTCTAGTTGCCAATTAATCCTAGGCTTTCTTTGCGCCATTTAAGCAAACCTAAGCACATATAACACACCTATATAACATATTTTTTCATATAAACACATGCCTTTACAAAGCACATATAGCAAGCCTAAACAATCTCCAAACCAAACAATCTCAAATCCTAAAATCCTATAATCATAAAACAAGATATTGCCTATTTCAAAGTTACTATAAGGCCGGTTTTAACTAAAAAAATTTGATATGAATCTAGGTTGCAAGTGACTACTTAAAAAAAAAATTCTTACAAACACAACTCACAGTTCATTTTTATAGCTACAAATCTTACAAGCAAGCATAAAGAAATACAACCCTCAAAGCTTGATGATCTTTTAATACACATATACAATTCTAGATTCACCATTTTTATCAAATTCTTTTAACAAGTTTGCTACTGATGGAAGTTGAAAGAGATTGTTGTATTAGCTTCGTGCAGATAACAAAACACTTCTCAAACTTTGTTTCATTCACGAGTTATAATCATGTCTATGTGAGAGAACAATAAATCAAGATAAAATTCCCATTGTATATCATACTGTTAGACATTAACTTCCATCAAACCTTTTAACATACTGAACGAACACCAATGAATGATGTCCACAGGTAAACAAACAGGTATATCATTACATTATGCTAGAAAATAAATCGATGAAGTTTTCTACCTCTTCCAAGATTCAGATCGCAAAATCTCTAAAGATGGTGGTGCTTACCTGATGATAGAGATGGTGGAAGTCGCCGGAGATGGTAGACGTCACCGAAGATTGTGGTGGATGTTGAATGGCGATGTGGATGGGAGAGATGGGGAGAGTGACGAGTTTGTTGGTTGTGAAGGAGTTAGGGCAAAGGGTAAAAGGGGGAGTTTTTCATTCAGCATCTTTTATTTGCTGAACCATTCAGATCCATATGGAACCATTCAGAGGCGCGGTCTTAATGAAACAAACACCCAAAGTGCTGACCGATTCAGCACCTGCCTCTTAATGGAACCATTAAGAGGCAATCCAAACACACCCTTAGATGTTAAATTGTATAGAGTGTAACAAAATTACTATTATGACAAAATCGTAGAAATTCTTCGTTTTAAATTTACTGTTATGATGACGAAATTGTAAGAATTATTCGTTAAACCATTCAATTTCGATTGTACAAATATAAAATCTCTTAAGCTTTTTGAGAATAGGTAATAAAAATAGTAGCTAAATTTAAAATTCAAACTAATGATACTAAAGGAAAAACGTTTAATAAATAATTACACAAAATTGATTCACTCAATAACCAATTTTTTTAATTTAATAAAGAGAATTAAGGTGAGAGTGACACATATGATAAAGTGATGTGATAATAACGTGTCATTCTTTCTAAAGAATGACACGTGCCAAAAGTTTGTGTTTTGTTAGTATAGGGAGATTACTATGTGGTTGATAGGTAACCCCACCAAACCGGTGTCAACAACCAGGCTTGTTTTTCGTGAATAATCTAAAAAATTCTCGAGCCAAGCTTACTACTTTGACTAAAACGATATGAAACGGGCCAATACTTCACTGTTTGACTTCGTTGCGGGTACCCAATCAAGTCTATCGGACCGTTGGTGGATACAAAAAGGGCTCTAAATAACTAACAAAACTAGGAGTTAAGTGTACACTCAGGAGCATGGATTAGGAAACCTTGAATGAACCTCATCTATCTCTGCAATGATTTCTGGACTGAGCTTCACCTCACAAGCACTAACCACCTGTTCAAGTTGCCATAATTTTGTAGCTCCGAAAATCGCGCTGCCAACAAGAGGATGTCTCAAAACAAAAGCTGCCCAAAAATTACCAGACACAAGTAAACAAATTAAAACCCATCAAGAAAAGGGGGAAGGGTGGTTAGGATTGTTTATAAACGGAAACAGATCACCAGCTTATTTCATCCTAATAGTAATAAGCGGATGAGCATAGTGTTTCATCCAAATGCTCAAAACTGCTTCTCTAGTTTTCGAAGGCAACAAGAACACTCCTTTAGTTTTTGTAGTGCATACCTATTGCAAGAGATACCGGATGGATACCATAACGTTCTGCAATAGAAATGTATGCCTGCAGAATTTTGTTGGATCAGAAAATGTTGTTAACATAAGCGACTATCAACAGAAAAAAAAGGGAAATGCATTTAACCATCAAATATAACAGGTAAACTCAATATCATATAATATAGAGTGTTCACAAATCGTTGAAGTTGACTGGACCGCCCAAACAGAAGCAAGTTGGCTGGTTCAGCCGGTTTGAGCTTTATACCGTTTGGTTCATTGTTCAGCTTTGGCGGTTTAGTTCCAGTCGTAAGTTTGGATCTTGAACTGGTTGGGTAAACGAATCAGCCATTTAACCCTTTTCATTTATATTTGAAATATGTTGTGATTTATATGCATAAAATTCATGAACCATCTTTATCGCTTAAAACTTTTTAAATACGAGATAACGAATATTATAAATAAAATAAAAAACCATTCAAACTGCCAAAACCGATCTGCCAAACTGCTAAGAGCGTTCTACCCGGCCATACCACCCAACCTGCCTGCTTTGGTTTGTTGTTTCCCAAAACCGTAGTTAGCAGTTCAGGCGTTCAGCTAAGAATTTTCATCAAAACTGACCGAGCCTGAGTGTGACCCCTTATATAACATGTAACCCAATCACTCATTATATTAAGTAGAACATAAGTGTGTGCAAGAAAATGTGCTTTTAAACTATTCACAGGAAGGTGAAACATACAGCTAGCATTATTCAAATGATAGTTCCTTGATAGACGGACCGAGTAACGTGTATTGTCATCAAATGATGATAAAATATGATGTTTAATTTTGTGAAGACAGAACTCATTTAATTGGTCATCATGGTATATTTTCTTAACAGTTAGTTCTTTAAATTTCATTAATATGTTGCCATCACCCAGTCATCGACGGGGCTCGTTCAACTATCAACAATGCCGACATACAATGTGTGTAATACTGTCTAATGATCAAACGAAGCATATGAACAATTAATGTGAATTTCACAAAGTAAAGAGACCGAATTTACTTTAGTTGCCTCTCTAACAGTGGGATTTGATAGGCGGTATCTGGATTCCCCTTCTGAATACCTGCCTTTAAAAAGATTTAAACGAGCATCGTCTGCACCACCATCAGGTAACAAATACTTTCCAGAAAGCACACCCATTGCCAAAGGGCTATAAGCCAACAATCTAACCCTATAAGTTAATACAGAAAAACCACAAAAAGCAACATCAGCATCTAAGCACATTTCAGATGATAAAGTAACAAGAATGTGAAAATGACATTGCATTTACAGTAGTAACCAATGCTAACATACCTCTCTAAGTGACAACACTCTGCCAACCCTGAATCAAAATTTCGACAGAGCAAGTTGTATGAATTCTACAGTATCAATGTAAATATTCTCATTAGAAGAGAAATATGGGTGAGTAGGGCAGATTTGGGCGATGGATCAAAGGGGTAGCAGGTCAAAACAGACCGGGTCAGCTTGGAGCAAACTGTAAACTGTTTCTAAAATTTATAAGTAGTTAAAGCACTAACTACGATCATAAAAACTATATTATTTCATTGATAATCCATTTTTTTGTCCCAAGTGATTTAGGATGATTTATGCATATAATAAACTTCGGATGACAATCAAAGCGTTTAACTTTTAGTTGAATCTTTTAGCTCGGCACAAAAGATGACCCGATCCACTCGTGTCCATGTAATATTTAAACCAAATCAAGTGATACAACACCTGGACAGATATTATCCTTGGATAAGCGGGGTTATTTTCAGCGGCTTCTAGAAACTTCATGACACCATATGGTGTTTCGTTACTGACACCAATGAATCTGATCTACATAAAGTTTCAGCACCTACGGTTATGCAATTTTGATTTGGCATACAAATGTACTAAGGGTGACTTGATGATATGATTACCAACCTTACCAGCATCAACTGCTCTTCGTAGAGCATCAAGTTGTTCTTCAAAACTAACAGAATTATATTGTCTGCCAGGATCATAATCAGTTTCTCCAAACATTGGAACATAACTGCAAGAAAATCCAGGATACAATTAGGAATAAATTTTATGGATTTATATCAATTTAGTTATTTAAAGGCACGGTATACAAACCGATCAGGCCAGTGCACTTGATAAAGATCTATATAATCCGTCTGTGATCGCAACAAGCTGCATCAGTTCTCCAATATACAAAAACACCCATCAAACTGTTATATCAATTGAATAATTACCAATTCTACACACATCATATCACTGGCACACAAAAATATCAAAATAATTGAGGTGTAAACAATACTTGAATCCAAAGCGCTACTACATAGTCGATAAGTATCTCAAAAGATATTAAACAAACAGCAATGCCAATCAACTTCAATTTTAGACAAGTGACATACATATTTTCTTCACATTATGATAAATGTCCAAATGAAAAGTGGGTAACACTCGAAAAGTTATCTTTTCCGAGAATGTAATCAACACAAAAAGTTCCTTCAACCAAACTAGAATTAAATGGAAGAAAACCCAATCAGAGGAGTATAGGACTATAGGCGTATATCATTGTTAAAGTTTGTTTACATAAATAATACAGAATCAACCTCTCATGAGTCTACAATAACAACTACGCAAAATGCATTCAGAACTTTAGTAGCTATACGACCAAATAAATGTTAGTCACCATTAAGCTACAAATGCAAACATTCTACACAGTGGTGTCAGATTTAGCACTAAAGTGAACTAACCTGTTATCGATCGCCTCCTCTATATTCCTGCGATCTAAACTAGTTGGGCCACCTCGTATCCAAGTCATTTGCCCAGAAGGACCACTAACCTGCAGAACAATCAGAAATCACCATAGTAACTTTATTTTCAAAACCAATAAACAAATTCAACATGCATCATCTTCGTATCACCATAACCTAACTGAACCACCCTAACAGAGCTTATCCAATTCATACATGAATGATAAATTAATTCCTTACACACTTTATTCATAGGCAAACAACATTCATACTTTCATAGCATTTGTTATATGATACACCATACTTAAATAAGCCTAAAATAGCAAGCAAGCATACACATTGTATATCAAATTCTCACAACAGGTACTCACTATCTATCTGCGAACACAATTCATACATGAATGATAAATCAATTCCTTACAAACTTTATTCATAGGCAAACAACATTCATAGCATTTGTTATATGATACACATTACCTAATTAAGCCTAACAATAGCAAGCAAAAATACACATTGCATATCAACATCTCATAGCAAGTAATCATTGCTGTCTATGAACACTATTCTACACGAATGTCGAATCCATTCCTTACAAACTTTGTTCCTAGGCAAACAACATTCATAGCATTTGTTATATGATACACATTACTTAATTAAGCCTAAAAATAACAAGCATACATACACACTGTACATCAAAATCTCATAGCAGGTAATCACTATCTATTATCTATGAACACAATTCTACATAAACGAAACCGAAACAATAACCTTAGTAGCAAACACAACGCGATCACGAGGTATCCGTTTCTCTTTAATCCATCGTCCAAAGTACTCTTCACTTCGTCCTTGAGTTTCCGCACGCTGTGGCACTGGATACCTGCAAAAATCTCAACACACGAAGTATAAATAAATCAATCAAATAATTCAATAGTCAGTTATCAAGTACGAAAAACACATTCGTGTTACATTTCAGCGGAATCGAAGAAGTTAATTCCGAAATTGAATGCTTTGTCTAGGAGGTTGAAGGATTGGGATAACGAGCTCTGCTCACCAAACGTCATTGTTCCTGTGAATGAAACAAGGATTTGAGTCGATTGATACTTGTGTAGATGTGAAATTAAGTGTTTACCTAAGCAGAGCTTCGAAACATGGAGATTGGGGGAGAGATTTGATAAGGGAACCGCCATTGCAAGCAGAATTGAAGCACAGTAGGTGTTAGTTGATTTTACAAAACAAAACAGAGTTTATTTCATGTATAATACTTGCAAATACGATATTAAAAGGAAAATAAGAAAAATATAACTTCAATTGAGAAATTTTTATGTGAAAAACCTCATAAATTAATCGAGTCAAAACCGAACCAACAAATACGATATTGGGTGCCCAAATTAATCGATGGTTGGTCAGGTACCAAAGAAACGAAGTGATCGGTGACCGATGAACGAGACTATTTTTGCAAATACTAAAAGTATTTCTTATAAAAATAGGATGAATGAAAACCGGTTTAATGGTTTAACCGGAACATTTCGGTGGTACGATACACATGTCGGTTACCCAAAAAACCCTCCTAAATTGTACCGGCAAAATGCACGATCACCGGTTTAACCGGTTTTAACCGGCCATTATGAACCGGTTTTTAAAACATTGAAGTTTCACCAACATAATCTTATCGGGTCTCCTAATACAACCCAATTTTCTCCCTTTACACGACCTCTATGACTCTTTTTGTGTGTCACACTACATGTATGATGTATCAGGTCTTCTAATGCGATCCGTATGACATGTGAGTGGTGGTTGGATATTATGTTACTGGCGTTTATTTAGTTGTTAAAAATATTAATTTGTGTTGCGTAATTTGACTAGTAATACTTCAGCTTCTAAATTCCATAAATTACTCTCGAAAATTAACTACGCATGTCCTTGATGACATGTTAATAACATAACACACCTAATTATTTAAACAAATACGTTAATACTTCAACTAGAACCTAAGACCTCTAAAAGAGATAAAGGCTCATACCTCTCATAACCACAAGGCTAAAATATCATTAACAACTTGTATTTGTTTTCTAAAAGAATAATGTTTAATTTTTATTCTAGGACATGGTCGAATAAATATTAATGCAAAAATAGTTGTTTTAAAAAAGACCTTTTAAAAACAATTAATGATTACAAAATCTCGTATGAGGTAGTAACATATACTCGAGCTAAGAAGCAATATTTACAATTTTCTTTTATTATATAAATATATACATTCATTATTAATTTTTACTTAACATGTCTCGATTGAAGCTTTGAATGAGTTTGACTTTGAGTAAATATTTACAGCTTTCTTTTATACCTAAATCGGTATGAATTCAAATATGTTAGGGGTGACCTATGCGTTATTTCTAAAATTGGAACAACACCCTCATCTAAAGTTGCTGGCAAATTTAATGTTACACCAGTTTAAATGTGAATAAAGTCCAACATACTCCAATTTCTACAACAAGAAGTAAAACAAAAGGAAACACTAAAATTTACTCATTTCTTCAACAAGAGTAACATAACAAAATTTATAATCCCACCAACCCTTTATCCCATTTCAAATACAGATTAAATGTATAGTATCAAAAATATATTTATGTAAAATAATAAAGTAACTAGTGAGAAATTATATATAAAAAGAAATAGGGAACAAAGAATCAAATGCAAGAATATGTAAATAAGAATATAATCATATGGTGTGAAAGCTGAGCGACCGACCAAATTAACTACAAAACAAATTGTTCAACTAAAATCATTGAATATTTACCATCTAAACAAGATCATAAATATTCAATTCAATTCATTAATAGAGAGTGTGTAATCTACTAGATTTTATAAAAAGAAAAATTTACACCTGTCATTTAAAATATTAATAAAACTGTAGCGACTTTTATTTATCAAGTTCTCAAAGTTTTAATATATCAATTGGCTATAAATGATTTTTTTTTATCTAGTATTTTAAAAGCTACATATTTGAATTCTAAATTTACTCTAAAAATCCTCTGGTTGTCTAACTTGTAGTACTTGAACTTAAGATACAATATAGATTTAAACTGATGTGAGTGAAATCAATATGAATAACAAAACATAACGACTTTTGAATAACGAATGAAACAAAAGTTTGATGATTTTAAAAAGACGGATGAAATAAAAAGCTCAATATTTTAATATCTGATAGTCGTTAATTTAATATTTTTTTTTACTAATACAACTAGATTTTTTAGGATTATTGGATTTAATCACCTCCAACTATTGGTTATTGGCCGCTGTCACCCTTAAGTATCATTTTGGCCAATATAACTTCCAACTAAACACTTTGGTGTCCGTATCACCAAAAGTTAACAAAAAATTAACCAAAAGTGACTTGAATTGGTTAAATTTTTATGATACGGTGTCTGTAACACCAAAAGCTAACCAAAAAATAATCAAAAGTTAACCAAAAGTGACTTGAATTGGTTGACTTTTGGTGATACGGACACCAAAGTGTTTAGTTGAGAGTTATATTGGTCAAAGTGATACTTGAGGGTGACAGCGGTCAATAACCAATAGTTGGAGGTGATTAAATCTAATAACCCGATTTTTTAAAGGGGCGAAAATTTTTAAAGTCAATGGTAAGTCGGTCACCCATCTTTATGTTTAAGATTTTACTAGAAATTGAGAACTTATAATAAAATAATGATTTGCTAGAAATTAAAATACAAAAAATACTAGAAATGAAAAGCCGAATAATTCCTATAATTTGATTATTTTGTCGTTTGTGGAAATCATAAAGGCCATACCAACAAAAAAAATACAGCTAATATAAAAATGTTCTCTCCGATAAAACGTGTCTTGTAAGTAATAAAGTCTACAACGGAGGGCAGTATTGGAACTCAAACTTAAAAAATTATATAGAATTTCTAGTTTTTATTAAGATCAGTGAATAATTTTTTAGTCACGAAGCTTGAAGTTTCATCATACTGAGAGTCTGAAAGTTATAAAACTCGTAATTTTTCTTATATCGTTATGTTTTGGGTATATGTTTAGGTAGGGTATTTGGTATGGGTCGAGTGAAACAATATAAACTTTAAACATTTAAACTTTTTTCATTCATTCAAACAAAGTTTTTCTTACACGTAAACAAATTTGGACAATAATTTAACAAATGCACTCCTAACAAATGCTCTTAATTGAATTTTGTCCCAATAGGTATGGAGACAAAATTTATTCTAGCTTACAGGTCTAAGCTTTAAAGTCATATTAACTTCTTGTGTTGTCTTTTACTGAGATACCTAACCACGCGCAAAGGGTGCAGAAAATGAGTTTAAGGTTGAAAATTTACGACACTTATGTGATCTGCCGACACAAATACAGCTAAAACACGAAACATGATCGAACTTTTATTATTGTTAATTTTTGTTAGAAAGGCCTAATTGTGCACATGTTTATGACGGAAAAAAAGGAGCCGGGGCACCCTCGACATACACTATGATGTGCCCTGATTGTTGTTTTCATTTGTTTGACGAGCTAGAAATTTTATTTAGTTTATAAATAATTAAAAAAAAATTATTTTTTTAAAACGACTCATTGATGCGGGTGTAATTGAAAAACAAGCATTTTAAAGTCATTTATTGTAAATCAAGGAGTTTTTTATGCCCTTAACTTTTGCAATAGTAGTCTAATGATTCCAGCCTAGCTGGTTGAGGACACCCGGTTTTACAGTGGTGGTCCAGGGTTCTAACCTCCCTGCCTGTGAGATTTTCCAGGAAAAACCCCATTGGTTTTCCCGGTTGAACGCCTAGCCAAATTCCGATGTCAAGTGGGCCCGGTTAAGACAACATATTGACCGGAGTGGGGTGGTGGGTTCCTCATTGCGGGGGATGCGACCAAATGGTTGCAAAAATTGAAAGTCGCCGTTCAAAAAAAAACTTTTGCAATAGTAGCAACAAAAACCCTTGAAAACATGACAATAATAAATCAAATCAAAATCAACAAAAAGATATAAAGAGACTTGTTTCCAACCTCAAGCTTGTTCTCATTTCTCCAATCATTTCACCTCCTTACAAACATTATATTTTCATATATGGCATGAAAAACTAAATTATAATATCTTATCCAAAAAATTCTCATTTTGGCTATGATTCCAAATCTGATTTCTTAAGTTCTTTTAGTTGTTTCTAATTAATATAATAAAAATGAAATTAAATCATTTATATAGTATAAAAATGATTTTGTAGTTTTCTATAAAAGCAAATATTATACAAATCATGTATTTTAACTTGAGATGCATAATTTGACGACCCGCATATACTTTACTTTTCTATCATACTTTCTTCTCATTAGTATCACTTAAACGTATGTATACAAGACTTATAATCACATTAAACTTTACAATCATGTATCACTGAAAATGTAATGTCTCTCGTAGTTAACTAACAAAAAGTCAATATCTACGCGACTTTTTATCAGAGATGGGCTATGAGCCTAGAGGAGCCCAGTGTATCTCAGACTACAATCAACTTTCGTTACGAAATACAATTTTTATCAATTTAAGTATTATGATACAATTTTTTCTTACGTTTTAAGTATTTGTATACCCTTAAAAGATTTAATGATTCACTTGAGTGAAATTTTTTTAATAGGATACCCATAATATTTGGTTCTGGATCCCCCAGTGCTTTTTATCACCCATTTTTCTCTCATTGTGTTATAGTTACATCACAATTTTACATTTTTATATGATACTTGGATATTACAATATTCTAAAGGCATGAATATATATTAGACAACACAAAAGTGATATGTTGTAACTTGAAAGTTTGTCACAATTCCATGTTTAGCATCCAAAGTCCCTTTTAGTGTATAAATAAAGTATAAACATAAATGAACACCTATATCTTCAAGTAACAACAAGGTTCAAGATGAAACCATAAATCAACAACACAAACGTTTATAACTTTATATATATATATATATATACTTGTAATAGATCAACATAATGAAATAATACTTAACCATATTACAAAACGACACCCATTGTTGTTGTTCTTCAAAGTTAGCTTCCATTAATAACCATCAAAAACCCTAATAATAAACCACCTTCAAATCTTGCAAGGATTTTTTTACCACAAAATCCCACAGCTGAATCATCCAACAACACATGAATCAATCACTGATCTACACCTGTGTGATTGTGATCTCACAAGAAAATTAGTACTCATAGTAAATATGTCAAAATACTCTGTTCTGTATATAATCAATCCTCTGTTCTTCAATTTTCAATTTTTCATCAATCATCAATTTCTGATAAAATTCTTCATTTCCTCCATCAATGTATAGAAATGTTCATTATTCGGCAAGAAATAAAACCCGATCGTCGCTTTCTCCAAGTACAACAACTTCACATCATGCCCTGATCGTCTCAACCCTTCGACATACGCCAATTGCCAATCTTGAACAAGATCAAACCCCGCGACAACCACAAGGCTTTTCGGAAAACTAATCCCTTCTAAACTCGACCCACGAGGCCCGAAAATATTACAAGCAGGATGATCCCTATCTTCCCCTTCAGGCAAAAATGCCCTCCAATACCAATCTCTATCTTGCAACTTCACAAAATATTTCCCATCAAGTTTCGTCTCCGATTCCATCCGTTGTTCCCCTCCGAACAACGGATGCAACAGTATGTTCCCGAGAACTTCCACACCCGAAACCGCAGCCCGATGAGCGACATGATGCGCTATGTTCCCACCCGAACTATCACCGGCTAAATAAACATGAACTTTAGGGCTTTCACCATCTAAACCACTTAAAAGCCATGATCTTGAATGAACCCATTTCAAAGCTTCCCAACCATCTTCATAAGCACAAGGAAACCGATGCTCCGGTGACCGTCGATAATTAACAGAAACAACAACACCTTGCACAAGTCCGGCGAGTCTCCGGCAAAAGGTATCATAAATCGCACTGTTAGCAGACGAATGTGTAAAGCTTCCACCATGAAAAAACAATATCACCGGAACTATTTCCTTACAACTTAACGGTGTCTCAAGGTCTATAACTCCGGCGACTTGGTTACCGGAATCATTTTCCGGCGACACGCATCTGTAAACCCGGTTGAGTAAACTTGTTGCACGGTCAACAACATCGAAGGAGTAAACACCGTCCACCGGCACTGTGTTTGCTGAAACTTTCCGGTCAAGAAACTCGGCGAGTTCGCGGTTAAACGTACCGTCCGGTCGCCGGAGCATGTTATACGCTAACTTAAAGTTTGATATCAAGATCCATGTGTGTAACGGAACAACTTTCTGCAAAAAAGACACAATTTTTTTAATCTTCTGAACAAGAAATTGCAGAAGAAACAAACCCTAGAAAATAGAAGTTGAATTTTGGGAATAAGAAGATGAATTGAGTTTGAAAATTGGAAGAAAATGAGTGAAAAAATCAAACGAAATTACCCAATACGTCTATCAAAAACACACAAACAATCAACAAAAAGAAGTTAACCATTTTGGGAACAACATGACAAACAACACACGGAAAATAAGATCAGAAAATAAACTATCTCACCTTGGCTTCATTTGCGTTTATTTCATTACTTCCAGCCATCATCAACTACAGTTAAGAACACAAACAACCCCTTTTTTCCGATCAATAGTAACACCCTTAAATTGTTCAATTCTAGGTCAAACTCGTCGCTGATTGTTGCAAAATTCAGTAATTAGAGATGCGAAAGAGAGAAATGAAAGAAACGAGAAGAATATGAGAGCTAATTAGAGAGAGAAAATGGGGGATTTATGGGGTGAACGACGGTGATGAACGGAGATGTGAGAGACGACAAAGCAGCGGCCGAAATTAACTTTATAAAATGGGGTCCATTATGGTTTATATATAATATGTTAATTTTAACGCCTAACATTTTAGATCACTCACCGATCACTGATTTATCTGATTATCTCTATCTTTCGGGTATGATATTTTAGAACTTTAGACGGAAGACGGATACGTACTTGTGTACTTAAATGGAGCCTAAGATCATCTTTATACGTAAATTCAGTATAAATTCATCTTAAGTAAGAAAAATCGTAATAATAATATGAAGTTGAGAGTTAAGACCACTCTATATTTTTTTATATATATATTTTTGAGTTTGTAATGTGTGATGGTGTTGTTTTAATTTTGGTCCTTGGGTTATGGTGTTAATGGCTGGTTTGGACATTAGCTTTAATAAAAACAAATGCAATTATAACAACTCCACCAAAGTCTTCTTTCTTTTGTCTTGTATTACTTAATTCATTGCATCTTTACAAGAATTCTTTCCCACTATAAATATAAATAATTTTTAAATTCTTTAAAGAAATTATGGTTCTTTCTATTTTAAATGTTTTTATTATTGTTTGGACAGTAAAAATCGTATAAACACATGTACATATAAGATGTCATTTAACGTAAGATTTCTTTGAAGAAATTATGATTTCTTTCATTAAATACCGACTAATTTTAATTGTTAGAGATGTAAAAACTTTGTAAATGTAAATAACTATGACACGTTACTTAACATAAGATAGTTGTATGCATGTATAATCGATTGACATGCTCTTATTTTTTTATTTTTTTGTCGAAATGAAAGACGATGATGAACCATTTGTGGGATCAAGTGACCGTAGTTTTTATTACGCAATATACGATATCAAACGTTGTCAATGATTTCGTACATGTTTGACAATAACCTGTGTAAGTAAATTGAATGATAAAAACGATATATAGGTTAAAGTTATTCTCAGTAAGTTTTAGACAATGACCCATATATAAATAATTTAAATGAAAAGAAATGACAAAAGATATTTGACTGGCTGGCTAACAATTAGTTAAACACAAAAACATGAATATTTCTTCCCTAAAGAGAGTAAATTCACCCAAACCATATTTGAGAGAAAGTTTATTTTAGTTTTAATAGCATTGGATGTAGCAAGTCGAATCATAAAACTAAATTATAAATCTTAAACCTTAAAAATGAAAACCTAAAGCTAACTTCAAAATTTTAAAGAACGGGAAAGATACAAAGATAATCAAGAAGCACAATTAGTTGGTAACGCATATTCTAAACCTAAAACCTAAATCTGAGTGCTAAACACTAAAAGATAAACTTTAAAGTCACAATGGGGACAAAAGACACAATAACTAGACACAAAATTCGAAAATCACATGAAACCTAAACGCAAAACTTAAAACAAACAAAACTAAAATCATAGAGTTTGACATATCAGTTTCAAAGTCCAATAAAAAGTAAAAATGAAATTTGTCGCTCAAAAAGTGTATCTTTCATATGTTTCTTTATAGATACGTTGCATGGTATTGTTACCTTTGTCGCTCGATAAAAACTGCATACAAGGTTGTGTGCAAGTAGTAGTGTACCACTGCCGCTTTGTCCCGCCATTATTTTCTTATTTCCCGTTCAAATAATGCTTCGTTTTCAATTCAAGCTCCCGCTTGTTGCTTTCAAAGAAATATGTTTTCTTGAATTCCTTAAGTATAAGCAGTGACGGATCCAGAAAAATTTATCAGTGGTTTTGCTATTTTTAGGTGCTTCGATTTTAACGAAACTGGGCCAAAAAAATTCGGGTCGGTTCAACGGTTCGTATCGGGTTAGTGGGTTAAGTTCATCACATAATAACAATGTAATACAATAAGTCAATATTACACTTTGTAATGGAATGAAATGAGAAAGATTTCATGATTTTAAGCACTAAAAGGTTAAAAATCCATTAAAAAAAGAATTTTATTTAAATGTTTGTAGGGAGAATTAAACCTATGACCTTTTTATAAAATAACTTTCTTTAATACCAACTCATCTAGGAGAACTTTATTACTTGAATCCACTCATATTTATCTATATGGGTTCACTTCAAAATTTTCTATGGGTTCACTCCGAAATTTCTATATAATTCCGTTAAAAATTTAAGACGCGGTGGGTTCCTATGAACCCATCCCTTTGTCATTGGATCCGTCCCTAAGTATAAGCGCCGCCGCCACTCAATGGACTATGTTCCTCCGTTGTGACGCTTGCATGACTATGTGTGTCACCGCACGTGAGAGCTTATTTGAAAGAAATCGAGTATTCAATTATCTTACAGTTAAGCCATTTGATGCCCTTAACATGCGTCAAACATTGCGTCAGGTGGGGGTGTTAACGACGTTAAAGAGGGGGGCGCCAACGGACTAAAGAATGTGAAGAAGCTATAAGGTTTAAAGTACACCTCATAACCTAACGATTAATAAAATTTTACGTCTCCCTCCGAATAACTATTTAGCTAAACTTTTAATGAGAAGTATCCTAAAAACAACAAGACTAGCTCATGATTTCAAGAAGCAACCTAGAAATTAAATAACAAAAACTAATTTAAAAGTTAACAGAATTTAGAAGATTATAAAGCTCTATTTTTACTTTAAAGGATGAAAACATGACACCCTTTTTTTTAAGAGCGATTTTATTAAAACAAAAGCCACTAGCAAGACGTTAGGACTCAAAGGAAACAAACAAACATCAAAACAAAATTACATCAATGGTCTACAATACCAACCATGTCGCATAACATCAAGCCTATTCGCCCGGTACCTAAACCAGAGGAAAGTGTTCACCTTAATTGTATCCACTACCCTAAACATCAATGACACCCTTTTATTTTATACATATTTGTTTTGGCTTAAAGACATTTTCTTTACTAACAATACAACATTACAAGGCTCTAACCCCGATAATTTTTTAACTCGGTTACTAGAGCAGGGCCGATATCTTCTATACAATATACCAAAATCATATTTGTTTACTTGACATCATTTGAGATCCATTTGTTTAGTTGACATTATTTGAGAGATTATCTCAAAATTAATAATATTGTTATATTTAAAAAAATACATATCTATCTATAATAATTTATTATAATAATATTAATTTTCATTTGATCTCCTAATATTTAGCAAAGTATTTAAAAAATTAACACTATTTACATTTTCAACCCTCTCCTACTAAGGGTGTGTTCGGGTCATGTTATATTTATTAGGGTATAAAATTAAAACTTAGAGATAAAATTATTAATAACATACAATTAAATACATAATTATTTTTTAAATACACACAACTTTTTATACGACATTGTTTAAACAAAAAACTACACCATAAAACCGAACGTCTAATTCTCTTTAATTTGATTATAATATTGTTATACAAAATAACAAGATTTTAAATAAATTTTGTGTTTCAGTTTTACTACAGTTTTATCTCAAAACTAACTGGAACCGTTCATGTCCATAAATACCCTTAAAATCATCACATGAGTGTTGTGTCCCCGAACGTAGCGCGGGCACTAGCCTAGTTTTGTTTATATAAACTTTGTTTGTATGTGAAACAAAGGAAATTTTTAGCCCATGTGGTTGAGTATCCTTTTACCGTGTGGGTTCGAAACTTTACAACCTCTTTTTTTCTTTCATTTTATTTTGTCAGCGTTCAAAATATACCCACTGTCTCTTTCATTTAATTTCGTTTGTTTTTATATGGAAGATTTCTTTTCTATTCTTTATGCTTTTTATATTTTTCTAAACTTAAGTTACTTTTTTAAACTATTATATACCGAAATGTCACGTTTTTAACGTTCACCAAATTAATTTTTGTTCGTTTGTTTATAAATGCGTTTTGACACCTGTGAGCATCACACGTTAACGTCCATAAATGCGCATAACATATGACGGTCTACGAACTATTTAATCACATTTAGTAATGAATTCAATGGACACTCGTATTCATGATGAGACAAAAGTAATATAGCTTTGAAAGGTTAAAGATATGTTTAATTATAAAATAAACTAATAAAGTACACAATCAATTTGGCAAGTGTATAAAATGACCATATTAAAATCTAACTTTGGGACCTTAGTATTTCATGTGAAAATTGTAAGACGTACATACCACGGGATGTAAGTGGATCGTTCTATATCGTAGATTGCACCTGAAACTCTAAAAGTATAATACATACAATCATATACGAAAAATCAAATTTGCGACCTCATTAATGGGCTTACATACGTTGCACGATTTATCAGCGACAAGTGCATGCAAACTCATGATCGATTTCAATTTCCATGCCCACCTTTCCCCCTTTCTGTCAATGTTGCCAATTTCCAGAAGACTAATGTACCCTTATGTATACAGTTGTCACAATGATATCATGAACATTGTATATACATGAACATGAAATAGGATGTGTACATGACACAATAAGAAGGTTTTGTCAATTCAACTATTCGTAGTAAGTTACCCTTAAGATTTAACGATATATCTAGAAGTTGGAATCTTCACTTTTGATTAAAAAATGAAAGAATTTTTGTTTTATGAAAGAGCAAAAGAAGAGACACGTAATAAATAATAAAATTTAGTGAAGATGTAGTAAGGTTCATGATGTTGTATATGGATGATATTACAAGTTGATTGTGATGCTCATGTCTTATGAAGTGTTAAATCATGTATATGAGCATATACTCAATTACTCATATGGAAGTGTTTCATAATGGACCACAAAAAAAGGTACAAATAACCTAAGAATGATGATTGATACATGTAGATTTAAAAACTTATAGAACTAGTTAAGTTAAAGTAGTGACATAGACAACGTTAAATTTTGGAATCAGATAATTTAGTAACATATATATTTTGATGTTTTGTGGGTTGTGACATGACTTATTAGATGTGCACAACCCACAAAATACATGTTCTGTGACATGACCTTAGTAAGACTCAGTTTTCTATTAGTTTAACCCCTTGAATAAGAACATAACCTACGCTTCAATATTTTGTTGATTCATAATTTGCAACGTATTATTTACGAAACAATAATATTGCTTACGCTTTAATGATTTGTTCAATCATGTACAACCTATTATTTACGAAAATAGTTTTTTTTCTAATGTTCATACGACTAAATACGTATATATTATGGGAAATGAGTTTTGTATAAATGGTTATGAAAATGATACCCACAACATTTCTAGGTCCTAACCTTTGATTTCACATGATAAGGTTGAAAGTTATGTATTGATGAAGTAATATACATTCAATTAATCATCGAATGCAACGTATGTACACGTTCATTTCACCATAGGTGTTGTAGCCATCATCAACACTTCGATGAGTATCTTTGTAACTAACTCTTGTGCAAATGCATGTTCACACAAAGTATCCAAAATCTCATTATCATACCAACCACATTTAAAAGAAACTTCACAAATCATACCATGCATTGGATAATTTTATTAAAGTGAAGATACTAAAGATCTTAAATCCCACCTGTTGTTAACATCGTTGATGTATGAACAAAAGACCCATATATGCAAAAATTACGGACAAAATTATATTGTTAAAAGTCGTTTATCACCTTCCATCCGACTCACCTACCATGGAAATTAAATATAAAGCTTTTCTTAGAAAAATATAGTATGTTTAATTTCATATATATCAACAAGAATAAAATACTTATTTTTATGATGTAACTTATGGGTTAGGGTTCTTACAGAATCACTTTAATTTCAGAACTATCAAATCATTGATTTACATACATGTAAATTAAGGAACCAATTATTTACATTCTTGTAAATTAAGAAACTATTGATTTACATGTATGTAAATTAGTGATATTAGAATAGTTAAAGAACTTGACCAATGGTCGGAGATTGTTCTTTTTGTTCTCGCGATAAAAAAATGTTTTGTAATGATCCTCACCCTATAACTTATTTCATAAGTAAAATAAATACTAACATATGTTCTAATGAATTAGGGGTGTACAAAAAAATTCAAAATCCGAATAAAATCGTAATCCGAACCGCATCCAAAAAAAACCGAACCAAATTCCTTATTTAGATTTAAGATCAGATCTCTACCGGGTTAGAATTCTTTATATGGATTTGGATGGCAAAACTTTTGAAATGGGTTATTCGGATATCCGGATAAAAATCATTATGTTTCTACAATTTTAACCCAATATCCATTATTATACTAGCCTAAAGTTTATAGAGATTAGAAATGTGTGAAAAGAGTTGGTGACATGTTGGATATGCTTGTTAGAAACATGAAAACTTAACGTTTTAATTTATATGATTTATTTTGAAGAATAATATGTGGTAGATACTATGTTTGTATTTTATTTATTTTGTGGTTTGATTTTCAAGGAGAACACACACTAGAATTAAAGAGTAGGAAAAAAAAACAAGACTAAAAAGTAAAAAAAAATATTGTTGCTTGGTTTGGTTTTATTCGGATTATTTGAATAAATTTAGACTTATCCTAATCTACTCCGACTTGAATTCAGATGAATATGAATTGAATTAGATAATTCCTTGTTTGGATTGGATTGGATTTGGATGAGGTTCTATAATTTTCAAATTCGAATAATCTGATATCTGATTCGATGAACACCCTAACTCATGCTTCGACTCATGAACCATACCAATAAACATCCAAATAGTAGAATAAATTGTCACCCACAAGAGTGGAATTCATAATCTTTTGGTTGAGTTCATAACACTATTTACAAGTACACTAACCCAACAATTTAACTAATAGCCCTCATAACTTTTATTTAATGTATTGCCACAAGCATTCATAATCTTTGATGTATTTCTCATTGAAAATCAATGTATTATTGTTAAATAATAAATAAATAAATCAGCAGAGATTCTAAACCGATTACACTTTTTATAAAATAAACACTTCAATTTTTTTAAATTATTTCACCACACAATAAAACACCAACTTTTTTTGTTATAGACACCATTTGCCACCAGACCCAATTGATTACATCATGTTTACACTTGTTATCGGTTATAAGTTTTTTATTTGGTTAATTATTTAACAATGTGAACGAAATTGAAAAGTGTAAATAATTGTTGATTGTAACATTATGATTGTCTAAGAATTTTGAAAAAAAGGAGTTAAAATAAAAAACGTGAGTCAACTTATCAGTATAGATTATTATCATAGCAATAACTACCGATAAAAAGATCATAATAATAACTTGGATTATCAGAGTGTCCGATTATATGGACATCCCACATGGATAATTCTCAACACTCCTTAACGTTTATACGCCTCGTAAAGACCTAAACAAGACGTATAGTCCCACGTATACGTACAATCCTCTGACAACCCACTGAAGTTTCCTCGTCTTCATTCCTTTTCTCTTTTATAGCCCTCTGAAACAGTGGCGTACCCAGGAAATTTTTTCATGGGGTCGGAAATTTGGTAGTAATCGTTTAAGTATCGATATATAATATTTTTTCAATCCGGTTCGATTCGGTTCGGGTCGAACCGGGTCGGGTTAATTAAAAAAATGACAACAAACAAATTTGATGGGTCAAAATAAAAAAAAATTCATTTTACCTCCACTTATATTTAAAAGTAAAAATTTTCATTCCCTCCACTCAACCAACTTATTTAATGTCTAACCCTAATTTTTATCTATAAATACCAAACCAAATCTCTCTAATCACTTTCATCATCTAAACTCTCTCTCAAACTCTCTCCATCTATTTAAGAATTTCTACAAATTTTCATCTTTCAAACTCTCTCTCAAATTTCATCTTTTTTTCAACAAATTTTCAACAACAACTTGTGAGTTTTTTATTCTTTCTTTCATTTTTCTTTCATTTTTATTCCTAAATACTTGAAACATCCTCTATAACTTTACCATGTATTTACCAAGGTAAATAGAGTTTGGTGAATCACCATTTTGAGGTTCGAGTTAGGATTGTTTTTCTCAAACTATATAAAATAAATCTTTTATTTTGTTTATTAAACTTCATATGCCTCCATTATACATCTTTTTTAAGTCACTAATCTACAAATAAAAAGTTAATGAAACCAAACCATGTTTCCAAACAATATTATGTTGGAAAACTTGTGTTATGGTATAAAAATGGTGATATTGTGAACCTTGGTTCTACAACTAATTTTTCCACCATTCATCACTTCTCACTTGATTACTTAGCAAAAGTAGTTAATTTATTTATATATTTCCATTTTGTACTCATGACCATCCAAATCATCAACTATATATATTGATGGTTTTGTGCAATGGTGAAACACTTAAGGTTACAATACCATAATGATTGACTATATATGACAATATAAATAAATATATATTACTATCTTCTAACCATAATATAACCCAATCCATTGTTAAATATTATGTGTCTCATATAGGCTACTAACTGAGCATTAAACTGAGTTTTCAAACCTGTATGGGGGTCGAGGGTTAAATTTTATGGGGGTCGATCGAGAATTTAACATATAAAAACCAAAAAAAAAAAAATCGCAGGGGGAGCGGGCACCACCCACCCCACCAAAGTGGGTACGCCCCTGCTCTGAAATCCCTTACAGTTTTCCTTTCATTCAGTCAATCTTTGCTATACATATGTTTTGTATAAAACTATATGAGACGTATATAAAAAATGGGTGTGCGTGAAACGGTGAATAGTAGCAGTAGTGTAGCACTGTTTAAATTTGGTAAAAAAAAGTAATAAAAGATGTAGAGAAATACTAGTCAAATAAGTTTTCTAAATTTATTAAAAAATGAAAAGATAAGTACAATAATATATATAAATAGTTGTAAAACTTAATATAAGATATAGAACACGTGGTTTGTCGTGTAGCAAGTGACGGCATATTTTTTGTCCGTCAATTTCGTCGTTGATATTGACGTTCCCTTTGTTGTGTACTTCACGCAAAATCTCTTTTACACGTGTCACTTGTTTGATAGGAGTAGGGCTTCAGTGTCCGCTGGTCCATGTTCTCCACCTGTACCCCCTTGTTTCTTCCATCCGATTCAACGTACAAACATGTGGGACCTATTTCATCAATGGCTGTGAATGCGCCAAGTGTCACTGTCATACTTGTCTCAGTGGATTGACGCTGTTGATTGGGTACATAGTAGGACCGAGTATATACCACACGTTTCGATATGTTCTAGTTGTTGTTGTCTTGTAGATAGCGTTGTTCATGAGCTGAGTCGAGCCGAATCAAGCGAACCAATCAGCTCATTTAGAAATTATGTCAAAGCGTAAATGTGTCAAAGTCAAAACAAGTATTTTCGAGCGGACATCAAACTAGTTTATGATAATTAACTTCTTTTTTTTATTTATTTAAATTTCTTTATAGAAACAAGGTTAATATTAACTCTTAATTTAAGAAGAAAATATAGTTTTGTAAAAAAATGTTGAAATTGTATTTTGTAAAAACTTTAGGATATGTAACAAGTAAAAAAGTTAGAAAATGAGGGTGTATATAGTAGCACCCAATATAAATTAATAGATTTAAGAAAAACTATTAGTAACTTGTAATTTTTATATAATTGAAGATTCATTTTGATATAATGTATATAAAACAATTAATAGATAAAATAGTTATATATATAACTATATATGCACAAATATATAATTTGTTTTATTGTTATGTGAAATATTGAACTATTAAATATTAATTAACAATTATTTTTTAATTATATTTAAAATACTTGAAAATATCAAAGATATTTTTAAAAGAGATAAATGCCTTTTTATTTTAAAGCACTTCAAATATGTTTAGTAGATTTAAAAAATACAAATTTAATATCAACGTAATTATAGAAACATATCATATATACTTGTGCATATATAAATATATAAAAAATAATTAAAATTTTTTGAGCCGAACCGAACCGAGCAGACCTTCGTTTGTTGTTTGGCTTGTTTACAAAAAGTACCGAGCGGAGCAGCTCGTCTACAATCGAACGAAAAAACGAACAACCTTTTTAGGAGAAATTTCCGAGTGAGCGGGGAGCGATTTGGACAACTCTAGTTGTAGGTGTGTTGTGGTTAGTGGTTACTAGTTGGTGCTGCTTCTAACAATGGGTTTGTTGCGGTGTTGAAACGGATCGGACGGTTTGTGTTAAAGAAATTTGGTTGATATGGCCGTTTTAAAAATTAAGAGTTTTCTTTGGTATGGTTAATGAAATGTACGAGTAGATAAATCAACAAAGAAATTAAATGGGTCGTTACTATTATATTCTTGTACTAGGTTTAATGCCCGTGTAGACACACGGGTTGAATAAAACAAATGATCCAGAGAAATCACGATTAAAAATGAAATGTAAAAATCTAAACCATTATAATAAAAATGAATATTGGAAACTGTTAGAATTCAAAATCACTCATAGACGTTCAGTTATTTAATATTGCGTTATTTTTTAACTAAAATATCTTTTATTTTAAAATGAAGAGAAATTGATTTTACATTGTTTTTAAAATTATTTTTGTTTTTAAAATGTTTGCCCCCAACATCTTCCCCCTCATTTTCCCACCTAAATTTGTCCCCCAAAAACCTTGATTTATTAGGTAGATCGGGTTATGTAAACAAAATACAATGAATCATTACTTTGTGATTTTTGTTTGGCAGGTAAAGACGAATGAACGGAAAAGAGGAGGAGTAGCGGCCAACTTTTCCGGCGTAATGTAAAACTAGTGTAAAAATTTAATTTTTTTATCGTTTTATGTATCGGTATACCTTTAGGTCTAACAATTCAATTTTTCGTTACCCCTAAACTTTTTTTCTAGATCCGTCACAGGAACGGTGAGTGTTGTTATTATTACTTATTAGCGATGGTTGGAACAAAGGGTAAAAAGGGAATGCAATGAAAAAAATAGGGGTGGGTGGATAATTGATTTTAAGGTGTTTAGAAAGAACGTTAATGTATTATAGATGTTTTAAAACAAGTTTTTTCTTTTCTGAAAAATATTAAAACATTGTTCTAAATGTCATAAACAAACCGTAAAAACTACAAAGTCTAGCTAACCCACTCAATTGGACCATTTTGGTTCATCTTTACTTGAAGTGCAATTAACGATCTTTCTAATTAGATGTTTCACCAAAATCAACTTGATCCATTATATTTCTAACGACTATACAAAAGAAGCATTGACGAACCTCAACCAACTTGACTTAGTATGTTAAAGTTCATAGACTTATGTATAATACACCTATCGAAAATAAAACTAGAATGACAATTTCTTACAACTTTAAAGGGTTAAAATTATAATAAAATAGCAAAAATTCCAAGATGAATTACAATTTAATCATATGAGATGGCATAACATGTATATATATGGAACAATAAAAAAATAATAAAGTAGTGATTTCAGGTTAGTAAAAAGGTTCTATTTAATATTTACATCTAAAAACCCTTTTTGTAGACTCTATGTGTAATACGTTTGGTAGTATCTAAAGTTTATTGTCAGAGATAATTGCTTTTTACGTCCATGTGTTTTGTTAAATTTAGCGATGTGCGTCTATATGGTTTTAAAACTGTAACCTGCCTTTTATTGTTTCGTTTTTGATTTTTTGTCTCCGTTTACACTTAAAACCCTAACTCTGTTAATTATCTCCATTAACATTTTAAAAAATGACTAAAATACGCTTTTTAATAAATAAAAGTTAAAAACGACACCTCAACCCTTAACCACCACAATCACTTTAGAAGTCTAGAACAACCACCATTTATAACCACATCCACATCGTCCTTGTTTATCCTCCACCACCACTATCTTCGGGTCACCATTAGTTCTTATTTCTGGATACCGTCAATTTGTATCTCCAACCATCTCCAAATTCATACACGAGCATATATAGTTAAGCACAATTACTGTTCAGTTATTAAAAAACATCTCAACCAAATAGATGTAACTCATAGATCATCACATAAAAAACCACGCAACAAGCCATCTACAACACAACTAAAACCTTCTTAAAGATCACAAACAAAAGCTACTTGCCTTCAAACAATCCCAAGACGATTTCAGTTCACTTTGAAGCTTTGCAATAGTATTCGCTCACAAGACCAAATAAACAGAAGCCAGAGCCCTAATCGTCGCCACCGCTTTAGCCAAATCTCGTTGTTTCCTCGGCAATCGCTGGTAACCACGCCACCGTAGTCGCTGCCACCAAAAACCTCGCCACTGTAATCGTTGGTACAATGTTATGGTGAGTGTTAGGGGTTTTGAATGGTGGTAGTTTTAGCCATGAAGGAGGATAAATGGTGTAGACCAGAAAGAGACGTCGGCGGTGTGGTGTTACACCAGTGTGATTTTAGAGAGATATGGAGACATGTATGAGAGTTAGAGCATTCACAGTGGGATATCAATTTTTTGTGAGTGAGGTTTTTATATTTTAGGGGGTTGTTGTGGGTTGTTGTGAGTGGAAGAAAGAGAAATTTGATGGTGGAGGAGAGAGAAACTCTATATTTGAAAAGATACTGTTCACCCTCTATAATTTTTTAATGATTTTAAAAAGTGGTTGTGAGTGGATGAGAGAAAACTGTAATGATAAATGTAAAAAGAATTATTATTTAATTAGAAGAAGAAAGAAAAGATAGTTGTTTTTAATGTAATTATAAGGATAGAGATTGTTCTCCCACTGTGAATGATCTTAGAGTTAATGGTTGGTGGTTAGAGAATGAGAAAGATAATAGATAGATTGTTGTGGGTAATGGTTCGGGGTAGGGGTATTTTTCTCATTTTGCAAAAAAACTTAATAGAGTTAGGGTTTTGAGTGCAAACCGAAAACCAAAATGAAACAATAAGGGGCACGTTACGATTTAAACCGTAGGGATGCAAATCATTAAATTTAACAAAACACAATGACGAAAAAAGCAATCCACTCTTATTGCCAATATCACAAATGTGTTTAACACGCTTGCTAAGAGTCTAATATCTTAGCTTGTGTAAATTACCTTTATTTTTTTATTTATTAAAATGTCAGCTCATGGACTATCACTTAAGGGTGAGGGGAGTCCACCTCAAACCACCCTAATTTTTTTTTTCATTTTTCACCTTACGTCTAACACACGCCAAATCACTATGAGTCCACCTCATCCGTTTTTTCATCTTTTTATTTTAAAAAAATTTAAGGTTATGGGACATCAGCTGATAAGAGTTAAAGAATGTCGGGGTGTGACTAGGTTTAACCTCTCTATATTTCACCCCAAGGATAGGGCCTTAAAGGGGTGGGGCATTGTGCTTGTCGACCCTTAATCGACGCCACACGCACCATGTTCCCACTCCATTCACTCTATATAACTTTTAATTCTACTTCATAATCTACGACGGTATGGAACACTTTACTTATCGTAGTGGAGAAAAATACATGGATAATTGGATACCATTAGACTAAATTTCATGGAGTATTGGATATTAACGGATCAAACTATTAGTTTTTTGCCGCTACCGGTCCCAACTTTTGAAATATGTGCTAGCGGTCCCAACTTTTATCATTTTGGCCACTAATGGACCCGCCGTTAAAAAAGTTAACGCCGTTAACTTTTTTTTTTGAATTTCAGGTCGACGTTTTATGGTTTTTGATCGGAAAAAGAATACGAGTCGATTGATATATAATTTACTTCGAAACGGTGCTCCAAATGACAAAACGATGCTTTATCGGGGTGTTTAAACCTAACGGTTCTTTAACTTGATGTACAAATTTCGTCGTTTAGATCATTGTTTCGATGTAATTTTTATATCAATAGACTCGTATTCTTATTCCGATCAAAAACCATAAAACATCGACCTGAAATTCAAAAAAAAAAAGTTAACGCCGTTAACTTTTTTAACGGCGGGTCCATTAGTGGCCAAAATGATAAAAGTTGGGACTGCCAGCACATATTTCAAAAGTTGAGACCGGTAACGGCCAAAAATTAATAGTTAGGTCCATTAATATCCAATACTCCAAGTTTAATTTGGTACTCTACAAGTTTTCATTACTAGTGATTATTTTTATTACCAAAATTGAATTATTAAATCTACCTATTCTAATAATTGAGTAACTCATCCACATGTCAACATTCTAAGTACTCCACATAGGATTTTGCTTAGGTGTCATCCTCTAATTCAATTTGATGGATGATTTCAATGCGGGTCATGGTATGCTCCATATTCGAAATAACCCGATATGTACAAATACAAAATTCACAAATTATCATCAATTATCACCTAATATGATATGTTAAAATAAAAATTACCGATTATCATCATCTATCTCCTAACCCGATATGTTTAAGTTAAAACTTTACCTCTTATCATGAATTATCTTCTAACCCAATATGTTTAAATTAAAAATTTACCACTTATCATGAATTATCTTCTAACCTGATATATTAAAAAAAATTAACCAATTATTATAGATAATTTTCTTTATTTTAACATATAATTTTTTATAGAAAAATATTTGTAAATATCCAAACCGATTTAATAGGGATATGTTAAATATAAATTTAATACCTAAATTTAAATAAAATATATAAAATCGAAATCCCGTGTAATACACGGGTAATAATCTAGTTAAAGAATACAAGTCAAACATATAGTTTTCTCGAGATATATAAAAATGAATTATATGATTGTTCAAAGCGTTCTCACTTTAACAATAAGCTAGGTAAATTATGTATTAATCAGGGTTGGTAAACCATGTTTAACTTAGTCATTGTTTCTTATCTACTTTTGAAGATCTACCAAAAGGCATAAACCCACATACTATATAAAAACAAAAGGAAAAAAATATTCTATTTAAGAAAATGATTAGCACGATTAAGATTTATTGACTATGAATGAATCTAACATTGTGTCTAGACAATAGGTGTTTGAATATAGATAAACAATTGATGATTATAATAATAATACAATTTGCTTGTCTTATTATACCTTGTGTCCCATGAAATGGAAGACTTTGTCCTATGAAATGAAAACTTTCTATGAATATTTTGTATTATATTTTTATTCTCTAAATTAAAATATAGACTACACTCGACCGTATAACATTACATTATTTGTGATGCTGAATAATTAAATTGAAGTATTTGCTACCATAATTGCAATAATTTGAGCAATTAACATGACACATACATTTGTTTGTCGCGAAGAACCAAATGATAAACGGTTTATTCTTTTTATTAGCTGGCCGGTAAATATCTATTATTTTCAAGAGAGATATATTTCAAAAAAGAACCTGATGATAAACGGTTAATTTTTTATAACTTTTTTAATATTAATTTCAATGGTATTCTCACTATTCTGGTCTTTTAAATTAAATTAAGGAGTTGTTTATGTAAATTACACAGTCTTTATATATTTAAGGGGCTATTTAAGTATTTATACACATACCTAAATTACCAATATAACACCCTAAGTTTTTTTAGATATAATAATAATAATAATAATAATAATAATAATAATAATAATATAATCAAATAAATATAACTCAATTAGTACCCACTTTTAATAGTGAAATAAAAAAACTAATTAAATATCTTCATAAAATGAAAATAAAAACCGTAGACGGTTAAACTATTAAGCACGCCTGTAATGACTCGGAGTTTTATTTATATATCTATTTGCATGGGCCACACAACCAAACGACACATCTATGGTTTTGTGATGTTAACAAAAATGTTACGTAAGAGTTCACCTAACAAAACTGGAAAAAAGTTTGGATAGATCTCAATTGGTTCCACAAAGTGAGATATATTATTATTATTATTATTATTATTATTATTATTTGTATTATTATTGTTATTATTGTTATTATTATTATTAATCTTTTGAGATTTTAAAAATTAAGGGTGTTATATTGGTAATTTATGTATATAAGACTTAGTAAATAATTAACATAAACAACCCTTAAGTTTTTAAAGACCAAAATACATTTACAATTAACAGAAAAAAAGTCAGCAAAGTTATGTTAGGGGCCAAATCGGTTAAATAACAAAATGTCGAGAGCGGGTATGCTAAAAGTTTTGTTTTTGAGCTAAAGGGAGTTAAATGACATAAACCACATGGCCAAAATAGTAATTTGCTCAATTTTGTATTATACAAATCTACATATTCTAATAATTAATTATTTCATCTACTTGTCAACATTTTAGATATGCCAAATATGAAAAATCATATATGATAAACTCTCCATTAATTTAACGCACGCATCTTATTCAGGTCAAATACTACCCGAATATCTTTTTCTAATAAGTATATTTATCTACTTAGATTAAATTTTAAAATAATATTTTATCTATATTAACAAGTGGATTACATAGTAATTATAATTATGAGATTCAAATTTCATATGACATACTTTTTATACGTACTTTTTTATAAGAATTATAAATTATATCATGTTTTTTTACTAAACTTGAGTATGTTACACGGGACGGTAATCGAGTTTGATGATATAATAGAATAAATTATGTATACGATAAACAACACATCTACATTCACCATACGTAACTTTAACACCCTTATCACTTGTTTGTTAATTCATTTTCGTTAAAATTAGAGTTGATACAACTTCTGAATGACTTTTTAATATACATTGTGTTTTGTATATCCATTTGTTAGTCCTAGTAGAGCTTAAAACCCGATTTTTAAATGTAACTAAACTATTTTTTATATCATATTTTCTGCCCGGCTTGAATGCTATATATGATCTCGGTCTAAATTATTAGCATTGTAAAATTATAGTTTATTGCTAGTTGTCAAATTGTCTTGTTAATATAATTAAATTAAAAAATTTACATATCTTTTAACTTCTTGCAAAAATGCAACAAGAAAAAGGTAAAATAAATTGCCATAAAATATCAATACAAAACACCAAAAATATATTTTTAACTTTTAATACGATTTAGGCTTGGTACTATGGTGTAATTTGTTTTTCTCTTGTTTCATTTGTTGTTTATAACAATGTTCTGGATGAAGAAAATAAGATAAACATATAGAAACAATCGTACAAAAAATACATGGCTCTTCAAAGAATATTCTATCTTATTTTATGGCTACCTCTCAGGTTTTCAGACAAATAAATTTCATACACATAATTTATGAGATATATATAAATATTCTATCTTATTATAGTCTATGTGAATTAACTTTGGTTTTATAATATGAATTAAAAGTAAAATAAGAAATGATAGTATATTTGAAAAATGAGTTATTAGATTTTAATATCTCAACTTTAAGTTATTAACCGTTGCAATTTTTGTTTTGAACGGCAATTTTATTAGAAACTAAACTAGGACAGTAGCAAGAAGCTAAAGCTGCAACAAGCATACAAACAAAACAAGAATAGAACACCTACCTCCAAGGAATATTACAACAATTATGCCACATAATATCAGTCATGCTACTACGATACTTGAGCCAAATCTTCTCTACCACTACTACGATAGTTGGTCGTTGCACTCTTAACTAACACATTTACTTTCACCGTACTCAATTTAGCATTTCACTTGTTGTGCATGTCACTCAGTTTTTTTCGCGTGACTTTTTTTTATCGTGCGTGACATTTTTATGTGACATAAAAACGAAGTGACACATCAAGTGAAATGTTAAGTTGAGAGTGCTAACAGTAAAAATGTCAGTTGGAAGTGTCAGTGGCCAATATCTCATAACAAAAAGTATTAAAATAAAAAAACCAAAAAAAAAAAAATTATGGTTAAAGGTTTTAGGGAGAGGGGTTATTCCGTCATTTTCAAAGTATTAAATTGGGTGTAACAAATTAAGGTGACGTGCAGCCCACATTGATATTTTGGAAGCTTGTGAGTTGTTACTATGCAATATACCTACGCAATATATAACAATTTTTTAATCTTAATTACATCTTTTTTCTTATGTTTTTAGTACACGAATATATAAGAGCTAAAAGTTAGTTTGTTTAGATCCTGATTGTTTGATGATGTTATTTAATTTAATATATTTGCCACTCTTCCTTTGCATGTAAATATATAGTTCTAATAATTCATTAGATGTATATAAACTACCTTTAAATAAAGATGAACGCACCCTTGTAAAAAGATCTTATCTCAATATATTTTCATGTATTATATATGCTATGTGTTGCTACAACAAGATGATGATGATGAGGATGATAGTAACAATATCTCTAAGTCTAGGTTATAATTCGGTTAATTATACAAGTGTTTGAGGTTAGAAATTGTTTAAAAAGAGAAGAGAGGATTGAAAGTGCATGTGTGTGTTTTGAGAGTACTGGAGTGCAAACACCAGAAGTTGCATTGTGATTCTTGATTGAAGAGTTCAAACATATATGCATAAAGCATAGATGTGCTGTCAATTCAATATTGAAAGCAAATATGAGAATATTAGGATCTCCTGGCTCGAGGTCGGGCCTCGGCCGTCGCACTTTCTATTTCTGGCTGTCTGCAGCACCTCAGAAGTGTGCAGTAAGAGGTTTTTACTATTTTGGTGTAAATTCTCTCACATCCCTTTTTGCTTTATATCTTTTGTCTTTCCAAGTAATATCTTAAGAGATATTTGACAGGGTGTATTGAGATAACTTGTGGGAGAGATTTATGTCAGAGTACTGTAGCAGCACTGTACTTGCTTCTGGCTTCAGCTTCAGGCTTCTAGCTTCTGACTTCCCAACCAAGTGGTTAAATGACCTACGTTATCACTATGCTTTGACAATATATGAGTCTTTAAATACAAGTATACAACCCCAATTTATCATGTATATATGTACGATATATACTTGGCTAAAAATGTTTTATAGGTTTACTATTGCATGTATTTTACAAGGTCAAAGGTTGCCGATCAAGTAATTAAAGATGAAAAACAAGATGGTGAACAACTAAACAAGACAATTAACGGGTCAAAATGATTATCGTATAATTAATATGAGTCAAAATCGGTAGGTTAACACTTAACACAACCCTTCAACAGTCTATATATTTTTGATATTTTAAAATAAATTATTATTATTAACGTATATATTGGTTTAAGATAATGATATATTTTAGGGGTTGAAGAAGCAGAAACAATGTTTGTCTTGTTGTGCTAATCGGGTCAATAGCCACCCATCCATTTGTGCCATAATTTCAATCATCATTATGTGTTCAATTATATATGGACCCAACTAGGACGAAAGTTGGTATTCAATTTCTTTTTTCTTTATTTGTTTTCTTTTTATAAAATCAAATCTATTTAGACAAATTTACTCAACTTATAAAACACTGATTATATTACTATTTAACTAATTTTAAAACGTGTTATATAAAAATGCATCACATTTATAATATTACTAAATTGAACCCCGTGTGTAGGGTGGAAACATACAAAACAATATTCTAAAACTTTACGAAAACTAACATTTGAGAATAAATTAAACATTAAATGAAAGATATATGAAAATAGATACACAAATTTCATTCAAACTCTAAATTAAGCCTTGAATAAACAATTTTAAACTACAAATACAGTATTGGTACTAAATTAGATATCGACGCTTTTGCATTCAAACTCAGTATCTTTGTAATTTGTTTTAGAACTTGTGTATCTTTGCCCATAGCTACTTGCTAGGGTGTTTTCAATATTAATCCCAAAATTGCCGTTAAAAAAATGGCTAAATGCATATTTCCTCCTAAAAAACACGTTAAATGCATATTTTCTCAGCCAAAAAAATCAGTTGCATATTTTCCCTTATAAACAACTTTAATTTGCAAATATACCCATTTTTAATATGGTCATATTTAAAATTTTAGTTAACATTAGATATATATGCAATTGATTTAATATGCAATTAAGGGGTGTTTATATGGGTAAATATGCAATTGTTCCAAAAAAGAAGAAGATACCAACGCTTGTAAACTGAGTGCATTATAAATCTACCAATTAATTTTTAAAAAGTTAAGAAAAACAGACATACAAGTAATCCAGATGATTATTATTCGGAAAATTCACGGTGACACTCATATTTACCAGGTGGAACGTACGAGTCAACATGCATGAGTCTAAGTCGTACTTAGTAACTTTTTAATCAAATAAGGCTGTATATTACTGGAGTACTATATATTAACTCACAAACTTGATGTATAGTAGAATGTTATTTGTGTGAATAACTTGACTTTTAAGGACATTTTGGTTATGTGTTTGCTTTACCACTCCTTGGTTTCCCACTTCCCATGTTTATTCTTCCTGGTTTCGATGACAACTTGTTTCACTTTGTTCACCGACCCTTTTGGCATGTTGGTAGTCGCTTCAAGCGGTTGAAACACCGTCTCTGTTATGGTGATGGTTGTCGTGTGGTATTCGGTTTGCGAGAATCTTTGGTGTCTTTGCTTTGTTCGTCGATTAGTCGCATATGTTTTTATTAAGGTGGATGGTTGCAATGGCGACCGACTGTGTTTTTTGTAGTACTAAAATACTTGACCAAGAAGCAAGAAAATGTACAACATAATGCGGGAGGGACATGAATAAACCTAGTTCAATTTAATTATTCAAAAGGCCGGTATTAATGCAATATATTTAGTTTTAAAATAAGATGAGCATCGTGTTAATTTTATTTTATGACGGTAAGAGATTTTCTTGATTAAAACAAAAAATTATTTGTATTTGATAATAAATCAAATGAACTTGACAAAAACACGTATTAATTTTGTTCTCCTCAAGAATAACGACAATAATAGTTAAAACAACATTTCTATGTTATTATTTTAACAGTTGAACAATTACTTTGACACTATAAACCTTTTAAACGTCATTATTTTTAAAAATACAATTAAATAAAATCCTAAAATATGTTTTGCATTAATTAAAATCATTGTAGCAAATTATACGACACCCACTAAGTTTTTAACTTTAGTGGCGTTTTTTGTTATTAAAATGGGAAACAAAAGTCGTGTAAAGAGAATGTGAAACCCATTTTGCGTTTGAAGCATCTCGTCATATTTGATAAATTATTAACTAACAATAAATATTTAAAAATTAATGGCCACCATTTATCTTTTTTTAATGCACTTTTTGCTACGTGACAAGAATAAAAGCATAGAATTTTGTCAACTTTTGAAAAATCATGATTCTTGCTTTATTGAATTCTTAAACACCCACTCAAATTTTTGTGCGAGTTTGATTACTAGCTAGTTACATCATTTTGTGTTAAAAAATGTGTTTTAATTAAAACACATAATTATGTAAGACAACTCGAATCGAAGAGCCGTCCGAATAACGAGTTTGATTACTAGTTACTCAAAGTTGGCATGGTCGGAAGTATGTCCCAGGAGCAACATACCTCTGCTTTATCATACGAGATAAAGGTATGCAAGCTCTCATCTCACCTCTTTCAGACCTTGTTATCGAGTGAGATTTTGTTGAGAAGACTTATTGATCTTTATCATTATTCTAGGTACTATATATGTATATACATATATATATATATATATGTGTGTGTGTGTGTATGGAAGTAGACACAATGTATGTACAATTGTCAATGACTAGATTATATCATTCACACTACTATATTTTATGTTTGGTTTACAACATATTCAAACGATACGATAGCAATGTGTTGGGTGTGTAGGCTCGTTAGTGGTAGTCGGCCCTAATGAGTAGTCTACGTGGGCTTGGGCCTAACTTGGGGATTAAGTTTCCTAACCCTAGATTAGTCTCTATATAATGATATCATTGTACTTGTAATTCCTTGAGCACCTGAATAATAAAATACCTAGTTGCAGCAGAGTGGACGTAGGTCAGCCGACCGAACCACTATAAATCCTTGTGTCTCGTGTTCGTTATTACTCGCGAGTGTGTGTTCGGTTTCGTGTGTGTGTTATAGATCCTAACAATTGGTATCAGAGCTACGGCTCGTTACACACCAAGAACACAACGCGAGAGAGTTGCGATCTAGGGCTAGTCGTTGGCAGTGACGCCGCCTTTTCCAGCCGATCGCCGACTCAAGTTTCGTCACCCCAACGTTTTTTTTTGATCGAGCAGAAAAATAAATAAAAGAATTGCATAGCCTCGTGAGCCGCCATATTGGAATTTCGTTTTTGCTAGTTTGCGTCGACCAAGAAAAGAACAGTAAATATTGTTTTCATTGTTCTAATTGGCCTTCACATAGAAGGCAGTAGCAATTTATTTGCTTATTAAAGTGTTCACACGAGGAAAAGAAGAAGCAGATTATAGCTTTTTTTGGTGTTTTCTTTTGGGGTATTGTGAATAGTGTCGATCAACAAAAAGAACAGGAGGTTGGGTGTTACTTGTCGTTTTACGTGAACAAGGGTTTATTATTTGAGATAAGTCTTTGATCAAGGATTGACCAACGTGTCTTCAGTCTTGTTTTTTTCGTTTGGCTATCACTATGGCAGGAGACGGGAAAGTAACAATTGAAAAGTTTGACGGGAAAAAGTTTGGTTGGTGGAAGATGCAGATTGAAGCACTTCTTTGTGAGAAAGACTTGGATGCAGTGCTTGAGGGTGAAAAACCAGAAGAGACTTCACAAGCAGATTGGAAAAAGATGGATAAAAAGGCTAGAGCAGTGATAACGCTTTCTTTGTCTGAGAATGTTGCATATAACATCCAGAAGGAGACCACAGCTAGTGGTATGATGACAGCATTATCAAACATGTATGAGAAGCCTTCTGCAGCAAATAAGGTTTATCTGATCCGGGAGCTTGTGAATACTAGGATGAAGGAAGGTGACTCGGTAACAGTTCATATCAATAATCTTAACTCGATCTTATCTCGTTTAGTATCTGTGAATATTAAATTTGATGATGAAGTTCAGGCCCTTTTGTTATTATCCTCATTGCCAGAGAGTTGGTCCGGAACCGTAACTGCAGTTAGTAACTCGTCGGATACTAGTAAGTTTACGTTTGAGAAGATTCGGGATCTAATTCTGGGGGAGGATGTACGACGCAGAGGTTCGGGTGAATCTTCAAGTTCTTTGTTGAGTACAGAGGGCAGGGGAAGAAAGAACGAACGGGGAAGTCGTCAGGGCAGGAAAAGGAGTCAGTCTAAGGCTCGTAAAAATGTGATATGTTGGAACTGTAAGGAAGCAGGGCACTTTAGGAATCAATGTCCTAATCCTAAGAAAGATGCTAACACTGTAGAAGACTACGAAGATGATGATGTTCTTATCTGTAGCGTGGAGAACAGTGTGGATTCCTGGGTTATGGATTCTGGTGCTTCTTTTCATGCTACCCACAGCAACGAAGCATTGCAGAATCTAAAAGAGGGTGATTTTGGAAAGGTAAGGTTTGCGAATGATGAAGTTTTAGATGTTACGGGCATGGGTGACATGGATTTATTTACTTCAGTCGGTTCTAAGTGGACTTTGAAAGATGTCAGGGTCATTCCTAGCTTAAAGAAACAATTGATTTCAGTTGGGCAGTTGGATGAAGAAGGGCATGAAGTCAAGTTCGGGAACGGACAGTGGAAAGTGGTAAAAGGTAATCTAGTCATAGCTCGGGGAAAGAAACGGGGTTCGCTTTATATGGTCAGTTTACCATCTGAAGGAAAGGTTATTCCAGTTCAGAAGAAAAACAAAATCCGGTTCACAGAATCTAAGGGGCAGAAGAAGGTTTGTTTTGCAGATGACAAACCCAGAGCTTCAGGTCAGATTCAGGTTGAACGTATTGGGAAAGGTTCAGAAAAATCAGTCAGGGGTTTTCGTGGCAGTGGGAGCATTGGTAGTCGGCCAACCAAAGCTTCAGTCAGAATTACCAGACAATGGGTTAAGAGAACCAGTATACCAAGTGTCAAAGTCTCTCCAGATGATTATCTGCTTTATTCGGAGAGTGTTTATTCTCAGGGTGTTTCAGGATCCGGCAGTTTGAGCCAGTGGGAGCCGGTAGAGACAGAGAATGAGTCAGAGGCAGATTTAGCCGTGACTAATGTGTTGGAGTTCAGGGGAGCTTCAACGGACCTTCAGGTTAACTGATGAGAAGGCGACTGCAACTAGTGGTAAGGAAGATTACAAGAGGTACAAGATGATGAAGACAGTGGAGTGCAGTTCGAGCCTCCAAGTGGGAGATTGTTGGGTGTGTAGGCTCGTTAGTGGTAGTCGGCCCTAATGAGTAGTCTACGTGGGCTTGGGCCTAACTTGGGGATTAAGTTTCCTAACCCTAGATTAGTCTCTATATAATGATATCATTGTACTTGTAATTCCTTGAGCACCTGAATAATAAAATACCTAGTTGCAGCAGAGTGGACGTAGGTCAGCCGACCGAACCACTATAAATCCTTGTGTCTCGTGTTCGTTATTACTCGCGAGTGTGTGTTCGGTTTCGTGTGTGTGTTATAGATCCTAACACAATGCACTTTCTGCCCTTAGATTGGTACATTATATAATTTACTATATATATATATATATATAAACATGAAAGACAATCTAGCTAGGGTTAACATCTTGTCATAGATGAACATCAAATCAACTATTTATTATTTCCCTTCGATCACTTGTATAATCGATAAAGTGACTTAAAGTCATTTGTATGTTTTATGAGTGACTTTATATATCGTTGTACACAAGCCGCCAAAGATTTATCTTCTTAGAGGGAGAAATTAAATACCTCATATATATATAGTGTAACATAATAAGTGTTATATTTGGTCTTGTTGGTTCCTATTTTTCTGTTTTAGTATGTGACATTTTTGCTTAAAATGTCTAGCTAGGTTTGTTGGAATGGTAACAAATCACATTCTTTTCTTTATAAAGTTTTTCTTTCTCTTCGATTCATGTCTTTTCCTCGTGTAGCTAGAATAGATCACACTCTTTTGTTTTAGAAAGTGGACCATATAACTAAGTATCATATTGGCATTGGCATTGGTTTTGCTTTACAAATAATATATATATATATATATATATATATATATATATATATGCATTTCTTAAAGTAGAAATTAAGACGCTTTTTCAAGTTCTTTCATGAAGTTAAATATCGTCTAGCTAAACGTCCTTACACAAGGACTTAATTTATCAGTTAATTTTGTTTTGTCTGAACAAATTTCTTTTTAGTTTGGCGGTCTTGATGTTTTGGTGAATACCAAACAATATAATCTATCGGCATTGCGTTAAGAGCATATATGAAGTCATTGTTCTTGAATTGGTGTCGCTCATCGGCAACATACCAAGTAAGATTCATCCTTAGTTTTGGTTTAGTTAAAAGAGATCAATATACATGGGGTACGGGCCAACAAAATTATTACTATATATACTCTTCCATCAATTCTTTCAAGTTTAATAATGTTGCAAGATACATGTCCTACATTATTGAATGGCATCTTTAAGTCACAAATATTGTTGCATTTTTTATTTTTAGTTGCTCTAAACTAATAACTAAAAGTGGACTGTGACAACATTTTGAGAAAACAAATCAATTAATATTACATGAGTAATCTCTATCTTTTAAGAAAACAAATTAATATTTCAAGATGAGTAACGTTTTTATGTTATGACATATGGTTATGTCAATAAGATTTTAAATAAATTTTGTTATTTTAGTTTTTATTCATTTTTTAAAATTAAAATTAAAAAAATTGTTTATTTAAAAAGGTATATAAGATGAATATTTTTTTAATTTCTTATCAAATTATTATTGTTACTTACTCATTGTTGTGTAATTTAAAAAATTATTTATAATTACTTAACTATTATCTAATTTTTAAAATATTTATTATATTATGTTAACTCGCACACACACGAGTATTAAACCTAGTAATAAAAATAATTCAATAGCTTTTTATGGTTGATAACGAATTCAAAAGTAATAGTAATACGTCCCAATACCAACTGATTATTTAAAATCAGTAAATCTTTTATTCTTTTCTGCAGCAAATGTTATCTTTGTCAATATCAATTTTTTTAGGATTATCTTACGTTTTAGAATTTTGCAAAATATGAGGTTTGTTTTATTTTATTCGTTTTTGTTAAATTTTTAAGTTATATATTTTTATCCTGAATTCCTGATGTGTGATTAAGTTTGTGCTTTCTGGGCTCCCCTGTTTGCAATTAATGGGCCAATTATTATAGGGCCCATACTGACCGTTTCTACAACCTCCAAGGCCCAAACATAAACTACTTTATTTTCTTTTCCCAACACACACAATTTTAACGACAAAGCAATATATAAACCAGAGCTAACAAGCGACACATCACACATATAAACGTTCACTTCCAAATCAACCCAACAATATCTAGAAAGCTATGAAAAGAGTCATGTCACTCTTTTATTAGGCGTTTTCATGTTTATTTCATTTTAACGTCCATCCTCCCTAATGTCTGTTCGTTTTTTTATTACATATGTTGATTGGATACATTTAGATTTGACTATATTTAAGATTTATGTTTAAGAATGTGTTATTTACACTTTATAGACTGAATGCAAGTATGTAGATACATTACATGTGAGCAGGGGCGGATGCATGTATAGGCCAGGGGTAGCCCGAGCTATGGCTGAAATTTCGTTGCGAAGTGTAAAAAATATATATATTCTTCGATTTTATGTATAAGGATACCCCTAAACAATTAAAAGGATACCCCTGAATCTTTGATTTTAAGCTATGAAAGAACAAAGGATATAAATCTATTAGGTATTTTTATAATTTTGTGGTGTTATTTTTATTTCTGTATGAACGCCCAGGAATATTTTTTTTCAGGCTACCCTTGAATTTTCTAGCTGGCTCCGCCACTGCATGTGAGTGTATGTTTTTCTTAATAGCAACCTATATTATTTCTATACTACACTATTTAAAATACTCTAGGCCTTACATTTGAAATATTAGAGACATACATGGTTGTCGGTTGATGGTTCTTCCAACAAAAGTAAATCAACCAATGGGTCAGGGGAGGTGTGATAAAATCAATGAAATGTGAAAAGAGATTTAAACCATAGTTTTTTTCATTCTAGTTTTGTTCATTTTATTGAATCGGTATATAAATGTTTCATGCGGTTTCAGGCGACTTTCCACCAACTCCGGTCACCACCACCAACTCCGGCGACTCCGGTCACCACAACCACCATCTCCGGTGAAATATATAGAGGTAAGGTTTACATCAATTGCTCGTATCTTTCTCCCGATAAAAATATTTAAAACAACGGTTTGAAATTCGAAAAAAATCGAAAAAAAAGTTAACGGCCGTTAAGTACACTTAACGGACCACTCTAGGCCAAAAAAGTTGGATTTGGGACCACTAGAGGGAATAAACTGAGTTAAGATTATTTTCGGACAAGAAGTATCAGTTGAGATTATTTTTAGCCAATTTGCCTTGATTTTAAGACTTTTACCCCAATTTTGTTTCTTGGTTTATAGCTTTCGTCATTGCCTTTAGTACATGTTTGATGCATGTAATAAGGTATTCCATAGTTTGGTTTTGTTTTTTAGACTTCTGCCACATGTTTTTTTGTTTGGTTACAACTTTACCTCTTGCTTTAGTGCATGTGTTTATACATGTGGTTGTTCCAACGTGTTTTACCTTAATACACTATAAATTAATTTAACATGAGTTGGCATTTTGTTACTTTTTCTTTCAATATACAATAATCACTTTTTTTAACAGAAAAAGCGAAAGAAGATGAAGTGTGTGAAGTCAAATATCGCCTCAGTCGGTTCCGTTGCATTGTAGATTCTGATCACCAGAAGATGTTAATGTCAGTTATTACCGTATGTGTACGTGGATGTTAATATCAGTTGTTACTCTATTTTATAGGTATAAATCTAGTTAGTTGTTATAATTTGATCATGTTTATACTAATTTAATTATCTTCTTCATGCTCGGTTATATATGTACCCCATCTTTAACAACTTCATAAAAATACATGAATTAATTCCGGCCATATTGGCATGTCATTTTCATGCATGCATATTGAGATAGGCACTTCACAGACTCCGCACTATTTAAGGGAGGTCATGATATTATACTCGTAAAAGTGATTGGACCTGAACTTAGGCCACACCTAGTGGCGTGATAATATCAAGCGTTATGATTAGTGACGGATCCAGGAATTTTTATAAGTGGGTTCACTATTTTTAGACACTCCAGTTTTAATAGAATCGGACATAAAAAATTCGGGTCGGTTCAAGGGTTCGGATCGGATTACTGGGTTACGTTTCAAAACATAATAATAACAATCTGATACAATAAGTCAATATTAAAAAACATCATCTTTAGAAATTAAAAAAACACATAATATAAATTAAGAAAAAAAGACTACCTAAAGTTGTTCCCTACGAGGTTTCATCTTTTATCGGTAGGTTCACAACTTCTAGAAGATCCCATGGAAGATCATTCATATCAATTTTCAAGAATTTACTACTTGAAGATGATGATTCATGGTTTGGTGGTTGTCTTAAAAATTCTCTCAATACTCATAATAACTAATCATGTTAAAAAACAAATTAACAAACTAATGTGTCACAATAATCTTCAATCAGTATTCAGTAGAGTAGTATGTCATGTGTAGATTGTATAGAAACACTAATCTTCAATGATCAATCAGTCATGTTCTTTCAGTTCTTTACAAAATTTATACATTGCACATATATCAAACATTGAATCAATTCTCAAAGACTGAAATAACAAATTAACAATCAAACATCCAAGCTTATTCAATCAATCAATTACACATTCAATCACACAATTAAAGTATTAAACATTGATTTAATAATACTTTTTTAACAGAGCCGCAGTCGCAATCCATAGAGGTTTGATGGCTGTGCGCCTGAGCGATGGAGGACTTGTGGTGTTAGGGCCACGGTGGAGTGTGGACTAGGCTGAAGCTTGAAGAGTAGATATTGGTGGCTACTGGCTGAGAGAGGGCTGTGTGCCTATGCTCATGTTTGGAATGAAAAAAGTTAACGAATAGGGTTTAGGCATTTGAGACCCTAAAATAAAAAATATTTATTCAGTTACAAAAAAGAAGGCTGAGAGAATAGAACCAAAGACCTTTTGAACATTAAACACGCGTTTTACCAATTGGTCTAGGAGAACTATATTGTTAATCATTAAACTTAAATAACTATATGGGTTCACTCTATATTTTTCTATGGGTTCACTCCAAAAATTTCTATATAAGTATTATTAAAATTTTCGAACACGGTGGGTTCCCGTGAAACCGTTGTTAAGCTATTGGATCCGTCCCTAGTTATGATGACATGGCAACGCTATAGAGGTGCTGCGTACACCACCTCCTTCCATTGTGATAAGGGCTTTATAGGGAAGCCCGTGACCACTATCGCGTTAGTTCTTTTCTCCTTTGATCACTTTTTGTTTGTTAATTATTTTTATTTCTCTTGTCACAGTTATACACATAATCTACGTTCATAATTATAAACTTTATCACTATCACACATTTACTACGACTATTTTCACCATCACACATGCTTACCTGACGATTTTTTCATTCAATTCATTCTCTAATGAATAAGGCAAATGCATTTTATTTGGCATATAGTTATTTGATCCAATTGTTGCCTTTTTTTTTTTAAAAGCAACACCTTGATTTTCAAGGAGAAATACACCACCACCTGTGGTCAGCAGGACTAGAACCCCTGACCTAGTGCTCCTAACACAATTGTGTTACCAATGGGCCACTAACCCCATTGGCGATCCAATTGTTGCCTTAATACATCATTTAAACCTTTCAAAAACACATGATGCCTCAATCTTAGAGTTTATTGATTTGTCTACTTACTTTGTATCAACACACGTACTCTTTAACATAATTATTAATATTAATATTCCCAATTGTAATATGATGCTCCTTAAATCCAAAGTAGGGTTATTCCGTTTACCTCTACATATATAACCATCTTGTGATTCATAAACATAAATAATTAAGGTTCCATAAACACCCTAAAATTGATATTCATTGAGCATGATGATACGATTATCATAATCATCATCATTAATGTCATCATGTTTTTTAACAGTATTTTGTATCACTAACAGACACCGGCTCACCCAATCATAATTGTTACTCGAGTATGGAATTTTATGGCTTTAGACTGTCACATCTTTCGAGGGAAACTCGTACATCAGTCAGCCCTTATTAGTCCCAAACTTTGTCATACACAAAATCTTTATTTTGTCATGGACAAGAGTTATACCCAAACCTTCTCTTCTAGTAAACTAAAGTCCCAATACTTATCGCATACCGTACAACCATCTAATGCATTAAAGGTTTAGGGTACAACTCATAAGTCATGAGTCAAATTGGTTACATGTCGAAAAGGTGAGGTAGCATGGCCCTGCTTTTAATACTACCTTCACATGTACTGAAAAGGAGAACTCGATGAAAACCATCCATGCCTATTAAGGATGGTTGGTCCACTCTAAATTACTAAATCTTTAATTTTATTTACTAAAAGTCAAATACCATTTTAAAACATAACATGTTGACTCGTCGACTTTGTTTCATTAAGAGGTATCTTAATGCCCGTACTAATGTACTATTGTGACCTCGTGTTTGTTGCGCATACAATAACTTAGTAAGAAAAATCATGAAAATGGCATAATTGATTAAAGGTTTTTATTAAAGTTAACGTTTTTATTTAGCCTATTTAAAAAATATCTTGACTAATGATAATTGGGGCAGATGTAAGAAGGCAAGGAAAAAACCTTCCTATCATGAAATTACAGACGACCTCACACTTATTCACTAAAAAACACTTGACAATTGTGCTTGACGGCCAAATTATAACCCATATAAAAAAGACATGCCTAAAGCCTTAGTCCGATTAGTTGTTTCAACGAGAACAAGTATGGAAAATTATAGCCACAAAAGTGTGCTTGGGGCTAGACATTTGCGAAGATCCCATTTCACACATTTGTATACCTTCTAATATTAAAGGTAAGTGCGTTGCACTCTCATCCCTTGGATCGACCACTTCCAACTTAATTTTTAACTACTCAACTCAACTTTAATATATTACGCTTTTATCACCTCGACTTCGACTTATTATCAATTTTACTCCCGATGACTTAGTTAGTTTACAAATGTGAACACCGTGTTAGGATTAAAGCGGTACGCGGAAACGAATCAACACACACGAGCACAAACGAATACCACGTAGACAGTAAATATAAACGACACAAGAACTTTAATGTGTTTTGGTCCCAGTGGGGGGACTTAGGTCCACTGGCAACAACTATGTTATTTTATTAGGCTTAAAAGCACAAGACTACAATTACATGACTATGATATATATAAAGTAGATTAGGGTTTTTAACTTAGGGACCAAAAAAGTTTCAGTGAGCCAAATCCATAACTTCTGATGTCAACCCAAAAACCATAGACAATGATTTCACCAATCCAACACACGGTACTCTACTTTGATATATTTACCACTTTGAGTCTTTAAACCCAGTTTTGACTAATTACTTATCATTTTGACTTCTAAGTTATATATCTCCATACATCTTTTAATATGTGACGTAACGATTTTACATCATAATGTACGATGCGTGAAACTTTTAATTAATTTGTGTTATGAAGTAAAATACATAAGATCCAATCATTCCACCACATGTATAAACTCTAGTATATAGTGAATTGACATATAGTTTGTGGGACGCCACCTTGATCTCAACTTTTTATTTTGATCAATGTTAATACATGGTATTAATTTAATCACTGTGGTACGTTAATTTAGAAGTGTTATTTTGTAATCATACGTATTTAATCTAGCTTTAAAGGGTAACGTTTCCATTCTTTTTGAGACAAGTTCGATCTTGTCTCTTAACGTTGTCATTATTATTATATAAAAGATAAAAGAAGTTTCTGGAAAAGCAAAAGTTATGTCTCATTTGACCATTGCGAATAGGAATGTTATATTTTTCGAGTTGACAGGTGAAGGAATAAAAGTTATAAAGTTAACAAGTTCAATATGTAAACCATACGCAATCTATATATTTATGTGTTATAATCACAACCTTTACTCAAATACACTTTTACAATACCCACTCTAAAATTTATATAAAAACTCTTTCAGAAATTAAGACCTCTTAAACTAAAACAGGTTAAGTGACCTCTATTTTTTTTAAACGAGACATATTCAAGTTAACATGTATTTTAAACAAAACTCTATTATTACTCTTCTTTCGTATACTATCGAAAGAGTTAAAACTTATGGAGTATATATATATATATATGCCCTATTTGTTAAGAACTTAAAAAATAGACAGAAATAATTACACATTAAAAAATAGAAAAAAAGTTATGTTTGATTCTCGTTATTATAAGTATGAAAGAAAATGCTACATATATGTTGCCAAAAGAAGAAAGATGGTTGAATGGTGGTGGGTCGGTGGTCACACATTTAACTTTTGATATAAAGAAAACTAAAGTCAATGTTAGTTTAAAAGTCTAAATATGATAATTGGTTATATTACACTTCTATTAACGATTATGATGAAGAAACATATTTTATTACATTTTGAAAGTTTAGCCGGGAAATGAAATTTTGTACTTAGGAATCGAACTTGGTAAAAAAAACTGAACACTAGTCTACTCCAGCTAAGGGTGTTTAAGATTCATACCGTCTAAATTGGTCATCGGTTTTTGGTTATATGATTCGGTTCTTTTAACGAACTTTCGTAAAGATATCATTGCTTATGTCATGTGTGATAGTTCATAAAAATATTAATTTATTTGTTAGGACGCCGTCTTTGCTAGCTAGCATGTAAAGGTGCACAAAAACTGGTTCAGATTAATTCAACGCTAGTCAAAGACTAAATGGCTGTTTGGCAATTTCTGAATGGTTAAGTGCTGAATGGTTAAGAGGTCTGGATGTTTAAGTGCTGAATGGTTAGAAATAAGTTTTCGGGAGGAAAACTCGAATTAAGTTGAAACCAGATAGACCAACTTTTAGTTGGTTTCAACGAATAGCAATTCAAACTAATTTTGAATCGGTGGACAAAATTGGTTTCGGACTTGTTTCACTACACTGATTACCAAATCGGTAACAAATCATGATTTGGTCTGTTTATACACCTCTGCTAGCATTTTACGCGAAAGTTCTTAGATGAAAGGTAAAATCATTCATTTATTAAAATTCATATTAGAAAAATTAACATATATATTTTTATCACCTAAATCATTTATTTGTATATAAGCATTCAGCCACTTGAAAAGTGACACTTTATATTTACATGACTAAGTATAAACTACTCGCAAACATATGAAAATAAAAATATCTTAGAAGACAAAACAAGCTTATAATGAACGCTACGCTAAACCCACAAACAAAAACATTGTGAGGGGAATGTCGATAATGAAGGTTTAACAAATGCAGAGGCCGCCTAAGGTTAACGACGGATAGACAGGTTAAGGGTTTTAATCCGACCGCTTTTTGAAGGAAAATAAAAGAGATGGTATTGATAAAGAGAAAGAGACCAATATAGTAAGGACAATGATGTGGGTTCAGTTCCACAACATCCCCATGTATATTCAAAGCTGAAAAGGTAGACACGCTCATCACGTGCCCCACAAATATTTATAAAATATATCATTACAAAATTAAAATAAAGAATATATTATTTTCTACATATAAGACATTTGTATCATCCAAAAACACACATGAATGAAGTGCTTTAAATTTTAGTGTCCACATGGACCATTTTTTTTATTGAGTTTATTTTACAGCTAACAAATACTATATAAGTCCTATCATCCGGACAGAATATTATGTAAATAAAAGCATTTAACATTGTTTTACAATTTTATTTGTGGTTTGATATGATAAAATAGTTGAAACGATCGATTATGAACAAATCGTAACAAGTGTATCGTAAACGGTCGTAAACATGTCTGCTTGTTTAATCACATGGTTTAAATGACTAATCTAAATTTGAACCTTTAACTACACAAGCTAAGGACATCTGTTTATTAAACGTGTTAGATATAACCGCAACCAATTAGCCATATCACTATATTGGCCTTGAAACAAGAACACATTTTCAAGTTTGCCCAAAATTCTTCACAACAATAATGCAGCAACAATATTCATAACATTTGCACTAACAAAAATTTATCCACAATATATATATGATCAAGATGAGTAATTCTTTAAAACAAAAAACTAATCAAAAGAATATAAAACCGCCCTCCAAAATATATACTTACTATCAAAATCCAACTAGTAAATTACCAATTTTACCCTTTCCATTCATTGCACTGTGAACCGGGTCGGGTCTTCTGCGTACCCGCACTAGCCGGACACGGACTTTGAACCGGAGGCACCATACAATTATACTGTAAACACAACGAACTACTAACCGGAATAGCAGACCGCGGTTTAATTGGCATCCCGGTTAAAAAGTTATGCTGGAGGTACAAAAGTTTAATACCCCCAGACATTAACCGGTCCACAAACACCCTAGGAACAGACCCGGTAAACCGATTATCATTCAAGTAAAGATTTTGAACAGTAGCCAAAAACGGTGACACGTGTCCATACAACAAGTTGTGACTCAAATCAACTATTGGGATTCTAACTGCTTTTATGGGCTGGACCGGACCAGTAAACTGATTCCGGTCCAGCTGAAGGTTTGAGATAGGGAAATAAAAAACAGAAACCGGAATCGGACCGGAGAACCGGTTCAAGCTTAAATCCAAGTAGTTTAGCCGGTTGAGCCGGGGTAATACTCGGTCGAGTCGACCTGAGAACCGGTTCCACGACAAGGAAAGGTATTGTAACGAGCTTGGAAGTGAGTACGGTACAATGGGACCGGATAAATCGTTGTGTTTGAGGTCTAATCGGGTTAGGGTTTTAGAAATGAAAGGCGGAATTGAACCGGAAAGATGATTGTGACAGAGGATTAAGTTCGTTAACGCCGGTAACTTTCCGATCGACCAAGGTACACCGCCGGTGATCTGGTTATAACTCAGATCAAGTGTTTTGAGCTTCCGAAGCTCACCTAACGTCGCCGGAATTTCATGGAAGATGAAGTTCCGGCTAATAGCTAAAAACCTAAGGTTTCTAAGCTGAGAAATAGTCGCCGGAATTGCGCCCATTATTCTTCCGGGAACGACGGTGAACTCAGCTAGAGCTGTTAGTTTTCCGATTGAAGGATGAAGACGACCGGAGAGACCAGGAGCACCGGCGCGTGGATCGCCGAGGTTTAAGGCGACGACACGGTCTTGTTGGCAGTAAACTCCGGCGAAGTTGCATGGATCGGAAGTAAAATCCCATGAATGAAAGTAATTAGATCCAGGCATGTCTTCTAACGACTTACGAATTGATTGTAATGCGAGAAAATCAACGGGATCGAGCATTGCAGAGGTGAATTGAAAGGAATGAAGAATGATTAAGACAACAATTAAGTTGAAATTGAGGATTTGGTGCTTCATCGTAGAGAAAAAGTGGATGAAGAAGATGAAGATAGTTATTAGCTAGGTTAAATAAAGTAAAGTGAAGAGGTGGAAGATGATGATGCTTTGCCGTGAAGGGAGTGATTGTTGATCGGCTTTGTGGTTGGGAAATGTGGGCGTGAAAGCTTTAATGCTAGCTGGAAAATATGTAAAGAGAGAAGATGATAATGGCAATGGCAATAGCTTGGGGAGAAAGCAAACTTAGACACAGACTTAATTGGCTTCTTCAACAAGGACCAATCACTCAGCTTGTGCTTCTACATACATTTCTTTTGCTTCATTTTTTTCAAGTTTTATGTAAAACAACATCAAGATGGAAGTGTTATTGTTAACGGGTCACTAGCTAGCCATTTGATTATTTTTATTTATTTATTTATTTATTGAGTACGGAGTATGGAATAATGGACTTGTATATCAGCCCTTCTGTCCATTAACCGAGATCACTTCTAATAATATAGAACTTATTTTAGGTGAGAAACTTTCTGACATAATATGAAACCTCTCTATTTTTTTTTAAAAGTGAGACCGACTTGTAAACCATTTGAGTCGAAAATGATTAGCAATAAACCAAACAACACACAAAGAATAAGTAACAAAATGAAATTAGAATAAGATCACTTGCATTTTAGCCTTTGTTATCTTTAAACTATCTTTATAACATTAGGTAAACATATAACAATTATAAAGACTCACCTCATATTATTTTTTAATAGTTTTCTGATTTATAAATTATAAAGGTTATATAAATGGGTTGAATAGTGGCTTGTTATATTTAACGACTCACTATTTATTCTTTATAAGGGTGAAGGGAGCATTATATTTTAAGCATTTTAACCTAATAATGGAGTTGTGTCATGTTACTTTATAAATATGAATATTTTATAGTTCTTTAGAGAGAGAACACCTAAAAAACGAGCATCTTCTTACTTCATGTGGTTTGACACTCTCAAAGTATGGTCAAAGGTAGGTGTGAACATCAGGCATGTGTATGCATTTTAACGATATGATGGAAATTCTATAAATGTTAAGGGGGTGATGCATGCTTCAAAAATGCAATACATGCGGTTTTCATGACCACCTTGTGGTCTATCTAGAAGCACATGAATGTGATTATATTTAAAGGTGTGCAACCTTCGGTCACAAAGGTGATATGTGAAGTGATGGTTACATCGTTGTTATGGTTGAAGGCACGTAGTATGAATCAAGCGATAGCAGTCGTGAACAAATTCTCATTCGATCACGGCTAAGATTGTTGTTTTGTTTTCCTATCTTATGATAGTTGTGATTTTATTTCTTTGTACTTGTGAGGTTGTAGCTCCTTCTTAGCCTAAATTTTTCTAACATATTTTTCACCATTAAAAAAATTAAAATACAAAAACACAAATAAAAAAGCAACTAAAACACCAAATCCAATATTACAACAATTAATTTAATCTTATAACTTCATGTGCATCACTTACCAATGTTATTATTTTACTTGATGAATCTTGACTTTGAGACTTTGATGTTATAATATTTATTTTATTTGAGGTATCTTGATTTTGGCAGGGTGTTAGGTTAGGAAGAAGCAACGGTTGTCCGAGCCTACGTGGGATGACAGCTCAGAAATATGGTGCTGATCTGGACGTGACATGTGACTAATGAACCTACCATGTACATATCTTTACTGACACTTTCCTTTTATGTTTTTATCTTTTTCATTTTTTTCATTAACAAATTTAGGCATTTTTTAGTGTCTTGTATTTTGTTAACTGATGTTACACGGCTTTGTTTCATAGCAATGTACTTGCCACCAATATTCCAGATGGATATTATTAGAAACTGGAGTAAAACATGAATATGAGGTTAGTAAGCTCTCATGCATATTTTTAGTGGCGAAGCTAAATTTTTTAGCAAAGAGGTGCCAAAGTTTATAACGTTTTGTTTTGGGTGGTCAAACTCAATATATATATATATATATAAAATTAACTACTGACCAACAAACTAACACTTAAGACGAAAAAAAGTGAGAGGGTTGTGACCCCCTTGGTATCCATATAGCTTCGTCAATGTGCATGCTGTAGTTTAATTAGGCTACAAGGTAAAAGTATTATTCGTGTATTACACGGGTTGAAAATTTTAACATGATATGTATGTCAATATGTAGTAAAAAAGTATGATCATATAATATTTGATTATGTTCGATTTGTTTTTCAAATACCTTGCATTGAAATTAAACGGTAATAATTTTTTTAAGCATATTATAAAATAATTGTTTTAATGTTTGTATAAGAAGTTACTCCGTAATAAACTAAAAGTCAATTAGAATTATAATTTCAATCATTAGGAAAGAAACAAAACAAAAAACGAAAAAATTTATAAATATTAAATTCAATTTGCATGATTGTAGTTCAAAAACTAAAAAAATACATTATTATGATTTATTATACACATAAATAATTTTCATAACTTGTGATGCTTACGTGGATGGCCTAGTTACACGTCAATACGAGATTATTTACTCATTTATTAGTATTATTAAGGATAAAGATACAATCCTTATATAATATAGCAAAACAAAAAAAATCCTATGTGGCATGTTTTCATAGCTTTTAGCTTATGTGGCATTATTTGAGAAATTATCTCACAATAATGATTTTTCAATTTAAAATATGTATATAAATTTATTATAATAAAACTAATTACATTTTTGGTCCCCTAATATTTTGGAGAATTCCAAAAAATCTAAAGAGTATTTATATTTTTAACTATTTATTACAAGGGGTATACGTGAGTCGATTTATATTTGATAGGGTTTAAAAATAAACTTATGGATAAAATAAATAATAACATACAATTAAAGACCTCAGTGTTTTATAAATATACATAACATTTTTATATGATTTAAAAAAAATAAATTACACCATAAAACTAAGCACTTTATTCTCTTTAATTTGAGTATAATATTGTTATACTAAAAATCTTATTTTTAAAATATATCACGTGTTCCGTTTTACCATGTTTTGTCTCAAAACTGAATGGAATATTCATGAACATTTTTAAAAGCATCACTTGAATTGTGTTCCCGAGCGTAGCGCGGGCACTAAATTAGTATTTTAACAAAACAAAATAATCCTTATATGACCAGATTCACAAAGAGCCCTCCACACCCCCTCTTATGGAGGAGCGTGGCGTTTCATGTCTAAAAAACAATGTCATTACACATGTTCTTATTAAAACGTAAAAGTAAATTTGTATATTTGAAATATTGTGACACATTTATAAGGAAAAGCTCTTACAATTATGCATTGAAGCGTTCATTTGATTTGATTGAAACACTGAAGCAAAAAAGATCATAATAGTACTATGTACTCCTTGTATCCAACCACTGACTAAAATAAAAAAATATCATACTTAACTTGATTCAATAAATAACAAGCTCAAGTGAACAGCACATTCACATGAATGCTAAGTAAAATTTCAAAATTTGATACCACATTTAAAAAATATGGGTCTTAATTATCCAATAACTTAACTAAATAATTAGTTAATGATCCTAAGACAATAGGACCCTTCAAATTTCTACTTAGATCATTAAATATTAAGAAGATGCTTTTTTGGCAAATGACACCAAGTTAAAATCCCAACAAACCATGACAAGAAAACAAATTTTCAATGGTTTTGAAAGACTTGTACAATACAAGACACAAAGGTTAAACCCATGTGGGTGTTAAAGTAACATGCTCATGCAAACAAAGAAATGGACCAATTAATTATAACTACTCCATTACTCCATTACCTTTGACCCAATTACATAACTTCATCTACCTTCCAACACAAGCAACAACTTAGAATTAAGTTACTTCGATGGAGAGTAACCCTAACCCTATATAACCATACCCCTAAATGGCCTAACATTGATCTATATGCAAGGGCAAATATGTCAATGTCATAATACTACAATCCATCAATACAACATATATAGGATTGTGCTCTTTGCTATTTATACTTTTTAGGTAAAATGTCTCTTTCTTTCATAAACATTCATTTAGTAGATACAATGAGCCCCCACCACACCACTAGTAAAAAAAGAAACAAGATCATGGTTAAAAGTTTTCAAATATGTATTCACATTTTTGTAATCTTTATAATTATTTTAAGCGGTTTTGACACTACATGACACAAATAAATATACGGGTCATGTTAGTATTAACTCATCCCGCCAACAAAACATGTATTACGCTTCCGCTTCGGCTCTTTGAATCCAGTAGTGCTTAAAACCCACAAAAAAAATGTCATCCATAAAATGTAAATTTTATATTAAGTTATTATAACAGTAAAAAGGTTTTTGGACCTCTTTACACTTTGGGCCTGATATATAGACTTGGGCCTAAGCTCGTCATTTCTTTATTTATTTAAGGATTCATATTCTATTATTATAAGTTATAAATTCACACCCAAAAATATAAAGATTAAAGTAGTCAAGTAGATTCATAAATAAATGGAGTTGTTAATCATATTTCTGTAGTTAAAGAAAGTATTATAGCCACTTCTATATTGTTTGTGGCAAAAAAAAGTAAATAAATAAAAAAAAAACTAACCATAGATGAAGGTTTCATACTTTTTACAATATATGTTTTTTAGTTGCATGCTTTATGAAGGAGATATCGTTTGATCAATGGCTTTCCTTACTTGCATTATACTAATCTTTTTTCCGTTATTGCCCTTCCTCACCTTCACCTGAAAAATTAAGTTTTATCAAAATTAGAAAAATCAAATCCTTTCAATGAGAAAATGGTTAGTTACATGTCATTATCACAAATGTTCTATCTTCTGTCTATGTCTAAGTAAAAATAATTTGATATTTTATGTTTGTATAAATCAAGTTAATAAACAATCAATTGATAGTTATATATAAATACCAAAATAGAATTGAAACTTACCTCTATTTTATAAAATAAATTAGTCATGTTTGCAACTAATACATGTGACATCTGCCCCGAACTCGAACCCGAAGGTGTCCTTCTTTAATGTACTCGTATTTAAAAATGTAACGTTCAGTATAATTATGAATAAATATATCGAATTTTTACGTTATTCTCATCGTTATTAATGAATCGTCTTATACCTCAAAATATTTAAAGCATACTAAATGATCACTATTTATACTATCTAAATCCAAAATATATACATAGTGCTTTATAAAATAAAAGTATTAAAAACGTTAAACCAAGACGCTTCTACGTCTCGTAATAGTCTCCTAATAGCCCAAACGAACTAAAACTATAAAAACGTCTCCTATAAAAACGTTACGTCTCAACTCGATTAACTTAGTTAGTTAATATATGAAAAAAAACTAACTTATGAGCCAAAATTGTAATTTCTAAAACATGAATTAAAACTAGTTATAACTAGTTCTACAATAAACTAAAGTTCAAGGACCAGAAGTGCAAGTTTACCCAAACCCCCCCCCCCCCCTGTCGCACGTCTGTTTTCCCCGTCCCCCTGTTCACCCGACAATCCTGCTTCCGGCCGACCACCTCCGACCACCCTGTTCCAGTCCTTTTCTCCTCGTTACCTGCTCGTAATTAATGCCATGCTCAATCGATTGTTTATATCACCTCAAACCCACCAATTGAACCCCTTAAACCCGTCGAACCTCTCCTCCCATTTCTTTTACTCCGGCGAGCTTGATTCCGACCATTCCTGCACCATTTCAGGTGAGTTTTGGTTCCATTGTAATCCTCTCAACATCCTACAACTCCCTAATCCATTAATTTGATCTCATTTCAGTCCAGAATCCACCATTTTAATCAAGAACAGCCGCAACTGTTCATCGTTCAAAACCAATATCAAATCTGCACAAAAACGTAAGTTTCTTATACCAAAATAACCGCAATTCCATGGGGATTAAAAGCCCCATGGTTAATTTGTCTGGGATTATCAAATTCGAACGAATTTGATGGATTTGTATTCTAGGGCTCGAATGGGATTTGAGTTAAGTTCAGGAGAAAGGTTAAAACATTTAATGTTCCAGATTATTTACAAAAGCGCGCCTTGGTTTAGCGGTAGCGCGCGCGTGTGTTGTTGTTGTGTGGGTTAGGTCGCGTGTTCGATCCTTTCTTCAACCCATTCTTTTTAATTAATTTAATTAACAACTTAAACCAACATTATATTTATCTAATAACCCATTAATTGTTAATAATAGTTATTAAAAGTTAAAAACATATAAGTGTATTTTATTAACAAAGATTTAAGTTGTAAGCTTTATACAAAAACATGTTTTTTTTTATAAAGTATTTTAACGTTACATTCGAACGTTCAAACTCGTTTAAAAACTTTAATTTCTAAATCCGAAACATTTGACTTCGGACTTAACTCCGGTTACCACGGTTCCATTTCTAAGTTAAAATCTTTATACTTTTATTTATTTATACATTATATAACTTTTATTAAACAAGTGATTAAGTTAATAATATGTATTAAAACTAAAAATATATAAGTTTAAATAAGGATTCTAAGTATTATTACCAATATATTACTAATATTTTTCTAAAACGTTTTCTTGTAAAATACAAAGTTTTAAAAACTAATAAATCGGTTTCGTATAAAAACGCTCGGTTACGGTTCGTACCAAAAATCCCAAATCTCCGTAAATTCCTATTATTTCTATTCTAGTTTCTATATTATATGTTTTCTAAGTTAGGATTCCCATTAATTAGGTGATACTAATATTTGGGAAGTCCTCGGTTCCAGTTGATTGATTTCTATATCATTTCTGTTTCGTATTCAAGGTGAGTAAATTCACTCCCCTTTTTACTTTTATATTTTGGGGCTGAAATATGTTCAATTACTATTCAATGTTTTCGGTTTTCATTTCTTTGTTTCTATTTTCAAATGAGATCATTAAATGTGTTAGTCTTGTTCGCGGCAAGATGCAATTCTTATGTGGTAGTTTAAAGTAGTATTGTTACTTAGTAATCCCACCGGTACAATGTTAGCGCTAATGGTTTGACAAACCCACCTGCATGTATTTCAAAACAGGTGATTTAAACCCGGCCATTCAATTTCAATGTTACAAGTTGCTATGTTACAAGTTGCTATGCTATGTCCCTAAGTTGCAAAAATAATTATTGATAACCTATATCGAGACGGTTACGTGACGGTTACTAAAAAGGTTATCTTTAATTTACAACATGAGTTGGTTCCTCATGACAAATGATTACAAGTTGCTATACAATGATGGTGTTCAATGTGTGTTCAATGTGTGTTCAAGGTGTCATGGTCGAGAATGATATGAAATAGCTATGCATGTAAGATTGCGCAGCATATTATGATGATCTCGGATTTCTATATATTTATGTATTCAAATTGTGGTTTACTCACTAGCTTTAAATAGCTAACTTTATTTTTACATATTTCAGGTGTTGCTTGATTATTTTTTTGCTGCTTTTGCCAAGACATAGGATTGCCTTGGACCTAGAATAATAAATCAGACAATTGTAGTTATTGTTTCGGTTTTATTACTTTTGTCGTATTCATTTAAGACTTAGGTTCAAAACTTACTACGTCATTATTGAACTTAATAAATAAATACCATGAGCTTTGTTTACTATTGATATCCAATTCCAATGACAGCCCGGTGTTTCCGCCGCCGGGCGGGGTGTCACAGTTTGGTATCAGAGCCATGGTTATAGGGAACTAGGATAGGGTATTAGAAACACACCGACCTAGACTATAACCTAAGAGTCCTTAGTACAAATAGTTGGTGCCTAGAAAACTCTTCTAGAACTTACCTCCTTATTCCTTTTTATGAACATTTCTATGTTTTTCCTTTATCTATTTCTTATCCGATTTCGCGAAGGAACTACAAGAGACTCTTCTGTGTGATTAGGATCTTTCTCGTCATCGTCTTAAGTAAGTTGAAACGTGGGAACGTGTGCAATCTGGAAGGGGGAACGCCTGTATCACGGGCATCCTGTCTAAGGCAAGCATTTCGTATAAATCTCTTTAAGAGACCTGTATGCTTACCTGGGGATGTACGAGATGAGTGTGAACCTATAGGCTAAAGCACGCCTTCTCGAATACGTTGAGAACAAACTTAGCACTTTGATAAGTCTCAAGTGTCCGAAACCAAGACACATTCCTAAGCCTTCAAATTCTATCTATTTAAACGATTTTATGATCATAATTTTCTATGATTTCAAATTTATTTAAATGGGTTTCTATATTATTTTAAAGGTTATTTCAAGGTTGTTAATTTACATTTCTATGATTTTCAAAGTGATTACTATGATATGCGTTTCTAAAGATTCTATGAAATTCAAAGTACAATTATTGTTTCTATTCAATCCAAAATTCCATTACAACTTATGTTATCTCAAAATTTTCTATGTCTCATGAAATTCTTTTTCTATCTTATCTTGAAGAATGGCAACTAGACGTGAACGACTTGCTAATACCATTGCGACCCAAATGGCTAATATATTGCCCAATCTTGTGACTCAACTCAATAATGCTAATCAAAACGCTCAGCCTAAGACTCCTCATTGTACCCTTAAGTACTTCAATTCTTGCGGTCCAACGAAATTCTTTGGTAACGAAGGGGCTACTGGTCTTCTCCAATGGTATGAAAGCATGGAGAGTACCTTTGTCAATTGTGAATGCCCTGAAAACTTCAAAGTCCGCTACGCCACAAGTGTCCTCCAAAAGGGTGCTTTGACTTGGTGGAATGATGAGAAACGTAGACGTGGTGATGATGAAATCTCTGAAATGACTTGGGATGAATTCAAAACCGCCATGACTGATAAATATTGCCCTCCTAGCGAAATCCGTAAACTCGAGGGTGAATTCTGGGGTCTTAAACAAGACAGTGGTGAAAATGTGGCCTACAATGATCGTTTTTCTCAGCTCAGTACTCTGTGTCCTAATATGGTCACTCCCGAATCCCGTGGTATTGAACAGTATATCGGAGGTTTGCCAATGACTATCCAAGATGCTGTTTGGGGTAGTAAGCCAGCTACTGTGGGTGAGGCAATGACTTTAGCCGGTCGCCTTACCGAAAATCATGTTCAAGCTGGTTCTCTGTTTCGTAAGGGCAACAAGAAGTCCAAAGGTCCTTCTAGCGACGATTCTAAACCATCTGAGGATGATTCTTATAAGGGTTTTAAGCCCAAATCCTCGTCTCATTCCAAGAAGCGTAAGAACAATGCCACCAATTATGCAATAACTGCTCCTGCTCCTCCTATGGCACCGCAAAGGGGTAATGATAACCGTAAGCCTTATACGGGGTTCTTGCCCAAATGCAACAAATGTCCGTTCCACCATGCTCCTGAAACTCCATGTTTTAAATGTTCTGTTTGTCAGCATTATGGGCATCTGGCTAAAGATTGTTGGAATAATAATAACCGGGGTAATCAAGGTCGTGCTTGTTTCAATTGTGGCGATCCGACTCATTTCCGCAACAATTGTCCTCAGCCTATTAATGTGAACGTGAACACCAATGCTAATGCTAATCAAGTGGGTCGTGCTAGAACTTTCAATATCAACACTAATCAAGCCCAAGCAAATAATGACGTCGTGAACGATATGCTCCCCAAATGATCATTACGTTTCTATGTTATTTTATTCGTGAGCCGATAAGAACTATGTTTCATTAAAGTTTGTTATCACTTATTATTTTGTCATGTTGAACTTAATAGTCCTTATGTAGCGAACGAGAAAAAGTGTTTCTATTAGTTTTTGTATTTATGGTGCGAACTTAAACTTCAAGCTCTTGTTTTTCATGATTATCTCTTGCCTTACGTTAACTCAAGAATTTATGCGCTAAGATTATGTCACGTGTTTCGCTCATGTCAATGTAAAGACAAAGAAAGTTAACTCGTTCCGAATGTGCGTCGGTCGCAAGCTTAATAGTAATACTAATAAATTCAAACTTAACAAACAAATAAATAACCTATTTTCCATATTTCAAATTGGAAGAAATGTTTATCAGATTAAAACCGCTTTGTGCCTTCCGATGAAATCCAAAATTTCAAATCAATGAATCCATACAACTTATTGAACGACCATTAGAAACGGTGGACCGTGAAGTTAAGTCGCTCAAGCTTAGTCGGATACCGAAAATTCGTCCACGGACCTGAGTTTACTTAGGGACATGAGTACCAAATGAAAGCTACATGTCCGCATCTTTTCATTCCTTTTCCTTCTTCGGTTTGAGCAAATTTCGGGACGAAATTTCTATAAGGAGGGGAGACTGTGACATCTGCCCCGAACTCGAACCCGAAGGTGTCCTTCTTTAATGTACTCGTATTTAAAAATGTAACGTTCAGTATAATTATGAATAAATATATCGAATTTTTACGTTATTCTCATCGTTATTAATGAATCGTCTTATACCTCAAAATATTTAAAGCATACTAAATGATCACTATTTATACTATCTAAATCCAAAATATATACATAGTGCTTTATAAAATAAAAGTATTAAAAACGTTAAACCAAGACGCTTCTACGTCTCGTAATAGTCTCCTAATAGCCCAAACGAACTAAAACTATAAAAACGTCTCCTATAAAAACGTTACGTCTCAACTCGATTAACTTAGTTAGTTAATATATGAAAAAAAACTAACTTATGAGCCAAAATTGTAATTTCTAAAACATGAATTAAAACTAGTTATAACTAGTTCTACAATAAACTAAAGTTCAAGGACCAGAAGTGCAAGTTTACCCAAACCCCCCCCCCCCCCCTGTCGCACGTCTGTTTTCCCCGTCCCCCTGTTCACCCGACAATCCTGCTTCCGGCCGACCACCTCCGACCACCCTGTTCCAGTCCTTTTCTCCTCGTTACCTGCTCGTAATTAATGCCATGCTCAATCGATTGTTTATATCACCTCAAACCCACCAATTGAACCCCTTAAACCCGTCGAACCTCTCCTCCCATTTCTTTTACTCCGGCGAGCTTGATTCCGACCATTCCTGCACCATTTCAGGTGAGTTTTGGTTCCATTGTAATCCTCTCAACATCCTACAACTCCCTAATCCATTAATTTGATCTCATTTCAGTCCAGAATCCACCATTTTAATCAAGAACAGCCGCAACTGTTCATCGTTCAAAACCAATATCAAATCTGCACAAAAACGTAAGTTTCTTATACCAAAATAACCGCAATTCCATGGGGATTAAAAGCCCCATGGTTAATTTGTCTGGGATTATCAAATTCGAACGAATTTGATGGATTTGTATTCTAGGGCTCGAATGGGATTTGAGTTAAGTTCAGGAGAAAGGTTAAAACATTTAATGTTCCAGATTATTTACAAAAGCGCGCCTTGGTTTAGCGGTAGCGCGCGCGTGTGTTGTTGTTGTGTGGGTTAGGTCGCGTGTTCGATCCTTTCTTCAACCCATTCTTTTTAATTAATTTAATTAACAACTTAAACCAACATTATATTTATCTAATAACCCATTAATTGTTAATAATAGTTATTAAAAGTTAAAAACATATAAGTGTATTTTATTAACAAAGATTTAAGTTGTAAGCTTTATACAAAAACATGTTTTTTTTTATAAAGTATTTTAACGTTACATTCGAACGTTCAAACTCGTTTAAAAACTTTAATTTCTAAATCCGAAACATTTGACTTCGGACTTAACTCCGGTTACCACGGTTCCATTTCTAAGTTAAAATCTTTATACTTTTATTTATTTATACATTATATAACTTTTATTAAACAAGTGATTAAGTTAATAATATGTATTAAAACTAAAAATATATAAGTTTAAATAAGGATTCTAAGTATTATTACCAATATATTACTAATATTTTTCTAAAACGTTTTCTTGTAAAATACAAAGTTTTAAAAACTAATAAATCGGTTTCGTATAAAAACGCTCGGTTACGGTTCGTACCAAAAATCCCAAATCTCCGTAAATTCCTATTATTTCTATTCTAGTTTCTATATTATATGTTTTCTAAGTTAGGATTCCCATTAATTAGGTGATACTAATATTTGGGAAGTCCTCGGTTCCAGTTGATTGATTTCTATATCATTTCTGTTTCGTATTCAAGGTGAGTAAATTCACTCCCCTTTTTACTTTTATATTTTGGGGCTGAAATATGTTCAATTACTATTCAATGTTTTCGGTTTTCATTTCTTTGTTTCTATTTTCAAATGAAATCATTAAATGTGTTAGTCTTGTTCGCGGCAAGATGCAATTCTTATGTGGTAGTTTAAAGTAGTATTGTTACTTAGTAATCCCACCGGTACAATGTTAGCGCTAATGGTTTGACAAACCCACCTGCATGTATTTCAAAACAGGTGATTTAAACCCGGCCATTCAATTTCAATGTTACAAGTTGCTATGTTACAAGTTGCTATGCTATGTCCCTAAGTTGCAAAAATAATTATTGATAACCTATATCGAGACGGTTACGTGACGGTTACTAAAAAGGTTATCTTTAATTTACAACATGAGTTGGTTCCTCATGACAAATGATTACAAGTTGCTATACAATGATGGTGTTCAATGTGTGTTCAATGTGTGTTCAAGGTGTCATGGTCGAGAATGATATGAAATAGCTATGCATGTAAGATTGCGCAGCATATTATGATGATCTCGGATTTCTATATATTTATGTATTCAAATTGTGGTTTACTCACTAGCTTTAAATAGCTAACTTTATTTTTACATATTTCAGGTGTTGCTTGATTATTTTTTTGCTGCTTTTGCCAAGACATAGGATTGCCTTGGACCTAGAATAATAAATCAGACAATTGTAGTTATTGTTTCGGTTTTATTACTTTTGTCGTATTCATTTAAGACTTAGGTTCAAAACTTACTACGTCATTATTGAACTTAATAAATAAATACCATGAGCTTTGTTTACTATTGATATCCAATTCCAATGACAGCCCGGTGTTTCCGCCGCCGGGCGGGGTGTCACAATACATATGATCCTAAATATCAAAAGTATATTTAGCCACTTTATTTTTGCATACAATTTTAATAAAAAAAATAGTGTTTCAAACTATTAAAACTTACTTCCAGAAAAACTTAAAAAATATTCTAGTTTTTAAATCTTAATTCGTAACTCATGTTATTTTTTACTTTTTCTTAAAATAACCAAAACACGTTAATATAATTTAAATATATTTCATTTGTAATGTTTGTTATCTTTTTTATATTCATAATTTATGTTAAAATTTTAGTATGTTTCAAATACTAATCGTCTTTTGGTGTTATAATAGTATCAATTTATAATTTCATAAATTAGTTTCTTATAATCCAGTCATATTTTATAATAAAAAATCAATTAAATTTTTTCTATCACAAATATAAAGTATTTAATATAATATGTTCATTCAACCCGTGTAATAGACGTAACCTAATATACTAATATGTTAAAATAATTACATCAAAGTTAAAATAATAAAATAAAATTTTAATAATTCGAACTATATATAATTCATTTAGAAAATTCCACAAAATATAATTCATTAATTCTCTTAGATTAGATTGTGAAGACATGCAATTGAAACTTAATACGTACCTTAGCTCTCATTTCAGCCGTAAACATGCCACCATCCACACAAGATTCAACTGTGGTGACTTCAACTCCAAGCTCCCTTAACTTCTTCATCACATCTAACAACAATCCCTCTCTATGCCTACATTGCATCTCCACCAACGCATCGTTCTCGATTATCGACACCTCTACCGCCTTCCCTCCGCCACCACCTCTACCGCCCTCCACCGCTCTTACCTTTAAGATATTGCATACATGGAATATATATTTTATGAGGGTTTTATTTTTGTGTGAACAGCATAAATATCATGAAAGATAATGAAATACTAAATAATATTAATAAATGATTATGTAACGGTATATATAAAGTTTTATAAGAAACTCAAGAAACCTAACTGGACTGGTGAGCTCAGACTAATAAACCCTAATAATTTAGTAGAATAGTACCTTTCTCTTATCAGTCACCTTCGACTTATCCGATGGACAACGCGATTCCAGATCGTAAATCTTTCGTCGCAGCTGCTTTACATACTCGATCGTATCATCAAGGATGGACGCTTTGTCCATTTTAGTTACCAGCGGAACAAGTGTCCTTAGCATGATGAACCGTTCGTTTAGCTTCTCTCTACGACGTCGTTCTGCCAGGACATGGTTCGCGCTGATCAGCTCTTCCTGCGACGTCGTTTTCCGTAGTAGTCCAGATGCAACTGAATCCGAGGCATCGACGTCAGCAGTTTTTAGGCTAGAATGTAGGAAAGGGATGGTGAAAAGGATGTATTTGAGGAGGCGTTGTGAGGTGGAGGTAGTAGGAAGGTTGCGGGATTGTTGATGGTTTGATGTTGTCGTCCACGTGGTGAATGACGATTGGGTGGAGTAGAGTGAGCTGTGGTAGGATGCTGGTGTTTGTGAGTGATTGGACCGTCGAGTTAGTTGGTTTTGGATGATGGTTGAGACTGTATAAGAGTATCGACTATCTTCTGGTGCTAATATTTCTTCTGCTTAATTCAATTCATCAAAGTATGAATAAAAACTCAAATTAGATATAGCTAGCTAGCATGTGTATATATATATATATACCTGATTGATGATGTGGCAGTTGATATTTAGACGTGTTATAATGTAAGTCAAAATTATCTGACCATCCTGGGTTGAGGCGACTAAAGAATTATCATCGCGATCTAGGCTTGTTGCTAACAAGTTGAAATGAGTATCCAAGTTATTTGAACCATCATTCAACATGATCATGTCTCCAGACATACCAACTTGCAATAGCTCATGATCATTGGTTTCTTTCACAAACTCAAATCCACTAATTTGCTCCTTTTCATTTCCATCATCATCATCTCCTACAATATTTTTGGTCTCATCGCCTCCTCCTGAATACTCTTCCTCTTCATCGTCCTCATCTTCATCGCCAGTTTCTTCAGTCTCTACACCATCATCTTCTATTGAATATGAAGGTTCGATTGCATTGAGGAATATTTGATGTGGCGGTGAAAGAGTGGTGTTGGATGAGTGAGCAGAAACGGCTGGTTTAGGGGGTGCAGGGAGAATCATATTTTCGTTTCCAATCACGAAGAAAAGTTTCACATGTTGAATCAATTCCTTATTCTCTTCCACCTAGATATGCATACATACATACATACATTCATTAAGTACGACATATGTGTGTATTCAAAATTTTAAATTAATAAGCTAGAACAACATAAGAACTTAGGTAGTGTTTGGTATGTGGGAATGGAATGAACTATTATGGGTGAATGAAAAAAAGTGTGTTTGGTTAGTCAAAGGAATGGAATGGATAATTACCAAGGAATGAAAATTACATTATTTTCATTCCATCCATTATCCATGTTTTTTTCATTCCTTCAAGGAATAAAATATTTTTTTAAGTTATGACAAGAACCATAAACCGACTCATGCCTTAAACCTTGACCCGACCCAATACCCCATGAACCAATCATGTCATGACTCATGGTTCGACCATGACCCAACCCATGAACCGACTCACGACCCGAGCCATCTACCGACTCGTGACTCGACCCATATGGATCCACGCCCTGAACCATGACCCAAACAATGATTTGGCTCATGACTTGACCCATGTCTCATATCATGACCCGGTCCATGTCCCGATCAACCCATGACTCGGTTTATGAACCGACTTATGACTAGATCCGTGAACTGACTCATGGCCCGACCAATGTCCTACCCCATTCCTAGAACTGTGACTCGAACCATGACCCGACCCATGTGTCTATCCATGACCTGACTCATCTATTAACCCATGTATCAAACCATGAGCCGATCCATGGTCCGAACCAAGACTCAGCCGATACCATGACTAGTTATTTTTGTTATTTATAGAGATTTGTATTTCTTTCATGTGTTTTTTTCCTGCCTATCAAACAACAAGAAGTATTGATTCATTTTATTCTATACGGTAACCAAACAGGAGAATGAAATTGAATTGTCTATTTCATTCATTTGTCCATTCCTTTCCTTCATTCATTCCATTCCCTTGTCCATCCCATTACTCCATACCAAACAGACCCTTATATATGACTAACAATAGCTTCACTGATTTATAAATACGAGTATTCCGAAAATGTCCCTTTTGACCTTTGACTTTCGAAAATGTTCCATTTAACTTCGTCAGTCGTGGTCGCCTCGACTATATATACCGGCCCGGTATAGTCGCCGACTACATATTCTAACAAATAAGAACCTCCCACGTGTCCACAGCAGTCCGCGACCATAGTTGTCTTCCTGACAACGACCACACAGTCGAACGCTCGTCTGACATCGATGTCGGAGGCGCTAGCAAAAAAAGTAGTCGCCGGCGCCTCCGACATCGATGTTGTGGACACGTGGGAGGTTCTTATTTGTTAGAATATGTAGTCGGCGACTATACCGGGCCGGTATAGTCAAGGCGACCACGACTGACGAAGTTAAATGAGACATTTTCGAAAGTCAAAAGTCAAAGGACATTTTCGGAAATTTTCCTTTATAAATTAAATAAATAGGTTAATTGTAATACGTAAATCATATTATTATTAATTTTAACAATGTAAGTTTTACCATAACTTTTACGTACTACATATGTTATATGTTGATTATCCTTATATAATATAGCAAAACAAAAAAATCCTATGTGTCATCTTTTCATAGCTTTTAGCTTATGTGGCATTATTTGAGAGATTATCTCACAATAATGATTTTTTATTTAAAATATGTATATGAAATTTATTATAATAAAACTAATTACATTTTTGGTCCCCTAATATTGTTGAGAATTCTGAAAAATTTAAGATTATTTATATTTTTAACGTTTTACTACAATGGGTGTACGTTAGTCGGTTTATATTTGATATGGTTTAAAAATGAAACTTATGGATAAAGTTAATAATAACATACAATTAAAAACGTCAGTGTTTTATAAATATACATAACATTTTTATATGATTTAAAAAATAATAATAAACTACACCATAAAACTAAGCACGTTATTCTCTTTAATTTGAGTATAATATTGCTATACTAAAAATCTAATTTTTAAAAATATATCATGTGTTCCGTTTTACCACGGTTTTGTCTCAAAACTGAATGAAACATTTATGAACATCCTTAAAACATTCACTTGAATTGTGTTCCCGAGCGTAGCACAGACACTAAACTAGTTTTCATTAAAAGAGCTAGTTAGATAAGTAAACACTACCCGGTCCTAAAAAGTAAAATACTAGTTAATTCTCACTTGTTACCCGATATTTTTGCTAGCTTGATCCTTCTTACCATCACATCATAAAAAGGTTATATTGATCTAACCTGGTCGGTTGTTCCAAGCTCGACGACTCCATTTAGCATAGGAATGCATATCACTGTCTGCAAATATTAAATTCGATGCTCGTTAACATATAAAAATACTAAAATATAAAAGATGCGGTATCACATCTTAGAGGTGTTCACTATTTGAATTTGATTCGAAAAATCAAAATTCAAATAACGAATTTGAATTTGTTTCATACGTGGTTAATAGTCGAACCAATCGAATTCGAAATTTGTTTTTTGAATCAATTTGAGTTTATAAATTTCAAACCCAATAATTCGAATTTGGCTTAGATATATAAATTTCGTTATCTTTTTATAAAAAAAGCATATGCATGTGTTTATATATATATATATATATATTAATTAGTTTTTTGTTATTAGTTTTTATAATAGTTTAAGTTATTGAGTGAACATAAATTCGAAAACCCAAATTAAAAATCGACTTAATGAACACCCCGACAGACAGTTGTGAAACAAAAAAAAACTTGCCTGTATATAAGCACTCTAGAGCAAGATCCAGGAAAGCAGCATTCAGTGACATAATCAAAATGTTAGAGATCAGTAAAGTTGTATAAGAACACAATTAAGTTTCTTCTATTTTTAACTTCGTCACATATAAATGATAAAACAATTGTCCTAGCTAGTTTTAATATAGAATAAATACAATGAAATGAGACAATGAGTTATGTAAATAGATATTATATGCTCCATCGGTTGGTTAATTTATGTCTTAGTTTAATAAAACAATATGTTTTATCTTCTTTTCGTTTGCAGTTTAGTCTAATTAATTAATTAGTTAGATATAAAAGAGAAAATAACAAAAAATATGTTTATTATTCATGTATTAAGTATTATTATATATATACTACACTATTAGCTGTGTACTACACGAGATTTTGTTTTATATTTAGGTATCAAATTTATTTTGAACATATCTCACATTAAATCAGTTTTGATATTTACAATTATTTTCTTAACAAATATTATATGCTAAAATAAAGGAGATGCTCTATAATAATGGTAAATTTTATTTAAACGTATTGAGTTGAAAGATAATTCATGATAATTGGTGAATATTTCTTATTTGAACATATCAGGTTATTTCAAATATGAAGCATACTATGGCACACATTGAAATTATCTATCAAATTAAATTAGAGCGTGACACTTAAGTAAAATTCTATGTGGTGTAGTTAAAATGTTGACATGTAAATGTATTATTAGATTAGGAAGATAGGAAGATATGTATATATAGGGGGTCACTAAATATGTGAGAACTCTGAAAACCAATCTCGGCCACACACTTTGTATTACAAAAAAACCCACATAAAAAAATCATAAGTCGATTAATAACAAAAAAAAATTAAAAAGTAGCTCGGAGACAATGTTTGTATAGTTTTCCTCTTTTATAAAAAGTTTAAAAAATAAATTAAAAAATTCACGTTTTTAACGAAATCAGTTTTACACATGTGCAAAACCTAGTCTACATATGTGTAATGACTTTTTTTTAACGGCCGACACAATTTTGTTACTCTAGCAAGATTTTAGTGAGAAAATCTATCTAATAAATCAAACTTTTAGGGGAGGCAATTTTTGGGGGGAAATTTTATAATAGGAAGTTTTGGAGGGAATTCACATGCATTAGTTGATGGAGCAAAAAATATGAAAGTTGAATGTATTTTTTTAATAATACATTTATAATCATTTTTTTTTCTCATTCAAGTTTTAAATTTAAAATATTTAAAAAAATGACTTACAAAAAAAGTATAGAAGATGAATGTATTTTTTTAATATATTATCAAATTATTGTTATTTACTAAATGATGCGTAATTTAGATAATCTGTGTATAAATCAACATGTGTATAAATCACTCCGTGTGTATACACGGGTATTAAACCTAGTATTACAATAAATTAGAATAAAAAACTACACCATATGGGTCAAAGTCTATAGAAGTCTTTTCCCTATATTCTTAATCTAAAGAAGGAAAACACAACTTAACATCATTAAGAGCGTCTTCCATATGAATCTTCTTAACCGAAAAAATACTCTCATTCCGAAATATCCAAATGCATCATAACAGAGTCAAGTAAATGTTATGAATGAGATCACTTCAAACTCCAAGGCCAAGATTCATGGATAGAAAGTAACTTCTTTACCAATTGAAGGAGGATCATATGAGCATTACACTAAGCAAATACTTTAATCCAAACCATAACTGCAAACCAATAGTTATTATTTACCCTTTTGGTATTAAACTTGTGGCTGAGATTAGTTCTTAAAGTTCTTACATATTTAGTAAGTTTTTATTTGATCTTGCCCTTGTATACACACACTAGTTTATTAACCCGTGTATTACATGGGTTAATTTAAACGAATTCGATCCTTCAAAATGAAAAACTGAATTTACTTAATTATATTTCGACTAAAATATTTAAAAATAATATTAGGTTGGCAGAACTTTGTATACTAATCAATTGATTATTCAAACTTTGGAAAAATATAAAAGTTTGGAATGATTTGTTATATGTTGGAAATTATATTTTGAAAACTTTAGAATGATATATCATAACTAATGTTTTAAAATTGGAAAGTTTTCAATCCAATTAAAAAAACAATGTAATTTTAGGTCTAAAGTTTGAGCGGGAAATAATTGCGAGATTTAATCACAAAGTGACATGTGATACTAATTATACTCCTTTATTTGTATTAAATGTTGTCATGTCATAGCAAACTAACGTCTATAGTCATAAACTATGTGTTGGTTGAGTATAAAACGTAGATATTTGAACCTGGTTTATGTATATATTACATAGTAACAAGATATACGAGACTAGGCCGCGCGATGCGGCGGATGGGGTCTCACGTATGTGATTTTGTCACACACATTAATAAAAATATTTTTATACCTCGCACGCTAAAGTGTAGAATAAATTGAATTATATCTTGTACGTTGTGGTGTAACATGTTGTCTTGCATTTTACGGCATAACATCATAGCAAAAGAATTAGAAAATAAAAAATTAAAGTTGAAAAGGAAAAGAAAAGAAAAGGTTGAAGTCGAAAAAGATAAGAAAAAAAAATTGAAGTTGAAATGCAAAAACTTATAAAAAACTTGCTTCAAGAGTAAAATGAACCCAAGTCAAATCTCACTTAATAACTCAAACCAACTTGTAAAATGAAACTTTTGTTAACTTATTCCAAACACATAATATATAAAATGTAAAGTTGGTAGGTGGTGACATTAAGCCACCAAGCTTACCAATTAATTGAAATTCATTTTTTGTTTTGCTTTGTTGTTAAGGATAAACAAGACATTCAAATTTGGATCTCATATCATGAGCACAAGTAGACAAACGGAAAATTTCTATTTTTATATCTCCTATTTTACAAGGTCGATGCTTTGCACCGGTCTTATGTGTTGCGTCACGTGACATTTTAATTTTTTTACTTTAACGTATTTACGGTTTTAAACTTTTAATCTCCGACTTTTGACGTATTTACGGTTTTAATCTCCGACTTTTGACGTATTTACGGTTTTAATCCCTGACATTTGACGTATTTATGTTTTAATCCCCGATTTTTACTAATTGTCATTTTAGCCCTTGACTTTCGACTTTGATCTTCTACTCTACATCGACATATTACACGATTTCAATATTGTTATCGTTTTGATATATAACTTTTGATATTTCATCGCTTTTTATTATGTGATACATTATGATTTTACGCGGTGATGTATGGGACATAAGACTTTTTTTTATCAACCCATGTGACGAAATCACATACGCAAGACCTGACTACTTGATCCGGCCACTGCAACGCGCGACCTAGTCTGATACAAAGAGAAAATTTAAAATACAAAATCTTTATATAATATAGCAAAATCAAAAAAGCTTATGTGGCATAATTTTAAAGCTTTTGGCTTATGTGGCATCATTTGAGAGTTTATCTCATAATAATGATTTTTTTATTTAAAAAATATATATAAAATATATTATAATAAAACTAATTACATTTTTGGTCCCCTAATATTTTGGAGAATTCTGAAAAATTTAAAAGTATTTATACTTTTAACCCTCTACTACAAGGGGTGTACATGAGTCGGTTTATATTTGATAGGGTGTGAAAATGAAACTTATGGATAAAATTAATAATAATATACAATTAAAGACCTTAATGTTTTATAAATATACATAACTTTTTTATATGGATTTAAAAAAAAAATAAACTACACCATAAAACTGAGCATTTTATTCTCTTTAATTTGAGTATAATATTGCTATACTAAAAAATTAATTTTTAAAAATATATTTCGTGTTTCGGTTTACCACGGTTTTGTTTCAAAACTTATTGGAACGTTCATGAATATCCTTAAAAACATCACTTGAATGTTGTGTCCCGAGCGTAGCGCGGGCACTAAACTAGTGATATATATAGGGTGATGATCATTACGGAACCACTTCTTAAAAAAAACGTAATTATTAAGTTGTTTATGTGTGACAACTTGAGTACCCATAACTATGATTTGTTCATCTCTAATAATCTGTTCTCGTGCGATTATTTCATTGCTATTATGTAATAATTTCATCTTTGCGTAACAACATGACACAAAAACAACTAATTATTACTTAAGTTTTTTACACACTTTACATGTAAATATCATCTTGTATTCTAATCTTCGTGGACGCTCAAATCTCATCATTGTATCATTTGTTGTCGACAAACAAAAATAGTTTTTAAAAATAAAAATGAAAAAATGTGTGATTATTAATTTAAATCTGAAAAGAAACCATAAAATATTATTATCTTGCGAACACCGACGATTCCAGCCTCCCATATCGCGGCCCCTATCTTAGTGAAATAAAGACTGCGATCGGTCGCAGTCATGACATTTTTTTATTTGTCTTCTGTGTATTATAAAATCTAAATATTTTATACCACCAGTCCACCACCTAACTAAATGAAGGTTGTGGGCATTTTCAATCATTTTTAACACTTCAATACAAATAACATCAAATCAAATAAATAGACGTACGCTTTCATGCTTTTGTAGTTGAGTGAACCGTACCTATTCAGATTTTCTACACACTTCTCAACTTTTTATATTATATTTTAAAAACCACATGTTATAAATAAATAAATCAAATTGGAGAGTATTAATAATTGTGTATACATAATGAGAGGCATATTGTTCATTTTCAACATAAGAGGCACATTCATCATTAAAGTCGATCAGCAGAGAAATGTTTCTTAGGCTAAAAACGGAAATTGTTACAAACTAATTATGTAAAAGATGACTTTTCATACTTTTTAGTTAAAAAACAAAAACCTTAATTCTTTTATCAATCGTGTTTGAAGAGCATTTATAATTTTTACCCCAATATGCCAAAGTCCCATTAGTGTATTTTCCATTTCATCTAATATAGTTTAAGATCACGTACGTACGTACCTTTGCAAGAATGTTTCTTGTAAAAACTTTACTATCCGCTTCGTTTGCACCTATAAGCCATAGGCTTTGCTGCTTCTCATATGCATCTCCGACTAATCTGCATTATATAAATCATAACCTATAATCATCACTCTTACACCTTACATTCACATCAAATGAAGGTACACTCCCTCATTGTAAGACGTACAATAGAACAATCGATATGAATGTTAATTATTGAATATTTAAGTTAGAGTAACTCATTAAGATACCCTTGAAACGTGATTAATAATAAAACACTAATAACAACAACAATAATAATATATTCTAATGTTAAATTCTGACATAACCCGGACATGACCCGTTTAATTAAACTAAGTCATGTTCAGGTTAATCCATGTCAATCCTTGTACTAACTATTAGTCTACTATCCCATTTAATCTATTTTTAAGGCAACCAACCTAAATATCACATTTATATAAATGAATTAAACAAATCGTGGTTAGGTTTCACAAACTTATGTGAGTGCGGGTAAGGATTGATGTTTTTGCTCGCTCATATTTTTTCGTATGAAGTGTTGGTTTGTTGGTCGGTAGTTGATTTATATATATATATATATATATATATATATATATATAGAGGGACACTCAAATGAGAACACATCTTAACTTGAGTACAATTGGCCCAATCGAAACAAAGCATTACAAAAAAATTATGGGTCTCATGACTTTGGCTTCCCTTGGGCTAAAAATCGACGTAATTAATTTAGAAGCCAGCATGTGTTCCGGCTAAACAATTAAACCGGCCAGAAGGCCGACGACATACCCGACACCAGGAGCAAAAGAGAAGGAAACACACATAAGGTAGAACCATTCCGCCTCTGTCAAATCCTCCGGCGACAACGCCATCGATGGCCGCCGTACCATCACCTGCTGATTCTCCGTCACCTGCTGCTCACCTGAAGCCAACGAATCATACAACTCTCTCAACTGCTCACTTCTACTCAACGCAACCTCCTCCGTCGTAACTTCCATCGGTTGCACTGTCTTCCTCGTTTTTATGGCACCATTGTAGCATCCATCTCCCCATACTAAAACCCTAACCAATGAATCAAATCAAAACTAATCACAAAACGATCGAAAAGTATAAAACCATTACATGATTATTTTACTCGTACCGTTTTTCAGGGCAAAATTGCCAGAAAATAATGTACGTCCATTGAACAGATCGTACAGCTGACTGTAACATCTGTTTCAATCCATCGTTCGCCATTTTTCAAGCTCGAAACGAATAATTTATTGATTCCGATTCCTTTTCACCAATCGATAATCAACCACTGATCAGATCTACGAGCTTTACGTTAAAATCGCGACTAAAACATCATAAAACACGTATCGAAGCATGGAGAACTGCAGATTAGATCTCAGAAATTGAAATCAGAATATGCGTGAGTAATTAAACTGATAGTAATCAAACGCTGATCGATCATACTGTTGAAGAAATAGGTGTTACGAACCAGATCTAGAGTTTTTCACGTTAAAATCGCGATTAAAACATTGTGAAACACATATGAAACGAAACGAAGCATCGAGAAGTGATTAGATCTTAGAGATTGAAATCAGAACATGCGTGTGAAACTAGTAAACTGATCGTAATCAAAAGCTGAACATATTGTTGAGGAATTAGGATCAGATCTTCGAATGATATTAAGTTAGTGAAATGCGTATGAAGCTAGGTAACATCAGAAAATTAATGCGTGTAGAATTAGTGAAGCGATGGCAATTAAGCTTGCTTTTGATTGAAGGAGAGAATTGAATTGAAGCGGGAGCGGGACCAGTGGTGGTGAAGAAATGGGGGTTGTGTTGGTTGCAGTTGACTGGTTGGTGTAACATAACATAACATAACAGTCTATTTATCGTTTTAGATGATTGAGACGTCTGAAATTTTGTTTCTTCATTAGCGTCAAGATGGTCTTTTCAGTATCATTTATGTGAAATTTTGTTTGCACTCTAAAATTCTCTTTTTATTTCATACAGAGTAAACTTTTTGCTACTCGTGAGTCATTGACTAGTGTGATAGAGGTCGCGTTACTGAAAAGGTGTTGTCGCATAACAAAGGTGTGTGATAGTGAAAATAGTCATAGTTAGTTACTATGACATAGTAATAATTATTGAAGTGATGTGATGTATTGTATGGGTTATAACATCACAAAATGAGAAGGGGGGTTAGTGGGTTACACGTACAGTGTTAAGTTGTAATGTGTCATGTATTAAAAAATAAAGATATATTCATACTTAAGAGTCAAAATGATAATCGAGTCAAAGTCAGGATGCTATAAATTGACTAAAGCTAAGGGACTAATAGACAAATTAAGTCATCACCTACGTACCCAACCTATCAGGAGTATTTAAGTATATTAATAAAATATAATGTCGTTATCATTGTTCTCGTTAAGTTTTCATTAGGGCTGTAAACAAACTGAACCAAACCGAACATGGCTCTGTTCATTTTTGTTTCATGTTTGTTTGCTAAGTTACTAGCGAACTAACAAATTATGACATCTGCCCCGAACCCGAATCCGGATGCCCGATTCAAACCCGAGGTTGTTTATCTTTTAATTGTAATTCGTAATTATTTCCTCAAAATGTAACGTTCATTTTAATTATGAATAAATATATCGAATCTTTATGTTATTCTCATCGTATTTAATGAATCGTTTTATATCTCCAAATATTTAAAGTATACTAAATAATCACTATTTATATTATCTAAATCCAAAAATATATATATAGTGCTTTATAAAAGAAAAGTATTAAAAACGTTAAACCAAGACGCTTCTACGTCTCGTAATAGTCTCCTAATAGCTCAAACGAACTAAAACTATAAAAACGTCTCCTTATAAAAACGTTACGTCTCAACTCGGTTAACTTAGTTAGTAAATTTATGTAAAAACTAACTTATAGGCCAAAATTGTAATTTCTAAAACTTGAAGTTAAAACTTAACAACTAAAATTAAAACAAACATAAACACCAGGGACCAGAAGTGAAACTTTAACCCAAACCAGCCCCCCCCCTGTCGCATCTCTTCCCCCTGCCCCTGTTCACCCGACCACTTTGTCCACCATCTCCGACCACCTCCGACCACCCTGTCCAGCGCCTTTTCTCCTTGATACCTGCTCCGCATTCAATGCCATGCTCGAGCAACTCGTTTATAGCTCTCAATCTCACCTCAAACCCATCAATTTTAACCCTCAAATCCCATCGGCCGAAACCCCCCTCCCCTTGCTCCGGCGACTTCGTTTACACCCAATCCGGCACCATTTCAGGTAAATTTTAGTTCCATTTTAATCCTCTCAACATTCTACAACACCCTAATCCATCTATTCGATCTCATTTCAGTCCAGGATCCACCAATTTGTTCAAAAACGGCCGCAACCTGTTCTTCGTTCTAATCCATATCAAAACTCCACCAAATCGTAAGTTTCTGGTATCAAAAGAACCGCAAATCCATGGGGAATAAAAGCCCCATGGTTAATTTGTCTGGGATTATCAAATTCGAACGAATTTGATGGATTTGTAAACTAGGGCTCATATGGGATTTGGGGTATAGTTCAGGAGAAATGTTAAAAATTTTAATGTTCTAGTTTATAACACAAAAGCGCGCCTGGTTTAGTGGTAGCGCGCGTGTGTTTGTGGTTGTGATTGTCACGGGTTCGATCCTCTCCCCACCCCTTCTTTCTAATTAATTTGATTAACCACTTAAACCACCCCTATATTAATCTAATAATCTAAAATTGTTAATAATATGTTTTAAAAGTTAAAAACATATAAGGGTATTTCATGTTAACAAGATTAAAGTTTCTAATTTTTATATAAAAACATATTCTCATAAAATATTTAAACGAAACGTTCGAACGTTCAAACTCGTTTAAAAACCTTAATTTCTAAATCCGAAACATTTGACTTCGGAATTAACTCCGGTTACCACGGTTCCATTTCTAAATTAAGATCTTTATACTTTTATTTATTTATATATTATATAACTTTTAATAATCAAATGATTAAGTTAATAATATGTATTAAGGACTAAAATGTATAAGTTTAAATAAAGATTCTAAGTATTATTACCAATATATTACTAATGTTTTCTAAAATGGATCCTTGTAAAATACAATGTTTTAAAGACTAATAAATCGGTTTCGTATAAAAACGCTCGGTTACGGTTCGTACCAAAAATCCCAAATCTCCGTAAATTCTTATTATTTATATTCTAGTCTCTACACTATATGTTTTTCTAAGTTAGGATTCTCATTATTTAGGTGATACTAATATTTGGGAAATCCTCGGTTCCAGTTGATTTATTTCTATATCATTTCTGATTCGTATTCAAGGTGAGTAAATTCACTCCCCCTTTTTGTATTATTTTTGGGGCTGAAATATGTCTTTTTCTATATTACGTTTTCTATTCTAAAAGAGATCATACAAATATGTTAATCTAGCTCGCGACTTGATGCAACCTTATGTGTTAGTTAAAAGTAGTTTTATTACTTGGTAATCCCACCGGTACAATGTTAGCGCTAATGGTTTGACAAACCCACCTGCCTGTACAACATCGATAGGTGATTTAAACCCGGCCTTTCTAACTCCATGTTCTATGTTTACTATGCTATGACGGTTGTTGCTATACTATGATGCTATGCTATGCCATGTCCCTAAATTGATAAATAATTATTTATAACTTATATATCGAGACGATAAACGACGGTTGGTTAAAAGTTATCTTTAATTATCACATGAGTGGTTCTCATGCTAAAATGGCTATACGAGATACTATGGGTTCTAAAGTGATTGGTGTGCTATGTGATTCTAGGTGTCCTGGTAGGGTAATAATTACGAAATTGCTAATTATATAAGTTTGCGCAGCATATCTTGTTGATCTCGGATTTTCCATATTATTATTTATAAATTGTGTTTTACTCACTAGCTTGTGTAGCTAACTTTATTTTCACATATTTCAGGTGGTTCTTGATTTATGGTTTTTTTCCAATTACGTTCAAGACATAGGAGCCTTGGACCTAGTGAAATAAAAATAAAGACTGTTTAATTTCTGTTGCTATGGATTTGTCGATTTATGTTTAAAGACTTGTATTTCCTAAACTTAAGATAATTCCTGTTAGACTTACTAATTAAATACCATGTGCTTTGTTACTATTGATATCCAATTCTATTGACGCGCCCGGTGTATTCCGCCGCCGGGCGGGGTGTCACACAAATGGTTCGCAAATACATAACCAAACGGATCGAAGTTTATGTTTGTGTTTATTTGTTAAGAAATTTAAGATGTTCGTGTTTATCTGTTAAATTTGTAAATGAACATAAACACGCAAAAATAACCACAAACAAACATATGTTAGGTCAAACAAAGTTCGTTTGATAGCTTACTCACACTAATATATCGAAAATTTGAATATTTCTATTAGGTTAATAGACTTGTAGTTGATACCTTTAAATTACCATTAAAAAGTGTAAGTAAAACACAAAAATACATGTTCTCAAATCCCATTAAAGTTGGTCCACTTGTGTTTGGCTAGCAATGATGTTACATGTTTGGTTGTTTCTTCAATCGCTTCAATAACAGGTGAATATAACTAACTAAACGAGTAATTGTAATGAGAGTAACATCCTAATTTCAAAAACTTCCAATAATGATAATTATTAAACGATCAATTTTGTCTTGGATATGAGTAAGGTTAATTTTACCCTCCTTTAATCTTTCCAGTTCCCATACCTTGTTAATTTGATCCAGATTTTACCGCATATGTTTGCCTCATATATATATCACTAGGTTTAATACCCGTGTGATACACACGGGTTAAATAATAAGATTTATAAAGAAACAATAACTATTATGTTTAAAGATTTGTAACTATTTAATATTTAAAAATTTGGTTCCATTAACTTATGCATGATGCAAAATTCCACTTAATTTTTTACCTCCAAAACTTCCTATTATAGAACAAAAAAAATTTCTTATCCAAAAAATTGTCCCCTAATACCTTGAAATATTAGATAGATACGTATTTCCACAGTCACATCTCAATTTTTTCAGTCACATTAATATAATTTAGTATTAATATACATGCCTATACGCTATTGAGATTTGTAAATGTCATTATTATGCTCCACCTTTTTAGGAAAAATTACATATATCTTCTTTCATAATTTGATAAATACGGTAAACAACAAATTAACAGAAAACACAAGCTACTCCAAACTTTAGGTTCTAGGTTTCACATATAACTTATTTGTTTATTAGACATCACATAGACATAATGTTAAACATAGTAATTGAAGATAGATTGTTGTCAGCAAACCATACAACTAGTTGTGTCATAAACTAGTATAATTCAATTACCAAATTTACTAGTGTCAAATTACCTCCTTTAGTCACCCAACCCGCTCTAGGTTTTATCATCAACCAAACAAGATTGTAAAGAAAAAAAAACTCAAAACACAAATATAAGCTGTTTAGATTAACCAATACATCAATCTATTAAGTTTTTATACGAAACTAAATAGATCTAAAACAACTGAATCAAGTGTTAAAACCTATGCGAACCGTGTATCTGGATGAAGCTACAAAATAGTTAGCCGTGCATAGTTAAAAACTATGAAATCCAAAATCCATTGTCAGAATGTCGGTTCTGCTTCTTGTGTCTGCGATCTACTTCCGTCGGTCGAATCCCCTACAAAAATCTACCGTCTCTCTAGCCGTGCACAAAAAAAACCGGTTCCGGAACCGACCCGGTGTACCCGAACCGGAACCGGTCGTACCTGAACCGTAGGATACACATGGGTTCCGGTTCTTCCAAAAAAGTGGAACTGTACCCGGAACCAAACCGGAATCGTCGGAACCGGTTCCACCTCAACCAAGTCAAAACCCGGACCCGACCCTACCCGGGACCGAAAAAACCGGTTAAAGCAGTCAAATACCCGTTCATACCCTGATCCAGACCCAAACCTACCTGGTTTTTGACTTTGTTAACTAAAACCGGACCCGGTTAAAAAAACCCGATTTGTGCATGGCTGCGCCCCTCCTTTCATTCATGTGACGTTTTCTTCTTTCAATGGGCCTAAGCCCATACACCCTTTTATGTTTTATATCAAAAGACTCTTCATTTTGAATTCAACATAACTTAAATTGAATTTCTTTTGTAGGCTTCACGTCAACATCGATCATTCACTTCTTTCAACTCTTTATCAAGTTGTTACAATGAATCTACATCAAAAGCTTTATTAATTAGTTACAACATACATTCATAATAATAATACATCAAGACTGGAGTTAGTTGTAGAAGGTATGGGTCTATCCAGTTCTGTGTTTTGGTGGTTAAATATATGAGTTTCTATTGATGATTTGATGCCGATATTTGGATCAAAATTCATGTTCTTAGCCAAAAACAGACTGATGTTTCAACTCGGCAGTCCCGATCTTAGCTTTGTTTTTATTTTATGCTATCAACTTATTTATGGATGATTTTTTGTCTTGATTTTAATGATTTTTTAATAAGAATTGAACGTTTGAGCTAACTGCATTAGTTTCAGAATGTATCATTTTTTCTTTCAATCGCCTCGCTAATACTATTAGAACTTTATTTTGTATTTGATATGATTCCAATCAGCAGAAAAGATGTGGGGCTGAAATAGTGGGGCTGAATTAATGGGGGCTGAATCAGTGGGAGTTGAATGCTAGGAGTTGAATGCAAAGGCTGAAGTTTAGGATTAGTAACCACTCAATTTTACATTTAAATATGCAGGTCTTGTTTGAGTTTTCAGTGTCTTGTTTATTTTGATTATCAAGTGTTCTTGTATTGGAAATTAACCCCTCTCGAAGTGGGTCACTATCTTAGTTTTATCAATAAATCAGCCTTTGTTTTTCTGGTATCTATCATTTGGTTCCATTGCCGGGAAACTCGATGGCACCGCAAACCCGGAGTAGTTCTGATCCTAACTCTTCTAATCCCGACCCCTTGGCTACTCAGTTAGCAGCTATTGCTGCCAAGTTAGAGTCTCTTGATTCCCTTAGAGAAGATGTTGTAGCCCTAAAGTTCCAGCGAGAGAGATCAAGCGGGGTAGGATCAGGCCGATATGAAGACGTTGACTCTTATCGGAGAAACCAGTACCACCACCGCCCTTCTACCAAGATCAATTTCCCCTCCTTCAGCGCTGGTGATCCACGTGGTTGGATTCTTAAAGCAGAGAAGTATTTCCGGTTTTATGATGTTGCTGATGACGACAAAGTCGACGTAGCTTCTATGCATCTTGACGGGGAGGCGCTGGACTTATACTCTTGGTTATCGACAGACCATTCCATTGCTAGTTGGGAAGATCTGGTCCACGCCTTGCAAAAGAACTTCGGGCCGGCTGAGTTCCAAAATCCGGACGAGTTTCTTTGTAGCATCAAGCAGACGGGTAGTGTTCAAGAATATCGACATGAGTTTGCTAAGAGATCCGCACGGGTGGCCGATTGGCCGGATCATTGTTTGCTTGGGGTATTCTTGAACGGGCTTAAGGAGGAATTGAAATATGATGTGAGAATTCATAAACCACGTACTGTATATAAGGCAATGAGCTTGGCTATGGAATATGAAACGAAGCTGGGAACGCAAATCAGACATAGTTCTACTGATATTGTGAACTATAAACCTCCTGTAGCAACCCCAAAACCTCCTGTTACGCCAAACCCGCTGCCTCGTATTTCAGATACGGAGAAGCAATCCAGGTTTGTTAAAGGTGAATGCTTTCGATGCGGGGAGAAGTATGGGCCTGGTCATCGATGTAAGACGGGTACTTTCCAAATGCTAGATGCAGTTGCTGAAACAGAGATTTCAGAGATTAAAAACAAGGAGGAAAATCTTTGTGATGAAGAAGACTTGGCTGCAATCAGCCTACATGCTATTTCAGGGAAGTCACATTTTCCTACTCTAACTCTTCATGGCACAATTAAGTCGACTGATGTGATGGTTTTAATTGATAGTGGCTCCACCCATAACTTTATTTCCGACGCCTTGGTTAAAAAAATGCAGCTTCCAACAGAATCATTGACCCCATTCGGAGTACGAATCGGCAATGGCCATATCGTGGAATGCCACCGGTTTTGCAAAAATGTGGTTTTGAAAATAGGGGACCTTCAAATCACAGATGATTTTTACTCGTTCTCATTAGGGGGTTATGACGTGGTGCTTGGCATACAATGGTTAGCCACTCTCAACACTGTCCAAGCCAATTGGAAGGAAATGTTTTTGGCATTTAATATCGCAGGTCATGAATATAAGCTGCAGGGAGTGTCACCAGGGGCTCTGAATTCAGCAATGTTTTACCATCTCACCGTCGAATCGTTCGAGGAACAATTAATGATTGGGACGTGTCCGTTTTCGCCTAATCGACTTGAGGGCAAGTCGTTTCTTCGGGCGGGAAGTATTGATATGATTCCAATCAGCAGAAAAGATTTAGGGCTGAAATAGTGGGGCTGAATTAATGGGGGCTGAATCAGTGGGGGCTGAATGCTAGGAGTTGAATGCAAAGGCTGAAGTTTAGGATTAGTAACCACTCAATTTTACATTTAAATATGCAGGTCTTGTTTGAGTTTTCAGTGTCTTGTTTATTTTGATTATCAAGTGTTCTTGTATTGGAGATTAACCCCTCTCGAAGTGGGTCACTATCTTAGTTTTATCAATAAATCAGCCTTTGTTTTTCTGGTATCTATCAGTATTCAATTCGCCTTATTTTTGTTATGCATGTAGTGAACAATATTTATCTTAATTTGTTTTTCACATTTTGTATGCGTAATGCTCAACTATCGTCTTTGGCTATAATCACCGCACTTCCTCAAGCCATAATAGAAAATATTTCATGCCTTTTACCAGTTGACGAAGCAGCAAGGACGTGTATCCTTTCAAGGGAATGAAGGTACAAATGGACCAAAATTCTTAAACTTGTGTTTTCTCAGTCTACGGTTAAGGAAGACGAGTACTGGTCATATCAGAATCAAATATCTAACGTTGAACGTGCAAGGAAAAAGGAAGAGAGAAGAAAGACAGAGACGAAGAGGTGCATGTGAACTTTTCTGAACTATACACCGAGTCATGTTATTACACAAAGGTCCAATACACAAGTTCACCCTGGATGTGGCTATCAATTGTTATGAAATTGATCAAATTATACATCATTTGTCGAGGAAGCATACTCTCAAGAAACTAACAAATGACTTTTCAAGACGAGTACAAGTTACCCTTATGTATCTTCTTGATCGTTGCATCACTTGACGAACATGTATCTTAAAAATGTTTATCTCGGCATTAATCCAATATTCAATGAATTATTAGGACGCTTCTAATTTTGGTTTAATGCTTGTGATTATCTTTAGCTCCTAGATTGTGAGTTCAATTCTATTTTCTATTCCCGTGGTGTATGAACTAATTAAACTAGTGTTCATGCCACTCAACATTTCAAATGTACAGGTGAGGCAACTGCATTACTTCCATATGCTTGTATACAAAGCTAATCAAATAAGCTTTGCGCAATCGGTTTAGGCATTTTAATTGAAATAAGATTAAAATTCTCATACAGATTTAAACTTAAACTTTGTGCAATGAGATCAGATTTCACTACGATTGTTCCGATAATACTTGTCAAAGTATCACTAGTAACTTGTTAGGCCGAAATGTAACAAAATACAAGGCAAATTATTAATACAATTAAACTTAAAAAGTACATAAAGCAAATCAAGTGTGAAAATTAAGGCATCAAAAACCTTTACTAGTCAATTTTTCAGTAAAGTGTATTAAAAAATTACTATAGCTAGCTTCGCGTAATTTCATCGTAATGTATTGCAAACAGATATTTTAACCACAAGTGCTCCACATTTTGGTAACCATGTTTTAAAATTCAGGAAACAACTCAATGTTACAGTACAGACAAGTGATAGTGGAACAACTTGGTATGCTGCACTATAATTTGTAACTTGTGTGCTGTCATTTATTGATAACAATATTACTAGTCAAGAAAACTGAACCTTCTTATTTCTCTTTTTGGGGTCACATTGAATTCCCTCCTGACTCCTGATTAATTCCTAAAATTAAAAAATAAAATAAAAAAATTTGACGGACCGAATTGTCATGAACAGATTGAATGGCTCTATACAAAATGGAAGTAACAGAAAAATAAATGTCCCTAAAGAACATTCTGATGCTAAGGTATTTTGTCTTTATCCTAAAAGTCAAGGGTTCAAATTCTGCAAGATGCATATATAGGTGGTTAATAGAAGTATATTAGCAAGATTTCCAAGTTTTATAAGTTGCATCTATTAAAATTTTTTATGTCTCACCTAAGGTGAATGGAGATGATTGAATCGGCCATTAGTTCGTCAATGATCCAAATTGTCGTTAAAAATTATAATTTTTCATAAATAATTAGGAAACCAGATATGGTTGCCAAATATATATTATGTTTTACACATTGGGTTGCTTTTGACCCGTTCATCCCGTTTAACCCGTTTTTGTGAGCTATTTGTTACCCATTTTAACCCAATAAAGATAAATGCAACCCAAAGTAATTAGTTAGATGGGTCAAAGGTATGCATCTGTAATAACATTATTTATATACTTAATCCACCACTAACCAAATGACATTATCATTATGAGTATCATGAAAACACAACCCCATTAACATTTATATGACGATGCATTCGGATCACTTTAAAATTATGGCAAAGAAGCACACAGAAAATGTGTGAGATAGAATGTGTTAGGTCAAGCAAACGATCAAAGAGCTAAAACTTCATAATCTTGTATCACTGTAAAAACCATTTAGGACGACAAGGCGCATTTGAAGGATTTAAAAAGTGATTAGCTTATGTTCGGCATTAGTCATGCCAATGGTCATGCAAATTACACTTAGTGACATTATCTTTTCACTCATCAAAGCATAGTCAAATCAAATCAAATGCTTGGTACTTGAGCAATAAGCATACATCACTTTGTCTTTGCTGAATTAACAGGTAACTAACATATATGTTGTGAAAAGACCATCATATATACAAAAGATAGGCATGTTCCACTAAATTCACCAAGTTCACAAATGAACTCACTTACTAATAAGAATATATTTCATGAATGTGATTGGTCATCTAGGCGCGCGGATGGCCACAAGACAGATTTGATTTTGGCACTAACTTATGTTTCATATCTATGGAAACTTTTTCATGTATATAAGTATCATCCCCACAAAGCAACTTACATAATAGACATTTCAAATGAAACATTTAAGCATGAGCACCACAATAGACATTTCAAATGAAAAAGATTTTCCTAACTACAAAAAACCAAAAAAACTATCTTGTGTGCTTAGTTTATCATCTCTTATGAAAACACAATGCAAGCAACATATGCAAAAGGTCATTCATAGCATTAAGGTTGGAATTGCATTAGTTTTAGTTTCACTTCTTTATCTCCTTGATCCGCTTTTTGAACAAGTTGGCGAAAATGCCATGTGGGCTATCATGACTGTTGTGGTTGTCTTTGAGTTCTTTGCCGGTATGTCATCTACTCTTTAGATACTCATGTATTTTTTAACTCATCTAAGAACTTATTACATGTTCAAGTCCCTATAATACTTCAGTGCCTCAAATGAGTACCTAAATTCGAACTGGTAATGATAACTTGTATGCAGGTGCCACATTAAGCAAAGGGTTACTCCGTGGCCTTGGAACTATACTTGGAGGTGGGTTAGGGTGTTTAGCAGGAATATTATCAGACGACTTCGGAAAGATTGGAAATGCATTAGTTGTTGGTGCTTCAGTGTTTATTATTGGTAAGTATACATAAAATATCGATACTAGCTTCTTGTGTGTGTGTATATATATATACATACGCACACACATACATATACATATAAATATGCATATGCGCAGGGGCGAGGCATATAAGAGACCAAAGAGGGTCCGGGCCACCCCAATTTTTTCCGTCCGAAGTGTTGTTTTGTTGGTCGGTTGTTGATTTTTTATATATATATTGAGTTTGGCCTCCCGAAACATGAGCATTATAAAAAAATTTATGGGTTTTTTAACTTTGGCCTCCCCGGGCCAAAAATCCTGGCTTCGCCACTGCATATGCGTACGCATACAAATATACACCAAACATGCTTGTTAAGATTATTTGTGGAGTGTAGGTGCTGCGGCAACATACTGTAGAATGATTCCAAGCATAAAAAGGAAATATGATTATGGGGTCATGATATTCATCCTCACTTTTAATCTAGTAGCAGTATCTGGTTTACGTGCTGATAAAATTATGGAATTAGCTCGTGAACGTCTCTCAACAATCGGCATGGGTTTTGGGATATGTGTATTCACAAGTTTACTCATATTTCCAATGTGGGCGAGTGATGAACTTCATCGTTTGACGTCCTCTAAGTTTGACAAACTAGCTTGCTGCATTGAAGGTAGTTACAACTTACAACTTACAATAACATGAAATGAGCTTTCGATGATATTATGGTATTATATCTAAACATGGTGAATTGCAGATTGCATGAAAGTGTACTTTAGTTTAGTCAGTGAAAAAGAAAATACGCCAAGAATTAATGTCACGGATTGTAAGTCAGTATTGCACTCCAAATCAAGTGACGAATCATTGGTAAAATCTCTTACTGGTTTCGATAGAATCATTGTTATCATAAGCCATTGTTAAGTCTGTGTTTAAAATTAATCTTCTCACTTATGATAATAACTGTGGTTGAAAAAAACAGAAAAATATATCTTTAGGCATGTCATTTCCTTTCCATAATGAGATGAATATGCTGCTTGACTTTTGTTTCATAAAAAAATTATTAAAAAAAAAGTATTTTGTTTAAAAGTTTAAATGCAACTGCAGACAAAAACATAGTAAATATTTCCAATTTATTTTATAGCATTATGTAACGAAGAAAACTACATTCATCAACTTAATACTATGAAATTACTCGGTATGCAAGACTATTGGCCGACCCGGTTTGTGAAAACTGAAACATTCAAATCCTATTTCATTCTTAGGCAAATTTCGCGAGGTGGGAGCCCTGGCATGGAAGATTTGGACTCAGTTATCCTTGGGATAAATATATCCAGATAGGAGAGCTCATGAGTGAAATGGCTTCAACTATTTTGTCGATGAAAAAATGCCTTGAATCACCATTACAGGTTTCTAATCTACCCATTTTCATGTCAAACATATTTTAAGTAAGAGTTCAAGCAACTGACTTACATTGCTACTTTTTTGTACTCAGCCCTCGACACTGTTGCAGCATGCATTCAACGAGCCATGTAAAAGTGTTGGATTGTCACTAGGACTAACCATGCGTGAGCTCGGAAAGAGTATCACCAACATGAAAAGATGTCAGGCAAAGGTCATAACAGTGCCAAAGTTGCAGTCAATTAAACTAGAACTTACCTCGCTTTCAACGTCATCAAAGCTAAAAGGGATTGCTAATGTTGAATCTCTTGCCATAGCAAACTTCTTGTTTCTTTTGGCGGAGATTGTTGATAAAGTCGAAGTCCTTGCAAAAGAAGTGGAAGCACTTGGGGAGGTTGCTGGTTTTCAATCCAAATAGCCTAACTTACTGTAGGTAGAGCTAAAAACAGACTATAACCTACAAGTTTTACGTGCATCATGATGTGAGCATCGACATACGCACTTTTAGAATGATTGAACAACAAATAACTACTTGATCGTCATTATTTAAAACTTTCAGGCTCGACGGGAGCCATATGGTGAATGTTAGAGACATCTGTTTTGTACTTTGGGTATTAATTAGTAATGGTGAAAAACCGATCCAGGCGTTATAATTAGTTTTTTTGGTGTCTTTAACTTTGTTATTTCTTCTCTACTTCTGCTACTATAGAGAATAATCATCTATCTCAACAAAAAGGGAAAAAAGAAACAAAAACATGCACAAATAACACTCCCTACAAATTTATTAACTAAAATACAGAAGCGCATTGAAACTTGGTTATGTTTTTACAAAGTTACCCCTCTAAAGAGGAAATCTACAAGTTGATGTATTTTTTTAACGTACAGCCAGTTTTAAAGTCACTAGTAAAAGCTAGGGAACAACACTAGCGGATTTTGCACCCACTCGACTCAAGACAGGCATTTTTTCGTGCCTTGGTGTAATTTGGTTAGTTACTATAAATAGAATCATGTATCTGGTAAAAATAAAGGATGAATTATTCTCCCAAATGACAATAATTCATGCTTCTATACCACTTGCATATCATCTTCATAATTTAAAACAAAGGTGCATTCAGCTGTCACAAAAGACAAAGCATAAGTGACAAAAAAGAAAACAAGGGTCATTGTCAAAACTGAAGAAACCAAGGGATACAACAATCATTTGACCATTTCTTTATATAATTTGAAATGATAAAGCCACAAAGAAATTGAAACAATCAAACAAATCAGCAGATAAATCATGGGTTTTCTCCCAACTAAGATGTTGATCGTCACTTTATCGTTAATCGGATTGTTTGGTATATGCAAAGTTGTACAGAGTGCACCGAACACCAACGTGGTCAGTGTTCTTTGTAATTCAGGAAGTTATACCAGCGGTGATCCGTTCAGGATAAGTCTAGAATATGTGCTTGATGAACTGATAGAAGTTACACCTTCTGAACGAGGTTACGATTACAAAAATATCTCTCCTTATCCTAATGCGTTCGCCTACGGTCATGCTACTTGTAATCAAAATCTTACAAGTACAGATTGCAAAACATGTCTTGATGCAGCAGAAGCCAACATGTTGAGCACGTGCAACAATAAGATCGGTGCCAGAGCAGTGTTAACCGATTGTTCTGTTAGATACGAGCAGTATCCGTTTGAAGATTAATTGTTAGCAGTTAACTTGTTGTCACATTTTATAGCTTTAATTCCCATTTACTTTGTTTGATGTTAATTTACTTTCATTAGCAAGTTCTGCATAATAAGGTCTCATTTTCGTGAACCGTATCAAAGACCAAAAGAAAGTTTCCATATCCAAGGGATAGGGACCAGAAACGGCTATTGCGCATACTGAAATCGTAATAAACTCAAACAAGTATGCACTCTGCATGTCCTAACTTGTTTAATGTATATTATGATTTACTTTGATAACTCAATATAATTACACAATATTATCTGACAGTTACCTGTTCATTGAATAAAGAATTTTACATCCATAACTCACTGTTAATTTTTACTACTATTTTCGAACATAAACCTGCAATAAAACAGCAAAACTACAAGATCATCTCAGAAATCTCTATTCCCAAATGGTGGGGGTTCAGTTTCTTGATTTACAATATGTAGATTAATGACATCAGTTCTTTTAGCAACAATACCGAGTTTTTCTAGATAAAATGATCATGCATTTCGCTATGCCTAACTAGAGCTCTTAACCGTTTGGTTGAAAATACAACTATTTACCACCATGAAGTCTCCCTAGTAACACATTCAATATAAACGAGTAACGAATACAATAAGACTGAATGTAAATTAAAGAAATTAATATTCTTATTATTGCATAAAGAGTACACAATACATGTTGTCACATCAGTACTTAAACACATGTCATTATTTAAGAAACATTTGAAATACATACCCAACAAAGTCAAATAAAAGAATCTTACAAGAATCTTTGACACCTCCACCATATTAGCAGCAAGAAACAAGCTACTCAAAGGGTGTGCACAATAGAAATAAGTTTACATCCAGTTACAGTTTACCTGGTACAATCTGAAGCTAACTATTTACACGCGTCAGGTTGTATTGACAGAAACGCCTACCAAAAACCACCTTTTGCCATTTTCAGGAACTCGCAAAGGGTGATGGTTGGGAGCTCGTTATTGCCAGCCTTTTTCTTCTTGATTTTGGTCATCTTCAAGACCTTTGTACCTTTAGTCTCGGATTCAGTTGTTGACACCAAGTTATAGAACTGTCAATGATAACATGACTCAGGGTGCTTGGATGTGCATTTTAAAAGTAACTATGTGATATTGAATAATATTTGTTAGATAATTAGTTGTAACGGAGATGATGTTAGTTTTCATATGAAAGTTTAGAACGTTCAAGATCATGATCAGTACTGATAGTAAATTTGGTAAAAGATTTGTGAAGTGGATTCAAATTTTACCTCACAAACACCATGAAGTAACAACCTATGGAAAGGATCTTGGGCAGACATCACAAGAACCTCCTCATTAGTTGCCTCCGAGACAAAGGTCCGTATATTCTCCTGAAAACAGTACAAAATTCCCATGTAATGTGCCAATCAAGAAAAAGATAGTTCTTAAGGTAGAGACAGCAAAATGAGCTGGCGAGTCAGGTTGGTAACATGTTAATTTGTATGGGTAAAAACAGGACGGGTTGGGCTGAACAGAAACACTTCTTTACCAACTCTTTTAGTTATTTCATACACAATCAGTTAGATCTACTATGACTGCAGAAACTACATCACTTGTAAAAGTAACTAAATTTTTTTTTATCAAAATGACTTGAGGAGATTTATCCATTTGACCCATTTCGCAAATGGTTCAGGATTGTCATCTCTGCTTTAAGGATTTAAATCCTGACAAGAGCACGAGTGTTTGTACTGAAGACAAATATAGAGAGAAGAAGACAAAAGCCCAACTGCTTTACAAGCAAAACAAAAACATTGTATAAAAAATCTTGTTTGGAATAACAAGATGGAGGCGTATATTGTAAAATACCTCGAAACCATTAACAAGTTCTGGAAGGAAGCTTCGGCGAAATGCCTCTCTAGTTCTGCAGTCAACCCTGTGCCATGCAGTCAACGCAGCTATCTTATCAGCATCCACATTACTTTTTTTCTTTGATGAGGGACCTTTAAGAGCCTTTATTGCACCAGCCTACAAGTTAAAAAAACATCAAGGCCGAAAAAAACTTACGAGAATCAGGACAAAAGTAGTAGGGTAATGAGGCATAAAGTGATAATGGATTCATGTTTCTGGTCAAATTGTTCATAAAATAATGAAGCCCCTAAATATGATTACAAAAGCTCTTTTCTACCATGATAATCTAATTTGCTGAATAAAAGATTTAGGAGGTTGTATGAATTAAATATACAAACTTTCCGTTTCTAGCTAAACTTTTTTAATCAACTTATTTGACCCCTTTGGGATCAAACATCATGCAGAAAGACAAGTCCATAGTAGAAAGAAAGAAATTAAATAAGAGCAGAAAAACAAAATTATTCTCATTGCTAAGATATAAGCTTCTTTCAAGCCAGCGTACCACATTGAAGGATGTACGGAAAACATGAGGCGTAACCGCGTAGATAAATTCAACAATAAGACATCAGCCTTAGTGACAGCATAAACTTAAGTAAGAAATCATTTTTTTATTCTAAAGTACAACTGATGAAAAGAAGGATTGACAAACAAGAGAAGTGAAAAACCTCTTTATCCATGTCAATATTCCTAAATTTGTCCCATTCCCCCACATTTGTCATGCAAAATGGTGACGGTTGTGGCTCATCACCTGTAAAGTGAGCCATAAATGAATGATGTGGCAAATTGCCATGTCAGCAAATAAAGAGCATAGAAAGGCAAACGGAATGCAAATAATTTAACTTTACACGCATTACCATTTGTTTGGATAGAACGCCAAAAACTATCCTTTTGGCAACCAACTTTTAAAAACTTATATTCTGATATAACTAAATTAAAATCTAAATAAAATCCTTTCATATCAACTTTTACGACTACTTACATGGAAATGTATCAACGTTACCCCTTTTGCATCAAGAGCTAAGTTCTAAAAGTTGGTTACATTAAAAGGTAAGATTTTAAGTTCAATACATACAGCAAGAAATTAATAATAGGGGTAAAGTCGGATAAACTTCTTTGCAGTTCCTCAAAAATGAAATCGTATATAAATAGCATGCAAACCATAAGAAGTCCTAAATAAAAAGTGTTTTGGTTGCATGTTGTTGCCCGATTGGTAGATACAAAATTACAAATCAATAAACATATGATGTTATATAAATGATACTAGAAGTCTTCAACTCATTTGGTCTACTGTTTTTATGCAATTCTTGAAGTCCTAATTTGCATTGCATTTATCAAATTATACATAAATACATTCCCTAAAAAGGTAACTTTTACTACCTCAAATTTAAAAAACTTAATTCAATAAAATTAGAGCATTCATCATTATGTGCAATACGCCAATACGTGTGGTTAGATTTACAACAGGAAAGACAACTATCCAAGTACACGCATACACATATTGAAGTGACTTACCCCAAGGTGGTGGAGCAAACAACCCTCTAATTTCATCTCCTGTCAAACGAGGTACAAGCTCCAATAGTATACGATCATTTATCCATCTACGTGCCCGTCTGTTGCTAACCTGAAAAAAATTGAGGGTCAACTACATAGTTTTCAGAAACACGGATCATAAAACTAATTCGAGTTACATGCAATCCAAATTACAATAAGAAAGGAAATAACTCAAATAAGTTAAGAACTGAGATTAAGTCACACATGTACAAAGCATCTATCTGCTAATATAGTAATATGACCAAAAAAAACATTTTTAACACTAAATTTCAATTTCAAACACATAAATAACCCTGCAGATCGAAACAACCAATAGCTAGTCAGCAAGATCACAACTTTACAACTAGACTAAAAATTATATCAATTCAATCAAAAATTTTCACTCCAAATAATTAAAAGTTGATAAAATAAAAATTACTTTGTCGTTCAAGCTCTCAAGGTATTCAATTTTCTTCTCGAGATCAAATCCTCGTGATTTAGCATCTCCTGCAAACATCCACAAATCTAACTTTCAACAATGGTTCAAAACAAGCTATAAAACAGTTGATTAATAGATCTAAGTTGTAATGAAGATGAAATTGGGGAAATTTAGGGTACCTTTTGTATGATCAAATTGAGATGAGGAAGAGAAATGATCGCGTTCGCCTTGCAGAAAAACATCAGGAGTCGCCATTGATTGGAAATTGAGTGATTGCTGAAAGTTGTTTGAAGGTAAATGAAGAAGATTGTGAGCCCTAGAAATGAGCTCACGTCGATTGGGTAACCTTGCACATCTAATGCTTCAGGTCATCAAAAAATAAAATATTTGTTTAAATTTAAATAATTTTGTAAAAAAATAGCTAAAAGTTAAAGACCCTTTGTTTTCGATCAATAGGTCGTAGTAGCAATAGAGATTATTTAAGACCAATTGACTTTATATATATTAACACTATAGATATTTTGAAGATAAAAAAATGTATTTTTATCATGCAAGTATTTTGAAAGAATTATGTTCTTTGTAAAAAGCATGAGCATTTAAAGAAAAGAAAGAAACTTGAAAAAGGAGCCGGGACCAAAATATCATAGGCTTATCATTTACTTAGTATTTTAATCTTCTCATTATGCAATCGTGATTTTATAGTCATTGAATATAAAATCTGATGGTCAATGATGTTTCTTACACCTTTTAGATTAACTAATCCTTAAAAAAAACAACATTCGCTAATGTTGCTATCTAATATTATAGGGAATTGCAAATATCTCTCTTTATAAACTTGCAAAATTACAAATTTACCTAGGCTATAAGTTTTTGTTGCACAATGTATAATACTCTTTAAGCATGATTTTAGTAAATATGTTATTTAAATGGTTAATGGATTTTAATACTCTTAACCATGAGATATTGGTTGCTGTCACCCTCAACTTGTTGTCTAACTTCGCTTTTATCCACATGACTTTTTTATCATACTTGTCATGATTATGTGGCATAAAAATAAAGTGACATATCAAATATAATGTTAGAGTCTTAATCGAAAATATCAACAGTCAATACCTTATAGTTGTAAGTATTAGAATCCAATAAACATATATCATAACTATTAAGTTGTTGATGGTTTCGTATGAGAACATTGCCTATAAAAGCATCATTTTAAGGAGTTTTTAGATTTAAAATCCAAGCAAATTTAAAAATACATATTATATATAATGCTAACTTTGAAGGTCGGTGACACCGACCAATTTGCCCGCATATTTTTTATTTTAAATTTTTACATGTTTATGTTTTGACCCTCGACTTTGACATATTTATGTTGTTTACCATCGACTTTGACATATTATCATTTTGACCATTGATGACTTAGTCACTTTATAGCCTTGAACCGTTACTCTACTTTGACATATTTACAACTTTGCTTCCCGGATTTGACATGTAAACATCTAAGTTTGGATATTTGTCCGTCATTTAACATGCGACTTTACACCGTAATGTACGAGACATGAATTTTTTTTACGTGTTTACGACTTTTACCCTATTATTCTACTTTTACATATTTCTATCATTGACCATCTGGTTTTGACTTAGTTTTAATTTTGGCATTTACATGTGTTATACACCCGTATTTTAATATGTTACGTCTTATGACTTTGCGAGGATAATTTTTTTATTAACGCGTGCGATAAAGTTACATACGTGAGACCAAACATACCGCCGCAACGCGCGACCCAATGCATTAACTTAGTTTTAAACACTATGAATATATGATAGATGGTTTTTAAAAAATTTAAAAAATTAATTAATATAAACAAGCAAAAATATATAAATATAATATAATAAATAAATATTATATTAAGTATTGTAGTTATCGCGTGATTGAATATGAAGTAGGATTAATCTATCATCATCATCATCCCGATATATATATATATATACATATAATACTCTCGTTTCATATTCTCATCGATCAAACACGCAACAATCTTCATCCCTCTCTCTTTTCAATTCAATTCTAGGGTTTCAATCTCAACAACATTACACGATCAAAGGTAACTTTTAAAACCCTGCCTGTGTATATGTTCTTCATATATACTTTTACGCTCTACTATTTTATTTTGCATTTGATCATCAATCGTTGTTTATGATCACACGCCGATGAATCCTACACTAATTGTAGTAGTAGTTTTTTTTCATGTAGATATATGCGTGTTATATATCCACTAAGTGTATTTAAATTTATCATGATCTTTTGAAGATCAATGGTTTTTTTTGTATAATATAAATAACATGCAAGTGATGGTTTTTTGCTGTCTAATAAGCTGATTGAGCTAGATTTTGATCGTTATTATGCATTGTGTAATAGATCATGCATTCAGTTGTTAATGTACTTTTTTTGCAGGATTTGGTGGTGGTGAACGATGGCGTTTAATTCGGTTTATAGAGTGTTACATGAGCTTTTTCCACAGGTATGTTATTTGTTTAACAGTAACTCAATCTGTCGTGCAGGAGTGTCGGTGTTTATTTTGATTGTTTTATAGTTGAATTATTTAGGAGCTACTTTTGGTTCTAGGTGGGGTGGCAATTTGATCATGGTTATTTTTTAGGAAAAATTTAAGTTGTTTTTTGATTCTAGGTGGCCTGCTGGTTGAACTAGCGTATGTATGTCGGTCTGGCTCTTACTCCAGTGGATGAGTCAATTCGTCAATTTGAATTGTTTTAGTTTTATATTCTAATCATTAACTTTGTATGTTATTTGATTTTGCTAACTTGTTTTGTTTAACTTTTTTTAAAATTTCAAATAGATAATTTTTTTAACTTTTGTGATTAACAATTGTTTCGTTTGAAGTTTATACTTATTTTCATTAGTTATTTGTATGGCTTGTGATTTGATACAAATTTTTTGATGGACATTTTAAAAGTGATTAGATGATTGCTAGAATCAGCTTTTAGTGTTTGTATTATTTTACCTTTGCATCTAATGATTGACTGTTTTAACTGCTGCCAAACTGATTATCAAGTTTATATTTGTGCAGGTTGATTCTCGTGTGCTGAAAGCTGTGTCTTTACAACACTCGGACGATGTTGATGAAGCTGCAGAAGTAGTTCTTGTTGAGATCATTCCTTCTCTCTCTAAACAACCATTGGCAGTTGGGTCATCAAGTAGTAGCCCAAGCTCACCCCGTTTCTTTGATGGTAATATGTTTTTAACCGTTTGTGTACAAGTTATATCTTTGTTTAGATCTTAGTAGATTAGTGATTAGTAGAGCTAATGTGTTTGGTGTGCATTTTTTATTTACTAGCTGTTGATGGTAGCAAAACTGGTGAAGTTGAGGCAACTATGGATCACATAAATATGAATCCATTTATTGCTGAGCGTTCAACTAATGTTCCTATTTCAAGCATTGATGGAAATTTACTTCGGGCAACAGAAGGTAGTATTGTCATGTGTATCTTACTTTCGCTTCTTTGATTTAGGGGTGTTTTGCTTTGCTTAATGAAGCTATTTATTTTTATTTCTACAAGATTGATTTTTGTAATATTCACTTTTATGTTCGGATATAATGATTACTTGATTAGTGATTTTGGTAAGTGTTTAGAGTCAAACACTCAGTTTCATACTAATTGCAGAAAACCAGTTATTTGAAATAGCTAAAAAGTTTTTGTTTTGTTTCTACCCATCTTTCTTAGTGTTCTGATTCTGTTATGATAAATTAATTGAAGTTTCATGTTTTCTTTTAAATCGTTTAACATCTAATAATATGTTAAACAAAACAACCTCTTGTGTAATGTATTCTAGTCAGCTCATCATCTGGTTTCAGTCGTTTCATATCAGTTTATTGTTAAATATTTTTCGTCTGTAACTCTTATGACTTTTATTTACAGTTGTAGAGTTTGTAAACTTGGAACAAGCTGCCATGTCTTCTGATCATGATACGAATAGTGAAACTGCTGTTAGCTGCGGTGGTGTACCTATACTTATGGGGACATTTGGAAAGAGCAATCACGCTAATGCTGACAGTGACTCGCCGGTTTTAATCCGTGAAAGTGTTTCTCTTGATACCCATGAGCAAGGATGTGTGAGTATTGCAGGTGAAAATTTTGCTAACAAAGTTTTATTTACTCCAGAAAACAAGTTTGTAGGCAATTCTGAAACAAATTTAGTTGCAACTCAAGAATCAGATCCCAGTTCATCAAAAGCTCTTGAAAAAGATGATTCTGCAGTCAACTTTGTTAATTCAGAGGATGAGTCAGCCACGAGTTCAGAGCAAATTTGTAGTACCGGATATCTTGATGAAGTTATCGAAGATGCTAAAAATAGCAAGGTAAATTTTTATTCATCCACATATTGCAACTTCATTAGTTTCATATGTTTATTTTAGATGGAATTTTGACCCATTTATATATCTGTCATCTTATCATGTAATTACTCTAACCAGTCAGACTGGTAAAAAGCATCTTCAAATGAGTTGATGTGCATCCAAAGTCTTCAATAAATGCATAAATTTTTGTTTTAGAAGTTAGATAATTAATGAATAAATATAGTTGTTTTAGTCATTTTTGATACATCATTAGTTATATGAAATTTCGAATTGGTCAACCCAACCGGTTTTGACCTGTTTAAGTATGTCTTGTTTTGACTCAGTTACTTATTCTGCTTATTTGGATTTTTTAATATTATTTTTTTAGATTTGTAGTTGAACTTTATATAGTGATGTTTATTACTTTTGCTGCTTCCAGCATGATGTAAATAAGGAATATGCTGTCCTCAAAATTATCATGTTTTATATAATGTATGGTGCAGAAAACCCTTGCATTGGCCATGGATTCAGTTATTAATTTTATGAAAGCGGTAGAACTTAAAGAACAAGCTGCTGATCAAGCAAAAGAGGATGCCACACGCGGTTGTTCTGATGTTCTTGCTAAGGTGGATGAGGTTAAGCATGCACTTTCAAGGGCAAAAGAGGCAAACGACATGGTTGGTTCTTGTTTACTGTACTTTGGTTTCATAATTAGTCGTCATTATACTTATCTTATTGCTATTGTATTAGCATTATGGGGAGGTGAATGCAGAGAAAGCCATCCTGGGCACTGAAATGAGAGAGCTTCAACTTCGTTTGTTTACTTTGTCGGATGACACTAACAAATCGCTTGGAATTCTTGATGAGGTATGATTTTTTTATCTTTTGTTTGTTTTAGAACAGTATCTGGCAGATCGGTTGGATTGGAAACCGTTCAACTGCACACATAATCGATCCAGTTGTGTGTAGTTGAATTGTTTTTGTTTGTATCAGCCAGTTGAACCGGACAAGGTGGTCAGACCGTTTTTTTGTTTTTTATTTATAATTAGTTATTGTATGCATCTGTGCTTTTCGTATTTTGTGTATATCTTAACACACGTTTAGCATATGATTGATTTTATTTTCTTTTTTTAGATGCATAGAGGTTTAGAGATTAGAATGGCGGCTGCTATAGAAGAAATTGCAGCAGCAGAAGATATGAAGTTAGAACGAGAACGGGCTGCAAGAGAAGCACTTTTGTATGAAGAAGCCCAAATGGAGAAAGTGGTTGAAGAGTCTAAGAAATTGAAGCTAGAAGCAGAGGAAAATTCCAAGGTATGTGACATTAAGTCCTTAGTTATGCATAAATACATATGAAAATAGCTTATGATTTTTTAAAATTGGTATTTTAGTTGCAAGAATTTCTCATGGACCGTGGCCAGACGATTGATACCTTACAGTAAGTCTCAGTTATTATTATGAGTAATTTCTAGCTAGAGGTGGCAAAATAGGTGGGTTGGGTAACAGGTCAAAATAAACAATTTTTTAATGTTTTTTACAACATAGTATGTTGATACTCTTTTGTTTTCTTATAAAAATGGTTCTAAATTATGAATATAAAAAGATATATAGAAAGTATAACTACAAATATGAGCACGAGTTTGAGCTCGTTTAAGCTTGGCTCGTTGATCTTGGTTAGCTTACACTCTAGCTTGACTCGTTTACATTCCTAATTATCACCTCTACCACTTAAGATGATATGAGAAAATAAATGTGAACTCTGTTGTTGTCGTGTTTTGCATATATTTGCAGGGGAGAGATTGCTGTCAAATGCCAGGATGTGTTACTGCTAAAAGAGAAGTTTGACAAACGAATCCCGCTATCCCAATCGCTTTTTTCCTCCCAAGCATCATCAATCTTAGCCTCTTCAAATTCATCTTTTAGAATCACACCACCACCGTTTGAGCCCGAGACAGAAACGTATGAAACCCCAAAGAAGAGCTCAGAATTGGGTGATTCTTATGGAATGCTTCACAAGAGTTCAAGGTCAGATGTTTCACCTGATCATTCTTCCACAGAAACTGCAAAGTCTGTTATTGGAGATGAAGAAAAGGTTGATGAACGTAAACTGATTATAGATGATGATGGATGGGAGCTATTTGACAATGGTGACTTCTTGGTTAGATGACGGAGAAGTTACTATTGATCACAAGAGCAGATGCGGGTTGGTCGTTTGTTTTGTTTTTGCTACCTTGTTGATTCTTATTCCTCAAACCCATGTTTTTCTTCAAGATTATTTTAACATTTGGATTTGAAGTCATCACTTCTCATTTTTGGTTATAGTAACTTTGAAGTATAGACTCTCTTTTTGTTCTGATGTTACTATGTTGCAGTTTAGTAAAGCAGACTTGGAGCAGGTTGAGTAGTGGGTCAAAATGGCTGATAAATTTCAGTTACTGTTTTGACTCGAATCTCCTGCACCAAGGTTCATTCTTTGATGACTGAGCGGCACACCCTAAACATATGATTGCAGGGTTATTGTTTATCATCAGTGTGTTTTGACGTTTTTTCATTATCACAAAACGAAGAAGCCACAACTGTTACATGTTTTGGTTTACCTGAACTACCTTTTTATATGCGTTTGGTTTACTCGGACTACTTTGTTTTAAACGGGTAAAAAGTTTGATTTACCAAAATTCTTGCTAGAATTTGTAAGCTTTGTAGCGCGTCAAATCACTACATCATGAAAAAATATCACCGTTTTTGCTGAGTGGACAGTTTATTTTCTGAAAGGTGATTCTAGCTTTCTTGATCTGTTTGGATAATGAAGCGTCGATGTAAAAGATATCAACTGCATGACAATAGCTAGTAATTCCCTTTATTAAGTATATATAAAAGCAAATGACTAGAAGATTGGATGTCCTATTGAACTAATACAACTCTTATATATACGTCACCACTAGAAAACACCATGTTTTCCAACAAAAATAAAAAAACCTACATTTTTTCTACAAACGTAAGCCCTAAATTTTCTTCTTGACCAACTTACTGGTGATGCAAAAGAGCTACTAGCCTACTATTGTGTTGTATGACCCATTTTTCCAACCGTTCATGAGTCAACTTTTACATCTTTTGCAGAAAGAGGTATCTATAAGGCCTCTAGTTCTAGATTAGTGTCTTCTATTAAGATTGAGGCCTCTAGTTCTAGATTAGTGTCTTTTTTTAAGATTGATTTTATGATCAAAATCATATCTATAGGCCAGAAAGACCAATTTGATTATCATAGTCAGTCATACAAAAACTTAAATAACCTAAACCGTTAGGGAACTAAGGTTAGTAGGGTATTATGGTGGTATTGTATTCATAATATGCATGTGGTTAGTACGTATTACATGTATTGTTTGATTATGAAAACAAATGTAAAGTTATGATTGGATATTTGATTCAATCAAACTAAACTAAGCTGCAATGATATCAATAAGCCAGAAACATGCAAAGGAACAAGAGACTTGGGGTCAGTTATGAAAACAAGAAACAATGGTTTCGTATATGGTTTGCATAGTTCCAAGACTTGATCTGTGGAAAAAATATTTAATCGGCTGCATATACACAACTTATCTTGATCCTGCTAGTGACCTAAAGCACGATCCATGTAACAATTGAGTATTAACGAGAGTTTTTGGGTGTTTTTTGAAGGTGAAAAAAGGTTTGGACCGCATGTCTACAGAAACTAGTCAATTACAATGCCCCTTTCTTATAGCAGTAGCACTCTATATAAACTCGTAACAATATCATAAGACGTATACTCTACCCGTCACCATAAAACTATAATGGACATTAAAACACGACAAAATCTATTAATGCATCAAAAGTTCCCTCGTAAAACAGTCCACATTTAGTATGTACAAAACTAGCCCCAAATGAATCCTAACCTACATTGTACTTAAAGACTCTATGATAAAATCCGCAGCTGCGCCCATTGCACCCACCCCACCAATTTCCAACAAAGCCAATGCTAATTCTTCCTCATCCCACTTCCTTAGTCCCTTGCTCAAGCTCCTCAAAACCTCCACATCAACCTCACGGGCCCACTTAGGCGTACATGAAACCATTAAACTCACGAAACCCGACACGTACGCCCTCCATGTTGCTTTATTACAACCAAGTGAAATCTTACCATCAAGTGCACTGGCCATGAATTCAAGGTGGGCCCCGAGGATAACCGGGCGTTTTTTAGAAGCTGAGGACGCCGAGTCAACACCCCAAGCAAATGCACCTGAAAGAATAGTGAAGTACGCGAGAGCACAACCTCTGAGCATACCAATCATCCCACCCGAGTCAACTTTATTCAGGTCTGACCGGGATATGAACCACGAGGGTAACGTTTCTTTAATTAACGTTTGTATCAGGTTTAAACCGCCAGTAATCCAGACGAGAGAAGCCCCGAGTGAGGCAGCTACTTTGATGCGGGTCATGGTTGCAGAAAGAGAAACCTCGCGATATCTTACAACTGTTCCACTTTGGGGGTTTTTTATTTTTTCGATTGGGATACCAGTGGTTAAGATGTCATTGACAGAATACATTAATAGAGACACTATTTTTTCGGTCATGAACAAGAGGTCTCTAACATTACGGTGGACTCGCAAGTAGAGGATTCCAGGAGCAACAGGGGTGATCCCACCTGAAGAGCGAGACCCAAATCCGTGACCTAGAAGGTTACCTGTCAAAGATGCTAGCTGATCAGATTATGCGTACAAAACCAATAATATGTTAACAGCTGCATAACATACTTGCATAAAAGATAAATACAAGTAGTGGGAGAGAGAAACAAAGGTGTTTACTTAACATTCTTGTGTATCTTATTCAAAGTAATAGATACAAAGGCATTATGCGGTTCTCGTTGTTCTCAACATTCGTTCTGAAATGGATGCCCTTATATGCGTGTGTTCATTATAAGGTGTTCTATCCATTAAATGTAAGTTTTTACTATGTAATTTAGGCTGGTAATCAGTCTTTTTGTAAAAGTTTTTTTTTTCTATATAAATGGACACAATTTATTCAGAACAAACAATGTGTTAAAAATACGTATAATGCACTTGCATAAAAGATAGTAGTGAAAGAGAGAAGCATCGGCGGTTACATAACCATATTATGTATCACATTCAAAGCAATAGGTACAAATGTATTATGCAGTTCTCAACATGTTATTGATTCTAAAACGAACACCGCTATGTGTGTGCATATCAGGCTGCTAATAAAGTCATTCTGTAAAAGGAACTGTAAGTATGACATTATTACCTACTCCACCGAAGTTTGCGACGACAGACGAAGAATTCAGGCCAAGAGTTGACTGGAAACAGACTCTAAGAAGCTGGAAAACAGCATCATTGTTCTGGTGGAATACGGTTCGGGATGCAGAGAAAACAAGAAAGTTGGTCCACCGTTTGGCCTTTTGGGTCCAGAGAGCGACTATGATGGGCATGCATGGCCATGGACAGCATGCACCAAGAGTGTTCAATGCTGGGCCAGCCAGGTTCAGCAATGGTTCAGTGATTCTATCGACTTTGTAGGTTATTGTAAGGCTCACTAGAGCAGCAAGAGGTAAAGGAAGAGCAGCTGAAGAGGTCCCACCTGCAAGTAAAGCAGTTTTTTCACGTAAAAATATTGAACAGAAGATAAAAAAAAGTTAATCAATGTGCAGAACAGTTGTAATCTTATAACCCAAATTCTATATTACAAGTGAAAATTTCGGACCCATTTGATTCTTCTATCTCTATCGGATTGAACAAGTAAAATCAACAAATTCAGATAGCAAGGACATAAATCAAATGGGTCAAAACAAGGCGAAATTTGCCCAAAGTGAAATTTATTGCATATGTAATTTTCTATACCGTTTTTATTGCAAATGTAATTTATTACTGTTAAAGTTTTCTTTTGTAATCAAATCTTAATTAATACATTAACTATACGTTTTTAAAAATTAGAAGAAAAGGGTTTGTGGGTCAACCCCTTACACAAAAAATTGTTTGATAAAACAAACACCCTTTGATATGGGCTATATAGTCAATATCATTTTTACCTATTACCTAACCCACCCAACCCGCTCATTTTGCCACCTGTAACCGGAGTCCTACTTAAGTTAACAGGAACACATTAAAAGGTTTCAATTTACAAAAGTGCAGTAGCAACAATAGGCAGTTGACAACCAATTTCACACAAGCCATACCTGCAAAAAGACTTGGAACATCTACTCCAGTTGCAGCCAATATTTTATTTATATTTTGCTCAACCATGGACAAGTTTCCGGCAGGACTTGGCCAATCTGTACCATTCATAGATGCATGCTTCCAGAGACCTCTTGTTGTTTCAGCTGAAAGATAACTTACTATAGTTACCATGGAAGCAGGAAGGAAGTCGGCAAGATCTTTGAGCCCTGAAGTACATGCCACCATTAATTGAATTCAGTAAATTATCATTGGAGAACAACCCATAGTTGCAAAAGATAATTTCATTCCTAAGTTATTGATGCACAAAATCATACTACAAGTCGAATGGTATCCGATCCATGCTTAAATTTTCAACTTGGACAGCCAACAAACATGTTGTGAATTCATACAAACTTTTCCTTATTCTATTGGTAAAAAGCTACCATGAAAAAAGGCAAAATATGGATTCCCTGTTCTTCGGTAAATATTTATAAAACTTTATTTGGTAAAATAGTCTAAATGGATGATTATTCCACAAAGAATACAACGATAAAACGGATATGCTTTTTATACAATTATGTATAGTATTCAGGCCTGATGCACTAAGTTTAATGCCTATTTCACATCTATACATGAGTAGAAAACCGTACATAATATAGACTATTTTACCAAATAAAGTAACTCAACAGAAAATAATTGAACAAGAGACATCTATACATGAGTAGAAAACCGTACATAATATAGACATCAACAGAAAATAATGCCTATTTCACATCTATACATGAGTAGAAAACCGTATATAATATAGACTATATTTCCCAGTAACTGGTTTAGTGTGCCACATATGGTTTTGATCACAATAATTAATAATATATTAGTTCAATAAACTAACTTTTTGAACAAAATGGTTTTAGTATGTTTTAACCATTAAAAATAAACTCTGAGTGACTTTCAACCTATTTTACCCATTTCCTTTTAACCGAAGTTTTTTTTACAGTTTACTTATAAAGATAACAGTAACCCTAATCGACCCAATCGTTAGTAAATGGGTTGAAACTGCCACCTCAAATAGATAACTAACCAGTAGTGAGTTCACGTGGTGACAATCTTCCATAGGCACAGGCTGCCAATGCAGCATCAAGTGCAAACGGAACAGCTTCCAGAATATCCCACGCGGGAAGTTTAAGACGATGAGTATAGTCATCAGTTACAGAACCAGATGAATTGCTACTTCCAGATGCTGAAGAAGCCAAATTTTGACGACCCCTATTGACTTTTCTAAACATCATGTTCAAAAGTGCATCAAAGATCTGATAAACAGGAGTTCCAGGCTTGAGAGCAGACAGGGTTGAAGCAATACATGTTTGATGTTGTCGGTACCAAAGTTTCAATTTTGGAAAAGAATCCAAAAACACAGGACCTGAAGATGACGGATCACACTGCCTAAAAAACCTCTTTCTTTTCTTTTGGCCCTCAAGTGAACTTCCACATGATGCCAATTGGGCGTTGCGTGCCAATAAAAGGAACTCAGGTGTTAGCTGAGACCCAACAGGGGTTATATCACCCACACGCTCAAAAGGTGGTTGATCAAACCTCCATAGTTTCAACAAAAGAGTAAATGCATTTGAGAACACAGCAAGAGGGCATAAATGTTCCCCAGTTGGAAGAGTCCATGGAATAATGGGTGAACATGACCCGAAAACCTCACATATGGGCATCAACACACCAGCAAGCAGCGGAACCTAGAAACGAACATATTCATGTTAGGTATAGCCGTATAGTATCCATGGTTAATTGTTAAATTGTTTCAACATATATTATTCAACACCAGTACACCACAACCATTTTTACAGAGCATTCTAAATATAATTCATCAAGGTCAAGGTTCAATACCCAACATTCAGCGTCAGATTGGCACTTATAAGCAATAAAACAATATCTAATGGTGTCTGAACATCTGCCAAACTATCAAACATCAATATAGCACGTAACTTTTTTAACTTCAGTATAGATCATAACGAGTTGTGTATTCTAACAGCTCGCTACAAAGCCTATTTAAAGAGACTTAATTTCGATGTATAATCAACAATTGAACCAAAGTAGAGGTAACAAAATGGATGGCTAGGTCAAAAGAATAATTCGTCTACAGAAATGGGTTGGTTGACCGGAAACACTTTTTGTCCAACTTGCTATAAATAACTGATGTTTTAAATATAATTACAATAAGTATATGACACAGCATAAAATGTTTTCCTGTAAATCTGTCGACCTCCACCACATGGTTTACAAAAAATATATATAGAAGTAGCACAGATACTGAAGTTTACTTACCAAGCCATGCAAGGAAAAAATCTGAATACAGTCAATAAATGATATCCCCAGGAGAAGAACATTTAGAAGGGGAGCACAAGCTAACAAGTGACTCTCGGTCCCAGTATAATCTGGGGGAACTGGAGGTGAAAGCAACTTAATGATGAAAAATCCAGTATGTTCCTGCAAATACAACCCACAGTATATACGATAACTTGTTTGGAAATACTAATAAGAGACGATAAAATAAAATAAATATGTATAATAATAACAGCCTTAAAAGTAATAATAATAATAAAGGGCTTAAATTCCAACCACGAGTCACTTTGTGTACTATTTTAGAATGTTGATAGACAAAAATCCATATCAATAAGCAACACTCACTTGTATATTCCAACCACGAGTCAATGACGCCCCACATAGAACAGTAGCAGCCGAAATCTTCTCAGCATTTGTACCATTGGTTGCAATTCCATATAGTTTTTCAATTTCAGCTAAGCTTCCATGAAATCCAAGGGCTTAAATTCAGTTTCCATAGCACTCAATGATTTGAAAAAATACTAATGATAGTACATCTATGCTAATGAACATACTAATTCGGTAATCGACTCTTTGACATCTAAAAAGATAAAGTGCAACAATCCACTTTCAAAACAGAGATGTGATAAGACTCCAAACACACCAGAACTCATTAGTCATTACGATTTACGCTAATCTCATCCTGGTACAAGCTGAATTGCTTTTTTTCTTCTGTATTTAAATTGTTAGTTTCTGGCTTAATGTAATTATTTACATCATTTAAACCTGTGCAATACTTTAGAGTTTAGTAGGATTTTCATAATTATTTTATTTTGCCACAGAGGAGTCTAGATCTGAAATAAAAACTTTATAAAGACCAATAAATTGTACCTTGAAGCTGGAGTTGAAACCAATGCATGCACCATGGAAGGAGTTAAAGGGGACCCCTTCATCAATGATGACCAGCCAGACATCTGGCCAGTAATGGGGCGAGGTAATTGGTTGGTATGTCCCTTGACATATCCAGGCCACAGATATGCTGATGTGTCTAATAAATGCCGTGCAATACAGGCTTCTACAATCAGATGTCTAAGATCACCAGCTGCGAACATAAAAAAGTAACTGGTTACCAAATGTGTGTTTAAACAACCAGAAGTCCAAATCTGAAAGCTACAAGTAGAAAAGCAGGAAGTTCTGCCAGAATGATGCCTGAGGATCATTATTATACCATAGCAATAAAGAAAAAATGGATCATAGAAATCCCATCAGGAACCCCCAACACAGGGCTGAAATTGAGTAGCAAAAAAGGGCATAACTGAGGTAAAAAGGAAAAATGAATGGAACAAATAGTAATTCCACAAATTTTGTTTATCAATTACTGCTTCATAATCCTTGGGATTCGAATGTTTACTATATTGAAATAATTTTTTTAGTTTTTTGGATCAAGCTCTATAGCATTGACTGATGACTTTCATTCTCGATCCAATATCTTCCTCATAACTAAATCGGAGAATAATTTATCATTCCCTTAATTAAAAAGTACCATTTTTAAGGGAAAGAAATATGTAAGTTGAAGAAATAAATATATTCAAAGAAAATGTAAGTAAGACGAAAGAGTGTTACTCACAACAAGTGACTGGCATATCATTCAAGCTTACACCCTCCAGATAACCATTTCCTACTCCTAGACCCGAGAAAAAGAACATAGCTTTAGCAGCTGCTTGATTTGCTAAAGAAGTCACAGATGATGGTGGGGTCAATAACCCTTCAAAATCACCCAACTGTTGTAGGCTGGAAAGTAGGCTCTTACGACAGTTTCCGAACACCTGTGTTTCACTCTGCATATGCATTTTCCCTTGCTCGTTTTCCTCAATAAGAGTACTCTCTTCTTCATCAACAATATTGACAATTGCAAGGGTTGTTATACATAATAGTACGCATAAACACGTGTCCATACGAGGTATTGGCCCCTCAACAGCACCCTCTTCCTAAGAAAATCAAAGTGTGGAATAACATGTTTTAAGGATAAATGTTGATTCTGGTTATTTTCATTCAGATAAAAGACACACCAGCTATGTTTACGTTAATCTGGAGAAGTTTTATAAATATTTTTACCCTTTGAACAAGACGTAAAGCTGCAATCCATAAACCAAGAAATGCATCCTGCCAGGAAGCCTGAGTAATTGCTTGATGAGCTTTTAGTAAACCTATGATAATAGCTGATTTGTTAAAAAGATCTTACAAATGACATTTCTTTATACTAAGCTTACGATATAAGCACTATAAAAAATTCACAATAAAACAGATTCTACCAGTAAGGGTTTCAGCAGCACTTGTGGTAGCCACAACTGTTCCCTCCATAATGTCTTCAAGGTACAGATCAATTGGTAGCCAAATTGCTGAATGACTAGCATTATGACTTGGGCCTGTAGATGATACAAGTGATCCAGAAGCCATTACTGCATGGAACTGTTGCAAAGATACGGTTTTGCATTCCCCTGACACTAGTGTATGGTTATCAGATGTGAACTGCAAAAGAGCCTCGGGAGTAATATCTTTGGAACTTCTCAGGGATATTGACTTTGCTGCCAGAAGTCTCAAATTATAAATAAAAGATTCCCAATGTATAGGCCTAGAATGAGAAAATAGCAAATTTTCATATCAGAGATGATCACAGTTGATCATGTATTGAAAAGCGAACAACAAGATGGAAATAATACAGGGCATCAAATCTCTAAATAAACATGATAATATATGTATAACAACACTCCACACTCACATATTTCGACGTGCCAAGTAAAGGATTCTTGAAGTTACTTTATGTCGGAAAAGTTCTCCAATAATCTCAATGGCTAATATGGTATTACTTTTGTACAATCTGTCATTGAAATTAACTTTCTTTGCTCCAGTGTTATGATCATCGATTATCATCTCTTGTGGTTTATTTGGCCAAAGACACATCTTTTCAGGTACAAGTTCCAACAATCCTTCATCTTCTAACGATGAATCAAGCAACTGCCACACTACAACAAAAATAAACTCAACTAAGAGAACCCCAGGTTCACTAGTGGGAATGCCAAATCTCTGGGAGAGGTGAAGAGCATCATCTATAGATTTCATGATTCTGCAGTTGCATTGTTAAGATATGTCAATCCATCTATGTCCAAACAAATTTAACTAATGACATGTACAATATACAACCTCATAAAACACAGGATGGAAGCTACAATGCGCATCAAACATATGAACTTATATATACGAAACACAGCAGGTCAGCACTAGCGTGTGTATCTTACTTTTGATACTTGGGGCCCTTAACCTCAGAAGCTAATGGATAAACAAGTCTTCGGAGGAGCTCCAGATAAAGCCTGTATGCAGCAGGCTGGTTTCTTCGACTCGGGACTACACTACAAACATTCAACAATTTTAATCAGTCAAATGAAGATCACCTAAATGGACAAAAAAACATACAACATCATCCTACTCAAATATGTGAATAACACAATGTTTAACACGGCAGCTAACAAAAAAACTCTTTCTATTCACAACTGGCTGTTAAATGCTTAGTTAAATACTACTTATCATAGAAATACTACTTATCATAGAAATACTACTTACCATAGAAATACTCACTTGTCCTTAAAATAAATTCGCGACTAAAGATTAACTGTTAATGTCCTAACCAATAACTAACTTTCTTAAAGTTTTAGCTCTAACTATGCCTCAATTTCTAACGTTAAAACTTTTCAGGAAGCATTAGCTTATCTGCATCTACTTATAGCCTACAATACTCAACTCCCTCGTACTCTCTGTAACTCCCCTGTTTCAGTACACAGTATACAGAGCAACATCATTTACCACATCACCTCTAATTTCCTTATGCATGCTTAACAAATCACATACTAAACCTAATCACACTAACAGAAATGAAATTAAACCAATACCTGTTGGAAAGAAGAGCGAGAACGAGCATCGGCGGAGCAATTCTAACAGCGATCGCTTTCTCGAGATACTTCCAAGCAATCGGAACATTATTCGACCAACAGATATCAGAAACAAGCATTTCAGCAACCTCCGCCGACGGCAATTCAACTCCAGCAGCCATAAGAACAGAAGAGACATGATTCGACCAAATCAAAGGATCTGTATTCGTAGTTTGAGCATACTTCGTCATCTCCATCAGCTCATCTAACACCGCCGTGTTCATCTCCGGAGATATCGTCACCGCCATAGTTACGTTAAACAGTGAACACTAGCCCTAAGGGTTTCTGCCGACTTCCATTGGAGAATATTGTTGGAAGAAACTGTTTTTGAGTTTGTTGCACTTGGAGTCAGTGTAAAGGGGCGGGGTTTGAGCTTATTTATATTGAAATTGACATGTAAGAAAACATTTATTTATTATAGTTAAACTAGGTTTAATACCCGTGTGATGGACACGAGTTAAATAATACTCTCTCGGTCTTATTAGAAATGTTCACATTTTTTTATTTGTCTCATTTCAAATGTTCACTTTTAAAAAATATTGATCAATTTCCAAATATACCCTTACAAACATAAAACAAACAATTTGATAGACCCACATAATATTTATTAACAAGGGGTATTATTGTCAAATTGCAAGGAAAAATAATATTTATACAAATAATAATATTTATAAAGAAATCATAACTAATGTTTAAAGATTTGTAACTATTTAATACTTAAAAATTTGGCTCCATCAACTCATGCATGGGGCAAAATTACACTTAATTTTTACCTCTAAAACTTCATATTATAGAAGAAAAACATTTTTCCCCCAAAAAATTGCCCCCTAACACCTTGAAAAATTAGATAAATACATTAAACTTCTCTCTAGTTCATTCGTATAACAATTTTTGTCTAAAATATAGACTCCGTTTAAGTTTTATTAACGTATAACATAAAAGGTTCTTACAAGAAACATTTTAATAAGAATTCTAAGTAATTTTGAATTTGTGTTAACTATGTTACCTTTAAATAGGGGTGTAAACGAGCCGAGCCGAGCCCGAGCTCGTTAAGGCTCGAGCTCGACTCGTTTTAGTTTTAACAAAGCTCGAGCTCGAGCTCGACTCGTTTCGAGCTTTAATTTCAAAGCTTGAGCTCGGCTCGTCAGAAAGTTTTCAAGCTCGAGCTCGGCTCGGGCTCGGCTCGTTTAGTATTTAACTATTTAATATATAATTTTTTATATTTAAATTTATATATAACTAGAATTATACAGGCTCGTGCGTTGCCCGAGCCATTTGTATACCGTTAAATGTTCGTCATCACATCAATTAAAACCATACACGGGCTAAAATCAACGAAAAAACAAATGTCATTCTACTTTAAATAAACATAATGAAACAATTGTATGCAACACCATCACAATGAAACACATCTAAGCTGGTGTTGGCAATGACGGATCAACGTCTCTCTTTTTAGAATCCCATAACAAAGGAAATCACCATACGTTATTGACCATAATCGGCTATCCACGGGCACCATTCGTCATCGATTGAAAAAACAAAGAAGATGACGGAGGCGAGCGGTAGCAACATAACGACAATAATCAAATGAGCCAACAAGAGAGATAAACAAAAATAAACATGAGTTGTTCCAAGAATCCAAGGACAAGTAACCACAATACTATTTGTCCCTCAAACTCAACTTACTTACAAAAGAGTCATTCTACTTTTATGGTCCAAATACAAAACCTACAAAAACTATAGTGGCAAAAATGCAAAACATATAACAACACTACCTCAAACTCAACTAATCTACAAAAGAGTTACTTACTTTGGTGGCCAAAATGCAAAACCTACAAAACTTTATAGTGGCCAAAATGCTAAACAAAAAGTAAACTATTCATGAAGTTTTTTTTTCAATATATAGTAATTATAGTCATACATCTTATATATAACAAATACATATTATTTAATCTTTTTTATCATAATTTTTAGTTATATTTATGAATATATAGTTAAATAATTTTTATAAAACTAAATATAAACATATAAACAAAAAACTCGTTAAGGCTCGATAAGGCTCGACGAGTTTTGAATGCAAAGCTCGAGCTCGATAACAAAACGAACATTATTTTAGGCTCGAAATCGAGCTCGAGCTCGTTAAGGCTCGACTCGAACGAGCTTTTTACCGAGTCGATCTCAAGTAGCTTGCGAGCCGGCTTGATTTATTTACACCCCTACCTTTAAACGAAGTATATAATTTTAAATTTTCAAGGACTTGTTATATAGACAGCTCGAGAGAGGTAGAGACATTTCATGTAATTAAGTCCATTTAAATAAAATTTATTGCATGAAAAGTCCATGAAGTTTACCTATATAATAATTAAGACCTTGAAAATATGAAATTACAAACTCGGTCTAAAAGTTTTGTTAGCATGTAACATAAAAGGTCCTTGTAAAACCTTTCATGAAACATTCTAGATAAATTTTTATTTATTTTTATTATCAAGGACCTTTTATATTTTATATTACCTGTTAATAAAGCTTTGGATCAAGTTTGTTACTTTAGATACTTGAGGATTGTAATTGTTATATGAGCAACCTTAGGGACCTTGAATGTAATTAACTCTATTTATAGAAATATATACCACGCATAAATATATTATTTTAAAATTGACCTCGAGGTGTCCGGATGTTGACGTTTTGAAAATTGGACAAAAGCTAAGTGTATTTTTTTTCAAAAAGGTTAATAAGTTTTGTAATTATTGATTCCGGATTATTCGTTTGTGGTTGTTTACTTTTGTTGCGACACATGGGATGACATGTGGAAATAAAAAAATTAACACATTTGGTTGGGAGATGTGAAGATTTTAATGTTATTTTGTATAAGGTTAGGTTTGTATTTCATGTGTTTGTGATATTTGTACGAATTCAGATTTAGTTGTTTTAGGCAACTTGGCCTATTTATGTTTCTTTTTAGTTATGCGAAATCATCATTTAACAATTATTAATGTATTTATATTTTTCGTAAAAAGTCAATAAAAAAAGAATATATATTATAATTATATTTGAGCATCACTTTCAAGTTTTGTGTTTTTTTAATGTGATTTTGATTGATTTATGATGAGACCAGTTTCATGCAACAAAAAAATTCTAACAACTTAAGAGTGTAAATGAGATAAAGATCCTTATGCTAAAACCTACGGACATGGTACGTAACTAACAATTAGCGGTTTCCGATGAGACGAGACCTATATTGATATGAATGTAAATGAGTATTTAAAATTGAAGCATGTTTCAAACCAGGTTCATCGCCATCCGAAGGGAGTCCTGAAAATTAACTATCATTAACATGACATGGCATTGTTAGCAGGGATGAAGCTATGAAGAGCTCAGGGGTATCCCAGGCTACCCCTCAACTTTCGTTAAGAAGTACAATTTTTACCGGTTTAAGTATCAGGATATCATTTTTTCTTACGGTTTCAAGTATCTGGATACCCCTGAAAAAAATTTATGATACATTTGAGTGAAATTTTTCTCATAAGATATCCCTGATATTTGGTTCTGGATCCGCCACTGATTGTTAGTTTGGGTTAACAAATTGGTATCACCTAACTGAACACATCCCTAATTTTTTATTATTTGTTTGGAAGAACTCCAACTCTAATCTTACTCTAATCCTAACCCTAACCCGAACAGATTAAGCAATGTAAATCAAACATGAAACACGCAACCCACTTATTTAGACTCGTCGTACAAGTTTGTGAGTTTCAGGTCTAGATAAACAAGTTGTAGTTAGGTCAAATAAATGAGATAGATGATTCATGATGGCACATACCAACTCTTACGCTCAACTCTTTCAAGTTCTCCTCGTTTCAAATGCGAGTCCAATTCTAAATGAATGGAGTTGTCTTATTTAGAAACGTTCATCTCAAGCTCCAACTTTGCCAATACTCTATGTCTTAAAGGGATAGGGATTTGAAAGTTTCTTGTAGAGCCTATAAGACTTTAAAGTAACTTTTTATTTGTGTTAACTATGTCACCAATTCGTAGAGATCTTTTAGAAAAATTACAAGCTGCACTCTACAAGATCTAAACTCTAAACCTAATGCTTCAAATACAAAAGTGTTATCAATACATCATTAAGACATTAACCCAATATTAATTTGTATAGTCTAGAAGACTTTAAAGTTCAACCTACTTTTTTAGCAGCTAGCTATTTCTCTACCCCTTGCACTATCCCTATCATTCTATAATAGAAGAGAACTAATAGTCCAAAAAGAATTATAGCTTGGAGTTGCTTGTGTAATCTTTGTCCGGCCTTTCCCCTAAAACATGCCGCTTAGGAGTATTATGACTTGTTGCTCGCGGATAGAACAGTTTTCATTCTTGTGCGATGAACACAAATAAAAGTTTTATCAAAAAACGTCAAAATGGGTTGAGGAACTAGCCAGGCTTATTAATGGTTTCTTAGGTTTTTAAAAGACGTGAGACTATCCCAAGACATTTTAGGGTTGTGTAAGGCAGGGTGTGATACGCGAGACAAGGAACTTGCCTCGTGTACGTGAAAACTTTTGGTGTTTAGATGAATTTATAAATTAATTTTGGATAACATTTTGTACTTTAAAGTTTAAACACTATCGAGTTGGGTAAATATATAATAGTTATAATTATGGACTTCTTGTATCTATAGAGGAACCCAACAAGCTACGTGTGTCTTAAAACTGCCTATATCTACAAAGAAAAGAACTTGACAGAAACAAAATATTAAGTTCAAATTATTGCGTCATGCGTACAATTCTAACACCATAACGGGCTGTTTGGTTCGTGAAATTTATGAAAATTGAAATCATATTGAAATTTAATCTAGTAATTTTTTTTGTTTCCAGATGTCATAATTCTAGCTTTTTAAATATTTTTACCTGGTTGTCTTTTTTTTTTTTTTTAATTTTTGTGTCGATTACATTTTCCCGACTCAAGCACATTCTTGAACTTCTTATACCTCGATATCTTTACTTTTCTATATTTTCATAAATAATACGCATTCATTTATAGTTATTTATTTTAGTAAGTACATCTTTAACTTTGGTTTATTTTTTAAAAATTGGATTTTAAAAATATGAACTTTCACTTATTGTCCAGCAAAAATCCTATACTGACGAAGAAAATTTTTGGTGGAGATCCCAACTTTTGTATCATCCTCTCAATTAAAAGCTCCAAAACATTAGTTTGAAATTCGAAAAAAACTTAACAGTGTCATAAAACTTTCACATGTCACAATTCTAGCTTTCAAAAGTTATTTTTTCTTGCTTTTTTTTAATATTATTGATTATTACATGTAACTAGATTTAAGACCGGATCGCGCGATGCGAAGACCGAATTTTAATTGGTGTTCGTTTGAGACTTCGTTACATGTGTTACGATTGTGACATTTGGGTTTTAACATGTGTTGCGTGTGTGTTGTGTGTATGTTGCGTCTTCATTGTGGCGTTACACGCGTAATAAACGGTATTGTCTCTCACACTGTACGTGACATTAAAGTAAAAATTTTATGCCTCGCATGTTACGGTGTAAGGTTCGTATATGAATTATCCAAAGTTAGAAGTCAAAAATGTAAATTTGTCAAGTTGGAGGCCAAAAATGTCATCACGTCAAAGAAGTCGCCGCTAAAATTGAGCATCCACCGACCTTCTAAATTAGAAGTATATAGAATTTAGAATAATTTTATAATATAATTTTCATTAACATTTATTGAGTTTTTTTATTTATTCAACCGCGGTATATCATAATATAATAGTGAAAAACATAATTGTTACGGAAAAATGAGTTTAAAAGAAAGTAGCATTACATCCATGGCCGGATAAAAAGCAAGGAAAGGAATTGGCTATGAAAAAGAGCCCCTTAGATTAATTTAAAGGTTCATGTCCAGGTTTTTTCTAAACAGTTGGTTGACGAGTTTTGACTCTGATCAACTTAGCCCGTAAGAATGGTTGTGATGAGTTTCCGCTGCGCTCGTAGTAATAGAGGAGCCCCAATGCCGAAGAAAAAGCCAATTGGTGTTAGAGGTGGTGTTTCGTTCTCAACCTTTACACCATTAAGTGCATCGATCATAGTTTGTTCCACCAATCGTTGTTAAAAGAAAATGAATTGAACCATGCATATGCTTTGACCCTTAGTTTATTTGCTCTTTGGTTCAAAGCTAAAAAAGTTCATTGCAACTTTGTTACCCGAACCAAACTACCAAAGCGTCTTAAAAGGCCGCTTAGCCAACATTGAATCAACCGAACCTAACTGTCCCGTGCACACATAATACAAGATGAATCAGGAGCTCGATTAGAGGGGTTCTATTTTGTTTTTGGAAATGTCGTCACGAATTAAGGTCGTTCTATTTGCTTCAAAGATTATCTGGTGACTCTAGTTTAATTAGTTCAACACAACAGTGAGCAAACATGCCTGAGAGCTAACCTTTGTTAGGGTAAATTGTAGTTTTTTTTTGGTATTTTGTATTTGCTATTAAACTTTTAAAAGGAAAGTTGGCCCCAAAAGGAAGTTTGTTCTCACATAAAATAATTTGCAATCCTAGATGCTCCAATTAATTTTGTCACTCGCACTTTCTCCATAAGAGACCTCGGTTTGGGCAAACTTACTACACAGCACGCATGGGGAAAAGCCTGGTAAAATTTTAACTGTAATAATAAAATTCTTAAAACAACTGTTTGCCCTAGACAGAATGTGCATTCATTCTCGTAAGGTAACGTGGATTCCTGGTTCTGGATTGTGGCCGCAAACAACGAGCACAAAAAACCTTCTTTGTTGTCAACACAAGTTTTTGACAAGCCAAGCTTCCTTGTGTTCAAGCTGAAACTGGCTTTTCTCTCAAAAACCAACCATATTTGAATCATGTTCAGTGATTCCAATTGCATAGTTTTTATGATCCACTAAAATAAACCATACATGTATGCACCTACAACCCATCATAACAAAATATCGATTTATAGATTAATTTCAACATATATGTTTCAAATACCAAACTGTCAAAGAGTAATAATCATATTGTAAAATCTTCATATAGCAAAAAAAGGTTTTAAAGCCAAACTTGATTAGAGATGATATTCAAAAGTAAAAACTAGATCCAACATATAGAGAGACAAACTTGAATTCAACCCTATGCAAACAACATGATGTACATACACTGACATGTTTATTTACTAGCACGTAACTACCAAACTTGAGCATATAATCTCTGAATATGAAACTAGATGATGCGTACAAGCCGATCGTCACCGGTGAAAACCCTGTGATAGCCCGCAATAAGAGAGTTGGCATGTTCCCTTTCGCTACGTGCAACAAAATTTAAAATTATTATTATTAATTAAGTAAATTATAATTTAGGAGTATTAATTCTATATGATAAAAGTATGCAATTGCATAAGGATAAAAACAGGAACATACTATTTCCAGCAAAGTGGCAGATCATCCTTAAAAAGGCGACAAATCACACCAATGTCATACTCAACGATCTCCAAATTATCTAAATCTTTCATGGAAATGTAGTTGGGCCACCCAGATCGTTTCAAGATAACAGTTGCTCTCCTAACATACTCATATAGAGCAAATGGCATTGCTGTACGTATATATTAATTTCAAAATAGAAAATTAAGTTAATGATCATGTTGCAGCAAACAAACAAACAGGCATATATTATTATTTATAAACTAGTTTTAGCAAAAGGGATGAAATTAATTACCTTCGTGTTTACCATTCTTAGCAAGCTTTTTCTGTAAGTGAGAAAACACAACATTAATATATTTGTTTATGCATAGAATCAACCACGTACTCCTCTAAGAATAATATATTAATAATAAAGACGAACAATATTATACGCACCGCCTCCTCCAGCGAGATATTTTTGGTCTTCCTCTTCTTTATTTTTTTCTTCTTCTTCTTCTTAACATCATCATGGCCTTGGGATGCAGTAGGTGTATTAAGAGTCATCGTGGCAAACCTGTCCACTATCTAAAAAAGAATCAATTTGGCAAACAAAAGAAGATAAGTAACTAGTGTTACAATATCAATCAATCAACCAAGTGATCACTTAAACTTGCAGAGAAAATATATTGGGACATCCATAAAACTACGTACTGCGTTAGTTTATTTTAATTCAACAAGTTGATCAACTGCACAACACCTAAAAGCTATAATTATAAATCTGAAATTGTTTTTTATGAGTTTTTTCTTTGCTTGAAACTAACATCTTTTGAAAATGAACCTAAATGTTAAAAGAAAATAAATAATCAAGTTCTTACTTGTCCAGATGAGATCGAGAATGCCTTCATACTGAAAATCACAACATATATATTAGTAAGTGCAAAATCAATCAATCAATCAATCAATCAAACATATATACACGTTTACCTGTTGTTCTCGCTAAGATCCATTGCCAAACCCTAACAATTAATTCGAAAAGAAATCAATATATATGAATTTGTAGAAAAACCCTAATTAACAACAAACGATCGACATGTTAAAACAAAAGCGATGATGTACGTACCTGAGAAACCTGCTGCTGGTTACTGTTCGATAAAACACAAAACAAATTACAATTAGTAACTTCATACAAAATCAATAAATATATAGATCGATAAAACACAAAACAAATCACAATTAATTAGTAACTGCATACAAAATCAATCAATCGATAAAACACAAACCTCATGCTGCTGCTTTTTTTCACGCGATGACGAGCCATTATGAAACCCTAATTTTCGACGAGAGAAAGATAGAAAGAAAGAGATTGAATTGCTTTATTGATTTGTTTTGTAAATTTGCATGTTTTATATGTATCAACTGTCGATTGCATTATATTTACATTTTTAACCTTTTACTTTATTGATTTATTTTGTAAATTTGCATTTTTTATGAAAAAATAAAGTGGTGAACCTTTTAACTTATGGATTTGTTTTGTAATATTGCCTTAGTTAATATGGCATATGTTAGTCATTTTAACCTTTAAAAAGAATAAAATTAATATATCATTTGATGGGGACCGATCATGATAAAATTTGCTATAGTTTCATGCATCAACTTTCATAATTATGTGTGCACCCGTAATTACTTTAGCTTTTGTATAATTGCATTGACCACTTATTACTCGATCACGCGCGAGTCAAAGGTACCCAAAAGTCTCTTAGTTAAGGTGGTGATACACATAGGTTCCTAAATCATACTCAATAGCAGTTAGTTCTTGTTAAGTTTAGTTCAAGATGATAAAAATAAATTGATGATTCTATAGAATTAAGTTTATTAGGTATACATTGCTCATATAATTAGTTTTTGTTCATAGATACAAATAGTAAGTTCGAGTACTAGAATTATAGCAACTTAAGTTTGGGAAAACAGACTTCCTGAGTGTAAGATTGTTGGAATAATAATAATCGGGGTAACCAAGGTCCTGCTTGTTTCAATTGTGGCGATCCAACTCATTTCCGCAACAATTGTCCTCAGCCTATCAATGTCAACGTGAATACCAATGCTAATGCAAATCAAACTGGTCGTGTTAGAACTTTCTATATCAACGCTAATCAAGCTCAAGCAAACAATGACGTGGTGAACGGTATGGTTCCTTAGGAGTAATCGATACGTTCCAGTTTTACTTGATTCGGATGTCGATAAGAGGTTTTTTCATTAGTGTTTGTTTCATCATTTGCTATTTGCTGTGTTAAATTGGATAATCCTTATGTAACGAACAAGAAAAAGTGTTTCTATTAGTTTTTTTTATATATATGAATGGTGCGAACTTAAATTTTCAAGGTCACGATTTCCTCATGTCTATCTCTTTCCTATGACTCTTGGTAACTTCGACGTTTGAAACTCTTGTCTTACATTTAACTCAAAATTTATGCATGAGTGTTATGACGGGTGTTTGGCTCGTGTTGACGTAAAGACAAAGAAAGATGACTCCTTCCGTATGTGCATTGATATCGCGAACTTAATAATCTTGCTTTCAAAAAAAATAAAAATGAATGGATGCAAATGAAATAAACAAATAAATCAATAACCTATTTTCCATTTTTGAAAAAATGTTAATCTTATTAAAAAAAAAATTCCTTTGTACCTCTCGGTGAAATTTAAATCGACGAATCTATGAAATTTATTGAATAGCTATGAGAAATTATGGATCGTAAAGTCGAGCCGCTCAAACATAGTCGGATATAAATAATAAAAGTTTATTCTAAATCAAAACGTATACCTGAGCTTACTTGAGAGCGTGTGGACCAAACAAAAGCTTAATATCCGCATCTCTCCGCCTCATCTTATTCTTCTTCGGTTTGAGCAAATTTCGGGACGAAATTTCTATAAGGAGGGGAGACTGTGACATCTGCCCCGAATCCGAACGCCCGATTTGAACCCGAGATTTTCTAGTTTGTAATCGTATTTATTTTTCTTTAAAATGTAACGTTCGTTATTATTACTAATAAATACATTGGAATTTTTACGTTATTCTTATCTTATTTAATCGACCGTATTTATATCACAAAATAACCACGTGAACTAAATAATTACTAACTTCAATAATGAATCTCAAAATATATATATATATAGTGTATAAAAAGAAATGAAATAAAAATTGTTAAACAAAAACCGTTTCTAAGCCTAACAATAGTTTCTTAGCGTCATAAACGAGCTAAAAATATAAAAAAAAATGTCAATCCCACAACGTTACAAATTAATGTAGTTAAGTTGGCTAGTTAAAATAAGTATTTAATTAACTTTGGGTAAAAACTGTTAGTTTACAAACTTAGATTTAAAACTTATATTAACTAATGACACAAAACGAAACCTGAAGGACTGAACTTTAAATTTTATTAAGACCCAAACCCCCCTAAGCAACCGTGTTTCCGGCGCCCCTTATTCCGGCCACCGCGTTTTTCCGGCGAAGCGTGTTTACGCGTTTTGAGCAAGTTTCCAATCAATTAAACCTTCCAGAATTGTTCCTAACCGCTGACTAGTGACATTCGAACCCTTAAACATCCTCAAAACGCGGTTACAGCATGATAACGCAAATTGAGGGTGATTGTCGACTTGTACATGGCAATTTCCGCAATTAGACCGTAATCAACAATTAAACGTTCCCAAACCAATCATTATCAACCGGCTAACACTCCTAAACCTCCAAAAACCTTCAATTGTTTGCTGCAATTAACAATTCAATCGACAAAACCCATTTTCCGGTGACTTAGTCGTGTTCGACCTTCCGGGCATCGTTACAGGTAGTATTTACGTTCGTTTGAATCCTTCTGATCTTATACAGTTTCCTAACACTTCAATTTCATCTCATCTTAATTCCAGATTTACAAAAATCACCATAAACAGTCGACATCTTGTTCCAATTCGAAACCGTATCAAATCGTCACTAACAAGTAAGTTTTATATATCAAAATGATCGTGATTCAATAAGGATCAAAAGACCTATGTTCGTTTTGGATTTGATTAACAGATTTCAACTCAATTGAATGGATCTTGTTCCTAGGGTTTATATGGGAAATGGGTGTTCTTTGTTAATAAGAAATAAAAGAATTAGATGTCGATTTTATTAACCAAGTTGCGTGTGGTTTAGTGGTTCTGTGGTTTGTTGGGAACGGAATGGCCATGGGTTCGAGTCCCATGGCCTGTTTTTCTTAAATATTTATATTTTGTATCATTTTAGACATCTACCTATTCTAATAATTGAGTAACTCATCCACATGTCAACATTCTAAGTACTCCACATAGAATTTTGCTTATGTGTCATCATCTAATTCAATTTGATGGATGATTTCAATGCGGGTCATGGTATGCTCCATATTCGAAATAACCCGATATGTACAAATACAAAATTCACAAATTATAATCAATTATCACCTAATATGATATGTTCAAATAAAAATTTACCGATTATCATCATCTATCTTCTAACCCGATATGTTCAAATTAAAACTTTACCACTTACCATGAATTATCTCCTAACCCAATATGTTCAAATTAAAAATTTACCACTTAACCAATTATTATAGATAATTTTCTTTATTTTAACATATAATTTTTTATAAAAAAATATTTGTAAATATCCAAATCGATTTAATAGGGATGTGTTAAAAATAAATTTAAAACCTAAATTTAAATAAAACATATAAAACCGAAATCCCGTGTAATACACGGGTAATAATCTAGTTAAACAATATTTTCTAATGATCTAAATCACCTTATGTAAAAAATATTTTTTTTTAAAAAAGGTTTCAAAACATATAACTTATACAAATATAAATTAAATACATTTTAAGGATTTTAAAACGTATGGTTTCTAGATTCAATATGTTACATGTTTATAAGTATTTAAATTATACAAATATATATATTAAATACATTTTTAAAGATTTCAAAACTTATAAATTCAAAATATATATACTAATAACAAAATTAGAAATATCGACAAATTCTTGCGGAGTCTAGAAATGAAAATAAATTAAAAATGGTCAACTTGTTCCAATTTCATCTCTATTGATTTTGAATATAGGTATAGCGGATATACCTTACCCAGCTCATCTGGAAATCTTGGTTCAGGCTATTCGCTATTGGATAAATGGCGCCTCTTCTCATGAGTGTCATAATTGGGATAGTCTAAAGTTTAGTTTAGCCGGAGTGTTGACTGTTGAGTGTTGTTGAAGTGCTCACGTCCTCCTCTAATCAGTGAAGTTTGTTACCTATTAGTCGTAAAATGTTAGATACAAATGTATTAATCATTTGAGCTTACTTTGCTAAAAATTATTTGAGCTTGCTTTACCCTTCGTATTATGATTTTGCGCTGTAATGTATGACACATAATTTTTTTTTACAATTACATGATCCTCTTTATTTACTTTTAATAGTAAAATGAATAACTCCAATCAACTTAGTCATGGAAATATCTTATCATATTAAAACCTTTTAGTTTGCAAGAACTGGATTTAATTAAGACAATAGATGCCCGGAAATGCCATTACATACGAAACAAAAGCTAAACTCACTTTTAACATAAACCGTCCCGAGAGAGTCTGTTTATGGGTTATTTTTTTTAACTCATTAATTACCTACTTTTTGTTTTTAAATTAAAAAATGTTAATTATTTTGTTACTTATTTTTTTTAAAGTAGTCAAGTGCCCGACTTTGACCGTTCGTCTCTTTGTCGTGGTAACTCTGACTATTGTGAAGAGGGAACGCCTATACAACGCTAAATTTGGAATGAAAAAGAAACGAACGCTCAAAGGAGTTAACTAAAAACAGTTAACAACTTTAATTTACTTTTTTCTTGTTTCCGTTAAGGTTTGTTGGTCAACTTAGTTTTTAAGTGGTTTGAAAGTTTATCGTTAACATTTAAATGATTAATTTGCTAATTTTTTTCATTAATTGAGTTAACTTTTAACTGGAGATGTTAGGTTTAGAGTTAAGTTGGTTAAGTTTTAATTTGGTCCAGTTGAGTTTCCGGCTCAAGACAAGTTAAGATTGATGATCCCTTCTCAAGGTTTCCGGCTCTAGACAAGTTAAGATTGATCCGTTGTTATCTTATAACTAATGGCGAAGCTTTGAATGTACACGCTTTGCAACTTTCAGAGTTCACTCCTTCACTTACATGGAACATATATAATGTGAATTGACGACTCCAAAACTTAGATATTTCGAGTGGTTTCTCACGGTTTAAAGCACGACCTGTTCCTGTTGTTGACACGGTGGTCATTGGTTACCATGGTGATCATATCACGGCATAAATCAAGAGAAGATAATGTTTGATAATCTGTTGTTGTTCATCTGCTAGCTCGCATTGTTTCCGATGAATGGATGTTCACTGTTTAGATTTTTGAAGTGTTTGAACCTGGATATTAGGGTACACCCAACCTATATTATTCCAAAGGAGTTGTGTTTTAGTGAAATGTTAAAACTTGTTCCGGGTGTGAAAGCTTACTTGCTACACAAGTCACTTTATGATGTCTAAGTGTATCATAATTAGTCCAAATGGTCATGGAGAGTCTTCAAGCTCAATCTCTCGAACCCAAACCGGCCTGGCATCTTGATTGATCTTCAAGTTTTTTTAATATATACTTGTTATTAAGAAAAACTCAATTACACATTGGTGTGAATTTTTTTTATTTATGGGGTTGTTTTTGATAGTTTGTAGATAAGAGGGGTTAGTTTTGTAAAGGTGTGACAAGGGGGGTAGTCGCCACTCTCACTGGCGACTTCTGCGCTTAAAATAGAGATTCTCTGCCGGACTGAGAAGTCGCCACTCCCACTGGCGACTTCTAGATTCTTTTCCAAACTTTTTGACCGAATAATATATATGATGTATATATGATGTTGATGTTTGCAATCTCGTGAACTGGTAGGTGAAGTTTAATATCTTTTAAAGAAATATATATAATCTTTTACCAAACTTCAAACACAACATTCTTTACACGATATACTTTCATCATATGCATAATATTAATCCTCTACACAAATTCAAATTTCACACAATAACATTCTCAATCACAAAGCAACATCTTACAAAATGAGTTGGGGAGTTACACCCAGTCCGATAAACAACGAGCTGTTATTTTTGGCTAGTGAGCATAGAGTTGCTCACTACTTTCAGAACCCACAAAGTAGTGAGTTTATTGACGAAGATTATGATGGTCCGGATCCTTCACAGCCTACACAGCTATAGGCGTAGGTTTTCATGTATCTTTTTATCTTTGAGAAATGAATGTTATGCACTATAGTTGTTTTTATATAATGATTATGAGATAATCTTCTTCCTTTAAGTTTACAAAAATACGTGTCTCAAATGATATAAAATTCATAATTAAATCAATAAATATAACTAATAGGACCCTCAACGATTCATTAAAAATAGTTCCTACAAAACAATAAAGTTCAACACCAGAGTAACAACACTAAAACAACAATAATAATAGATAACACTAAAACAACAATGATAAAGCTAAAACAACAATAAGGTAGTGTTTGGTATGAAGGAATGAGAGGTGGAATGAAATGGACCATTACGAGGGAATGGAAAAAAAAGGTGTTTGGTTGCTTAATGGAATGAAATGAAACATTACGAAGGAATGAGAAAATCCCCGAAACCCTAGCAAGAAGTCGCCACTTACATTGGTGAGTTCTCTTATTCTTTCAAACAAAGATACTCTAATCAAACCAAAATAAACTTTGTGTGGCGGAGAATTAAAGGTTGCCAGAAGTCGCCACTCCCAGTGGTGCCAGAAGTCGCCACTCCCAGTGGCGACTTCTTACAAAAAGCAAGATCCGTACTTCAGGCACGTTTTTTATAGCTCAGAAGTCGCCACTGGAAGTGGCGACAACCCCCCTTGTCTTACTTTTTTGAGCTTAACCCCCTTTATCCACAAACTATTAAAAACAACCCCATAAATAAAAAAAATTCCATTGGTGTAAGTTCATTCTTTTTCTTATTAACAAGAAAACTGATTTGTTTATACATTAATCTTCTTGGGAATATGGTTTAATTAATGTTGTGTATTCCTTGTTTGTGTATTATGAATTGTTACTTTGATTATTATCCAATTTGTTATTTGGCTTCTCGGCTAGTGATTAAGAGGTTTATGCAAAAATAGTATTTTTTTTTCCGGGGAGGTTTCTAGTTTAAGTATATGAAGTGTCAACGATAGATTGAAAAAAATGCCATTAATCTTGTCACATAGGTCTTGAGATTGTATAATAGTGATTGGTATACTAAAGACTATGAATCTAAACACTGTTATTTTGTATGCTATCCAATGAAAAAAATACACTTGAGAGTTATGTATACTGTCAAATCAAAAGATGAAGTATTTTATGTGAATTTTTTTCTTTTTTTCATGCATCATAGAACCTTTATAAAATAACATATATATAACTCTAAATTTGGATCCAAATGCCACATTTTTTTTAGCAAAATTCATCAAATTATATAAGAACCTGATGTTTGAGTTGATTTAGCTATCGTTTTACACATAATTTAAAGAGAGAAACGTGATATAATGTACTCAATTTTACGCTGCACTTTATAGAAAATGTTGTTTTGAGAGCTTTAAACTCATGACTTAAAAGTCATAATCCCGAATGATTGTTTAAAAGCTTCATAATTAACTTTGTAACACCCATCCCTCAACTTTTATAACATGAACGAAAACCCTAAACCTTCAAATGGCCGATACCAAACCTTATCTCAAATTGTTGAAATCTAATCAAAATTGAAGCTCAAATCAACGATTCAGGTTAGAAATCAGTTATAAATTCCTTATATTTCTGTAAAAGATTGTATCTGTATACATCTTCAGTGTCACCAAAATTGCTAATTGTTGTTCAATTTCATCATAAACAATCTATTAAAGCTTCGAACATGCTCTGTTTTCATATCTTTATTCTCTTATTCGGCTGAATTACAATCTATTAAAACCACTGGTTTTATCTACATTGCTGAAAACCCTAGCTAGGTTCTACAGTAGAAATGCATTTAATCAATCCAAATTAGATAAGAAGTCAAATGAGTTGACCAAATAAAACTATGGAAGCACAAGAAGCTTTGATTCAACACCTTCATTCCACTAAAATTTGCAGTATTTAGATGCCCGCGTCGATAAAACCTAGTTAAAATATCAAAGAAGGTATGTTACCTACTATTGTTAGTTGATTATCACCAAAAATCAAACACTAAACACCTCCCATACAGCTCACGGCACATTAGGTTCCCTGAACGTTAAATCTATGATGAGCAATCAGCAGTTACATAAAGGAGACTGAAACTGAAATACATATCTATGCTGTATTATAACTACTCTTAAGCTTTTTAAGTTCTTTGTTGGGAATATTTTTATATAGGGCAAAGCTGTAAATACCTTGATGTTATTTTGGATAAGACACTGTATAGCACGATAGCTTAGCTTACCGGTAATGGTCACAAGAAGCCAGCTGCACTTGGTCTTATAGTTGCCGCAACAGTTTTTGCAAGGTAATAACCCGATCTACTTTCTGATATGCGTATACTTCTAATCTGCACCCGAAATCACAAAATTATATTTTGTTTAGTTCAATTGTACACTTGCATAACAATCATCAACTTAACAACTAACAAAGAAAATTAACAGGATGCTACAAGCTGAAATGTAAGGTTATATAAAATTAGATGTGGTGATTATGGATTAATGGTTTACATAATAACCTTCTTAAGAAAATCAATTTTAATACCAGAACTTGCAGTTGTTCAACATCATTCAAGAAATGTAAGGGTTCGTTGATTGCTTTTATCTGAAAATAGGCTTCTATTTTGTGCTTGCAATCATAAAGTCGTCCCGTTTCGTATCAATGTCTCAACCATGGGTATCCTCAGATCAACCATTTCGCAACACACATGATATGTTTGTTCAACATCAATCAAGAAGGTTTTCTGTATTCAATACTATCCCTCGCCCATCAAATATCAAGTGTAATCTTCGTGAACTACGACAGCGTATCGCCACTGTAAAAAACACACAGAAAATCACCGAAGCAATGAAGCTTGTAGCAGCAGCAAAAGTCAGGCGGGCTCAAGAAGCAGTAGTCAATTCCCGACCATTCTCTGAGTCGCTTATCGATGTTCTTTACAGCATCAATCAACAGGCTCAATTAGAAGATGTTGACATACCTTTGACAAACATTAGACCTGTTAAAAAAGTAGCCCTTGTTGTAATAACAGGAGAACGAGGTCTGTGCGGTGGTTTTAACAACTTTGTCCTTCGAAAAGCCGAAGCCCGAATTGCTGAATTGGAGAATTTAGGTCTGGATTATACCGTCATTAGTGTCGGAAAAAAGGGTAATTCTTATTTTATAAGAAGACCTAAGGTTTCGGTTGATCGGTTTATTGAAGGAGAGGGTTTTCCAACTGCAAAAGACTCTCAAGTGATTGCTGATGATGTGTTTTCGTTGTTTGTAAGTGAAGAAGTTGATAAGGTTGAGCTTTTGTACACAAAGTTTGTGTCTTTGGTTAAATCAAATGTGGTAATTCATACATTGCTTCCGTTGTCTGCTAAAGGGGAAATTCGTGATGGGAATGGGAATTCGGTTGATGCAAGTGAAGATGAGTTCTTTAGGTTGACTTCAAAAGATGGGAAATTGGCTGTTGAGAGGGACAAATCGATGGGTAAGAGTGATGTGTTTTATCCGAATATGGAGTTTGAACAAGACCCTGCTCAAATTCTTGATGCATTGATGCCTCTTTATTTGAATAATCAGATTTTGAGGGCGTTACAAGAGTCATTAGCTAGTGAGCTTGCTGCTAGGATGAATGCAATGAGTAATGCTACTGATAACGCGATTGATTTGAAGAAGAGTCTTGAGAATGTTTATAACCGTGAAAGACAATCTAAGATTACAAATGAAATTCTAGAGATTGTTGCTGGTGCTGAAGCACTTTTATAGGTCTCGAGTTGGATGTCATTGGGTGGGTTCTTTTATTGAACTCGGGTAATAGAACCCATAGATAGATTTTTGTTGATGTAAAAAATAAATGAGGTTTTTAATGGTCTTTTGCTTCTTGAATTGCTTTTTTTTTGGTGATTCCATTCCAACGCAGAAATGTTTGTTTAGAGGAACCTTTCATCTAGGATCAGTTTCCTTCAATAATGTGATTTTATCATTCACTTCGAGTCACAAATGGCATATGTCTTTTCTTCATTCAATTACTTAATAGAATGAATATCGTTCAATCTTAGCGTTGACAACTATGAATATGATGTGCAGAGCTAAACAATATGGTTGTTCAGATCTTCAAACTCATGTCAGATTGAGTTCAAAGGTATATATTACTTTCCTTCTGCAGTTTTTTCTTCATACCACAGGACAATAAAAACACAGTTTATTTGCGTATAATTGGTCATATTTTCTTGTTTTACATGCATAATAGGATCGTTGATCTACAAATTTAGAAAATAGTGACCTTTGGGAGGTTGATATATAAAAGCGACTAGAATGATGTTTAGATTATGAATGGTTTACATGGCTGCTGATATGTTAGAGGAGACATGAGAAATGCAACTTTTGATTGTACATACAACAATGCCTTGCGTGCTCTTACCACGTTCCTCAACTATTGAGACCTAACGCTTGTCACGTCTCGAAGTGGCTCAATATTTATTCTTTGACGAACCAACATTCCCCTATCAAAATTAAAAGCTTGAGCCAATTTTTTTAAGTTCTGAAACAAGAAGTGTTCATTTTCATCCCCACTTTTTATTTATTCTGAGTGCTTAAACATGCACCACATGTGTCAAGCTTTCTAGTTACATAAGTATTTTTTTTCTTGAAACTGATGGCTCGTTGAATCATTGGGAAGTTGAACGATATGCCTAGGTAAGGTTCAAGAGAAAACTTAATTTAAGTTGAGAACTTAATAACTATCAAAAGATAAAGAGATGAAATTTTAAAGGGGTAAAATTATAACTTTAAATATAAAAATATTTAAACATTTCTATCTTTTACATATGTTAATGTTTTTAATAACAAATTGCATAATTAGATCAAAAATTTCCTTATCTTTCATTTGAGTATAAATAATGTTATAAAAAATAAAATTTTCTTGTTTCTTGAATTTTCAAATTACATATATGTAGAATTATGATACTGTATTTTATTATATTTTTCTTTAGATGCCCATACCTTTTTCATACATTATGTATATTAAAAAATTAAAACATTCACATTTTGATTTTTTGATAATACGTGTATGGTACTTGATGCAGTTTTGAAAACGATCACATAACGTGGATTAGGTAATTGTTAGCGATGTCAATACGATCAGATGAGAAAATCTAAATTAATGGAACTGAGACATGACAGTGTTTTTTTGTGATGACATCATCAAAATCAATTGTAGAACTTTTTTTTCAACTAAAATAGGAAAAATATTAAAGTTATTTTATTAAAACTACGTAGTTTTCGTTGTTTATTAGGTAACTTAGGTGCATAACAAATTGTATTCATCTTCTCCAATTTTAAAAACATAACTTATCCTATACTACATATAGGCGGTATTAAAAGTTACAAAAACGAGAAAATTTTTATTTTAATATATCGGGTTAGGAGATAATTCAAGATAATTGTTAAATTTTTTTATTAAAACATCTCAGGTTAGGAGATTGATCATTCATGATAATTGATGAATTTTTTATTTAAACATATTGGGTTATTTTGAATATGAAACATATCATGATCTGTGTTGAAATTCTCCATCAAATTAAATTAGAGTGTGACATCAAAGCAAAATCATATCAAAGCAAAATCATATCAACGCAAAATCATATGTTAAGTGGTTAATGAAGATATTATAGTTGAGACTCTAAACCGGTTTAAATTTAACTTCATTCAAGCTTTTAGTAAACTAATTTCAATCAACACAATTCCTGAAAGTTTTATATTTTTTTACTTTTAGTTACGTTTTGATCTTCAATGTTTCATTTACGTGTAACGGTAGTCGCAAAAGTTGAAGGAGATGATATCGCCACACACACGGCTAAAAGAAATTTGTGACGTGTACGTGGCAACGTCTCGACGCTAGTTTAGAAAGTCGTAAATGCACCCTTTACAACATAAAAGTTATCGTGTAGCCCCACCACCTCTCGCCACAGAGAGCGGGCCGACTCTCTCGTACATACACAGAGCAACAACGAGCAATAATACTAAACCTAGACGAGATCATGGATGCAATAGTCCCTGCGAGTTGCAAATTCAGGTAGAATATATGTATAAACTCAACAATCATAGAGTCAGGAAACAAACAAAACTAAAACGTTTCTCACAATACACGAGCAATATTTAACCCGACAGGTTAACAGTTTCTAAGGCTACCACAAGATCTAAAATTACAATCTAGGTTTCACCCTTCTACCATAGACATCACTTCCATCAAGTATGTTTGCATTTGAGTGAGTGCATATGGCTAGAGAATGCTCGTTGTTTCGAGCCACGTGTTCCAAAAGCTCAGTCAAAACGTCCGGACAACTTTCTTTCAAGTAGTCAAACCCATCGGTCTGCATCACAGCTGATGAGCAACAAAAGTTTTAAACTCGATTAGATAAGATTATAACAATGAAGTGGTTTGTTTCATCATCCACTGATTCAACTTTCAAGAAAAGGTTTATTACCAGCATATGGGTCACAATTCAGATTATATGTTACCACAACCTACTGAAACGAGTAAATTAAAAAAGAAAAAGATTGGCTAGAAACTATATTTCACTCAAAACATCCTCGCGTTTAAATTTCTTAATTCAGAAAGTGTGAAATATTTGCATATAAGAAAGTGCAGGTGGCTAGACCCATTTTTGGCCTGCCTTAAATTAAGTTCCCTGCCCTTTTTGGCACCTATTTCGTTCATTGTTCTTACATATATGTAACGAACAAATGCATGTATTTCCTAAGGTGGTCATTTCCAACCGTATACTTATAGATTGAGTAACGGTTCAAAACATTAAGTATTCATAAAAAGAATCGGCAAAGTATTCAACGGCAATTATATTCCCATTTTGCCACCTCTAACATTTACTAAAACACAAGAATGCTAAAAGCGACCGTTAAAGTAGGTTAGTTATTCAATAGGCTTTAATGGCTTTTAAAATATTTCTTATTCATGATTAATTTCTAAAAAAGCTTCAAAGTGAATCATATTTAAGTTTTGGGATGTCCCGAAAAAAAAAAAAAAAAACTTTTTCACAAAAGATAAAGATACATATTGAAGTAGGCTTTTGTGAATCCAGAACCGTTCATCAAACAAACCAAGTTTGTTCGTTCTTCACTATTTTTCTTTCCGTTTTATCTTAAAATCATGCTCTCAGACTGTAACAAAAATGAACGAAGGTTTACCTCTGAGATTTTCAGGTAAAGCAACGAATTTAAGACACACAGATTTCAGCTGGAGACAACGGTGCTGTTCAGCCAATGCTAACGTTGTTGCAACAGTATTGATGGCAACTTCTTCACAAAGATTAGATTCACATATCTTAAAAAGCCGCTCTAAACCATACCGATCAGCAGCTGCAAGCAAATGCTGGTACATTAATGTTGAAGCCCACTTTGTATTCAGACCCGTTAACTCTTCCATATCAGGCAGCTTGTCCCAGTATATGAAGTGAAGCAAAGCCTGAAAATATAGACATTTGTAAGATAGTTACATGGAACCAAACACTGTTCATGTTATGGTCAATAATAAATTAAAAAGAGACAGAAAAACTTGACAGTTTGATATTTATAAAAGGCTAGCAATTTCCACAAATCAAAATCGTTCACCCATCATAAATCAGTAGAGAGAAAAAACGCAACCAATTTGTGAAAATATTTTACAATTTTACACAAGTAAAAGTCAACAATAAGCTAGAGGGTCACACAGTTTCAAAGTCACCCTTAGCAAAAGTCAACAATATACTCAAAATTCATTAAATTCAAAAGAAAAGAAAAAAAAAACTAACATCAACACACCACGGGCTGGCCAATTTTCACCCACCCTCAAAAAGAATGAACTGGTTGGACATAAACCCATTATCCCGCCCCATCAGATCTGCTCAACTTGACACATGTACAAGTCAATTTATATTTGACACCCTAGTTATTTACAAGAAAATGAAATTGTTAGGGCAAAACCAACCCATCCCAGACTGACAAAAATGACCCGACCGTTACCCAGATCGCCTGATCCATCAACTTTACCACCTCTATAGAAAGTTGACAAGAAAACATTCAAAGCTAGTTGCCCAATTTAATTCAATGTTATAACTTAATATTTAATATATTGGAAATGAACCTTAAAAACAGGGGCTTCTATGTCGTCAACTTTGATAGTCCGGATGTTTTGATCTTTCATTGGACCAAAAAGTTGAGCCCTAAAAACAGGTGAGCGAGCCGCAAGAACCAATTTATGGGCAGCAAATGTTTCTTCATTTACTTCAAAAGAAATATCAGTTCCCTTTCCACATTCCAGAAGCTGCCCAAAATGTTGGCCGATATCTGACGGTGGTACATGGACAGAGCACGACTTAGGACCCTCTGTATGAGACCTAACTACACCAACACAGCAATGGACTTGAAGGCAATCATCTTTTAAGTAGTCTGATGATTCTAAAGTCGATCTTTTCAAAAAACGCTTGTAGCCCCTGCAAAATAACGTATAACCAGAAAAAAGTCAAGTTTTGATTAAATCCTCCAAATTATCCATTGACAGAACAGTTCACTGCATTTCAACCAATTTACATGAAAATGAGACAATTTGGGTTTATTATATTACTAACTGCTCAGAATGATCATACAAAAATATTTAGCGCCATCTTGAGTCACAAATAACATGCTTACGTGTTTACAACCTCTTAAGTGTTCTAACTTACTCTGACAATGATTTTTGCAACCGTATTTAATATCTAATTATCAGTAAAACTCAAAAAAGATGACAAGGAAGTGTTGGTAGGTCAACCCAACCCAGACCAATTCCTTTTGACCATTTCCCATCACGAAGAAGAGCATGATAAAGGGTCATAACTCATAAAGATCATTCTTCCTAACAGCAGCAACTTCCGGAGGGTTGAAGAAACTTTCCAAATGCATACACAACAAATATAATGTTGATGTTAAGGGAACTCTAAGCTGAAATTTATGAACAAACTATCATATTTAGACTGGGTCTAAGTTAAACAAAAAACTATCCTCGTATCCATCATCTTAGTATCTATAGGTATAAAATGAACCAGTCGGACGTTTGAACATGGGTCAAATGGGTTATTCCTTAGTACGGGTCAAATACATCAGGTTGAGACACAACATTATTTTTGTCAATTTCTTGAAAAAACGCAAAACGATTTAGAAGGTTGTATGCACTAATATTACAACACTTTAGCCCTGCCTTTACTACCCATTTGCCCGTTTCTTTTTCGGTTATTTCTTCAGTGTTTCCACTTCCACCCATTAAAAATAAAAACATTCATCCGAACTGACCCATTCACAAGTAAAAGAGCATAAATTGCCACCTCTATTAGTATCCCATTGACTCGTTAACACCTTCGTTACCTATTTGCATGAAAACTAATCAATATATGAATAGTTAATGATACTAATCATGATTATGTTACTCAAAACATAATCACATGCTTACACACAACAACAGATTCATTACCAACAATCATAATCATACACAAGCATAATCAAACTCACCACATACTGCCTCTGTATTTAAGAGTATAAGGTCCATTATCCAACACTCTACCAAAATGACTATGAACCTTATGTCTCTCTTTCCCACTTTGATCAATTAACGTCAACTCAAACAACGCTCGAACATCACATCCATCACCAGCCAACGCGATAAACAACGAGACATGATTGGCGTTATCTTCAACACTCTTCCCATCAGGGTAAAAATATATCGCCCATGAATAACCACCAACCGTAAACGTATCACTCGCTAAATATTTCCCAATTCCAATTCCCTTTGATAACGAATAACCCGAAATCCTAAATTCATGTTCACCGTTCACTGTTTCCGTAATTGATGACGATGATGATCGTATCGATTTATCTCTACCCATTCTCAATTTACCCGCCAATTAGATGAAAATTGAGATTAGGGTTTAATGAAAAAGTGGAAATTGAGGAATTGGTTGGATGAATTGAAAGAATATAAGGATGAATTGAGGGTTTATAGGTTTTGTTGATGAAATGTAGGGTTTCAGTTGTTGATTTGGGGAATATTCAACGACACGTGAGAGAAAAATAAGGGGAAAAATATGAAATGATATGCACGTAGGTGATTAAGGGGGTTTATATAGACGTCGAGTTTAAAGGGTTAATTACATCAATATTCCACGTGTATTAATGGGAATAAGAGAATTTGGTGCCACTTGTGTAGTATAAACACGACATGTACTCGAGAGATATCATTCTTGCCAATAATTTTTACGAGCGATGTTTGTATATGGTAGTATTCTTGCAAACAATTCATTAGAGATAATACACGTGACCAACTAGAGTACTGTTGAATGTTGATGTGGTTCCATTCAATGTAATCGTCGTCAGTGGTTGCAGATGGTTGTGTTACATCTATGTGATCGAGTACACAGAAGGCTTTGTCATGAATTTCAAACAACTTCAACCATGACGAGTATGTATCTTTGCTACCATCTAGGGTTTGTATTTTGGTGTTGATATTTGTAACTCTGTATGCGGGGTGAAGGGATTTGGTGGTTTTGCGTCGTTTGCTCCACTTGATTATGTTTTATCTCCGTCTCCTGCCATGGCTTGATCGAAATCAGTATGATGAATAAAGAAGAGACAACTGACTTTATGTGACTTAGAGGCTGTTTGTTTACCTCTTAATAGTTCAGTTCAGTGCTTAACCATTCAGAGCATTTGTTTCGGAAAAAAAAATAGCATCTGAATGGTTCAGTTAAGTGCTGAATGATTAAGAGACCGAGAGATGCTGAATGAAATTGAATGGAGCATATACTAACTTTATACTCATCTGAAGTTGTACCCAACATCCCTCTTATTGATGGAACCTCTTAATGGTTCAGACCTCTTAACCATTCAGCACTTAATGATCGATTCAAATTTTGCCAAACAGCCCCTTAGGCTTTTAGGTTTTTAAGCTCTGATATCATAAAAGTGTTTATGATATTTAGATTGATTGACTTCTCATTTATCATAAGACTCTTTAAATAAGGTTAAACATACACCAAATATTAAGGAAAAGATAACTACCAAATATAAACAAATATATATCTAATATAAAGCTAGCTAGAATATGTGAGACCCTCTTATATTCTCTTCTAATAAATTGCCAAACAATGGCATCATACTGTGCCATGTGTCAGCACCACAACCACTCTAATTAAGGGGCTATTTAGCAAGTGTTGAATGGTTAAGAGGTTTGAACCATTAAGAGGCTCTATCAATGAGAGAGATATTGAGGTAGAAATGCATATGAGAGTAAAGTTGGTACATGTTCATTGTTCCATTCAGTTCCATTCAGCATTTTTCTATCTCTTAACCGTCCAATACTTAACTGAACCACTCAGAGGCTCTTTTTTATGAAACAAACACTCTAAATGCTGAATTTGAATGATTAAGCACTGAATTAAACCATTAAGAGGTGAAACAAACAGCCCCTAAGATAAATTCATATTTTATCTTTTACATTTGTTAACTTTTTCATTACTCATTTCAATATAAAATTATATAATTTTTTTTATCTTTTAACCCGTGAGTACCCACGGGTGTTAACCTAGCACTTAATAAAAGAGCAACCATTCAAATTTTTTTTTATGAAAGTTGGTTGAGTTTTCATTAGTAAGCCCGTTCTTCTAAGCAAAAAAATTTATTGCGTTTATTATACTTTATATTTTAAGTGAGACTAGAACCCAAAACCTTTTGGTTAACCATTGTTGTTAATAAGCATTTTTTACAATAAAATGGACCTTGTTTAACTTTATTAACCATCTAACATTATAAATTAAGGTTTTTTGGGCTTTATTTTTTAATTGAAAAAAAAATACTTTTTTATAAATGGAAGTATAAGAGGAAATAATTAAGTCAAATATTACTCTAAAGCCAAAAATTTATGATTAATATTAGACAAAATTACAGAAACTAAACATCATTTATGTTTATAAAAAATTACAGCTTTCAACCTTTATCTTTAAAATTAAGAGAGAACACCATTTATGTATATTGTGTAACACATTTCATTCTTTAGACTAATTATCGTTATGTAAGAGTCAGCTTGGTCCTTTTACCGTCTAAAGGACCATATGAATAATTCATTTAAACTTTAAGGATTTTTCTACAATTTTATAATCTTTTAACTACAAAACTAGCTAATTTATATACTTTTACCATCGTTATGTGGATTATATTTTAATTAACATAACATACAAACAATTTTTATCGATATATAACGTATACATTACAATTTTTTTATATGTTTAACATATTTATTTAAACTTTAAAGTAATGTGATGTTAAGAATTACATTTTTGATATATTTATTTTGTGTTTGACTAAATCTGTTTTTATGATACGTAAGTATTATAATCTATGAATAAGTTTTTGAACAAATTTTTTTATGGTATATTCAAAATCAGTAAAAAGTTTTATATATATACTTTTAGTGTCCAAATATTAATGTAGGAAAATCTGGAAATTTTGTGAATAGTTTTATAGCATTAAGATTTTCCTACATCCATATTTTGACTTGAGAATGATATACTCAAAACTTTTTGCTTATTTTCGAATGTAGCATCAAAATGTTTTGTTATTCATAACTAGATTAGTACCCGTGTACTACATGAATTTTAGTTTTATAGGTTTTAACTTAATTTACATATTAAATTTATTTTTGACATATGTCTTATTAAATTGATTTGGATATTTACAAATACATTCATATAAAAATCATATGTTACAATTAGGGGTGTTCAAAATACCCGAACCCGATTAACCCGACCCGACCCAAACCCAAATAAGCTAATTAGGGTCGGGTTAAATAGGGTCAAAAGTATTATTGGGTTATTCGGGTTAACCCGAATAACCCGAATTGTTAATAGGGTCGGGTTGCGGGTTTGTTTTTGGAAAAAATATCGGGTTCGGGTTAACCCGAATAACCCGATTAGTGTTCCATGCCTATCATTTCAATTTACATATATTTGCATATGGTTGGATCGTTCACAAACAACCTCCAGTTTTCGGTCCTTTGTTCTCACTAATTTTCACAAACTTAATATTTAATCATTTATAATAAATTGAACGGGAAAAATGAGACATAATTATAACTTATTCACATAAATATAAAGACTGACGCTTTATAACTTTAGTTGTTCGCGTTTTGAAATAATTAAAATTACTATACAGTTGTAAATTAACAATAAAAACCAACAAAGGAGATGATCAAACATTTTCCAAATTATTGTATTATAAATTGATAGTACAATGACATTTTGATGTGGATTCGAACCTGAGATCTTTAATTAGGTTAGAAAGTGTTCTTGTTACCAAGTAACCCAATTAACCCGGCTAACCCGACCCGACTAACCCGAAACCCGATTAACCCGGACCTGAAAAACCCGAACCTTAATAGGGTAGGGTTGCGGGTTAGATTTTATTTTTAAAAAACCCGACTAACCCGACCCGATTAACCCGAAACCCGATCGGGTTGACCCGATTAACACCCCTAGTTACAATAAAGGATATGATTTATAATAGTTGGTAAATTTTTATTGGAACATATCGGGTTAGGAGATAACTCATGATAATTGTTAATTTTTTTATTTGAACATATCGAGTTATGAGATAACTAATGATAATTGGTAAAACTTTAATTTGAACATATCGGGTTAGGATAAATCATAATAATTGATAAGTTTTTTATTTGAACATATCAAGTTAGGAGATAATTCATGATATTTGGTACATATCGGGTTAAGATATAGACCATGATAATTGGTAAATTTTGTATTTGAACATATCGGGTTAGGAGATAATTGATGATAATTTGTGAATTTTTAATTTAAACATACATATCGGGTTATTTCGAATATGAAGCATACCATGACCCGTCTAAAAATTCTCCATCAAATTAATTTAGAACATGACACCTAAGCAAAATCCTATGTGGAGTAGTTAAAATGACGACATGTGGATGTGTTACTCAATTATTAGAATAGGTAGATTTTCATAGGTAATAATATTATTTACGTATTATAAAACCGTATTTATTGAAAAAAATTAAATATACCAAAAATAGTAATTCTTAACATAACATTACTTTAAATAAATATGCTATAATTAATGGAAAAATTTGATGAAGTTAGTTTAAATGATGAAATGTGTTGTAAAAGTATACATAAAAGATATTCTATGTTACTTTTAAACATATAGGACGTGTTATGTAATTGGTTGGGGGGGAGAATATTTAATGTATAATAGGAATTTTGGGAGGGAATTTCTCACCATGCATAAGTTGATGGAATAAAATACTTACATTTTAAAAATTTACAAATACTTAAATATAATGATTAAACTAGGTCTAATACTCGTGTGTTACACACGGGTTAATATAATATTTTAAAAGAAATTATAACTATTATGTTTATGGATTTATAAATATTAATATTTAAGTTAGTTCATCAACTCATGTATGGTTAAAGTTTAACTTAATTTTCCCTCCAAAGATTCCTATTATAAAACAAAAATTTCCCCCTAAAATGGCCCCCTAAAACTTTAATTTATTAGATAGACTAGATTTTACCCCGTGTGTTACACGAGTTGAATAACTAAAAATAATTAATTATTATCGAGCATAATAAACAAAGAATCATATGACGAATAAGCCTTAAACTATAAATCATTACCATCTTGTGTACATTCTCTAACACCAACAAAAACAAAACCCATATAAGAAAAATTAGAAGACAAATTACAGATTCACAAGCATAAAAATCTATTAAAATCGTATAAATGGATGACAACTTGTACTGATACAAGCCATGAGCTTTGGTATAGAGATAAGAGACCGACAAACTAATGTAGTAGACAAAAACAATGTTTAAATAGTATTTAATATAAAAATCAATACTTTGGAATATTCTTAATATATATTTTGGTAATTGATATTTTTATCTTTGTAAGAATATGGTAATTATTTTTGTAATTAATAGAGAAATATATTACTAATATGATAATTATTTTGTAACTGATAGGTATATATCTTCTATATAATATAGCAAAATCATATTTGCTTACTTGGCATCATTTAAGATCCATTTGCTTAGTTGACATTATTTGAGAGATTTTCTCAAAATAATAATATTGTTATCTTTAAAATTTATATATCTATCTATAATAATTTATTATAATAATATTAATTTTCATTTGATCTCCTAATATTTAGCAAAGTATTTAAAAAATTAAGACTATTTACATTTTCAACCCTCTCATACTAAGGGTGTGTTTGGGCAAGGTTATATTTATTAGGGTACAAAAATAAAAATTAGAGATAAAATTATTAATAACATACAATTAAATACATAATTATTTTTTAAATACACACAACTTTTTATACGACATTGTTTTAACAAAAACTACACCATAAAACCGAACTTCTAATGCTTTTTAATTTGATTATAATATTGTTATACCAAACAACAAGATTTTAAATAAATTTGTGTTTAAGTTTTACCACAGTTTTATCTCAAAACTAATTATAACCGTTCATGTCCACGAAAATCCTTAAAATCATCACATGAGTTTTATACCCCGAGCGTAGCGCGGGCACTAACCTAGTATTATATCATAGTCGTATGTTGTGTAATAGTATGAGGATTAAATATGTAATATATTATTGGCGGGAAAATGATGTCAACAATGGCTCCATTGCATGCCATGTGACATCAAAAACCCTCTTTTATTAGAAGGTATAGATTCTTTATGAATATTATTATTTAACCCGTGTGTAACACACATGCATTAAACCTAGTCTATCTAATATTTCAAGGTTTTAGTGGGTATTTTTTAGGGGGAAATTTTTTTGTTCTATAATTTGAAGTTTTGGAGGTAAAAAATTAAGCGGAACTTTGCACCATGCATGAGTTGATTGAGCCAAATTTTTAAATATTAAATAGTTACAAATCTTTAAACATAATAGTTATAATTTCTTTATAAATATTATTATTTAACACGTATGTATCACACGGGTATTAAACCTAGTTTATAAATATAACAGTTATAACTTTTTAAAATCTTGTTATTTAACATGTGTGTTATCCAACCTAATAAAATAAGGTTTTTTAGGCTCCAGTTTTAAGAGAGGAAATATTTGTTGTATAAATGAAAGCTTGAAAGAAAAAAATTGAGTGAAATTTTATCGATGAATTAATGGGACCAAGAATTTATGATTAATATTTTTTATCTAAAAAATATATTTATAAATGCTTAAATATTTACTAATACTTAAATACAATGGTTATAACTTTTTTAAATATTGTTATTTAATCCGTATGTAACACACTAACACACATGTATTAAAACCTAGTGTTTATTATATAGAAACGATATAAACAATATCATAAGTATATACCAAATTAGTATAAGTACTTAAGAAAGACCTAGAATTATGTCATGTGACACACTAGATCTTGATCATTTATAATTCATAAAGATTATTTTTATTGTTGCTACATATGTATAAAGTTTACACTTTTTACATGTAAACAATATCAAAAGAGCTTCACTTAAAACTATAATCCGAGTTCTATCTTATTTGAGCAAACTGCAGTTTTTGTCCTTATGTTTTGATATCATTAACAATTTTAGTCTCACTTTAACAGTTTTTGTTCCTGTATTTTTATTTTCTAAAAGAATGGTCCAGAACACTAACTTCATCCAATATTCCGTTAAGTGTCTCTCACATACGGAGTAAAAATGTTATTTCTCTCATTCTTTTCGACATGCGACTGAATAAAAACATAAACTTACATGACGACCTAGATAAAAAATGACGAGAAACGATATTTTTACACCTTAGGTGTGGGGCGCATGCGAAAGGCTTAACGGAAAATTAGATGAAGTTAGTGTTCGGGACTATTTCCGTTAGAAAATATAAACACAAAGATTAAAACTGTTAAAATAAAACCAAAACTATTAATTGTATCAAAACATAAAGACCAATACTGCAGTTTACTTATCTTAATTAAACTCAATTCAATTCAAGCTTTTAACAAATCGACGTGTAAATATAGCAGACTCATTTGCACCCATATATTGACAAAGAACAAGTTGCAAAATTTGTTGTCCTCATTCAAAGGACCAGTTGGATGCCACAAGATTCATTTCAACAAATCTCAACCCACTTAAAATATAATATAATATAATATAACTGGATCACAAAATTCCCAAATAATAAATGTTCATTATTTTTTCCTTACCAATCAAAACACCATGATCTTCACAAAAATCCACAACCTCACTGTTATCATTACAGTACAAAAATGCAAGAATTTGTGACCCACATACTCAAGATACAAGATTTGAGTTATCTTTTTTCTTGGTATTGAAGCTGTGTATCTAATCTAATCTAATGGCAGCTTCTAATGGGTATCTTCCTACCCTTGTGTTTAGTTCTGAACAAGGGTTTAATAGAGTGCCCAAGGTGACTTTTTTACTATTATCATTTGCTGAATTGGTTGTGTTGATGACTTGATTTAAGTCTTTTGAGTTTTTTTTGTTTCTTTATTTGTTAAAGTTTGCATTTTTTTACTTGATGAATTTAGAGAAGTTTGTATGTTATGTATGAGGTTTAATAGAGTGCCCAAGGTGATTTTTTAATCTTTTATTGTTTCTTGATTGTTGGTTTTTTTTAATGTTTTATGAATTGTTGAAGATGTGTGACCCGAGGTGCAGCGCAGGTTGTTGCCCGTTTGTTATGTGATGTATGAAACTTGAATTGAAAGAAATAGACAAATGGATTTTGATTAAAAAGATTTCAATTGGTTGTGTTGATCACTTGGTTCAAGTGTGTTGGTTTGAGTGGTTTTGGATTTTTGATTGAATTGTGAATTGGTTTGACTTGATGGATATATATAAGCTTTTGTGTATTTGACCAGGTTTGAATTTTTTGATTGAATGAATCTTGAGAAGTGTGTGTTTGTAGATTAAATCATAAAATGATCAAGTTAATTGTTAGTTTGGTGAAATAGGGTTGGATTAGATTGTGGTTTATACATTTTGTGTGATGTAATTTGGATATTTTGTTATGACCATCTCTCATATTAGCTATCAACTAAGGGCATACATAAATTAATATAAATAAATATGAGTTAAATTGTTCTGCAAGAGTTGGATTTTGAGTTTCTATAAACTTGAACTCAACATGTTTCATAACCTATTGCAGGACTCTCAACATCTTTTGCCTATTCATGGTTTACGGGATGATGTTATACGTTCAGGTCCGGTCAATATGGGACCGCAACAGAATTTGGGGCCATGGAAGCCGATAAGCGGGTTGCTTGAAGACAGACAGTTTGTCATGATTGACCAGACTATTGCAAAGCCTGCACTCATCGACATCCAAGGTTCACTAATCTCTCTCTTTGTTGTTCAGTAGGTGTTTAGGTGCGCATTTATGATTATTGCAACTTTAAGTCTTAGTAATCGGTTTCTGGTGTTTAGTAACCTACTTCTGCTTATGATTATTTGATTGTGTAGGTGTTAAGTAAGTTTTTTTCAGTAATCAGTTGGTATTAACATTTAACAAAACCAAAATGAAATTTTTAAAAGTACAATTACTTATACCGTTATTTTTAACTATTCCTTACATTATAGTCAAAAGTTTACAAACACTTAGCACCATCAAAAGCTGAGGTGATGATTTTACCAATTTACCTTTAAGTGGGTCGATTTGGGTTATGTTTAACGGGGCAAATAAGTGAAGCTAAATGATTTAACCAAAAAGCAAACGGGTCTAACAAGTATAAAGTCATCCGAAGTATAGTAAAATGTACAAAGACCTCTTAAATCTGCCTTATTCTAACATGGTAGATTATTTTGGTCATGACATAACTTTTTCTACTCATGTATAACACATTAGTTCTTATAAAATTCAAACAGTGTGTGTGGTTTGACCCGTCTCGCAATAAAAACGACCAATTATGACTCAAAACTTATTTTGACAAGTGACCAAATTGATCCGACCAGCCTGTTTTGTAACGTCTAATCAAACATTTTTATAACTACTTCAATGTGCAAACAACATTAACGCATTTAAACACTTTCTCGTGGACCACATTGTATTAAAATTGATTCTAATTTTGAGCATGCAAAATCTTGATCATTTTCAAAACATACAAGACACATCCTAAACCTTGTAAACTTTGCGAGATGCAACAATAAACTTACAAACTCATGGTTGTTTTCTACAGATTGTTGTCCAAACTCGGCACGTTTCAACTTCAAGTTTCCAATGTCTGGTTTAATTGAAGTGGAAAAAGATGGACTAGATCTGTTATCAGTTTCTGACCTTACGGGGCTTCAAACCATTACGAATGATAACAAGCCGTATATTCCTGATATTTTTCGCATGGAATCTCAACTTATTTATCAGAATCCAGAATTTGATTCCCAGAAACCATTAATGGATTTTATTGGTGATTTGGTTCGACGTTCCGAAATTACAATTCATGAAGACGGACAAGTGACATTGGCTGGTACTAGAACTGAGATGAAAGACATACTTGCAATTCTTGCTGAGTTTTATTTGTCAAAGAACTCAACTAACTGGAGGAACTCACTAGTTCCCCACTTCAATAGGTACGCATTCCCGTATAAATGGTAAAATGGGCCGGTTGGGTAACGGGTCAGACACTCAGACCTGTTCTGGTCAAAACAGGTTTGGTCTGGTTAGGCCGATCCGTCAGCAGTCAACACTACTTTGCCTTTTTTTCAATTTACAATGAATTTATGTGTTAGATAAGAGTTACAAAAACTTAAACTGATCAACCCATTTACACTAATTTCTTTTCTAGCTAAGTCTAAAATTTTTCCAGCTTGGCCAATAGGAGACAAATTTTCAACCCAAATTGACCCATTATGGGTAAATGGGGCGAGTTTACCACCTTTACCTTCTCGAATATATTCACGAAATCTGAAATGATGTTGTTTAAAACAGGCTGGATTATGAAACAAGCTTTTATGGTTCTGCATTGGAGCTTGAAACTGTGATCGTTGCTCCTCCGAAGAGGTATGTCTTTTTATTTTATATCATGATCTTTAGCCATCTCAATTCTTATCAGCTTAAGCTTAAACCTGATTGTTTTAGTCTGACCCCCTTCAAATACTTTGACTTACGAGGTCACATGGGTTGACTAGTCAATTTGACCCGCCTCAACCCGTCCATTTTGCAATCAATTCTCCCTATGAAAAGATCCTCCATTTAGTTTGTTGTTATTGTACCAAATGATGAGTTTAAGTACCAAAAAATGTCTTTCAAAGCGTCCATTTTGCAATCAATTCTCTCGACCTTTAAACCCACCCACGGTGAATGGTTGCACCATGGTCACCTTTTGAAGATATGATTTTTGCAGTTTTAACATAACAATATTATGTAACAGTCCAGAGAAAGTGAACCTCAAGCCATCAACAAAGAAGAAAGGACCGCGTCACAAGACAACAACCAAACACAGAAGTAACTACTTTCAGTCCTGTGAAAGCCTTTTATCAATAATAGTCGACAAAAACCGCGACGTGAAATCTGCAATTCCCGTGTTAAAGAAATCAGGTCCTGAACTACCAAATCTCCTAACTCAATTCTCAGCCAGCATTGCAGGGACCGGAATTGCTGTTCTTTTTTCAGTTGTGTGTAAATTAGCTAGTGGCAGAGTCCCATTTTGTTCATCAAAACTGCTTAACACAGGCCTTGGGCTCGGGCTCGTGTGGCTTTCGTGGTCCGTAAACAGACTAAGGGATACAGTCGTGATGATTAGCAGAAATTCGAACAAGAAAAAGGGTTTGAAAGATGATGAAATGATGAAGAAATTGGATAGAAGTGTGAAGGAAATTTACTTTAGAGCAGCAACATTGATGGCAGTGATGGTGTTGAGGCTTGCATGAAGAAGAAATACAGAGTTGATGTGCACAGATGTATCATGGTGTAAATCTATCGGGGTTAAATAGGGAAATTGATGCTTAGACAACTTTTGGTCACTTGATCAGGAGTTGATCAAGTTTTGCCTAAATAAAGACGTTGATCATGTAAATTGCAACCATAATTTTGCGATTATCATCGTGTTATATAGTTCCATTGTGACAAATGCTAAATTCGTACTCACAATCGATTTTTGAGTCATTCAAGCTGGGTTGAGGTTGAGTGTCTTTGGCTTATGAGTCAAAACATACGCTCGATAACACATGTTTCAGTTTTCAGAACTTTATTAACGCTTCGGTTAATCAGTGTTGTCCATCTAAGGTGAAGATAAATCAAGCTTATTTGAAGTTTTGAACTAATATATTTAATCATGAACTATGGCTAAAATATAGGACAAGGCTAGTAATATACAAAGGAAGAATAACTTGTAATGACCTCCGAAACTGGGTTATAGAACCAAATTATCTACTCTACATTACTATCGATTCATTCAGTAACTCAATAATAACGATTCGGTTATTCAATTCAGTTACTCAGTAATGATTCGGTTCAGTTTCTAAGCTGGCTTTGTTAACCAAGTAACACTGTGTTGTAAACTTGAATTGTAAATATTTTGGGACAGCACTCACCTCGCATGCTATATTCACGTGAAGTGTTTAAAACGAGACATTCATAATACATTCATGTAATTTGCTCATTTTCTATGCAGATCACTAAACCATCATTTTGTAAGGGATTAAAACAACAAAACTATAGTCTTTGATCTACACAGCAAAGGGTAGAAGACTTGCAAAGCAAACCAAATTAGGCATGCAATGATGTAGTGAATATTAAATTGCTGTTAAGATAAAAACAGACAACAAATAAATGTTGCAAAAAATTATGGTTCTTACCTATTTCAAGTGGCCAAAACTCAAAAGGTAAAAGTAATATAAATTAAAACTGATGTTCCGGGTTTATCAGCTTATAACCTTTGAAACTACTCCTGCACCAACAGTTCGGCCTCCTTCCCTCAGCGCAAACCTTTGCCCTGTAAATCAAACATTATCTAAATGTAATTTACAATTATAATAACTTCAAAAACACATACGAATAGCCCTTATGTCCATCAAGATGGCATAAAAATAAACTTTATTACGCGTAAAAGACAAACCTGGTTCGAGCACAACAGGGGTAATAAGTTCAAAAGCAGCAGTCACATTGTCTCCAGGCATAACCATTTTTACGTTCTCAGGTAACTCCACTTTCCCAGTGACATCTGCCGTCCTCAAATAAAATTGAGGTCTGTAATTTGAGAAAAAGGCTGTGTGACGCCCACCTTCATCCTTTGTAAGAACATATATTTCTGCCTCAAACTTGGTGTATGTTTTTACACTTCCAGGCTTTGCAATTACCTGTTCAAAACCATCGTAGAAAGCAACATCAAAATGCAAGCATGCACACACATATATAGAGGCAAAGTTCAAAATAGAACCAATTTTAAGAACCACGAGATCCGTAATATGCACTTGTAAATATTGATTTAAAGACATAGCAGATGAGATATTATTTGATCCATTAGAACAAAACATAACCCAAATTAACTCATCCACAAATCGGAAGAAATCACCATCTCGACTTTTAGTCATCAGAAATTTGGTAACCTCAATACCTGTCCTCGTTGGATATCAGTCCTACTTACGCCACGTAAGAGGAGGCCCACATTATCACCGGCCTGGCAAAAAAAGGGAAAAATACATTCAATGTTACATGGAAGCCTGGTATTAAATAAAATCGTCAAAGAATAATTACTTACTTCTCCATGATCTAAACTCTTCTTAAACATCTCAACACCAGTAACTGTAGTTTTTTTCGAACCCTAAAAGCACAAAAAAAAACATATTAAGCATCTAATAACACATACTGATTACTCAAACAACCAGACTCAGCAAATGCCACACTTTACCTGCATCAAACCCATAATTTCAACTTCCTCGCCAACTTTAATTGTTCCTTGTTCAACACGGCCAGTAGCCACAGTGCCCCGTCCCTTAAATAAAGCATAGATGTTATGAGGTATACCAACTGATTCTGGTTATGTGAGTCAAGCATGTAAAACTCATATTAAAGAAAACTTTCATGGGTGTACTAATTAATGCATAAACCCTATAAAACAACTTTTATTAATAATTAAATATACTACTGTTAAAATTATAAAGATTTTGTGATCATATTTGACACAGTAACCATTAGTAGAAGTTAAAATCCGTGAACAAAAATTGTTTCTGGGCAACCAATCTCAACTGAAGCCATGTGATTACCCACAGTAATGGAGCCTGCTACTTACCAGACACGCCAATGTTTCCACCTTTGGAAAACATCAACATCTAAAAACTTTAAAAGTTACATGTTTTCAACAAATAAGTGTAATGGTTTATTATGTATATTACAAGTAAAACCTAATGATAGCATGAGTTAAAAAAGGGAGAAACTTTTTGGCAAGAAAAAGCATCATTTTGAAATCATTGTAAATACCGCAATTGAAAAAACATCTTCAATAGGCATTAAGAATGCCTTTTCCTTTTGTCGTTCAGGCGTAGGTATGTAATTATCTACAGCTTCCATCAATTTCAGAATGGCATTCTTTCCAATTTCATCATTAGTGCCTTGTAGCGCTGACAAGGCTGAACCTCGTACAATGGGAATTTCATCCCCTGGAAACTTATAAAAGCTAAGAAGCTCTGCCACAATAACAAAACATATATGATTATATGAAACATTTAAAATGTGTCATAATATTAATTAAGCAAACCCTAATGCGGATAAGTACACAAGGAACAAAAATTAAGTTTTACCTCGAAGCTCTAGTTCAACAAGTTCTAGCAACTCAGGATCATCAACCGCATCAACTTTATTCAAAAAGCACACAAGTGATGGCACACCCACCTGCAGCATAGCATATAAAACTTATATAATGCAAAATGAGTCAGAGGACTATCCTATCTAGCAAAGCAACCCCTCATCATCTGAGGATCCTGGTTTTTCAGGAATCACACTTAAACCCTGTAATCATACCACAAGGCGAAGAAAAAAGGGTACGTAGACAACGTTCATGAATCATCAACTTAAGCGTGCCAGATGTGGCAAGGGAATGTTTAAATGTGTAATATGAAAATAACTACCAAGTTGTAATTAGTAGTTATTAGTGTTTGGAGTAACTGATGAAGTAATTCCGACTCTGATAATTTTTACTAATCAAATGGCCGAATTTGGTTAAATCAGCTTTACAACAGCTGCAATAAAACACATTATTTAGGAGAATTTTTATTATATGCATTTCATCTCGAATTTTTATAACACTACAAAAAAAGATATTATTACAGTATATAAAAAACACTAAATACTATTTCAGTAGATCCAACAAATTTGTCCTCATGTACATAGAGAGCAGGACTATCATACAAAGTCAAGGACGGCAAAAAGCCTTAGCAGCTTAAACATGAATGGCTTCTAATCACACAAAACAAAAAGAAAGAAAAAAATTGATTCTTTACGAAGTGAAAGGACAATCATTCATTGACACAAAAACCATCATTTGTCACAATCTAAAATTCAAGTATAACCAGCTGAAAATCAAAACAAACCTGTCGTGCAAGAAGAATGTGTTCCTTTGTTTGGGGCATGGGTCCATCAGGTGCAGAGACAACTAGAATTCCCCCATCCATTTGAGCAGCTCCAGTAATCATGTTCTGTATATAGCAAATCCATCAGAAACTGCAACTTAACAAAGCCATATTGTGAAATATTTCACAACTAAAGTTTCAAGCAACAAAACGTGCTGAATGTGGACCCAACTTAAAAAAAAGGGGGGGTCAACTCTGTTACAAAATTTCAGAGTAACAAGCCCTCACTAAGGGCAGTTAAGGTTCTGTCGCATTTTCTTAGATTAGTTAAGGGAAATAAAAAAAAACACCAAGATGTTAACTGCTCCCTACTCTTTGATTCAACAACTACTAGTTAAGCATTCTCAAGTTAAACAGTGATATATTTGCTTAAGTTGTGGTCACCAATTCCTTCAATAATGTTTAACTTGCAATTCTAAGTTTCTCAAATACTTTATAGTCTCGAACATAGCTATTTTATGATTTTAGATCAAAATAACAAAGCATATGTCTATTAGTAAAAACATAGTAAAAAACCGAGAGAAAAGAGGGACATAAATTGCAGCATAAAAACGCCAGTATCTTTTACCAACGAAACCAATAGATAAAAAAATGTCTTACTTTAACATAATCAGCATGTCCTGGACAATCTACATGAGCATAATGCCTTTTAGCAGTCTCATATTCAACATGAGCCTGCATAACCAAACCAAAAAAAATATAAATGAAGAAATGAATTAAGTAGTTAAACCAATCACATGTAGAACTAAATAAGATGGGAGTCATGGAGAGAACTAGAATGATACTAAACCGTTGCAATTGTGATTCCCCTCTTTTTCTCTTCAGGAGCCTTATCAATTTCATCGAAGGCTATAGCCTTAGCCTTCCCTTCATCAGCCAGCACCTAATTAAAGCACATAAGTTAACAAAATTATATTGACGTCTTGAAAAAAGATAGAAAGATCGATCAATCGAACCTTTGTAATTGCAGCAGTCAGTGTTGTCTTTCCATGATCAACATGTCCAATTGTTCCAACATTAACATGAGGTTTTCTGACATAAATAATGCACCATATGAAATATTAGAACAAGCTTTAATTGATGTTCTACAGAGTATATTCAACCTGCATATACAATGCTTTACATTTTGAGTTTGCCATAATTTTTTAACAAAGCATAATTTCACTATCGATAGAAACAAGTTCCAAATGTCATAAATACGGTGATTAGTGAAGAAAAAGTTAGTGCAACCATCTCCTTATTCAGTTAAGTTTCAACTCAAAACTTAGTGTCTCTTAAGTATTAACGTTTCAAATTTAACAGCATTTTCCAATTTCTACTATTGGTTCTTAAGCTTAATACTTCCTTTATCAATGTATTACCGACATTAATCTCAATGTAAAACACCAGCCGCTCTGATATCAAAAGTCAAACTGAATTTACCCTAGATAATAATCATCAAACAAGCAGATTCAAACGAAATGAACAGCGCATATACGCATTACTTGTATATACTAAACTATTAAAGCACTTATGCAACTTTCAACTTAACTCAACATAAACACCTAATTGTCTTCATTGATCTACACAATCACATTGATCGGATAAATCCAAATATACACATAATTCCGATCTAACATCAGAAGAAATGAACAGATAATATGCGCATTACTCGTATATACTAAACTATTAAAGCACGTATGCAGCTTAATTCAACGCAAAACCTAATCGTCTTCATTGATCTACACAAACACATTGATCAAATAAATCCGAATATATAAACAGCTTACGTTCTGGTGAAAGTAGCCATGGATCTCCACCACGGATTAGAAGACACGGCGTTATCATTTCCAGAAAGCGAATCACTCGTCGGGAAACCAGAAGTTGATACAACGGATCCTCGAAGACCAGAGCGTATATGAGGAGATAGTTTGAATAATCGCCTCGAATTTGAGTTTCTGAAAGCAACTGTCGCCATTGATGGATGTACACGAAGAAGATGAAGATCAAAGGGGGGGGTTTTGTGGGGTTTAGAGGTGAAATCGATCACTACAAACTGTAGCAGTATCAAGGGTTTTCGTTCGGCGCATTAGATGAGATGATAATGGGCTGGGCCTTGTAATGGGCTTAATGCCAGTTCCACAAAATGAAACCACACTATTTTTTATCACTAAAGCGTAGAGGTGCACAAATCGATTTTTTTAACCGGTTCCGGTTCTTATTGGCGTTAAAAGAACCGGTTCTTAGAAGAATCGGTTCGGTTTTAGAACCGGTTTTTGGTGAAAAAACTAGAACCTAGTAACCGGTTCCGGTTCCTAAAGAACCAGTTCCGGTTCTCAAAGAACCGGTTCCGGTTCCTAAAAAACCGGTTCAGGTTCTTAAAAAATACCTTTTTTCTATGATATGGGCCGGAAGTAACATTAAAAATTTTAAATATAATATTACAAGATATATAGCTTTTAAAACATTAAATAAATAACAACACTAAAACATATCGGTTTTTCAAGAACCGGTTCTTCCAGGAACCGATTTTTTCAAGAACCGGTTTTTTTAGAAACCGGTTCCGGTTCTTTTGGAACCTATAATTTGGAGAAAATAGTAGAACCTATTCAGAACCTACGGTTCAGTTCCGGTTTGGTTCTTGTAGAACCGGTTCTTCGAAGAACCGGTTTTCAGTTATTTAATCGGTTCCGGTTTCGGTTTTTTTGTGCACCTCTACTAAAGCGTAAAGAGTTATGCCCATGTTTCAGATGTGATTTTGACCGTCAATATTACCGGCTAGTTCTAAAAAGAAATTGAATTTGTCTCATAAAATTCCATGACTTATATAAGCTAGGGACCTCAATGGCAGCCCGTGTATTTTGACAAGTAAAACAAAACATTACATGAAATAATAAAGGTAACAAAATAAAAATAAACAAGCAAAGCCTAGGGAACATCAAGATGCTGATTTACTCTTTTTTGAGTCTTGACACCACCAAAGGGAACATCAATCTTCTTGTTGAGCTAAACCACGACCTTAGCGCCACGTCATCATTGACCTCATGTTATAGATCGTGTGTCCATAATGTTGTGGTTGTTAAATAATACATTGTTACAATCGTGAGTCCTCTCTTTTTTTCTAAATAAAAATCTCAAAGCTTATTTCCCTAAAATCTTTCTCTTTCTATGTCATTTTCTTAATCAAATGCTAACAATTTACACTTTCTCAAGTCTGAACGCTATATCGCGAGTGAACATTAGTCTTGTTGTTGAGTTAAACCATCACGTCAACATCATGTCAAAATTGCCCTAAGAGTATACACGGATATACCCAATATTTAAACAGAGTGACGGTTATATAAGACTGTACCCCAACAACCAACTATGTTCTCTTATTTTTGTGCATCTCTCTATCTCCTTCATATGGAACAACATTTGTTGCTGAGAAACGTAACGTGAGATATGCGTGAACATTTAGTGGAGAAAAATGAGCCACAAGTCATAAAAACATCTTTTTTTCTTTTCTTTTTGCAATGAAAAAAAGAGACATATATGTCAAAACAAAGCAACAGGCATATTAACGTTAATTATTAGTACGTAATAACTCAAGGTATTTAAATATATAGTTGATTGTAACATTTGTGTCATTTTTTCTTGATTTCACTTGTATTCATTCTTTCTCTTTCAACAGTATCTATACCGATACTGTCTTGTAGCTGAATATAACGATTCCAGTACTATCAGTTTATTTTATTATTTACATTATTTAGAGTTTGTGTTCATGTTAAATCCGGCCCGTATTGATCGTAAAACATTATTATGAATGTAAGGAAAATGATTAAATTACAAAAGAGTCATTTTTAGATTTTAGGATTCGTTTTAGACGCGAAACATTGTTTAGAAGACGCGTTAGGCGAAAACAATGGTTAAAAACTTAAAATAGCATAAAGTTTTCGCCTTTAACAACACGAAAACCATTAGACAAGATTTGCTACAATCTTTAGACTTTGTAAGCAATTAAGTCTCGAATCAAATTCCAATTATTGGTAACGAATGAGTTTACCAATTGGTCATTCAAGTATCTGATTCTACCTGCAACTACATAATTAAAGAAATGGTTGTTGTTTTCGCTTTCTAGTTCAACATGACACGCGATGCTCAACGGCTAATCGAGTTAGAAGTGTGATCAGAATGTTTCATAGATGCCTTATAAAGAGTTGCCTAACTTTTGGTTGACATTTTGATCTCTTTTTGCTTGCAATAGAAGGGTGTCATGTTATCTCTCATGTCCCATTCATCTATTAAATGACCTTGCGTGATTGCAGCCTCTAAACAACTCAAATTAACCACTCGCCAATCGCCATCATATGTCGGAAAACCAAACGTGCCAGAACCCGTTAAGGAATTCTTGCATAAAGATACGAAAACCCGTCTTTGGTAGATTTCGTCATGCAGATCCTTTGGTATCATCTAAGCCTCGGGTTTCCCACACTATACCAGTAGCTAATGTGACGCCAGATGTGTATGTTCCGCCCGCTGATGCAAAACTGGGTAAAAACGTTCGGTTTTCTACTAAAAACGCCACGAAGAATGACCGTTATAGTGGTGGGAAAGAGTTGGTTGATCAGAAGACATTTGGTGACTCGAAATTCGATAGTTTTATTCATCATACCAAGGTGAAAATGAGCGCTCCTTCTAACGTTGGTGCTGTGAAAACGGTCAATAGGCATGATACGCTCCATGAGAAGGTGTCGAATTTTATCGACCGTGCTAAACTTAAGTTTAGAGCTACATCAAGTGTGGGTGCTCATGGGAAATCTGTGTCACATAAATGATCGAGATTATTGGAAAATGGTTAAACAGCATGAAAATAAGGTGAATGTGCATAAGGTCAATTATGGTGGGTGGGTTGTATGCTTGCATGCATTATTAGTTTGAAACTAAAGTTGTTTATGCTATTGGTTTGGATGTTTAATTTGGTACTTATCATTTAACGTGTGTTTAAAGTACATATATTTTCACTCAAATAAAGTAAGCAATTTGTCTAGTTATGCTTTCATTTTCAGTTCAGTTTGATTAGTATTGATCATGTTTGGTCAATTGTCAATAACCCAAGGTTTTTCAAATATTTAGTTGATTTTGAACATTTGTGTGAGTTTAACTTTAACATAAAGTATCATACTGATTTTTTTAACGATGGTTTCCAGCCCAACTGGGCAATTCAAGAATCTGATTCTACATATAAAGAAATGGTTGGTTTCGCTTTCGATTTTAACGCGACACAAGGTAGCAGAATACAATTCTTAATCAATGATTGAACGAGCTAGAAGTGTGTTTCGAATGGTTATTGAATGTCTTTACGATAGATCTCGTAAATGACCATACAAACTTGCAGCTTCTAAACAACTCAAAAACAGCTTATCATAAGACAAAAAAACAAACCGGCCAAAACCCGTTAACATGTTGTTGCATAAAGATACGTAAAGCAATGTTTGGTAGATTTCGTCATGTGGATCGTTCGGTTCATCTACATGTCGTCTCCAACAACCCTTGTTGAACGAGAACCCAATAGAGTATCTTCAACCCCCACGAAGCAAACATTGATAAAAACGTTTCAAATATTGTGATAAAGAACGACGGTTTACTGGTAGCAAAGATTTGGTTGTATAGAAGACATGGTGAATCGAAGTTTGATAGAAACGATACATTTAGTGAGAAAGTGTCGAATTTTATTAACCGCGCAAAATTTGAGTTCAAAGGTAAAATGTTTGTGGTGTAAATAAGTGCATTATTGATCAAATGTCTAACCACCATGAAAATGTGCTAAATGTGCATAGGTTTAGTATGGTTGATGGGCAAGTTGGTTGTGTTGTTGGTTTGGTTACTTTACTATTTTAATATGGGTGATATGGGTTAAAGATCGATCGAACCGATGTTGGATTGAGACTTAATCGAATAACGTGAAAAATATGGATCAAGAACAGGACAGATTTTTTACGTTTCGGGTCGATATTGAGCCCGTCTTGGTAACATCATTGGTTTTCACATGTTGGCCCACAAGATTGTCTAAATGTCTAGAGACTAGAGTGCATATTTTTAATGGGTTTTCGTCGTTTGGAAATTTAATTTTTATATCAAATTGGCTTGTATTCTTATTCCGATAAAAACCATAAAACATCAATCAGAAAAAAATTAATGGCCAAAATGATAAAAGTTGGGACCGCGAGCACATATTTCAGAAGTTGGGACTGGTAGCGGCCAAAAACTAATAGTTGGGACTGTTAAGGTCCAATACTCCTTTTATATAAGTATTGTTATATCACATACCACCGGGCATTAGTTTTATATAAGTATTGTTATATCACTTACCACCGGGCACTAGTTTTATATAAGTATGGGGGGATAGGTTGTATCTATCTAATAAATTAAGGTTTTAGGGGAGGTTATTTTTGGTGAGAAATTTTTTTTGTTCTATAATAGGAAGTTTTGGAGGGAATTCACCATGCATTAATAGATGGAGCAAAAAAGATGGAAGATGAATGTATTTTTTTTTAATAACACATTTATAATCATTTTCTTTCACATTCAAGTTTTAAATTTAAAATATTTTTTAAAAAAATTACTTACATAAAAAGTATAGAAGATGAATGTATTTTTTTAATGTATTATCAAATTATTGCTATTTATTCAATGATGCATAATTTAGATAATTTGTGTATAAATCAACATGTGTATAAATCACCCCTTGTGTATACACAGGTGTTAAACTTAGTCTATCTAATAAATCAAGGTTTTAAGGCAACTTTTGAGGGAAAATTTTTTAAACCATAATAGGAAGTTTGAGAGGGAAAATATTAAGTGTCATGCAATGAGTTGATGAAGCAATATCATTAAATATTAAATATTTATAAATTACAAATTTTTATATATAATGATTATAATTTATTTATAAATATTATTATTTAACCCGTGTGTAACACACGAGTGTTAAACCTAGTCTATCTAATAAATCAAGGTTTTAGGGGGCAATTTTTGAGGAGAAAACATACTTTGGTTTATAAAAGTAATTTTTAGAGAGAAAATTTAGTAGGAGAGTTGATGTAGACAAAATTTTGTGATTAATGATAATTTACAAAAATATTTACAAATTTTTAAATATAATTGTTATAATTTTTAAAAATATTTTTATATAACCCGTGTGTAACACACGAGTGTTAAACCTAGTTAGATGATAATGTGTGGTGTGTTTTCATTAAACGATACTCAAATGTTTGGCGGATGAAAATCTTTAAAGGGTCAATTCCATTTTTGGTCTCAAAGGTTCCCCATAAAATAAAGGCTCAGTCTTGGTGAATGGTAGTCCTTCAAATGAATTTGATTTTAGCCGTGGTCTTAGACAGGGTGACCCTTTATCGCCTTTTTTATTTGTGATTGCAATGGAAGCATGGTCATGCATTGTGAAAAAGGCGGTTTCAGTTGGTGCTCTAAATGGTCTACATCTTGCAAGTAATGGGCCCACCATCTCTCATTTTCTTTTTGCTGACGACGTCATTATTATTGGTAAAGGTGATAGTATGGATATCAGAAACCTAGGGCGCCTGCTTCGGGGCTTCTTCATGATTTCTGGGCTAAGGGTGAACCGGGAGAAAAGTTCGTTGTTTGGTATTGGTATCTTAGATAATGAGCTTTCTGATCTGGCATGTATTATGCACTGTAAAGTAGGGAAACTCCCTTTCTCCTATCTTGGCCTAAATGTTGGGGCTAATATGAACTTGGTTAAAAATTGGTCCCCAGTCATTGAGGTTTTCAAAGCTAGGTTGACAAATTGGAAGGCTAAAAATCTCTCGATGGCAGGAAGAATCACTCTTATTAACTCGGTCTTGGAGTCATTACCAATATATTTCTTCTCTTTATACAGGGCTCCTGCGCAGGTTATAAACACTCTTGAGAAAATTAGAAGAAATTTCTTATGGGGAGGAGTTGGGGAAAAACAGTGTGTTCATTGGGTCGCCTGGGATATTGTTACAAGGCCGAAGGAGGAGGGTGGTTTAGGCATTACACCTTTGAAATATGCTAACATGGTTATGCTCTCTAAATGGTGGTGGAAGTTTAAATTAGATAAGCAAAAACTTTGGCGGAATGTCATTTGGTCGATACATCACACATCCAATGGTTGGAACTCAATTCCAGTAAAACTGTCCATGTCCGGTGTCTGGAGAAACATATTCAAAGTTGGAGAGGACTTTAATAGTCTCAACATTGACTTGAATTGCTTATTACTTGGTGTTCTCGGTAACGGGGAAGATATCAGATTTTGGATAGATAGATGGCTTGGGGATGTTCCTCTACTTAAACTATTTCCCAATCTTTTTGCTATTGAAAAAACTAAGAATATTTTAATTAATGAGTGTTTTAATATGCAGAATGGTAGCTTGATTTGGAAGTGGAGATGGAAGCGGGCTAAGCTTACGGATCAGGAAGTTGTGGAGTTGAATCAACTTTTTGGAATGTTGCTGTTTGTTGCTCCTAGTCAGACTGGGGATGCTTGGAAATGGATAAACATGGATTGTGCTGATTTCCGTGCTGGGCATCTCAAAAGGCTCATTCAAATTAAATGTTCTAGAGATGAAATCTACAAGTTTCCATGGAATAAGTGGGTTCCTAAAAAAGTTAATGTTCATAATTGGCGTGCGGTTCTCAACAGACTTCCTACATGTGACTCCCTTGTTAGAAGAAATATTCACGTCGACTCAAGTTGGTGCGTGTTTTGTCGGGCTTCTGAAGAATCGGTCGACCATGTCTTTACCTCATGCGGGTTCGTGAGTCAAATCTGGGATAGAGTGTGCTTATGGTGCAACCTCCAATCATTCTTTGCTTTCACTTTCAAGGACTTAATGGACATTCCCTATTTGCTTAGAGGTGACGAAAACTATAAGAAGGCTGTTCACGCGATCTTTATGGCAACAACATGGAGTATTTGGAATCATAGAAATGAGATCATATTTGATCACTCTCCTCCGTCGGTTAGAAAGGTGTTATGTGAAATTATGGCGGTGACATCTCTATGGCTAAAGACAAGGGTTAGAAGAGGAACATATTTTGCTCTACCGAACTTCCCTTTTGATCCAGGCTAATGTGCTCCTGTAATTTTCAATTTCGGTTCTTTTGTCGTTTGTTGCCTTTTCTTTTTGTTTGTACTTTGTCGGGGTTTTTAGCTACTTGTTAGCCCCCTTTTTAATGCATTTTGCCGTCCAAAAAAAAAAAAGGTTCCCCATAAAAAAGGGTTCTTTATTCTCACGAGCAACCCTTGGGCCTTGACTTTTATCCCAGAAAGGAAATATGGCCAACCAGAACTATGGCGTTTGATGTAATATTGTACCATGTTTAAATAGTTGCTTTTAGTTTTTCTGTTTGATATCTTTCTTTATTAATATAGGTAATTATTAGTTGTGTTTAGCCAATAATCTCTTGGTTGGATGGTTCAATAGAAAGATAAGAGATAGATTTTGTATCTCTTCAAGGTCCTGCATTTTAATCTAGACATTATTACTAAGTTGTTGTAACTAACTTGAAATATATAAATTGTCGTTAAAAAAAAGTTTAACTTGTGTTTGTCTTACTTCATAAAACCTGTTGTGTACTTGGTTTTTTAAATTCTCCGTTATCTTTGTCAATTATTGTTTTCGCCTGCAATGCAATCCGACCTCAAGTTGAGCTTCAATCTAAATGAATACATCAAATATGACACTGGTACATCTTGTTGATATATAGTAAGGTGTCTTGTTTGTTAAGGGTTCATCCGTCCACTTTTAAACTTAATTAGAGTTAAACGTACAAGAAACCCCGCGGAGTGTCCGCATAAAATTTTGCAATCATCACCTCTAAACGAAAGTGAAGAAAATAACAACGTTTCCCAACCATATTGTCCCTAGTTCTTTAAAAAAATTAGGTCTATTGATGGCTTCGTTTATTTTATGAAATACCTACTTAACAACTTTAAATTTGAAATTTTTTTGAGTTTTTTAAGAATGTTAACCTCTCCTTTTTTTAAAAGAATATGAACTTTTAGGTGTTTAACATAGATCATTAATACACTAACCCAAAAAAGTCTAAACAAAAAACAACTATCACATATCGGCTTCAATACGGTTTTATATATTCAAATTCAAGTGTATGAAAACCATCTTAGTGATGCTTTTCAGCAAGCTAGAGACCAAACCTAACATGGAAAAAAAATATTATATAACGACAACCAAATAATCTCTAAAAAACATTAGCCACCCATAAAAAAGTTTCCATGATTGTCATCGGGTTCAATTAATCCTTTAGGGTACATGTATATTGTACAGGTGGTTAATAAAAAAAAGGGATACTGAACTTTAGAAATCTGAATTTTTGTATATTGACTGACATTAATCGTAACTTAAACAATTCTCTGTGGCAATCACAACTTTTAACTTATTTTCCTACAATGACCCGCTGTTAAAGTTAAATTAACGCCGTTAATTATGTTTTTTGAGTTTCAGACCATTGTTTTAAGGCATTTGATCAGGAGGAGGACACGAGTCTATTGATGTAAAACTTACCTTGATTTGGTGCTCAAAACGAAGAAATGTTAACATCCAAGCAACGTTAGGTTTAAAGACTCGATTGAAGACCATTTGGTCGTTTAGAGCATCGGCTCAATGTAAATTTTACATTTATAGACTCATATCATCCTCCCGATTAAAACCCTAAAACATCGGTCATAGATTCGAAAAAAAAAATAACGATGTTAAGTTAACTTTAACGGCGGATCATTATAGGAAAATAAGTTAGAAGTTTGAAAACTTTTGAAGTTGTGATTAATATCGGTCAATATGTTCGGATTATTAAAATTCAATATCTAAAAAAAAGAAGAGTTCTAAATTAATCTCAATAAAAAAGATAGATAAATAAAAGGATAGATATGTCATTATGCCATCAACACAAAGTGAGAAACATTTTCCCATTTAAATAGATTTGTTTTTGAACAACTAACTTACACCCTCTATCCTATATAATAAAATAAACCAATTTCATCCACTTGTCATAATATTAAGCAATATTTGCCACATGGCAATTTATTAAACTATTTTTGACACTTGGCTTCATAAAATAACACCTTAAAAATATACACACAGGTTTATTTTTACTCAAAATCTGAAACCACGCGGATCTTTTGTTTGATCTGGAGAAACCAAACCACACAATTAAACCCATATTATGTAATTTCAAACATTTTTTTAATTGAAAGCTTATTTTAAAACAGTCTCGTGTAAGACGGGTATCTAACCTAGTACTTATATATAAACCTATACATTTTGTTTCGGATGTAAATTGAACCCTTAATCATTTAAAAAAGATATAGCTACTTCATATTTTAGTATTTTTAGAGGGCGTGGGAGTTATATTTAAAATTAACCTCTAAAGGAGTGAGAGTTAGAAAACGCGAGGCCCCGACGTCGATAAGAAAAACAGGAAGTGAAGGATTTGGATGAGTGAGGGTCCAACTTTAGGTTTGATCTTTTAGAGAGACGCGCCATAGTTTGTGGGGTTACCCTGTTCGGGTAACGGGATTAGATAGTTATTGGGGTCGAGGATTCCTGTTGCTGAAAAAAAATAATTAAGAATATCTTATATATAATAATATAACTAGATTAAGCCCTGTGTGTTACACGGGTGAAAATATAAAAAAACAGAATTCTACTTTGCGAAAAAATAACATTTAAAAATAAGTTACACATTACATGAAAGATATATATGAAAATAGAAACACAAATTGTTTAAACTCTAATTTGATCCTTGGACAAATAGATTTAAACTAAAAATACAGTATTAATACAAAATTAGATATTGAAGCTTTTAAAATTGGTGTCTTATAAATCCTATAAATTAATTAAAATAATGGTAAGAAAAACAGGCATACAAATATTCTAGATGATAGATATCTGACAAAATTCATGGTGACACTTATGTACCGGGTTGAGCGTACGGGTCGTCATACATGAGTGTAGGCCGTAAATTGCGATGCATTATTTGTTAATTTGTTTATTTCCCGTTTTCACATTGAGTTTTGAGATGTAAATAAGATAAATTGAAATTTTAACAGAGAATATTATGGGTAATTTAATGTATTTGATTTCTTTCCATACATAAAAGATTCTTAGTTTTGAGCGGGAAAATGTTTCAGCACCCTCTTCATTGAATGACACATGTCCTCTAAAACCCTCTTTTATTAGATGGTATAGATTTGTACTTGTTTTGAATTTAGTTTATCTTAATTTGATTCATAGGAAACTAGAACCCATGTATATGCGATAGTTGCATATGGTTTATGTTTCTCAAGAGACCAAAATTGACGGATCACTAAATTGTTCATCACTCTTTTATATATTCTTCTTCAACGCAAAAGAGATTGCTTTTGCCATTATTGATTTCAAAGAAGAACCTTCTCTTTCTATCTTTCTAAGAAAGTTTTTATTTTTAGTCACTTTAGCATATGAATTTATTCTAAAGAGAACGGCATATATATATGCTCCAAATAAATTTTATCCCGACCAACTTACAAAGGTGGTCTTTTGTTGATGATTATAGATTTTTTTAACAGAGACTTTCATAAATTGTGACGGGAGCGATTTTCCGTCATAGTAGGGTCCCTAAACCAAGTTAAACAACTACATACGTTGTATTAACTGGACCCACGTGGTGCATCTAACTTGACAGGATGCTCACAAGAAAAACTTCAAAAAGACCGGCGTAGCAACCCTTGGATAATACTTGTTTGTTTCGCCAGTTTAAATTGAATCATTGACTAATACTGTTGGAAAATATCACTTGTGGTAGTTGATTTAGGACCTTTGATACACCAAGTATTCAACTAACAACCTTAATTACAACTCCACCCAAATTCTTTTGATATGATTGTAGATTAATCGTCTCTTTTAACTTTGAACTTTTAAAATGTTTTTCTTTTGTCGTTGACGTGATAAACTTATAAAATAGAGTAAACTGTAGTTTTAGCCTCTGTGTTTTAATACCATTAATAGTTTTTGTCCTTATGATATTATTTTCTAACAGAAATGACCCCAAACATTAACTTCATCCAATTTTCCGTTATTCCCACACATGCTGTGACATTTGACCCGATTCATTTTCTACGTAAACCCGAACCGTTGAATAAAATTGTAATTATTTGAATTATCATGAAATAAAGGGGTTCCTTTTTATTTATTTTCAATTCCATTTAAACATTTAATTACCCAATTAATGTTAATATAAATTTTTTTATAAAATGTACTTAAATTAACAAGAAACAATTTATATTAATGTTAAAATCATTAGTTAGTTAGTTGGTTGGTTTAAAGTTAAAGTTAAGGGGTTAAAAGGGTAACAATTAAAACCCAAATAAACATTTAAACTAAACTAATAAGTTACTTAAAGAGTAAGGGGGTAAATTGTAAAATTTTAAACCAATCCCCCCAAACCCGTTTTCTCGGTGCCGGCTCCGGCGAGTCTCCGGCAACTCCGGCAGCTCCTAAATCGACCACATCCACACGGTTTTGACTCGTTTGAATCGTTCCTATCTTCTTATCCGCGAGTTTCGAACTTGTATCACCCTTATCAAACTCGTTTTATGGTGATAACAACTAAACCCATTACTCTCGGCAGGTTCAACAACCGAATTCATCTATATCGAGCATAATAATCCAATTAAACCTATCTGAAACTCTCATCTAATCCTTTATGACCTGATCATCAAGCTAATTAACAAAAAAAAATTGCACGAATCAGTGGGTTTATCTCTATCCTTTAACCGTAACAAACTCAAACTCATAATCGGTGATTAAGTTCACTCCAGTGCTATATATACAACTCAAATCAGTCGAACGACTTCACTACATCTATCTGAGTTATCAATTTCACTTTCAACACACACACAATCATCTGTTAATCATCAACATCTTCGTCCTCTGTTCTTCACTGTTCGTCACCAACCGATCACCAAATCAAGTAATTAAAGGTACCTTTGTGTTCGTATTGATGCTCTGATCATCGTGGTAATGATCGATTCCAATTATATATTCAGATTAAGGTCCTATTTTAGGGATTTTGAATTAGGGTTCATATGGGAATTGGGTTTAAGGGATTTAAAGTGTTTAAATTAATTTTGTTTCGAATTAAAAGCAGTAAGTTGAGTTGGTTCAGTGGTTAGACGGGTGTTGATTAAGTTTGAGGTTAGGGGTTCGAACCCTGACCATTAACACGTTTTTAACAGTTTTATTTCAAGGTTCATTTTAAATACTTTTATCACATATTGAGTTGGTACTATATTTTTATCAATTAATTAGTTTTGAAAACAATTTTTATAAAAACGTTTTTGAATGATAATACAAAATATATACCACTTATAAATACATGTTATTATTTTACAATAATATATAAACATTAGACGTATAAAACTCATAAAAATGTAATTATTTTACAATAAAGAGTTTTCTTTTAAAAATGTATATACATATAGATACATTTATAATTATGAATTTTATAAATAAAAGGCTAGTGTCCAATTATTTAACAACTTTATATATATTTTTAAGTCTTAAAACATTAAAAAGGTCTATTATATACATATATATATATACTAATTTGTTGTCGGTAATTATCTCAATAACTATTTTATGGTAATTAACTCAAAGATTTTACTTATCTTATTAATATTTATTGTATTTAATAAATTATATTTTATTTAATCTATTTTACAAAATATATCTTTAATAAGTATTTAATATTGAAATCCCAAATCCCTATTAGAACCCTAGATTTTCCGAATCACTTAGAATGTATTTATCCTAACTTAGGACTCGTTTCCTTAGGTGATCGCTAAGGAGGGTCTCGGTGCATTATTCAAGTTTCTGTTTATTTAATTCATCAATTATTTATCAAGTGAGTATACGTAGCCCCTTTTCAGTTTTATTGCTTTGGGGTGATCTCATGTGACTTATTAAAATCAGTTTTTACTCATTTTACTCATATATTCAATTCATTCAATTCATGTTATGTTACTACTTGCATATGTGTTCATTATATGATAAACATTAATCAAACCGCCGTTAATCAATGATAGATCTGTTGGCCTGACAAACCCACCCCACATATATATATTCATGCTTTTGCTCAGTGGGTGATTGAGGACCGGTTATATAATCATTAATGACTTAATCCGTAGGATTTTAAGTCTAGTCAGTCATTTAGTGTTTGATTGCTTAAATGTTTATTTTATGTGTGCACTTTGCAGTTTATGGTATTAACATGACATTTGAATTGAAATTTTATTCATTATAACTATATGTATCTAAACCTATGTATACTCACCAGCTAACCTTTAGCTGACTATTTATTTTTCACATGATTTCAGGAAAAGAAGTTTAGAAGATGCCTCAGATTTAGGATCTTGGACTTAGATAATTATTAAATAAATCAGTTTGTTTGTTTCGGTTTGTTTGTTGGATTAATTGATTATTAGTTGTCATGGATAATTCAGAATTTGATATTAATAATATTTGAATCATTTTAGTGCCATGAGCTACGAGCAATCTAATCACTTTCGTCCGCCTCGATGATTCCGCCGTCGGTCGGGGTGTGACAGATTGGTATCAGAGCCATGGTTATAGGGAATTAGGTTATTAGAAATGGATGACCTAGTCTATAACTAAGCACCCTAAACATGAGTCATCTCATGTTACTATTCATTCTTGTTTAGCATTTCATAATATAAACATGAGTCCTCTCGTGTTGGTATTCATCAAACTGTTAGCACATCATAATACAAACATGAGTCCTCTCATGTTATCATCAACCTTTTAAGCACTTCATAACATAAACATGAGTCATCTCATGTTGTAATTTAATATCTTTTAGCACTTCATAAAATGCTACATGATTACTTAAGTGTTAACTTTATCTTCTTGATTTTTATACATATATACTTCAATGAAAAATCAAATATCTCAATTGAATTTCTAAGGCATAATGCCTAATCTCAATTGAATAATTAAATTCAAAATCAATGATTTCTACTCGGTTTCAAATTCTCGTCAAAGTCTAAGTCCCAAAACTGAACACGTGCAATACTGGAAGGGTGGATACCTGTACTTTTGAGATGTTCTGGCTAAGGCAAGTATTCGTATAAATCCAAACCTACCGCTGGATCTGTTACTTACCTGGGAACTCTCAAAGGTGAGTGTCGACTTATAGGTAGTCACGTCTTCATAAAAGTTAACGGACTTACTACTTTGATAAGTCAATGTAACCGTTTGATTTGTCAATCGAACGTTTACACTTAAAGTGTCGTTACACGATCTTATTACCTCGAACATTTTCAAACTTTTCACCAAGATGTGATTCTGTTAATCAAATCGTAAACTCCTAATCAAATCACGAACTTATTATCAAATCAAGAAAGTCATCATCATTACATAAACTTGATAATGAATTACATATTCATAATCGTATCAAAAGTTTACCATCAAATCATGAACTCATTAAGCAACTTCGGTATTTTTAACACCTAAAAAAAAAAAAAAAATCTAAAATTGATTTATACATAAACTTGATATTTCAATTACAGTGTGATCTCATTACAGAAACTCATCGTATAATGTTCTACTCATACTCACACTTACTAATCGAACTGAATACACTTCGGTCCTTTTTCAAAACGCATTCAAACCCATTGTGATTATTTATAAACCTCGTACTCACATAATATTTCATCAACCAAGAGGGTTTTGTAAGAAAAAAATATATATATAATAAAAAAAAAAGAAGAAGAAGAATTTATTTCAAACCGATGATTTATTTCCATTATAAATTCATTAACTTTTCAGAATTTACTTTTCAGTTTTATAACTTTCAAAATTTACGAAGTCTCCTAACAGATGATTTCTCAAAAGAATTTTTTTTTAAAAAAAAAAATAAAATATTTTTAAATAGTTGTCAAATAATCATATGTCATACGTATAGTTTTCTTTCAAACACTATCTAAGGATTTATAACATGAATCATGCTTGAATTTTCTTAAAATACAACGATCAAAACTAGGCCACATTTACTATTTTCGAGAAAGCAACACTATGGTAAGATTTCAAATTCTCAAACTTATTACCATTCCACAACCTCATCATAAACAAATAACATCTTACCATTGATTACCTCGATTGTCTATACATCTATTTACATAAATATGGCTTCATATGGACTCTAATGTCTCCAACTGAATAATTAAGAATTTGGTAACCCGTGTATTTGATCTATTAAAGGGTTATCCATATGCGTAAATTTTCATAAAGTTGAATTTTTCCATCATCGTAAGAAACTTGATTTTACCTGCACGCCAGCATAACCTAATAATACATATGAGCGTGACTTATCATAAACATGGGTTTCACACATGTAACTTGTTATTAAAAATAATAATAATAATAATAATAATAATAATAATAATAATAATAATAATAAATTGATCCTTGAACTTGGTTATCTGTAAACATGATCAATGAACATAATATTCTCCAAACTTGATTTCTCGTACATATGAACAAGAAAATCTATTATCATGAACAGTAAAGACTATGTAACTAACTCAACTCTTCATAACCATCAATTTATGTATCCTCTTGAACTAGACTTCACAAGACAATTGAACATGAAATCAGATTCTCTGTGTATCATCAAATTAGTTTAAAGTTTTAGGTACCTTTGACCTACACGTGATCGAGTGAGCTATGTGGTTCATGCAAAAGCTAAAGTAATTACGGGTGCACACGGAATTATGAAAGCTGGTGCATGGAAACCATAGTAAATTTGTCATGTGTTTGAGGGCAATGCGACATATGAGGCATGATAAGGGCATGGTGGATACGCCGCTAGTACATCCTATATATAAGTGTACTTATCATACTATCAAATGAAGCGTTGTCTGCGATCTAAGATATTTGTGTTATTCTTTTACTCTTCCCATAAAGTAAGACCGATTGTACATTTCAAAGTTAACCTCAAATAACAGTTAATCATTATCTCAACCTATGCTCTTAAATCAAGAATCGTTTCGTATCATATGTGATTCAAAAGTTAACAATTGTTTTGTGTGTTTCATTTTTTCATCATCATCTAGTGCTCAAGTTGATGTATTCCTAATCAACTTCTCGGAGTTGACGTATTCTTGTTCAACTCGAGAGAGCTAGATAACGTTAGTACATTAAAATGGAAAGCGAATTATCATGGACAACTTTTAGCATTGCGTCACATTTATTCATTTTATTGACTCCGTTGTATAATTTATTCACTCATTTTATTAAATGTATTTATTCTTTCGTTCGTTTATTTAATCACGTTTATTCATTGGCTTTGTTTCATTTTATTTCACTTTAATCATCAATTCATTTTATTAACCTCATTATTCATTTTCATTATTACTCATCGCATTCATGAATTTTACTCATTTAAATCATTCCGTTCTAATTCAGTTAATTAAATCATTTTATTTCCGAGTTGGAATCTATCGATGTCATAATCATGCTAAATCCAATTCCAAATGAAGAAGTATCTGTATCTCTTTGTTACAACCTCTTCGTAATTAAATTTCGGGACGAAATTTCCTAAAGGAGGGGAGACTGTGACATTTGACCCGATTCATTTTCTACGTAAACCCGAACCGTTGAATAAAATTGTAATTATTTGAATTATCATGAAATAAAGGGGTTCCTTTTTATTTATTTTCAATTCCATTTAAACATTTAATTACCCAATTAATGTTAATATAAATTTTTTTATAAAATGTACTTAAATTAACAAGAAACAATTTATATTAATGTTAAAATCATTAGTTAGTTAGTTGGTTGGTTTAAAGTTAAAGTTAAGGGGTTAAAAGGGTAACAATTAAAACCCAAATAAACATTTAAACTAAACTAATAAGTTACTTAAAGAGTAAGGGGGTAAATTGTAAAATTTTAAACCAATCCCCCCAAACCCGTTTTCTCGGTGCCGGCTCCGGCGAGTCTCCGGCAACTCCGGCAGCTCCTAAATCGACCACATCCACACGGTTTTGACTCGTTTGAATCGTTCCTATCTTCTTATCCGCGAGTTTCGAACTTGTATCACCCTTATCAAACTCGTTTTATGGTGATAACAACTAAACCCATTACTCTCGGCAGGTTCAACAACCGAATTCATCTATATCGAGCATAATAATCCAATTAAACCTATCTGAAACTCTCATCTAATCCTTTATGACCTGATCATCAAGCTAATTAACAAAAAAAAATTGCACGAATCAGTGGGTTTATCTCTATCCTTTAACCGTAACAAACTCAAACTCATAATCGGTGATTAAGTTCACTCCAGTGCTATATATACAACTCAAATCAGTCGAACGACTTCACTACATCTATCTGAGTTATCAATTTCACTTTCAACACACACACAATCATCTGTTAATCATCAACATCTTCGTCCTCTGTTCTTCACTGTTCGTCACCAACCGATCACCAAATCAAGTAATTAAAGGTACCTTTGTGTTCGTATTGATGCTCTGATCATCGTGGTAATGATCGATTCCAATTATATATTCAGATTAAGGTCCTATTTTAGGGATTTTGAATTAGGGTTCATATGGGAATTGGGTTTAAGGGATTTAAAGTGTTTAAATTAATTTTGTTTCGAATTAAAAGCAGTAAGTTGAGTTGGTTCAGTGGTTAGACGGGTGTTGATTAAGTTTGAGGTTAGGGGTTCGAACCCTGACCATTAACACGTTTTTAACAGTTTTATTTCAAGGTTCATTTTAAATACTTTTATCACATATTGAGTTGGTACTATATTTTTATCAATTAATTAGTTTTGAAAACAATTTTTATAAAAACGTTTTTGAATGATAATACAAAATATATACCACTTATAAATACATGTTATTATTTTACAATAATATATAAACATTAGACGTATAAAACTCATAAAAATGTAATTATTTTACAATAAAGAGTTTTCTTTTAAAAATGTATATACATATAGATACATTTATAATTATGAATTTTATAAATAAAAGGCTAGTGTCCAATTATTTAACAACTTTATATATATTTTTAAGTCTTAAAACATTAAAAAGGTCTATTATATACATATATATATATACTAATTTGTTGTCGGTAATTATCTCAATAACTATTTTATGGTAATTAACTCAAAGATTTTACTTATCTTATTAATATTTATTGTATTTAATAAATTATATTTTATTTAATCTATTTTACAAAATATATCTTTAATAAGTATTTAATATTGAAATCCCAAATCCCTATTAGAACCCTAGATTTTCCGAATCACTTAGAATGTATTTATCCTAACTTAGGACTCGTTTCCTTAGGTGATCGCTAAGGAGGGTCTCGGTGCATTATTCAAGTTTCTGTTTATTTAATTCATCAATTATTTATCAAGTGAGTATACGTAGCCCCTTTTCAGTTTTATTGCTTTGGGGTGATCTCATGTGACTTATTAAAATCAGTTTTTACTCATTTTACTCATATATTCAATTCATTCAATTCATGTTATGTTACTACTTGCATATGTGTTCATTATATGATAAACATTAATCAAACCGCCGTTAATCAATGATAGATCTGTTGGCCTGACAAACCCACCCCACATATATATATTCATGCTTTTGCTCAGTGGGTGATTGAGGACCGGTTATATAATCATTAATGACTTAATCCGTAGGATTTTAAGTCTAGTCAGTCATTTAGTGTTTGATTGCTTAAATGTTTATTTTATGTGTGCACTTTGCAGTTTATGGTATTAACATGACATTTGAATTGAAATTTTATTCATTATAACTATATGTATCTAAACCTATGTATACTCACCAGCTAACCTTTAGCTGACTATTTATTTTTCACATGATTTCAGGAAAAGAAGTTTAGAAGATGCCTCAGATTTAGGATCTTGGACTTAGATAATTATTAAATAAATCAGTTTGTTTGTTTCGGTTTGTTTGTTGGATTAATTGATTATTAGTTGTCATGGATAATTCAGAATTTGATATTAATAATATTTGAATCATTTTAGTGCCATGAGCTACGAGCAATCTAATCACTTTCGTCCGCCTCGATGATTCCGCCGTCGGTCGGGGTGTGACAGATTGGTATCAGAGCCATGGTTATAGGGAATTAGGTTATTAGAAATGGATGACCTAGTCTATAACTAAGCACCCTAAACATGAGTCATCTCATGTTACTATTCATTCTTGTTTAGCATTTCATAATATAAACATGAGTCCTCTCGTGTTGGTATTCATCAAACTGTTAGCACATCATAATACAAACATGAGTCCTCTCATGTTATCATCAACCTTTTAAGCACTTCATAACATAAACATGAGTCATCTCATGTTGTAATTTAATATCTTTTAGCACTTCATAAAATGCTACATGATTACTTAAGTGTTAACTTTATCTTCTTGATTTTTATACATATATACTTCAATGAAAAATCAAATATCTCAATTGAATTTCTAAGGCATAATGCCTAATCTCAATTGAATAATTAAATTCAAAATCAATGATTTCTACTCGGTTTCAAATTCTCGTCAAAGTCTAAGTCCCAAAACTGAACACGTGCAATACTGGAAGGGTGGATACCTGTACTTTTGAGATGTTCTGGCTAAGGCAAGTATTCGTATAAATCCAAACCTACCGCTGGATCTGTTACTTACCTGGGAACTCTCAAAGGTGAGTGTCGACTTATAGGTAGTCACGTCTTCATAAAAGTTAACGGACTTACTACTTTGATAAGTCAATGTAACCGTTTGATTTGTCAATCGAACGTTTACACTTAAAGTGTCGTTACACGATCTTATTACCTCGAACATTTTCAAACTTTTCACCAAGATGTGATTCTGTTAATCAAATCGTAAACTCCTAATCAAATCACGAACTTATTATCAAATCAAGAAAGTCATCATCATTACATAAACTTGATAATGAATTACATATTCATAATCGTATCAAAAGTTTACCATCAAATCATGAACTCATTAAGCAACTTCGGTATTTTTAACACCTAAAAAAAAAAAAAATCTAAAATTGATTTATACATAAACTTGATATTTCAATTACAGTGTGATCTCATTACAGAAACTCATCGTATAATGTTCTACTCATACTCACACTTACTAATCGAACTGAATACACTTCGGTCCTTTTTCAAAACGCATTCAAACCCATTGTGATTATTTATAAACCTCGTACTCACATAATATTTCATCAACCAAGAGGGTTTTGTAAGAAAAAAATATATATATAATAAAAAAAAAGAAGAAGAAGAATTTATTTCAAACCGATGATTTATTTCCATTATAAATTCATTAACTTTTCAGAATTTACTTTTCAGTTTTATAACTTTCAAAATTTACGAAGTCTCCTAACAGATGATTTCTCAAAAGAATTTTTTTTTAAAAAAAAATAAAATATTTTTAAATAGTTGTCAAATAATCATATGTCATACGTATAGTTTTCTTTCAAACACTATCTAAGGATTTATAACATGAATCATGCTTGAATTTTCTTAAAATACAACGATCAAAACTAGGCCACATTTACTATTTTCGAGAAAGCAACACTATGGTAAGATTTCAAATTCTCAAACTTATTACCATTCCACAACCTCATCATAAACAAATAACATCTTACCATTGATTACCTCGATTGTCTATACATCTATTTACATAAATATGGCTTCATATGGACTCTAATGTCTCCAACTGAATAATTAAGAATTTGGTAACCCGTGTATTTGATCTATTAAAGGGTTATCCATATGCGTAAATTTTCATAAAGTTGAATTTTTCCATCATCGTAAGAAACTTGATTTTACCTGCACGCCAGCATAACCTAATAATACATATGAGCGTGACTTATCATAAACATGGGTTTCACACATGTAACTTGTTATTAAAAATAATAATAATAATAATAATAATAATAATAATAATAATAATAATAATAAATTGATCCTTGAACTTGGTTATCTGTAAACATGATCAATGAACATAATATTCTCCAAACTTGATTTCTCGTACATATGAACAAGAAAATCTATTATCATGAACAGTAAAGACTATGTAACTAACTCAACTCTTCATAACCATCAATTTATGTATCCTCTTGAACTAGACTTCACAAGACAATTGAACATGAAATCAGATTCTCTGTGTATCATCAAATTAGTTTAAAGTTTTAGGTACCTTTGACCTACACGTGATCGAGTGAGCTATGTGGTTCATGCAAAAGCTAAAGTAATTACGGGTGCACACGGAATTATGAAAGCTGGTGCATGGAAACCATAGTAAATTTGTCATGTGTTTGAGGGCAATGCGACATATGAGGCATGATAAGGGCATGGTGGATACGCCGCTAGTACATCCTATATATAAGTGTACTTATCATACTATCAAATGAAGCGTTGTCTGCGATCTAAGATATTTGTGTTATTCTTTTACTCTTCCCATAAAGTAAGACCGATTGTACATTTCAAAGTTAACCTCAAATAACAGTTAATCATTATCTCAACCTATGCTCTTAAATCAAGAATCGTTTCGTATCATATGTGATTCAAAAGTTAACAATTGTTTTGTGTGTTTCATTTTTTCATCATCATCTAGTGCTCAAGTTGATGTATTCCTAATCAACTTCTCGGAGTTGACGTATTCTTGTTCAACTCGAGAGAGCTAGATAACGTTAGTACATTAAAATGGAAAGCGAATTATCATGGACAACTTTTAGCATTGCGTCACATTTATTCATTTTATTGACTCCGTTGTATAATTTATTCACTCATTTTATTAAATGTATTTATTCTTTCGTTCGTTTATTTAATCACGTTTATTCATTGGCTTTGTTTCATTTTATTTCACTTTAATCATCAATTCATTTTATTAACCTCATTATTCATTTTCATTATTACTCATCGCATTCATGAATTTTACTCATTTAAATCATTCCGTTCTAATTCAGTTAATTAAATCATTTTATTTCCGAGTTGGAATCTATCGATGTCATAATCATGCTAAATCCAATTCCAAATGAAGAAGTATCTGTATCTCTTTGTTACAACCTCTTCGTAATTAAATTTCGGGACGAAATTTCCTAAAGGAGGGGAGACTGTGACATTTGACCCGATTCATTTTCTACGTAAACCCGAACCGTTGAATAAAATTGTAATTATTTGAATTATCATGAAATAAAGGGGTTCCTTTTTATTTATTTTCAATTCCATTTAAACATTTAATTACCCAATTAATGTTAATATAAATTTTTTTATAAAATGTACTTAAATTAACAAGAAACAATTTATATTAATGTTAAAATCATTAGTTAGTTAGTTGGTTGGTTTAAAGTTAAAGTTAAGGGGTTAAAAGGGTAACAATTAAAACCCAAATAAACATTTAAACTAAACTAATAAGTTACTTAAAGAGTAAGGGGGTAAATTGTAAAATTTTAAACCAATCCCCCCAAACCCGTTTTCTCGGTGCCGGCTCCGGCGAGTCTCCGGCAACTCCGGCAGCTCCTAAATCGACCACATCCACACGGTTTTGACTCGTTTGAATCGTTCCTATCTTCTTATCCGCGAGTTTCGAACTTGTATCACCCTTATCAAACTCGTTTTATGGTGATAACAACTAAACCCATTACTCTCGGCAGGTTCAACAACCGAATTCATCTATATCGAGCATAATAATCCAATTAAACCTATCTGAAACTCTCATCTAATCCTTTATGACCTGATCATCAAGCTAATTAACAAAAAAAAATTGCACGAATCAGTGGGTTTATCTCTATCCTTTAACCGTAACAAACTCAAACTCATAATCGGTGATTAAGTTCACTCCAGTGCTATATATACAACTCAAATCAGTCGAACGACTTCACTACATCTATCTGAGTTATCAATTTCACTTTCAACACACACACAATCATCTGTTAATCATCAACATCTTCGTCCTCTGTTCTTCACTGTTCGTCACCAACCGATCACCAAATCAAGTAATTAAAGGTACCTTTGTGTTCGTATTGATGCTCTGATCATCGTGGTAATGATCGATTCCAATTATATATTCAGATTAAGGTCCTATTTTAGGGATTTTGAATTAGGGTTCATATGGGAATTGGGTTTAAGGGATTTAAAGTGTTTAAATTAATTTTGTTTCGAATTAAAAGCAGTAAGTTGAGTTGGTTCAGTGGTTAGACGGGTGTTGATTAAGTTTGAGGTTAGGGGTTCGAACCCTGACCATTAACACGTTTTTAACAGTTTTATTTCAAGGTTCATTTTAAATACTTTTATCACATATTGAGTTGGTACTATATTTTTATCAATTAATTAGTTTTGAAAACAATTTTTATAAAAACGTTTTTGAATGATAATACAAAATATATACCACTTATAAATACATGTTATTATTTTACAATAATATATAAACATTAGACGTATAAAACTCATAAAAATGTAATTATTTTACAATAAAGAGTTTTCTTTTAAAAATGTATATACATATAGATACATTTATAATTATGAATTTTATAAATAAAAGGCTAGTGTCCAATTATTTAACAACTTTATATATATTTTTAAGTCTTAAAACATTAAAAAGGTCTATTATATACATATATATATATACTAATTTGTTGTCGGTAATTATCTCAATAACTATTTTATGGTAATTAACTCAAAGATTTTACTTATCTTATTAATATTTATTGTATTTAATAAATTATATTTTATTTAATCTATTTTACAAAATATATCTTTAATAAGTATTTAATATTGAAATCCCAAATCCCTATTAGAACCCTAGATTTTCCGAATCACTTAGAATGTATTTATCCTAACTTAGGACTCGTTTCCTTAGGTGATCGCTAAGGAGGGTCTCGGTGCATTATTCAAGTTTCTGTTTATTTAATTCATCAATTATTTATCAAGTGAGTATACGTAGCCCCTTTTCAGTTTTATTGCTTTGGGGTGATCTCATGTGACTTATTAAAATCAGTTTTTACTCATTTTACTCATATATTCAATTCATTCAATTCATGTTATGTTACTACTTGCATATGTGTTCATTATATGATAAACATTAATCAAACCGCCGTTAATCAATGATAGATCTGTTGGCCTGACAAACCCACCCCACATATATATATTCATGCTTTTGCTCAGTGGGTGATTGAGGACCGGTTATATAATCATTAATGACTTAATCCGTAGGATTTTAAGTCTAGTCAGTCATTTAGTGTTTGATTGCTTAAATGTTTATTTTATGTGTGCACTTTGCAGTTTATGGTATTAACATGACATTTGAATTGAAATTTTATTCATTATAACTATATGTATCTAAACCTATGTATACTCACCAGCTAACCTTTAGCTGACTATTTATTTTTCACATGATTTCAGGAAAAGAAGTTTAGAAGATGCCTCAGATTTAGGATCTTGGACTTAGATAATTATTAAATAAATCAGTTTGTTTGTTTCGGTTTGTTTGTTGGATTAATTGATTATTAGTTGTCATGGATAATTCAGAATTTGATATTAATAATATTTGAATCATTTTAGTGCCATGAGCTACGAGCAATCTAATCACTTTCGTCCGCCTCGATGATTCCGCCGTCGGTCGGGGTGTGACAGATTGGTATCAGAGCCATGGTTATAGGGAATTAGGTTATTAGAAATGGATGACCTAGTCTATAACTAAGCACCCTAAACATGAGTCATCTCATGTTACTATTCATTCTTGTTTAGCATTTCATAATATAAACATGAGTCCTCTCGTGTTGGTATTCATCAAACTGTTAGCACATCATAATACAAACATGAGTCCTCTCATGTTATCATCAACCTTTTAAGCACTTCATAACATAAACATGAGTCATCTCATGTTGTAATTTAATATCTTTTAGCACTTCATAAAATGCTACATGATTACTTAAGTGTTAACTTTATCTTCTTGATTTTTATACATATATACTTCAATGAAAAATCAAATATCTCAATTGAATTTCTAAGGCATAATGCCTAATCTCAATTGAATAATTAAATTCAAAATCAATGATTTCTACTCGGTTTCAAATTCTCGTCAAAGTCTAAGTCCCAAAACTGAACACGTGCAATACTGGAAGGGTGGATACCTGTACTTTTGAGATGTTCTGGCTAAGGCAAGTATTCGTATAAATCCAAACCTACCGCTGGATCTGTTACTTACCTGGGAACTCTCAAAGGTGAGTGTCGACTTACAGGTAGTCACGTCTTCATAAAAGTTAACGGACTTACTACTTTGATAAGTCAATGTAACCGTTTGATTTGTCAATCGAACGTTTACACTTAAAGTGTCGTTACACGATCTTATTACCTCGAACATTTTCAAACTTTTCACCAAGATGTGATTCTGTTAATCAAATCGTAAACTCCTAATCAAATCACGAACTTATTATCAAATCAAGAAAGTCATCATCATTACATAAACTTGATAATGAATTACATATTCATAATCGTATCAAAAGTTTACCATCAAATCATGAACTCATTAAGCAACTTCGGTATTTTTAACACCTAAAAAAAAAAAAAAAATCTAAAATTGATTTATACATAAACTTGATATTTCAATTACAGTGTGATCTCATTACAGAAACTCATCGTATAATGTTCTACTCATACTCACACTTACTAATCGAACTGAATACACTTCGGTCCTTTTTCAAAACGCATTCAAACCCATTGTGATTATTTATAAACCTCGTACTCACATAATATTTCATCAACCAAGAGGGTTTTGTAAGAAAAAAATATATATATAATAAAAAAAAAGAAGAAGAAGAATTTATTTCAAACCGATGATTTATTTCCATTATAAATTCATTAACTTTTCAGAATTTACTTTTCAGTTTTATAACTTTCAAAATTTACGAAGTCTCCTAACAGATGATTTCTCAAAAGAATTTTTTTTTAAAAAAAAAAATAAAATATTTTTAAATAGTTGTCAAATAATCATATGTCATACGTATAGTTTTCTTTCAAACACTATCTAAGGATTTATAACATGAATCATGCTTGAATTTTCTTAAAATACAACGATCAAAACTAGGCCACATTTACTATTTTCGAGAAAGCAACACTATGGTAAGATTTCAAATTCTCAAACTTATTACCATTCCACAACCTCATCATAAACAAATAACATCTTACCATTGATTACCTCGATTGTCTATACATCTATTTACATAAATATGGCTTCATATGGACTCTAATGTCTCCAACTGAATAATTAAGAATTTGGTAACCCGTGTATTTGATCTATTAAAGGGTTATCCATATGCGTAAATTTTCATAAAGTTGAATTTTTCCATCATCGTAAGAAACTTGATTTTACCTGCACGCCAGCATAACCTAATAATACATATGAGCGTGACTTATCATAAACATGGGTTTCACACATGTAACTTGTTATTAAAAATAATAATAATAATAATAATAATAATAATAATAATAATAATAATAATAATAATAATAATAATAATAATAATAATAATAATAATAATAATAAATTGATCCTTGAACTTGGTTATCTGTAAACATGATCAATGAACATAATATTCTCCAAACTTGATTTCTCGTACATATGAACAAGAAAATCTATTATCATGAACAGTAAAGACTATGTAACTAACTCAACTCTTCATAACCATCAATTTATGTATCCTCTTGAACTAGACTTCACAAGACAATTGAACATGAAATCAGATTCTCTGTGTATCATCAAATTAGTTTAAAGTTTTAGGTACCTTTGACCTACACGTGATCGAGTGAGCTATGTGGTTCATGCAAAAGCTAAAGTAATTACGGGTGCACACGGAATTATGAAAGCTGGTGCATGGAAACCATAGTAAATTTGTCATGTGTTTGAGGGCAATGCGACATATGAGGCATGATAAGGGCATGGTGGATACGCCGCTAGTACATCCTATATATAAGTGTACTTATCATACTATCAAATGAAGCGTTGTCTGCGATCTAAGATATTTGTGTTATTCTTTTACTCTTCCCATAAAGTAAGACCGATTGTACATTTCAAAGTTAACCTCAAATAACAGTTAATCATTATCTCAACCTATGCTCTTAAATCAAGAATCGTTTCGTATCATATGTGATTCAAAAGTTAACAATTGTTTTGTGTGTTTCATTTTTTCATCATCATCTAGTGCTCAAGTTGATGTATTCCTAATCAACTTCTCGGAGTTGACGTATTCTTGTTCAACTCGAGAGAGCTAGATAACGTTAGTACATTAAAATGGAAAGCGAATTATCATGGACAACTTTTAGCATTGCGTCACATTTATTCATTTTATTGACTCCGTTGTATAATTTATTCACTCATTTTATTAAATGTATTTATTCTTTCGTTCGTTTATTTAATCACGTTTATTCATTGGCTTTGTTTCATTTTATTTCACTTTAATCATCAATTCATTTTATTAACCTCATTATTCATTTTCATTATTACTCATCGCATTCATGAATTTTACTCATTTAAATCATTCCGTTCTAATTCAGTTAATTAAATCATTTTATTTCCGAGTTGGAATCTATCGATGTCATAATCATGCTAAATCCAATTCCAAATGAAGAAGTATCTGTATCTCTTTGTTACAACCTCTTCGTAATTAAATTTCGGGACGAAATTTCCTAAAGGAGGGGAGACTGTGACATTTGACCCGATTCATTTTCTACGTAAACCCGAACCGTTGAATAAAATTGTAATTATTTGAATTATCATGAAATAAAGGGGTTCCTTTTTATTTATTTTCAATTCCATTTAAACATTTAATTACCCAATTAATGTTAATATAAATTTTTTTATAAAATGTACTTAAATTAACAAGAAACAATTTATATTAATGTTAAAATCATTAGTTAGTTAGTTGGTTGGTTTAAAGTTAAAGTTAAGGGGTTAAAAGGGTAACAATTAAAACCCAAATAAACATTTAAACTAAACTAATAAGTTACTTAAAGAGTAAGGGGGTAAATTGTAAAATTTTAAACCAATCCCCCCAAACCCGTTTTCTCGGTGCCGGCTCCGGCGAGTCTCCGGCAACTCCGGCAGCTCCTAAATCGACCACATCCACACGGTTTTGACTCGTTTGAATCGTTCCTATCTTCTTATCCGCGAGTTTCGAACTTGTATCACCCTTATCAAACTCGTTTTATGGTGATAACAACTAAACCCATTACTCTCGGCAGGTTCAACAACCGAATTCATCTATATCGAGCATAATAATCCAATTAAACCTATCTGAAACTCTCATCTAATCCTTTATGACCTGATCATCAAGCTAATTAACAAAAAAAAATTGCACGAATCAGTGGGTTTATCTCTATCCTTTAACCGTAACAAACTCAAACTCATAATCGGTGATTAAGTTCACTCCAGTGCTATATATACAACTCAAATCAGTCGAACGACTTCACTACATCTATCTGAGTTATCAATTTCACTTTCAACACACACACAATCATCTGTTAATCATCAACATCTTCGTCCTCTGTTCTTCACTGTTCGTCACCAACCGATCACCAAATCAAGTAATTAAAGGTACCTTTGTGTTCGTATTGATGCTCTGATCATCGTGGTAATGATCGATTCCAATTATATATTCAGATTAAGGTCCTATTTTAGGGATTTTGAATTAGGGTTCATATGGGAATTGGGTTTAAGGGATTTAAAGTGTTTAAATTAATTTTGTTTCGAATTAAAAGCAGTAAGTTGAGTTGGTTCAGTGGTTAGACGGGTGTTGATTAAGTTTGAGGTTAGGGGTTCGAACCCTGACCATTAACACGTTTTTAACAGTTTTATTTCAAGGTTCATTTTAAATACTTTTATCACATATTGAGTTGGTACTATATTTTTATCAATTAATTAGTTTTGAAAACAATTTTTATAAAAACGTTTTTGAATGATAATACAAAATATATACCACTTATAAATACATGTTATTATTTTACAATAATATATAAACATTAGACGTATAAAACTCATAAAAATGTAATTATTTTACAATAAAGAGTTTTCTTTTAAAAATGTATATACATATAGATACATTTATAATTATGAATTTTATAAATAAAAGGCTAGTGTCCAATTATTTAACAACTTTATATATATTTTTAAGTCTTAAAACATTAAAAAGGTCTATTATATACATATATATATATACTAATTTGTTGTCGGTAATTATCTCAATAACTATTTTATGGTAATTAACTCAAAGATTTTACTTATCTTATTAATATTTATTGTATTTAATAAATTATATTTTATTTAATCTATTTTACAAAATATATCTTTAATAAGTATTTAATATTGAAATCCCAAATCCCTATTAGAACCCTAGATTTTCCGAATCACTTAGAATGTATTTATCCTAACTTAGGACTCGTTTCCTTAGGTGATCGCTAAGGAGGGTCTCGGTGCATTATTCAAGTTTCTGTTTATTTAATTCATCAATTATTTATCAAGTGAGTATACGTAGCCCCTTTTCAGTTTTATTGCTTTGGGGTGATCTCATGTGACTTATTAAAATCAGTTTTTACTCATTTTACTCATATATTCAATTCATTCAATTCATGTTATGTTACTACTTGCATATGTGTTCATTATATGATAAACATTAATCAAACCGCCGTTAATCAATGATAGATCTGTTGGCCTGACAAACCCACCCCACATATATATATTCATGCTTTTGCTCAGTGGGTGATTGAGGACCGGTTATATAATCATTAATGACTTAATCCGTAGGATTTTAAGTCTAGTCAGTCATTTAGTGTTTGATTGCTTAAATGTTTATTTTATGTGTGCACTTTGCAGTTTATGGTATTAACATGACATTTGAATTGAAATTTTATTCATTATAACTATATGTATCTAAACCTATGTATACTCACCAGCTAACCTTTAGCTGACTATTTATTTTTCACATGATTTCAGGAAAAGAAGTTTAGAAGATGCCTCAGATTTAGGATCTTGGACTTAGATAATTATTAAATAAATCAGTTTGTTTGTTTCGGTTTGTTTGTTGGATTAATTGATTATTAGTTGTCATGGATAATTCAGAATTTGATATTAATAATATTTGAATCATTTTAGTGCCATGAGCTACGAGCAATCTAATCACTTTCGTCCGCCTCGATGATTCCGCCGTCGGTCGGGGTGTGACAGATTGGTATCAGAGCCATGGTTATAGGGAATTAGGTTATTAGAAATGGATGACCTAGTCTATAACTAAGCACCCTAAACATGAGTCATCTCATGTTACTATTCATTCTTGTTTAGCATTTCATAATATAAACATGAGTCCTCTCGTGTTGGTATTCATCAAACTGTTAGCACATCATAATACAAACATGAGTCCTCTCATGTTATCATCAACCTTTTAAGCACTTCATAACATAAACATGAGTCATCTCATGTTGTAATTTAATATCTTTTAGCACTTCATAAAATGCTACATGATTACTTAAGTGTTAACTTTATCTTCTTGATTTTTATACATATATACTTCAATGAAAAATCAAATATCTCAATTGAATTTCTAAGGCATAATGCCTAATCTCAATTGAATAATTAAATTCAAAATCAATGATTTCTACTCGGTTTCAAATTCTCGTCAAAGTCTAAGTCCCAAAACTGAACACGTGCAATACTGGAAGGGTGGATACCTGTACTTTTGAGATGTTCTGGCTAAGGCAAGTATTCGTATAAATCCAAACCTACCGCTGGATCTGTTACTTACCTGGGAACTCTCAAAGGTGAGTGTCGACTTACAGGTAGTCACGTCTTCATAAAAGTTAACGGACTTACTACTTTGATAAGTCAATGTAACCGTTTGATTTGTCAATCGAACGTTTACACTTAAAGTGTCGTTACACGATCTTATTACCTCGAACATTTTCAAACTTTTCACCAAGATGTGATTCTGTTAATCAAATCGTAAACTCCTAATCAAATCACGAACTTATTATCAAATCAAGAAAGTCATCATCATTACATAAACTTGATAATGAATTACATATTCATAATCGTATCAAAAGTTTACCATCAAATCATGAACTCATTAAGCAACTTCGGTATTTTTAACACCTAAAAAAAAAAAAAAAATCTAAAATTGATTTATACATAAACTTGATATTTCAATTACAGTGTGATCTCATTACAGAAACTCATCGTATAATGTTCTACTCATACTCACACTTACTAATCGAACTGAATACACTTCGGTCCTTTTTCAAAACGCATTCAAACCCATTGTGATTATTTATAAACCTCGTACTCACATAATATTTCATCAACCAAGAGGGTTTTGTAAGAAAAAAATATATATATAATAAAAAAAAAGAAGAAGAAGAATTTATTTCAAACCGATGATTTATTTCCATTATAAATTCATTAACTTTTCAGAATTTACTTTTCAGTTTTATAACTTTCAAAATTTACGAAGTCTCCTAACAGATGATTTCTCAAAAGATTTTTTTTTTTAAAAAAAAAATAAAATATTTTTAAATAGTTGTCAAATAATCATATGTCATACGTATAGTTTTCTTTCAAACACTATCTAAGGATTTATAACATGAATCATGCTTGAATTTTCTTAAAATACAACGATCAAAACTAGGCCACATTTACTATTTTCGAGAAAGCAACACTATGGTAAGATTTCAAATTCTCAAACTTATTACCATTCCACAACCTCATCATAAACAAATAACATCTTACCATTGATTACCTCGATTGTCTATACATCTATTTACATAAATATGGCTTCATATGGACTCTAATGTCTCCAACTGAATAATTAAGAATTTGGTAACCCGTGTATTTGATCTATTAAAGGGTTATCCATATGCGTAAATTTTCATAAAGTTGAATTTTTCCATCATCGTAAGAAACTTGATTTTACCTGCACGCCAGCATAACCTAATAATACATATGAGCGTGACTTATCATAAACATGGGTTTCACACATGTAACTTGTTATTAAAAATAATAATAATAATAATAATAATAATAATAATAAATTGATCCTTGAACTTGGTTATCTGTAAACATGATCAATGAACATAATATTCTCCAAACTTGATTTCTCGTACATATGAACAAGAAAATCTATTATCATGAACAGTAAAGACTATGTAACTAACTCAACTCTTCATAACCATCAATTTATGTATCCTCTTGAACTAGACTTCACAAGACAATTGAACATGAAATCAGATTCTCTGTGTATCATCAAATTAGTTTAAAGTTTTAGGTACCTTTGACCTACACGTGATCGAGTGAGCTATGTGGTTCATGCAAAAGCTAAAGTAATTACGGGTGCACACGGAATTATGAAAGCTGGTGCATGGAAACCATAGTAAATTTGTCATGTGTTTGAGGGCAATGCGACATATGAGGCATGATAAGGGCATGGTGGATACGCCGCTAGTACATCCTATATATAAGTGTACTTATCATACTATCAAATGAAGCGTTGTCTGCGATCTAAGATATTTGTGTTATTCTTTTACTCTTCCCATAAAGTAAGACCGATTGTACATTTCAAAGTTAACCTCAAATAACAGTTAATCATTATCTCAACCTATGCTCTTAAATCAAGAATCGTTTCGTATCATATGTGATTCAAAAGTTAACAATTGTTTTGTGTGTTTCATTTTTTCATCATCATCTAGTGCTCAAGTTGATGTATTCCTAATCAACTTCTCGGAGTTGACGTATTCTTGTTCAACTCGAGAGAGCTAGATAACGTTAGTACATTAAAATGGAAAGCGAATTATCATGGACAACTTTTAGCATTGCGTCACATTTATTCATTTTATTGACTCCGTTGTATAATTTATTCACTCATTTTATTAAATGTATTTATTCTTTCGTTCGTTTATTTAATCACGTTTATTCATTGGCTTTGTTTCATTTTATTTCACTTTAATCATCAATTCATTTTATTAACCTCATTATTCATTTTCATTATTACTCATCGCATTCATGAATTTTACTCATTTAAATCATTCCGTTCTAATTCAGTTAATTAAATCATTTTATTTCCGAGTTGGAATCTATCGATGTCATAATCATGCTAAATCCAATTCCAAATGAAGAAGTATCTGTATCTCTTTGTTACAACCTCTTCGTAATTAAATTTCGGGACGAAATTTCCTAAAGGAGGGGAGACTGTGACATTTGACCCGATTCATTTTCTACGTAAACCCGAACCGTTGAATAAAATTGTAATTATTTGAATTATCATGAAATAAAGGGGTTCCTTTTTATTTATTTTCAATTCCATTTAAACATTTAATTACCCAATTAATGTTAATATAAATTTTTTTATAAAATGTACTTAAATTAACAAGAAACAATTTATATTAATGTTAAAATCATTAGTTAGTTAGTTGGTTGGTTTAAAGTTAAAGTTAAGGGGTTAAAAGGGTAACAATTAAAACCCAAATAAACATTTAAACTAAACTAATAAGTTACTTAAAGAGTAAGGGGGTAAATTGTAAAATTTTAAACCAATCCCCCCAAACCCGTTTTCTCGGTGCCGGCTCCGGCGAGTCTCCGGCAACTCCGGCAGCTCCTAAATCGACCACATCCACACGGTTTTGACTCGTTTGAATCGTTCCTATCTTCTTATCCGCGAGTTTCGAACTTGTATCACCCTTATCAAACTCGTTTTATGGTGATAACAACTAAACCCATTACTCTCGGCAGGTTCAACAACCGAATTCATCTATATCGAGCATAATAATCCAATTAAACCTATCTGAAACTCTCATCTAATCCTTTATGACCTGATCATCAAGCTAATTAACAAAAAAAAATTGCACGAATCAGTGGGTTTATCTCTATCCTTTAACCGTAACAAACTCAAACTCATAATCGGTGATTAAGTTCACTCCAGTGCTATATATACAACTCAAATCAGTCGAACGACTTCACTACATCTATCTGAGTTATCAATTTCACTTTCAACACACACACAATCATCTGTTAATCATCAACATCTTCGTCCTCTGTTCTTCACTGTTCGTCACCAACCGATCACCAAATCAAGTAATTAAAGGTACCTTTGTGTTCGTATTGATGCTCTGATCATCGTGGTAATGATCGATTCCAATTATATATTCAGATTAAGGTCCTATTTTAGGGATTTTGAATTAGGGTTCATATGGGAATTGGGTTTAAGGGATTTAAAGTGTTTAAATTAATTTTGTTTCGAATTAAAAGCAGTAAGTTGAGTTGGTTCAGTGGTTAGACGGGTGTTGATTAAGTTTGAGGTTAGGGGTTCGAACCCTGACCATTAACACGTTTTTAACAGTTTTATTTCAAGGTTCATTTTAAATACTTTTATCACATATTGAGTTGGTACTATATTTTTATCAATTAATTAGTTTTGAAAACAATTTTTATAAAAACGTTTTTGAATGATAATACAAAATATATACCACTTATAAATACATGTTATTATTTTACAATAATATATAAACATTAGACGTATAAAACTCATAAAAATGTAATTATTTTACAATAAAGAGTTTTCTTTTAAAAATGTATATACATATAGATACATTTATAATTATGAATTTTATAAATAAAAGGCTAGTGTCCAATTATTTAACAACTTTATATATATTTTTAAGTCTTAAAACATTAAAAAGGTCTATTATATACATATATATATATACTAATTTGTTGTCGGTAATTATCTCAATAACTATTTTATGGTAATTAACTCAAAGATTTTACTTATCTTATTAATATTTATTGTATTTAATAAATTATATTTTATTTAATCTATTTTACAAAATATATCTTTAATAAGTATTTAATATTGAAATCCCAAATCCCTATTAGAACCCTAGATTTTCCGAATCACTTAGAATGTATTTATCCTAACTTAGGACTCGTTTCCTTAGGTGATCGCTAAGGAGGGTCTCGGTGCATTATTCAAGTTTCTGTTTATTTAATTCATCAATTATTTATCAAGTGAGTATACGTAGCCCCTTTTCAGTTTTATTGCTTTGGGGTGATCTCATGTGACTTATTAAAATCAGTTTTTACTCATTTTACTCATATATTCAATTCATTCAATTCATGTTATGTTACTACTTGCATATGTGTTCATTATATGATAAACATTAATCAAACCGCCGTTAATCAATGATAGATCTGTTGGCCTGACAAACCCACCCCACATATATATATTCATGCTTTTGCTCAGTGGGTGATTGAGGACCGGTTATATAATCATTAATGACTTAATCCGTAGGATTTTAAGTCTAGTCAGTCATTTAGTGTTTGATTGCTTAAATGTTTATTTTATGTGTGCACTTTGCAGTTTATGGTATTAACATGACATTTGAATTGAAATTTTATTCATTATAACTATATGTATCTAAACCTATGTATACTCACCAGCTAACCTTTAGCTGACTATTTATTTTTCACATGATTTCAGGAAAAGAAGTTTAGAAGATGCCTCAGATTTAGGATCTTGGACTTAGATAATTATTAAATAAATCAGTTTGTTTGTTTCGGTTTGTTTGTTGGATTAATTGATTATTAGTTGTCATGGATAATTCAGAATTTGATATTAATAATATTTGAATCATTTTAGTGCCATGAGCTACGAGCAATCTAATCACTTTCGTCCGCCTCGATGATTCCGCCGTCGGTCGGGGTGTGACACATGCGAAGTAAAAATGTCATTTCTTCAACTCTTTTTGACATGCGACTGAATAAAAATGTTAACTTAAATGATAAAAGAGGAAGATCAATGACATTTTTACCCTTCAGATGCAAGGCACATGAGAGAGATTTAACGGAAAATTGGATGAAGCTAATGTTCAGAATCAATTTTGTTAAAAAATAAAATCACAATGACTAAAACATCAAAATAAGACTAAAACTATTAACAATATTAGAACACATAGATCAAAACTAAAACTTAGTCTTTAAAATAACAATAATAACAGCAACAAAACATGTTACAAAACATGTTATGTTGTAGTAATTCAATTCCAAATTGTGGCTAATTTTTGTTTCAAAAATCAAAACTCAATAAATAAAAAAGTAAAAAAGGGAGAAAGAAGAGAAGGATAGGAGTGAAGTTTGAAGGTCTATTAGCGGGTGGGACCATAGCATTAGCATTGTGTTGCGTGACGGAATGTTCCTTCGCATTGGATTTGAAGCAGATTTTTGATTATTACCAATTTACCATGAAGGGGGGGGGGGGGGGAAATAAGTATCGGGTGTAATGCGGCTTTTATAGCTCTTATCCCAAAGGTGATCGACCCGTCATTTATAACGAAATATAGGCCAATAAGTCTCATAGGTTGTCTATACAAGATCTACTCCAAAGTCCTAGCAAACCGTCTTAAAAAAGTGATTACTTTCGTGGTGGGCCCCGAACAATCGGCTTTCATTGGGGAAATAAATATTTTGGAAGGGCCGTTAATGGTGAATGAAACTTTGGCATGGTTGAAGAAAAGGAAATTAAAAGCTATGTTTTTTAAGGTTGATTTTGAAAAAGCTTACGACATGGTGAGTTGGGAATTTTTAGACAAGGTTATGTCTCAAATGGGTTTCCCGGGGAGATGGAGAAGTTGGATTCATCGGTGTATTTGTCTGCTAGTTCATCTGTTCTAGTTAATGGGTCTCCTACGGGGGAATTTCTAGCCACTAGAGGATTGAGACAAGGCGATCCATTGTCGCCTTTTTTATTCACTTTGGTTATGGAAGCTTTGAGTGTTTCGATTCGGTCGGCTAGCTCTTGTGGCTTATATCATGGGATTCAACTACCGAACGGAGGTCCGACGTTATCTCATTGTTTATATGCAGACGACGCTTTGTTCATGGGGGAGTGGTCATTGGCAAATGCTAGAAACTTGGCACGCATCCTAAAATGCTTTAATATGGCTTCTGGCTTAAACATAAATTTTCACAAAAGTGTGTTGATCGGAATTGGTACGTCGAATTTTAAAGAGGATATGATTATTGACATTCTAAGGTGCAAGAAAGGTACGGCCCCGTTTGTGCATCTTGGTATACCAGTTGGTGGCAATTTAAGTATAATTGTGAGTTGGAACCCGGTGATTGAGAGATTTAAAAGAAAATTAACATCTTGGAAAGCAAAGACACTTTCTTTCGGGGGAAGATTGACTTTGGTAAAAAGCGTGCTTGGTAATCTTCCTATCTATTACATGTCAATTTTTAAAGTTCCGAGTTTGGTTATTAAAAAACTAGAAAGTATTAGAAAAATTATAGAATTCCGTGGGTTAAATGGAGTAATATTATGGCCCCAAGGGAGACGGGGGGGCTCGGGGTTGGTAGTATTAGAGATTTAAATCTCTCTTTGTTATGTAAATGGAAATGGAATTTTAAAGCTAATCCTCAAGCCTTATGGGTAAAAGCTATAAGCTCAATCCATCACCAACCAAGAAAACACAATCAATTTCCTTCTAACAAAGCAATATCAGGTCCTTGGAAGCAAATTATTAGAGCAGATACTGATTTGTTAAAGGAAAATATTGACTTTAATAGACTCATGAAAGCAAAAGTTGGTGCTGGGATTCGGTTTTATTTTGGCAGGATTGGTGGTTGGGAGAAGCACCTTTAATGAAAACTTTGCCTGATCTTTTCAAATTAGAAAAGCATAAAAGATGTAGTATTGCTGACAAGGTTGGAGAGGTGGATGGTGATGTTGACTGGAAATGGAATTGGTTTCGGACCCTAGCGCTCGGTGTGGAAATACAACAATTTCAGGTTTTAGTTCAAATGTTACAGGGAGTTAGACCGTCTATTTCTAGTGATAAATGGAGTTGGGAAATAGGCGAAGATGGAGAGTTCTCAGTCAAAAGCATGAGAAAGCTTATTGAGTCAAATAGGGCGCCGGTCGACTTAAGCCCAATGGAGTGGTTAAATTGCGTTCCTATGAAGATTCAAAGCTTTGTATGGAAGGTCCGTTTTGCTCGTATCCCTTGTAAGGTATCGCTTAAGACCCGAGGAGTTGATGTGGGTTCCGAGGAATGCTCGTTATGCTTCGGGGAGCAGGAGATAGTTGATCACGTTTTGCTAAAGTGTCCTTTTGCTGAATCTGTCTGGAGAAAAGTATTTAAATGGTGTCATTGGAATACAGTTATGGATGGGTCAATCAGGGAAAGGGTTGATTCATATCTGACTCTTAATGGGCCAAATAAGATTAAACGGACGGCTGCGGCTATTCTAATGGGTACAGTTTGGTTCATATGGCTTGCTAGGAATGGGCTTATCTTCAACTCCATGCCTTCATCAGTGGATGGTGTTATAGACAAAATTATGGTTAACGTGTTTCTTTGGTTAAAGTATAAGGCCAAACGTGTAGACATTGTATGGCAAAATTGGTGCTCAAGTCCATTAAAGTAGGAGTTATGTATTTTGTTAGGACCCTAGCATCTTGCTAGTGGCCTTTCTGTTTTGGTTTTTCATAAAATTTGCCGTTTAGAAAAAAAAATGATAACAATGCCGCCGATCATTTCCACTATCTTATTCTGTTAATTCCCGCCCTACAATACCACCGTCAACGGCAGAATTTACATTACCACTCTGTACCCGAGTTTAGTAACAGAAAGAAAAGAAAAGAAAGGAAGTTTATGAGAGAAAAGAAGAGAAATGATAGGTAAAGAAGAGAATTCATTTGGCGTTCCAGAGTTCGAAAGAAAGGAATGGAAAATAAACATTTTAATATGATTTTCTTTCTTTCTCTCCACTTCCTTCCAATTTGGAAGGAAAGTTAGGAGGGGAAAATCATAATAAACTTTCCTTCCATATCCCATCTCTTCCTTCCATTTCTTTTCTTAAAAAAACTCTGGAACACCTATTTTTTATAATTTCCTTCCACTTCTTTCCCCTTTCACCCTTTAATGAAACTCTGGAACAGGGTGTACGTGCCCACCATTTGTTTTGTCACTCACTTTATTGCAAACTACATACAAATAGTTAAAATACAGAATTAATTTAATCCCGATGCACCGACCGAAGGTCTCGCATATACATGTAATTTCGTCATAATATAAAGTCGTAATGCGTCACATATTAAAAACGAAGATTTATCTAAACATAGATGTCAAAATGACAATGAAGTCAAAACCAAGGGATTAACGTCGTAAACATTTCAAAGTTGAGTAGGGGTGTCAAAATAACAAACTGACTAAGTCATCAGGGTTAAAACGATAATAAGTAAAGTTAGAGGTCAAAGTCATAAAGATGTTAAACTTAAGTTAGGGGAGTAAATGTGTAATTACTCAAACTTGAAGGGCCTGAACGAGAGTCTCTTCCACTAACGCTCTCCTTTAGTAGTAGTTATAAGATAATTTTAAACCGATTAAATTGATCTACTACGATGAATTTTGATAAAGATAGAGACACAACTCAAAGGAGGTAACTAAGATAGTGTAAAAATAGAATTTACTAAAAATCTATATAATGTAATAAAGAAAAATACTCCCTCCGTCCCATTTTAAATGTCTAAATTTCATTTTTTGGTTGTCCCAATTTAAATGTCCATTCCAAAAATAAAAATATCATTTCCAATTTTACCCCTAACTATTTAACATAAAATCTACTTTATGACTAAAAAACAAAATACTTTAATGGCATTTTTGTCATTTTATAGGTTAAAATAATATAATAATCTACTTTTTCTTAATCTTTGTGTTGTGGGTCTCATGACATCTAAATTGGGACGGGGGAGTAATATTTAGTCGATTGCGATAATATATATGTAATAAATAAATTATACATGGCAACTAGGAGGACGCTAAATAAGAGAGGTATATATGCGACTTGATAACGAATTAACGATACATGTCCAATTTGCAACACTTACAATAATAGAGACCTGGCTTATTTATTGATTGCTTGTGAACCCACTTATATATGCGGTTTGATCTTTCGTTGCTTCATGGTGTAATAATTAATATGACACTTGTTTTTGGAATTTTTGATAATGATCTACTTGAGCTCCACGATGCAACTCAAGCTTCAAGAAATCGTAAGAAGGTCTTATATGCTATCGTTCTAACAACCGTTTTGTTTATTTGGATGGCTACGAACGTTCCAATATTTGGGAATATCCGGATTATTTATCGGAGGCTTCTTCAAGAAATAAAATCACACTCCTATCTTTATATAAAAAACTAGATTATTACCCGTGTATTACACGGAATTTCGGTTTTATATGCGTTTTTTAAATTTAGGCATTAAATTTATTTTAACATATCCCTATTAAATTGGTTTGGATATTTATAAATATTTTTCTATCAAAAATTATATGTTAAAATTAAAAAAATTATCTATAATAATTGGTTAATTTTTTATTAATATATCGGGTTAGAAGATAATTCATGATAAGTGGTAAATTTTTAATTTGAACATATTGGGTTAGGAGATAATTCATGATAAGTGGTAAAGTTTTAACTTGAACATATCTGGTTAGGAGATAGATGATGATAATCGATAAATTTTTATTTGAACATATTATATTAGGCGATAATTGATGATAATTTGTGACTTTTGTATTTGTACATATTGGGTTATTTCGAATATGGAGCATACCATGACCCGCATTGAAATCATCCATCAAATTGAATTAGAGGATGGCACCTAAGCAAAATCCTATGTGGAGTACTTAGAATGTTGACATGTGGATGAGTTACTCAATTATTAGAATAGCTACGATAGATAAATATTTAAAGATAATTCGTGTAGTAATTTGTGTAATTTTTCATTTTAATTCTATTATATTGGTTTGCTAGTTTTTGGCCAGCATTTGTTTTATGAAAGTTCTAAAAAAAGCATGCTTGGCAACAATATGTGCTTTGCCACATGCAACCAAAATTGGATAATCTGATAACTAGTTTTATGTAGAAAAATTCCCGGTTTGTACATTTCTATTAAAAAATAAATAAAATGATCCTCTTGACTTTCTATACCTAAAATATCCATTTTTTAGTTGCTCACGCTTTAAAAAACCAACTACACATGAGATAACAAGTGTCTATAAAGTTACTTAAGTTTTTCTTACAAAATAATTTTACCTAAGTTTTGTAATCGTACAACTACAAAACGTTGTCTTAGTGGTAAGACTACACTAAAATAATCGTACGACTGCAAACAAAGCTCCCAAAATATCTACTTTTATACTAAAAAATAATGAACATTTTAGTAAAAAAGTCGAGAGGAACATTTTGATTATTTTTAAGTAAAAATAACACTTTAAGAATTTTCACTTTCAAATATATGTATCGTTGATATTAATTAATGTTTTTCTAGACATATATGATAGTAATTATAAAAAAAAAAATATGTATCTTTAATACTAACTAATATTTTTCTAGAAATTCTTATTACCTTTAATATTAATACGTATGTGAATAAGATAATTCTCAATCCATCACCTATTTTCAGGCTCATCTCTTACATTTTAACAAGGAGTATTGGATATTAACGGACCTAACTATTAGTTTTTGGCCGCTACCAGTCCCAACTTCTGAAATATGTGCTGGCGGTCTCAACTTTTATCATTTTGGCCATTAATGGACTGCCGTTAAAAAAGTTAACGGCGTTAACTTATTTTAGGTCGAAGTCTTATGGTTTTTGACCGGAATAAGAATACGAGTCTATTGATATAAAAATTACATCGAAACGATGATCCAAACGACGAAATTTTTACATCTGGTTAAAGAACCGTTAGGTTTAAACACCCCGATAAAGCATCGTTTTGTCATTTGGAGCACCGTTTCGATGTAATTTTTATATCAATCAACTCGTATTCTTATTCTGATCAAAAACCATAAAATGCCGACCTGAAATTCAAAAAAAAAAGTTAACGCCGTTAACTTTTTTAACGGCGGTCTATTAGTGGCCAAAATGAAAAAAAATTGGGACCGCCAACACATATTTTAGAAGTTGGGACCAGTAGTGGCAAAAAACTAATAGTTAAGTCTGTTAATATCCAATATTCCTTTTAACAAAATATCATAAAATCCCACTCCATCTCATATCCCCAACCCATGCATTCATGAAAACAAATTCATCATTTATTTCTTAGGGCTTCTATTCATTCTCAAATCTATATTTTTATATTATTAATAAGTGAGTTTGAGCGACGAAAATGATCGAATGAAATAATTAAAACTCTTTTCTAATGGTTTAAGGAGAAATGAGAAATTTTGTCTCTTTTAGAAAATCCTGGATAACGATCCAAACATTGACATTGTATGTTATTGAAAATTTTGTCATTTCATGCTTTTCAGAATACCGTATTATAGTTTTACAGACATTGATATTTATTACTAGCTTTTAACATATAAATTGTTTTTTTAAAAGAGCGAATAAAGTTGTATTACTTCAGTAAGGGAAATATGAGGAATGAAATGTTGAATGTTTTTAGAGGTGGGTGAAAAAAAAAAGAAAAATATGTTTTTTTTTGTTAGATTATGACTTATGAGTTGGTGATAGAGGTGAGTAGTGAATGCTTTGATTCAGTTAGAATTCTAAAAATACTTTAATGCTTATCAGAAACTAATAATCTTTTGTGATAACACAATTCAAATCTATATAATAATTTAAGGTTTTAGGGGACAATATTTTTAGGGGATATTTATTATATAACAGGAAGTTTGGGATGGAAATTTCATGCATTAGTTGATGGGTCAAAAGTATTGAAAATAGAATATATTTTTTAATGTATTATTAAATTATTGTCATTTGCTCAATGATACGTGATTTAGAAAATCAACTATAAATACATAAATGTTATCGAATTATTAAAATGTTTAGTGTATTATACCAATATATATATAAATCAACCCGTGTGTATACACGAGTATTAAACCTAGTTTATAATAAATAACTTCATTTTAATATGTTAAGGTATAAAGTGTGTATATACTTCTTATAATTTTTTCATATAAAAATATCCTCTATATTTATTAAATGCACGTTTTATAGCACAACTTAAATGATTACTTTTTATATTCAAAAACCAACAAATTTGGGGTCATGGTGACCACGAGATTCATTATGATATTTACTATTCTATTTCACAAAATATAATATTCGAATCTTTAGAGCCCAATAAATATAACCTAACCCTTTTGTCCAAAATGGCTTAACATCAACAATAAAGTAATAATTACACGCTGGCAAACGTTACAAATGATAAATTGACACCTCAGCAATGTCCTCCCTGACGGACCTGCCAATTATGCTCTCCATACACCAAACCCTCGTGTTCATAGCTTCATCCCCACTCCCCCAAAATATTTTTGTTTTTCCTTTAATTTTTTTTTTAAAATTTTTTATAAAAAAATCTATTGATCTTATTTTTCTATAAACGTCTTTTAAAATCAATTCCTCAAATGCCCTCTTCAGTACATGCAATGTGTTAGTCTATATTAGTATGAACAGCAAATATAGACTTTTTAAAAAATCTATCATCTTTTCTCTGAATGATGAATTTCATTAAACCAAACCAAACGAAGCCCTTAGAAAGTAACTAAAGATTGTGACAATAGAAACAAATTACAACGAAACAGAAACATTAAAGGGAATTTTGCGCCAATCCTTTAATTATGAGATTTTTAAGTTTGATAAGTTATTAATCCAAAGAAATCCGAGCGAATTTACATCCTGCTCCATTTTAATGGCCGAGGTTGATTCATCATTGAAGATGCAATTATTTCTAACACACCATGACTCGAGTAAGTAGTCATAAGAATGACATAAATAACTTTTTTTTAATAAGAATTATACATGACAATGAAAAACTAAAAATTTATATTCATACAGATAGAGATGTCTATCTCTACGACATAAACGTCTAACGGTACGACATAGACGTCTATCAGTACAACATAGACGACTATGAGTCTCTGTCTACGCCGTAGCATTATTGACGCAGATCTTTTTATGAGAACATTTTGGAAAACTTTGGTTAAAAATCAAAATAATTTGTTTTTTATTTTTATTTTTTATTTTTAAATGAAATATATATACTTTTATATTAGATCACAGACCAAACTACATCCGGATAATGGGTAAGCGAGCAACAAGCTGTGCCGCTATCCCCTTTTGAATCGCAAAACCTATTCTACTAAATACAAATCCTTGGTTTTTCGGGCTCTGCGAGTCGCAAAGCCTTATTTTAGAATTTTTTTTTCATAATTTTCCGGTCACTATATATACCAGATGTATATATACACATCTATATGTATATCGTCCCTGGAAACGTTCCTCTCTCTTAATCTTCAAAATCTCTTCCGACAGCTAATTCCGATCACCGAGTCACCGTCGTACGCCGTCGATTCGCTAAGAGGTGAACAGAACATTCAGTTTCCATTTCATCTGTTTCTGACCTGAACTGAGATGGCGCCGGCAGCTGTCGTTTCATCGGTGACAGATCGTATGCCGGTGATGATGCCGGCAACAACAGCACCACCTTCAGCGGTGATGCCGGAAGCATTCGCAAAGGATTCGATAATCTCGTGGTTCAGAGGCGAGTTTGCCGCAGCAAACGCGATCATTGACGCGTTATGTAGCCATTTGTCTCAGTTTGAAGGCGGAAGGTACGAGTATGAATCAGTGTTTGCAGCTATTCATCGTCGCCGGTTGAATTGGATCCCGATTCTTCAGATGCAGAAGTATTTTTCAATCGCGGATGTGACGATGGAGCTGCAGAAAGTGATTGAGGTGAAGACGAAGTTAACAGAGAAGGTCGTTGACGAAAATGTTTCGACGAAACGTGAAATTGTGGAAGAGGAAGCAATTGAAATCGATGTGAATGTTGGTGATGAGGTTGTTGATGATGATGATTCAATGAAGGATCATTCGCCGAAGAGCGGGGTTACAGATTCAGGTAACGATCGATCATTGTTCATATTTGATTATGTGAATTTGCATACACTTTCAGATTTCAGATCTGTTCTAGTTTTTCCAATCGCATACACGTTCACTGTTTAATTTTACAATTTTAAATTCATCACATACACGCATACATAAATCGTTTTCGTAATTAACACTTTACAAGTTTTTTGGAGCTTCATGTCTATATATTAATTCAATAAACATACACATCAAAATTCAGCAACAGTAACATTGTTTAGCATGTTCTCAATTCTATAATTGATTCTTCTAGTATTTCCTGCCTTTAGTGGATTCAGTCGTTTTCAGCCTTTCAGGATTTTAGCCTTGTTTGTAATGTTTTGAAAACCGGATCAGATGAACTGGGAACCAGTTCGACCGACTCACCCTTATAAACCGTTACTAGTTGGACCTGTGAACTGGTTAATTAGTTGAACCGCTTTTTAAATACTTTTTTTTATTTTTTTAAACCTGTTCAAACGTTTTTTCATTTAAGCCTGAGTTATGTTTGATAGTTTGATCTTTTAATTGTCGTGTTTGAAGGTTCTATGTAATTGGTTTGTTTAATTATATTTTTTTTATTTACTTTTTTTTCTATACTTTTATGATAGCATCCGTGTTTTTGTTTCTGTTCAACCGATCCGAACATAAACTGGTAAATTAACCGGTTTAACATTCGGTGTTTATGAAAACAGTCAAACATTATAAGTTTCGGGAGCCGGAGAAAATTGTTTCTAGAACGAGTGGTGGGTTGGTAGATTCAACTATTCTTTAATTTGAATGACATATTTGACTTTTGAAAAGTCTTATTTCTTTCACTTTATCTTTTTCGATTAAATAAATTTAGGATCAGTGAATTCAATTACTTGTGGAAATTTCCCGAAGATTTGTGGGGAAATTGGAGGTTAATTTCGGATCAAAAGTGCCTTTCAACATAGGCAGTAGTGAGAGCTTCTTTAGCACATATTTCCTCGAGATGTGTGTGGGTTAACAGTTATCATTGTTTCTGCATTTTCAGATCCATTATAATCGGATGTCACGCCTTCGTGTCCCACTAGTAGTATCAAGGTTACAACTTACAACACTGTCAGTAAACTCATTCTAAAGGTGCATCAGCATAAAAAAAAATTTGTTGAGTTTAGTATCAAGGTTTAGGTTTATTGAGAAAAATTTCTTAGAGATTGAGGTTCAAGTTGTACCACAAAAAAATCAGTTTAGTATTTGAAACCACCCGCATCATCGCTTTCTCGTTACACCTTATTCTTTTGATATCATCGTTCCTAAAAGTTCATTTTGTTTATAACGCTACCATATTATTCTTCACACAAACACTCGTTTATTCCTAAATATTGTTTTTTATTAAATATGCCCCACAAGAATTAAATGGGCAACAAACACGCTTGAGGACGGGCGTGAGTAGACATTTGAACCATCTTCAATGACGCACGATGGAAGGATGTAAGCCATTGTGGATGTGAGGAGGGTTTTTCCTTTATGTAGTGGATGGTCCTGGTAATAGATAGGCAACACATAAGTTGATTCTCTCTTTAATTACCTTGAACTAGTTTCGTAACTGGGTTTCTTAGTTGTCACGTTCCTACTGGACACGTACAGTCTTACAGTGCGTTGTGAGACGAGGTCTTGGTTTGCGACTTAGCCACACACATTGATAAAAAAATTTGTTTAAAGTGTAGACATATAAAGTTTGGGATTAAAATGATTATTAAGTCAAAGGCATTGGTAAAAATTTAAACTAAATCAAAACAAAGAGACTAAATTTGTAAAGTTAAAAATCACAAACATGAAAAAAAATAAAGAAAAAGAGGGTGGTGGCCACCAACCCCTACTTTAGTAGTTTTAGGAATGCTACCTAACTATGTTTAGTCGATTTTATTGTTAGTACGGTATTAACGACGTCTCATATTTTCAGATAATCGGTTCTAGTAGTAAAACAAAGATTTAAGGACACCAATGAATTAAAAATGATTCACCATAGGACTATAGGAGTAATGGAGCTTGGTGGAGGTTTGACATTTGGTCATTGGATTCTAATTCTTGGGGCGACATGCATTTCTTTATGACTCTGTTTGTTGTGTCCTCCGTCCATTTTAGTGGACCAAACCAACTAACACAAATGCTACTTGTTCTAATTCTATTTATTTTTCATATAACTTTAACTTTATATAGCATGCTATTGCATTTTATTCAACTTTAAATATAGGTACAAACACAAGAAAGTAATTTTGAATATTTTTCTCTAACATATAGGATAAACTACTATAGATACTCCTTCATTACATCGTTTAATATGCATGTAATGTGTTTTTATTTTCACAAGTTATCTTGTTTATATCTTGTTATCACTGAATGCAAAATGTTACATCAACATTAAACATCACATACACTTAAAAATGAAGCATGTTATATTTTGATACTATTAAATCTTTATATAAGTTGCAGTAGTGGGTGGATGGCTTTGTCATAACATGTTAGTGGAAGTAGTAATCGGTGCCTCTAACGAATGTTTTTTACTTAAAAAGGCTACAAACGTGTTAGTCAGGAATAGTATGGACCATGGTGGGGTAGGTTCCACTTTGGGAAGTTGGTGAGTTCTTCTCAAATCTTAAAAAGATTGTGTCAATGATAACAGAAATATATGGTATGTTAGCATAACATGATTGTGACTAATAAAGTTGTAGGGTTAAGTTATTTATCTACAAATAAAATGTTCAATTACTTTTAATTTGTTCTTGTGTTTCTGTGGTGTTTTGTTTCTATTGTACTGATTGATGCTTTCTAGTGACTGCCGGGCTTAATACAATTTGCCGTTGAAAAAAATTGTACTCATAAACGGTACAAGAAAACAACATTTGACACCAATAAGAAAAGTTGACGGTATATGATAATCAAAGAAATGATCTAATTAAAGCCCATCTAGTTCCGCCCGTTACTTACTGTATTTTATTTTCTTAAGGGATCTGCTTACAACTTAGAACTATATTCTATGCTTATAATTTAGTTGTCTTACTTTGAATACGCCAGGATCTCATGATGCGCATTCGGGAGTGGAAAGCATTGAAATATGTTCAAACCAAGAAGATTGGGAGGCTCGACGTGCTGAAATGAAGATAACGAAAGGGTTTGCAGCCAAGGAGTCTGTAAAAGGGCATATGGTATTTTTTTTTTCTTTAGCATTTGAATGATCATGTTATAACTACTATTAGTATCTTACATATGCTACTACCTTTTAGCAATTTAATGTAGCATGCTTGCCATTTAAAAGGTAGATACGTCGCATTAAATGGTAAAAATGGGGAAATATGTTAGATTGAATTTATTATATGCAATGTGGATTGGCAGGTGAATGTTGTGAGAGGCTTGAAGTTGTATGAGGAGATACTTAACACCACGGAGCTATCTAAATTGACCGACTATGTAACTGAACTACGAGTTGCTGGCCAAAATGGTGAACTCTCAGGTGGATCCTGTGATTCGTGATGCTTTTGTAGTTAACCTTGTTCTTTCCTTTTCGGACTGAAGTTTTGAGATAGTAAGGGATTGAACAGGTTTGGCAGTTGATTAATTTTCTTTTTTAGTTAATTTAGCTATTGCAGTATATTTAAAGTATTTCCAAAATACCACAGGAATTTACAAGTTGATTAATAATAATATTAGTTAAAAAAATATGTTAATTATGAAATAATCTTCATTTCTAGTTTTAGAAAGTAAAGTTTTATTTTTATTTTGGTAACAAGATTTTATAATCCTTGTTTTTGGCTGTGGATGATGATTAGGTGAGACTTTTATCATGTACAACCAGCAATCAAAGGCAATCAAAAGAGAGCTTATTCAATTTGGAGCTCCTATTTTTGGACAGATAAAAGATGAAGCTACCGCCACAAATAAATCCCAAGACAGTAAGATTCAACCTCATAAAATCTTTCATGATAATAAATTTCTAGACGCTATCCAAAATTATAAAACCGTGACTGTTTACAGGCAATATCGACCCGATTCCTGCTCCTCTTGAAGGTGTCATTGACCATCTAATTCAGTTGCACTTGATTTCTGAAAACAGACGACCCAACAGTTGTATTATAAACTTTTTTGACGAGGTATTACTTACTTTTAAACCATCTCGTTACACACACACATGGAGAGAGGATGATACAGAACCAATTTTGATTAGTGAAAACAGTGCAAACACATGAATACATGATTTTGTTCTATGCATATGGCAATATGTGTTTCTTTTTATGCATACATGATTTTTGTTCTATGCATATGGCAATATATGTGATATTTGTTCTGCACTTGTCATGCTATTAAAAACTGATAGGAAAATTAACTAACTAGATAAACATAGTTGAAACCTTATGTACATATGCTGAAAGTTATTCTCATTGTTCTCAAATATAATTGTGATTCTTAACTAAGCCTGCATTATATGTGTATTTTTTTTATTTTCACTCAATTTTTGGTGATGGGGAGTCTTATTTTCCCCATCGACCTTTACAATTACAATAATGAAAAAATTTTATTTTTCTCCGTAAGGCTAGATAGAAGATTTTTAGTTCAAATTAATAAAGTGTTGAAACTAATGGATTCCATATTATGTACAAAAAATGTATCAATTTGGAGTAATCCAAAATAGACATTTTTTCAATTCATGGATAAAATTGATTTTTTGTTTCAAATTTAGCGTATGCGTGTTCACGTGTTATACTGAATCTGAATGAATCCATTGGAACTTTTATGCAGGGAGAATTTTCACAACCTTTCTTGAAACCACCACATTTAGAGCAACCCATCTCAACGCTTGTTTTATCCGAATCAACCATGGCTTTTGGGCGTAGTCTCGTCTGTGATAATGATGGCAACTATAAAGGACCACTCATGCTTTCACTCAAGGAAGGGTAAGCAAGCCAACCAACTATAATCTTACATCATATTTAACCAACCTTTAATATATAATAACTAAATCAACTGTTTCACATGACAGGTCACTCTTAATAATGAGAGGAAACAGTGCTGACATGGCACGCCACGCCATGTGTCAGTCTCCAACCAAACGAATCAGCGTCACCTTTTTCAAAGTCCGAATGGAAACCTACGACAAAAATCTCCCCTCAAAAGATCCCATGGCCGGGGCCATGACCTTATGGCAACCTAGCCTTCCAACTCCACTAATCACACCAACAGGATACAATGTTAACCCAAAATGGGGTGCTATTCGAGCACCCCAACTTCTTATGTTAGCACCCGTCTCTCCCATGGTTATGAGCCCAAGAAGGTTACCACATGGAGGGACTGGTGTTTTCTTGCCATATAATGGCGGGTCAAAAAAACCTACTAAACATCTACCTCCTCGTGCTCAAAGGGGACGTCTTCTTGCACTACCGGCCTCCACTGAACCACACAAAATGGTTCGAACCCCTAGCGTTGCTTGAGTAATGTGGGCTCGTGAAACATGAGTTTTTTTAATTATCAACGGCTTAACAAGAGAATAGGTTTTAGTATTGGTATTTAGAGTGCATACCTTGTTGCCAATGTCAATCGATATAGAGTATCAGAGAGGAAGTTGTTAAAATCTTCATTTTAAAAGGTGTGAATTATTATTTTTATTAATTGTTCGGTTTACATTTTTTTTATTCGGTTCGAAGATATATAAAGCGAGTGGCGTCAAGGTCGAGTTCAAGCTGACCATCTTAAGTGATTAGAGTGTCTTTGATGATCCTTCCTAAGGGTGAATACGACCATGTAACTCATTTGCAAAAAGAGTGGAACATCTCGTAGCGTTTGTAGCTAGGTTGTAAATTAGTTTCGTAACCAAAGTGTAATAAGGTTGTAGATATGTTAAATGTGTCGTAACTCAAACTCGTGATATCTTGACTTAAAGATACAAACAAAACATAACACTAGAAGAAAATCAAGAAATATATAACTAAACACAACCAATATTTGGTGTTACTTAAAAGAGCAAACAAAACATAACACGGGAACAATTGCATACCAAATAGTTGGCAAACATTTTCATATGCTTATAAGATGTGCTAAGTACAAATTTTATACTCCGTAATCAAAAGAACATATTTTAACTTTGGGTTATTGGATTTTAATAATCCAAACTTTGATTTATTGCCAATATTAATCTCAACTTAAAAAATTCCCTATAACAGTCTCAACTTGTAAACTATTTTCCTCCACCGAGCCTTTTATAAACAGAGTCTAACTCCGTTATTTTTTGCTGACTTGAAGGTTTAAAGTGTAAAATCAACAAGTACAAGGACCATTTGTAAACTTAATATGTCATCTTCCATTATCATCACCCCACCATTATCACCCCCCACCACAGTGGCGAAGCCAGGATTCGCGGTTAAGGGGGGCCAAATCTTATTAACGTTTTGTTTCGGGGGGCCAAATCTTAAAACGTTTTGTTTCAGGGGGCCAAACCCAATATATATAAAAATCAACTACCGAACAACAAACCAACACTTCGGCTGGAAAATAAGTGTGTGTGTGTGTGTGTGGGTGGGGGGGGGGGAGGTGACCCTCCCCCGTCCCTTTGATCCTTCGTTCCTGGACCAACCAATACAACTTCTAGCCTTGCCAACGTACAAATTTGTTATACAATTTTTTATATCTCCAACATGTGTGATTACCCTTTAACTATATCGTGAAAGTGGCATATACCTTAGGTTCTAAAGGCATAATTCATGTTGACAACACCAAGTTGTTTACGCCACTCCTTTCCAACCTTTAAAGTCTCCACAACATTTAGAACATATATATAATATGATATGACAAATTTGTGTTGACTAGGCATTCCACGATACATGTTCCTATATCTATATTGGTTCCATCACATCACTATACTTCATTTATTTTAATTTCTTCATTCTATTTTCAAAATTTTAATGTGGTATGGTAGAATGAATGGTAGATGAATCTTCCATTACTTTTCATTAGAGCATGAGGAAATATAAATATTTTTAAATTTCACTTGAGCTTCTAATAGTATTTATCATTTTCACAAAAGTATATTAAGTGATTTACATCCTTATAAAGCGAACTAATAACTAAGATGAGAATAATAATTCTTAGTTACCAATATGTCATATCTTAAGTTTTAAATGTGTTCTTCAAGTTTTGTCATTTTTATTCCAATGAGAAAGTAACGTACATTTTTTAAGAGCAACAACTATACTTTATGTAAAAGAAATTTTGCCTTTAATTAGGTTAGAACTAGAACCTACAATCTTATGAGTGTGAGACCGGAGCTTTACCACTTGGCCAGCTTGGATTTAATAGAAAGTTACATACATGAAATAAAAAAGAAATGTTAAAAGTCATTTTTCTTATTGTTTCCGTAGATGATTTTCATTATATAAATAGAAAACAAGTAAGAAATTTAAAAAATGGTGTGCCCAAAACAAATTGTATTATATAAATTAGGGAAAATGTTCAAGAAACATAACCAAATTTTGATTTCATTCTACTTAAGGTACTCAAACTTTGTTTTGGTTCAATAAGATAGCTTAATTTAAGAAGATGCTCTAATCCTAAATAATTAACTTGGATAACGTATAGATTATTTTTTAATAGTCAAACTATAATAAAAATATAACTTAGTTCCATTTTTACTTTTTTTTGGAATTTCTAAAATTTCCAATTTTTTAATCAGTTAAAAAAATACTCACATATAGAGGATTGAAACATTAAATTAAATTTCAGTTATCAAATTGAATCAAAATAAAGTTTGAGTCATATAATTAGAATAAAATTTAAAGATAAGTAATCAAATTGAAATAAAAGATATTTTAAGTGACTTAATAAGATTAAAATCGAATCTTGGCTATGTTTTTACAAAATTACCCTTAGTTTACTTTAACCGATAGAAACAATATAAGAGAAATATTCATTACATAAAAATCTAAGTTAAATACTTTGTGAGAAAAATGATCACACAACACTGTTATTATGAGATTTTAAGGGGAAAACATCTTAATTTTTTTTACATAGATGGTTTTTATTTTTTATATGTTGTAGTTGTTACGAAATTAGAAGGGATAGGATTAGAGGTGTACGTATGGTTTTTGTTAAAACCGTTTCTGGGAAAAAACTATGGAACCTGTTCGGGTTTTCTAAAAACCGCTTCGGCAATTTAAAAAGCCAAGATTTTCCCTTATGGTATTTATAAACCTATTGTGGGGTATTAAAAAACCGACCATTGTGGGCTTGGCTTCGGTAGTTGGGCTGCATATTGTAAAACCAAAAAAAATTTGGGCTATTTATACCCTGCGAGTAGCCGAGTAGGGTCGATTCCGGTTTTTGTATACCGGGGACTGGGGTATTCGTAGAACCAGTTTTCGGATATTGTACCGGGTCCAGTTCTTTCATGCACCTCTAGATAGGATAACTCTGCAACTATACGTTCAAAGGAAGTTATACCAAAATACGTATCAACCCACTCGACCCACCAATCAACTTACTCTTTTCCGTTAACCGGGATGTGCATGTGGCTCTCTACTACTCATGTTCTATTGTGTTTGAATTTAACCTTCACATGTTGACACAAACACTTTGTGTTTAAATTTAACCCTAACATGTTGACACAATTTACACAAACAATTCATTGCCTCATATATGGGTGGAGATACACATCATTTACTGATTCAGATCAAGCTACACTTGCATTCATTATCTTTATCAGACAAATGGCAACCACTGTATACTATGACCATGACAAACGTATTGCGCAGAACAATTTTTCCTTATACGAGTCGATAACCATTATAAAATAGTTCAAGAATGAATCATAATATGGAATATGTGTTATTATGAGAAGAATTGATTGCAATCAACATATAAAAACGTCAGCTTTGTACAATGACAAGAAATATACTTGACATAAAAACTAAAAAGTATAATCGATTGCATCAACTCAACAAGTGTATTAGGAAAACATGTATAAACACAATGCAAGACATTTAGGTGATTAAATTTTTGCTATGTATATCACTTATTACTTGATTTTACAGTCTTGTCATCATCGTCATCCTCCTCATCATCATCTTCGATATCCCAGTTCAGATCCTCCTCATCTACAGCAGTACTCAACCGCTTGCACAAGTCGGCTTTATTTGGTGCGTCACCATGACTAACTTTCACGTCATCATTGTCCCCAATATCTTCAATCTCATCCCACTCAAGATCATCAACCTCCTGAAATGAGGGTAGACTTGATTTAACCACCACATTATTACTATCTTTAACTTCATCTTGTTCCACTTTCTCATCAAGCTTGTCGTCCGATTTGGCCACTTGTTCAGCTTTGTCAACAGTAGACACGTTTCCACTAACCGGTTCACGTTCACTCACACTGTTGTTATCAGCACTAACCGCATTGGTTTGCATTTCCTTATCAGTTTTAACTTCATCATTTCGACTCTCTTTCTTTCCAACTTCCTCCAAATCTTCGCTTTTTGAGGTATTTGATCTTACTTTTTCAGCGCCTTCTTGTTGTTGTTCATCATTATCATTATCATCATCGTCAACATCCCAGCTCAATTCTTCGTCATCATCATCTACAGACAATGATCGCTTCACAAGCTTCGCTCTAACATCCTCTTGCTGTTTAAGCTTATACACCTTATAAAAATACCTACACCAAAACGCCTCATCATCAACCTCATTCGGAACAAGTTTCGAATAAACTCCAACCAAATCTCCATCATCTCCACTCAATTTCTCAATCTCATCCTTCTTATCACCAACCACAAACCCTAACTTCCACTTCCTATAATCCTCCACATCCTCAGGATCCTCACAATACGTTCTCACATCACTCCTAATCACACTCAATTGCGCATCAAATCGACTTAATCGCCTCAAATCCAAACCACTACCATCACTATAAGTTCTAGAGCTAGGTTTTTCAGAACTATCAGATTCATCAACATCTGAAGAAGATTGAAAAACAGTTTCCTTACCTTGCGCGATAATCTCCACCGTCGATTTCAAAACAACATCAATCGCCGATGATCCTACATCAATCGGAGCTGGTAAATCCTTCACCGCACGACTTGCAACTTCACGAAACAGATCTGATTCCTTCCTCAATCCAGTTCCAAATTCCTTCAGATCGCGACGGTATGTTTCGAATACTGATTCGGATTTTGTTGTTAACGTTTTAACTAGATCGCCAAAGCTCCATAAACCGCCACCGGAGACACTGCTGTTTCCGTCTTCAGATGAATTGATGTATGAAGTTGAATCATCATCATCTTCATCGCCTTCGGTTTCGTGATGTATTGGAGATTGAGATTGAGTTCGGAGATCGTTAAATTCGGATTGTTTGTGATTGTTAGCGGTTTCAGGCTGAGGATCTGGATCTGTATCATCGGATAATATCGATTTGAAGAAATTCATTGACTGTTGATTGATTTGATTGCAATCAATCTTGTTTCTGTTTCAAATCGTGAAGAAATTAACAACACACAAAGACTGTAAACTGTTTACACTTGAACTGCATGGACGCATTGGACTCTTTTATTGGGCTTTTGTCTTTAAGATCTTTTTTGTTTAGCCCATTTAGTTTTCATCTTCTTATGGGTGGGATGAAGAAAAAGAGGTTCTCGAACCGGAACCGAAACCGACACCGAAAAATGATTAGAACCGAAACTGATTTGGAAAGAATTAGGTAGGGTTGAACGCGAACAGTCAGTTTGTGAGTTTATTCACATACGCTTTAAATCTACTTGTTCAATGTGATAATATAACCTACAAAGTCTACAACCACTTGGGTGAAGGTTATCACGCAACATGTTGATACCATTGGCCCAAACATCATCTTGTCACTCCTCATTTCTTAAGACAAAAAAAAAGGTCCTGAAAGGATGAGCGAGACCAAAAGCGTTTAATCAAGCAACAACTTAAAAAGAAGGGTGGTCGAGATTCGAGACTATGAAACTAAGTGTAACAGTCACAATGTAACCCTCACATCAAATGTTAGTTGGGAGCGTGTCTCATCCCCGTCTATTTTTCAGGCAATTGTTATACAGTAGTATTTGTAACTGTCACAATGTAAACTAAAAACACTAATCAATATATGCTTTTAATCATCATATTCGATCTTCTTTGGACATAAGAACAGGATGCCTAAAAGCACCCATGTTAACACATTAGCATTTTCACGTTTATGTGCCGCATATTTTCAACAAAGCTTCAAATATGATGGTTACAAACGCTTCAAATCACTTCAGCATTTAAGTACAAGATAACTGTACATGAAAACAAACTTTAGATTTATAACTCTTTCCTTCTCTTCAATATGACTAAGACGACATTTCAAACCTGTTTTAACTGATTCGTGAACTAGTGTAGTTGACATGTATGAACCGACAAAAACCAATGGACTTCTGTAATGCACTTGTCAGTGTAATGACTATCAGACATGTCTTTATTGCTGGTATTTCTCTCTCCTTTGATTTGTTATAGCAAAAGCAGCAGGAAAGAAACATAAATACTTATACTACATGAGATCATTCAAATTTAGAATTTTACCATTTATACTAGTAACGGGTCAGCACGGGTTGCATTGGCCCGCTAACATAGTTTGTCCACATTGTAATATGATTAAATTTTACCAATGTATTCAATATGATTATAGAATAAAGTAATCATCCAAATTCTTTTAGAAAAGCAATTTCGAAGTTGAGAGTATGACATATGATTTGACGAGGAATTGAGTATGCAGGCATCTACATGTTTAGCATTCACATATTCAACATGAATCAGCGATTTAACTTAACTGCAACTTGTACTAACCTTTGTAATGCTATGAAAATGAAGGTTAAAGCTCGTCTTTCACAGTTGTCTGGTGCAAATTTTCATCCCAATAATACGGGAATTTCAGTTTGGCTGCAGTGTGTGGCATCAGCCATTCATCATATATGAATCTGCATAACCATGTCCGAAATGCAAATATATAAATACCAGATGTTAAGAAAATAGGAGCTGCAAGATTCAAATATGATAATGTATCATAGAAAAAGGACGGAAGTAATCATGTACATTTTGACTGGCGGACGAGATATTACAACAAGAACTTGCAAATCTTCTTCTTCATTGGTGTTCCAGAGCTGCGGAAAGAATTCAAATCAGCTCAAACTTTTACTACGACCTAAATTGCATTATTAATTTCATAACAGTTTTGCAATCATTAACTGTATTTAGTATTAACTATATATATAATAGGTGAAAACACACTGGATCAACCCAACCCATTTTGACCCATCCTAAAGATTTACCTACTTTGAAGTGACTGGTACCCAAGCCTCACCTACGCACCTTGCCACATATATATGTAAGAACAACAATGGTTACTAACCAACACGTGTGCCACAATGTATGTGGTCAAAGTAAGCAGTGCGGATCGAGAGTTGCGTTATTACATGTCTGCTAGTAAAGGGTTTCAGGGAACAAATGATGATTTAATTTACAGTTTCACACCCAAAGAATGGAAAAAGAAGAAACGCAAGTGAGGTTATGTATCACAGGTAAAGAGCATAACTGTTTACCTGGTGAACATCATTAACAGGAATGTGAAATGTGCTATTTGAAAAGACACTAAACTCTTGTGGCTTGCCAGGGGACTTTGAATGAGAATTTGGGGCAAGATAAAGAGTACCACTCCCTTTTAGGACTACAAAAACTTCCTCACATGAGTGCCTATGAATCGGCGTGTGTGTTCCTGGAGCAAACGTTTGAAGCCACATCTCAACCTATTAAAAAATGGAATAAAACAGCATGACTCAACACACTTTGAGTGCATACATGATGGTTTTGTAGACTAATCATCGTATAATGTCAATGTAGTTAGAGAAATTTAAGGCGGTTTTTCACCTCTTTAAGCCCATGCATGAGTGAACCTGCAACGGTAATGTGAGATAACCCCGGCCTTCCAAAGTTATCTTGTGGCATCTCACCAATGTTTCTCACTATCGTCAATCCTATATAACATGTAGACATAATATAGAAATTATGTTTGAATGTTACAAAATACAGAACAATAACAGCAATAAAAAACTTGAAAATATAGACGGTCGTTGTTGACCTACTTTGCTCACTCATTGAACTGAAAGCCTGTTAAAAACAAACAATCAAAATACTCCAACCGCAACGAAACAGTTAGTAATAAACTAATAATAAACTATAAGTTTCTGTTGTTTAGCATTTAACTTTAGATGATCCACTGAGATTATGGTGAACTTAATAAGTTTGTTCATTCAGCAAAACTGATTATTAGAATGATTTTTTTATTGTCAATCCTTTATTCAAATCAAAGTGAATAACAATTAACAAAAGCTGTTTCCTATTATGATTATTGAGACTAATAAACCCTAAACTTATCTATATATCACTAATTATCTATTCATATTTGAATCACAATAGTCACTATTCAAACACAGTTAACAACAACATAAGTCGCAAATGGCAATTAGGGCAAATCATACATAACAAAAAAGTTCAACAACAATATAGCGAATGAATTTAGGCATTGGTGAAGAAATTCAACTGCAATTAGAAGTTGAATGAGATTTTGATACAAATTTGAGCATGTGAAACTGAAACCTTATTTCAAATTGCAGATATGGAGTTTGAAGAGAAAAAAAAAGCAATATACCTTGAGCTGAACATTGTGAGACGAAGCCAGTGGATATGAATAGAGAAACTGTAAGCAGATGGATGATGAAAGTAAGCTCCGGCATATCTCTCCGACGAGATTTCGACGGCGACGGTGACTCTACCGGTTACGTTTCTGGAAAAAATTTATAAGCTTCAGTTACACCTTACACGTGTCTTTTTTCTGGAATCTACTAGAGATAATAGTTCACCTTTTCTTTTTTATTAAAACTGCGGTTTTTTTATCTTTTTATTTTAATATTATTAACAATTTTAATTTAACTTAACATTTTTTGTCTTTGTATAAAACACAGAGACTATTTTTGTTAGAAATACAGTTAGTGTTCGGATCATTTCTGTTAGAAAATAAAAACAAATGGACCAAAACTGTTAAGATAAAACTAAAACTGTTAATTGTATCAAAACACGAGGTCCAAAACTGCAATTTACTCTTTCATTTAAAAAAAGCGGTTTTTTTATATTGTGTAGAACAAAACTAGATTTAAAACCGAGTCGTGCGATCTGTGACAAGTTTATGTCTCATACGTTATAATATAAGTCGTAATATGTCATATATTAAAAAAAAAACATACAAACTTAACGGTGATATGTAGGGGAGCTCTCTTCATTTCATATCTAGGCTTTTGTCTTACGCCTCCATTTCACTATAGAGTATAGGCCTCAAAATTATACTTATTTAATAGACTAATAATATACCAATTTATTTGTAAGCCTATTATTCCTGCCCATGAAAGAATGAAATTAGTTTTAACGGTTGAATGATTATGATGGTCATATGTATATGGTAAATGGATGGAGTTTCTTAACTTTTTTTAAAGCTATTGAATGTTGACTTGCATAATTTAAAATCAAACTGATCAATAAATTATTAGATTATTAGCCTAAAGCCATCTCGCTTTACGTTTCCGGTTACATTCCATTTTGTGTTTCAACCATTGTTTCCATTTTAAATTTGGTAATCGATTAATTATTAGAAGTAAAATTCATATAAAATCAATATCAAAATACAAATCATGTAGTACGAAAAGGTTAAAATAATATTTAACGAGTTGTCTTTTAACAACGACATTTAAAAAGGACCTTAAATTTGTACTTTTTTTCTTAGGCCTCTAAAATGATTGAGCCACCCCTGAGGATATGGAATCATTAAATCATTAAGAGTCAAAATAATAATAAGTCAAAGTCGAGTGTCAAAAATACAAAATGTCAAAGTATAAAGTTTATGTGACGAGAAGGCGGCAACACGTGACCGACGACATTACTCTTTAGTATGTTGTACAAGATATATAAACTGCTTTTGTCCCCTTTGACATGAGTTTAGTTGTTCTTTTTTGCAAGCACTATGCACGTCTCATTTAACGTTTATGTTAAATGTTAAACAGAAAAGGTAAGTTTTGTGTCATTAAAAGTTTAAAACTCATGACCAATTGGTTCAAATGTTGTATTGTTTTTATTTAGTATCTTGGGATTGAATATAAGCTTACCTAATCTAATCTATATCTCTAATGTTCATTGGGAGTTAGTGAATCATACGGCCAGCATTACAAAATGTAATCCGTGTAAAATGTTGTTTGTACACCTAAGTTTTCTGAAGTGGCGCAGGTTAATGTGAACCGTCGTCCACCCGTGTTTTTTCATCAATCGTGTTAACTTTCGACACTGGTATGTTAAAATAATTATACGTATATGCGTCTACCCTGATTTTTTTACATGTAACGGAAGAAGTAAGACGGGCTTATTTGAAATTAGGTCATTTCTAAACTGAACTTAAAGAATATTATAAAGACGATAAGTGTTGTAGATCAAATATTCTTACTTAGTGATTTAGATAGAAAACGAATTTGCTAAAATGTTTGATTCGAAATCCATGATCGATGAACTCAAAGATTTTAAAAATTGCTAGGTTGCGTTGTAAATATTCTTCCACGTATTCATATTTTCTTTAGCATCATTATACATATTTTAGGTCTTTTGTCATTTAAAAATTATGTAGTTTTTTTATGTGTAAAACAATCGACCTTTAAATGAATGAAGATATTTTGTCTTTTTATTGTTTGATCCGACTCGTAGTTAATCGTCGAACTTAATATATATAGCTCGAAACATAACGATAGCAAAAAGAAAAAAATTTCCCGTGATTTTTGGCCCATCCGCTAAAAAATTCAAGCTTCGCCACTGGTTTTCTTGTTGGACAAAATATGACGAAGACGAGTAGCGGGAGGATATAAGTGATAGGCTAAAATCTAGGCTTGCAATGTGGAAAATAAGGCTTTTTGTCAATAGAAGCTCGTTCCTTATTATCAATGATAAAACTCGATCTTATTCTCTTTAACTCCATCAATGTTTCAAGAGAATAATTAAGCAAGTTTTAATCTCCAACGGTACTAAAAGATTAGAATGTTTTAAATAATAAATATTCATTTTTTATTCAAAATATATAATTAATATTGAGCACGCAATCAACAAAGTCGATATGTCCGAGTGGTTAAGGAGACAGACTTGAAATCTGTTGGGCTTCGCCCGCGCAGGTTCGAACCCTGCTGTCGACGTATCTTTTTTTTCTTTTAAAAATTGGGGATTTTAACACTTTACATCCATCCATCCATCCATTGGTTTATACCTATTAACGTAAACAACCGCCCTAAGAGGGAATGCTCTAGTTTTGGTCAAAAGACAAGTAAAAACCAACCGACCCAAGAGGCAATTTTGTGTGAGATTTTGACGGCGTAAAGTGTTAATAACTATAAACTCAGTGATGTAAATTATTAGACTTTGACTGAAACTTTTAAAGTCTTCAAAACATAAGAATCAGAATTTTAATTTATCTCAAAAAAAATCCTTATATAATATAGCAAAACAAAAAAATCTTATGTGGCATCTTTTCATAGCTTTTAGCTTATGTGGCATTATTTGAGAAATTATCTCACAATAATGATTTTTTTATTTAAAATATGTATAAAAAATTATTATAATAAAACTAATTACATTTTTGGTCCCCTAATATTTTGGAGAATTCTGAAAAATTTAAGAATATTTATATTTTTAACCCTTACTACAAGGGGTGTACGTGAGTCGGTTTATATTTGATAGGGTTTAAAAATAAAACTTATGGATAAAGTTAATAATAATATACAATTAAAGACATCGGTGTATTATAAATATACATAACATTTTTATATGATTTTTTTTAAAAAATAAACTACACTATAATACTAAGCACTTTATTCTCTTTAATTTGAGTATAATATTGCTATACTAAAAATTTAATTTTTAAAAATATATCATGTGTTCCGTTTTACCACGGTTTTGTCTCAAAACTGAATGAAACATTCATGAACATCTTTAAAAGATCACTTGAATTGTGTTCCCGAGCGTAGCGCGGGCACTAAACTAGTATATACTATATATTAACAAAAAAAGAGAATAAAGTTTTATTAATGTTTAGGTTTTTAAAAACCAGAGTCGGTAAGCATGAACAGTTTTATGATTTTTAGGTTTTGGTTCTACAATTAACGATCGTAAGTTATATATTTGATTTTACTTTTGCATGATTTTTAATTTATAAATATGAACAAAGAGCCTAAAAGGATTGATCCATACAATTTATTTGTGTTTCTTTAATCTTTTTGTTTGTTCTTATTGTAATTTTTATTTCCTAACAAGTTTTAAGTTGTTTTATAAAACTTACGGTTATATAAACTTAAACTTGAAAAAAGTATACATGTTTTTCTATGGTTGTTAGGGTAAGCTTAAGATTGGGACCTTGATATAACATGATTGAAGTGTAACATTGTTATGGATGAAGTTCCCGAATAGAAAAAAGAAGGATATCAGGTTTCAAACTAGATATAGATGTCCGGGAAGTGCTTCCTTGCATTAAAGCACATTCCGGGAGTGAAAGGTCATAGGGCTCATAGACATTCTATCTGAAGTTATTGTAAGGTATGGCCGTATGGGACTTGTCCCGTATTGATTGTATGGGCAACTAATTTAGGATTTATAACCTAAATAAAGCTCTCTCTCATCATATTAGTCTTTTGAAATGAATTCTACTGTTTGGGTTGTAACAAACATACTCTAAACATATAGAATGTGCTCTAGACACTAGGTGTTTACGACATGATTTGAAGCTACGGGTGCTTTAAAATAAATAGAGGACTCGTTAGTTAGTTTTGATTCAACATTTAACAAATATGCTTAAAACTTGTAATCAACTTAGTCCTTAGTTTTTCTTTATAGAAAACAAATTTATATATGTGATCGTTTTTTGGGTCTCTTTAAACCGGGTTAAGAGAGATTAGTTCAACTCAAGTCAGATCGAGTCGGGTCGAGTTTACCTGTTAGTATTTCCTTTGAACTTTATTACTTTATAAATACACTAAAAAAGGTTTTATCACGTTAATATCTATGAAAAAGGTTAACGAAAACTAAGTTATTTAGATGTTTTGTAAAAGTGTTTTTTTAATAGTTGATGATTAAAGTGGAAGGATGGGAACAATTGAGTTTGATAATGACACAAGATACTATTTTATTCCTTCTGCATAGAATCTCATCTCTCTTGTTTTTACTATCTCTTTCTTTTTTTGTTTGTAAAATTTTCTTTATATTCAACATTTAACTCACACCTTATTATTTTTGAAATTGGTCTCTTTTTTTTCTTATTAGTAAACCAGCTCATTTTATACGGATACCATAAACAACACGGGCCGTATTATTGTTTTCGTCAAACAATACGGGACGTATGAAGTGTGATTTTCATTCATACGGGCCATATGAATTATGCTAGATACAATGCCAACCATACTACCCTTTTCAACTAACATACACCGTGAACTGCACGTACCAAACTAGGTGCATTGTGTTCATAACGTGGCCACATTGCCACCTAGGACTGTTGCTTGAGCCATGGTCAATAGGTATGCCGCTTAGTGTCACTGAGTGAACAAGCGAGTGGCAATGACGATTGATGATGTGACGCTTACATGACATAATAAAACCACTCATACTCGTTAGTTATATCTCATGCCCTAAGTTTGTCACTGACACTATCATCTTCATTTACCATTTTCTCACTTGGGAAACCGACAAGGTTGTTGAGCACTTCATAAGATACTATTTCATTTGGAGTTACGTAGTGTGACCACTAAGTATCACATAAAATATTTTTACAAGAAAATTGAGTTGAGCACTTATTCTGAAAAATATTTAAACTCTTAAAGTTAGCTGAAAGTAGAACACTTTTACTCTTTTCAGGGAAGTAAGCATATTGTTGAGATATGTGTTAATTCCCAATTCAATATCAAACGTCTTTAATAATGTAGGTAATTTGTTCTTACTGAAGATGTCTTCTAGCCTACCAAGGGTTGAAAACTGTGTTTATTTGAACCGTTAAAGTTTTAAAGTTGGTCTTATCAGGATTGTTGATTGGACTACTATTTAGGCTTTCTAGCTGTTGAAACAAGAATTATGGCAAGGGCATCGATAACATAGCAACTTTGTAACCTCGTCATCTTCATCATCTATCCATCATTTTCTTCATTGACAACATAGTCACCATGTAATCATCTTCTTCCCTATTAGGATATTATGTTATAACCCTTAATCAAATTTGTGATCAACGTTTGCCTTTTGTTTATAGGTTCTATGTTTGGTACATGAAGTTGTTCTTATTTTCATAGGCTTTTAGTTATGTATCCTGTTATTTCATTCCAATAATAATGCAAAGTATCTTTTATTGTATCACGTTTTCTTACCACATATGAAGGCCTATGATTTGGAGCTTGCATACATGCGAGGATGGTCTAAGCCCAAAAAGGTCATTTAACTTTATAACTTATAAGTTGTATAAAACAGTAGCATTTAAACGTTTAAACCTATAACAAATCTTTTTAGCTAAATGTATTTGTGTTAGACCTCAAACAATCGTGAATTTGTTTTGACTTAGCCAAGACAATGAATTATGTATTGAGTTCATGTCGTGTCGTAATTTTACAGTCATAGCCTAGATTTTTTTTGTCAAATCTCACTTGTTGGGTGCTATGAAGCAACCGTTGACTCTATTGCCTTTTTCTCTTCGCAAGCCATTTCAAACTCGCTTGATTAGGTTCAAATGACCTTTTTATTTATTTATTTTGATTTCAGCTTGTTTTTTTATAAAATGTTATGCTAATGTTACAAAAGTTATTATTTTTTAATCCTAATACTTTATTTTATAGAAAATTATCCATAGTTAGATTAACTAAATAAACTTTGTTAAAAAAACTATAACTATGCTATGGGAGATATGAAAAACAAAAAATGATAAAATTTTCAACATCTTTTGAAACACTACTCGTATGGTTGAAGAAATCAAAACATGAAGCTCTATATGGATTAATAATTGAACTACAAACGAAGAAACATTACCAAAATTTTGGTTAACCATCATACATTTCTAATTTAGGATTAAAAATTGAACTACAAATGAAGAAATATGCATATATTGTATTCTAAACTCTGTTTTTAGTTGACATCTAGCCAATGTTGTGTCTTTCTAGGTTGTACTTTTGATGTGTATATGTATATATTCTTTCATGCAGTAGTTTAAAAAAAATTTAAAAGTTAAAGTCGATCAAAACCTAATTATAAATAATAATTAGAATTAGAAAACAAACTAAAAGTCAACTTTACAACGAATTTGACTACAAAAGTCAACAAAATTATTTTGAATGTGGTTGTAGATAAAGTCCTGGTGGACAATGCATTGGAGAGGCGTACGCCGTATTTTAGGTGACGTGGCTTCCCATGCAAGGATCCTTTATTTTCTTAATTTTTTTTGGAAGACAATCCTTTGTTTTCTATGATTTCAAAAATAAAATTCATGACTTTTCATATGCTTCTAATGAATTCTAATAATTTATACTTTAGTGTATAGACTAATATTAAACTTAATTTAAACTTTTTTTTATGGCAGTTCAAACGTGTAAACTATTTTTCACCATCAAGCATTTTTTAACTTGTCATTTTTGTGATTAAAAAACCGAACTGGCCATTTTTGTGTCTAGAACAAATCTACTTGGCCATTTTTGTGTCCCCATTAAAAAATACTTGATGAAGGAAAATAATTTATAAGTTAGGACTGTCACATAGAATTTCTAAAATTTAAATTAGTGACCCGAGTGTTTACAAGGTATTATTTTTGTGCAACCCACTTTACACTTGCTACTAACTTTAACTACTTATTTTAATTACAAGGTATTAGTGTATTACAACATTTTTTTCAAAAACATTTGGAACAATCTTCGGTATCTGAGTGTTTTCTTGAGAGAAGATATAAAATGTTCATACTAATTTTTATGTTTAAAGTCTGACTCGACTAGGAACATACCTTCAAGAATTCCTGACCATCATTTAAAAAAAAACTCTGGTTTAATCTGGAATCTCATTATATCTCATGTGGTCACCAAACCTAAATTAAAGATTCTCAATTTAATGAAGTTAAATTTTAAACATCTCGCCTCAATTACATGAGGTTAGAAAGAATCATTCGTATACAACTCCTTATTTAAAATATAATTTCATAGATTACAACTCCTTAGTTGACGAGTCTTAAACTCCGACTTTCCTGCTTTTCGGAAGGGTTGGTCGGGGCCCCGAGAAGAGTATTCTTCTCTTAGGGGAGCTGCCACACTCTGCCACAAATAATCCCTCTTACAGGGGATAGGCCGTGGGCTTCTAGGCTCGGTCATTGCACTCCCCTGAACCACCGGTTAGCTGGTGGTGCAACTGCCGTTCCAAAAAAAAAAAGATTCATAACTTTCCATTTAAGCCTACCTATCACTTTTTTGAACGGAAATTATCCGACCATATATGCTTCGGAAGATAAATATTATATTAATCATTTATTTTTTATTTAGGATAAGAAAAAATCCATCTTAGGTGATAAAACCTCCTAACCCAACCTATAACCTTTTGTTATGTTGTCTTAGATGAGTCTTGAACCCAAAGTCTTCTCATTTTTATAAGTCTTAAGTACGTCACCTTAACCACTTAAGATAAAGCTTATTAGTTATATGTCAATTTATTGAAAAAAATGTTTACAACTTCGGTAATATATTTTTTTAAACAGTAACACCTTGATTTTCAAGGATAAATACACCACAACCTGCTAGAACTCCTGACCTAATGCTCCTAACATAAGTGTTTTACCAATGAGTCACTAACCCATTGGCAACTTCGGTAATATATAATCACAAATAATTAAGATCTAAGGGATGATTAATTCCTGGTCGAGATGGATTAATTCTACTCAATTGAGTCACTCGTGTTATAATTTTTTTAGTATAAATTAAGAGCGTAATATATAACAACTCCAAGTTAAGTTAAAGAACAAAAGAGTTAACTCGTAAACTTTTAGAGCTATATATTCGTGTCTTTGACTCGAGTTTATCGTATAGAATATGAATAAGGATGATAAACAAACTTGAATAGGACAAGAAAACTTGAAACATTAAACATTTAGGATGAGTATTTTTTAAAAAAGTGAGTGATATGTATTTTAAGAGTTAGTGTCTGCACTATAATCGATTCACATTAATTCATGATTAGACCATTATAAGAGATTAGGGAGAAGGGAATGGTGACGAAGAAGGAAGAGACGAGGTGGGAGAAGGGTTGCTCGTGGACGAGGTGGGTTGCTCGGCTGGAGGAGAAACAAGGTGGAGATATGGTGAACGAGCTCAATTTGGTGGCGAAGTCTGGACCTGGTGGAACGAGGAGGTGGCGAGGAAGGATGTCGTTGCCTTCCTCGTCTTCCATTCCGCCCACCCTTATTGACATTAAGGGTATTAAAGATAAACATTTAAGTATATAAGAGTGAGTATGATATTTAAATTTACTGTTCGACTCGCTCAACATGCATTGAAATTGTATATTTCAATATATTTTATTATTAAAAATATAAATAACAAGTTAAGTTAAAACTGTTAGATACCTGATATTGCTAAAATAATATCATAGCTTTTTTACAATAACCGTTGACATAACAAAAGACCATTGTAATAAAATGAAGTGTAATGATCGAGTTTGAAGTTTAAGTCTATCTAGTTGAATAAGTTATGTACTTATATTTCAAGTCGGTTATAAGGGTGAGTTTACGGCAAAGCAAAATATGCAATTAACCAAACGTGATTGTTATAGAATATATTGTACAACTATCATGTATATATGTAGCCAACTTACAATAATATTGGTTTAAATATAAAATCATAAGAAATAAGAATGCATCACGTACTACTTTAACTTTTTTGAGAGCCTATATTGACTTTTACAATTTTAGTTTTTCTAATAATAAAATAAAAAAGCTAAGATTAAAAATAATAACCATCATACGTCTTTCATAAATTATAGTTCATGTGTTTATCACAAAAATAATAAATTACGATGTATAAAGTAACTTTATCCCAAAATAAAGATTCTGGCATGATTATTTAAAGACAAAAGTTTTAAAATTTTAAACTTACAATAAAAAATCTAAAATCCCGATTTATAAAGGTACGTGGTATAAAGATTGTAGACAGTTATTGACTGCATAAAAAATTGATCAAATATAGTAAATTTAGATTATTGAGTATTAACTTAATCGGTTTCAATTCAATATTTTATGTAGTTGTTGGGTTTCTCATTTTCCAATAATTTGTTTTAGTAAATTATATATTAGTTATTAATAATTAATCCATTTTTCTAGGCTTCTTAATTATATCTTCTTCTTCTTGCGGGAGCAGTTGGCATCTTCTGTTTCTTTGTCTCCATCCAACACATATACAACTAGAAGAATCTCATGAAGCCACCTTTTTCACTAAATTATTTATTTAGTTTTAATTTAATTGGTGTTATTAATTTCATGTAACTCTTTTACACATTATAATTGTATGATTATACACTTCAATAATTGAATGGGTTGAATATTAAATACTGATTATGCAAAAGACTACAAGTATAATTTGTATGCATACACACATTATTGTATAAACTGTTTAACGTAATTAATGAGATCACAAGCCGAAATGAATTTCAAGTAGGGCTTAGCTTACTAACCGTAATTGAATTGTTATGTGCGATAAAGTAAGACCGTTTTTTGGTTTTCTAAAATTTTTGTTCTTCGATTTCAGGTTGGCTGTCCCTTGTTTTCTTTTGGTTGAAGACGCTAGAATCATATGGATAATTTCAACCTAGTGTAGGCTGATTTAAAGTAATCTTGGGGCTTGATTTGAGAAACCCTAAAGATCATCTTCCCATAAATAGACATGATCGTCTCGTGTTTCCTTTACATGTGTGTTTGATCTTTGTTCGGCGTTGTGTGTGATCGAAGGCCAGTTAACAACCTAGCATGATTTACCTCATGAATGAAAAATAAAAGTAAAATACTTTCTATGAGTCGTACGGTTTCAACATCAACATTTTTTTATTTATCAAATTGTGTATTTTATAATCATTACATATTTATAAGATTCTAAATGAAGGGTGTAAAACCATCTCTTTTCTATTATTTTAAAAACTGACCATGGTACACAAAATGTGTAAATGAACATCGTTTGAATAGTAGTTTTACTAATCTTTCCAAATGGGCACTTATAGTTCTAAAGTGTGTTGTATATATATTAGAAATAAAGAGTTCAAATCCAGAAATGCCGGGTGTGAAGGGGTGCTGCCATCTAGGGGGCACCATAACGACCGTGAAAGAAGAAATAGAGTGTGTTGGCATATTTTCCAACCAAATACAAATAAAATTAATTACACTTTTAATCATTATTACCTTCTAATAACACGTATTTTCTAGTCATCATTATCTTTTCATAACACATTTTAGTTATTGCCTAACTAGAATGTATTATGAAAGAATAATGATGATGCCGATATTGATACAAAGAAGAACTAGCTGATGTTTTTATTACAGATATATAAAATGGGGAACTTCAATTTAAATTATTTATAAAACCATTCGGAGAAAAATATATAAAAAACAATCCTCATAATTAGCAAGTATGAAAACAATAAAAGAAGTTGATAGAGTACCTTCAAATTATTGCCAAATGTCACACCACCCAACTTATTAAAACTTCAAAGCTTCTCAAATCTCACTACTTAAAATCTCCACAAACACATCAGAAAACCCTTCAAACACAACTCCTTCATCATTCTCAACCAAATTTTCAATATCATTTCAAAAACACACTAAAAATTTCATCTTTCTTGTTCTTGATCACAAGGTTTATAACAAGGAACCAAACCCTCAATTAGTGTGAACCATCTTAAAAAAAATGCTCAATCTTTTCAACAAAAACCTCCGGCGACTCTGTTCTAAGCTCCGGTGGCCGGTTCGCCGGCGAAAAAAGCCCAAAATCACCATAAAAAGACTAGGAAAATCAAATTCAAGATGTCAAGATTCATCAAATCAAAATGGGTCAGCCACAATTCACCCAAATAATCAATTGGGTATCTCAAAATCATCAACACCAATTCGAATTGCAACTTTTAATGCTGCTTTATTCTCCATGGCACCTGCAGTTCCAGAGTTGACTAAAAAAGGTCAAACCTTTGACTATAACAAAGATGATGATGATGATTACAGAAAGGTCAGTTCTGATTCCTCAGTTTCTTTTACTAATTCAAGATCAAAATCAATGGTTGATAGACCCAAAAGTATATTGAAACAATCACCATTACATTCAAGCTCAATTAATAGTTCTAGCTCAGAAACACTGTCAAAGCAGCAGAAATTTGCAAAGTCAAAGCTGAGGGTGTCTATCAATTTACCTGATAATGAGATCTCGTTACGAAGAAGTGGGCAATTGAAATTTGTTATTGATGAAACCGAAACTGACCCGAGTGTTAAAGGTAGCAACTTTAAAGGTGTAAGCAAAATCTTGAAAGGAAAAGGTGTTTTGAGATCACAAAACAGTTTTTCTTCAAGGGAATTAGAAAGTCAAAGGGGGGATTTTCGGTCAACGAAGACGGTTCTTGAGGTTTTGAGAGAATTGGATGCAGATATATTGGCTTTGCAGGATGTGAAAGCTGAGGAAGAAAAGGATATGAAGCCACTGTCTGATTTGGCTGCTGGTTTGGGTATGCATTATGTTTTTGCAGAGAGTTGGGCACCCGAATATGGTAATGCAGTTCTATCGAAATGGCCGATTAAACGTTCCAAAGTTCAGAAAATTTTTGATGATTCTGATTTCAGGTATGAGTTTCACACTTCTGTTCATTTAAATGGAGTTTGGATGAATTAATTCTTATGAATAAAAGCAAACATTTAGTGTGATATTAAGATAATTCAAGAAATATTAAACTAAGTACTTTCTTTAATTACCATGTTGTGTTAAAAACAATCAACACCAACAAAAATGCTTAATAGTTCATACAACTTGCAGCAGTAAAAGCATGTTCAAATCTTAGATTTTTTAATGGTTTTTTATATTAGTTGAATGATTTAATTTTTAATTGCTAATTAAGTTCTTTATTATATTTAGGGAGTAGTATTAATTTTGTATACCTAGTATATATATTTTTTATTTTTTTTTGCGCACACACGAACCCTTTGCCCCTTTACCCCTTTAGCGCGCCTTGCGCCTTTGAATATCTAATGTTTCATTACAATTAATAATGGTTTAATATATATACCCTGAATCAAAAAAAGATTCTTTTGATTATTGCATGGTTTCTTGTTTACATCAATAGTGTTTCAAGTAATGATCTTGTCAATTTAATAATTATGTTGTTATGAACAAGAAAGTGAAGATAGATGTTTGGGTTCAATCATGGGTTGTATTGAGGGGACCCCATGACACCTCTTTTTCTAAGGAGCAAAAGTTTACTATAAGTGAAAAGCCATAAATGGATCCTTCAAACAGATAACATATGTTACAAGAAAACTTCATTCCACTTACATGAAAATATTTTAACTTAGATTATACCTCATCGGGTTCGTGACAAAATATCAAAACAAAAAGAAAGTTACCTAAACTAAATTTGAGTCAGATTGTTTTCTTTTGTTCACGAGAACCTGTCACTAAACTCATGGGACCCACTAATACCCTGCTAAAGGATTGACCGTCCCTTGAAAAGGGTCTTCAAAGTGTTTAAACAACCTTCTTAACTGCTCTATTAAATAAATTAGATCATTATTATAGCATTTGCAGTATAAGTGTCTAACTATATTTAATGTAATAATTTTTGTAAAATTACAATAAAAGAAATATGTAATCATTTTCCATATATGTATGAATGTCATTTATTTTCTTCATAACTTGATGTTGAAGTTTGATGAATTTTAGTAATGGCAGTTTTTCTTGTGGTCCATGAATCCATGGTTTTCTTTATGTGGAAGGTCTTAATTGAATTAGTTCCGGGTTTGGTAGGATAATTCATAAACAAATAGTAAGTAGTGGTTACACTCTTTTTTAAAGATATACTGATTTAGGTAATTTGTGATTGATGCACCTAACTGTCTATGAAATTTGATCAAAAATACTTTGGATGGTTACAAATTTACAGTTAGCCAAACTTACGATGATCCGGACGTATCTTATAGGTTTGTTTGATTCCGGAGAAAACTGAAGCCAAAGTTCATTTGGTGGAGTGGTTGGGGTGCGACTTGGAATCATTAGGGACCCAGGTTCAAATCCCATCCTCTACTCATTTGTTCCGCGGCATGGCAATGAAGCTCAAACTTTGGGTAACCTGAGTTTGAGTCGGAGCCGAAGGGTTTTACATGGAAAGGTTAAACTTTAAAGTTCTTGCCATGGTTTTCTACCTGGAACAGTTAGTTGACGAGTCTTTGACTCGGGCCAACTTGGCCCGAAAGGAGCTTTGGGGGAGTCCCACTAGGCTACTTATAAGCGCCCATTACGGAGGCAGGCTAAGGCTTTGAACTCAGTCATTGCACTGGACCTGTTGAGTGCAACGGTCTTACCATTGTGCCAACCGCCGTTCTAAAAAAAGGGAGAAAACTGAAAAGATTTGATTATGAGGTTAAAAATGTGATTGATCTAATTAAGTGAAAGTTGACATGTTTGGGTCAAAGTGGAGGGTCTGGCTGGATCACAAATATCCTGATACTTTCAGTTTTGAGTTGAAGTCACACTAAGATCACATCTATAGGTGGCAAAATGAGCGGGTCGGGTCAGATCGGGTAACGGGTCAAACCTCTAGTTCTTCTATTACTGGTCAGTTTTTTTTCTGCCCAAATTGTGTAAAAGTTAATAAATATAAGTACAAATTAAACCTATCTTGTACATCTTTAATTTTTAGCTGGAATCTTATTTGACCTGTTAAAAATAAAACACAACCCGAACCAACCCATTCATAACAATGCCACCTCTGGTGACATAGCGTTAACATCCAAAAACATAATTTAACGGGTTATTTTTTAATGGTTGCAGGAATGTTTTAAAGGCGACAATTGATGTTCCCCAAACAGGAGAAGTTGATTTTCATTGTACACTTCTTGATCATCTTGATGAGAATTGGCGAATGAAACAAATAAAGGCAATAATCGAGTCTAACGATAGACCACACATCTTAGCCGGAGGTATCAACTCTCTTGACGAAACTGACTACTCACCCGAAAGATGGACAGACATTGTTAAGGTGCGTAAAGATTTATCATGGGGTCAAACCAGATTGACACACAAACACGTTTTATACCATATTCAAAAGTTTTAATACATAAATTAATGTTTTTACATGAGGGCAAAAACAATCCTAACAATAATAATAGATTGTAGGAGCTTTTCAATCTCTTGTTTTAGCTTTTAAGTTTGACTCATTTGAGATAAAACACAACTTGAATCAACTTAGGAATGAAAATTTGCGACATGAAAAATGTTAGTCTAACATATTTGACCCGTTTAAAAGACTTGGTGTGTTCGGGCTGACCTGCTTAACCCATTTAGTAAAACATGTTGACCCAGTAACCCACTTATGACCCCGTTTAACCCATTTGGTATAATGCAAGCAACTCAAGTAACATGTTCACTACTTGATTATTACCCACCAACCCGTTTGACACGTTTCGGTAAACGGGTTGTGTTCGGGTTACATGAATTTAAGTGTGTGCGGGCCACGGATGGTGTTTTTGACACAAATAATCTCTTGTTTTAGCTTTTAAGTTTGACTCATTTGATTTTGAGATAAAACACAACTCGAATCAACTTAGGAATGAAAATTTCTAACATGAAAAGTTAGGCTAACATATATGACCCATTTAACCCATTTTGTATAACGCAACCAACTCAAGTAACACGTTCACTACTTGATTATTAACCGCCAACCCGTTTGACACGTTTCGGTTAGCGGGTCATGTTCGGGTTACATGAATTAAAGTTTGTGCGGGTTAGGGATGGTGTTTTTGACACAAATAAAAATATGGGTCATGTTTGGGTCAACCTGACACGATTGACGCCCCACACTCAACCCGTTCAATTTCTTGCAGTACTATGAAGAAATGGGAAAACCGACACCCAAAGTTGAAGTGATGAAGTATTTAAAAGACAAACAATACACTGATGCAAAGGAATGTGCAGGCGAGTGTGAATCTGTGGTGATTATAGCTAAAGGCCAAAGTATGAACTTTTAATCCACATCTCAAGATTATGATTCTTGTTTCTTTTTGCAAATCTTAAAAGTAATAACTTCAATGATTTATCGCAGGCGTCCAGGGTACTTGCAAATATGGTACGCGAGTAGATTACATATTAACGTCCCCTGATTCTCCCTACAAGTTTGTTCCTGGCTCATATATGGTTTTATCATCGAAAGGTACTTCTGACCATCATATAGTCAAAGTTGAAGTAACTAAGGTAGACGAATCTGGTGAACAAACGTATGTTAGGAGGTCGCATCGACATCCTAAACAAAAAGTTGTGAAGATTATGAGTTCTAATTCATCAAAAGGGGTATGGAAAATGCAAGCTTTAGACAGATAGTAGTAACTGATGCAGATAGTTAGGTTTATACATTAGTGTATTTATACGTATATCGTGTGTGTGTGCTTGGTTGGATTGAGCTTTGTGTTTGTTTAAGGGTGAGATAGAAGGAGATTATCTTAAGCTTGTAAAGATTTATGTATTTGTGCAGTTTATTTTAGATTTGACGATTTTTTAAGTTAATGAAAAGATTGAGGTTTCATGAATACATGCATGTGACGATTGTGAATGTCGTTTTCATCTTCCTTTGCTTGACACGAGTCGTTTTATATGAGCTGAGTTTCAATCCAAGGAGGCTTGGTGTGTCTCCAATATATGTCATGTGATACATATTTATATGTTGTATCACGCACAAGACACGTCTTATATCAACGTACGTTTCTACTGGATTTTATCAAGTATATGTCTGAATGTGATTTGAACGTAAACGACCCGGTTAGCGTTATATATGTTGGATTATATAAATCTTATATCATCCATATATGTTATTTCATCTAAACATAACATATGCAATGCTAACCGGGTCGTTTACGTTCAAATCACATTCAGACATATACTTGATATTTTAGTGTTATTTTATACCAGTCTTCTCATTTTGCCCACGTTGAAAGTTAGATGCATTTTAGTTAACATTTCATAGTTAATAATAACTTATGAAAGTAACAGAAAAATTAAAACATTACATTTATGCTATCAAGATACATACTCTTAATTACCTAATCATCTACAAATTTCAAGCACTTACAAATAAAACAAGAATTATAACATAAAGAAGTTGGACGATACAAGGATATAAAATACAAGAATAAATGATAAGTTATTGTGAAAGACGACGCCGATTCAACGATGCTGTATTCTTGCTACGCCATGCAATCTTCACATTCAACTGTTCTAGCACCGTATGTAAGTTTATCAGACTTAAGTACGTAAAACGATAAAGAACCTTATATTTAGTTATTACATGGTGTTTATAAACAGTTGAAACCGCCCGGCCACACGTTAAGCAAGTCTGCCGGTTCAGTCAATTGGTAGTAGTTTAACACATTTACTTATAAATGGGTTGATTTAATGATGCATTATATACTCTAGTAATCTACTCTCACTAAAAGGGGAACTAGTCAAACTGCTTTAAGCCACCCAAGGCCTGTTGTTGTAGGGGTAGCAATTTCTTACACGAACAAAAATATGAATACTATTAGGTGCATGTGGATTATTAAGCACAACATGTCGACGTTGTGGATTGTGATGAGACATATAGTCCTATGGTTAAACCGACCACTATACGCATGCCACTATCTATTGCGCTGCATCATAGTTGGAACATTAATCAACTTGATGTTAAAAATGTCTTCTTGCATGGGCATTTATAAAAAAATCATGTTTATGCATCAACCACTAGGGTTCAAAGATCCTCAATTTTCAATTATGTTTATGGTCTAAAGCATGCACCACATGCTTGGTATCAGCGGATCACTGACTATGTCACCTGGCTTGGTTTTTATCACAGTTCCAGCGATCATTCATTGTTCATCTTCACATGTGTTAAAACAACACATGATGCATAAATTAGCGTCTGAGTTTGCTATGAAAGATTTGGGGGTTCTAAGTTACTTATTGGGTGTTTTAGTCGCTAAAACCACCAATGGTTTATTTCTACCACAATCCAGGTATGGTCAATACATTCTTGATAGAGCTAAAATGAACGGTTGCATATTCGGGTGAACTAACTGATGATCCAACCACATATCATAGTCTCGCAGGAGCTTTGTGGTATCTCACGAACATTTCTTATGCACTTCATCAAGTTTGTATGCATATCAGATATATCAAGTGCACACTTCATATTGGCCTTACTATGCGTTATTCACCAGTTTCCACGCTTATTGCTAATGCTGATTGAGCAGGATGTCTTGACATTCGTCGTTCTACATTAGGTTATTGTGTATTTTTGAGTGACAGCTTCATATTTTGGTCATCACAAAAACAATCTATTGTGTCTTGTTCTGGTACAGAGGTCGAATACTATGTTGGATGCACAACCTCTTGCTTGAACTTGGTTTGCATCCCCAACGCACCTATCTCGTTTAGAGTGACAATATTGATGATATATACTTGTCGGGTACTCCAGTTCAACATCAACGAACAAAGCACATTGAAGTTGATATACACTTTGTTCGTGAGAATGTTAAAACGGAGGCAGATTTGGGTGCTACATATACCTACCATGCATAATTTTTCGGATACTTATACAAAGGGGTTACCACGAGTTATGTTTAATGATTTTCGTTTCACTCTAAGCCTACGAGATACTCACCTTAGACTAAAGGGGTATATTAGAATAGGAAATCATTGTTATTTGTTGTATACTTCAGGGCACTAAATTGTAAATTCTACTCTTATATGTTAGCCATTATCTGTTAGCCAACTATCTTATCCTTCAAGAAACAAGCAAACTAAAAGCCAGACACAATACTTTTGGTCCATTTTCTAACCCACATGACCCATTTACAACTCATTTAACCCATTTATTACAACCTACCAATTTGTTTAACATGTTTACAACTTGAGCAAGATCCATTCCCAACCCATTTGACTCATTTAGATAAATGAGTTAAACTGGTCATGTTCAGGACTTTGGGTTACATGATAAGTGTCTCCGGGTCAGGGTTGACGTCTGATATACATGTCATGTTCGGGTTCAGAGAGAAAGAGATATATACCATGGTGATAAATTTAGGTATTAATGGCGGCTTGTATCTGCTCCAAACTTCTTCCTTTTGTTTCAGGAACCACAACGATAATGAACAGAATAGCAACTAAGTTTACAGCTGCATATAAAATGAAAGTACCTAAAAGGCAGGCAGGCATGCATAATACGTCATTAATACGATAAACATTAAGAATACAAACTCGAAATCAAGAAATACTAATGAATCGTTAAGATTACCGTAAGAACTCCAGGTCATGAGGAAATTGAAAGTGAACGATAAAGTCCATGCACCAAACCAGTTTACTAGTGTTGCCAGGCTTCCAGCAGCACCTTTGATGTTAATTGGGAATATCTACAGACGCACGATAGTCAAGACACTTTCGAAAAAAGGTTATGTAAGAATGGGTCAATTTGGGTTATATTTATTGTTTAGGGGTGATGTACCATCATTTGTACTTACTTATTAAATGGTGTTGTGTAAACCGGACACGGCCCATTTGACATGTTTTAAATATGTTTTTATCTGACAGGGTATTTAATTACCTCGGACATCATAATCCATGGAACAGATCCCATACCTGCTGCGTACGCAGCTGTATACACCTGCATTCAAGAAACAGTTCAACAACTAGTATATAAATCCATAGCTCGGTTTAATTATGTATATTTACCAGTATGCCGGTTACAGCTAGCCCTGGTGCTACGTCTAATGCTATTCCATACGTCTGGTGCATAACATGAATGTTAGACAACATTTCAAGTGTTCAAAAATTAATGCAAAGTATAAATCAAGAATACCTCAAACTAAATGTGACAAAATTGCAAAATCCGCATGTCAGGCGGGTCTAGTGATAGGTCAAAACAAGTAATTTTTATAGTTCGAAACGAGTCATGCCAGGTTGGGTTGAACCAAAACTCTCATTTTGTCCAAAAACATAAAGCGGAACAACAAAATTAAATTTTATCAATAATAATCTAAAATTTTGAATGAAATTGTTCAAGAGGTATTCATACATTAAAATAAACTTTGGGTGACTTTCGAGTTTCGACCCATTTGCTTTTAAGCTAATTTGTTTTAATTTTACTCATTTGTCCAGATACAAAAAACATCATCCGGATCAACCATAACACAAACTACAAGTGGCATTAATATTAGTTCACAAGATTTATCTTTTGTCATCATAATTGCTTTAAAATTACCTTCAAGTAGAATGCAACTGCTGTTAGTAAACAACCAATGACCAATCCAACGCATGAAACCTTCAAAATTAACTTGTTTTTATAAATAAGGTCTTGAATCAAGTAAAACATAAAAATATTACTTTGGTTTGTTGGCGTGAACACTAAACTTACCAGCATCAGTGGCTTTCTACCAACTTTGTCTACAAATAGCGCATTCAAGACACAAACGACGACCTGCAAAATATGTATATTAAAAGGATTATAAACTGTTGGCCTCAATGGATGCAATTTACAGCAATACTCAAACAATATTAACAAGCTAAACTGTAGACAGGGGTTCCAGAATTATTTAAAAAAAAAAACTTTTAATAAAACTTGCATATAACCTGAAGAACCGCATAGAGCATTGTTCCGACATCACCAGAGAATCCTGGAAAGTTATACATCAATGTCAATGGAAATGATTGTGGCAATTCAACAATTTCTTATAATTTTTCTTAACATGTTAAAATTTTAATGAGTCAAATAGAATGTCAGCTAATAACATACTTTTCAATATCATAACTAATAAAAAGTTAAACTATCGGTTTCAAGCCAAAACCATTTTGACCCGTGACCCAACTGGTCTGACCCACCCATTTTCTCACTTCTACTCATGGATGAAAGCGTTAAGGATCGTAAAATTCAGAATCTAAACCTGCAGACTCAAAGACACTGGTTATGTAGAAACTGATTCCGTTGACTCCTCCAAATTGTAGAAAGACCATTAGTCCAACTACAATCTTCCCAACAGAAATTAAAACAAGGAAGAGTTATACTAAAATTATGCAAATGCCAGGATTTTCATCTAGAAAATTTGGTCGACAAGATTTGATCGACCATAAGAAGATAAACTTACAGTGACCGATCTCAAATATCTTCTTTGAAACAAATCGAACAGTTTGGCTTTAGGGAGCTTTTGTAGTGTTTCTATGTAGTCCTACAAACAGTTGCCAAATCTCATTAACAACCCACAAATTTCAGTTTTTTTGCGGTGAGAAAAAGATTAGGTGCTTTGAAATGTAAACCAGGATTTCATCCGCCTCCTTAGATATATCAGCATCCTTCCCTCTAAGTTTTCTTAGGGAAGCTTCAAACTCCTTATGTTTTCCTATCTTAGCCTGCATCATTGCCAAATGTAAACTCTAGTAAATATGCCAATATTATGCCAAGCAATGACATCATGTAAAGAGGTAGTTAGAGGAAAAAAAACCATTCAGACTCTGTATAAATGTATAATCCTTAACCATTCAGAGGCAAATGTCTGAACCATTTAGACATTTACTCGTGAAACAAACAGTATGAATCATTAAGAGGCTTTGAACCATTAAGAGGTAGCCTCTTAATGAACCGAACCATTAAAAGACTACCAAACAACCCCTGACTGTGTCGCCTCCTTGAAGGTTAGAAGCTAAAACATCATAATATTGTTATACCAAAGCTTACCAGCCACCTAGGAGATTCTGGTACAAAAAACAACCCCACTAACAGAACAACACAAGGAATCAATCCTGCAACCAAAGCACTTGAACTTGTCACATATTTTATATGTTAACAACGCCGCTAACGGATTAAAACATCAGCAATATGTCATCCAAACTAAATATAAGAATAGTAGTAAACAAACATGGGTGGTTAGATCGATTATTAAAACCTGTCAAAGCCAACACCCTCCATGAGAGCATTGTTCCTAAAAAAATGGCAGCCCACACTCCTATACAGATCATAAGCTGCATAATAGGGAGTAGATAATAATTATCTCAAACATTTCGTATTCGACTTCAAAAGTGCACAAAGTTTATGGAAAAGGTTTTGTGTAGGAAGTTCATAAACTAAGGTGATTGAAACCTGATGTGCAGCTGTTAATGCACCTGTTAATTTTGTGGGTGCTATTTCAGCTACAAACACAGGTGCCTTGCAATACAAAACACATGCATATATCTCAAATTCTCATAAATGTATCATTTAGATAGAAATAACCACATAAGTTTAACCAACTTGGACTCGAATTTTGGTCAGACTAACGTACCACATACGAAAAAACACCCATTCCAAATCCTCCTGATAGTCTTCCAATATCCAAAGGCAAAGGCCCCTTTTATAATAATTTAAAAAAAACTGTATGATCATTTCATATATGTTAACTTGGAGAGAGTATGTTTGACAACAAAGTTAGGTACCTGACCAAAGTATATTGCCAGCCACCCAGCTGCAACAAAAACAGCTGCTATTCTCAATGCCTGTTTTCATTAATGTCAAGTAAAGGATTTGGTTATTTGAAGTTGCATTGTTGTAGAATGTAGCCCAAAAACAATGTTTGAACTTACCCCTTTACGACCAAATATATCGGCCAGTAGTCCACTTGCAATTGCACCAATCATTGCGCCGAACGTCAGTATTGACGCAAACAAAGAATACTGTGAAGAAAGACAATATATAGAGTTTAGAAAAAAGGTTTGAGAAAAAAGGTCTTGTAAATAAGTGTGTTAACTCCGGCCAGTTCTAGGATGCAACAGTTAAGTGAGACCATTCTAGGCAAAATAGCGAAAAATTAAGATCACTGTAGGGAATAAACACAGTTGGGATTATTTTCGATCATATGTTGTAGTTTGGATTATTGTATGCCAATTTGACGATATAATAAGAATTTTCCTTTTCCTTATCATGTACACATCTAGTCTCTATCATCATATATTAATACTTGAAACAACTCTCATTGTCATTTGTTGATCATTTCAATTTCATGTGCATGATCTAAATATATTCTTCAAAAACGTTAAGTTTATTTTGTGATGAGGGAACCAGAAATTTGTTGCTTAAACTAACCTCTGCAAGAGACAGATTTAGATCTTCCGTGATAGCAGACTGTGTAGGAGGCGAGTAACCGCCCTGAAGGAGTGAAAATCATGTTTACATCAGCAATTTTGCCATGATTTTAACAAAATCTGAGATTGATTGTTTTAAACTAGTGTTGTTATTGAAAATAAGATAGTTTTTTGTGTAAGTTGAATTATATTTTGGTTTTTGGGAGAACTCATTTACACGGTTCATCCTATGCGATGAAAGAAGGTACATTTAAATGATTAGGGTGTCCGATTGTCCTTGGAATCGTGATCCATAATTCACAGTTCTACGTCATTTGGATGTATTTTATTTTGTCACATAAATTGAAATACTGAATGAGATTTATGATTCTCCTAAAAAAAACACAAATAATTCTTTAATCCACACTAAAAAAATATCATTTTTTAATAATAAATCTAAGGGTTGTTGGATAGTATCCGGAATGAGTTCCACACCAGAATGACCCGGGGGAATGACCCGGGGGGTGGGACCTTTGGGCTGAAAAAAAACCCTCTCCCGAAGAAGAATAATCAGAACTTTAATGATTGGTTAATATTAATCCAACATAAGAAAATCCTTGTGTCAGTCCAACTTGTAAAGTATTTTCCTCCATTTAACATTTTTGTTTCTAAAAAAACATATTTGTATTTTTGTGTCTACAAACAAGTCTACCTGGTCATTTTTGTGTCCCAATTAGAACATGTTTAATGGAGAAAAATAATTTACAAGTTGAGACTATCACAAGAAATTTGTTAACATAAGATTAATATCGACTAATACACTAAAGTTAAATTATTAAAATTCAAAAACCCTAAATTAAACTAACTTGGGAAAAAAAATTCATATGAAATCATCATCGATCATCACTTACACATGATCCTAATACAAAAGAACCACAGACTGCAACAAATGTAGTAAAATAGACCATGAAATTGGTTTCTTTGCCCTTCTCAGCTTGGTCTATCAATGGATCTCTCACCATCTTCGCGGTTTCTGTTTGCTTCATAGCATTTTCAATGGCCATAACAGCTGAATCTACAAAACATCAAGCAAAATTAAGGACTAAAAAATGCTCGTAAATCTGCCTAAATCGTTAGGCTATGTGTAATGGTTAATGCCCTTTGGGACCGTTTTCCGCCGTGTGGAAGACTGGAAGATTACTAGATAAAGGGGGGCATTATACTAAAAAATGATGTAATGGTTAACGCCCCTATAATGCCCCATAATAATTAGTTAGTTATTAATCAATTAACAAAATCAATTCAATGATTGGAGGAGACAATGGGCAGCGGCGTTATTGTAGAAACGCCCAAGGGGACATAACGCTCATAACGCCCCCGCGTAGTGGTGTGCAAGGCGTTATAGGGTATTATTGAGCATTATCAATGGAGCATCACGCGCATTACTAAGAGTCATATAATAGTTGCTATAATAAACCACTCTAAAATTAACCACTAGAATCCACTTTAAATCTAAAAATATACATCTTTGAAAATAAGTTGATTCACTATACCTCAAACCTAACCAATAGTGTTTTCAAAACGAATCAAGCATTGAACCGGTCCAATTTGGGGGTTAGAACCGTTTTGAGCATGATCGGGCCGGTCAAACTGAAAATTAATGGCCAAATCAAAAAATCGTGTGGTTGAACAGGAAAAAAGAAGTTGGATTGAAAAATTAAAAAAAATTTCTTTATTTTATGTATTTATATTTAAAATATTTATGTCATTATCCGGTCTTTAAATCGGGTTTGACAAGCTAGTCCAACCAGTGGATGGATCAATGAGGAAACCGATTCGACGTCCGGTTATGAGAACATTGCTAACCTGGTATCTTCAACGATCCTTGTTGTTTTGAAGCCAATTCAACAACCAACTAAATGATTCAGCCGAGATTTTTATCGTTTTCATTCAACAAGCTAGTCATCAAATCTCAGTACGTTTTGAAGCCACAGAAGTTCAAAACTAAAACAGGCTGATTGTGCAATTTAGCTTGATTGAATAAGAAATACAAAAACCAGTTGTAGTTTTTTTCTGTTTTTGAATCGAACAAATGTACCTGCGTTAGGTCATGTGATTTGAAATGAAATTGGTGAGCGAGCGTTTATAGTAATAGTAGTAGCTATAGGAAGAAACTTAATTAATAGCATGTGTTTGTCCGTACCTAGCTACCGGCAATAATTAAATAAATAATGACGATAGTGATGTGACTGATGGTGAATTGATGCATGCAACTTGTGCTACATTTCATTTCTCTGTTGTTAATGTTAATTTCATTCATTCATTGGGGTGGGTAGGTGCCGGATACATGGCCACAATCGTTTCATGTCGATGCATATCAAAACCAAGAAATAATAATAATAAATTAAATACTCAGCATCGACACAAAAGGATACAGATATATATAATCTAAAAAAGACTTTTGTTTTTATATATAACCAGACAGTATACAGTTGTTAAGCGGATTATTATTATTTTTTATAAACTTACTGATAACTCTCATAAACAAAATGTAACACAATAAAAAAATCAAATATAAAAACAGAACACAAAAAATAACCAACAAACAAACGCACATATGACATCGATCAATAGCAACACAACATCTCAAACCATTAACCAATAGCAACATAACACCACAAGCCACACACAAAACACTATTTCATGACATCCACCAATAGCAACACAACTCATCAAACCATCAATCAATAGCAACACAACATCTCAAGCCACACATAAAACAATATTTTATGACATCTACCAATAGGAACACAACATCTCAAACCACCAACCAATAACATCACAACACACAAAATGCTATTCATATATAATATTTATCTTTCAATATATGTATAGTTAAATATATATGTTTGTACTAAACTTTTAGTTTTTAAATTTACAAAATTGCAATAAGTTTGAATACATCTCATCACTTGTGTCACGTGCTTGATTTAAGAATGATAAATTGATAATTTTATCGTTTAATTATGATTCACGAGTAATGAATTGAACTAACACGTAGAAAGAGACGTTGTTAATAACATGCTATTTCTATATTTTGTACTGCGTGTGAACCATAAAAAAAGTAACGTCATCGTAAACTCATGTGTTGAAGGAGACCTTGATAACATGCATAACGTCATATAACAAAAATGAGCATAACATTAATTATTGTACCCAACTAAAGCCTAAAACGTTTCACAATTCAAAATACGCAAAACGTTACGGGTAGTCGATATAACTTGTGATAGAATTGTATACAATGGGCTAAAGACGTATATTATATATACTATAAGAGAATAAATTTAAAACTTTAGAAATGTGTGTTAAAAACTTAAAATTGAATCATTTTTCGGTGGCTAGAGTGACCACCGAAAGCATATATAGGCCTTCCTTTTTAAAAAATAGACTACTGTCTAGGGCCTTATATTTTAGAAGGCTACGTTTTAAGACAACGAGTTAATAAAAGTGAACATTCGGCAACTTATGCTTAGATATTTTGTTTTTATTATACCAATAGTTCATATAGTATGTTAATATTGTAGGTTTTGGTATTTTAACTTCAAGAAATTATAGGTTTGTTTTTTGTGGTTAACATTGAGGGCCCTTGAACGAATGAATGAAAGTTTTAAATGTAAGTAGGTGTAAATATCATTATGTCATTACTTCATCTAGCCCTACATGCTTGTGTTATGGTCGGTGGGCACGAGACTTGCCGGGTAGTTAAGCATGTAGCCCTATATTTTTTAAACAGCTAATTATTTCATCTAGCAAGGACTAGTCCCAAATACAATCGATCACTAATACCATTAAAAAAAAGTTTACATATTACATAAGATAAGTGAAAATTTAAAAGTTGAAGGAGCACAAGATTTTGAATCTGTGATTGATGTTTTACCCATAAATAGAATGTAGATTTTATTAAAGTGGTTGTTGTCGTTATGGATGGTTGTTTATTTTAATACCGACTCGTTTCTTTATTTTTGCAGCCCTACATGTTAATTCTCTCACATGGTATATAAACATTGAATAAAAAGAAAATAATGCACTATGAGTGTGTGTCTAGATAAAAAGAGGGATATATTACATGTTATGTGGGTATGTATTTCGAAGGTGTACGTGTGATTTTATTAGTAGACTAACAATCGATCATAACAGAGGAAAAAATCCTAGACTCTTTTCATATTTGATAAACGAAGAAAACTTTATGTTGCATATAGTTACAAGACCCGTAACCTTTTATAGACAATCGACCACTTTCTAACCCATACGAACCATTTGTAACTCGTTTAACTCATTTATTACAACAAACATGTTTAACACGTTCACAACTTGAAAATGATCCATTCACAACCCATTTGACTCATTTAGATATATGGGTTAAACGGGTCATGGATTACATGATAAGTGTTTCCAGAAACATCTCGACATGTTTGGGTTCAAACAGAGAAAGAGTCATACACCATGGTGATAAATCAATTTAGGAAAATGATCAAGTATTGATGGCGGCTTGTATCTGCTCCAAACTTCTTCCTTTTGTTTCAGGAACCATCGCGATAATGAACAAAATACCAGCTAAGTTTACAGCTGCATATAAAATGAAAGTGCCTGAAAAAGCATGCATGCATAAAACACGTCAATGATGCGATAAACATAAACTCGAAATCATGAAATATTAATGCAAACGTTAACATTACCGTAAGAACTCCAGGTCATGAGAAAATTGAAAGTGAATGATAAAGTCCACGCACCAAACCAGTTTACTAGTGTTGCAAGGCCTCCAGCAGCACCCTTGATGTTAATTGGGAATATCTACAGATGCAGGATATATATTGTTTCAGTTACTGAAAATGGGTCAATCTGGTTTTTTTTTTTTGTTGACGGGTCAAATGGGTAAAACAAAAACATTAAGCTAGAAAGAAAGTGGGTCGAATACTCGAATGGTTTAGAAGTTTTCAGAAAAAAGTTATGTAAGAATGGGTCGATTTGGATATATTTATTGCTGAGCGGTCAAACGTTATAAACGAAACAAACAAGAAGACATGCAGTTTATAATTACAATCTCCTATATTGTTCTATTTGGAGAAAATGAATAGTTATTTAAATATAAGTTTTGTAATGATAGTTTAAGATACTAATTATTCACAAAAATAAAAAAAGTTGTGTTGTGTAAACGCGATACGCGCGGCCCATTTGACATGTTTTACATATGTTTTTATTATGAACCTAACCCATTTTGACTTGTAATATTTCTCAATCTCATTGGGTGGCTAAATGAGAAAACTGTCTTAATGTTGTTGAGATATTTACCTCGGACATCATAATCCATGGAACCGCTCCCATTCCTGCAGCGAACGCAGCTGTATACACCTGCATTCAAGAAACAATTTCAACAACTATGATATAAATTCATAGCTCGGTTTTGTAATGATGTATATTTAGTTACCAATATGCCGGTTACAGCTAGCGCTGGTGCTGCCTCTACTCCTATTCCATAAGTCTGGTGCACAAAATGAATGTTAGACAGCATTTCAAGTGTTCAAAGTCTTTTTTTTCTGGTTGCAAACTTATAAATCCATTACGCATCAACTAAAGGCCTAAACGGATTAGAACGCTAACGGTTCATAATTGTCTTAAGATTACCTTCAAGTAGAATGAAACCGCTGTCAGTAAACAACCAGCGACCAATCCAACGCTTGAAACCTTCAAAATAAACTTGTATTTATAAAGAAGCATAAAAAGATAGTAATAGATTGTTGGCAAGAACACTAAACTTACCAGTATTAGTGGCTTTCTACCGACTTTGTCTACAAACAGTAAATTCAAGACAGTAACCACGACCTGCGAAAAAGGTATAAAAATGATAGATAAACACTCTGCATAACACTAATTTGTCTAGATAGGGGTTTCCAAATTAAGAAAAAATGTAACTTTTAATAAAACTTCCATATAACCTGAAGAATCGCGTAGAGTATTGTTCCGATATCACCAGAAAATCCTGAAAGGACGTTATACGTCAATGTTAATAAAAAGATTGTGGCAATTCAACATTTTCTTATGAACCTGATTTGGGTTATAATTTGTTCCTAACAGGTTAAATGAGTCAAATTGAATATATTAGCTAAAACTGAAACATGTTAAATAGGTCAAGTGTCAAGACACATAAGTCTTTCAAAATGTATTTTTAGCTCTTCAAGTTCCCTTCAAAAAATGTAGATCATCAACTTAAAATCATAGGTTTTGTAATCATAACTAGTACATTAACTATTCATAAAAAAACGGACGTAACATTTTCACATTCGATTCGACCCACGGACCCAGGTGGTTTCAAGCCAAAAACATTTTGACCCGTGACCCAACCGCTCCAAAAACTCCATACGCATTACGGCTGCAATGTATGGGTTGTTATATTGATGAATGAAAGCGTTACGGATTATAAGTTTAAGAATCTAAACCTGCAGACTCAAATATACTGCTTGTGTAGAAACTAATCCCGTTAATTCCTCCAAATTGTTGACAGACCATTAGTCCAACTCCAATCTTCCCAATAGAAACGAAAAGAACAAGGAAGAGTTATACTAAAATTATGCAAATGCCAGGATTTTCATCTAGAGAATTTGGTCGACTAGATTTGATCATAAGAGGATAAACTTACAGTGACGGATCTCAAATATCTTCTCTGAAACAAATCGTATAGTTTGGATTTTGGGAGCTTTTGTAGTGTTTCAATATAATCCTATAAACAGTTTCCAGACCTCATTAAACCGATAAAATTTGTATAACTTTTTACAGTTAGAACTTAGAATAAAAGGTTAGGATTTTTGAAATGTAAACCTGGATTTCGTCGGCCTCCGCAGATACATCAGCATCCTTCCCTCTAAGTTTTCTTAGGGAAGCTTCAAACTCCTTGTATTTTCCTATCTTAGCCTGCATCATGCCAAATACAATTTCTAAAGTTTTTTTTTTTTTTTTTTGGTGGTGATCATGCCAATACCCTGCTAGCTAATGAGGTAAGGTAAAACGCTTCCTTCGATCAAGAGAGTTAAAGATAGAAAACCAGTGGAAGCTGGATTCGAACCCGCTACTAGAGGGATTCAAGCACTAACTATGCCACCCCCTTGAAGGTTTGAAGCTTTTTTACGAAAAAAAAACATCATATGACCTCATATCGTTTACCAAACCTTACCAGCCATCTAGGAGATTCGGGAACAAAAAACAGCCCTACTAAAAGAACAGCACAAGGAATCAATCCTGCAACCAAATCACTTGAATTTGTCACCTTGCAAGGTTTTGTTAATAACATCCCCGGCCAATATGCAAACAAACATGGGCGGTTAGATTGAGTGTTAAAACCTGTCAAAGCCAAGACCCTCCATGGGAGCAATGTTCCTAAAATAAAGGCAACCGACACGCCGGTACAAATCATGAGCTGCAGAATAAAAAATAGCTCATAAATATCTCAAACATATCGTATACCGACTTTTTAAGTGCACAACTTGTGTATGAAAAACATTTTGTATAGGAAATCATAATATAATGTGATTGAAACCTGATGTGCAGCTGTTAATGCGCCTCTTAAATGTTTGGGTGCTATTTCAGCTATGAACACAGGTGCCTTGCAATACAAAACACATCCATATATCTCGGATAGAAATAAGTTTAACCAACTTGGACTCGAATTATGGTCAGACTAACGTACCACATACGAAAAAACACCCATTCCAAATCCTGTTGACAGTCTTCCTATATCCAAAGGTATCGGCCCCTTTTACGATTAAAAAACTGTACGATCATTCCATGTCAACTCGGAGTACGTTTGACTAAAAAGTGATCGATGTCGTACCTGAGCAAAGTAAATTGCTAGCCACCCGGCTGTAACGAAAGAAGCTCCTATTCTCAATGCCTGTTTCCATTAATGTCATTGTTTGAAGTTGCAGATTTGCAGTGAAGTAAAATGATGGTGTGAAAAATATCCTTAACTTACCCCTTTACGACCAAATATATCGGCCAGGGTTCCACTTGCAATCGCGCCAATCATTGCGCCAAATGTCAGTATTGACGCGAACAAAGAATACTGTAATAGAGGTCATTGCATAAATTCTAGTAATAATGCAGCAACTAATTAAGGATTGAGTTCAAATAAAGAAAAATGAGAGAAGTAAAGTGCACCCCTAAAAGGTATCAAGATCACATTATGACCTTACAGAATTTTGTTAGATATGTCTATTTAAAGTAATTATGTAATGGTCATGAGATATGCATACATGATTGTTAGTTCTCATTTGATTCAATCATTTAATCTCATTATCCTATTTTTTCCATTCAATTAGTAGTATCATAACAATTTGGTGCTTTCATTGTGCGTCTGCATCGATGGCGGAAGGTATTCGAGCTCGAGTGTTGGAGGATACTGCAAAAACTGTTCAGGATGACCAGAAATCGATGCGGCAGGATTTAGATAATGTTGTTACCGCCATCGCCTCGTTGCAGGAATCGGTCAATGAATTGATCAAGCGCACTGATTCTAGTTATGATGAATATAAGAATAATCTTGGGTTCAAATCGGATGGCGAAGGATCTAACATGTTTGGTCGTCATAAGCCAGCACCGGTCTATCTAGCTCGCTTCAACGGTGACAATCCTGACCGTTGGCTAGCGCAAGCTTCTCGGTATTTTGAATTTTATTGTATTGTTGAGAAGGATAAGTTGACCATATCCTCCTTTTATTTGGATGGCGTTGCAGCCGATTGGTTTGATTGGCTACAACGCCATCACAAAATTGCTACATGGGATGAGTTTAAAACTGCTCTTTCCAAGCGATTTCGTTTCAATGATCTAGAGGAACCGGAGGGTTTGCTTGCGAAACTTCACCAGACGTCGTCGGTGGCGGACTATCGTGCTAGATTTGAGGCGATTTCCAACCGCACGATGTCGTTACCAGTCGGATTCCTGATCAGTTGTTGGATCTCGGGGCTCCGACCTGACATTAAGCAATCGGTTATTTGTCATCAACCCACTACCTTAGAAGATGCTATGGATAAGGCTCAGTTACACGAGCATCGGATCCAAGTCGAACGGGGTACAGGTCGGGGTACGATCATCAAGTGGGGGTGGCGACATTGGTGGCGTAGGCGATGGCGGCGGTAACGACAACAACACTGATGGTTGTGACATTAATGTGTAGTAAACGACGCGTTTGTGACTTAGTTACATGTGTTACGTTGGTGGCATTAACATATGGTCCTCATGCACAACGTGACGTGTTTGTAACTTCATTACGCACGTTACGCCGGTGACATTACGAGAAAATTAACGAATTAAAGTCAGTGAGGAAAGATGAATTAAATACTACATAAGGTTAGCTCAAAACTTTACAAATTTAATGGTCAAAGTGACATTGTACAAACTTTAAAAGTGGCTTCTGACATTATTTAAAAGTTAAGAGGTGAGAGTTTACACCGATAAAAACAGCTAAACATGCTCTTTAAATTCATACATATATAGAATTTGTTCAAACCAACTACGCCCAAGATAATTTACTTATTCCAAATCATGTCTAGTGTCCACATCTAGTATAGGTACTAGTCTCTATCATCATTAATAATAATTATATAACAAGTCTCATTGTCATTTGTTCATTTCAATATATTTCATGTGCATATTTTGTGATCATGCAACTACAAATTTGTTACTTAAACTAACCTCTGCAAGAGACAAATTTAGATCTTCCCTGATAGCAGACTGTGTAGGAGACGAGTAACCACCCTGAAAAGGCGAAAATCGATCATGGTTAATAATAATTAGCGAGTATCGATCATCAAAACTGGTGCCAAGATCTGAGATCATCATCACTTACACATGATCCTAATGCATAAGAACCACAAATTGCAACACATGTACTTAAATACACCATGAAATTGTTCTCTTTTCCCTTTTCAACTTGATCTATCAATGGATCTCTCACTATTGCATCCGCAATTTCTGTTTCTTGTATATCCTTTTCGCTAGCCATAACAGCCGAATCTATACAATAGCAAGCAAAATTCAATCTCATAAAATGCGCATAACTAATTAAATTCTACGTAAACAACAGATTCACTATGACTTTTTTTATTTTTTTAATACAAACAGGTAACAAACTGTGTCGCTAGTAACACAACTTATAAGTCTTTTAAAGAACTAAATTCATAGGTATATAAAGTACATAAATATGCATGATGTACAGTTATGTTATTACACGTTCAACATGCAACTCTCAATTTTCAAAGTGAAAAATATGAATCAAATTGAAAAGTAAGACATGGTGATTGTGAGATTTAGCATGATTGAATAGCAAACACCTGAATCAAACCAACTGAAGTGAACTGAACGTACTATACCTGATGATGTGGATTGAAATAAAAACAGGTTTTGGTTTATAGTAGTAGGTAGAAACTTATGGGCGTTAAATAGCATGTGTTTGGACCTTGTGGCAATGTACCGGCAATAATTAATGGTGACACTAAGTGTAGACCAAGACTAAGACGACTCATCAATTGTCAGGCAACTTGTGCTACATATTTTAATAATATAAACTTCAGATAACAAATTTGAATTATTAGTCTTTAACTTGTACTCCCTCCGTCCCAATTTAGATGTCATGAGACCCACAACATAAAGATTAAGAAAAAATGGATTATTATATTATTTTAACTTATAAAATGACAAAAATACCATTAAAGTATTTTGTCTTTTAGTCATAAAGTAGATTTTATGTTAAATAATTAGGGGTAAAATTGGAAAGGATATTTTTATTTTTGGAATGGACATTTAAATTGGGACAACCAAAAAAGAAAATTTGGACATTTAAAATGGGACGGAGAGAGTAATATTTTTCTATCAAGTCTTTTTTAACAAATTATTTAAAAAAAACTAGTTGATCATTTTTATGTCTAAAATCAAACATATCTGACTATTTTGTGTTCAAGTTACAAAATACTCAATAGGAGAAAATAATTACAAGTGGGACTAACAGATAAAATATTCTAACTAAGATTAATATCAGAGAAATGCATTAAAGTTTAAATTATTAAAATTTAACAATACTTTTTTTTAGTTATAATTAGAAAGTCACTTTTATCTTGTAATATGTTTATATTGAAATTTTGGTTTTTAAGTTTATAAAATTATATATAAGTTTGATCCTCATTGGTTAGAGACGTGTTTGCTGACGGGCCAGCATCAACATCAGGCTGGGAGAAAACAAAAACGGTGACACGCTTGATTTTAATGGCAACAAAATGGTATTATTAAAATTCAATATATTTGAAAAGAAAATCAGATTATTAAAATTCAATATATTTGAAAAGAAAATCATGCACTACGAGTGTGTGTGTAGCTAAAAAGAGGGATATCTTGTGTGTGTTTGTATTTCGAAGGGATACAACAAGGTGTGTGATATTGTTAGTAGACTAACAAGCAAGTATATATACAATCACACTAACACACACAACAACTAATAAAACATGCTAAATCTCCCTCTTATGCGTTTATGAAATTTATGTTCGAATGTGAGATCCTTGGGATCAATAACGTCTAAGTGAAATACAACTTACGTGGGTGTAACAAGCTTGAAGCGTCCCTCAAATCACCTTCGTCATCCGAGGTCTGTCGAAATGGTCGAACAACAAAAAAAATTTAATCACGAATTTCGTCAATCGATCCCAAACCGTATATATATGGCACATACAAATTCCACTGTCAATACCCGGTTGTGTTTGTTTGGACCTTGGATTTGCTATCTTCTTGCAATGTTTGGCAACGTGGTTCTTCAAAGTCAAATTTGACTCTTTTGCCAATAAAATTTGCAACGAGCCTTCAAAAACCCGTCACTCATCTCACGCAAATCCCAATTGCATTAAATTTCCAGTTTCCTATCATTAGGAAGCACCATAACAATCATAGACTCAATAGTAGTCCTGACCAACAAATGATTGCGAATCAACAAGAGTAACTTCTTTTTTTTCATTAGCTTTTGTGTTTTCAAGTGAGATAATTAGCCAATTCCAATAACACATATATGTTATACTTAGGGAAGGAAAATAGGAAAATAAAACAAAAGGTTCAAAACCATTTTTTGGGCTGATATTGTTATTATTGTTACAATAACTTTAATTTTTTTAAGGGCTAAAATCATTACTATTTTATTTTACAGGATAGACATTTCAAGCACTTACAAATATAACCAGAATTGTAACATACAGTTGAATGATACAAGGAATAAAACACTAAAATAAATGATAAATTACAGTTCGAGACGTCGTCGTTTGAACAATGCTCTATTTCTTGCTACACCATGCGATCTTCACATTCTGGCATCGTAAACTTATTAGATTTTATTATAAGGATTACTACAAGGGTGTTTTCATGGGCAGAGCTTTATATAGGCTCATATTTTTTCGTCAATAATGTAAATTTTAGGTCCGATAGCTTAAAAATTAGTGTCTGCCTCCCCCCCTTAATCGTCAAGCTCCACCACTGCGTGTTCTAAACAGTTGAAACCCGTTGATCCTAGAGAAAATCTATTGGTTTAGTGAGTTGGAGATTTCATTGTTGTTCAGCAGGGAACTTGTTAATAGTGGCGGGGCTTGACAAAGTAGTTACTGAGAGCGTATTTATTTTTCATACAAAATTAAGGGGGAGGGGAGGCACTTTTATAAGCTGTTGGGCCATTTTATAAATTACTAGACCTAAAGTTTACACTACGAAAAAAAATAGAGAGGCGGCGGCCCCGTCTCCATAGAGTTTCGCACATGCTTGTCAAAATGACTAACGAGACAGTAAACACCCCTTAAGTTACGATATGAGCCAAAAGAGACTAGCATAGCAGGTGCCATCACTTTAACTCTTTTACATGTTATAAAGTAGAGTGTAAAGTTGTATATGTGAAAAAAATATATAGACACTTTGTAGGGGTAGCAATTTCTTACAAGAACTAAAACACAACAAGAACATAGACCAGTTTTTGGGTTAACACGTTTACAACTTGAGTACGATCCATTCCCAACCCGTTTGAATCATTCAGAATTTCAGATAAAAGGGTTAAACAGGCCGTGTTCAGGTTATATGACAAGAGTCTCCGGTTGAGGGGTTGATATCATTGACACGAGTAAATATATGTCAACAATTCAACCCGAATGACACTCCTATATTTTTAAGCCGGCTACTCTATGTATGTGTATAGACGTATGAGAGAGAGAGAGAGAGAGAGAGAGATACCATGGTGATAAATTATGATAAATCAAGTATTAATGGCGGCTTGTATCTGCTCCAAACTTCTTCCTTTTGTTTCAGGAACCATCACGATAATGAACAGAATACCAGCTAAGTTTATAGCTGCATATACAATGAAAGTGCCTGAAAAAGCATGCATGATACGTTGTTAATACGATAAACGTTAAGAATATAAACTTCAAATCAAGAAATAGTTATGAACTGTTTAATTTTACCGTATGAACTCCAGCTTAAGAGAAAATTGAAAGTGAATGATACAGCCCATGCACCGAACCAGTTTACGAGGGTTGCTAGGCTTCCGGCAGCACCCTTGATGTTAATTGGGAATATCTAGACACAAAAAATATTGCTCCCATTAGAGAGTGAAGTTTCATAAACTATTAATGTGAAAATGGGTCAATTTGGTTATATTTTATCGTTGACAGGGTCAAATGGGTAAACCCAACCCGACCTATTTTAAAAATGTACTCATTATGACCCAAACCTGTATTGACCTGTCATTCTACAATATAATTATAGGGTAGCTAAATGAAAACACTGTATGGATGTTGAGGTATGTACCTCGGACATCATAATCCATGGAACTGCTCCCATTCCTGCTGAAAACGAAGCTATATACAACTGCATTCAGGAAACAATTAAATGACTAGTATGTTAATTCATAGCTCGGTTTTGTAAATGATGTCTATTTACCAGTATGCCAGTTACAGCTAGTGCTGGTGCTGCCTCCAGTCCTATTTCATAAGTCTGGCGCACAAAATGAATGTTAGACAACATTTTAAGTGTTCAAAGTCCATAATGTTCTTCATCCATCCAAAATTGTAGGTAAAATCCAATCAAGAATACCTCAAAGTAAATGTGGCAAAATACCAAAATTGGCAACTCAGGCGGGTTTAGTGACGGGTCAAAACAGGTAATTTCATATAGTTTGAAATGAGTCATGTCAGGTTGCATTAAACCAAAATGCTTGTTGTCCAAACTTTTCTACAAATGTCTAAAGTAGGATAACAAAATTTAAGTTTTTTCATTTTAAATTGAAATTATTTTAGGAGGTTTTATGCATTAAAAGTACACTCTGGGTGACTTTTGACCCATTTCCTTTGAAGCTAATTTTTTATTTTATTTTACTTGTTTGAACAAACATAGTAGACACCCAATTCACAAGTAAGCGTAACCATTAGTAATCAATACAAACTACTAGTGGCATTAATATTAGTTCACAACTTTATGTTTGTCATCGTCAGAGGGAATTCTGGATAAGTATAGTCATAGTCAATTGGTCGAATCCTCCATTAAACTATGTGTGAAGTCAAACATTATATTTGTTATGGGACAGAGGGATTAGAAATCTAAAGTTCATTGTCTTAAGATTACCTTCAAGTAGAATGAAACTGCCGTCAGTAAACAACCAGTGACCAATCCAGCGCCTGAAACCTTGAAATTAAATTTGTGTTTATAAAAGGCCTTTAATTAAGGAAAACAACAAGATTACAACGGATTGTTCGCATGAACACTAGCTTTACCAGTAACAGTGGCTTTCTACCAGCTTTGTCTACAAATAGTGCATTCAAGGCAGTAATGATGACCTACAAAAAATGAATATAAAAGGGACAGATAAATATGTCATAAGTTCATAACACCTAAAAAGTCTAGAGTGGGGGTTCCAGATTAAAAAAATTTCCAGATAACCTGAAGAATCGCATAGGTTATTGTTCCGATATCAGCAGGAAATCCTGAAAGGTTATACATCAATGTTAATGAAGATGATCCATAGTAATTGTGGTCATTCAACATTTTATGAATGGGATGATCTGGGTTATTGTTTGTCCCTAACTCATCCAATGAGTCGAATAAAATATATTAGCTTAAAAAGAAACATGTCGACTAGGTTGAAAGTCTCCCAAACTGTATTTATTACTTAAATCTTCTAAAATAGTTCCCTTTTAAACATGTAGATCATCATTGTAATAATATAGTTTTTTTTGTAATCATAATTACTTCATTAAGTATTCATAAAAAATGGACATAAACATTTTCACAGGGCATCCCATCCACCCAACCACCCAGCTTGCGCTAAAAAGTAACACAGCCGGTCAAGCCAAACCCATTTTGACCCATGACCCAACTGGTCAAACCCGCCTATTTTGTCACTTATGTTCCATACGGCAGCAATGCATTGGTTGTTATGATGATGGATGAAAGTGTCATAGATTGTCTATTTCGGAATCTAAACCTGCAGACTCAAAGATACTGCTTGTGTAGAAACAGATTCCATTGATTCCTCCAAATTGTTGACAGACCATTAATCCAACTCCAATCTTCCAAATAGAAATGGAAATAGCAAGGAAGAGTTATATTAGAATTATGCAAATGCCATAATTTTCATCTAAAAAATCTGGACAACAAGATTTGATAAGATAAACTTACAGTGACTGATCGCAGATATCTTCTCTGAAACAAATCGAATATTTTGGCTTTAGGGAGCTTTTGTAGTGTTTCTATATAATCCTATAAATAGTTAGCAGACATCATTAATAACCCACAAAATTTATATAACTTTGCAGTGAAAATAAAGATTAAGAGCTTTGAAATGTAAACCAGGATTTCAACTGCCTCCTCAGATACATCAGCATCCTTCCCTCTAAGTTTTCTTAGGGCAGCTTCAAACTCCTTATGTTTTCCTATCTTAGCCTGCATATGACATATATATATATAATTTTTTTATTGGTAATCATGCCTATACCATGCTAACCAATGGGATCAGGTAAAATGATTCCTTCATGGGGTTAAAGGCAGAAAACCAGTGGAAGCTGGAGATTTCCACCATGCCACCCCCTTCAAAATTAGAAGCTTTTAGTGAAGATTAACATCATAATACTTAATATCTTTCACCCAACCTTACCAGCCATCTAGGAGATTCTGGAACAAAAAACAGCCCCACTAGTAGAACAGCACAAGGAATCAGTCCTGCAACCAAATCACTAGAATTTGTCACCTAACAAGGTTTAAGTAAATTATTTCTTTTACTTTAGGTGCCATTATCCGGCGTTTTCATATTTCATAGTTGTTGATAACGCCACTGGTGCATAAGAACATCCCCAGTATGCCATCCTGAATTAGTTAAAAGAAATGTAATAAACAAACGTGAGTGGTAGGATTGATTTTTAAGACCTGTTAAAGCCAAGACCCTCCATGCGAGCATTGTTCCTATTATAAAGGCAACCGACACTCCTGCACAGATCATGAGCTGCAGAATAGGGAGTAGCTCAGAAATATTTCAAACATTTCGTATACGACTTTTTTAGGTGCACAACTTGTGTATGAAAACATTTTGTATAGGAAATCATAGTATAATGTGACTGAAACCTGATTTGCAGCTGTTAATCCACCTCTTAAACGTTTGGGTGCTATTTCAGCTATGAACACAGGCACCTTGCAATACAAACATGGATACATACGAGTCTACTCAGAAACAGTCACATAAGTTAAAGTGTTTAACCAACTTGAACTTGAATTTTGGGCAGACTAACATACCACGTATGAAAAGACACCCATTCCAAATCCAGTTGCTAGTCTTCCAATATCCAAAGGCAAGGGCCCCTTTTATAATAAAAAATAAACTGTATGATCATTCCATGTCAAATTGGAGTATGCTTGCTTAATTAGCTTTCTGAGTAAAAAGTTATATACCTGAGCGAAGTAAATTGCTAGCCACCCAGCTGTACAGAAAGCAGTTGATATTCTCAATGCCTGTGTTTCATTGTCGAGTGAAGGATTTGGATGTTTGAACTTGCAGTAAAGTACGATGTAGTCCAAAATGATGATTGATAATATGGAAAATATCCTTTAACTTACCCCTTTGCGACCAAAAAAATCGGCCATGGGCCCGCTTGCAATTGCACCGATCATTGCCCCGAATGTCAATATGGACCCAAACAAAGAATACTGTGAAGAAAGACAATAATGGTCATTGCACAAAATTCAGCAATAATAAAAAGAAAGCGAATAAAGGTCTTCTATTTGATTGTGTTGACTGTTGACTCCAATTCTAGAATGCAACAAGCTTTTAGATCTTATCAGTATTGCCTTTTCAGATTTTAACATTTTCCACCCCAACTTGAACTTCATATTCTTAGCGGGTGTTTGGATTGCGGATATTTTATGCAATTTTAGTTTATCAAAGGAACTGAATTGGGAATTAAATTTGTCAAAAGGATTTGGAATTTAAATAACTGGAATCTATTGAAGGAGTCTGAATTTGAAATGCATTTGGGTGGCAAATGCATCATAAAAGAACCGGAATTTATCACCCTCACCACCGCACACCAGTTGCTGGCGCCACCTACCGGCCACCACCACCTCTGCCCCCTACCATTTGTCACCAGTGGAGAGCGGCGGTGAAGGTGGTGGCAAGAATGACGGTGATAATGACGGAAGGGGTACCCAATGGCGGACGGGGTGGTGGATGCAACAATGGTGAGTGGTTGGAGATTCTAATTCTTTTGTAGATAGCCTTCACAATATAAAAAAATGTTATAGTTTCCTTCAAATCTTTGGGAATTAATTCCAACCACATTAAACATAGAATTCATATTCTAGTTCCAACAAATTTTCGGAATAAAAAACGTTGACTGATGGAAACCAAACACTCCCTTTAAGAGTTTTAGATAAGTTGGTCACTTGGTCATGCTGCTTTCCCTTGCCAAACAATAATACACAATTTCCTTATCATGTCCATGTCTGGTACAGGTCCTAGTCTCTATCATCATTAATAATTATACCAACAACTCATTGTTAGTTATTCATTTCAATTTCAAGTTGTGTGATCTGAACTCTTCAAAACTTGTTTATTTTGTGATCATACAACCAGAAATCACAAAACATGTAGGAATTATTTGCTTGTTGCAAAAACTAACCTCTGCAAGAGACAGATTAAGATCTTCCCTAATAGCAAACTGCGTAGGAGACGAATAACCAGCCTGATAAAGTGAAAACCAATCAAATCATGGTTAATTAGCATCAACAAAACTGCCATGATCTAAAAAGACTAAAATTACCATCACTTACACAGGATCCAAATGCAAAAGAACCACAAACTGCAACAAATGTACTTAAATACACCATGAAATTGTTCTCTTTCCCCTTTTCAACTTGATCTATCAATGGAGCCCTCACCATCTCAACAGTTTCTGTTTGTTCCATATCCTTTTCAATAGCCATAGCAGCAGACTATACAACATCAAGCAAAATTCAATCTCATAACTCATAACGACTAAAAAATACTCATAAATCTACGTAAACAACACAAACCATACATATTCACTATACGTAATAATATCCTCAACGATACTTACCGTTTCGAAACAAAATCAACAAGCAACGAGATTTTGATCGATATCACTCAACAAGTCATAACTCATAATATTTCAAATTACAAGCCAGAGAAATGTAAAAACTGTTGTGTGATTGAATAGCAAACACGGAAACTAGCAAGCAGATTGAAACGTGTGTTTTGTTAGTGAATCGGACGTACGTACCTGCGTTAGGTCCGGTGGATTGAAATAGCAATGGTTAGGGTTTATAGCAGTATGAAGAAATGTATCAGAGTAAATAGCATGGTTAGGGTTTAGTGCCTTGTAGAAACTGGCAACTGGCAACTGGCAATAATGGCGAGTTGCTGTATAAGAAGAAGAAGAAGAAGAAAACTGATTTATTGGCGGCTTGTGCTAAATATTCTGTTTTTATTATCGAAATCTAAATAAATAAATAAAGGCTTTTGTATTGTTATGTTTGTATTAAAAGTTTAGCCCCGCCAATTTTGACTAGGTATTGACTTCGGGTTGGTTTGGGCCTTGGGGGAAAAAATTCTTTTTGTTTTTACTCCGGGTTGAATTGATGGCACGAATAACCAGAGGTTTTAACGAGCTAGTGAGCATATCGGCTTGGGCGTGACGACGATTAATTGTATATTAAACACAAGTCGAAATATAAAACTGTAATCAACTTATATTAATACAAAGGTAAACGTTTATGAACAGTTTGTGAATTGTTCGGTAGGAAGTTCATTTATGTTCGTTCAATTACTTAAACAAAAGAACATGAACAAAAAGTTGTGTTCGTTTAGTTAAACGAACGAACATGAACACATGTTGTGTTCGTTCATTTATTCATGTTCGTTCGTTTATGTTTGTGAGTGTTCATTTATGCTTATTTATTTGTGTTCATTTGTTTATAAATGTTTGTTTAAATTTAAAAATAAAATTTCTATACATATTATATGAAATTTCATATTACATTATATTTGAAATTTTGTATACATGTCACATCAATATTTTACATACAAACCATTCTTGCTTGATTATATCATTTAGACCATACATAAATTAGTAAATCAAGTTACTAAGTTTTTAAGCATAAATGATATTTTAGTATAATACACAATTCGTTTTTGTGTTTGCTAATAATCATTTAGGTCTTTTGTATTCTTAATGTTTATTCAATTAAACATTTATTTTGGTTTGTTTGTGTTCATAAACTGTTTTTTTAGTTTTTTAATGAACGAATATAAACGAACATGAACATTTTAGTTTTCTTAATACACAGTCATGAACACAAAAATCGTGTTCGATTATGCGTCCGCATTCATGTTCGATTATGTATTCGTGTTCATGTTCGATTAAAGTCAAATGAACGAACCAAACAAAAATATTCGTGTTCATTCGGTTCGTTTACAGGCCTAGCATTTCTCATGCCATACGCATCCATATCATATAAGCAATGCGCCAATTCTAACATGTCATCACTAGTAGGGGTGTCATTTTTACCCAAACCCGAACCGAATCAATCCGAACCCGATTACAAAGCAAACCCGAACCCGATTTACTCTTTGGGTCAGTAAATGGATATTATTTTTTAGTCTGCTTTGGCAACCGACGCACCCTCAAACTTCGCCCCTCACGGTTTTAAAGTGTGTCATGGTATGAAAGGTTTTCACCCTCTTATAAGGCAAGCTTTATTCTCATTCCAAACCGATTTGTGATTTTACAATGTGACATCAAAAACTATCTTTTATTACTAGGTATGAGTTAGGTTATTCTACAAAGGATAAAAATAGTACAAAGTGTAAGAAGGATTTTCAACCATTAGATTAATTTTTAATGGTTGAGATCAATTTGTGGTAATACATGTTGGTGGAGGGGTATTTTTGTCATAGCCACTTTTGTTGACTTTCTCTCTCCACATGTAAGGCACATGTCAATTCTCTCACTTTTTTGAAACGTTAATAACTTTTACATACGACATTATTTTTTGATAAAAATTACACCAAAAAAACAAGTGTTTTTTTATCTTCGAAACGCGTATAATATTAATATATAAAAAAAAGAATTTTTTTTTCTTCCATTTTTCAGCTCATTGTGTAATATCATTGTGTTATATTATAAGTTGTGTAAAACCATGTTTTTTCAGCTCATTGTGTAATATCATTGTGTTATATTATGACAGAATGAGCTGAAAAACATGGTTTTACACAACTTATAATATAACACAATGATATTACACAATGAGCTGAAAAATCTAAAGAAGAAATTATTTTTTTTATATATCACAATGATATTATAATATAACACAATGATTTTACACAACTTATAATATAACACAATGATATTACCCAATGAGCTTAAAAATTTGAAAAAAAAAATCTTTTTTTATATATCATTACTATACACGTTTCGAATATAAAAAAACGCTTGTTTTTTTGGTGTAATTTTTATTAAAAAATAATGTCGTATGTAAAAGTTATTAACGTTTAAAAAAGTGGAGGAATTGACATGTGCCTTGCATGTGGAGAAAGAAAAAGTCAACAAAAGTGGCTATGACAAAACTACCCCTCCACCAATTGATTTATCTTAATCTTTAAAAGTAGATCTAATGGCTATAAATCTTTCTTACATTTTGTATCAAAATCAAACTTTGTACATGAACCTTTCTCTACTAGGTATATGTATATATTTAATATATACATGTTGTGTTTTAATGTTGTACACGATGTTTTAGTGATGTACATGTTTTTAAGCTTGTACGTTGTGTTTTTAGCTTACGCATGGTGTTTTTAGACTATACATGTCGTTTTTATAGTGTTTTTGAATTGGGTGTATTTATGGTGTTTAAGTCTGGCCTGTTTTTCATAAACACCATAAAAACGTCAGTTTCATGATACACCTGGTTAGGTAAAAAACTGTTTTATTTTTCATATAGCTATACTATACTCATTGAAAAGGTAAAAACGTGTGATTTTTGGCGCGAATTAAAAAGAAGACTGACATGAATATTTCATGTGAGAAATTTTACCTTTGCCCTCTCCATTATTTTCTTTTGACCTCAGGATCCATTGGTCTAAATCTTCATAATCTTTTTACATAGTGGAGAGTTGTAATTAACCATGCTTTTAGGTGTTAACTCGTTCACTCCATCAAGATCACTCAAAATCATTATAGTGTTTTGCTTGAATAACATTATTACACAAAAATACCAGTATGTTCTTTTGTGTACGTCTGCACGTGTAGTGTAGCTTACACCAAGCAACTTGTTTCAGTTCAGTGTAAATTACATTGGTGTAATTGTGTAAAATAACAAAATTATACTAGTCTAAGTAACAACGTGCATACAAATATACACATATATATAAAGAGCATGATGTTATTTACGTGTAATAATGTCATTCAAACAAAAAAGTAACAATGATGTTAGTTGATCTTGCTGAGTTAACACCTTAAAGGTAGTTAACATTCGTTCCACCCCATATATATGTGTGTGTTATCAAAGTAAAGTCGTTGACATTTATATTTAAGTTTTAGAGACTACACTTTAAAATAACTAAAAATAATAATTAAATAAAATTTTAAGTTCTTTTGGAACAACAACAACAATTTGGGTTCAACGACATGCCTCTTCATAACCCAAACTAATTGTAACACGACACTCTCTCTAACCTAACCTGATTTGTATGTTTTGCTGCATAGTTTTATATTTATTTAAGATATTTTGGTTATATCGGTCCCAACTACCACCCTTTGGTTTCTACCGGTCCCAACTATTAAACTAACTGTCAACGGTTCCAATTTTTATCACTTTGACAACCAACGGTCCATTGTTAAATATTTTTAATGCCATTAAGTTTTTTTTTTAATTCAAGACCGATGTTTTAAGTTCTTTGATCGGAAGGATAATACGAGTCTGTTTATGTAAAAGTTACCTCGAAACTGCGCTTCGAGCGACGAAACGGTGCTTCAATTGGTTGTAAAAATTTTATCGTTCGGAGGGCCGTTTCAAGATAACTTTTACATCAATCGACTCATATTCGCCTTCTGATCAAAGGCCTAAAACATAGATCCTGAATTTGAAAAAAAACTTAATGGCGTTAAAAAAATTTAACGACAGACCGTTGGTTGCCAAAGTGATAAAAGTTGGGACCGGTAGAAATCAAAAGGTGCTTGTTGGGACCAGTAGAAACCAATAGAACGTTATTTAAATATAAAAAAACAAAAGAAGGCGTTAACCATCTATGATAAAAAAAACAAATTATTATTCATAATAGCATAACACACATATTAAATAGCGCATGAGCAAACATAAAAAAACTTGATATGCTTGTTAGAAAATGTTTCATTATAAATGCTCTAATTCTATCACTTTTCCTTCCATCAAATCCTTTAATGTTTTTTCTCGCCCCATCTACACTTTTCCAGTTAAAAGTTTTTCCAACCATGTTTGCTTGTCTTACATCAATAATAAACAAAAAGATTAACAACACTCTATACATCTATAGTTCACAACAAATATAAAAAACGTTTGTTTTAGTTGGTCCATATGTCATAATCTGAACAGTTTGATCATTTGGTTGTTGTGAGACGATATCTTTTACACATAGGTTTTGTTTCTCAAAACATGATGTGTAGTTTATACAACTGGATATATTTTTGTGTTTCTAAAAACATGACAGAGAGGCTCTTGAGAACAATCAGTAACATGACTAGAATAAGCTACCCTTAAAGAAGAGTACGTGTGCAAGACTGCAAAGGCGGGTTGGACATGATTCAAGAAATAAGAAAGAAAAAAAAGAATGAAAAAAGATTTGTGAGACTATCACATCAACTTAAAGGTAAAATCTTTTAAATCCGAAGACAATCTTAGTAGAATATTTTGTATTCCTTTGTACAAACTTTGTAAGTTTTTTTATCATCGTTCGATGGTCAATTGTGTAAAGCACAAGTCACATACAACAATAACATCACCTCTTCATTCGAGGAGAGATTTGTCACGCATTTCACACACCCTCACAAGTGTCTCCATCAACAATTCAACACATTTTTCATCTACACACCGTCACGTCAATGTCTGCATAGCTCGCCGGCGATCAGCGATTCAACATATTTAATCGATTCATTCATATCTTCTCTTACAGGTATTTCCTAATCCTTTAGATCTCACCAAACAAAGTTTCTATAAACAATTCTACGTCGTTAAATTTCAGTTTAGAAACGATTTTTTTTGCTTTGTAGTTGTTAAATGTCTAGCGGTTCGGTACCGGGGGCACCAATTCCCGGTCGCCGGACCACCGTTCGCGTGGCGGTGGTTGGTGATCGCGGCACCGGTAAATCAAGCCTGATCGCCGCAGCTGCTTCGGAGAACTTTCCAGAAAGCGTTTCTCCTGTTCTTCCTCCTACTCGTCTCCCTGCGGATTATTATCCAGATGCGGTTCCGGTTACGATCATTGATACGGCATCTAGGTCTGATTGTGTATTATTCATCACCGATTTGTTTGATTGATTGAATTATGCATTTATGCGGTTGTTTATTGTGTTTATGGTGTTGTTGTTTTTGTATATGGATTTGTTAATGTAGTTTGGAAGGTAAAGCTAAGCTAGAGGAAGAACTGAAACGAGCTGATGCTGTGGTGTTAACTTATGCTTGTGATAAACCGGAAACGCTTAATCGGCTTCAGACGTTCTGGATTCCGGAAGTTCGTCGCCTGAAGGTTTTCTATCCTTTCAGTTTAATGATCTAAGATGATATATGCATTTAATTGTTGGAAGGAGATTGTGAGAGCTCATTAATGTTTACTGTATATGATTATATGTGTACAGGTGAAGGCACCGGTGATTGTGGTTGGTTGCAAGTTAGATTTGCGTGATGAACACTATCCGGTGAGTCTAGAGCAGGAGATGGCTCCAATAATGCAACAGTTTAGGGAGATTGAAACTTGCATCGAGTGTTCTGCAGCTAACCTTGTTCAGGTATGTTTTTTGTTCAGCTTGAATAGATGATAAAAGGTTCTCATGTCTTCAAGGTTAATAGTAGTTCTTACTAGAGAGATAATTAGATTATTCAAGGTCATGTATTTTTGTGTTATGGACACCCTTCAACTAAACGTGCTATTTTACCAGTTACGACCTAAATGGTATACCTATTGTGGTAAGTTTGGTATTAACTACTTCCTCTTTCATGGGAGCAGGAGTTATAGTTACGACCCAAACACGTTATTTTACTAGTTATGACCTAAATGGTATCACGTTTCTTCTTTTGAAAATATTCCACTTAAAAGCATATATTGCCATATTGGTCATGTAATGATTACGACACTAGGCAATGTGTTTTGATGTTTTTACAGTTTCGCAATAACCCTATGCTTACACTAACTAGGAAAGTTACGCACCCTTAGATTCAGCCTGTCATGTACTTGTGTTCTTAGCGGTGGAATTTGTTGTGAAAACGTCTTGATCATAAACACAGTTCCATCAGATTGAGCTTGTTGTACCAGTTAAGTAAAGTGATTTTTGTGATATGTATATCTTATACGATTCCCACATGAATTTGGAGGAATTACAATGCATGAGTTTTCTGTATCATCTTTGGACTAGCTATCTTATTCTTACCTTTTCTCACGAGTAGATACACATGCTTATGTTATCTTGTTTTGTAGGTACCTGAGGTGTTTTACTATGCACAAAAAGCGGTGCTTCATCCAACGGCCCCCTTGTTTGATCAAGAATCTCAAACTCTGAAGCCCCGATGTATAAGAGCACTAAAAAGAATATTTATTCTATGTGATCATGATATGGACGGTGCCCTAAATGACAGCGAGTTGAATGAATTTCAGGTATTTTCTTCGGATGTTTTGCCTGATAAGAATGTTTTATACTTTCTACTTATGATGAGGTCTAGATTATCTTTTAAGTGAACGGGACCTGGCAGTTAAGAGTAATAGTGTTTTTTTGTAGACATATAGAGCTAATTTTCTGTTTGTCATGACAGGTTAAGTGTTTCAATGCTCCTTTACAACCTGCTGAAATAGTGGGTGTTAAGAGAGTTGTGCAGGAGAAGGTTCCGGAAGGGGTCAATGACCTTGGGCTTACCCTAACAGGATTCCTTTTTCTGCATGCCCTATTTATTGAAAAAGGTCGCCTTGAGACAACATGGACAGTCTTGCGTAAATTTGGTTATAATGATGACATTGAACTCCGTAAGGAGAATCTTCCAGTTCCGTCTAGAAAGGCTCCTGACCAGGTTATGTTCCTATTAAATCAAATAAGTTTTCATGTTTTAGAGACTTTTAGTTGACGAGTCCAGAAAACATGTTTTAGGATGTAACTGCCCAATTTTGGGTTATATGACTACCATATTTGTAGGAAATCCAGTTTCTTTTTAACATGACTCTCGCAAATATAGGATTTCTTAAATAAATGTTAACAAATCATGTTTCCAATATAAAATTGTGGATTGTACCAGTGAAAATTCTATTCCGATCCGCATTAATGTTACTACATATATTTAACGTATAGTTCTGTTAATATTGGGGATAAATTAGAATAATCAGAACCAGAAGTTAGTTATTTATGGTCTAGTTTAATGTTAACAAATCATGTTTCCAATATAAAATTTTGGTTTGTACCAGTGAAAATTCTCTTCCGATCCGTATGTAATTTTCTACGTATATTTAACGTATAGTTCTGTTAATATTGGAGATTAATTAGAATAATTAGAACCAGAAGTTAGTTATTTATGGTCTAGTTTAACCGGGATTTCTAACTGAAATGACCTGTCAAAATTTTTATATTGGCTGTGGGTTGTTCTTTTATTCAGCACATTTGCATGCATTTGTCTACTCTCTATAATTATTTTCATACATATATATTGCGAGAATCAAACATCTTGTATACATGTCCAGTTTTGTTGATGTTTTAATTCATATACAATATCTAACATTGCCAATAATATTTCATTTGTTTGTGTCCTTGTAGAGTGTTGAGTTGACTAGCGAAGCTCTGGACTTCCTTATGGGAATTTTCAGTTTGTTCGATTCTAACAATGTATGTATTTCACTCCCATTGTATTCTTAGTTCTTATTTACTGATCATTAACTATATTGCGTCGGTCTCTTGATAACTACTTTAGTTGATGTTCAGTAATTTATTTCTGTATGTTGAAATAGCTTAAAAACAATGATGATTCTCTTGAAGTAGGTAACCATAGACTTGCACTAAAGTTTTCATTCCCTAGTAGGAAACTTGAAATAACGTGATTCCTGCCTTTTTGGCCTTTCACTTCCCTCAGCTATTTGTCCCCAGGTTAAGCTTGTTTCACTGATCTGATTTCATATAGTACAACTGCTACTTTTTCTACCGATGATTATCACTAATATTAATGTATAAGCGTCTTCAATGTGACAGTTGTATGAATAATAAATGAAAACTTTTAGAGTATTTGAGAATTGTAAATGCTCACACAACATACCTCTGTGTATGACTTACACATGTTCCCAATGCAAATTGTTTATATCTAGTTTGTTTTCGGATTTAACCTACTTAATAAATTTGTGTCTTTCCCTTCTCTTTTTTAATAAGGTCATACTGAAAATTTGAACTCATATACATGCATATATGATATATCTCATATTAATGTTTTCACCTGCTAGGATGGAGCTCTACAAGAGGCTGAACTTGATGAACTTTTTTCAACTGCACCAGAAAGGTTGGTTGGTTTTCAACTTCACATCTGTATTGACTTATTCCTTAGTTGTTTTTTTCATTTGCTTGAATTATAGAGGGTGAGTTTTTGTCTTATACTTCCTTCTAGTTGAAACCCACGTGTTATGTTCCAACTTCCACGTGTTATTTTCCATTCTATAGATTCATGTAAGACATGATTGATGGGTTTGTCTCATGCATATAAATGCTTATACTACTTGAAACTTTGAACTCATATGCATGCATATATCCCATGCTAAAGAAAGCACCTTATAGTAATCCTATATACCTGTCTTAGTAATAAGCAAAACTATTCACTGTTTAGTTACATGAGTTGAATTCTTTATTTAGTAATCAATATTAGCTATACGACATTAGTGGGCATTCATTGGTTGTTTTCTAATTGCTCTCTCTTGATTGCAACTAAAGACTAAAATTAAATATCGGTTCATGTGTCAACAGTAGAAATATCACCAAAATACATGGTTATAGTGGAACTCTTTTCCTTTAAGATTATCATTTAATTGGCCTTAATAGTACATGAATATACATGTCAATAAGGTAAGCCAAACTAGCAAGTGAATTGGTAACATTTCCATCTTTTGTTCTTACTCCTTATGATGCAGTTCTAGAAGCGATCAAATGGCTCAAGTATTCTTTGTAATCAAAGGTCCTGAAAACGAACTAAAAGTTCATGAACAAATGTTCAATAATATTCAATCATTAAAAACTAACATAAAAGTTCACAAACCAATAATATTTATACTAGACCCTACGGCACTGGGTTCGGACCGCAGGGAACCGTAGCATGGGGGGAGGGGGCTTAGAATCCTTTTGCCGCCGCAAGGCTGAACAGATTTGTCCATCAGTAATGGGGATCACATTAGTAGGAATATAGGCTGATACGTCTCCAGCTTGTGTTTCAATGACGGGTAAGGCGGTCCAGTTTAGTTTACTTACTATTATATAATAAGCCTTAGCCTTCGGCCCATGAAATAGAGATGGCCCGGACCCAAGATTCAGATGGGCTGGATGATCTATTATGACATAGCCATGAGGCGCTCAACGGACCTTTTGGATCTTATAAAATCCTTTCTGACTTACATGGAAGGGTCCGGTCCGGAAGAAGAGGAAAAGGAGTTCACCTCAAATCAAGGCTCCCTCTTTTAAGGTCGAGCCTATCTAAACTAAAAAAAATATGATTAACATAAATATAGCCACTAGAGCCATTCTAAAAAGGGAGAAATTTGCACTACTTGGTGAAAAGCAGACAGTTTGCCCTTCCTTATTAAAAAAAAATCAAGAGCTCCCCGGCGACGACAGAGGAAGCAACCCGCCTGCTGCGGTGGGGCGGCTTTTTTCTTTCACAATAAGACCTGGACGATTATCCCTACCCTCGGTAGCTTACGAGTTTACGTCCATCCCTGGTCGGGTACAGTTTCCTTTTTCTTTCTCCCTTGTAGCCGTTACCCAAATTAGCGCAAGTGTGTCCACAACCCCCAAACTGACCTGACGAGGAATCCATTCTCGCCAACAAACACAACCCCTACACACACCTAGGAGCACCCCTTCCTGCATATCCTTACAAGACCCGAGTAAGCGGGTCGAGGTCCTACGAGGTACCCACTACTCAGAGTACCCTCCCCAAACGAAAAAAATAGCCTGACCTTGGTAATTCTTGATAACACTACCCCCTGTTATGAATCCGTTTATAGCGGAACCGTCCACATTTAGTCCGCCGCTCAGTCGTACATCTTCCGTCAAATCGTGAGTTCGCCCGGATTACCTCCACTCCCTTTATTCGGTGAACACAAAAAAATAGAAGATATGTTAACTATAAATAAATTATTCAAATTCAGATTTAAAGATAATTATCATATCTTGCATCATACTCCCCGTCTTTGAAAAAACTCGCCCTCGAGTTTTGCCTCCACCTGGGTCGAAGGACACATCATGCCGTGTCATGCTCACTATAAATTTAACCTACTCAAATAATTTAGATTCATGGTCCGTCTTGCTCAGGTCCGGGTCGGTACCATTCGTCACGTCTTCTCCCAGTTCTATTAGGTTTTCAGAATTCAGTCGGCCTAACAATGTGTTCAATTTCGTTTGGTCCAAATGTTGTTGAATATTTGATCACCCACAAAATTTAATTCCTTTCCCACCACCCATAAAAATGCAACTCTTCCAGGAAACATGTGGATTTTGGAATTTAATCCCATGTTGACTTTGAAAACCAATGAGATTTCTATTTCCTTTCTGATCAAGTATTTTGATAAACGTTTCTATATTCTTAAAATCTTTAAAAAATATGAATTCAAATTCAAAGCCAATCAACTTCATTATATATCCACATTATTTCCCGTGATTTTTGGTATTTGATTTTCATTGTGTTCTTTAGCACGGTCACCATAAATCACTGTATGACCATCGTCAATCATCTCCAAAGCTTGTGGTTTCTTTTCCACCCTAATTGAATCATGTTCCACGCCGGAAATATTAACAATTATATGGAACGAATGAAACATACCTAATGAGTTTTCATACTCCTTGATGGCTTTCACTGCCATTCTTTCAATCACACCCCTGGTAAACCAAGTATACCAATCTTCATCCTCTTATTCATCAAAGACAGGAGGAGAATCATAATTATTGTTGCCATTGGTAAGATGCTCCTAAACCCCGGTTAACTCGTCCCGGACGAGTTCTTCCGGTTTTGTTTCCTTCCATGTCGATGAGGCCTTTCGATCTTGGACTCGTTTCTTGAGTCGTTCGATCTCAAAATCCCGTGGGTCACGGTTCCCGATCTCGTTGCTTTTGTCGGGGGATCTACGGTCATAGTTGAATCGATCTCCACGAGCATGTGAACCACCATGTTCTTGACGATGCCTCGGTCGGTGACTCTTCAAACAAGAAAACACTTGCCTTCACGTAGAGCCATTTGAAAACCAAAGCTCTGATACCAACTTATGCAGTTTCGTACGCAATCAAATGGCTCAAGACACAATGATCATATTAAAGACTATAATCGAACCAAAGGTTCAAAGAACAAAGTTCTATATTCAAAATCAATCATCAGCTAATGAAAATAAACCTAGAATACTCTATTTATAATTTAAAATGATAGACTAACTAAATAATAGTAAAGGATAAATGACCTAAATAAAACTCATAAATAAAGAAAATTCAGATTTCAAATAACTATTGGATGCTCCTGCATCACCTTATTTGGAAGTTATGACATAATGCTGTATATGCCATATGTAGAATCTTCGAAAAGCAAGATAAATTATTTAACTTAGTTAGCACAAACACTTCCTACTGCAGTGCCCGATGGACCCGATTTAAGTGATATATTGTTACTTCTGTTGTGACTCACTCAAATGACAATTATAAGCTACATTTATTAATTTATTCTGACCTGGCATATAATAATTTCTAATGCTTGCATAATCTGTGTTCTCCTTTCAGTCCTTGGGATGAAGCTCCTTACACCAATAGTATGGAGAAAACCGAATTAGGGGACATAAGGCTTTCTGGGTTTCTCTCTCAGGTGCGTGTGATAATATCTTTATTCATACCACAGGCAGGATGCAATACTTGAATATGCCTAAATTGGTTTACTAAGGATTAATATTATTATTTTCTATATCAACATTGGTGTGTTTAAGCATACATACATGCATATAAATTTTGATGTGATCTACCAAGTACAAGCCAGTGCACAATCCCCTGATCATTTTCCAATTTCTATAGGTGCATTTAAATAAAAAACTTCAACGAATGAGTAATTGACAATTTTTATTCATATAAACATCTATAACACAGACTAGTTAATATATCTGTATAAGAAAGAAGACCTATCACTGTAATGTGCAGTAAATTAATGGATCAGAAATCTTCTGTTTTTTTATTTATTATATTAGAAAAAATTTACATCTGACCTTAAAAGTATACATGGGTACTTAATGTCTAAATATATGTTATATAAACCTCTGCGTGTTGGTTTTGAACTGACAATCCTCATGTTCAATTTAATCCATATCTAAACATAAGATATGCAGAATAGAAATGTGGACCCGTAAAGGTTCAATAATGAAAGCTAGTTCAGCTTTTGATTTCACCTGTAACGGGTTAAATGGGTAACATAAGGAAAAAAATGTTTAAGGAAAGGGATCAATTGTGGCAACTGTAACTCAGTGTATATTTAATGCAAAAAACCTCCTGGATCATTTGATCTAAAATTATTTAATTACTATAATCTTTGTAATCATATTTGGCAGACAATTATTGTTAAAAACTTTAAATATTATGAAAGTGTTTTCGGTCAACACAACCCTAACTGACTTGCACAATGTGTTAATAAACTTGCCCATTTTGTTACCCAACCTGCTCTAGCCTTTCTCAGATATTCTTGGTTAAAGGGTCTAATGGTGATTATATTGGCTTTCAAGTCTTGTATTATATAAAAATTTAATATTTGCCTAAGCGCATGATCGAGGTTTGCTAACATAAGATTCGTCGTTTCAGTGGGCCTTAATGACGTTACTCGATCCAGCAAAAAGTTTGGCCTATCTGATTTACCTGGGATATACTAATGATCCTGCAACAGCACTTCGTGTTACTAGGAGAAGAACCTTGGATGTTAAAAAACAACAATCAGACAGACATGTTTTCCAATGCTTTGTGTTTGGACCCAAACATGCTGGCAAGTCTTCCCTATTAAGTTCATTTGTTGGAAGGTGGTTCTCTAAAGCTTTTGCTATTTCAAAAGTGTTCCTGAATTTTCTGAATTAAGTTTATTATCTCCACAAACTTATTTATAAAGTTCTTTTCTGCTATACCTTATGAAGTATATCTACTTGCAGGTCTTTACAGAACCCAAACAGCCATCAGTCTTATACAGTTAATGCTGTTGATCAACTTCGGGTGAGTGTTCATTCTTAAAAGAGTTAAGTGCAATTTGCACTCCTGTGGTTTACACCTAAAGTCACTTTGCATCCCCATCTGAAAAATTAGACCATTTGCACCTCTATAGTTTTTAAAGCGGGTCATTTGCACCCCTCCCTAACTTTTTTCTATTAGTTGAGTGTTAATTGAAGGGAGTAAAGACAACTTTTAAGCATTTAAAAACTTATTATATCAATTTACATCTCTAGGATTCCCATATTTTTGGACAATAGCTATGTTCTTGTACACAACATAAAAAAACCGAAAAATAAAGTTTTAAATTGAGTTGAAGGTTTTGCCCTAAAAGTGATTGGGGAGTCTAGAATGGGTTGAAAATGGAGTTTTAAATGGTTTAAAGTGGGGTAACGTGGTATTTTAACCATTATATGGATGGTCAACTAATGGTTAAAGTTAGAGAGGGGTGCAAATGACCCGCTTTAAAAACCGTAGGGGTGCAAACTGTCTAATTTTTCAGTCAGGGATGCAAAGTGACTTTGAATGTAAACCACAGGGGTGCAAATTACACTTCATCTCTTCTTAAAAATTATGATTTTGAAAGTGTAATTGATAATAGTATATTAAAAAGTCCATCTTTGCTTATCTGACATTGAAATTATGCCTGCCTTGATTAACTTTTTGTATGAGCCGAAACGGACTAGGCTTTGTCTTAAACCCTTACTTTTTTTTTGTAAGTAATGATTGCTAAATATAAATACATGTTTATTTTATTCCAATAATATAGTTGTTTTAAGTAAAAAGATATAGGGAATTTTATGCGTTAGAAACATATTTTGTGTGACTTTTGACCTATTTGACCCGTTAGATAAAAAAAACTATGTGGTCATAAGTGAACTATAGATGGGTTAAAATTACCATCTCTACAACATTTGTACATCAGTAGAGGGTAGACGGAAGTATGCTAATAGCTTCTGCTAGCATATAATCAAGAAATAAAAATCAAACATCTCTTTTGGGTTGTCAATTTGTGTCGTGTGATTTTTTCAGGGAACTAAGAAGACTCTTGTATTGCATGAAATCCTAGAAGATGATGTCAAACAGTTTTTATCTAGTAAGGAGTCCTTGGCTGCCTGTGACGTAGCAGTTTTCGTTTATGACAGGTGAGCTTCTTAGCATTTTAAAGGACTTGGTGTCTGTTCATATATTTGTCGAAAAGTTCTAGAAACAGACAAAGGGGAAAATATGTTCATAACTTAACATTTATTATATTGACGATTATGTATTTACATAACAAATGACCTTAAGCTAAGTCTCTGATTATGAACTCAGTTCAATTTAGTGGATAGAAGTTCCTTGTGGAACCTTCCTACAAGTATATTGTTTCAAAACAATCTTGTGAATTATGAAAAACCCTTGCTGTATTTATGGATCAGTAATTTAACACCTATGTATTATTGTCCTGAGTAAGGCTATGACTAATCTATTATGTAGAGCTGAAAAAAATGTGCAGGTTGGGTAATGGGCCAAAATGGGTTAAGGTCAGTACTGGTAACTTTTATGTGCTGGTTAAAACAGGGGTACAGGATAGGTTAAATTGTTGACCCATCAACACCTTTTTTCCGATTTTCCGAATTATTGAAGTTTTTATTACGCTATATTATTAAAACACCAATATATTTTAAATCTATACTAAAGAAAGAAGAAACATGGGGTATTGTTGGAAATGGCCTCTCTATCTCCTTGGATAGAGGTAAGGTTTGCCCTCATTTCACCCTCCCTAGACCCTACTTTTATGAGTGAGATTTTACTGTGTACGTTTGATTGTTTGACTGACCTGTTATTATTAAAATACAACCCGAATTGACAAGTTTCATATTTAGCGAACTTCTAATACCTTACGCATTTTGACCCTTTAGTAATGATACTACACAATCGACCTATTTCCATACAACTGGGTCCACCTCTGCATTGAGATAAACTATATGCATATAAAATACTACAATGAGGTTTCATGTTTATCTAATATTTTTACCCATTATCGAAATACTACTAAATTGACCCATTACCATACAGATGGGTTGCAATTGCTAAACTTAATTTCAAGCTGTATATTGATTAAAACTCCTTGATTATCAATGGTGACTGTGGTGAATCTGTTGAATGCCCTTTTGATCCTACAAGATATGATTGTTCTTATGGTTTGTAGGGGAACCTAATTTTAACTGTTATCTTACTATCATCTTTATCAACATGCATATTCTTGTTAATTCTTATCCTCCCTTCTGTTGTAATCCGTGTCGGTGGCAAGATAGGCTAGTCAAGCATGTTGGGTAATTCGGGTTAGAATGGCCTAGTCCGCTTTGGGTTGACCTTCAAACACCTTTTGTTTCCTTTTCTAATTCATAATTACTAATGTCTTGGGTTACATAATGATATTGATATCTTAGTGGTTGCTTTTGCTTGTTACAGTTCAGATGAATATTCGTTAAAAAGAGCTTCAGAATTTCTTATGGATGTAGCTAGGCGAGGTGAAGACACTGGTTATGGTGTGCCATGTCTCTTTGTTGCTGCTAAGGATGACCTGGATTCTTACCCAATGGCAACCAGGGATTCAGAAGCGGTAATCAACTTTCTTGTTGATATACTTTTTCGAAAGTTTCTTACGATGAATTTATTACACTCACTCCAAATCATCATTTTTCCCTATAGATCTGTCAAGAACTGAAAATAGACGCACCCATTCGTATCAGCGTAAAGAAAAGAGAGATGAATAATATCTTTTGGCGAATTGTAAGTGCGGCTGAACGTTGTCATTTGAGTGTCCCTGAAACCGAATATGGAAGAAACATGAAGCAATATCGCCGCATTGTTAATCGCTCCCTCATGCTTGCTTCTGGTAAAAATTCGAAATTCACTTCCCACTTAAACACAATAATCGACACGTCCAAATGGGCTGGTTGGGTTCGAGTCAAAACAGGTAGTTTTTGAAACGGTCCGAGTTGACCCGTAACACTTCAAAGGATTACTGTGTAAAATAGCGACATACTTTTGAAAAGTTTCAGAAACCACAACATATTTTATACCTTAAATTACTTTCTAGGTAGAAGAATGATGCAACAATGTTGTATTTCTCCAAATTTTCATAGCAGTCATTATTGAGTATTGACAGACTGTGATAGTACGCTGCTATTTTATGCAATTATATATTTTTTTTAAATAATTTGTTAGTTTTTCAATATGATTACAAAAAGTTATTTTGTTACAATAATACTTTAGTTTTCTGAATAAAATATCGAGTAATTTTAATACATCATAAGCATAATTTGGGTGACTTCTATCACTTGATCTGTTTATGAAGTAAGTTTTTTCAAAAGCTTTTCCGGTTTGATCCATTAGAGTAACCTGAATCAGCCCATTCATAAGTAATCGCCTAATCAGGCTGAAACCTCCACCTCTCTCAAGGTTTGGTGACTATTTATTACTTTAATAATAATAAAATTTTGTTCACAAATTTGCAGTCGGTGCCGCAGCAGCTGTAATTGCATTGGCAGCATACCGAGCATACGCTTCAAGGAAGAGTCACTCTGCCAGTTAAGATTAAAGCATCAGCTTGCCCCGGCGGCTGTATTAAAGAATAAAAAAATAAGCGGTTGGTTGTTTGATATTTTTCCACCGTTTTAAGCTACATTTGTACAAATAGTTTTGAATCTCCCAAGTATAATTATCTTTCCATCTTTTTCGTCACCATTTTTGCTGTCATCTAGACCTTGGTTTTGCTAATATGTCAAATTCCTATCGACCCATTTAATTTAAAGCAGTTAATTAATCAGTTTCAAAATTTCAAGTATATTTATTTTTTACCGCCATCAGGGCTCTGGTCTTGTGGTCTAATTAGTGTTTTTCCTTGGGGGTTTCCTGCTGGGGTGTTCCTGGGTTCGAGCCTTTGGAGCATCAAACCATTAATAGACGGTTAAAATTCCAGCTCAAATCTCTAACTTATGTATTGGTAATTGGCAAGGCATAATAACTTACCACGGTGATTTGACAAAAAAAATATATTTTGAGCCTTTTGGCCCGTGTATAGATAAAAGAGGTGAGGTTGTTGGTGGACACAGACACAGTAAAGATGCTGTTGTCCAGATTTTCAGGTACTTTTGAGTGATGAGGCAAAAGGAGTGGAAGTGGTGAGGTGATGGTGGTATATGTATCTATCTCTGATTGGTTAGTATCATGGTTGTTACCCCAAAAAGATTTCATATTTGTCTGCCTCTTCCAAAGATTCCAGTCTGATGAGTGATTGATATAAGGCAGTGATTGGGTTATTGTTAGGGTGGGGTGATGTGGGGTAGAGAAGAAGCTAGACTTTGTTTAAATCTTACTGCACTGTAAGTAGCGTACTCCAATGATTCTTCAGTAGTGTAACTTCGGGCTGTTTGGCAAGTGCTGAATGGTTAGGAGCTGAATGGTTAAGATGTTTAAATGGTTAAGTGCTGATTGATTAAGAGGTTCTGTTTGTTTGGATATCTGAATGAGATTTTTAAATAATTTTTTTATTCACTTTGTAGAGTGGAAACAAATTACATTTTAACTTATATATATGCACAGAGAATTTTTGTTTTTTAAAACCTAATTATCAAATTACATTTTAACCCTACCTTTCCCTTTCGCCGCCGCACTTCACCTTTCAATTTTGCCGCCGTTGGCGCTGTTTCTTCTTCATCTTCCATTCTGTTCGACTTCAGCGTTGTTTCTTCTTCATCTTCCATCTTATTCGACCTTAAACCCTACTCACAACAGTTTTTACCTTCGACCTTCCATCTTGTTCGACTTCGTTTTTATCAGGTTTTGGTTGTAGCTCGTCGCACATCTCAGCTTCTTGGTCGCAGCTCGTCGCTAACGGGTCACCAACGTCCTTCAGATGCTTGCTCAGACTTGCTCCCAAGTCTGATTCGTTCAGAGGCTTGATGTCTGATTCGGTCAGACATGGCCTGCTAGCCAAACACTCGGATCTGAATGGGTCTCTGAATCGCTCAGATTCAGAGCCCATTCAGATTCAAACAAACAGCCCCTTAAACTATATGTAGAATGCCTTACTAGTTTTTTTTTTGGTTCGGTACTGGTCGCTAGCGTTACCATTGAAATACCAAAACCAAAGGTACTGAAATGAAAACATAGAAAAAACGGATATTGGTACCAATGGTGTTCCATGGTACCAGTATAGTATCAGTATTGTATAATGTGGCTGTCACTACAGCCGTGTGACCAAATATTTTTAGTTGATGTTGCACTTAACCTAAAAACCCAAATTAAGATAAGTGATCTTGTTTTGTAACCATATATTTTTAGATGATAACCTAAAAACCCAATATTAAGATAAGCGATCTTATTTTGTGGTTGTATTGGGCTTTAAAATGAGTTGAATCATGACACTTATGTGGACATGTGGTTACTACAAGGTGTAATATTTTTGGTCTAAAATTACGTTGCATTTAAATTTTGGCTAGTTCTCATACTAGCCTTTTATTGTCTTTTTTTTAATAGTTATTATTTGAAAGTGTTAAATCATTGTTATTATTCAAAAGTTTTAATATTAGTTTTATTTGCTGTGTTATTATTATTATTGTTATTATTTATATTATTATGATGTATTTTTGGGTTTAAAATAGTGTTGTGTGTGTATCTACCTAATAAATCAAGGTTTTAGGGGATCATTTTTTGTTCTAAAATAGGAAGCTTTGGAGGAAAATTATGTGAAATTCTAACCATACATGAGTTGATGAGCTAACTTAAATATTAATATTTAGAAATTCATAAACATAATAGTTATAATTTCTTTAAAAATATTAGACCTAGTTTTGGGTATAAAATAGGAAAATGGTTGAACTAGGGCCTCTTAGTGCTGGCTTTTATCGCTCGACAACTCCTTGAGTTCATTTCCGTTCTAGAATAGTTTTTTGTTCCTATTTCTAATATTAGTTCTAATATTTTTGAAAGTAAATCTTGCCATTAAAAAGTGTATTAATTCCTTCATTAACCGGCGATGATTTAAGTCATACACCGTACATGTTGATGATTATTATTAATCCATAAAAGGAAGTTTGAGAAGAAAAATATGAAATACCATGTATGAGTTGATGAAACAAAATATCCTTAAATATTAAATACTAGATTATTACCCGTTTGTTACACAGGTGGGTCATTAAAATATTAAATTAATAAAAGGATTAAGTTGTTAACATGTAATTATAAAAAACACGTATAGTATTATCATTCAAGTTACCAGTAACAAACATTGTAAACAGCAAACAACGTAGAAATGAAGTTTGGTTTAAAAGGAAAAAAAACAAAGTATATTGAACAGTTTATATAAAAAATGCAAATTAGTAAAAAGTTCAATATAAACGGCATTCGAGACTATGTTTGTGTGTTTTCCCTATTTGTCTAATATATTTAACATCATGACTTGTTTTCACACAAGTGTGTGAAAACACAAGTTCTCTCAAACACTTTAAAACATGATTATATAACATTATAGCTCCAAATTTCAAAATCCAGGAGGTGTATCATATTTTAATATTTGTATACAACCATAGAGCATAAAAACACAATGAAACAACAAACATATTGTAGACGCATGTGTGAGATTACATTTTAGGGGATTAAGATGCTAATAACAATGCTCTTTTATAACATATGATTAAAACTATGTTTAAGTAAAACTTTAAGTTATGATAGATTATAAAACAATTACTACGATGCGTAAAAATCTAACTTGATTATAATTTTACAAAAAAAAAACTATTTAAAATCAGATTGTCTCGTGATTCTCTTTTTATTTACAAATAAAATTTTGTATAGTCCTAAACCATACAAATCAGAATATCTTTAGTGTGGATTTCTTACAAAAAATAATGTAGAAAAATTTGGGCGGGAAAAACTATCCACAACATGTCTCAATGCATGACACGTGGCACCAAAAACCTTCTTTTATTAATATGTATAGATATAGATTTACAAACATGATGATTATGATTTTATAAATATTATTATTTAACTCGGTTGTAACACACGGGTGTTAAACCTAGTTAAGTACTATACTAAGCTTAGAAAATCACTCTTACAACATCATCCTTAATTAATATATTATAATAATAAGAATTAGTAAATTTTACATATACTTGTTTGAGTCTAAAATCATAGTAAACTTCTTTGTGTGGATGATAAAATAGTTTTTTAGATAAGTTAATTATAATTTAAATTTAATTAGTTTATTGTATTTTGACAATTAATTTTTAACTTTGATTATATATTTTCTTCTATAGGTGTGTGTTTTATTTTTTTCATTACTACTTTAACTATTTATTGGTAAGTTTCTATGTTGTGTTATTTAGAGAGGCCACGTTAGGAAGAGGGCCTTCTTGGTGCAGGCTCTTATTGCTTGACAACTCCTTTCTTTTATTTCCATTCTGGATTGTTTTTTTGGTTCTATTTCTAGTATTTATTCCATTAAATTTGAAGGTAACTCTTGCCATAAATTCTATTTAATTTAGGACCTTCATGTTAATGGCCCTCCTTTAACTTTCAAGTTCATATTTATATATATAATAAATACGTTTTTTCTAATTATTCTTTAAATAATATGATTATGACACAAAAAAATATAATAAACATGATAATGAAAGAAACAAAGATGTGTTGAAATATAAAATTAAAATATATTTGATAAGCTATAAATCCCCTTAATAAAAACATTATGTATTTTAACACATTGCTCCTGAAATTTTAAGCATTGGACTTGATAAATGTGTATTAATTAAGTAATTTTTTTAATTATAAGAATTTTGGATTCTTAAAATGTGTTTTTAAAGTACAAGTTAGATAAACCCTGACTTAATTAACAATATTGTTGAAGATATACAGAGATGAATCTAAAGAAAACCAGAGAAAGATTTGATATTTGTTTGGTCATCATCACAACAAGAAAATTCTACAAGATTTTGTCTACCATAGTATGTGGTGTATCTTCAAACTTTCTCATGTCTCTTGCTATAGCTTTTTTTAAGCGGAAAATAACAAAAATATTAAAAAGCGAAGGTTAAGAAGAAGCTAAAAACTCCAAAAAGCTAAATTAAATATATGGTTTGAGATCGTAAACCATATATTTCAAAGTTTTCTTGCTATAGATAATTGGCATAAAAAAAGAATAACAAAATATTTATATAAAATATATTTCAAAGGCTAAGTTAAATATATGGTCTGATCGAGATCGTTAAATACAAACCTAGAACAGGTACTAAAAGTTGATTAACTTATTCAAACAAAAAAACTTTTAGTGATCACTTTAGTAAAACAATCCTCAAACTTGATTAGAAATTTCCAAAATCAAATTATATTATTATTTGAAGTAATAATATAAAATCTTTCTCTTGTATGTGGATTATGAACCTTGGGCTGCATGTAATCTTTCTCATAGAAAAAGACAATGTTTTCAGAATCAGTTCGAACATTGAATCAGACATCTTACTGGTTTATTGGTCAAACCGGTTGAACCGTTTTAAAAACCGGATGATTTTATAACGTATTTTCAAATTATTAATAATATGTAAACGATTTCCATGCCGAATCCCGGTCGGACCTCTCGATTCACCGGTTCGACCACCCAGTAATCGGTCCGACGTACCAGACAACCAGGTCAAACCGGCCGATCTTCCTATAAGATAACGAATTAGTATGAATCAGACCAATTTCCACTCTAAATTCTGATTTAACCGGTTAAACTAGCCGAACTAATCCGAGACAAACAACGTTGGAAAGTGGTAATGAGAAGAAGACATGAGGGCAGTGGGTTGGATTTGCAAAATCCAAAAGGTGAGTGAATGAATGGCCCCATTTTGATATTGTTTGGTGGGGACATTATTAGTCAAGTGTACTAGCTAATAGCTATAGATCCTCCCCTTTTTTGGAAAATCTTTCCCTAAAGCCTTTGCTTCATTGCTCAAACATTCAAACATACATATACACATTAATTCTATCATATCAAATTATCAATATATATATCATCCTTAGCTTTTGATTAAGAGTTCATATTGTCTATATTGCGACTTTTATAATTGAAAAAATAGTTACTTTTTGGAAAATTGGATTTTAAAAATTCGAACTTTGAGGTGTTGCCGCTGAAGGTTCCAACTTCAAAAATAATTTATAGAGGTTCCAAGTTTGGACGATTTTGCTCACAAAGGTTCGTCGTCACAAATCACTAACGGCCGTTTATTAATGATGACGTGTCACCGGTGGGCCCACATTTTCTTTATGGAAAATTGGATTTTAAAAATTCGAACTTTGAGGTGTTGGCCGCTGAAGGTTCCAACTTCAAAAATAATAAACGGCCGTTAGTGATTTGTGACGGCGAACCTTTGTGAGCAAAATCGTCCAAACTTGGAACCTCTATCAGTGACGGATCCAGGAATTTTTATCAGTGGGTTCACTATTTTTAGGTGCTTAAATTGTAATGAAACCGGAAAAAAAAAAATTCAGGTCGGTTCAACGGTGCAGATCGGGTTACCGGGTTAGGTTCATCACAATAACAATATGATACAATAAGTCAACCTTACACATTGAAAATTAAAATGATATGAGAAAAATTTCAGAATTTTGAGCCCTAAAATGATAAAAATCCATTAAAATTTTTTTTTTAATAAAATGCTTGATAAGAGATTAGAACCCATGACCTTTTGCTAACTTACCATAGTAAATTCCAACTCATCTATGCAAACTTTATTACTTGAATCCACTCTTAATTATCTATATGGGTTCACTTCAAAATTTTCTATGGGTTCACTCCGAACTTTTCTATATAATTTATGTTAAATTTTTTAGACGCGGTGGGTTCCCGTGAACCCATTCCTTTAACACTAGATCCGTCCCTGACCTCTATAAATTATTTTTGAAGTTGGAACCTTCAGCGGCCAACACCTCAAAGTTCGAATTTTTAAAATCCAATTTTCCTTACTTTTTTTGTTATCATGTTTTAGAAATCAATATATTCATTTTTTAACTAATTTTCTAGTTCTTAACTTAACAATAAATTGTCTTTTACTCTTATCCTTCAATTATAGCGTGTCTAACCTTCAAGTTATTATCACGCCCAAGGTGCTCATGTGTGATCCATGAACGAGTTATATGATTATAAGAATGTTTCTAATTAAAATTGCATTTTTAATAGACACCCAGGCCTTAAATACACGCTTCACGTTTTAAAGACTTCAGACACATACACGTTCGCCTCAGCTAGTATCGAGTCATGATTTAACACCATCACATAATACGAATACCAGGTATGTGGGAGCCGTTCACATATATGCATGATGGTATCTAATACTTGGCTTTAGTTCAACTTCACAATAGTTCTTATCTATATATGCAAATTGATATATGCCTTGTTTCTTGAAAGTTAAAAAGAATTTATACATTGATATATATATGTATGCATGTATTTTCTTTCCACAGAAAACTACAAATATCATTGTTGAATAACATGCAAGCTATAATCGAAAGCGACGTAAACGGTCGAAACGTATATACATGTCAAACATGATCGACCAGGAATATGTCAAACATATTCGGTTGGTTTTAATATCAATACACGTACGATTGTTATAAATTTGATCATTCGAGGCAGGGTGTTGTTATCTAACGAGCTATTTGTTTCACCTTTTAAAGGTTTAGTTTAGTGCTTAATCATTCAGAATTAGCATCCAGAGCGTTTGTTTTATAAAAAAAGAGTCTTTGAATGGTTCAGTTAAGTGCTGAATGATTAAGAGACAGTGAGATGCTGAATGGAACTGAATGGAGCATATACCAACTTTACTTTTATTTGTATTTCTACCTCAACATACTTTTCATTAATAGAGCATCTTAATAATTCAGACCTCTTAACCATTCAGCAGTTATTGATTCAAATTTTGACAAACAAATTTTAAATGTTGAAAGAGACCGTGGAACGTAGTAATTAAGATTATCCAATGTTGTTAAACCGGCTGGTCGGACCGGTCCAACCGCGGTTGGACCGTTTTTTAAATAATCCCGATTCAATTAGACACGGTTTGATTGATGTTTCTGAACAGCTCCGAACCGGTCCGGTGGGACCGGAACAGACCACTATTAAACCGCTATTGAATTAGGTCAGTCATAAAATATATATTTTTACGTTTGGATTTTCTTGGATTTTATGTTTGCATCTATTTATATTTGTGTTTTTTTGTAATGAAAGTCAATATGTTGATTTTTTAAGGGTATATTGGTTTTCATTGATCTCAACTATCACTTTTGTCTTCTACCGGTCCCAACTATTATATTGGTTGTCAAAGGTCCCAACTTTTATCACTTTGGTAACCACTGGTTAGTCGTTATATTTATTTTACTGCCGTTAAGTTTTTTTTCCAAATTCAATACTTATGTTTTAAACATTTTGATCGGAAGGATTATACAAGTCGATTGATGGAAAACTTACCTCGAAACGGCACTCCGAACAAAGAAATAGTGCTTGAATCACTTAACGGTGCTTCAATCGGATGTAAAAAAAATTTTCGTTCAGAGAGCTTTTTCGAGAAAACTTTTACATCAATCGACTTTTATTATCTTTCCGATCAAAAGACCTAAAAATCGGTCTTGAATTTTAAAAAAACTTAACGGCGTTAAAAAAAAACTTAACGGCGTTAAAAATAATTTAACGACGGACCAATGGTTTCCAAAGTGATAAAAGTTGGGACCGTTGACAACCAATTCAATAGTTGGGACCGGTGGAAGACAAAAGGTGATAGTTGGGACCAATGAAAACAAATATACCTTTTTTAAATGATGAAAATGATGAGCTCGTTTCATTTTGACGTTAAAACTTATTTAAATTATGATTTTTTAGGTGATGAAACTTGATTTTTTTACGTTAAAACTTGTTTAAATTTTGATGTTAAAACATGTTTGGATTATTACTTATATGATATAAGTTAATATTAGTAAACTTATGTTGTGTTTAAATTAAAAATCTTATGGTGATACTTTGATAAATATATAATTATCTTACCCTGGTCCGACTCTGATCCAACCGATCCGACAATTAAAATTATAATAACGGTTGAGTGTCCGGTTTGGTTTTTTTAAAAATTGAGATTATTATTTAAACATGCACTTGGACATTAATTCTTGGATCTATCAATTGACTTTCAGGTCAGATAAAACAAACAGCTAGCTACGGCTATTCAATGTCATTATTCTCTTAAAGGACCTTGAACCTCTAACTTGTCGCTTATAAACTAGTCCAACCGAATATAAAAGTTATACTAGTTTTTTTTTTCTTTTTTTAACGACAGACAACTATAGTAATATACGATCCTAACTAGAAAAGTCTAAGAGAGGGTAAAAAGAAAGCAAGATAATTTTCATAGAGAACTATGTTAGAGTTAATTTTCTAAACCAAATTTACAAGTCGGTAGAGTTTATTCGAATCGGTCAAATCCCTAATATTTAGAAATTCATCATGATTTAGCTATTTGTATTATAATCTAACACGTACGTGTAGATTAGAACTATAAATATAAATCTAGAGTCTTTGGTATGGACAAACAATAGAGAACTATTCTAACAAGTTTTTAAGTGAGTTTTTTCTTACGATAATAAAGTTGTTGTTTTTTATATAAAAAAATAAGAAGTGGTTTTTAAGCCACTTGACCAAACCCAAGCTTTGCTTTTCAATTCCTGTTGTGAAGAACTGAAGATCACTAGTTTTAGTAGAAAGTTTTTAGTTCTGTTTAAGCATATAAGTTTATCTAAACGTGTCGCGAATATATATATATATATATATATACTCCATTCGTCCCATTACAAGTGTTCATATTTTCATTTTAAGTTGTCCCATTCAAAGTGTCTACTTTTAAAATTTATAGGTAAATTTTCAAATTTACCCTTAACAACATAAAACAAACAATGTGATGGACCCATATAATTTTTAATGTCAAGGGATATTATTGTCAAATGACAAGAAAAAAAACAAACAATTAATGTGTCTAAAATTTTGTGTTTTTCAAACTAAGACAATTCTAATAAAATGAAGGAAGTATATTTTTCTCAGAAGGATTTGTCAAATCAATAGCAATGATGTGATAGTGATTAATTCGTATAAGAAAATTATTCTCTACAATAAAATATATATTTATTATGCGTAGGCCCATTTTTTCTTCACAATACTTTTTTGTCTTCCCCGGCCTATACCCTACGGAGTATTTAATTTTCAATTCATTTTTAATTACAACAATTATTTTTCCTTAAGACATAAATTAGAGGCATGTACGTTTGGTTGTCGGAAAAAAAGAGAACCAAATGACAAAGCTAGCTAGCTAGATAGGATAAGATACTAATAAGTTCTCAGTGAAAAAGTTCATAGCAATTTATCCCATGCACACAATGGATGATGAGAAGATAAACACGTTAGCGTGCCTCGAGTAGACACTCATTTACGGGTTGTTAATTTTGTACACAAATATATGATATGAATGTACACGATCTTAATATGTACCTGTTAATTTTCGTTTTTAAACATGTATATATTTGTTTATTTGTTAGTACCTGATTAAATTTATTTAAAGTTAGAAATGTATTATTTACCCTAATATTTAGATCCCCGCTTATAGCATTCATTAACTTCTAACTTCAAAAAAAACCCTCGTTGCTAGTGTCACATGCCGCTCCTCCTAAAATCAGTTCATTGCTCAGTCTGTCATTAGTAATTGAAGGCTACAATGTCAGTCGATTCATTCTTCTACTCATTCAGAGAAGGTGTAAACGATATGCATTTGTTCATGTTTCATCGTAGCTAGCAAGAATCACAATTTCATATCTGACTATAATAATGATATATCAAAATCTTGGTTCAAATGTGTTTGAAAGTAATGATCAAAATCTTGATTTGTCGTATGGATTTTGTCTTATATTTGTAAGGATTGTGTATTTATACTTTATTTAAGACTTTTGTTAATATTCGACGACTTTTGGTTCACTAAACAAGTTCTTGAATATGTGTTTTGAAACAGCTATTTTGAAACAACATTAAAACCGGGTCAAACGAACTCAGACTAAACTCATTCTTGCGGTGTTGGAACCGTGTCGTCAAAGCCTCCGCCTCCACTCCACCCCACCCCACCCCACCCACCTCCAAAAACCTAAAACCACCCCATACTCAACCTAAACCCACCCCACCCCCAAGAAACCTAAAAATCTCGCACTCACTCTCAAATAAACCTAAAATCTAAAAACTAATCAGTAAGGTAAAAACTAAATTTTAAAGATTGATAATTGAAATATTTTTAGATTGGCGAAATCAAGTAAAAAAAAGATTGTTAATTGAAATATTAGAAGTGGCTAAGCACTTGCATGACCCAATATTCAAAGAACCCTCTGTTGGTGTCTCTACGCTGCCAACTTGAAGCATTAAATTAAAAGTTTATAAATCAGAACAGAACATGATTGTGTCATTTTAAATTGAAAATCATAAACAAACAAACAAACCACATAAGAATTGTAGAAAACATACTGATCGATAACTCAAAGAATCTATAATAAAAATAGCAATGATGTGAAAATCGATGAAGATGATTGATTACATGAGACATTGCAAACCTAAAAGAACTAAAATAGTAAATAACCACTATTAATCGATAATTAAAAAAACCCTATATGATGTACGTATATCTTTGAGATAATATGAACACGATATATGAAACTCAAGTTCCACAGTAACCTGATTAAGCAAAAACTAACGTAAACTACAAACTATATATTCAATGTTAAAACTTTAAGATAATTTATAAATTAGTGTGTCAATCATTATTGAATTTGGATCATAGTAGAATAATAATTACTAAAAAAATCCCTATTGCTTCTCCCTTCATCTTAAACAAAGTTCATAAAACCAATAAAAACCCATAAATTTTATCTCTAATTTTTGAAAATAAGGTTAAGCATATAATGAAATTTTGGGAGGCTCAAAAAACTTGCCTCATTTTTAAGAAGCTCTAAAAATCTATCACATAAGCAAAAACTATTTTGATATATTAGATTAGAGATTACAACGGTGTACCTTAATAAATTATAATAACACATCTCATTTTTTCCGGATGCATTACCAAAGTATGATCTTATAACATTGGTGTATCAAAATCATATATTTATGTGATTGGCACTATGTTCCGATGATATAGAAAATATGGCAACAATTTGATTTTTTAATTGCTCCAGGTTCAAACCTGAGTCAATGAGTTTTCATACACTTATAAGTTCTTTTTGAGAGTATTTATGAGTAAGTCAGATATAATACGTTAAATTCTAGATAAAGGTAGTGTCAAGCCTTAAGCCATGTTAAACAAATCCTAATTTTTTTTTGTGTGCGTGTGAGGGAGAGAGAGGGCAGGAGATTGATAAATAAGAGCGAGACACGTTGCAATTGAAGTAGTCAATTTTGTCCTTGAAAAAGGAAATAAATAATGAGATCTATCCTCTGAAATAAATGGAGTACAATTTTGTACTTGAAACATGAAAATCCAATCTTTGATACTCACATCTACCTATGAATCATGCTCGTACCTATTAACATTTTGCACCCATCCTTTAAATTCATTATATTTAAAAATGTAATTTTTCTTTTTGAACGTCCCTCTTGTAATGGGCTTAGATATTAGCTAGGTGTCGTATTTTGACTATAACATTTTACTAGTGGATTTTTTTCCATTGAATAAAAGTTTTCGTTCAAAATATGTATGATGTATTTATAGGAGCGTGTATAGTATGTGGTTTTCTAGTTTTTCAACAAAAGAAGTTTCTTATGTATTTGATTTATATATATATAGTCCAAGTCTATGACACATGTTAAAGCATTTCGTATTTAAAATAAATAAATAATATCAAGCGAGATAAAATAATATCATTTGAAGAGAAATTAAGTAACTTTAATATTACAAGACGACGACTAATAAGACATCAGCTATAAAAGTGGTATTTTTTTCAAATAGTAATTGATGCAACGGTTTATGATCGATATATTCGAGTAGGTGAGCTACAAAAGTTGAATGCATTATGATAGTTTGTTCTTTATATTTAATTTTAGGTATTTATGATAATTGTTGGAGTTTTTTATTAAAATAGTGTAGTTAGAAATTTTATTTATCAAAATGGTGTAGTTATAAAAATATTCACTTAAATAGTCTACTTTTTTACTTTTCTTGTTCGTCACTCTTATTTTTATTGGCTCTTTAATCTTTTTATGGATGTTTTTAATTTTTATAAAGTTATGTTAGTTTACGGTAAATTAGTAGCTTTGAAAGTGATTTTGTATATACAATTTTGAAAGTGACTTATTAAATTAGAATATATATGTTTCTGATTCCCTTAGCCTTTTCATTTTGTAATTTTTTTTAATTTCTTTAAAAGTTTATAAAATAAAGATTCCTTATTTTTTTTACTGTTTTAAAACAATTAGAACCAAGGTTCATATTCTATAGAATGCATTCATTTAAATCAATATAGTTTCTTTAAAGGTTGAAGAAGTAAAACAAAATGATAATAAGGAGTCGACAAAGATTCACAAGTATTGGAGGCTTAATATATTTTAAAAACAATGGCGAGTTCATGCTATTTCTATATCACGATATATATTGAACGTCCGGGGAGCCCCAATGCCAACGAAAAACACTTATTGGTGTTAGAGATGTGGTTTCGATCTCGGTCATTAATTGCACTTGTAAGTGCATCGGTCGTAGGCTGTTGTACCAATGTTGTTTAAAAAATGTAAATTAATATATAGCTAGTATGCTAAGAAGTATCTCATATATATATTAAGGTTATGTTGCTCGAGAAAATTATTAACTTATTAAACATTTATATTTAAAAACTTTTAAAAAGAAATAGCAAATACTTTGATTTGAAAAGGTTAAAGAAATAAAAAAAACGTTTATATTTTAATATAAATATTTTAACACTTAAAAAATTGTAGTTGTAAAACATTTTTAAAGAAACGTGAAATATTTTTTTAGAATTAAAGAACATACAATTTCAAAAAACAATATAAAAATAGAACAAAATAAACATTTACAAAAATTTTAAAAAGTAACCAATGTGAATTGGAGTGAGAAACATAAAATTGTTAAAAGTACACTATTTTGATAAATAATTTTAAAACTACACTATATATAGAAAAAACTCTAATTATTGTGTCACATTACCTTCAAACATTAAATTCTTTTGATATTATTTTTTCTTTCTATCACATCATTTTATTTAGTTGATTTTTCTTGCGAATTAACTATAACTTTTTCATTTTAATTTTAGGCTAATAAAACTGCGAATTAACAAGAGACTTTCATTTCAATAATTACATGCACGTTTCCATTTTAACAAGTTTTGTTTGTTTTTACACGTTTGAGCATACGTTATATTATACACAATTTCATTGTCATAGTTGAGTTTATTTCAATTCTAACACTATTCTATGCATGATATAACTTAGTGAGATTTCATTATTTCACGAACATGGTGTTTTTTTAAACTATCATGTCAATGTCTTCTACGACTCTTCTACCATACTATTGTTTTTCTTCTAATTCTTCTTTTACAGAAAATGAACGGTCTCAAATGTGTCACATGACACATGATTGTCAATTACATGTTTTTGAGCACATGCATATTGTAAATGATAATTGTTATATATGTATGCATGTACGTAGAACTTTGATCACTCTTCTTATGTGATTAATAAATAGGTCTCATATTTAATTTTTAAATCTGGATTATCCATTGAACTTTCAGTTCATAGATGTAATGATATATTGATATTATTGTATATCATTATAACTAGTTTAGTGTCCACGTTACGCTCGAGAACACAACATTCAAGTGATGATTTTAAGGATATTTATGAATGTTCCAATCAGTTTTGAGAGAAAACCGTGGTAAACCAAAAGACATGATATATTTTTAAATATTAGATTTTTAGTATAACAATATTATACTTAAATTAAAGAGAATAAAGTGCTTAGTTTTATGGTGTAGTTTAACTTTTTTTAAAATTCATATAAAAAAGTTATGTATATTTATAAAACACCAATGTCTTTAATTGTATGTTATTATTAACTTTATCCATAAGTTTCATTTTTCTATCCTATCAAATACAAACGGACTCATGTACACCCTTGTAATAGAGAGTTAAAAATATAAATACTCTAAAATTTTTCGGAATTCTCGAAAATATTAGGGGGCAAAAAATGTAATTAATGTTATTATAATATATTAGATACATATTTTAAATAAAAAATTATTATTGTGAGATAAACTCTCAAATGATGTCGCATAAGCTAGAAACGTTAAAAAGATGACACATAAGCTTTTTTAATTTTGTTATATTATATTAAAGATTCATTTTAATTTATATTATTTTTATACTCTTCTCTTAAAAAAAATACTAATTAATTCTTATAGGTTACAATAATATTAGCGTGTTCAAGAGGACAGCTAGGTGATAAATAATATACACACCCAATTTAGTGTTGTAGATCAAATATTCAAATCTTACTATTTTCCTGATAATTTGAATTGTTTGTTAAAATATTCTTAAGAGTAAAAAAATCTAAATATTTGATTGTAGTCTGTAGATGAAAAATAATGCCCATCATCACAATATCACATGCATATATGCAGTTCTTTAAGGCTCATACTTTTTAATGAAACAAAAGAATTTATGCTGTTCCTCACAAAAACAAAAAAAAAAAATCTAGAACGAAATGTATTACTTGTGAACAACATCAAATGTGTGGTCACGTATTCGTTTTGTAACATGTTTAAGTTTGTATTTCCATTCAACTTATAAACATCTAACCACTTAAAATTATCTATTATCACGTAAAATCTACTTCTCGTAAAATTTTAAAAAATAGGTTGATATATATGAAACCCGCAAACCATTCAGCTTGAACCCTACCTACTTAGTAAATGTGTTCGTAGAGTTGACTAAAAATTGACCCAACTCAATGTATATATACTTCTAAATTGGAAGGTCAGTGTACTAAAATGCCCTTTACTTTACTGTATTTACTATATTAGTCACTTTATTTTTACACTTTTTACACTATTGGTCATCAATTAAACTTTGACTCCATTACTCTACTTTGTTATATTTATGAATTTGACCCAACTACTCTGTTTTGACATATCTATGAATTTGACTTACTTATCATATTAACATATAAGTTTAAATATATACTCGTCTTTTAGTATATTACTTGTAATATGTGAGACGTAAAACTTTTTACATAAACACGTGTGAGAATACACGAGGTCCGGCCGCTAGAGCACGTGTCCCCATACTAAATCCAAACACTCAATTCATTTTAGTTATATAAAATTCACACCCCTAGTGGTGATTAATTTCCTTCTAATAATATATATAGGGCACTCAAAAATTTCGTTTGCCTAAAAATATTAATGTCGATCGATAAATTAATTTTTTCTACATAATTAAATAGATGATTATATGTGTTTGTCGTTATAATCTACTTATTCTAATAATTGAGTAACTCATTCATATCTACCTATTCTAATAATTGAGTAACACATCCACATGTCATCATTTTAACTACTCCACATAGGATTTTGCTTAGGTGTCATGTTCTAAATTAATTTGATGGAGAATTTTTAGAGGGGTCATGGTATGCTCCATATTCGAAATAACCCGATATGTTTAAATTAAAAATTCACAAATTATCATCAATTATCTCCTAACCCGATATGTTCAAATACAAAATTTACCAATTATCAGGATCTATATCTTAACCCAATATGTACCATGTATCATGAATTATCTCCTAACTAGATATGTTCAAATAAAAAACTTATCAATTATTATGATTTATCCTAACCCGATATGTTTAAATTAAAGTTTTACCAATTATCATTAATTATCTCATAACTCGACATGTTCAAATAAAAAAATTAACAATTATCATGAATTATTTCCTAACCCAATATGTTCCAATAAAAATTTACCAACTATTATAAGTCATATCCTTTATTGTAACATATGATTTTTTATATGAATATATTTGTAAATATCCAAATCGATTTAATAAGAGATATGTTAAAAATAAATTTGATATGTAAATTGAGTTAAAACCTATAAAAACTAAAATCCGTGTAGTACACGGGTACTAATTATAGTGTCACCATTATAGTTATTTCATATAGGATTTTGCTTAGGTCTCATGTTCTAAATTAATTTGATGGAGATTTTTTAGACGGGTCATGGTATGCTCCATATTCGAAATAACCCGATATGCTCAAATACAAAATTTACCAATTATCATGATCTATATCTTAACCCGATATGTTCAAATTAAAAATTTACTAATTATCATGAATTAATTATCTCCTAACTCGATATGTTCAAATAAAAAATTTATCAATTATATGATCTTTCCTAACCCGATATGTTCGAATAAAAAAATTAACAATTATCATGAATTATCTCCTTATCCGATATGTTCAAATAAAAATTTACCAATTATTATAAATCATATTCTTTATTTTAACATATGATTGTTGATATGAATATATTTGTAAATATCCAAATCGATTTAATAAGGAATATGTTAAAAATAAATTTGATATCTAAATTGTTCAGACCTATAAACTAAAATCCGTGTAGTAAACGGATACTAATCTAGTATATAAATAAACGAAAGATTAAATTCGAGTCTAAATCAATCATAGTGTTTTTCTTCTAATATATATGTGTTGTTACCCGGCCTACAAATACCGATCTAGCTTGTCTTTGTCAAATTTTAATCCAAAGTTTAGCATCTTTCTAATCATAAAAAATGTGTTTGGTACATACTCTAGACATATTACCGGTTCTAATTGCACATGATGTCGATAGAAACCCGATACTTTATACATGTTGCCATGTGTTTCGTTCGTTTTAATTTAATTACGCTATCTATATGTCATGTTTATTAATTACGGTTAATTAGCTAATTAGTTTATAAACACCATTATATACAAAAGAATTATTGAATTTTAAAAATCTGAACTTTAGCGTATTGGCCGATATTAATCTCAACTTAAAAAGTTTTTGGTGACAGTCCCAAATTATAAATTATTTTCCTCTATCGAGCATTTTATAATCGTGACACAAAAACTGACAAGATAATTAAGTTTTTTATGACACATAAAAATGGCAATGTAAGTTTTTTTGAGTTGTGATTAATATCGATTAATACATTAAAATTCAAATTATTAAAATCCAATAGTTTTAAAAAAACAAAAATTATACAAGATATTCACCCTAACTCCCTAAGTAACACATTCACACAAAGTATGTTTGAGAGGTAAAGTATACAAAAACATAATTAATTTCACAAATTACATCTATCAAGGTAAATGTGTGCAGTTCTTGAAAAAAGTGTTTTCATGTGTATAGCACATGAAAGATCCCTGCAGGACATGCATACTTTGGGTGAGAGGTATATGTTTTACACTTTTACCTCTTGTGTTACGTGATAGAAGTTTGATCGATTTTCTCCCGTGTTACATGCAAAACTTTGATCGTTTTTAGTTTACCATAAACCTTAAAAGCGATAATATCAATTCTGGAATATTGGTTGATAAAAAAAATTTGAAGACAACTAGGCATTTTGTTTTCTTAAAACATCAATTACATTAAAAAGTTAAAACTTAAAGTTTAACAAAGTTAAGTTCCATAAAATATCTAATAAAAATGTGATTTAAGACGAAATAATAATAATAATAATAATAATAATAATATTTAGACGAAAAAGATTTGGTAATAGAATGTAATATTGTAGCATGTAGATGGTATAGAATGTTAAAAAGGGAATGTGTGATCACATGCAAATGGATGATATTTGATCGGCTATGATACCGGTGATGGTGCTGGTGCATGCTCCAATCATGGGTCCTAGACAACCTGCAACATCGCACGTTTCTGTACCCGAGTCGTACCCATCCCATCCTCAACTTTTCTTCTTTATTATTATATTATATTCTCCTACCGCTTCTTGTCCATAACTAAATTTGTTATTTCTCTTTCAATCCGTGTTTAAACTTTCATTTAATAAAGCTAATCATCGTTTCAAGATAACTTTACATCAATTAACTCATATTGTTATTTCTTTCAAAAGCATTCAAACATTAGTTTGAAATTTGGTTAAAACTTAACGAAGTTAAGTTTGTTTTAAACTAAGGATGAGAAATCTGTCCCGAATACCGATACCGTACCGGTGCTATACTCGTACTGGTACCGAACCCGTAATTTCGGTACGGTATTCGGTTCTCAATTCTTCTAAATTCGGTATCGGGATTTTCGATACCAGTACAATACGAATATAGTACCGGTACGGTCTCGGTCTCGTATGTTTCTAAACCTTATCACTAGATGCTAAATCATGTATGTTTATCTTCGTCTTTTTACTTTAGTTTTGTATTCAATAACTTATTTAATTATCTTCAATTTGACAACTTCTGAATCAAAAACAATTATCAATATTGTCTAAACGTACTTTACTTACATCGATGAGACATATTTCAATAACATTATGAGATTTCTTCATTGTGAATTTATAATAAGTTATATGAAAAAATAGCTAGGATATTTGCATAGTTGTCTTTAATGATTCATTAGTTATTTTTTATTCAATCCATCAAACATAGGTTTAGTAAGTGAAAAAAATCTATCATTTTTTGAAAGCTCTTTAATGATTCATTGTCACACCTTTAATTTTTCACAAACGGGGTATCCGTTAGGCGCGTGACATACCAGGATCTCAAGCCATTAGTTACAGTAACATTGACTCAACTGACTTAAAATAAAGTTTAGTTTTATAATAATCCAAAAACCGAGGTATTAAAATGTAAGTTTTTAAAGTTTAGCGGAAGCGTTTAAAGAAAACATAAAATCCCAATTTAAAATTGTGCTCCAAAACTAGCACGAACAAATGAAACCGGTGTTTAAAATCCAGCACTCAACCAAACAGTTATATTCAACCAAAACCAAAATAGTTAAACATTAGGTTTGCAACAAGTTCAAAAGACCCATGCATGATGTGTCCTATGTGCACAAACTCCTAGCCACCTGAGAAAACATACTGAAAACGGTTAACACATGGTTGGTGAGCTCAATAAGATAAGTAATCAAACATAATTATCAAAAGAGTTTAACCGATAAACATCATTACTATTGCAGGTTAGCTAAACAACCTCGTTTACTACATGAGCATGTCGGGATTAAACTGAACGATATTATAATTTTTGTCTTGTTACCAAATAGCAACTCTTTTCAAAATCTCACTCAAAAGGTGCTGAGTTGGAATCATATTCTAATTCTAACTAATGATTCTTGTGGTTCCGAAGGATCCATCTATAGGAAATCCAGAAACGGACATCCAATTGCTTCGATTTGAATTATCCGAAGCCTGCCTTATATAGATACAAGTAGATTATTAAGTTCGTCTATCTAATAAATTTAGGTTTTATGAGAATTTTTTATGGGGAAAATAATTTTACTACAATAGGAAGTTTGGGAGCGAAAATTTAGTGAAATTTTTCACAATGTAAGTTGATAGAGCCAAATCCTTAAATGCTAAATATGTACAAATCATTAAACATAATTGTTATAATTTCTTTATAAATATTATCATTTAAACCGTGTGTAACATACGGGTATTAACCTATTAATTCTATAAATATAGGTACAATCTGATTCAAATATTTGGATTGTAAACACATGTGATTGAATTAGTGATTTCCTATCAAATATTCCATGGTTAAAAAATATGTGTATTTTGTAAATCAAAGTGTACGGAAAAACTATATGATAGCGATTAAAAATATTAAAAATCTTGGAAGCTTCATTGTAGCTCCTCACATGGAAGTGGTACCGTTTATTGTGGGTATCGAATGGAACATGTTTAAAGACTTGTCTATTTATTTAAATTATTTGTTTATATAAGTAAACTATTATACAAAATCGAGTACATTGAACATGTTTATTTGTGATCCAATGGTTTATGTAAGTAGGAGCGTGTTCCATTCACAATATGGTGTCATGATTTACTTTCCAACTATACATCCATTAAATAATTAATTATACTTTTTATTGTTATATATTTATATTAGGCCTTGTCTATTCACACACCCTAAAATTCTATCCACACACCTGTTTTAAAACTAGGCGTCACGGATAGGCCTTGATGTGGCGCCTGAGTCACTTTTCTGTCAACGTCAACCGAGGAATGTCGTAAACGAGATGGAATTCGGTCAAACCTGGACATATGCGCCGCATATATGACCTAGGCGCCGATGATGTTGTTGGCCACATATATGACCTAGGCGCCACGCCGAGGGCCATGCGCGGCGCATAAGGGTGTTGAAGCGTGATTGACTACGTTCGAGGATGTGTCTGGGATAAGAAGTAACCCAGGCGTGACGCCGAGGTTTATGTGCGGCGCCTGAGGGTGTGGGAAATAAAAACATAGGGTGTGTGAATAGGATATGGGGTGTGTGAATAGGATCACCCTATTATTATAATCTAAACCATTTAATATTTTTTTTTATCTGTGGTTTATTTTCTAGATGTCGTGATTTGAAATATACATGTGTAGATAACTTATATGAGATCATTAAACTAGTTACTTCATATCAATTAAGGGAATTGAATTTTAAAAATAAAGCTACGACATGCCCAAGATTTTACTTCCGTAACCAAAAGCAATCTCAATATAATTTTCACATGTTTACAATTGATTTTTACTCAATTTCACACGTTATGATTATATTATGAAAAAAATGAGAAAAAATCAAGTAAAAATTTATTTAAAATGAGGGCAAAACATTGATGATTTACTAGAATTATGTGTGGTAACAAAAACAAAAAAAAGTCACTTAGTTAAATTGTTAGTGTGAATTATTATCAATCAATAAATCATGATGTGCATTATTAATATTCACTTTATCAATTTCTAATCATATATACTTGTGTGATTTATATACATAAATATATAAATCACAATTTAGTGTATTTTCCGATATTAATAATAACTTAGTGGATTTAATAATATAAACTTGAAAAAATTGTTTTGACAGACCTAACTTGTAACTCTTTTTCACCATCGAGTCTTTTTTAACCGGTCATTGTTTATCTAAAAAAACCTACTTGGTTATTTTTTGTCTAAAAGCAAACATACCTGGCCATTTTTATATTCAAGTTAGAAAAGACACGGTGGCGAAAAATAATTCACATGTTGATACTGTTACATGAAATTTATTAAGTTGATTTTAAATAGACCAATACACTAGAATTCAGATTATTAAAATCTAACAACATATTAAATATAATCCAATATCTTCAAATTTTTAAAATGCGGAAACAAATCAATACAATACAAGCTACACTTAGTCCATTTCTGTTTACTTCTAATTTTTTAAATTAGAAAGTGAATGATCATGTAATTAAATAAAACCTAGCCATCCATGCTAACCCAATGACAAAAGGCTACCCCGTACTTTTTGTGAACACATACAAACGCTGGGTAGCCAAAACCCACCTATTCGGGGAGAATCCGACTCCAATTCGGGGAAACGCACTAACCCACCCGCCCGTAGACACGACAATAAGCTACCATACAAACGCTGTATTGCTACAAGTCTCCATTCATTGCCCCATTTGCCCATTTCAAAATGAGTGGGAATTTAACTTTGATCACTTTTAGAGAATTTAAGCCTCTTACCATTATATCATATTGAAAATTGCTACACATGTGATCATCTAGCAAGCGTACATATTAGTGTATTTTGTGGTTATCACGGTTACAGTTTTAACAAAAGTTTTTTCTATTCTTACTTTAAAACTCTTCTAAATTAGTTCGTCTAATACCCGAATTTGAAATCGGCATCTTCAATTTTTCTATAAAAAAGGTGTATAGCAATTAAGTGATATGTAGAATATTCACATCTAATTATGTATTAAAAGTGACTATACATTTAGTAAGGCTTGACGTTTCTGTTGATTTTCATTAACAATTTCTTCCTCAACATCCTTTCTTTAAAAAAATAATAAAGAGTTTTCTCCTTTCTCATGATAAGTTAACATAAATTAATCATAAACTCAAGTTTCAATCAAATTTACAAAACCTAAAAAAACTTAACAATATAAAACCCTAAATCCTAAACTCAAATTAAACCAACAAAAGTGAAAGAAAACCAACCAAACTACCTTAGGTCGGTCGGTCGCTCGCTGCTATGTTGCTGGTCGAGTGTCGGAGCGCAGTTGCTGCTTCTTTTCTTCTTCTTCTGGTCGCACTGGCCTGCAAACCCCTCTGCTATTGTTTTTTTCCATCTTGATCTTCTTTAGTTGTTGACTTGTTTCATGAATTGAGGGATAAGAGATTAGTATATGAGTTGTTAGTTGGGTTTTCTATAGCCCAACCCAATTAATTACCCAATTATAAATTATAATAGGCTATTGAGTTTAAATTATTATGGGTTTAATTTGTAATGGACTAATGGCTCAACTACCCAACTAGTATAGGTGTTGTTTATTATTGACGGGGCGAGCCGCGAGCTCAGTATTTATATATAACACATGTAAGTTTTTTACACGGGGGCGAGATTAATATATATACATAAATTTAAGGTATCGGGGTAAAAATCGGTATATCGTGACAAAAAACGCGCAGGGGCCGAAGCCCCCGTTGGTCTCCAAGAGGATGCGCCTCTGGTTATTATGCTTTCACTTTGGAATAGTAATAAAAAAAACCAAGGCTTGGGGTTACGTGGGTGAAAAACAAAAATAATATGATACACTTATATTGGCAAAGCTAGTTTAAAATATTTTTACATTATAACGTGCTCTATACAGCACGTCTAAATCATCCAACAGTAAGTTGGGGCTTTATCGGCTCAATACCTTTTTGGCCATGGGAAAACCTTAACCATAGATTTCATAGGACGATTGCCCTATCTCTTAAATTCAAGGGGAATCACTACGTTTTTTTCGTAATCGACCTTTCGGATTCAATAAAATCGCCCTTTTGTACCAGATCGACGCACTGGCCGAATTCTACTTCGAAAATGTGTCTTGCTAGAGTTGCTATTGTGTTTATTTTTCAAATGAAATGACCATTCAAAAATATATATAAAAAATGCAACCAAAAGAAAAGAACAAATAGATGTCATAACCATAATAACTACCAATCTATTAGAAATACCCTACTATAAATATAGGATATCAAAAAACAATTATAAAATCATCAACCCACTAAAATCATCATAACCATAATAATAATAATATTCAAGAACATAAAAATCCTTCAAATTCCAATCATCAATTCTTTTTGTTCTTTGATGTTGTTTTCAAGATATTGCCACCCAAGAAGATCCCCAATTTGCAAACACTTTATTCCCATTTCCACCCTCCTTACACCTTGTCACCATCCACTCTCCATTCCCCGCCGCCACCGGCCACCGTTCTCCGTCCATTCCCCACCGCAAACCACCATCACAACCACCATCACAACCACCATCTTCCGCCACCACCTCCTCTTCCTCATCACCATCTACTTCTTCACCTTCCTCATAAACTTCCATTTCACCCCCTTCACTTTCATAGTTTTCAACTTCAGCCCCTCCACTTTCACATTCTTCATTTTCACCCCCTCCACTTTCATAATCTACACAACAGTCCTTCAACAAAGTAAGCTTCAACCTCCCGCTTGTACGCTCCGCTTTAAAACTTGTACCACAGTTGGATACACTCACAGCCTTTATAACCAACCGCCCACCTTCACGGTGGTGCTTGACCTTGACCGCCGCATCGGAGCCGCTGATGGAGGTCAACGGCGGCGGAAAGTCAGTCCGGCGAACTTTCCGGTCAAAATTCCGGCAAATTGAACGTTGAATTGCCCTCAATTTGTCCCTTTCAGTCATTGAAATGACACCAAACTCATCACCACTTTCACTACCGGTTTCACTTCCCAAACTCTCCGTACACATTTCTAAGCTCTTTGTACTCAATGTCGATGCAGAGCGTTTGACCATCGGATGAATGTAAACATCGGAATTTTTTATTTCAGGTGTCGGGTTTTCAAGAACTTTTAGAAAACTTAACCCAACAGATGCCATTATTTGGTTAAAAAAGACGAAGAAATTAAAAAAAAAAAAATTAAAAATTCAAGAATTGGAATTAAAAATAAAACCCTTAGAGAGGGTGAAGTTGTGTTGTGGGTATGGCATGAAAAAATATGGGATTGAGTGAAGGGGGTATTTATAGGTGGAAAAAGATCAACTTTTTTAATGCAAATGGAATTTTATTATTACTCCAATTTATTTGTTTTATAATAAAACTATAAAATAACTAGTGTTATTATATTTATTTATGTATATTTTTTTAATTTTATTCATCTTTTTTACATGTCCACACGTTTTATTGTCAATTGGAGCACCTTTTTTCCACTTGAGTAGAGAGGATTGATTTTTTCTTTATTTAACTAATTATATAAAACTGAATTTGAATTTTGGATTTAAATTTAAATCAATATGACCATCTATATAAGAATGGTATGAAAACGCGTGATCGGTTAACAAGAAAAACAAGTAGAGAGAAAGAATTGATATACATGGAAGATAGCATTTGAGGAAAAGGAAGTTTGAAATGAATGTTAAGTAGTAGGCTTGTTTATTAAATGATTGAATGAAGTAGATATTTTGACTTAACGTTATTAAGACGTGAGATAGAGTTTGAGGTCTTATACGTCTTGTGTTCAAATTCTCATATGCGTGTGAGGTGTTTTTTTATCTTGATAGCTTCCTTTAATTTGAACTTGATGATTGAGGTGGTTAGTTTTTTATGAGTCAGTTCTGTCTTGCATGAGATGAACTAGATTCATGGATAGTTAATGAAATTTTTTACTTTTAAGAATAAACTCGATTTAATTTTAAACTGATGATATATATTTTAATTGAGATTGTTAGTTTGGATCAAAATGAAATGTAATAAAGTGAATCAAACCTCCCAATTATTATCTCTTTGATAACCATTATAATAACACTTCCAATGTGGTGTAGTGGTAAGAGGCTTGGATTCTCCAAAAGAGACCCAAGTTCTAGTCTCACTACCACCACTTTGGAAGGGGCAAATGGGGGCAATGAAGGGAGACTTGTGGCCAACATAAGTTCGATCTCTGAGTCAAACGGGTTTTACCGCTAGTTTGTTGTCGTGCCTACGGGCGGACGGGCTAGTGGGTTTCCCCCGAATTGGAGTTGGTTTAATAGGTGGGCTTCGGCTACCCAGCGCTGTCTGCGTTCGCAGAGCGTTTGGGGTCGCCTTTCGCCATTGGGTTACCCCGAGTAGCCGGGCTTTATTCGTTTCGCTGTCAAAAAAAAAAATTTAAAATACGGTCACTCATACAGTTATATTAGTGAAAAGGAAAAAAAGAAGAAGCCATGACTACGTTTGGCATAATCTATCAAAATAATATTAAAGAATGAGGGCTTGGAAATTGTGAGGTACTTTGGGAAAAGGGGAAATATAGTTGAGGGCTATAAATGTGACGCCTTTAAATTTGATTGGTCACTTTGTTAACGGTGATAATAATTTTTTTTTTGTTAATACTAGTTCTTTCGTTTCATTTAAACTTTTTGTAAACATGTAATAAGTTTCATTTAAAAAATAAAAAAAATAAGAGGTTTTAAGTTGGGGTAGAAATATTTTCTCATATAGAACCTATCGTGAGTTTTATCGTGTGGGATTATGGGTGCGATTCCATCTAGAAAACATATAGGTGGTTTGCTTAATATAGCGTCTATCTTACAAAACATAATCATACAATTACCATTAAAAAACTGGTAACAAGTTGTGGTGCAATCCCCAAATTTTAACTATTACTCTAAGTTACATTCATATACTTAAATTTTCGGGATTTAAACATAAAGACATCTCTCAGTTGATCCTTTTATTACATTTATCATTAGGCATCAACCTCGGTGGTTTTAACTATAATTATATTAGGCTGGGGTGAGTTAAAATACGATATAATTTTTTCATGCGAAGTGTAAAAGGTAATTACACACGTGTAATTTACACCTATGTATTTATTTAACGATTCTCACATAGGATAAAGTTCCAACCCAAAAACACCTTGCGTGAAAATTATATCCTTATGTTAAATAATTTACATTTACGTAATTACTTTGTACACACGTTACACGAGAATATAAGTTTGTATTTTAAACTTTCTCAATTACGGAGTATATAATATCTTAAAACTCATATAGCTAAACGGTAAATACAGAACACACAATTTTGTTGTATGTTTCCGTCAGCATAGCACAAGTTCCACATTAACATTTGAGAATTTACATTTAGCACCCCACATTAACTTGTGTTATCAACGTCCCTTTTAAACACGCGAGTCCAAGGTAATGTTTCAATATTACCTTTTTACTGTTTTATGCACCTACAAGGCGGATCTTAATGCTAGCATTCATCAAAACTAAACACCTGTGGTAATTCGATTTAAACATAAGGCTTAAATGCATTTCTCTGTTATAAAAAGTAATTATGAGAAAGTGTTACTTATAGTGATAAGACATTTGATTATTAGACAATTGCATATCATGTTTTTACTCATGTATTAAGCTTCTCATATGTAAATGCGCATCCAATCGATATCATAATTCCTACATCAACATTTTATTTGTATATCACGTTTTTACTCATGTATTAAGGTTACCGTATATTCATGTGCACGTTATTAATAATGCGTATTTGATCGATATCATGACTCCCACATCAATCTTTCACTTGTATATCACAATTTATGCTTCTTATGCATACGTAAATACATGTGATATGTAAACAAAATCATGTACACTCTTTCACTCGTATATCATTATGACATCAATCTTTCACTCGTATATCAAAATTTATGTTTCTTATGCATACGTAAATATATGTGATATGTAAACAAAATCACGTACACTCTTTCACGCGTGTATCATTAAAGGCTAACTATTTTATATGTTAATTTCTCAAGTTTAGTTACATATTGAATTACTTTTTCTGTTTTTACTATTAAAATAAATAAATAAAAGACAAATTTTTATATATATGGATAAAATCAGTCTTTTATTTGTATATCACGTTTTTACTCATGTATTAAGCTTATCTTGTATTCGTGTGTTAATGCACACTTGGTCGTATCATAACTCCTACATCAATCTTTCATTTGTATATCACAATTTAAGCTTGTATTCACGTGTTATATGTTTTTCTAGTTTAGTTACATATTGAATTACTTTTTCTGTTTTTACTATTAAAATAAATAAATAAAAGACAAAAAAAAAGTTCTATATATATTGATAAAATCAGCATTTTATTTGTATATCACGTTTTTACTCATGTATTAAGCTTATCTTGTATTCGTGTGTTAATGCACACTTGGTCGTATCATAACTCCTACATCAATCTTTCACTAGTATATCACAATTTAAGCTTCTATTCACGTGTTATATGTTTCTCTAGTTTAGTTACATACTGAATTACGTATACGTTTTCTGTTTTTACTACTAAAATAAATAAATAAAAGACAAAAAAAAGTTATATATATGTCTAAAATCAGCCTTTTATTTGTATATCATGTTTTTACTCATGTATTAAGCTTATCGTGTATTCGTGTGTTAAAGCACACTTGGTCGATATCATAACTTCTACGTCAATCTTTCACTCGTATATCACAATTTAAGCTTGTATTCACGTGTTATATGTTTCTCTAGTTTAGTTACATATTAAATTAAATATTCTGTTTTAGTATTAAAAACAATGTATATTGGTTTCTACTGGTCCTAACTATCACCTTTTGGCTTCTACCAGTCCCAACTATTGAATTGGCTGTCAACGTCGCAACTTTTACCACTTTGGCTACCAACGCTCCGTCATTAAATTTTTTTAACACCGTTAATTTTTTTCAAATTCAAGACTGATGTTTTAGCCCTTTTAATCGGAAGGATAATATGAGTCGACTGATGTAAAAGTTAGCTCGAAACGGCTCTCTGAACGATAAAATGTTTACATCAGATTGAAGCACCGTTAGGTTTAAACACCCGATTGAAGCACTGTTTCGTTGTTTGGAGCGCCGCTTCGATGTTACTTTTTCATCAATCGACTTGTATTATCCTTCCAATCAAAAGGCTTAAACATCGGTCTTGAATTTAGAAAAAAACGTAACAGTGTTAAAAAAATTAACGACGAAGTGTTGGTTGCCAAAGTGATAAAAGTTGGGACCGTTGACAGCCAATTTAATAGTTGTGGCCGGTAGAAGCCAAAAGGTGATAGTTGAGATTAGTAGAAACCAATATACCTAAAAATAAATAAATAAATGACAAAAACAGATAAACATAAAAAAAGTTTATTTATGTACGTGTAACAGTCTAATAGCACTATATATTGTGTGCTTCAACCGGGACAAACAACTATTGCCTAGCAGATTTAAAACCGACAAGGGAAGTTATCCAACCCTTATAAGAAAGCCTCTGATTCTCTTCACAATCGATATGAGATAACTATAGTACGTATGCTAGCTTATTCTACAATGTGTACGCTCATAGTAAGATGATTGTATCTTGATGTGTGTGTACAATTATGCTTGTTTTTGCATATCATCTATGCCCCATTTTGGATTGTTTTTCTTGAAATAAAGGTAAATAAACCCTAAAACAGTTTACTTTGAGATTTCAAGATAGTCTACCTAGAAAAATATAAATAAAGCAAAAAAAATGTAGAAATCAAGAAAAGATCATCAAAGCCAGCAAGACACGGGTCATACCCTATAAGCCAAGACCGATGTTTTAACATCCCACGTCGGTTGTGAGAGGTTCCAGGCGGTAATAATAACATCCTGTACTCGAGCCGATGGCTCACTTTGTCTAAGTAATGGGGAAGAAGACCGAAACATGCCACTGAAAGACTCTACTGCGATAAAGATGGGATGTTAAGAACGTCAAGAACATAAAGGAGGTAGGATGGGCAGTTGGTTCCTTATAAGAAAATTAATGCCCTCACTACCATGACACATTATTAAACTGTGAGGTGTCCGAGTTTCGTCCCGGCCAAAATGGACAATATCATGGTATCAGAGCTCTTTAAGAGGGGTGGATTGTAACATCTAACATCAGTTGTGAGAGGGAAGGATTGCTTCCTTATAAGAGGCTTGATACCCTCACTACCATGACGGGTTTCAAAACCATGAGGTGCTCGGGTTTCGTCCTGACCAAATAGGACAATATTAAGTGATTACGCTGGGCTTATACCTCACAAAAGACAAAAGATTCTGGCGTATCCGCATAAAGCTTCTAAAAACGTAATTTGTTTGACCACGGGTTGTGCCTTCAAGGCACAGGTCATGTCTAACCACCTGCCCTAATAGGAAAGATAAAAGTTTCTTAATTTGGCAAGATGCGATAGTCAAGACATGGGTCATGCCTTTTTGGACATGAGTGGTGCCTTACCGGATTTCAGCTATAAATGAAAGCCTCATTCCACCATTTCAACTTGCTCAATTTTTTTTCTCATTCCCTTAGTTGTAGCTTCAATCCACCTTTCTTGTTTTGTAATCTTTTTCAAGATTTTAAGAACTTCTAAATATATCACAAATCTTGTTATGTTTAATCTAAACCTAATGATACCCAAAGCCAACCATGGCTAAGGTTCTTCTCGTTCAATTGGAAAGACGAACTCTTAGAGGTTATTGGTGTGTAGTGTTCTTATAACTTTTTATTTTCAAATATACTTTAAATTCCCCCAATTTTCCTTCCCCTAACACCTTCCTCCCCCCTTCCATTCTCTCTTCAAAAGAGGTCTTGAAACATCCTTAAAAACTTTTATTTATTAGATAAATGGATATGATGGTCACTATAATCATATGGTTGTGTAGATAAATGAATATAAGTTATTTAGCGCCATCAAAGGGACATATGGTTTCTAACACAATATATATGAGTAAAATGGTGATACACAAGTTATTATAGCATATAGCATACATTTGCTTATGCATTTGTGGGATTAACGTTTTATACGTGAGCATGCAAAGGGGTGATACACAATCAATAGGTTGCGTATGTCATGACCATCGACATGATTTAACGACGGACTGTTGGTTGCCAAAGTGATAAAAGTTGGGACCGTTGACAACCAATTCAATAGTTGGAACCGGTAAAAACCAAAAGGTGATAGTTAAGATCAATAGAAACCAATGTACCTAAACACAATAACGTTGTCAAATACCGGGTTAACAAACACATGACGTACCCATAAAATTTATAGAGTATGTTAACTCCGATTTTTATCATCAAATATATAAATACTGATTTGTTTAAAAACTCTATAAAAAAAGTTAATAAAACTAAAAGTATTATTAGTCTATGTTAAGTTGGGATACTAAAGCATTATGATTGGTATAACCTTTTTTCTTGTAAGCAAAAGTGAGCCTACAAAGGGACAAGATCCCATTAGTGATTTTCTAAGTCATTACCTTACTTTGTGTTCCTCCTCTCAAATGAATGCCTTTTATTACAACTTTTTCATTTATGTTTCCATGTCCACTAGGGTCAAGACCTATGTTGGAATATTTAGTTTGTGATTTAGGTAAAATATCTTATACTTTTATGAGTAAATTAAACATTTCATTCTTTAAGTTTAACCCAAATTTCACATACGTTCTAAAGGAGTTAACAAAATTAATTCAATACAACTTACGGACTATTACCCAATAGTTTTTGTTTGGCATCGTGGTTTTACAAGTCAAGTTAGTTGTGATTTAAAAATGCATAATGCTAACAAAGAATTTGGTAAACAATTGTACGTTTTTAAACTTTATAATAACAATTATGTCCTTTAACAAAAGATGGAGCAACAAAAAGTTAATGTTGTCACCTCTTTGTTGCTTTGTCTACAAATTATGACAAGAATAGTTAGATTTGTTTCATGATCACATGACCATTTTTCCATAAATAATCATGTTTTTAAACTTTACATACATTGTATCAAACATATTATCTTTTTGTAACGTGTTAAAAAATTAAAATGAACATCTCTATTTTTAAATTTTAAAAGTTGGTTGACTTATTTAAAAAAAATTATAATAGAATGAACATAACTCCAATGTAAAATGCCAACTAGACCCCACTACATGAGTCTTGCATTGATAACAGAAAACTAATAAAATAATGGTTATGCTTAGGTTTTGTATTGGGAAGTAGACTTGGTGTAAGCAACTCATTTAGAGATTGCAACTTGTAATTATAATGTTCCAAAAAGTGAAAAATAAGACCTTGATGCTTTTTTTTTCTAGTAATTAAGTAGTGAAAGTGACTAAATACGGGTGATTATAACATGTAAAGCGACTGATTTCTTGTTTTCAAATCAACACAGTATGTTATTGACTGTTATTCTTATACAGGTATTTGAAAGTGATAATCCAAGCTTTTGCCCGCTTCTTCCTCTTGAGTCTAAGGTTGTTCTTGTGGTTGTTCTTTTTCGTGTTGTGTCTTTGGTATCGCTTCCTGTTCATCGAATTCTTCTTCCACCAGCACTGCTTTCATCTCATTTCCACCCTAAAAAGGCTTGAATAGGTCATTGGTTGGGTCCACCTACCAAACAAAACTTGGTATACCCTACTTGAATGGGCGTATCAATTCTGCTGAATTGTGAAAACTCGGCTACGTTATTGGTGAATTGAGAAAACCCAGTTTTGTTGTTGGTGAATTTAGAAAAGTTGTGTTGGTGTTGGGGTGGGTTGGGTAAGGATGAGGTACCACAATTGGATGAACTTAGAAGCGGCTCAGGTTAGTGGGTTTCGGGTGGCATAGGTGCCTCAAATCTTGGATCCATTTGCAAAAGTGTATAAACTGTGAAAGTTTTTGTGGTTGTAGGCATGTTTTTTTAAGATGGAATGATGGATGTGGGTTTATATAGTGTTAAGTAAAATGTTTTTTAGTCCATGTTACCGTTAAAGAGTCGTTGGACACGAAAAAACATACAACAGTTGAACGTCTAAGTGGGATGAGAAACCAGGAAACCAAGCCAATTTTCAGCCCATATTACGGCTCCAACAGAGGGTGCGGTGCGATGGTGTTCCCGTAGGGTCGGAGTGGGCCCGCCTCCTCCTCACACCCACTCTAAGGTTAACCCGCTAAACAACTAACCCATTTATTACACCCATCAACTTGTTTACGAGTGTCTATCACTAGTATTTACCAAAAGAAGTCTAAAATGAAGCATCCATGTCTTTGTCCTTCAAACCCTCCATCCTTTACTTTTCATATTAACTATATTCACATCATTGTCACAACCACTATAATTGAATATACTTGATATGAAAATATTTATTTTAAATGATCTAGGTTATATATTCTTTTAACTTTAAACTCACATACTTTTAACTTACTTTTAGTCTATACAACTGATCTAGCATGAGACGTAAATCTTTAACCTGTTAAAAAGAAACACCATTCCAATATATCTTGGTATGATTAGCAAAAATGAACTTAGGCGATTCATTCCTATCCCTAATTTTTCTTCGAACTCACATCTCTGGCATTCCTTTCCCTAATTTTCCTTTCGAACCCGATTAATTTTGTTTCTTTTATTCTTTCTTTTAGTTTGGTACTTGTTTTGTATCTTGTATTTTTAGGGTCTTAGCTACTCGCTAACCCATTTCTGTCTAAAAAATTATTATTTGCCGTACATTAAAGAAAAAAAAGTTGTATCGGGTTATATACATCCATTTGGGGAATTTGTTGAAACTAGGATTAAAAAATTAGTTGGGCCCAAAACAAAACATCATGCCAATCCAATAACCCAGTCACCAATAGACACACACCTTTTGTTTTTTTCTTATTCTATTCTATCACTATACTTTTAACTTTTGAGCAAAATGATATAATACAAAAAGAACCTAGCTAAATGACTTCACGGTTGTGGTTATTCGGATGCTAAATAAATAATCATCACTTCTGCAAAATATAATAAGTATAATAATTCTTTTGTATGAATGGAATAATTTAATGTTATTTTATAAAACATATATAAATGATTAAATGAAGAACCTTAATCATATACATTAAGAATGAGTTCTAATACCAGAATAACAAAAGTAGCCGACATTTATTTCCTTTTTAGGGATGGAACCCACTACAAATTGTCCGATGTTTTTTTTCTTAATTTAGTACCAACATATTCAAACTAGCATATAACTACAACATAATTACAATACATCAATCATGTAGGTCTGTATTTTTAATATCCAGCGGTATCATAGTGTGTAATAATGGAATTTATCACTCTAACAAGATATGTTTTTATCCTAAATTATTGTGGAACATATGTATGCATGGAATAATGTAACCAATATCACTATTAATTAATAAAGACAAGTTAATGGTATGATCAAAGTAATATAATAACCATTTTAAATATATGAAAGCAAAAACCAAACTTAAATAATCATTGATGGTTCAAATAAAACTCGAAAAATTAACAAGAAACGAGAGAATAATTAATTAAAAATAAATAAGAATTGTAGGATTGAAATAGAACCCTAGCCTTGTGTTATATGTATATATATTAATTAATTATCTACAAAAGACAAGAATATGCTCCTCTTTGTCGATACTAGCCACCAAATTTGCTTTTCTAAACTATAGCTTAACTTGTACAATCCACTTAAAATGCTTTTTAAGAAAGGTAGTTTTATATTTTTATAAATAAATATTTATTTGTTAAAATTTAACACTGAGCTTAATTAATTAAACCCTAACTAATTAAAGTTTGCAAAATATTATTCACTTAAAATGTCTGATGTAAAGACTCGAAAACCCGACCTTGAAAATTAAATTCCTATGTTTTAGAATGTTGTTTATTTGTTTCATTATAACCAAGTCCGATATTTAAGGATGTATGATTTACACATCCTTAGACAGTAGACTTGGTTATAAGAAAATTACCCCATGAAATTAATCAAATAAACATCGTCTTCAAATACAAAAGTTGAGGTAACTCTAAAATATCTCTATATGTGTAACGTCTGCTTCAATCTAATCGACGCATGAAACCTGAATCGGTTCTTAGATGCTCATACATCAATGTTTATTTAGACAAAAAGACAAATTAATTTACTTTAAATAAGAACCATACAAGTATACAATTGCCAATAATGGAAAAACAACAAGAATGAATATAAATAACGGTAGGAGGGAGATTGGTACAGAATGAATTGAAGGGTATAATCCCTATTAAATGGATGGATATATTGCTTGAGTCTCACCCAAAATAGAAACAAAACTTTTAGCTTAGATTCCAAACCATTAATAATTTGCAAACTTTTTTTTATAATTGTTCCTACATGTATACTCATGTATTGTGACATCTGGATTAAAATAAAATCTATGTCTAGCCACATAACAAAAAGAAAAAAGTCACGACGAATAAAATAAGAATGATAAACCGCAGCACTATGTTTTAAAACGAAATCAGGAAATTATTTTTCTGACGTTTGGTAACGGTGTTTAAAATTTATATTGAAACGAACGATTAGAGTGGTTAAAAATTATTAAAGATATGTTAAAATGTATGATAACACTGGTTATATACTGATTAAAACTACACCAAAGTGTATGATAAAAATGTTAAAATTAACTAACCACATATTGGAGAGTTTAATTAAAGGGTCATTGGTATATTAAAGTTGAGCGGAAAAAAACTTTGTGGTCAAACTTCAAAATACAAAAGTTTTGGATTCATTTTTAAATAAAAAGGTATTAAAACATTAATAAGTTATCGTAAGTTTAATTAAAGTTGAGGTTGCTATACAGTGATTATTTAAATAAAAAATAATTCTTATATAACTAAACTTCAAAATACAAAAGTTTTATGGTTAAAGTTAGAGTAAAAATCTGTTGGTCCATGTGTTTTGATATCATTAACAGTTTTGGTCTCATCTTAACAGTTTTAGTTTCTGTGTTTTTATTTTCTAACAAAAATGGTCCCGAACACTAATTTCATCCAATTTTCCGTTGTCTCTCACACACGCCCCGCATCTAAGGGGTAAAAATGTCATTTCTCCCTCTTTTTTATCTAGGTCATTATATAAATTAACATTTTATTTAATCGCATGTCAAAAAGAGTGGGAGAACTAACATTTTTACTCCACATGTAAGGGATACTTAACGGAAAACTGGATAGAGTTAATGTTTGAGACCATTTCTATTAAAAAACAAAAACAAAGGGACCAAACTATTAATGTGGAACTAAAAGTGTTAATGATATTAGAACACATGGACTAAATTGCAGTTACTCGTTAAAGTTATATTAAATTGCAGATAAGAAATGCACACATATTTCTTATAAACAATTTTGAAGTCATTGTAACCAAAGTGAGAAAGTTTAAATATAAACTGCAGTTTTATGCGAAAAGCAAAAGGTTATTACGTAAGAAGGAATTTGTGATAACATATCTTGCGTGATAAATGAACTATTGCGTGAGAATTTCATCCATGCGTGATCATTCCATCCATGCGTGAAAATTATCACGTAAGTATAAGTTACACTTACATGATTATTCCGTCCTCATTTCACACGCTTTGTACAGAAAATGCTATTTGTATTTTAACTTTCCCCACTAGAAGTTTATGTTTTAAAACAGGAATTAGAACTAAAAATAATACGAGGTGGATGAAGTTGAAACCAAAACATGTTCACAAAGCTTGATAAGCTTATAAATACAATGAGTTTATAAGATATAGTAACTTTGGTCCATTTCAAAGGCTCTTCTAAGCTTTCTTTTTAGATTGGTCCATTACAACACACATAGATTAACAATGTTAAACGAGTAACAATGTTTGAGGTGTTTTTAACTTTTAACCACATACAATAAATAAATTCGTCTTTTAAATTGTGACAAATAAGAAACTTTCTTCATAATTTATTTTAAAACTATTTAAGCATTATAAAAAAAACTAAAAGAATTAAGACAATTAAAAGTGGAGTCAAATGGAAATGGGTTGAATGATTCAAATATTTACCACCCCAATTGTTTTACCACAACTTTAAACATTATTTAAATATATTATTATAAGACACTTAATACACTAATTAAAAATGAATAAAAAAATAAAAATGGGTCAACTGACTATAACTCGTTTTGACCTTTTGAGTTTTGACCCTTCCATTTGACCCTTTTCACATGAACTTATATGCTTATGGTTCTAAATTAAACAATCTTGAAAATGCTCATATTAGAAAAAACAAACACAAACCTTATTCTTTCTGCTTCATTTCAAGAGCCTTAAGCTTGGATTCAAGTTCATCAAATTTATCATGACCATCATCCTCGCCACGAGGAGGATCGTTCTCATCGAGCGGTCCAAGCATACGTGGGAAATTTGCAAAGATCTCACGAACAGCCTCGACGCCTTTATAAGATAAAAAGTTTCCATTAATGTTTAGCCACCGAAACCCCGGTTTACCCACAACTGATTTAGCCAATGCCACGGCTCCATCTCTTTGTATTCCGTTTGTGCTTAAATCAACAACACATAATCGTTCAAACTCGTGTTCAAGTGCCTTAGTGATCACTAAAGCACCCGCGTCTTTAAACTCATTTTCGGATAAGTTTATTCGGGTTAGGGAATGTTTCTTTGAAAGTATGCAATCAGCCAAAGCATGAGCTGCTTCTGATGTGATGTTGTTTCCTGCCATCTCAATCACTTCAAGGGTACATATGGACTCTTTTAAAGCATTTGCAATGGCTATGGTCCCTTCATTTTCCAAATTTAAGTAACTGAGGTACATTTCAGTAAGATTTAAAAGGGTTGATACAGCATTGCTCAATGCTACTCCAGGTTTTGGTCCAAACATGTTATCGCGTAAGTCGAGTTTCTTCAAAAGAGTGCTTGTTTTAAGTGCTTCAGCTAGCGCGATCCCCCCTACCGACCCAATTCTTGAGGACGAACACCTGACATTACAAGATAAAACTAAATTTATATCATTTTTTAAAAAGTTTTGGGCTTGTTTGGATAACAAGTCAAAACAGCTTTTACCCCCCCCCCCCCAATCGAGTTTATCGCCTCTACCTGAAATCCTCTAGATTTGGAGATCCTTTGACGAGTTGAGAAATGGCGGTTGCACCTTCATCTCCCGTCATGTTATGATGAAAATGAAGAACCTTAAGTTTACCAGTTGAAGGAAGCAATTCACAAATCGCCTTTGCAGCGTCTTGCGAGATCCCAGCATTCATAAAACTCAACTCTACAAGATTAGCTTGAGACTTTAAAAGACCCGCAAAAGCCCGAATCCCCTTTTCACCAAGACCATTATTCGATAAGTTCAAACAGTTCAGGTGAGACCCCTCAAGTGCTGATGAAAACATCTTCATAACTTGAACAGCTTCAGGCTCGGGCCTCCTTGAAACAATATCTGATAAGTCAACTTCAGTCAACTGATCTTTAACAGATGACAGAACTGATGCAGCAACATGGGCTGCAGGTAACCCGAAACTTCTATTGCTAAAACGGATTTTGGTGAATTTGTTTCCGGGCTCTTTCAATGGTTTAAACAGCTCTTTAGCTTCTTCTGCTTCAATGAAAGCACGACGTCCTCCAGAAATATCAAAAACGTGTTCGTTATCTGATGAAACTAATTCTGGTAGAGCTTCTTGGTCTTCTTTTTGTGCAGGCCCTGCTTTGACAAACTCTACCACTAATTTACTTGACTCTTTAGCATAAACTTGGACGGCAGATCCTCCGTCGCTATCGGGATCTTTTTCAAATTGTTGGTTTGCAGCCACAAAGGCTGCAGATTCAATTTGTTTAGCATCTTCCTCCGCTTCTTCTTTACTTAAGATACCATATTTTCTTGATAAAATAGATGGTGTTGTGAGGTTTTTTACAATACGGTCCACGAGTAGTAGCCTTGTGCTGTGGCTAGGTGGCCATAGCTTAATTGTATCCGTGTGACCTTCAGGTGGTGACTCCATATCAAACTATCTGCAAATACATTTCCCAAATACGCGTCGACTTATGTTCATAATTGAATAGCTATTCTAACTTCCAAACAATCCTCAGAAGAAGTCAACGTGTATCAGATTTTGGAAAACTTGAAACGTCTCATGGGAAACAATAAAGATATTGATTTATAAGGATTAAACAGCAACATCAGACACTAAATATCCAGAGGAAATTCAAAACTGTGAAGAACTATGCATTAAGATCACTATATTTACATCAAAATTGTTCATATCGAGTAGAAATATGAACACGAACGCTTCAATATTAGAAAGAACCATGCATTAAGATCGCTTATATTGACTGACATTAAAACTGTGCGTCTCTAACAGAAAAATGAACACGAATGCTTCAAAATTATAAAGAACGATGCATTAAGATCACTTATATTGGCATTAAAACTGTGCAAATTTAACAGAAAAATGAACACGAATGCTTCAAAATTAGAAAAGACTATACATTAAAATTTAGCAAATCTAACAGAAAAATGAACACAGATACTTCAAAGTTAGAAAAAGAACAATGCATAAAACTATATTGACATTAAAACTGTGTCAATCTAATAGAAAAATGAGCACGGATGCTTCAGAATTAGAAAGAACTATGCTTTAAGATCACGTACTATATTGACATTAAAACTGTCTAACAGAAAAATGAGCACGAATGCTTCAGATTTAGAAAGAACTATGCATCAAGATCATTATATGGACACTAAAATTATGCAATTCTAACAGAAAAATCAACACGAACGCTTCAAAAGTAGAAAGAACTATGCATTCAGATCACTATATTGACATCAAAATTAGGCATTAAGATCACTATATATAATTACATGATCAATTGTACCTTATCATACGAATGAAGACGATTTTGTATCCAGTTACAGAAACTAAAACATATAATTACATGATCAATTGTACCTTATCATACAAATTCAAATCCTAGCAATATATCACTAATCAATGAAAAAAAAAAAAAAAAAAAAAAAAACTCTACAGATGAAGAAACATTGTCATCTTAAAACGCTGAATAAAATCGCCTTAGGATCGCTTAACCACAAAATATGTGAAGAAAACACGAAGGAAAATGATCGTAGTTTGAAAACCTAACGTCAAAATGCATTAATGTGCAGGATTTGAAACATGCATATCTCATAAACACCAATGATTTTATTTGAATTTGATTGATATGATTTTGATTGTGGAAATAGATATTGTACCGGTGATGATGTCGCCGGAGAATAGCAACCGGTGGATAAACGTCCGGTGGTGGATTAGCTATTTTTTTCGTCGGAGAAAGAAAGGTGACAGAGTAGACATGAAAATATACATATACATATATACTTTATAATCTGAAAAATGAATTTGAACTTTATTATTTTATATATTAGTGATAGACAAACTAAATAACATTTGCCAAATTGATAATTTTTTTAAGGGTGGAGTTATCTTACGATTGTAAAAATGGTACAAAGTATGAGAATGATGTAATTGTATAGAAAAGACACAATGGAGGATTAAAAAATCATAACTTACAAATTTAATCGCATTTCAAAAAAGTGCTTCTGAGACGTTGTTCCTCACGTCGCCCCGTTTCATAAAAAAAATCAACGTTTTCATTGTGTCTTTTTCTTTTTTTTTGCTTTCACTGTGTCTTTTGTTGTGTCAAAAATTTATAAAAGACACAATAGAAGTACAAAAAGAAAACACACAACGAAAACGTTGATTTTTTATTTTTTTAATATTTCTTTTATTTTTTATGAAAGGGGACGACATGGAAACACCGAAACATTTTTTTGAAATTCGATTTAATTTGTGGGTTATAATTTTTTTAATGTGGCATTGTGTCTTTTCTTTACCATTGTGTCTTTCTCACATTTTGTACCAAAAAATAACTTTGTATTTGAACCTCTCCCTTTTTTAATTAGGGTATTTTTTTCTTTAACATAAGCTTTTTTTATATTATTTGTCACGTAAGCATTTTTGTGAATAGCGTTAGCGCGTCTCCCAACTTTCATGAAGGAGGTTTACAAAACATTCATCAACTATATGACGTCAATTTTGTACCTGAAAACAAAGTTGTCCAGGTAAATCAATTTAAAAGAAATCGTTACATGAAGCACTAAGGGGATGATTTTTTTAGTTTCGTGAGTTTTTTAGTTACTCTATCTCATTTTAACGCAGCTCACACATCATTCATCATTTACCGCCAAAATAACGAATATAGTATGAACCAGATTGGATACTTTGCTTTTCTTACCCGCTCAACCCAAGTTCATTTTATCAAAATCTACCACGACCCACTCATTTTAAACCTTTCTAAAGAAAAAAATTGATTTAAATAACCTTAACACCTAATATTTTTACTATCACACTTAAATTTCTAAACCATTTACCATCAACAACCAATGATCCTCAACTTAAATAATTGAGGTAACATACTAAGAGGCTCTAGCATTTATCCGCGCCCAAGGGGTGCAGATTTGATTTGAATTCCGACACAATATTACGCCCATGCAACCTGCGGACACGAATGTAGCTCATAAAACTATTTTTGTTTTTAAAAAAAATCTAGTAAGTCCCCACTTGGGATAAATTGATAAAATGAGGTTTCAACTTTCCAGGTTGGGCCAGCAGATTATTTCACCTAAGGACTAAGATGGGCTTCTTTATGAAGAGAGAATGGAGGTCATTGGGTGGACAGTAGCTCATCAACTATCCAAAATGGCCTTCAAAAAATTTTTGCCATCAGCAATCCCACATTTTGGTGGCATGTTTTCTTTTTTACGGACGTATTGAAAGTGATGATGAAATTGAAAATTGATGACTATTTAGATGATGAAAAAGATTGACAATGAAGAATTGATTCCAATTGCATCATCGAAATTGAAATCAAGAACCTAGTTGTCATATCAAATAATATAGGGGCTAACTGTAATAGTTACATACTATAGGGTGTCTCTTGTTAGTTGTAATCGGGCTGTGTACTTAATCAGACAATGTAACGGTAATGAAGGTATCGATTGAATTGAGTAAACTTCTTCTCTATAAACGATCTCTATGCTTGATTAGCAATTTGTCTCGTACCACTAGTGCGCTCCAAATCAGAAATTAGATCCTCTTTGAATCCAAGTCATGTCACTTGCCAAGTGTGATCGCTCACTTCAACCCCCTGAAGGGGGCCGTGCCGGGCTACAAATAATCCTAGCATCCGCTGAAAAGCCACAAACCCAATATCTATCGAGTGATCAGACATTCAACGAGGACGAGACCAGAAGTGATTACAATAACAGATATGTTTAGTGATTAGTGATTACAATAGACTGAGAGTTACCAAAACTCATACAAAGATGGGAAAGGAGGGAACAAGAAGTTGAATAGATACAACATACTTCCAACAACAAACACATTCAACCAAAATGCGAAACTTTTGTTCATTAAAGCCTAAAGAAGAACACCAATGGATCGGGATTCTGTCCAACAACCGTTGGACAAATCACAAAACTAACCTAAACCATTTTCTGTACACATTCGGTTCTGCTATTTCTAGGTTGGTTAAATCAGTTAATCAAAAAAGTTAACCTCCGTCATCTATCTATGTGCCATGTCAGCTTCAGCTGGCCGCGCAAGCGTCTGCACAAAGTAACTGCGCATCTCTGGCAATATATGTGTGATCAAATCCCGGTACCTGAAAATTTGTTGATTGATGATCACATGAACTCGAGTTCTTAAAGCTTGGGAAAAAGTGGTACTTTGTTAAGAAAAACATAAACATACCATGACTTTGCATTTAATTTGTCAAAGTTCTCGAGAACAAATAGAATGCATGCATTCCTTAGCGATACAGCATTGAAGGCCTCCGATAAGTCATACATAAGTGACACGTTGTCCACCAGTATATCCTAATGCAAGAACAGAATATCATCGTTATACAAAAACCGAACTTACAGAGTTACAGGGTGTTTGGATGTGCTTACGTTGTTTCAAATATAAAAATTAGATAATCACATGATCAAATTATTAATATATTTCATGTCAAAAAATCTCAACTCACCTGTGCAATGGTATACTCGCAAAGACGCTTTAGCCCCTCGAGAAGATATTGATCTGCAGCTCTAAGAAGATCCTGAGCAATTTCCAGGTTCACGTCTACCGACCCGGTATATATGTATCTAAGTTAAACAATATATTAGTTGTATGATTTTAATTCTAAATACATAGGGAAGATCTAATGTCATACCTCATCATCAATTCAAAGACATCCCATCTGATATTTGGAATACTGATGTCTTTAGCATCTTTCTCCTACAATAAACACGCAATTAAGTATTCCAAAAATCCAGCTGGGGACAGAGATATAGAAATTTTTATTTGATTGACTTACCTTGTACCCGCCATCAAACATTGCCCGGAACGCATCAGAAGAAGCAAGGAGACAAATTCTGTGAGCATAGAAGCGTTTGCCTGGGACCCACATATATGGCATCAACGGTTTGACAAAAATGTAAAAAAACATAAAAACATCTCGCAAGAAGAATGTTTCCACCTTCTATTAAGAAAGTTACATCAGATAGTGTAGGGTTGTTTACAAACTGCTCGCCCAAATATACCTGCAACAGAAAGTATCACTTGCATCAATAAAACAAAGGCTTCTATGTTTAGAACCGGTTTGGTACTTTTTTTTTTCCTAAAACGGCCCATTTCAACCCGAGCCCATTTTGGTCATAACCCATTTCGACCGAAGCAGTACTATTCTAAGACATCATGTCTTGGCCTGGCCCAACCCAGCCCACCTACTACATAAACTTGGCTAAATCAATATACCAAAAATATCTCATTTCTTGTTTGAAAAAAATGGAACCTGAGATATCGGAGACGGTGGTCCTGCATCAACAGGAGAAAGTGAACTAGCTTTTTCAGCCAACTTGCACAAGGCTAAACAACTATCTCGTTGGTGATTCAAATTGTTTGATTCCAAAAGCTCTAAGAGGATTGATAGTCCTGCAAATTTGCATTGAAATATTGAAGCAAAAAAGTAGAATATACTATTTATTATACAAAAATGATTAAAATCAGCATATACAGTTTACCATTGGCATCAATGAATATCGTTTTCTGGTCATCTGGTAAACAAAGATGCGCAAGAGCTAAGGTAACGCGTCTCTGAATAGATCTCTCAGAAATCCGCATTAGGTACAATAAATGACTCAATACCTGATATATACATCACATGGCTCAGTCAACATTTGCAAAATGGAGTTAAACATGGTTTATATCTGACAGTAACTTCTACAAACTTGAGAGGTTTATTTGTGACTGAATATCCACTTGGAATAATAATTGCCTCCAGATAAGATAAGCGTTATTTATGGAAATAAAAAAAGAAATTTATCCAAGCAACAAAAGATTATGACAAGCAGAATAAAAATGAGATTTTTTATTTATGATAATTACCCGTCCATGAATCTTCTCTTCAAGCCTTTTCAATGTCTTTGCTACACAATCCCTTGTTGGCTGCAAACCATAATAACAACCTCAACCATGTCAAACACATCCTTATGACAACTAGTGGGGGAACCATCTCGTGAAACTATGATTGGCAATTTAGACCATTTACTTATGATGGGGCAATTCAGGTTATGTTTTACTTCCAAAGTGTCAAACGAGTAAAATAAAAAATATAGCTGAAAAAAGGAAAATTGCTATAAAAGAGACCTAAGTGTATTTTTAACGCATACAAAATAACGATAAAAACTAGTGTTTGTAAAATTGATTAGAGCACCATTATAACTATATAACTTTGTAATACAGATTAGTTACAAAAATTGTTTCACTCAACTCAACGCGGCCCATTTTGACAAGAGCCAAAAAATTTCACTTTAAACTGACCCATTTTTAATCTTGCAATTTCTACTTGAAACATACAATACGACAAGGCAACAACAACAAAGATAAGCCAGCATGCAACAATACAAAGTGATGGACTTCAAGAAAGACATTGGCAAAAGTAGGCTACCTACTTGAACAATAAATTCACCATCCTGTAGCTTTTGTACGCCACCAAACCTTACAAAATCAGCAACATTATCCTACATAAAAAAAACCTGAATGTTAATGGCCTATTAGATATATGGAACAAGAATCATGATTTTAATAAGCTTTTGTCTTACCTCGTTATCAGCAAGGCCATATAGTGCAAACGCAGCATTGTGTTGCAGAGAACCATTTCTAGAGTCAAGAAGTTTCAGCAATGGAGGTATGCCACCACCATGTGCAATACCAGCTTGGTTATGGGTATCCTAGTAGATGAAAACTATTCAGCAAGTTGAATCCTGGGAGTATTTCATAATCACTTTCCAGAAAGACAGCCAAAAGCAATCTATGTTTTGTTGGACATCATGTCTTGTTTTTAGGAATGCTATGATGCCGAAATGATCATAAATATCCTTCTATATATAACCCGCAGTACCAAACAAATATATAATATCTATATACACATATATAATATACACACAGACTGTTAAGAGATACGTTACCTGCATTTTACTAGGGAGACGTGCCTAACTGTAATTGACTAAATGCCATTACTGTATTTAAATAAGCGCAATGTCATGATGTCCAAGGATAACAACTATAAATAAAAATTTACAGCAGATAAAAAATACATTCCTGCCTGTAGACATAAAATCCTATGGGCAAGTAGACATGAAAATACTTGCAACAAAAAATAACAAGATCTGAATTGACCGCATATATATCTCAACTCCCACACCTCCCTGAGTGTTAATAAAATGTAGCATGGTTATGCAAGAAGGCCATAGGTTACAGCCCAAGGCCTTTATTTACATATTCATCTCACAAAACCTACAGGTGCTACATATACTTGTGTGTGTGTGTATTCAGGTAGATTCACTTTGGTCATATCTGCTTTTGGAAAGGGGAAAAACACATGCAATGCCTCAACATACCTATATATGATAGTATGATGTTAAATGCCTAAAAGCGATAACCGATGATATTGAGCCATCAGAGTTCAAATAAATACAAGACAACTGACTACCTGTGCCAACCTTCCTAGAGCAAAAGCTGACATCTCTCTCAGTTGAGCGTCTGCAGATTGTAACATCTGAACTAGTGGACCAACAGCACCTCTTTGGACTATGTGAACCTACAATATAATTCCTTACTAGTGTTGGAAAAAACATCAAACGAAAAATAAAAAAATAAACAAGACATAATAAATGATTCAACATTTTGACCAACCTTGCAATCTGTATCAGCAGCAGCAAACTGTCCAAGCAATAAGGCAGCTTCACGTTGGCTCTCAGAACAGCTTGAGCTGTAAATAGAAACATGAAACTTTAGAAGGCCTCCCTAGTATATAAGTAAGATTATAAGAAATCAACTATAATTTTGAGTAAAACGAAACTTTTTTTGCATTTGTAAAAGTAAAGGGTAGAATATTCAACTCTTCTCTTCACACTAAAGAGTAGCTATACTTCTTTTAGAAGCCAAACGTAAAAATACTACAGTTTCCAAAACTTTTTACTTTAACACCTTAACTAATACTTAACTGTAAATTCAAACAAATTCACATGGTAAAGCTTAAAAGATACCAACTAAATAAGCCACTTAAATTTATTACTTAAAATGCATATTAAAGATATAGATGCCATAGATTACATATCAAGTAACTTATATTCAATAAATAGTTGGCCTTATTTCAACTATTAATGGCAAGTGGTAAACAATGTCATTGATTCGAGTTATGGCAGGTTTAGAGGTTGTATTTATTGATGTGACTAAAGTATGAGAATACTTATCCAACAGTTTGAAGCAAGCAGAACCTAAGGGGGTGTTAGCAACAATCATGGAGGCACATATCTTACCTAAGCAATTCAATTACAGGTTGCAGCGCTCCAGCAAGAAGAACTTCCTTCTTTATGTTGGGAGAAGAGTGGACGAGATTTCCAATTACACCAACCTGAGTTGTCATTCAGAAAACATTCATAGCTATAAGTAATCTATGAGCTAAATTAAAGTAAGATATGTGATCATTCATGATACGGAACAAGAACTAACTGCTTCATAGTGTATTGCAGCGTCTTCAGACCGGAGCATTAGAATAAGAGTAGGCAAAGCATTGCAGTCCACTATCTGCAGAAACGAAAGACTCAACTATTAGAAAATTTGGCCATTGATCCCCAGAACACAGTCTGTTAATGAAAATAGTTATCAACCTGAGTTTTGTTTTCATCGTTTTTGAAAGCTAGGGTACGCAGGGCCCCAGCAGCAGCTCTCTGTACCTTTGCATCAGTGAATTCAAGCAATTCAACAAGAGGAGGGATTCCACCTTCAACCCTGAACATGAAAATGTGGTGTCAAACAAGCTGAAATACACAAACTGTTATTGGTAAATGGTGAACTAAAGTGACCTAACACGTGTCTTGATGCTGCTATTCTCGTGAGCAAGGTTTGTGATTGCGTCTGCTGCTCTTCTTATAACCCCGTTGACTGCTCGAGAGTTATCGCCTTCCCTGTGTCGCTTAAGCAGAGCAACCAGATGAGGTAGTGCTCCAGCATCAACAATGAGTTGTTGATGCTCAGGCTGACAGCAAAAAGAACCACCCAAAGTATCCCTTCAGTGATGATGTATAATGATTGCAATGTATCAAACTCATGATAAAGTTTTTCAAAGACAAAGCAGATCAACACTAGATTGCAATTGGACAAAAAGGGAACTTGTGTAGTTAATACTAATATACTATACTTGGCATCTACTGTTTTATCATCCTGGTAAGTAATAAGTTAGAGGGACCCCACCACACGGTAATTATAATTGGATAAAAAGGATATCCACAAGGACCAGAATTATAAGAAATCCTGGTGGCCCAAACTACTTTAATCAATTGTGACTAGGAGAGAGCTGAACTAATGATTTTCACGTGGGGGTTGAGGGCATTATTATTACTCATGAAAAGCATTTGATATCCACAACAAGCATAAGTTCAAAATATATTTTCAATACTAATTTCACTCGATAGCAAGTGAAGCTGTCGCTTGATAAAAACTGATTTCTCAAAGTCGGAAATAGAATACTGAAAGTTTGAAAATCATGACTAAGTTAGGGTATGAATTTTTTAAGCTATAAATCCAATATAAAAGCTCATGATTCTAACTTAGTAACTTAATGCTCCCACTACACATCCTAAAAACAACAAGAACATAGTGCAAAGAGGCCATTGTATATTTGGGTAGGTTTTTCCGGTAACTCTACTGATTCAACACGAAACCAATGCTTAGGTATAAAAACTTAGGGAACTCAGCACAACATGCAATCAATTATCAACTTAAATGATTGAAAGGAAATTTAGAGTGTGCTGTTCCAGCTTAAGACAACTAATACCACGCATGTCACAATGACGCACACCGTCTGGCGCTAACAGACAACTTACCTTTATAGCAAGAAGTCCAAGAGTAAAAGCACTCCCCTTCTCCACTTCATGCTCATACGGCCTTGGCACCGCAACTTCTTTCCACTCTGGCGCTTGAAGATGCCTTACTAGCGCTGGAACAGCTCCAGATTCAACAATTAAATTCACAATATCCTCTGCAATCATAAAAAAATCATATCTCAGCTCCTGCCAACTATAATAACAAACAGAACTCGCATGACAAACTTTGCCGCTGCATTAGCATGACCGTCAACAACTAGTCGCTCAAAAAACGATTTATACCGGTAACAACAAAATCAACGAAGTTCAATAACAAATAATCCTAACAAAGCAAAAACTACGGATGGTCCACGGATGCTACAAACAGCTAAATTCACTACGAGAAAACATAAATCAACAACAAATACTACTAAATTATGTCGTAACTCAGGATTTGAACGAAGAAACGTGAAATTGAAGTAACGAAACAAATTAGAAGTGGAGTCGTAGATTCGTACCGTTTTTGGCGAGCTCTGAGAGGATATGAACAGAGCGTTTGACAAGCGCACGATCTGCTTCTGCCGGTGAAAAAGTGGAGTCGATGATTTCGACTTGAGCGAGAACTTGAGATACTAGATCTTGTTGAGATGCGTCGTCAGATGAAGTGATGTTTGGATCTAGAGTGAATTCTTCCTCTAGCTTCCTCTTCAAGCTTCTTCTGGCGGAGTTTGTTGGTTGTTCATGCTCATGGTGTTTCTGGTTCTCCATGAGAGAGAAGGAGATGAAAGAGGATGAAGCAGAGTGGGAAAAAAATAAGTGAAATGATATGAGAATGAGAGAGTGGGAGAGGTAGGAGGGGTAATGTGGGGATTGGTTTTATATATGAAAGTGAGAGAGCTTTTTATATGTTTTTAACTTGGATTACCGGATTATAACATAAATTCAAACTTACTACATTTACATTTAGGGGCTGTTTGGTTGGCTCTTAACAGCCTTTGAACGGAGTGAGCTTCTGAATCAGTCAGAGGAAGTGGGTGTTTAGCTGAACGTTGAGCTCTGAACAGTTCAGAGGAGAGCCTCTGACCGATTCAGAGTTCAGTTGGTGCTAAACGGCTCAGAGGAAGAATAAGGCGTGCATACAAGGAAGAAGAAGCAGATGAAGGACGAAGAAGCTGCGAGTAGATGAAGAAGAAGAAGAAGGTGAGCAACAGCAAATGAACAAGAAGAAGAGAGGCTACCATGGTGAAGAAGAAGGGACGGCAAGTAGAAGGGGTAATTAGGGCTGAAAAAACCAGAGGGATTAAATATGGTAGTAAAAGAGAGAAAAAAAGAATTTGTGACTCAAAAAATCTTAAGGATTTTTTTGTTAATTTGTGACTCAAAATAAATGAAAGAAAAATCTTAGGGATTTTTTTGTTAATTTTAGAGTCTCATTCAGATGTACAACCAAACAGGTCCTCAAAACCATTCAGCACTTAACCATTCAGACCTCTTAACCATTAAGCACTTAACCATTCAGAAATTACCAAACAGCCCCTTAAACATCTTCATCTCTTAGTCGATAACAGTTGTCACCTCAAAGTATCACTTTGACTAATATAACTCTCAACTTAATACTTTGGTGTCCGTATCATCAAAAATTAACCAAACCCCTAATCGTTATATTTTTGCTGATTGGCATTGTGGCGTGTCATATATCTTCTTATGTGACATGTTACATGTATCGGGCATGTGAGAAACCTCATTTGCATGTGAGAAATAAATCGGCTTAAAACCTTAATTTTCTCTCATTCGAAGCAAAAGAACTCTAACATAACTGCTAACATAACTGCTTGTTCAACTACACTTCATTAATCACAACTACAACCAAATAAACAAACATTACAATTGCACTTAAGAGAGTCATCAATCATGCCTTATTTCACTTGGAATCAGATCCTGAAAATCCAAATTCTTCATTCTCATCTCTTGAACAATCAAACAAGTGTTTTTGAACAATCAAACAAGTGTTGGATTGTTCTCATCTCCACAAGAAGAACTTGCAATCAAATAACTAGACAACAAAATAAAACCATATGTTTTAACAAGTTTAATTCAAATAAACCAAAAATCAAATTCAAGCGAGCTACTAGTTACATGTCATTGACTATAACCATAAAATGGCTGACCTTTTCAAACACTCTTTGGTCTAGCAAGTCGAAGGACTGCAAGAGCTTTATGATGGCAGTAGAAGTTCCCTTCCAAAGCGACCCTAATTAATTTAGGTTTTCTATTGTGACTTGATTTAGAAGTAGATGAGCTCGTTTGATCAACATTGGAGTGGCAGCGATGGTGGCACGGCGTTAGGGTTTAGGCAATTTGATGAATGGGATATTTATACCTAGATGATATGCCACATAAGAAGAGATAGGACACATTATCGTGCCAAATCAGCAAAAACATAACTGCGTTAGTGGTTTGGTTAACTTTCGGTGATATGGACATCAAAGTGTTTAGTTGAGAGTTATATTGGCCAAAGTGATACTTGAGGGTGACAACGGCCAATGACCAATAGTTGGGGGAGTTTAAATCCAATAACCCTAAATTTAAAAGGATTAGTTGTCTGGAAGTATCTTATTAATGGACTACCAACCCCACGGGATATTAAGATGGGAATGCTTGTGTGATAATACATAAAAAAGATATTAATTTTTGAAAAAAATTGAACATTTTTTTAAATGTTAGATATTGTTATACATACTAATTGACAAGGTCGGTGCTTTGCACCGTCCGAGTCACGTGATGCCACGTTACGTGTCAACTTTTTTACTTTAACGTATTAACGGTTTTAATTCCCGAATTTTGACGTATTTACGGTTTTAGTCCCCAACTTTTACTAATTGTCATTTTAGCCCTGATGAGTTTTCGACTTTGATCTCTTACTCTACTTTGACATATAATACGACTTTAAGATTGTCATCGTTTTGTCCTCTACCTTTTGATATTTTCATCGTTTTTTATATGTGACACATTATGGTTTTGCGTTGTGACGTACGAGACATGAAACTTTTTTTTGTTCAACGCATGTGACGAAATCAAAGAAGCAAGACCCGACTGGATGACCCGGCCGCTGCAACATACGGCACAGTCTTAAATCTAGTTTTATGTGTTATATAAGCTACCAAAAGTATATCATGAAAAATACTTATACAAGTACCTATTTGTAATTTTTAAATTTTAACAATCATGTACACATATGTTTGTTAATAAATTTATCGTCCGATAAATGAGCAGAAGACTTATGTGAAACGTATACGGTTTGCTTGATTGATGAATCGTTTAATCCAACCTCATCGCAACGATCACTAACTCTATGTTCCTACTCCTATTTAAATTTGGTTGTGCTCTTTATTCACAAAGGACCCCACATAATTTTTTTTTGTTTTACTCTCAAACACATGATTATGTCGCTTTTATGAGAGATTACACATTAGGGTTTCAAGATAAATGACTCTTGCTTTGTCGTTTTACGTTGAAATGGTTGAAATGATAGCCTTTCTAACATCCTTAGTATTCCCAACATTTGATATTTTGGTCATGGTGGAATTTTCGAAGCAACTCATGAAGAGAAAACCTAGTAAGGGCATAACGTATTAACGTATTAAGGGCATAACGATTGTACTCTAAGCTCTTGACATATTCTCGAACAAAGCAAGGGCATAACGTATTAACGTCTATGGTTGGACCGACCGTACTCTTTCTAACAAAACTTTAAATTTTGTTTCTTTTAGCTTGTTGGCTGAGATATGTATTAAAGCACATGATCATATCATTAAGTATAATATTTAACTCTAACGATTTTACTTTTATCATCTTCAAAACAAATAGTTAAAATTTAGACATGTATAGAGCATAAACCAACCATATGCAGGCTACACTACATGATATGTGCATCTATAAGTCTACAACACCATGTGATACTTATCCTCACCCACTCCTACACTTGATCAAAATGGTAATTTGTGTTAAGAGTTTAAATTTGTTGTTCACAACTTCAACTCACACTTATATAAGCTCAAATTTTTGATGTACCTTGTTTAGTAGTTTTGAAGCTCTTCACATTGTGTACAACTAAAAAACGCATATTAAACTTGTAACATTAATGAGGAGGCCACCATTATTAAGTGTGAAAATATAAGGCTTTATTTGACCGGCTCAGACGCTATTATTAATCTGTTATGATTGTCCGGGACCATTTTTAAATGTTGTGCACTTGTGCTACCTTGGGTGTCATTATGTAATTGAATTGGAGCTAAAAAAAGGCCAACACTTAATAAATATAGTTTGAATGAACCAAGCTCAAGATTAAAAAATAGATGAGCTGAGCTCAAGGCTCAAGCCTCAGGCTCAATAATCTTATCTGGGTCGGTAATAGACACACTGTCACCCTGACTCTACACCATTTCTGCGCTGAAATGACTGGAAACCCATAACGTGATATCAAAGAACCAAAAATCAGATGAATGTAACATGAATCAGTTCATGTTCAGGGCGTTGGTCTGGGCAATTTTTACATGCCGCAACCTCTTCCTCTCCAAGAACCCACCTCAAAGTTGATTTAGGTTGCACTTTCTCTCTAACTTCTAACAAAGTAGTCTTCCAAATAATATTCAAGTGCTGTAAAAGTCTCCTAGGTCGTTATACTTAACACGTTGGCTATTCACAGAATTTAATGAGAAAACAGAGAAGCGAGTCAGACCAGCACCGTCCTAAAAATTACATGTTGTACCCAACCTGCTTGTTTTACCACCATACAATATCTACATTTAAAACCACCACATACACCCAAGTTCCTAAGCATTCAGCATATCGAGTTCTAGACATGCATTTGATGGGAATTAGATCAAACCTCAACTGCCCAAATTAGGTGACCACCCTGCACCTAAATAGATAGGCACAGCAAAAATAAACCAAAAAATGTGCTTGCACCAATATATATCATCAAGTTAACATTAATCCCAGATGGCTATCTAGTTTGGTTCCTGCAGGGTCTATTATAAGCGAAGCACTTAATCTTAGCCCTTTCACTTAATAAAAAAGGGCTGAAAACTCGTTGATGTCAGCAACTAGATGTCGGATGTGAGTGGGGAAGTGGTTGTAGAGCTAAAAGGGGCAAGTATTGAATCAACAAGGACCATGGCAGTGTTGGGCACCACCAGCAAATTAGTCATTTGCCCCAAATATTCTAAGAAAATCCATGGGCATGACAGTAATGTAAGAAAATTTGTTGACTGAGTATTCTAACAGGACAGTGATTGAAGAGTTAAACTTCATTTGGTGAAGTGGCGAATAATGAGAAAAGGTTACGGACCACCATTTCTAAAGCTTGTTTTTTGGTTTCCAATCTAATAAACAACAAGACTAATTAACTAAAACCTTGAGTTCTATTAATATCGATGTATAAACCCAAACAAATAGGTCTACAAAGTACAAATAAACAAAGATTGAAGGAATAAAATTTCATATCATGCAGTTAATGTGTGAATGTGTGACATTAGCAATCATTTACATTATTTGATGCCACTTCTTTCTTCTAAAGACTACATGTTAAAAAAGAATAATGTGCACAAAAACTTAAAAATGCTAGATGCAGAGGATACATGCTAAAGTTAGATATGATATCCCATATGTGTACATGATATGTATGCAATGACTACCAGTACCATCCATATACAAATACATACACATACAAAAACAAAGGAATAACAGTTCACTATTCACACCTAGATATGAGGCTATATGGCTAGTTTTTATTTGTTTTTACATCTCAATCTCATGCAGCATGTCTATTGTTAAAAACTCAGGGGTGTCAGCGTCCATGTCGAAATGCCGAATAATTGCGGACTTGTACAAAGCCAAATATAAAGAAACCAATATATCCCAAAATCCAAATTTTACGGTAAAAAAAGTCATATATTCAGTTCATATGGCAGTATGGCACATTCTGATATTCAAATTCAACAAAAAGACAATACACCAGTATTTAAAAGCAAATACTTGAAACATCTTATGCATATAATATAACAGAACAAACAACTCATTCAGGAAGGAAGCCAACATACTCCGTAATCATGCATCAGGATCCTCTGTTGCTTTCCCGCCAAAAGGATCATGAGACGGTCCTGAATCTTCTCCAATGTGGCGTTGAACCAACCGCTGCAAATCAGCCATAACTTTCTGTTCACGCTTCGCTTTTTCCTCGTAGTTAAACATAGCTAGAGCCCGCTTATCCTCAGCACTATAAACTTGATTTTCTTTCCTAATACGAATAGCATTCATTCTTTGATGCCTACTACCACTCATAACATAACCAAGATCTTCAAATTTGCTAATTTCATCAGCCGAAAGACCCACTTCTCCTCTACGAGGGATACGTTTCCCTTGCTGCACATATTGTGCAATAGCATCACCTTCACCGGGCCTGAGTGCACCTCCGTAACTAATATGCCCTTCAGCTCTAGGTAAGGGCATTGGTCCCACTTCCGGTTCATCATCCAAAGCAAGCTTCTTTTTTGACTCTATCATCTCTTTGAACATAGCCAACTCGCTATCCGGTTCTATTTGCTCCAAATCATCCACCTTGTGTTTGGTTTTACGATCAGTTTCAGAATCTGAATTTTCATCCGATTTTAACTTCAACGATTCTTCAGAATCACTATCTTTACTTTTTATAGAACGGCTTCTTCTCCTCCTCTTCGTATCTCTCTTACCGCTACTCTTTCTTTTACTGGATCTTTTAACCTTCTTTTTCTTCTTCCTCCTCCTATCATCTTCTTCAGAATCATCCGTAGATTCATCCGACTCACTTTCACTCACAGATACTGATTTCTTCCTTCTACTTCGAGACCTCGACTTCTTCCCCTTCTTCCTCCTATCATCTTCTTCAGATTCCTCACTAGATTCATCCGACTCACTCTCACTTTCCGACACTGATTTCTTCCTTCTACTCCTAGACCTAGATTTCTTCCCTTTCTTCCTCCTTCTAGATCTCGAATCATCCGTATCTGATTCAGACTCCGAATCAGATTCCGACTCCGATGAAGCCTTCGAATCCGACGCATACTTCTCTTCCTCAACTTCCTTCTCTACAACTTCATCCAATTCAACCTCATCAAACTCATCATCACCCCTAGGAGGACTAGGAGTAACATTCCATATACATCTCTTCAATGACTTCCTCAACTTCTGACGTTTCAACCGCCTATACTCTTCGTAACTCGCTCCTTTCAACTCCTCATCAGAATCATCAGACTCAAATCCATTTCCATTTCCATTACCATAACCACGATCCAAATACTGTTTACTCCGTTCACCTAAATTAAACTTCCTATTCGCATCTGTAACTTGTTCCCTAGGGTTAGGGCTTGTTCTAAACCTAGAATAATCCGGCGAACGACGACGATAACTGTTTTCATTATCGTATCGGCTATAATCAGGACTACGACTCCGGCTACGTCTAGGGTTTATAGTACGATTTTCATACCTTGATTTGGAATGATCTGGAGAACGATGGTTACGTGAGCGATTGGATTCGTTGTTGTACCTTGAATGATCTGGACTGCGACGAGAGGTGCGATTGTGTCTTGCGTCGTTTTCCGGTGAGTAGTTGCCGGTGTCTCTACGGCGGCGGCGGCGATCTTCGGGGACTTCAAGGGCGGAAGCGGGATAACCCATTAGAAAGATATGGGTATGATAATGGGATCCGATCAAAGCCTTCAACCTAATGAAATTTTCTTTAACGTATTTTGTTGTAAAGTCACTTTTAGTCCTTTTACTTTGGTTTTTTATACGAAATAAAAACTTTAATATTCGTCTCGAAATTTAAATAGGTTTAGGAGTGACGAACAATAAGATGAAAGTTTGTTGACTTTCTTGGAATTCAATGTTGGCTTCAAAGAGAATGGATGAGCGGGTATTGGCTCAATTGGTGATGCAAATAAAGTTTTGTTGGTTAAATTTTTTTTAACTGCGTTTTATAGGTTAAATGACTATGGTGATATAAATATGAAAAAACAGGTTGTGGGCTCTATGCATTGACTTGTTACAGATTGTTTTTAACATCCTCCCTATAAACTCGAGCAACTTTACATTGTCTTCTTTGGTTTCTTTAAAAGTGAATATATTCAGATGGAGAGCTTCAATGGATCGTATTGATTCAAAATTTGCTTTAGCAAAAGAAAATATTAATCCCGTCTTGATATGTCAATTAGGCGAATACACTGAAGAGGATGCCATTCACATCCTTTTTTATCGTCAATTCTCCAAACGACTATGGAATGTTATAATCTCATGGTGTACACTATCGTTATTTTCAAGAAGCACTACATTTGAACTCTTTAATGTCTCATAATCATGGCCTCTACAACCCAGGAAGAGAAATCTCATTAGTGCTATAATTTTGACATCGATGTGGTGCATGTGGAAACTAATGATGAAAAGAACCTCAAGAGTCTAAACAAAGTCGATCAATACATATTGGGGATATCAAATCACTGTCGTTTATTTGGATAAAAATAGAGCAAAAATGGTAATTCGAATGTTGATGCATGTTAGTATTTTAATTATTGTGTTCCCTAGCATATTGCTAGTTATGAAATAAAAATTTTTTGGCTTTTTTATTCAAAAGAAATAGTATTTCCCTACCTCCATGTCGCGATGACCTTTGTATCCCTCTCCCCACCATAGTCACCGTCACATTTTGAATTCTTAACTTCTTATGACGGTGAATAAGAATGTGAAATAATTTTGTTAAGTTCGTGTTTTTGTATTTGTTTTGTTTTTTTTACTTAAACTTTACTCAAAATCCTAATTCGCCTCCCATTATTTCATTTATCATTGTTATTATACTAGAGCCAATTTTTCTAGCTTAGTGAGCTAGAGTATGCGAATCCAACAACCTCATTTGTTTGTAACTGAATTTGTCTGTTTTTAACGATAAACAGAGCTTAGCAACATGCCTCTTCATATCCCGTATTATTCATCAAACCCAACCACCCACGCGATGCAAGCACAAGCCGCTACCCCTCATTCCAAGGGAATAGAATTACGGCATAAAATCTAAATTGAGTTCCAAAAAATACATCTTAGTGTTTGGATGGAAAAAAAAGACATGCCATATGCCTTATAGTCTGTTATAGATAAAGGTATATAGAATTAAGATTCGATTAGACTCGTAAATTGCATTCAAGACAACCTTTATGTTTATCATACAAGACTTAATACACTTGCATCGTAAAACCATCATTTTTACATGTTATGTTTGTCGTCTTGTCACGTCTCGTCTCCCATTATTTTTTTGTATAACACCCGCAAAGAGAACGGTTTACAAAACTAAAGTGTTGAACCGAAAGGCCCAATTTTCTTTCAAGCCCAAAAACTGGACACGTCCAACACTCAATCAACACACTATATAATCCACTTCAAACCTGCATCAGCTAGGGTTCACAAACTCACCAGCGATTTTGAGCATTTCGTAGCACTCGCCGCTTCAACAACAAACTCAAATCGCAGCTATGGTAAATCTCAAATCCTTCCAATTATCATCAAATCTCATCGAATTTTTTAACCTAATATAATTGATCTGATTATTTGTTACGAGTTTTGATCTGAATGTTTTGTGATTTGATCTCTTTTTTGCAGAGCCTGGTAGCAAATGAAGATTTTCAGCATATTCTTCGTGTCCAGAACACGAACGTTGATGGTAAACAGAAGATCATGTTTGCTATGACCTCTATTAAAGGTATTGGTCGTCGTTTCGCCAACATTGTCTGCAAAAAAGCTGATGTTGATATGAACAAGAGGTAGTGTTTATTGTTCTTAAGCTTCTCTAGTTTTGTGTTACAGTTTTATTGTTTTTGTGGTTCAATTTATCTCATTTTATGTTCTGCGTTAGCACTATTGTTGAGATTATAGCTGTTGTAGGATGATGACTTTTTAGGTTAAGTTCTAGGAGTTTAAGCTGAAGTGGATGAAAATGTAGGATGATTTCATTGAGTGTTTACAAATAAGTATGATCATGTATACTTTTTTTTGACATAGTTATGATGATTGATCACAATTACTTGGTGTCAAGCGTTAGCATGTTCATTGAATCAAGGCTAAGCATTGTGAAACATTTGAAACCTTTTATGAGATTAGAGGTATTTAGCCAGTATAATAGTTTTACCTATTAATAAAAGGTTTAAACTTTAAACTTTAAACTATCATATAGTTTAGGTTTTATTATTAATTTATGCAATATTGCAATTGAATAAAAATTAATAAAGCTAATGCCATGGGCGATAAAATCTTGGTGAACTTTTACTATGACTGGGTAATTAACTAACTCAAAAACACTTGATATTGTGTTCTGTTAAGTTAGTTTTTTCAATTTGAAAGCCTGAATGAAGTTCGTGAAGTTTTTAACATTTTTTGCTGCTATCAAAGACACTAACACATTTTTTAAAAATTGCAGGGCGGGAGAACTTTCTAGCGCCGAGATTGATAATCTCATGACAATTGTTGCTAATCCTCGACAATTTAAAATCCCAGACTGGTTTCTTAACAGAAAGAAAGATTACAAGGATGGAAAATATTCTCAAGTCACATCTAACGCTCTTGACATGAAGCTCAGGGATGATCTAGAGAGATTGAAGAAGATCAGGTCTCTATTCTTACATTTTAGATTTTATGTAAATTGATACAACATTAGCAACTATTTGACAGTTTTGTTATTTACTTAAGAAGCCATCAATTATAGTTTGCTTAGAGTGTTTATTTTATTTTGATGGCAGGAACCACCGTGGTCTTCGTCATTACTGGGGTCTGCGAGTACGTGGTCAGCACACCAAGACCACTGGTCGTAGGGGTAAGACCGTTGGTGTGTCCAAGAAGCGATAAGCCACTTGTTTTGTTTTTTTTCATCACATTAGAATGTGGGGTAATTTGTTGTGTTAAGTTATGTCTGCACTTGTTTTTTATGTTTACTTAGGATTCTTGATCAAGAGTTTGTTTACATCATGAAAGATTGCAAATTTTCTGGCTATGATTAATGTTTTGTTGAGCGTTTCTTGCAGTTTGTGACTTAACTCAGGGTGTTCATGAACAGTATACTTGCTTTGAACTGTCAAGGTTGCAAGTGACTGGTCATCTTTAACAATATAGTGTTTCATTATCATAGAAACTAGAAACATCTCCTACAATTTAAATAAGAGATGGTTCTAACATGCAGTCTCAAATTTTGCAATGTGCTTACTGCTGTAAGAATTATAAATCTTCTGTCCTATGAGTTGTGTTAATTTGTGGTTGGATACTGTTCGCCTTTCCTATTCGATCTTTGCATGTCTGCACATACCTTGACGGGGCATGTTAGTGCTGGTTAAGTTTGTTTCCATTATGTTGTACCCACCATTAAATAAACTCGTAGGGTCATTCTTCTCTTTCAACAATTTCAATTTTGGCTAACCCATTACTTTGACGTTCTTCTTTGACTGACGCTCTTTTGGTTGATAAGCATGTTAGGCATATGTGATATGTGTCACTATGTGTGAAAGACAAATGTGGGGTACTATTCATTGTTATTGGTTTGTTAGACCAGAAGGATTTTATTTATATGGGCGTGGAAAACAATTTTTGGCCAGATGCAAGTTGGAGTTTTGAAAAACGTTGGCAGTGAAAAGATTGTAAAAATGATAATGTTTTATTTTTTAAATGGAATTTTATTCAATAAATATACATGAAAGAATATGAAAAGGGTTTAGATTTTAATTTGTAACCAGTTTAACGATATAATTTATTTATACACTTTTGTATTAACACAAAACATTTGTATTGTAATTACATTTAATACCCCTACAATTACACTGCCTTACACAAATTGAATACCCCCTATAATTACATTGCCTTTCACAAAATTCACACTGCTCCAATCAACATTAAGGAAATCCATCTTGGTTGTTGAAAACAGTCACAAAACCAAATGATAAATGCGACAAATTAAGAAATTCAATACTCGAAACACAAATAAAAATGGTAATAAAAAATGCAAAGGTAGATACCAAACCTAATTGCATAACTGATTTTCGTGATTCAATGGACTTAAGCACCACTACACCACCACCTTAAACTGAAACCTTGTTTCCAAGCATGCACCACCTATGCATAAACAACACAAATTCTTAGAAGCCATACACATATATCAAAAAAATATGGGCAACTGCAGAATAAATTCCAAGACAACCATTTTTACAATTCCGGGCAACAAACCTGGTGACATGAAATTGGAATATATATAATAACATATATCAAACATAATTAATGTTTACAGTCAGAAAAACAGATTACGAAATGGGATCTTCTGTACGAGTTGGTTAACATGAAGTATGCATATGTGTCTGCTTCCTAAATTTGTTGGGCAAAGTTCACAAATAAATAAGCACCACAACCATCTCAAGTATAAATATGTGCTTATGCTAATAAACGGCCCTGCATATGTTCATGTACTTTCAATCAGTTAATTAGTTAGAAACTATCAACAGATTCAATAATATGCACGTGAGGTTTCTCACGAAACTATTTCTTAAAGATGGTTTTTTATACAAATGAATGAAACCAATTTAAGTATCCTAAAAAGGTAATCCCTTTTTATATAAACATGTTCATAAATTTTTGTCTTAGAAATTAAAATAAAAATAATCATAGTGAGCTTTTCTAACTGCATCTTTTATGAATTTCCACTCACATTCAAATTAAAATCAGCTGCAATCTTTCAAATCACATGCATAGTTAGTAAAACATAAAAATTTACAAAATAAATAAAAAGATTTTAAAACATGTCGCTTTGAGACATAGGACTCCAAGCCTAGTTACCCATGCGTCTTCTGACTCCAAAATTCAGCCCATAAATCAATCTAAAGTTCGGCTTTAGCTGCCGTATCATAAAGTGCAAACCAAATGCTTCTAAGAGCCTTTATATAGAAAAATAAACGAAGAGTGTCGGTTATTTACGGAGACACTACAATCAAAGTCATCACATACCTTAAATGTTGATGAACTTCACAGTAACTGACTGCAAAAATATTCTCTGATGATACTTGTAACAGCAAGAACAAAATGGCAAGTCAAAAGAAATTATAGAGTTGCTCATGATTAATGCTAAAGAGGTATAAATGATGCCATGTAGCATAAAAACACTTAAAGAACTCTATGCAAACCTTAAGAAGTTGTCTAGCTTCTTTAATCTTTGTACACAGTTAGTGAAATTAACTGGGATCATAGGAGGTTCGTTGAGGCTTCAACATCGCTGTGTCATCGAACCTGCTTTTCGAAGTGGTCACGACAGGTTTTAGATAATGATGCGAAATGAGTTTGTAGCGAAATCATTAAAAACCAGTCAACAAAACACATTAACATTAACAGATGAAGAAAAACTTACCAGTTGAATATTGATCAACAGATGGATGGAGAATTAATAAAAAACCCAGCTCTGTTAGTTTTCTAACTTCTACTCTCCAAATACATTAATTCCCCACATCATTTACATAACAGCCAGGGGTGAGCAGTTCGCGGTTCGAACCGAAAATAACCGAGGAACCGAACCATGTAAACCGAAACCGAACCGACTACTTTCTAATTGGTTCTGTTCTCGGTTCATGAAATTATGAGTAAATGGTTCTCGGTTCGGTTCGGAACCGAATTTTCATCCAAAGAACCGAATGAACCGATTTTTAAAAAAATAATAGAACCCTAGAATGTTAGTTTGTTTATTTACGTGAATATATTAGCCGGACTAATCATCTTATTCATCAATAATCATCATCAACTCATTAGACAAAAGAGACACAGCATAACATTGATTAATAACCAATTCACAGTGGCGGATCACAATAAACCATTACAAACTTTGAATTTAGGTTTCTAATATTTTTATTAAATTTTAAACGCACCAAGTTGGATTAATGGATTTAAGTTGGACATTGGAATAGTCTATTTGTTGTGGTTTTGAAACTACAAAAAACTCGTCATATTCTTTTTTTCGGTTCGGCCCCTAATTATTACTGAACCGAACCGTCGGAACCGTGAAATAACCGAACCGAACCGTTTACTTTCGGTTCGGTTCTCGATTCATACAAACCTACCTAAATGGTTCTCGGTTCGGGCTCGGTTCAGTCCGGTTCGGTTCGGTTCGGTTAGAACCGTTTGCTCAGTCCTAATAATAGCCCAAGATCTACAACAACACAAAACACCAATATCAGAATTGTAAATTTATAATTGTTGCAAAACTATTGAAAAACTCCAAAAGTAGATCCAACTAAAATACTTATTCAATCATACACAAGTGCATCGTGAGACATTTTTTATGACCATTTTTTGAACCTTGAGTTTTCCATTTCTTTTAGCCTTATATCAAATCAGAGTTGTAGTGAAATAGTGGTGAAATGAAGGCTAGGAGACGAATGATGGAAAACTTGATACCTTGAAATGACAGAAATCAGAACCATCTATTGATGAAGACGAAAATCACCACCATCAATTAGGGTTCCTGTTTTTCCTTCTATCAAACATGATTAAACCCTAATGCCATATGAATCATATAATATCATGGATTAGTTTTCATATCAATCAGAAACAAAATCATATGAATCCAAAAAAACACAAAAATCTTACTCGATTAATAGTAAAGATCAAATACAAAACATATATGTAATCAACAACATATGGTTGTGAAACTAAACTATTCCAATGAAACATAGTTTTATAGAAAGTGATTTAAAAAGTATATATATTTAAAGTTCAAATCTCCTAAATTTCTTTTAAGACCTTGGATTAGCATTCGAGATTCATGAAAAACAATGAAAATCACGCATTGTAGTTAATCAAAACTGCATATGTTGAGACATGTATTACACAATATCAATTGTAAAAAAATCATAAAATTCTTGAAATAGAAGAAGGTTTACCAAAACTGCATTGTGCCTCATTTGTGGTAGTCTAGTCTATAACAAATGAACTAAAAGAATGTTAAGAGCATATGATAATGTATAACATGAAGCAATGTATGATCATACACTAACAAATAACCTTAAATACATAAGTTATGTCAAATGACCATTAATTCCATGATTACCCCCTTGTCACTTTGAGTCATTCATCTTCATCATTAATATTTCAATTCCTATGGAATTAATCATTCAAAAATGTACTGGTTGGTTTTACTACTAAGTATGTAAAACAGATGCTTATGGTAGAAGATATAGAGGAAAACTTATGTTAGGAAATAATACTTACCAGATACGTAAATCCCTAAACAAATGAAGTTGTTGAATGTTTGTTAACTTGAAAAGAGCAAACAGAGGGCATGATATCTTGATTTGATTAACAAATTTTTAATCCTTAACATGATTCTTGGAAGCATTCTCAAATAAAAAAAGAAATATGTAAATAACTAAACCAAATTGAGTGTCATATAAGAAAGAATTCTACCTAGCCATCATCATTTCTAGTTTCATAATCAAAACATAGAAAAATCATACCTTTGATCCAAGAGCAGATAATGTCATAACTTGTTATTGTTTTAATTTTACCAACACCAATCATACCTTGTTATTGTTTTAATTTCACCAACACCAATCATACCTTTGATCCAAGAGCAGAAAATCACACCTTTAATCCAAGAGCAGATCCATGAGCCATTGATTAATCCTTCAAACTTCATTTCACCGACACAAATTTATGGAGTAGAAAACAAAAAGGATTTAGAGCTAACAAAAATTATGAAGTCGTTGTTGTTTGACATTGTTTTAATTTCTTTGATTATACCTAAAACAACTGAACGAACAACAAAATAACGTCAATATACACTCAAAAAAATCCGATTCTGACCTTGAAATCCAGCAATACCACTGATCTATATAAACAAACAGACTCAAATCAACATGTTTAACAGCATAATGTTATTTTAAACACTTTAAAACCTACGATTGAAACAAAATTAGGGTTTATCAGATCGTTTTTTACAGTTGATGAAATCGAAGAAAGAAGATAACCAACATTGAAAAGAAACTAACCTTGAAAAGGAAATCGATGTTGAGAAATGGAGGTTTGATCGACGTAGAAGAGATGATTTCATATGATTAAGCGGCGGAGAGAAGGTGTGTGTGAAGAATGGTTGAAACAATTAGGTTTAGAAGTTTATGAAGGATCCGTATAAGAGTCGGGTAAAATCAAATAAAAACCGGGTTAAAAGTAGGATCCGCGAATTCCCTGAGGAGGAATGTGGTGCTGACAAGTGGCTTAATGTGAGAAGATGGGTTAGTGATTTATTAGAAGAGAGGATTCGGGAGCTTGTGAGATTAAAATTCACATCATAAGACTATACAGTAAAACCTCTATAATTTAATACTCGATAAATTAATAACCTCGATAAAATTAATAATTTGTCCGGTCCCAACTTGGGACCAGTACAAAATTGGACATCAATCGATAAAATAATAAGATAATAATTTTTTTGAGATCCAAGTGTACATGTACTGGTCCCAACAAAACTATAAATTAATAATTACTTAAAATATTCAATTCTAAGATTGCCTAGTAAAAAACGAATCTATAGTAACTTGTTTTTTGTTGAACTTCAAGTCTATGTTGATTTCATCTTTAATTCTCCTCATTGCATTTAAGAGTTGGGGGATTGCCTTCTCATATTGAAACAAAAAGTTATGAAGAGTTGTTGCCGCTTGCAATGCTTCTTTCCGAGTGACCGGTTCCAAAGCAACTGAATCATCCTCAACTTCGTCATCGATGGGATTTTCAACGGTATCCGCCACAATTTCCTCAACACTCTGAACCTTGTAACATTCGTTATTTTCACCAGGATAATCTAGCAAGTGATTCACATCCATTTTGTGCCGATAATGCATACCCGTAATCAAGTTCTCAAGCTCATGAATGTCATCTCCAAAATTCACATCGTTTGCATCACTTGAGCCGGTTAGACTCGCCGAACGAATTTTACAGTGTCGAAAACAATTTGCTATGGCCTCTTGTTGCACGTTTCTCCAAGCTGAGACGGCCAAAATGATGGCATCTAAAATATGTATCTTTTCTGGAGTAGAAATATCCAACTCATAACCCTCCAAAATCTTTCGGTAAAACCTTTTGCGGTAGTACATTTTAAAGGCTCTGATTATCCCAGCATCACATGGTTGAATTTTTAAAGGTCATAGTAAAACTTCATTAAATTAATAAATTATTAATTTATCGATATAATAATATCTCGTTTAATTAATAAATTATCCCGGTCCCAACGTTATTAATTTATAGAGGTTTTACTGTAATAAGATCTTGTTGAATACACTACTAATCTTTCAAATATAAACATTGAAGACCACTAAAGAACTTTAATATTTTTATAGATTATTATCTCATTATGTAATTTTTTTTTTGTTTTTTATTTAAATTTACTCAATGAAACGTATAATGTTGTTAAATTTTACTTAAATGAAACATCGACCTTACTCTTTAGGAGTAGGGTAATATGAAATGTTTTTTAATTTTAGTTTTAATGAAATTATTTTTAATTTAAAAAAAGTTAAAAGGATTCATAGATTTCACATCAAATACTCCCCCTACCCTTGACAAAAGAAAACAAGTAGATAGCCTTGGAAAAATCCATTTACTTTTATGCGTGTAATCTCCTATATGCGAGATAATACTATTTTTTTTTACGTGTGTAACGACCCTTTGATGATGTTGCAATACGCTCTAAAGGTTAAAAACCTAATGTCGTCATCGTAACACATATAACGAACATCAATTAAGACCCACCGTCGTATCGCGCATATCGCACTCTAATCTAGTTTTTTAATATAGTCGAAGCATATTACAAATCCTTATATTAGTTTTTGTTAGCAGTTTCCTTTTTATGTATTTATTTATAAAAACTTAAATATGTTGTTTTATAAATATCTATATGAGACATTCAAACTCAATTATTTCTACATGCGTTTGACCTCATCAATGATGAGAACTAGATGCAACACAAGGTACATGGCTCACGGACATAACCTAAACGACATTTCAACAACACATTGCAGGACCACCAAGCCAGTAAAAACAATAATTTCAGATTAACCAACTCAACCATAAAGTCAAGAAAACATGATCACATGTATACATTGGTAGTAAAATGGCCTAGTATATATGTCAGGTCGAGTCAGGTTAGATAACAAGCCGAAACAAGCTATTTTGTAGTCCGTGTCAACACGAGCAATGAGTAATGTTGATCTGACCCAAAGATTGAGATTTAAAATAAAACGATAATAACAATTACAAACGACCCAAGGTTTGAGATTTAAAAGCCTCTAAAAGTAAGAGTTATTGGATTTTAATAATATGAACTTTAGTGTATTAACTGATAATAATCCTAACTTAAGAAATTGTTTGTGGTAGTCCCAACTTGTAAACTATATATTTTCCTCCATCGACTTTTTTTTTTGTAACGACTCATTTTTGTGTCTCAAAAAAGCTTACTAGCCCATTTTTGTATCTCATAAAAAACTTACTTGGTCATTTTGTGTCAGAGTTGGAAAATGCTCAGTGGAGGAAAGTAGTTTACAAGTTGGGACTACTATATGAAATTTCCTAAGTTGAGATTAATATTGGTCAATACACCAAAGTTAATAACCTTAAAAATAAAGCTTAAAACAAGCCAAACTCAAGCTTAAGCAAGCTCTAATGAACATCCACGTGCCGCGTTTAGTGGCCAATATGACCCACATGGAAGCTAGTTACTGTTATCCCAATCTAAGCACATGGAATCAAACAAAACAAACAAATTCATGTACATAAGTGAAGTCCTACATGTTTCACAATTTCAAGCCATATATAAGTGTAGGAACCGTTCGCATAAAAAATTAATAATACTTATATTGATACAATTACAATACAAAAATCAAATAAAGAGGTAAATTACAATACAAGAATTACAACTAAAATAAAGAAAGTAATAAGTACATAAGAAGAAAAAGAACATGGTGGCCGAGGCTTCGTGTATTGACACGGGTCCCTTAAAACAAATTCCGAGTCTCCCAAGAGAACTCGAATGTTTCCAGGGTACAACGGCCGAAGCTGTATGTGCAGCCGGGGAGGACTCTAGCACCCGAAAAAATACATTGAGAAGAAGAGAGTGTTTTTAAATAATGGAAGAATAAAATAGATCATGTAGATGATTTTGGTGTGTGTAATGGTCTCTTTCACAACTAGGTTCACCCTAGTATTTATAGTGAGCCAAGAAGATGAAACATAATTGTCATCTTTACTCAAAAGATGTAACATCCACTTGAATGCTAAGTTTAATATTCAAATGAATTCAAGTCAAATATGTAACATCATAGTCTTGAATATAAATTGAAACAACAAATAATTCAATTTATTATTTAGTTTTTTCACAAAATAATTACTATTTTGTTTTTATACAAAATAGTTCCAACAATCCCCCACATGAAAAAACAAATTTCATTTTGCTCATGTGAAAACACATTTTCACATATTTCTCCAACAATCCATACTCTCTTAATATCAACATACAATTTCAGCGGTTTAATATTGCCGGATAGGTAGTGGTTAACTTTGAACCTTCCGTTGTGATGCATACTTAGGCTCCTAGTGGTTTGGTAGACGCGATGTCTTTGAACCAACCACCATTTATGTAGACGACAATACACATTACACAATACTATTCCTGGTCTGGTCAACCCCTCATTGTCGTGTCCATTATGGTCGTGGATCACTAGCCTGGTTCTGCGAGAGCTCTAGGATTTGCGCTCCCCACAAATCCATTCGAAGCGACCCCACTTCTCTCTCACATAGGTGATTATCAAAAATCATTAAAAGCATTAAGGTTATGATGATTTCACTAGATCAATAACCATTTGTTATACTTATCCTCAAATCATGTCACTAGTCATTATTGGAATGAGCTAGGAAGTCTTAAGGTGAACTCCCTTTATTGTGTTTGGGGAACCCCCACAGTGACCGTAGTTTATGCAATTAGGTTGTCCTATTGAACCTAAATCTTGGGATCTCCAGTCACATAGGTTAGGTTTTCCTTCGCATTCACTTATCTCTAGTGGCGGAGCCAGCTCGAAAATTCAGGGGTAGCCTGAAAAAAAAAATTTCCCGGACGTTCATACAGTAATAAAAATAACACCACAAAATTATAAAAATACCTAATAGATTTATCTTTTTTGTTCTTTCATAGCTTAAAATCAAAGATTCAGGGGTATCCTTTTAATTATTTAGGGGTATCCTTATACATAAAATCGGAGAATATATATATTTTTTACACTTCGTAACAAAATTTCAGCCGTAGCCCGGGCTACCCCTGGCTTAAGCATACGTCCACCCCTGCTTATCTCATGGGCTTTAGCCACATTCCAATTGACGACTTGAATACTAACTCTCTGCTTAAGCCTTTTGTAAGTGGGTTCACAATATTATCTTTTGACTTCACATAGTCAATTGTGATAACCCCGTTGAGAGTATTTGTCGTACCTTATTGTTTTTACATAACAATTTTTAGGTCCTATCTCTTGAACTTTGGGCTCCGGTATAAATATCTTTGCTAGACATCCCAACACTTTCAAGTATTTTATGATGGTTTTTCTTTCCATCCATATCTCATAAGGGTTGTCATCCCTTTTCTTATGTGGTTTCTTATTTAAAAGATAAATGGCCATAGGTATGACCTCCCCCCACATTTTCGAGTTATCGGATAACATCCGAATGATTTATGTAAATTAAATCGGGTCTAACACGCTTGTTAGAAATTAAGCGATTGCTTAAAATTGTGTTTAGAGCTTCATATTGTTAGGCAATAAATTATTTCTAACATGATGGTTAGATAGAAATGGTTACAAAAACCATTTTTAAGCCTTATGTGTTTATAAAACACCCAAGTTAATCTCATACTTAATGAGTTTTAATTTAATTTCATACTTAATGAAATTTTGTTTGATTATAAAATAATCAATTTCTTTCCAAATTTCCAAAACACATAAATGATTACAATATCATTTTAAAGTGTTGTTTTTTTTTAATATATAAATAAACATGTTTCTAACACATTTGTTAGACATAAATGATTACAAAAATCATTTTAATATTTTGTTTGTTTATATAAACTAAACATTTCCTAACTGATTCTCGTCATAAACGATTACAAAAACCGTTCCTCTCTTTTTCAATGTGTGATCTATATCTATAACTTAATAATAACGAATCTTATAAAGTTCATATTTCATTCACACGAAGAGAAGACAAAACTTCGTAACTTAATCTTTATTACTTTATTAGTCATAACTAATATGACCCAACTCCAAAATTCTTGAATGTCTTTAATTAAATAGTCAACACATAGTTAATACTTTTTAATTATATGAAACCTACTAGAAATTTATTGAGCTTTCAAGTCTTTCAAGTCATAACTAATAAAATATTATAACCAACAAAATGTTATAAAGGCTTTAAAGAGAAAACAAATTGAACACGAAATCCAATTGTAAGTTTTTTTATTATTTTTTTTTTTGAATCACAAAAATAATCAAACAACAAAAGTTTTAAGGATGAAGTAACAGAAAACCACCTTTGAAAATTAAACAAAACACTTATAAAGACCAACAAATGGTAAAAAATGAACCAACTTTCTTTAAAAATAAAAAAAAAACAGTTCTAGAAAAGGGTTAAATGTAAGCTCTCTAAGTCCAACTTTGAGAGACGAACAATTAATATTTTTTTTAAATACGAACGGTGATTTAAAAAAATTTGTTTTAAGATTGTAGGAACCGTTCGCATAAAAATTAATAATACTTATATTGATACAATTACAATACAAAATCAAATAAAGAGGTAAATTACAATACAAGAATTACAACTAAAATAAAGAAAGTAATAAGTACATAAGAAGAAAAAGAACATGGTGGCCGAGGCTTCGTGTATTGACACGGGTCCCTTAAAACAAATTCCGAGTCTCCCAAGAGAACTCGAATGTTTCCAGGGTACAACGGCCGAAGCTGTATGTGCAGCCGGGGAGGACTCTAGCACCCGAAAAAATACATTGAGAAGAAGAGAGTGTTTTTAAATAATGGAAGAATAAAATAGATCATGTAGATGATTTTGGTGTGTGTAATGGTCTCTTTCACAACTAGGTTCACCCTAGTATTTATAGTGAGCCAAGAAGATGAAACATAATTGTCATCTTTACTCAAAAGATGTAACATCCACTTGAATGCTAAGTTTAATATTCAAATGAATTCAAGTCAAATATGTAACATCATAGTCTTGAATATAAATTGAAACAACAAATAATTCAATTTATTATTTAGTTTTTTCACAAAATAATTACTATTTTGTTTTTATACAAAATAGTTCCAACAATAAGTCCAATTTCTATGGTTGTAACAAACAATTCACTACAGTCAGGAATCTTTTTATTGGCTGTAAAAGTAGTTAAACTTTCAAGCTTTTTTACGAGGGTAAGAGTACGAAGAAACCGAATATAAAGGAAGGAACACATTCCTCCATGTGCATGCCTGATGTCTGATAACAGCATAAACGCCGAGAAGTTGTTGCCAATAGTACAAGAAATGATATGATTAAGGGTATCCTGGAAAGCGGTGAGTGAGGGTCGAGTAGCTGCCTTAAATTCAATGATCACAAATGTTCAAACAAGAAGAATATATCTTTTTTGACTAGAAAAATATGTTTCTCTCGTAGCAAAATGTAATGTCCACCCGTTAGTAGCAAAAGTATAATAAAAAGCGAATTGATGCATAACATAGAAGGAATATATACTCCCTACACTTTATTATGTTTAGGTTACCAAAACCCTGCCAACCAATGGGATCAGTATAGCGCAGCATGCATTGTGCGCATGTGCACGTGGTCTTCAAGGGGGTTTAGATCCTAATTGTTGTCATCATAACCATCATTATAAGTAATTAGACTATGAACAATTTTCATAGAAGGAATATATACTCCACACACTTTAAGAACAAAACTTTCATTCTTGCAGGATTATTAAGGGGCAAGAAGCATCAGTAACAGGCCAGTGACATTTAGCGCGCAGTGAATACTGAAATTTTTTTGTAACATGTGGGACGAAAACAAAAGCGGCGGGCCATCAGTAAAAGCTAACAGAACCGACGAACATATGAAGGAGCAAAATATATTACACATAAAAAGATAGACATGGTAAGTTGTATAGTTTGTCTTATCTAATGTGAGGGAAAATAAAGATGTGATCATAGATAGTGTCATTTACTTTATCTGAAAAGACTCAAAAGAATGTAGATATATATATATGCTGTTAGATGTAAACAATATGATCAAATCTTTTTCTTGCTTAATAACATGTAAAAGCATGTTTGTAGAGTTACTGACATATAATTATCCGTTGCTACGATTATATGCGTTTGGTTTTGAAGATGTTGTTGCGATTTCTAGTCTTCCACATAATCCAAAGAGTTGTGAGGAAGATAGCAATGACCCGAGCTTTGTTTCTTTGTTGTAAAGATGTAAGCCTAGTGAACAAAGATCCTCCTTATTTTTCTGTAAATATTTCCATGGGCCGGTGGAAGATTTACGAACCGGAGCTGATTCAGTTGAACGCCCAATATGGTGTAGGGAGACAATACATTTAACCCACAACATGTCACTCTTGTTTTGGAAACGCCATAGTCATTTGCATAAAGCGCCTTGTTCGCTGCAGTCTTAACTTTGAATATTTTTTAACGACCACATAACGTGAACTACTTATGTGGCAAAAACAGCGATCAATAACTTACAATAAGATGGTCAGGGAAGACTTTAGGAAAGATAATAAAACTTCGGAAGGTGCCAGGTGGTGTGCTAGTGCGACCCAACGGCGAGTGTGCTAGGAACGGTGCATTTCCTAGGCAAGAGATTAGATTGATTTGAAAATTTTCATCAACATAGAACGTCGAAAGAGTTCTTTTCCATCCTCCAAACGCTCTTATTTCCTAGGTGTTTTTTTTCACGCCCAAATTTTCATTTCTCCCCAAACGTCAATCGACTTTTATCCCGGTTGTGGTAACGTCCATTGTGCACGTGACTAAAAATACCTTGAACCATTACAAATTAATGACATTTTACTACTATAGAGTATATAGTACAAACTTGCTATCTCTTACAAAGTAAGTCCAACCTTTACAAGGTAATAGGAGCTCAGCGACAAGTCTTTTTATAGCTAATTAGATTTGTTCAGACCTCATATGAGATTTGAACTATCAATCGTTAGTATGACACTCTATGATGACGCCAAAAACGTTTCAGAAGTAACTTATTAGCTCGTAAAAACCACTCTCTTAAATTTAAACCCGTGATTTTAAAAGCACAGAACGTTTCACCACTCTAAGAGATGCCACTAAACTAAATGATCTTTTATATATATATATATATGTACAACAAAAAAAATATATAAAAACAAGATAACCAATAAAACAATGGTACCTCTTCAGAAAAGGAAATAAAAGTTCCATAGAAATAAAGTAAGTCATCTATTTTATAGCTTTAAACAAACATCCTACTTTAAAACATATCAATTAAACATCCACTAGATAACTTTAATTCGTTCCTCGTCAATTATCACTTTCACGTTTTATTTAAATATTGTGACACTTTCATATGTCGCTTTTAATACGTCACTTCATTCATCAAATTACTTTAAAATGTTAGTATTTTCTTAACGTTTCTTGATCTAGTTTCGTGTTCGTTTGTTTCGAATGACCAATGATATGATAAGTATCTTCCTAAGACTATGTTTTGTGGCTGTGGTTTATGTGCAAATGGACAAGTCGTTATCACGTTGACGTGAAACAAGACATTAATTGTGTAAACAATTACTATTTTTTTTATTGATAATATTGAATAATAAATAATGGCCTTTTAAACTACGAATGAATTTCATTAGAGAATATATTTATTGCCTTGGTTTTTGTTTGGGATTTTTCACTTAGTAATAAAAAAATAAATTCAAAATATATGTTTTTATATATGAGAACCCATACAATTATTATTTTAACATTTTAAGCAAGAAACAGGTTTAAGGGGCAAAGCTTCTAGCTGGAGTTAAGTGTGGTTATAATTGATTTTTGAAAATTAAATGAACTAATACTCTTTTAAGATTTTAATATGACCCTAAATGTTATTAACCATATCTTTTAGGGTTACTAGATTTAAACTCTCCTTATTATTGGTTATTGGTCGTTGTCATTTCGAAATATCACTTTGACAGGTATAACTCCCAACTAAATACTTTGGTGTCTGTATCACCAAAAGTTAACCAAACCACTAACATCGTTATGTATTTGCTGATTTGACATGGTGACGTGTCATGTCTCTTCTTATGCGGCATGTCATCTGGTGGCGTGTAACTGCGCCTGAAAAATTCATTGGAGTTGGTGGTGGTGATCGGAGTTGCCTAAAAAGTTCATCGGAGTTGGTAGTGATCGGAGTGGGTTTTGGTGATGGGTGGTAGTGGTGGCATATATAATTAAACAAAATATAATTTTTTTCCTCTTAGCTTATCAAAGTTATATTTTTGAACCAACACTAACGATTTTAGTGTTTTATAACAACGAGAGTGATGAAACAAATTTTATTTTAAGTTGAGAGTAATGAAAGTAAGGGTCTTAGTTGGGAGTGACAGCGACCACTACCCCATAATTGAAATATTAAAATCTAATAACTCATTATTTATTTGAGACCCATAACTTTTACCGATAGACTAAGATACTTTTATCGTGACTTCAGACCACAAATGGTCTAAGACTATGTATAGTGAGATGTTTTTCTCATCCAAAACGCCTCCACACCAAACCCAAACCACCCCTCGAGATTATTCAAGAGGCAAATTGCGTCAGTACATTTTGTAATAAGTACTCATTTGAATCTATATTTTTGTCATAGCCACTTTTATTGTCTTTTTTCTCTCTCCACATGCAAGGCACATGTCAATTCCTCCATTTTTTAAAACGTTAATAACTTTTACATACGACATTATTTTTTAATACACCAAAAAACAAGCGTTTTTTTATCTTCGAAACGCGTAGAGTTTTGATATATAAAAAAAGAAATTTTTTTTTAAAAATTTTCAGCTCATTGTGTAATATCATTGTGTTATATTATAAATTGTGTAATATTATTGTGTTATATTATAAGTTGTGTAATATCATTGTGTTATATTATCATATCATTGTGATATATAAAAAAAGAATTTTTTTATAGATTTTTCAGCTCATTGTGTAATATCATTGTGTTATATTATAAGTTGTGTAAAACCATGTTTTTCAGCTCATTGTGTCATAATATAACACAATAATATTACACAATGAGCTGAAAAAACATGGTTTTACACAACTTATAATATAGCACAATGATATTACACAATGAGTTGAAAAATCGGAAAAAAAATTTCTTTTTTTATATATTAATATTATACGCGTTTCGAAGATAAAAAAACGTTTGTTTTTTTGGTGTAATTTTTATCAAAAAATAACGTCGTATGTAAAAGTTATTAACGTTTTAAAAATTGGGAGAATTGACATGTGCCTTGTATGTGGAGGGAGAAAGTCAACAAAAGTAGCTATAACAAAAATACCCCTCCACCAACATGTATTACTACAAATTGATCTTAACCATTAAAAATTAATCTAATGGTTGAAAATATTTCTTACACTTTATATCATTTTTATCTTTTATAAAATAATCTAACTCTTGCTAATAAACGCTGAGGTGGAGAGCTGAGGTGGAGAGAAAACTGGACTTTTTGAGTTTAAGTCATTACAGATGGGTCTGACTATTATATTATTGTGAAGCTAATTATGTCATGTACAAATAATTAACATTTTAATATTGACTGTTAATCAAATCACATCAATCATTAATCAAATAAGTCCAAAATAACATCATTACAATACAACTTTTCTTTTCCATTTTTCTTTTTCTTTTTTTATTTTTCCTTTTCTACAAAAATTATTACAAGGACAGTGCCATAGTGGAATGGTAAAACGAAAGCTGATTTCAAAGTTCAAACAAAACATAAAAAACAAGAAAACCATTAAAATCAAACTCTTAACAAAATTCCCATGTTGTCCTCATGATTATTGAAGACAGTAGAAACTTATAACGGAAAACAAGGGGCAATATAGTCACGTCACATTATTTTTTTTAATTCATCATCAATCCATCCAAAATCATTTCTTGACATCTGCATTCTTCACTGCAAAAAGCCTTGTCACCCCTGTGTAAGAATATTCTCATTTTAGAACTTTTAAATTGGATAATTCATAATTAATTTTTTTTTTCATATACAAGTTAAATAATAGAGCGAATGACACCTCAAACAACAACAAAAGGTAAGAGACTTATCCTTAGTGACCATATGAACATTGTTGTAGATTTGGAGGGTTTCAATCTCATGCTAAATACTAATGCAAATTTAAAACTAGATTATGATGAATATTAATGTAGATTAAAAAATAAAAGTAGATTTAGAAGACGTGGGAGTTAACCGTTTCAAGACATCTGTAAAAATTCAAATCATTAATAACCAACTCGAGCTCGAGTCATTTCAATACAAGTCAAAGGCTAACTCGACTAGTAATTTTTAATGGGTCATACAGAGAACTTATATTGGCTTCAGTGGTGAAGTAATGATTCGTAGCGGGGGACAAAGTAAAAAAACCCATAATTTTTTTATAGTGCTTTGTTTCGGAGGGCCAAACCCAATATATTTATAAAAAATCAACTACCGACCAACAAAACAATACTTTAGGCGGGAAAAAAAAATGAGAGGGGGCGTGCCCCTCCCCCGTCTCCTATATGCTTCACCCCTGTCAGGCTCTAGTTAGTAATGGTCTGTCAAACGCTCTCGTTATTTTTTTTTTAATAATTTTATATATGTTTCTATAAAAGGCAACCAATTAACAAAGTATAATAACAATAATCAAAGTATACAAACATTAATAAGGCTATAAAACTACACATTTCTAGAAACACAAGTTTTCAATACATATCATATAATATACTCACTAGTTTTAGAAGAAAATAACTAATTAATTATATAAAACCATTAATCATTAAACTATTTTATTTGGACAAACCCATCAATAATAGGCCATTAGGTTTGTAAAGTGTAAGCCAATAACTTATGATTGACATAAAACATAATTCCAGTTTTTAAGCAAACTTTAATCATAAACATTAAACTATTTATACAATAAAAAACAAATCCAATAAGCAATATTAAAAAATTTGTACTAACCTGTAAACAAATATATCATTTTTACCATCTTCAAGATCCCTATTGCATGTATGACAAAACCTTAAAAATACATCACATCTCAGTTTCGGACCAGGCTTCTTCAATTCGGGTGACCCGGATCCGGATCCTAACCCGGACCTGTTAACCCCACAACAACTCTCCACAACACAATTGTCATAAATATGGGTCGTTTTCGGGTTCGGTCCATGACAAACAACCCGAGTATACTCTTCTGTTAGCTCCATTTCCTCTAAGGACATATGACCCGTACCCGAAACACTTATAGGAGAACCGACCCGACCCGAAACACTTCTGGGTGACCCGACCCGACCCGGAAAACAAGGACTACGTGTCTTGATCCCATAATCCCCGGAGAATTCAGGGATTTGGATTTTGAGATTTGCGGCAAACAAAACTTTACGACTGATTGTGTTGGGCTTCGAAGCGAATTCGTCGGGTCGTTGTTCGATCAACGCTAGAGCGATACCTTCCGGGTCGATTTTGTCCGGTTGGGTTTTGATTTGGGTCGGGTTTTTCTGGGTTTCAAATGGGTTGTTGAGAGTTGAAGTTGGTGAAAAAAGATTGTTAAAGAACTTTGGTGAAGAGATGAAGGAAGAAACGGGTCGGGTCGGGTTTTGATTAGACATGTTTTGATTTGGTTTAAGAGAAACATGAAGTGATTCTGATTAAAACCCAAGTGTTAGTGACGAAATTGAGGTTGGATTTTTTGTGGTTTAATCTGCCCATTTAATTAAGGAGTTATAAAAGGATTTTGGGATTATGTGTTGATGTTATAGAGGAACATGTGGCTATTTGGAGATGTTGCCACTATATGAACATGAGATGTGCGTATGTGTATTTATAGAGAGAGTGTGTGTGTTTTGGTGAATGGGTTTTGGAGTTTGAAGGCAATTTAAGAAGGGAGATGAGAGAGGGATATAGATGTATACTTGGTATTTAATAAACTTTTCACTTTTTTAAAGGTTTGGAAATAATTTTAACTAATAGTTTTTAATTTAAAAAAAAAACAATTGTATATATAGCATCAAATGAGTTACATCACATATCAATTATAAGGTTTAAATTAAAATATAATGCTTTAAAAGCATATGTGTTACTATAAAACTACTAACCCTGTTTACAACTAATAGTTTTAGTATATAAGTGTTTTTATTTTTTAAATTTTTAACATCATATCATCACCTAACATGTCTTTTTCAGGATTAGTATACAAGTATTAGAAAAATGATGTGTTGGGGCGAGTGTTAAAATATAAAATACTCAATTTTGACTACTTGTTTATAGTATTAACCATATTAAACAAAATAACATTAAGAGAATGATATAAAACATTATATTTTAAAGCATGTAGAAGGAAAACAAAAAGATATATAAAAATATTGAAATTTAGTTTGTTTTGTAAAACATCATTACAGATTGTTATGAACAATTAAGCTTAGTACAATTTTTTTATTTAATAATTAGAACGATGACTTGCACAATAAGAACCACCTTATTTGTAGATATTGTATTGAATGTAATACACAAGGCAGTAATGGAACCGCCTTTGTTTCTCTTCCAATTGTTTGGTTTTCTTTCATGCACTATTTATAAGACTACATGTAACGAGGGTTATTGTCCAAGTTTTTGTCTTATAATACCCCACACATCACTATGTGAAGTCACACTGGGGTGTTATAAGAAACTTTTTTTTGTTGAGCATGTTTACTATAATTTTGTTGCCACATGAAAATATGAAATCACACAAAAACCATGTATCTCTCTTAACTTCTTTCACACTTTTTCTCCACTTCTCTTTTTTAATAATGATTGAAGAACATTATGTAGTCTTAATAAATTACACTATTTTTGTTATAATATATCATGATGATATAACATCCTTCTAAGTATGTTGTGTGATTTTCCTAATTTCTTACATATTAAACTTTTCTTTAGTTATATCTATCATATTGTTTACTTTAGCTATGCTCTTTGAATTAACATAACTGTTTTTTAATAGTAAAGTTAGTGGATTATTCATTCGTCTCATGATTACTGTTTTTCCTTTGGATGACATGTTTAGTCTATTTCCAATAATAAATAATAATAATATAATACTCCACGACTATGACACATTACCAAAAGTAAAGAAAATCATTTACAAGATGTTTTCTCATGTTATCATGCCCGTGATCAACCTTATTAATTTTTTTAACGTAATAGTCTATAGTTGTTACTATTATCATTTGGTTTTATTAGGTATGATGGACTCGTAAAGTTTCGTTAGTGATCAGTTTTATGTGTCAATGAGAATAGTGACTAATTGGTTAAACAATTGTGTTTACAATAAAAGGTCTTGGGTTACAAGTAAGAAGTGATGTAACTTATTTGATAATATATACAGTTGTTGTTGTTAATAAAAATTACGTTTCAGAGTGGGTGCGAGATTAAAGTAATCACAAGTGTTTGTGTGTGTAGAAGTAACTCACTTAGCTCTTTCCTCTTAATAAAAGGTTTTGGGATTAAATTCGTGTACACGATGAACGATTTGAAGTAGTTTAAAACCGAGAGTAGGTAGATTGATGTTGAAAAACATTAAACTCGATTGTGTTTAACTTAATCTATGTTTTAAGCGTAACTTAGATACAACATTAACGCCTGACACATTATCCTTAACCACGTCATTTTCTTTCTTTCTTTTTTATACTTTTAAAACCCAATGTCATCTTTTTATTGGTTTAGATTTTTTTACGCCTGATTCCTAAAAGTCAAATGTCCGCCACTTTTTTTGTTCTTGTTTGGGTTGGAGTGTTACAGCTTAAACAAATATGTTACATCGTACCAAAGCGATCTGAAATGAGCCTAACCTTGCTCACACCGAATTTTAGAGACCTAGCGGATCACGATTCTGTTACACGTTTCCGTACCGAAGCGTACCACAAATTATATGACTATGCTTTAAACTAGTACACGTTATGAATAAAAGAGTTGGAAAAGATAAATAGGAATAAGAAATTAAATAATTGTTCTTCAGTTTTATTCGGATTATCGGGATAGATTAAGATACATCTGAATCTAATCTGAATTGAATTCGTATGAATTCAGTTCGGATTGGATATTTTCTTATATGGATCGGATTGAATATGGATAAAGTTCAAACTTTTATAATCCGAATAACCCAAATAATCCGACTGCATCTCTACGCTAAACGCCAGGTCACAAATATATACTTTTAACTTTCGGTTTGACCGCCCGCCACGGGTCACCCAACCCGAATATCCCAAACCGGAGGCTAATCACCTACCATATGTGTAAAGATTAGAAACCCTAGTTCAAGTAACCGAGCCTACACTTCATCGTCCAAACTCTCGCACCATTTCCCCTCATCTTCTTCATAATCACAGGTAAAACAACCAACCTTAGCTATCATCCTCATGTTCTGATTTGCATTCGATTTGCAATTTTATGATTATATTATGGATGGTAGACTATGTGTCGAAAGGTTTCAATTGCCCGGAAATTATGTTCTGATGCATAAAAGCTGCAAATTTCTATTACTTGGTTATTTGGATTATTGATTGATAGTTGACAATAATGAATTGAAAAACTAGCTCATAGTGTAAACAATATAGATGCATTTCAAAGCATAACCTGTCATTATTATTAGTTTTATTTTTTTGGATTTAGGGTTCGTAGCCACTCGATTATGCTTATATAGTGTATGTTGGAATATGATCCATCGCTTATAGAGTTATAAATGTATGAAAATAATTCTGATTGAAAAATACTTCCATTTAATTGTATCCATGGGCTGATGTATGATGCTATGATTATTATCATAGTTTACATAAAGAAACTTTGTTAATTGTGATTCAGATTGCAAGCAATTGCTTTGTTTTGGTTTGTTTGGGTACTGTCTGATATGCTTGATGTCGGATAGTTAAACGGGGTGATCCCATTTTTCAAACAAAAAGACAGGATAAATACTTTGATTGTTGAAAATGGAGTTTGGGAACATATAGGTTAGATATCAACGGTTTTAGGGACAAAGGTTTTTATATTATTATCATTATTATTCGACTGAAGTTTCAGTTTTATATCCATATGCATAGAAGGCAGGCGCTCCAAATCGGTGGTCATTTCTCTCTGTTGATTTGTTTAAGTTTTGCAAAGCTGTGTGTATGAGATTGTGTTTGCTTCATTAGTTGTTGATGTTCATATTTGTTTTGTATGTCTACTTTGGGGCAAGTTTAAGCGGATGATGACATCTTCTGTTTGTTTATGGAATTTTATGATCCCCTCAGATCACGACATTTGCGTTATATCTTTATTGTAGGTAGTACACATGTATGTATATAAGCAGGCTAATTAGTGTAATTTTGTGTTATGATTATTTTTTCTGTAGCCAGAGTTAATCGATGGAAGCTTGATTAGAAGTTTAGAACTAGTGTTTTTAATTTGAAAAAAATTACCAAGAAATTGACACCTTCAGGTTGTGATACAGCGTTTGATTTACTAGCGTTCATAAAATATGTACTTGTATGCTTATGTTTGTCTGTTTTCTGAAGATTATGACACAATTTTAGTCGTATGTACCATGTTTACCAGTGGAAATTTGATGAGAATATGATAGTTTTGAAGTTGATAGTGCAGAGACAAAATGCGATCTTTATCAATGTATGACATCAGTAGGCTGAATTCAAGAATACATATTGTTGAATCGCTTAGTTTTGGCATATTATCAAATTTCTTGAATCGCTTGAAACTTTTGCAATTTGTTTTGATTTTGATTTCCGTGGTGGGGATCAAGAAGGTAGGACAACAGTAATTTAATATTTTATTTTGAATTGATGTTTATATGTGTTCCATATTAAATTTAACGTGGGAAGTAAATTTTGTTTTGATAGTCTAAGTGATGTCTTCTTGAATGTTAATTCAGATTGGCACATAATGGGATGGAAAGCAGCTCAAAAGCTCATACATCACTGGAAGATTTTGAGAGGAGATAATGTAAAAGATAATATATTGATCTTCAAATTAGAACTTAATACTAATTGCAACTCTTTTTGATGATGCTTAAGTTGTCTTTTTATTACAGGTGATGATAATAAGGGGCAAAGATAGGGGTGAAACTGGCACTATTAAACGTGTCATTCGCTCTCAGAATCGTGTTATTGTTGAGGGAAAGAACTTGGTGAGTATTCTTTTGATCTCATTTTTTATCTGTTTTACTTATGCTTAATTCTTTTTCTTATAGATACGTGACATTTAATGTGATGTTACTTGGAACAGTTTTGTATTCTAATATTCAATCATATTGGATATACCATATCTGCAGGTAAAGAAGCATATAAAACAAGGGCAAGGCCATGAAGGTGGGATATTTACAGTAGAGGCCCCACTTCATGTCTCAAATGTTCAAGTTGTTGATCCAGTGACAGGGTATGATTACTTTAGGGAGTAAATTTTTTGTTGCATTTTGACCCTTGTATCGCCAAGATGAATATTCTTATTCTTATTTTTACAGGAAGCCTTGTAAGGTTGGAATAATGTATCAAGAAGATGGCACTAAAGTAAGAGTTTCAAGAGGCATAGGAGCCTCAGGATCAATCATTCCTCGTCCTGAGATTTTGAAGATAAGGACTACACCGCGTCCCACAATTGGTAATATTTTATGCCTGTGTTATTCTATCTGGATTTACTTTTGATTGGGTCAGTTCAGCTTAAATTTGCTCTCTAATGGTATAAGAGATGAATAAAATACAAAAATGTTATCTAAAAAGGAAACAGGTCCAATTGGTTGAAAGTCATAATTCTCTTGAATCAATTTATTAAGAAAAGGTTAGATTATAGCTGAAGTAACCTGTATGTTTCTGCATATTTTATGCATCTGAGCCTGTATGTTTGTGCATATTTTAGTAGCTACATGCGCAAAGATTGTGGCTAAATAATTTCAACTAATTGTTGTTCGAGCTTGACTCTACCAAAACTGATCATAAGTACATACATATTGATATGTTTTAAGGACTGGAAAAGCTTGGTAATAATCTGCGTTTATACAAACACCCCATCTCGACTTGTTATATTTTCTGAGTTCATATTTGTGCTCGTACTAGATATAGGCCAACTTAAATTAATCAATAAAACCTCAAAACTTATGCATATTATCATTGAAATAATGTAATCAATAATTTGCTATATAAAACCATCAGATTCCTATTAAAACAATGTAGTTTATAAAATATAAATGCATAAAACCTCCTTAAATCTTTTTCTTATTAATGTTTTTATCATTTTTGACATCTTAACTGTTTAGGGTATACCTCAACGCTACGTGCATCAAAATTTACCCATTTTGTCTAGTTAACGAGCTCGCCACTTGTTTGCTGCCTCTACTTGTAACGTTCCGTAGGATTCTAATTTTTTGTTTGTTTTTGTTTTTGCGACAGCTGGTCCCAAGGATACTCCTTTAGAGCTGGTGCAGGAGAAGACATATGATGCTAAAAATGGCAAGGGCATGCCCGATCTTTAAGCAACTCGTTTTCAACTCGTTTTTCCTTTTCAGTATTGATTCACAATCATGTTCAACAAAACATGTTTTTATCATTGTTAGTGAGGCTAGATCGGTTGGTGGAGAACACTGCGTCATTGCAGTAATGCTAGTTAAGTTCTGCAATTTAGGCAGTTGTCGCATGAAACCATTATGGGGTTTTGTATGAGGTTCGTTTATTTAAACGAAACGGTTATCCATAGTGTTATAATAAAGTTATCTTCATTACATTGGTTAGGTTGTGTTTCAGTCATATAATACTTTTTTGTTGAGTTGTGTTTTGTCTCAAATTAATTATTCTTGTGAATTGATCTAAATCAAAGATATATCAAATTGTGTTTTTGTCCCAAAATAATTCAAAGGTTCACAGATGTTTATGTCTTGAAAGCTAAGGTGAGAGCTTCACATGTGTATTTTTACAAGTGATCAAACCTTCAAAGGTTCAAACCTTATTAGCTGCTAAAAGTCAAGATAAATCATGTAATAGTTTATAATTTGTTATAGTTTATCATCCTCTTAGTTAATAAGATAATACTATTAAGGGTTATTGGATTTTAACACCCTCAACTATTGGTGATTGGCCGATGTCACCCTCAAGTATCACTTTGGCCAATATAACTTCCAACTAAACACTTTGGTGTCCGTATCACCAAAAGTTAACGAAAAATTAACCTAAATTTAACCAAAAGTGACTTGAATTGGTTAGTTTTTGGTGATACGATGTTCGTATCACCAAAGATTAACAAAAAATTAATCAAAAGTTAACGAAAGTGACTTGAATTGGTTAACTTTTGGTGATACGGACACCAAAGTGTTTAGTTGGGGGTTATATTGGCCAAAATGATACTTGAAGGTGACAACAGCCAATAACCAATAGTTGGAGGTGATTAAATCCAATAACCCTACTATTAACATAAACTAGAACAAGAGTGACAATTTTAGAGTGAACTGCAACCATTTTAGCTTACATCACACATAATCTGAACAGTTGTCTATCTTTTGCGCTTATAGACTAAAATGACAGATCATAAATCTTAACAAAATGAAACAATGTACTCTAGAAATCTAACATTATATGGTTCTAAGTTCCATCAGCCGAAATAATATCATCCTGGTACATGTTTCAGCATAGATACAACTTTAAATAATTTAGCACATACTAAAGAAGATTACAATTTTCAAACCGAGACACTGTACTCTAAAACTGGTAGTAGTAAAGCACATTGGCATCATGACTTCATCCAATCATGGTTCGTTTTCATCCAATGCTACTTGGAGCGCCTTGCTTTAAAAGCCCCATTTTCAGGCGATCATATGCATTTTCAGGCGATCATATGCATTCTCTCGACAATTTCTAGCCAAAAATCATCTGAAAATGTCTGGAAACAATTACACTAGCCCTAAACAAGTTTAAAACATGTCTAAACCCCCTAGAACAATAAAGCAACAAGATAAAGTGATGAATATTAGCACATAGCATACAAGTCTCTCAACATGATCATATGCATGTGTATAACTCATCAGAATGACAAAGTTTAGCTTTGAAGTACAAAATCAAACTTGAATTACATGCTCCCAAACACAATGAGGTACAAAAATAAATTAACTCATCAGAACCAAAGAGCCACTTTGTCCATTTGCTTCAGTATCCATGTGTATAACTTGCTAACACTTTCAGTTTATGCTGTCTTAAATTAGGCTTTTAAACGAATTAAACGAAGGCTTGTTCGTTTAACTCCAACCGAACAAACAAACAAGCACAAACAATTAAAAGGACGAGTTTTTTTGTTCGTGTTTGCTCTTTGAGAAAATGAACATGTTCGTGTTTGTTTGTGTTCGTTCATTAATATTCATACCGAGCACAAAATGAACTCAAACGGACACCAACTAGAACATTGAAGTAAACTACAATATTCAAATGAAGGTCTACGTATCATGAGTAACATATTAAAGCATTGACGTGAACAAACATTAATGTACGAACATAAGAATGTTTGCTAATGTAAATGATCGAACAAGACATGTAGTCATGTTCATCCATTCATTAAATTAAAAGAACATCATTTGCTCATTTTCATTAGTTTATTAAATAATACATATTTTATATTCTAAAATATTTTCTGAATAACAATTCTAAGAAAACTGTTAATTGTTGTTAATTGTAAATAGTAGTTTAGATTAGCCCATTTAGTGTTAAAGCCCATTTAGTGATTAGTTAACTAGTTAGGCCCATGGGCCCCTTATTAGGGTTTCACCCTCTATTTATAGAGAGGGTCATCTCATTGTAAAACCACCACTTCAAGTAATATAGTTTCAGTTCAGGTTCTCTACAAAAACCTAGAATAAATTCACCACAACATGCATCTCGCATGATTTGAACTCCTAACCCTAACCCTTTTGGCGTTGGAGTACTACACTTAAATACCACTAGGTTGTCCAATTGAAAAGGTTCAGTTATTAAATATACAAACTTCTCGTCAAAAGATTCACATTCAATTCATTTACAAGCCAACCGGCTGCAATCTTTCTCAAAGTATTTTCAATTGTTTCACAAATTCATAGCTCAAGATAGCTACTAACATGGTCTCATCAAAGTTATAACTCCACATGGTGTGCGTTATAACTCGAGTCTCATGTATTCAAAAGCTTTTGAATGGTGTAAGATGCAATAATAGATGTTTAGGAGTATATTACGAATTATATAAGAAATGCCTTTTTCAACTGCTTATTTCACTCATAGAAACGAGAGATAATCGATCTGGATGAATCTCAAAACTACACAATCACACCAGATGCCTACCAATGGTTTACATTCTCCCTGTAAACTTATGCATAATATATTCGAAAAACGAAAACGAAAACGAAAACGAAAACATAAACAAAACAAATTGTTTGTGACATTCATTACACACAGTAACGTGATCATGGGCCACGCCTTGTCGGGAAACAAAAACAACCAGATGTTTGGCCTTCGGGTATCATCCCGCCACCTTTACTTGTATCTATCGCCTCTAATAGTCTCACCACCTCATCCATCTCGGGTCTCTTGTCAGGATTTGCATCCCAACATTTTCTTAAAATGTTTGCAAACGAACTCGGGCAACATTTAGGGATGTCAGGCCGTAAATTCTGAACCATAAAATACATATAATGTTAGTCTAAACAATGTTAGTAAAAATGACAATCATTTTATTATACAAACCTGACGAACAACCGCGGAAGATACTTCTGCAAAACTTAGATCAGCATACGGCATGTCACAACAATATACTTCCCATAAGCATATGCCAAAACTATAGACATCACATTTCCGATTGTAAGGCTTTCCATCAAGGACCTACAAGATTTAAGTCATTTAGATATTCTTTCATGATATCATAAGCATAAAGCGTTTGGTTTGCATTTGGCACACAATGTGCAAGACTTAAAAACACAGGCTTCAAGAGGTGGCGTAATGGTAAGTGCCTAATTCCCCTCTATGTTTATCTTAACCCCTTTAAGGCACATAAGCGATGTAAGTTGCGCTTTACATGGTCCCATTGGCTAGTTGAGAATTGGTAGGACCGTGAGTTTTCCATAACAGATTCTCACCGGTACCAAAAAGAGCTTAAAACACAATTTCACATGGTAAGGTTAAGTTATTCAAGGTTTCTAGCATTATTTGACTCACTAAATAGTTATAAAAACTAATAAATAGTCACATCCAACACCCCATGTCTAATAACCGAGGCTGTTAACATTCTTCTAACTCTATTAAGATAAAGCCAATTATAGGCTATTAATCACAATCAATCCAAGTTACTAACTTCAACTTCAATGATGTGTTTGATTAAAAAGAGCTTGACTGCTTTAGTCTGTAAAACTAATCATGAAGACGAGCTAAACTGACCATGAGCTCTCATAATTTAAACGAGCCAAATTGACAACGAGCTCATTTAAACGCTTATTGCCTTCAGGTTGCTTAAAAAATGGAAGATGTATCCAAAGTAAATCATGAACATAAAATATGAACAATGTCTACTGCATTAAACATGAATAAGTTTACATACTTACCTCTGGCGCCATGTAACCCAGAGTTCCTGTTTCACCCGTCATGTCTCTAGGGTTTTGAGCTTCAACACGAGCAACACCAAAATCAGCAATCTTTAAAGTTCTATTTAAATCTAAGAGCATATTTTCAGTTTTAACATCACGGTGCACAATCTTCTTGGAGTGAAGGTAGCTTAAACTGCAAAAATCAAGAATCCCCACAAGGTTAAAAGATACATGATAAATACACACTAACTTTCAAGAAAATGATCTAATTAAGCTCACCCTCTAGCAAGATCTAAAGCAAGTTGAACAACAATCTTGAAAGATAGTTTTTTTCTACTATTCCTAATTAAATACTTCTTGAGTGTCCCTCCTGGAAGATACTCCACTACAACACAACAAGCCCTAGAAGGTAGAGAGTTTTGAGCTGAATTTGAGGCATTATTTGATGGTATCTTAAGATCAGAGGTTCCCATCGAAGCTCCAACAAACTACAATATCATACAATAAAATACATATAAAATGTAAATACATGATCGTGAAACATACAAGTAAAAGAAGTTGAACGTAGCAATTCCAACTTATTTGCCTACAAATGAATCTCTCCAACAGGTCAAACTAGTTAGACTTCATAAAGAAAACCGATCAAAAATCATCCACGAGTCAAAGAGGTTTCTAATGCTTAGAAGTTCCTAAATTAACACTAAAACATTATATTATTATTTTAACAAAATAGTTTTGTGCAATCTTATTTAATATAAAGTGTTTGATAAAGCTTAGAGAAATAGACATAAAATTGGTGATAAGTGGGGTGCGCACAACTGACCTATTTAATATAAAGTGTTGATAAAGTTTAAAAGGACTCGTTTTGACCCAACCCTTCTAGTTTGCCATCGCTAGCATAAATAGCTAGGAATCAAAGAGGATTGTAAAATTATATACAAAATTATAAAATGCTAACAAGTATTGGAATTTTAGCAGTTCTAAGTTTAATCAAGTATCAACCTTGGTGACATTTGGATGATCAAGTTTATGCCACACAGCGACCTCTTGTCGAAAAGAGGTACGAAGATTAGCAGTCTCAGCGACAGTGGCAAGACCATCCTCTCCCCAATCCAACACCTTGACTGCAAGATTTAAAATGCTTAAGTTGAAAAAAATAGGTGAAACAATTTTCAATAAAAGTTGTTAAGTGTGTATATAATTGGATAACATATACAAATGGACACAACTGATTATCATTTTTAAGGCTGAAAAAAATAAACAAGTAAGTTGAACAAAAAATTGATTATTGATGGTCAATGTAATTTTACCAAACTATCACTTACTTTAATCAAATAATCATCTAACTATCTAATTTATGAGGTGTTTGGATGCTTGTCCAAACTAAAGTAATCATCGCAACTTCATATCACAACTTTTAAGAAGATGCAGTAACTCGGTAAGAAAACAAATCTAAGGTAACCTAACTGTCTCCAATATTGAGCACCTGGTGAGTGGAAATATGATGCTAATTCTGATTATTCAATACACAGTAACCGCTTGGAAGCACACATACAAAACACCTCCTAAATATATGTAAGAACTAAAAACTGCAAGATTTGCATAAACACGTATATACAACTACATATTGCTTTAACTCTGATCCGTAAGGCGTTAACATAACCATCTATGTTTTACTCTCCCATTATATCTGACAAACAATATAAGCAAGCAATTATCTACATAAAACAAGTTTTGTATTGAAAACAATACTATATTACAGTACTATTTATGTACCATAGCTTTGAAAACATTAACTTTTCTTGTCATAACCATCATTTGATGATAACTAAGTATTAACAAATTTGATGATAACTATAACCAAAAAAATAATCAAATCCCATCAAACCCATGACATCACCACATGATCATCTAATCGCCAATGGGGTTAGTGGCCCATTGGTTACACAATTGTGTTAGGAGCACTAGTTCAGGGGTTCTAGTCCTGCTGATCATAGATGGTGGTGTATTTCTCCTTGAAAATCAAGGTGTTGCTGTTCAAAAAAAAAATCTAATCATAATAACTCTATCATGATCATCTATCAAGATTGAAACTTTAAGATAACAAACAAGCCTAAACTCAAAACAATTATCATAAGGAACATAAAAAACTGTTTACCTGCAACATCTTGACCATCATAAACACCTCTATAAACAGTACCATAAGTACCATGAGCAATCACATTTCTAATATCCAATTTAGCCAAATCAATTTCCCACTCTTCTTTTTTAGCATGCACATCTTTATCTCTATCTCTAGACCAAACCCTACTCAAATGTTTATCCAATTGAACATCCCAACTCTTGAAATCAATCTTATCTGCCCTCAAAAATAAATCTTTATTACTGATTTGACCAAACTCCTTTGACTTTAAACCCAGTTGACCACTTGAGTTCTTTGGGGAAGAACCAAGGCTTCTTGATTCCAAGTTCTTGGTAACACTTTCATCATCGATTTTCTTCAAATCCATACTTCAAATTTCAAGATTTTACAACATGGATTTCAAGATTTCTTGAAATTAAGATGAAAAATTGAAACCCCAGATGAAAAATTATATCTTTTTTGAAAAAATTGAAGAAAACTAGAAAACTAATTAAACCCAGATGGAAAAAGGTAGAATTTTTAAAGATTCGAATGATGTGAACTAAATTTAGACAGACTTTAGATGTTTTTAAAGAAGAAGATAATAAATTCAAACTTAAGCCCTAAAAAATCATGGATTTTGGTGGTGGAGAATAGGAGAATTTAGTGGTGGAAGGAAGAATCAACGAAAAAATGGGACAAATATAAAAAGATTTAAAATATGCATTGATTGAATTATGATGATGATGATAATATATGACTCTTTCAACTTTCACTACAAAGTTGGATAGAATATTAGGCTTCTTAGTGTCTTTAACAAATTGGGAAGTTATAACAATTAACAAATAGTCAAATGATGATAATTATAATAGTAACAATAATAATGCAATATATATTGCAAACGAATGCATCATATATGGGCTCTTAAAAAGTCAAATCTCAATTAATTATTTTATAAAATTTAATAAACTGGAAAAGCATGATATGACATCTTTTACGTATGATAAAGAAATTAATGTAGTTGGGTATCTAAAAAACATGGTAGCAAAAGCTAATTTTACGAAATTAATTGGTTATACTCGAATCTTTAAGAGCTGAGGAAGTTGAGAGGTAAGTTTTGACATATTACAAACCTGAGAGACTAGAGTTTCGATGTCAAAAGATAATTTTACAAAGTTTAGGAGATAAATTTGATGGTGTAGAATTTAGAAGTTGAGAAATGAGTTTTCACATTTTACAAATTAAAAGGGTTAAAAGTTGAAGGTTAAGTACGAAAGTTGGAGGGGATTATTTGGTGATGTTAGAAACTCCATTGTGATTTATGGCACCATCGACATTCACATTTAACATACAAACTATAAAGTTGTTTTAATTATGAATATACTACTGCGTTGCAGTTATTTTTTTCTAAGTTTCGATGTAAGTATTATTTAAAACTAAGTTATGTCAATTTTTAGAAATTAAAGGGCTAGAAGTTAATGGTGAAAGTATGAAAGTTGGAGAGGGTGAGGTGATGATGCCATAAATTCAATTGTGGCGTCAACATTCACATTTAAGTATTTAATGAAACGTAATCACGATTTGTTTGGAATTCAAATTTAGAGATAATTATTACAATTAGTTTGTTATTTATTCAGTGGAGTTTGAATTAGATTAGGATTCAGTTTGTCTATTTATTTGATTTAATAGTGTTTGAGTTGGTTTAGGATTAGTATATGTTTAGTATAAATATAAGGTTTAATGTCATTATAATTTGTGGTTTTGTTCATAATAATATTTTTTGAGTTAAGACGGGTAATCTAGGCCAACATTTAAAAGTATAAAGTTTAGCATATAAAAAAGTTATAAACTTATATATTTACGAACTAGATGATAAGAAAAAGGAATATAGTTGTGTCCCACAACATTTGTACACATGGTTACTTCTAACAAAATGATAATTCTTTATTAAGATATTTACTTTGGTATAATTGTTCTTATGTTAACCATTTAACTTTAATCACGTAATTTTTCACAAAGGAATAATCAACCGGCCTTTAATGTTATTTATTTGTTTCGTTAACGGGTAATAACCCAATAGGCGAAAGAATGAAAATCAAGAAAAACGTGTGTTGCATCGAAAAATTAGCAAGTACATTACAAATTTTGCTCCGTATGATTTTTTTTTAAACTTTAAAACATCAAGTCTCTATGCTTTGACCAAATTTTAACTTTCGTTCGTATATAAACTTTAGACATAAAAGAATTTACAACAAAGTGACAGGTAAACGGGCAACAAGTTGTGTCGTCACCCCCTTTTGAATAGCAAAACCTAGCCTACTGAAGACAAACCCTTGGCCCTTAGGTGTCGGAACATTGCTATGAATGACTCGCTGAACCATGGTCAAGAAGTTCACTGCCTCAGTAGCTAGGAAGCCAAATGTGTCAAATGCTAATGGAATAAAAACATGTTGATTATACAGGCTATGTATGATTATATGATTAAATGTTAAACTTTGTAGGATTTTCTGTTTTCTTAAATAGAGTAGTTTTCTTTTATAACGGCGTTTAAAATTACTCTTAATATCCGAGTGAACATTCCTGAGACGAAATGTCAACTTTCTATACTGTTTTTGACGCTTCTTCAGACCTAAGGATACCATCAAGAACGAAATCACCACTTGAAAAACCCCATTGAGTCAAGATTTGAATCCGAGACTTTTAGGATCTTAAACTCTTATCCACAACTCTCATATTGTTGGACCAGAAGTACTTTTTAAATAAAGTAGTTGAAAAACTAAAAGGGGATACAAGAATTTGGGTCAATGACGACATTGGAAGATAGAATAGACCACTACTCCAAAAGTGGTACCATGCGTACCTCAACCAACCATTTGCCAATGTCAACTATTTGTATTATTCAACACACATATTATGGTGTTATTTATTGTTTAAAAAGATCGTGTAATTACTCATGTGATTATTTAATTATCATGGTATTGACAACATAAATAAATCATGTCAAATGATATATCGCTAAAGTATGAGATCTTATATAAACGAATTATGCATGATACGTGTGTGATTTCGTTTATGTGTAATCTGGCTAAATTTTAAAGAAAGAGACCGGACATTGTTTTGTCTGTCTTTCAGTGACCACTTTTTTCACGTAAAAAATGTGTTTAAATGATAAAAATCAGAAAATAATATTTTATTCTATAAATAAAGTTTTTTGTAAGATATTTGTAGGGTGTTTTTTAAATTAGATTACCATTTACTATGTTTTATACATGTGCAATTGTTGTATTATTTTATGTGGGTATTACTTGATTGTCAAATTTTTTTTTTGTTCTTGTAATTTAAATGATTTAATGAGCCATAGTGGATTTATTGATTGTTGTCAAACGTCGTAAAAGGTAAAATGATCAATAATACAACTTTGTGGTGACTAAACATTTCATGTTATTATAATTCCCTCTTTATCACAAGACTTTGTTAACTTACGATACATGTCACATTGACACTCACATAGTCACATGATACTATTTCTATGTGCTCAATATGGGCCTGGCCCAATAACTATTCAAACGTGAAACTAGATGCGTTCAAACGCTATTTTACAAAATTGTGGTGAAATATTAATACTTGCAAATGGCAATATGCTAGAGAGGTGTTATAAACAAGCAGTCATGAAAAAACGGAAAAAAATCAATGAATCCACGAATAAAAAGCACACGAGCAACGTACGACAGACTTCACATTGAGCTAGCAGATGTTGATTTAACAAAATTTTGACAACCCATGCATGACTCGATCGTGCAATGGCATGTCAAGATAAATTGTCGGACTTCGGGCATGTGAGACAATGAATAAATTTAACGGACCTTATTGCAAGAAAATTTTAATATTAGGAGAGAAACACATTATTATAATTAAAACAACAAATGAAATATGATAATGGACACCTAGAAAAAGTATTACGGTTATTTGAGGAAGCTTTGTAAAATTTAAATAACTATAGTTAATTGAGAAACTACCAAACTTAAAAATTCACAAAATATGTTTAACCTCTTTGTTGAAATACAAAGATGATCCATCCAATAACAAACATATTGATGTAGTATTATATATTGTTTAATGGAGTTGATTTTTGCATGATACTTGACTGTTGGGTCTATTAGTTGTGGAATGGACCTGGGACTCTGGGAGTGAGGGTTGGAATGTTATAGGTTCAATTGGTTCAAAGGAAGCTTGGGCCATAAATCCATAATTGATGATTTTTAAAAATTGAAGTAAAATTGAACATATACCGACTTCGTTAGCGTTAAGTATACAAATGGAAGTAAAATTGAAAACCCAGGGTACAAATAAACAGATTTAAAGTTTAGGATTCAGATCGTTAGATTTTGAAAAACTCAGGTATACAAAAAGTTATTTACTCTTGAAATTATATTAGTTATAAGGGCTAAATGCATATTTCTCCCTCCAAAACATGTTAAATGCATATTTTCTCAGCCAAAAAAATCAATTGCATATTTTCTCATGTAAACAACTTTAATTTGTAAATATTCTTATTTTTAGTATGATTATATTTAAATTTTTAATTAACATTAGGTATATATACAATTGATTTTTTTATTTAAAAAAATATTTAATTAAAAGTTTTATAAAGATAAATATGTAATTGTTTCTGACTATAAATATATATAATCAAATAAAAAAGAATATCATAAACTGAACCAAGATTTTTTGCATGTGAATCATTTAATGCTTCTAAAGTTCTAATCCCAACGTCAAAATTGACATCTCCTCTTATAACCTTGCTTAACCATGACTCATGGGGTTAGGTTTGTCTCGTGGTTAGAGTGGTAAGCCACTTGCATCTTCTAGAACCACATATTTCAAGGAAGCCTATTTAAAAGTAGCCCGTTTGGTGAATGAACTGGTTTTTAGATAAGATGTTATGAATTCAAACATACATAGACATAGATATATTTAATATAACTTATAAGTAACCACAATTTAATGTTAAAAAAAAACTTTTACATGAATTGGAAGCTACTTATCCCTTGAAGACTCACATCTCATTCTTAAACTATTATATGTAGATATTTGATATCTAATTTATGAATACAATTACTGCTAAGATGGATCCAAAAACCTGAATTATATTTAAAAAAAGAAGAAGATAAAGATGATCAAAAAATTGTTGGAGATTCTTTAGAGAGAAAGCACGAGATTACCTTAGAAAGTTGGAGTTGGTGGTGTTATTTGGTTATTTTTTTCAAGCCTTGGCAAGAGCAGCTTGATGTGTTGGAAAAAAAGGCAAATGCCTTAGGCCACAAAAAATTTTGATACTTTAGTTGCTTGGCTTATTAGTTGCTTATTTGATACTCCCCCCGTCCCATTAGAAGTGTCCATATTGTCATTTTTAATTGTCCCACTTAAAGTGTCCACTTTTAAAATTTATTAGTAAACTTCCAAATTTACCCTTAATAATATAAAACAGACAATATGATGGACCCACAATAATATTTATTGTCAAGGGTATTATTGTCAAATAACAAACAAAAATACCAATCATTTATTGTGCCTAAAACTTTGTGTTTTTCAAACTAAGACTATTCTAATGGGACGGAGGAAGTACTTTATTAGTTGTTTAGTTGATTGCATTATTAGTGTCGTCCTAAAGCCCGAAATTTAAAAAAGGCCACAAAATTTTTATTTGCCTTAAGCCTCCAAAATGGTTGAGCCGCCCCTGAGCCTTGGTATTTATAAGGAAAATATAATAAAACACCTCATTCATTGTTCTTAAATCATAAATTAAAACACATATTCAACATAAATCATAGTTTCTCTTGAATTGAAACACCCAACTAGAATTTCAATGTTGTTACAATAAATAACTTTATTTATTTATTTTCTTTTTTTCGTAATACTTAGAGGCATGTGAGACTTGTAGGCAGAGCTCTAGAGTGGTGTGAGTCCGGAGCCTAAGCTCCGAATGGGTGCTTGGTGCCCTTTTAATGTTGCTAGAATTTGCCCTCTAAAAACATGTGTTTTTCTATCATGGGTTACACTAAGGACATATATAAGATGTTAAATTTTAAATGCATTACTATCATATTTTACCAACAAAAATAGTATCGTCAATTCAATTTAAAATAAATTAGTTATTTTTTTTTTTCAAAACCCAAACTCAACCATACCAATCTTTTGAATATGTTTATGACAAAACAATCCTCATGCATGTAATAATTGAATAGTGTCTTTCTTGGGTTGGGTCAAAAATTGGTAGGAGACTTTAATTTTGACCAAATGTCGTTTGACCAAGTACACCTTTTACCGGTAAACTTACATCAATATTATTAAATTACCTATTTCATACCAATCCGATATAATTAGCAATTTAGCATAAAGATCCATCGACCTTATTTAGGTGCCATTCAATATCTATTACTAGACATATATATTAATGTAAAGTTCTCTTCATTATTCAAATGTTCAACTTTTACTATAAAGAGTTTATTAATATTGTTTACATTAATTGAAGTCGTTAAATACTTAAAGGTGATGTAATCTTAATTTAACCTTCTCAAGTAAACTGGTTTCATCTTCAAGCGAGCGTTACGACGCGTATGTGGTTTTAGCAAACACATAAAGATTGTAATCCTTCTAACCATTTGTGTTTATAAAGCTATCCACCGACCACCAATGCTACATCCATGTCATCGCCACCATCTGTGATGCGTGTAATATGTATATAAAAATAAACACTAAAAACACCTAAGCTTTAAATTTATAAAAACCTAGACAGACTAACTAAATCACACACAACCGGCAGTGGACCGGCCGAATGTAATATAGTGTACGTAAGTCCGGGTGTCGACCCACAGACTCTATATATTACGTTAAATAACTAGACAAGACTCAACTAAACTAAACACGACTTAAATAAAATATTTATTTGAAAAGGGGGGTTTTGCTAAAAATAGAAAGTTACTAAAAATAGAAAGTTACGATTTAAAAACGGATTTAAAACAGATTAGAGAAAACAAACCACCTAGGCTAGAATCATCGTTAACTTTAATTATCGCTCACGTTGGACTAATGGTTATGGAACCGGGATCTGAAAATATTCATTTAAAGGTGACGCTAACTAAGACCCTCGACCCTTCTCGAGAAGAAACCTAGAGTATCACAATTAAATTATTATCACACCGGTTACGGGATTAAATTTCCTCACAGTTATCTAACCAAATTATGCCTAATTGACCCACGCTAAAGATCTATCTCACGATACGACCCTTAAAGCCATTTAAACCCAATCATTTAATTTAACAAACAAGATTAATAATTAACACTAAGCTGGAATTTTCACAAAAACCTAAACCTAGCAAATTGACTAATCAAGATTCGTTAACAACCTATCACCTCACAGATATCTAGGTTGGCTATACGTTATTACCGATTTCATTAACACTATTAATCCTATGGTTGTACTGCAGTTAAACCATAATAATCACAACTCACGTTAATGACTAAATGAATCCTATTATGTGACATAGACGATCACCAAGAAAACATGGATTAATAATATCAAATCAACCAATTCAAACATATAAAATGCATCAAACAATTATAAGAGTTCAAACTTTAATTAAACATAAACCATAACCAAATCATTCCAACGCAAGTTCAAAACAAAGTTAACGAATCAACATAACGCCTAGGTAGTTTTAACGAGTCTAGCCAAGCATGTTCATAATGAAAAACACAAGTTTAATAATAATAAACATGATGAAAAGCGAGAAAAACAGAAGAACGATTAAACCCGAGAAGCCTAGGAAGTGATCCTTGAACCCACAAGCATTCGTCGCCTTCGTTCCGTCTTCTTCACCTTAAAAACCCGCTCCGATCTGCTGAAAATCGCCTCCAATTCGTCTCCAAAGTTGCATGAGAGGCTAGGGTTTCATAACATGTCTTTATATAGCGAACCGGGCCAAAAATCGTCAAAACAAACTGCCGAAAACGCGTCACCGCGTCACGCGGTGACGAAACTGACTTGTGGCCGCGTAGCTGACGTCACCCCACCACCACCAGCAGCATGGCACGCCACGCCACGCGGTGAGGGGGCTGGTTGTGGCCGCGTGACGTGGTGAGGACCACCATGTTGCTCGGTTTCGTCGTTTTCTTCGGTTTCGCGTTCCGGTCCGCTCGTAACTCCGTTTCGCGTCCCGTTTTCGCCTACGGATTCGATTTTCCGCGAGCTTTTCAATTCTTTATCAACATGGGACCTACGAAACATAAAAACATCAGTTGTGCCAAAATTGATATATAAACGTTACCGAAACGACACAAAATGTGATTAAACTCAACACGGGATATATGTATAATTTGTACTCTATCAATCTGCCACTGAAAAACGACATCAACGCTAAAAAAGCATCAACAATAACGATCGGAATAAAGACAAAATGTGAGGGCACCAAAGGGTAGATCAGGCCAAACCAGAACCATCACCCTTGCCTCACCACTATCCATCGCTGGCTACTACTACCGTTGATAAAAACCATGGCGAGATGCAACCATAATATATACACACAACAACGGAGGTGAAAGATGACAAAATGGGGCAAAGCAGGAACCACCGCCATCACCACCATGAATCGTCAACAACAATGGTGTGATAGGCCAATGCTGACCTTTATCACTCTATTTCCCCAACTAAACGAGGTAAGGTGGCGTAAAAACTAAAAACCCTTATAAGAGAATTGCCAAAGATGTAAACCATTAAAAAATGTTTGTAGTCAACGTAAGGAAAAAAATGATGACATAATAGAAACACTTATAAGAAGAAAACTGTTTGAAAATACAAAATTACAAATCACAAAAAAGATTATGTTTTAATGTGCAAAACAAAACACCTAACTATAAAATAGTATTATATAAAATAAAAGTTTAATGCCGAATTTAAAAGAGGCAAATTTAGGTGAATAATTTTGTCTGCATTGTGTTGAGTGGGCCAAACATGTACGTTTACTTTATTCATCATTCAATACTATTCAAGCCGACAAACACAAAACCCACACATCAACAAAACACAATAAAGCAAAAACTAACTACAGTAGTTACTTCTAAAACCTAACGCCAATACAAATCATTAACCTTCAACACAATGGGTTCAAACTTTGAAAAAACGATATCAACGTTTTCAGTTTCATAATCTCGTCTCATATAATAATAATAATTTTGTTTATGCACTTGCAGAATCAAAATCGCACTTCAATTTCAATTTTTCTCGTAAGTTACTTTTAGCACAACTTCTAATTTGATCTGATTTGTTGTATGATTAATCATTTAAACAGTTAAACTCACACGGATGTTGATTGTTGTTTAGTTTTTTGGTGAATGATCGATGAAGTAGTTGATCGATTGTTTCTGTGTTTTCGGATTGATTTGGATATGATTACGACTGATTTAGGGCTTATTTTTTCGTTGATTTTGCTTTTGGCCGTGATCTTAACACTTTAGGGCTGATTATTGTTTTTTTTATAGCTTTTTGTTGTTATATAAGTCAGGTGTGGTTTATTGAAAGGGAAATATTGTTTTTAAGTCCATAAAGTATGAACACAAACTTTAGTTTTAGCTTGCAAATCGTTGTATGATTTTTATATTTTTGTTACTTTTTTTGCTTAGGTTATGATGGTTATGTGATGCTCTTGAGTAATTAATTACTTCTGAGACCCTTGTAGGATCATTTTGAGCTGAAGTGTTTCATACTTGTTTGTTTTATAGGAAGGACACTGGAGCTTTAGGGTTTATCTGTAGCTCTGTACTGGTTTAATTTGGATATGATTACGACAGATCGGATTAGGGCTTATTTTTTTCTTGATTTTGCTTTTTGCTGTGATTTTAGAACTTTAGGGCTAATTACATTCGTTATAGCCTTTTGTGATTATATGAGTTAGGTGTAGCTTATTGAAATGGAAATATTGTTTTGAAGTTCATAAAATGCTAGCTTGCATATCGTTGTTGTAGGCGTTTTTTATATTTCTTTTACTTTTTTCTGTTTTGTTTAGTGACTTGTGAAGACTATGTGATGATCTTGAGTGGTTAAGTACTTCTCAGGCTGTTATTTAATTATCTAAAGCTAAAGCGTTTCATACTTGTTTGTTATATAGGACACTGGAGCTTTAGGGTTTATCTGTACTGGATTGTGGTGTTGTCTAAATTGGTTGCACGTTTGTGTTGGACTTTCGGAATTCTGCTTTACTAGGAAGGGGCCATGGCTACTTTGTCGAAGGCAGACTCCAGACGCATGTATTCTTGGTGGTGGAACAGCCATATTAGCCCCAAGAATTCAAAATGGCTACAAGAAAATCTTACAGGTATAGCTCTCTTTCTCCAAGACTTCCTTTCTATTGTTGCAACTTGCAAGTCAATATCTACATTCGGAGAAATGATGTTAATGATATTTTAGTGGATAGTAGTTAGCTGCCTAGCTTACATGAAGATATGAATAGTTCACTGTATTAGACTGTTGTTCCATCGAAACCTTTTCGTGCTGATTGCTGAGATGGTTATGTTTGACTTATATATGGCAACATTTCTTGTTGACATGAACAGCATGTTGGCTTTCATGATTACTTGTGCTGGTCTACTAGCTTTTCTTTGTTGGCACCTAGGAAAAAATAAGTAGAAACTCATTAACAGGTCCCAAGTTATATGAAAAAATCGTTATACAAAATCCCTGATTGTATTTATCGCACTACAATTTTTTGCGATCTTGATAGAATTTCAGGTTATGATTTTCCATTTCTTATCTGAGAATCTGGATCTTACTGGATTTTGGGAATATGTGAGTTGGTATCTATGATAAAATGGTAAGATCACGCGGAAGCAGTGGGTTTGAACTGTCATGACCCAAGAAACATACCTCATGAATGACAATATTAGGTCAAAAGATTTATAGGAGTTATTGTAACAAAAATTTCCATTTAGTACCTGGATATATATAGCAACTTGGATACATTTGGTATTTTGAAATTTTATCGTTGCCTTTAATGCTTTTGGGTCGTCCAACTAGAATTTAGTGTTTGGTTCTTTATACAGTTAATACCACACTGTTTTCTAGTGGTGGTAAGAAGGGAGGTTCTATTATTCTTTTGTTTTCCCAATCTTATAGCCTAAAATGCTTTCTCATATTCCATATATAGTGGTTCCTTGTATAGCTACTTGTGAACCGTGTTTTATAGCCGTAGGAAAGAAGTGAGGTTTTATTTTTATTCCAATTATATAGTTTTAATTTACTTGTATATTAATTAATTTTTCTTTCTTGTGTGCATAAATAGATGTCGATATCAAAGTGAAAGCAATGATAAAGCTGATTGAAGAAGATGCGGATTCATTTGCTAGAAGGGCGGAAATGTACTACAAAAAGCGTCCTGAGCTTATGAAACTGGTGGAAGAATTATACCGAGCATATCGGGCCTTAGCAGAAAGATATGATCAAGCAACTGGGGCCCTTCGGCAGGCCCACAAAACAATGAGTGAAGCATTTCCAAATCAAGTACCAGCAGGGTGTGATGAGTCAACTCCTAATTCTCCCTATGATTCTGATCCTCAGACCCCAGATACAAGAACCATCACAAATCCACGTTTTGACCCCAATGACTTGCAGAAAGATGGGTCATCAGGAACAGCAAGAAAAGTCCTCAGTTTCAGTGATTCAGAAGATGGCAATAGTAAACACAGGTCCCATGATCGAAATCTATCTCAATTTGAGAATGTAGGGGTGAATGATAAAGAATTCCTTTTATTAAAAGAGGCCCTAGCAAAATTAGAAGATGAAAAAGAAGCTGGCATGAAGCAGTACCTCGAGAGTTTGGATAAATTATCAAAACTCGAGTCTGAGATCTTAAAATCACAAGAAGATTCTAGAGAACTTGCTGACCGTGCAAGCAAAGCCGAGGCTGAATCTCAAAAAATGAAAGAGCAGCTGCAGAAGTTAGAAGCTGAAAAAGAAGAAAGTCTTGAGCTTTACCATCAGGCCCAAAAGAAAATTGAGGATATCAATGAGCAAAATTTGAAGGATGAAATTAAAAGATTAAAAGAAGAAAGGGATGCTGCTTATGATCAGTACAAACAAGCTATTAGTCTGCAATCTGATTTGGAGAAGAAATTACTAGAAGCAGAGAAGGAAATTGAAACATTGAAGCTAGCAATTGTTACGTTAACCAAAGAGAAAGAATCACAAGCTATTTTATACCAACAATGCGTTGAGACTATTTCAAGCCTCGAGCTTAGACTCCTTTGTGCACAAGAAGAAGCTGACAGACTGAAAACCGAAATTGATAATGGAGTTTCACTTTTAAAAGGTGTAGAAGAACAGCGATTAATGTTGGAAAAGTCAAACACGAGTCTTCACATGGAATTGGAGTCAATGGGGGTCAGAATTGGGACTCAAAATCAAGAAATTACAGAGAAACAAAAGGAATTGGGGAGATTATGGACTTGCATACAAGAAGAACGGTTACGGTTTGTGGAGGCTGAGACTGCTTTCCAAACATTACAGCAATTACATTCCCAATCTCAAGAAGAATTAAGATCAATGGCGGGCGAGTTACAAAACCGGGCTCAAGCTTTACGTGATATTGAAGCGCATAACCAAGTGTTAGAGGGAGAGATACAGAGGAAAATTGAGGAGAACAAGAACCTCAATGAGCTGAACTTATCTTCTGCCATTTCATTGAAAGAAATGCAAGCAGAAATCAGTAGCTTAAAGGAATCTAATGGAAAACTTGAGGAAGAGGTTGACCTTCGAGTTGACCAAAGAAACGCTCTTCAGCAAGAGATATATTGTCTAAAAGAGGAACTCAATGAGTTGAACAAGAAACATGGGTCGATTTTGGAGCAAGTTGTTTATGTTGGGTTGCGCCCGGAAAGCTTAGGTTCATCTGTAAAGGAGCTGCAGGATGAGAAGACTAATCTGAAAGAAGAATGGCAAAAAGAAAAAACTTCAAAAGAGGCTCTTTTAGCGAAACTAGAAATCATGGGTCAACTTCTTGAGAGAAATGTTGTTTTGGAAAATTCATTATCAGATTTGGGTGCTGAATTGGAAGGGGTAAGGGGTAAACTGAAATCACTTGAAGAATCATATCAATCTCTTTCAGAAGAAAAGTCTAATCTTGCTGTTGAAAAAGCAAATATATTAGGTCAGTTACAAGTAACAACTGATAATTTGAGCCAAGTGTCGGAGAAGAACACTGTTCTTGAGAATTCCCTTTTTGATGCTCATGTCAAACTTGAAGTCTTGAAGCAAAAGTCAAAGAGTTTTGAAGATTCATGTCAATTGCTTGCTGATGAAAAGTCTGCACTTATAAGTGAAAAGGGTACTCTGGTCTCACAAATGGAAATTACTGAAAAACACTTGAAGGATCTGAAGAGCAAATACACAGATTTAGAAGAGAAATATTCATTAATGGAGAAAGAGAGAGAATCTACACTTCAGAAGGTAGAAGAACTAAATGTATCATTGGCTTCACAAAATCAAGAGCATGTTACTTTTGCCCAAAAGAATGACAGACTATTGCATGCGATGAGAAGCGAAATTCAACTCCTGCAAGAAGAAAGTCAAAATAAAACCAACAAATTTGAACAAGAGCTCGATAAATCTTTCGGTTCGGAAATCGAAATCTTAGTCTTACTGAAATGTGCTCAAGATCTTGAAGAAAAAAACTTTTCTCTGCTCAATGATTATCATAAACTCCAGGAAGCATTCAAATTGTCTGAGAGTCTGCTTCATGCTCTGAAACAAGAGAAAACTGAAAACCAGATAAAGATTAAATCTTTATCTGATCAGAACAGTAGATTGAAGAATGGGATACATCAATTACTGAAAGCCACTGGTCTTTCTTTGTACCTGGGATTTGAAAGTGGGCAAGAACAAACATGTTTCGATAATATACAGAAAGAATATGAAGGAAAAAATCGTGCCTTGATTGACAAAGAAGAAAAAAACATGGAGTTGGTTGTTGAGATGACAATCCTAGTGGCTCTTTTGAGAGAATTAAGAACTAAATTTGTGGATCTTGAGGCAGAAAAGTGTGTTAGTGAACAGAAGTTGGGTGTTCAGGCTGAAAAGATTCTCGGGTTACAGGACAAGGCCCGCAAAATTTCAGTAACAAATGAAGAATTAAGAGTGAAAGTAATTGAAGGAGGCGTTAATGAATCAGGTCTAAGAACTCAGCTAGAAAATATACAGTGTGAGTTGTCAATTGTTCAAGAAGCTATCAAAACTTTACAGATGGAGAACGCGGTGGTTCTTGAAGAAAATAAATCTTTGTTGAAAGATAACTCTCAGATCAATAACAAGATTTGTGTTTTAGAAGAGGAAAACGATGTCATTCTTAATGAGGTTTTAAGTCAAGGTATCCTCCGTCAAACTTTGGAGAATTACATTGATGAGAAACATGAAGAACTATCTTTGGTTGAGAAGAAATTGGAAGAGGTGGTAAAGGAAAATCTCGATCTTAAAAAGACTTTGGAGAAATCTGAGCATGAACATAGAGTAGTTCTATCTTTTCATGATGAATTGAATTTGGATCTGGTAAAGGTAAATAATTTGTTACAATTAAAAGATAAGGAACATAAGGAAGTAGTCCAACAATTAATGATTCTAGAGAACGACAAGAAGGAGCTGTCTAAGATTGTAGCTGGTCTGCAGAGAGAGAAAAATGAGGTTATGATGACAAAAGATCGACAAGGGAAACAAATTGTCAAACTTTTAGAAGATAATCACCATTTGAGCAAACAAAGCCAGATTTTGGAGGCTAAAATGCAGCAATTGAAAGAAAAGCATGAAGAAGCTGAGGAAAAGACTCAAGTGTTGGAGACAGAGGGTTTATTAGTCTATAGGGATCTGCAGGTTTCCAGTATTTGTCAACTTTTATTAGACGAGAAGATTAGTGAGCTTACTGAAGTTTGTTTGAGTCTTCAAGAAGAAAATAGTTCCAAGGATTTGAATACTGGATTGCTTAAAGAAAGAAGCAGCGTTATGGAACGTGAGAATATAGATCTTAAAGCTTGTTTGGATGCATATGGTCCAGCCCTTGAATCTTTGAGGGATAGCATCATATCTTTGGAAAATCATACTTGTGTCAGAACCAAAGTCCCACAGTCGGAAAATGAAAATGAGAAGGTAATTGTTAATTTTCTAGTGAATTTATGCTTGCTAGAGTTGGGAAGGGTTGGGTAACAGGTCGAAACAGGTCTTTCTTGTATGGTTGGGTTGACCCGGAACACTTTTTGCTGAAACTGTTAAAACAACTATAACTAACTAGTGTCACCTATAATTGCAAAAATATGTTGTTTCAAATTTCAATGATCATCTACTTTTTTAAGAAAACCGTTTACTGTTCTCTTGCAAGCTATTTAAGGAAAAAAAAAGTTCCGCTGACATGATAGATACATAACAATATAACATAACATGAATTAATCCATTCAGTTCTAGGTTTATTAATTAACTAGATTAACACCCGTGGGTATCCACGGATTAAACGGTAAAAAGAAATTACTGTATATAAGTTTATATTGAAATGAGTAATAGAAAAAGTTAATAAACATAAAAGAGATAACATGGATTGAGGTTATCTAAGAGTTGTAGAAAATCAACCTCAATGATGATTGAGGTATTGAGGTATTGATGATGATTATTTATATTAGAAGAGTTACAACTATCTCTCCTATGATAATAGAGAGTCAACAACAAAGTAGAAGGAAATAAGATAATCACAACTAATACAATATTTACAAATCATTTCCATTAATAAGAGTGATTGTGGAGCTGACAAGTGGCACAGTGTGGTGCCATTGTTTAGCAAATTATTATAAGAGAAGATATTTATAAGTGGCAAATTTCGTGGGATTGGTGATGAGAGACTTTTTTTGTACAGTTTGGGTCTTTCGAAACCTTCTCTTTAAACAAGAAAATTATAGTTAAGTATCAAATATAATTACTAAATTTATATTGTTCTGTTATAATTTATATTAATAAATTAATTTTAAGATTCCAACTACATAGTGACTCCCAAACTTGACTTTGCTTGAGCTTGTAATGACTACAATAATGTCTAAAGTTACTGATGTAATTTGGTAACTAATATTTTCAGGATGTTGAATCTGCAACCATAGAGCAAGATGCATTTGTTGAGTTGCAGGGTCTTCAAAGTAAGGTTAAAGCTATTGAAATGGCTGTAGCCGAGATGCAGATGCTCTCAGTGCAACAAAAGCTAGATTCAGATGCAAAGTTGCAATCCGCAATGATGCAGATCCAAGAATTGAGTCACCAAAAGAATTCCTACAGACCAAATGGTCAACCAAAGTCAACATCCGAGATCTCACAGGCAGACCCAAAAGATATCATGCTTGATCAAGCCTCTGAATCTTCGTCATACTGTGTAAGTAAACGAGAAGTAATTGAAGACGAGATTTGGGAAATCACTGATGATCCCAAATCTATGTTCAAACACCATCCGACTGCTTCAGAAGTGTCTCTTGATAACTTCATGGATAAACTAGAAGTTTCCAGAAGATTCAAGGAGCCTCGTGATAGTGGAAACAAGAGGAAGGTTCTTGAACGACTCAATTCCGATGTTCTGAAACTAACAAATCTTCAAATCACGATCGAGGATTTGAAACGGAAAGTCGAGATTACATTAAAGAGCAGAAGGGGAAAAGCAATGATCGAATGCGAAACACTGAAGGGCCAACTCATGGAAGCCGACTCTGCCATCGAGAAACTATACACGCTAAACGCAAGGTTAGTAAAACATATCGAAGGTAACCCTGAGAAATCATCAACATCAGAATCAGGAGAAAGCGAAAGTATGAGAAGAAAAAAGGTTTCTGAACAAGCGAGACGTGTTTCTGAAAAAATCGGTCGATTGCAGATAGAGATTCAAAAGATACAATTTGTGCTGTTGAAACTTGACAATGAAAACGATCCGACTGGAAAAAAGAAGTTTCTCGACACCAAAAAACGGGTTGTTTTGAAAGATTATCTTTACGGTGGTGGAAGAACAAAAACAAGGCTTAGCAGCAGCAGTAGGCGGAAGAAAGGCAACTTTTGTGCTTGTGTCGAGCCTTCGACTAAAGGAGATTAGTCGGGTTTTTCATCTACGAGCTATATAATGTGTTTTTATGTGCTAATGAACAAGTTAAATATTTTGGGTTTAGAGAGAATGTAAATGTTCCCATCTGATCTCAAGAAGCTATTTTTAAACAGGTTTTTTCTTTTTTTAGAAATGGTTTAGTGTTACGTGAAATGGGTTAACTGAGCAGTCTTCATGTTTATACGAAGCATCTATCACTATGGTGTTTAATAAAATAAATGATCTTTGTTTATCCTCATTTTAATAGCAGTATGAGAGATACGTGAAGTATGATTATCTGGTTTTTGATTGTTGATGGAACGTACAAGTGGTGTTTATGTAGCTTTTAGTGTCGCGCCATTGCTTCAAGGGGTGTTTATTTACCTCACACTTAAAACAAATAATAATCACACTAGATGACAAAATTTGAGTTTGAATGTTGAATTTTGTAGTGTGGGTTTTCATAACCATGTCCAAGTATCTACACACCTACCCACATGACTCGTAGTGGTGTAGCCGTGTGGGTAGGGACACACCCGCATGATTACCCGGGTCTACTCTTACATTAGGATCAATCAAACTAAAGTAAGTTGGTAGGGTTGTCTTGAGATGTATTTAGTTTAGTGGTTAACATGTCTGATTGACAATTAAAAAAACTCGAAATCCAAGTTGAATCGAATTATTTGAGATGTATATGGTTTGGTGGTTAATATGTTTGGTTAACATTTTAATTCGAATTGAATCAAAACTAACAGTTCAAAGTGTTACACATGTTGAATAAAAAATATTAAATCAATGAAACAAGTTTGCTCAAACCATCAGGCCCTCATACTACCGACTATCATTTTTTCTTCCTTCTCATTTTATGTTGTTTTACCATTTTTTTTATTTTGATTTTTCTTTGGATCAAACACAACTTTGTAAATATGATTATGTTAAAATTCAATCTACGGATTTATCAGAGTTTAGCTATGTAACTTTTGTTTTTGCATTTTATTGTTAACAAAGTTTATGTCACTTTTACGACAATGGCTTACGTCGAAGTGAACGCCGTTACGACGTATTTTTTTACATTTTCTTGGTGCCTTAAAGTTTTACATCAAAATGTTTCCCGTTAGTATCCACTTGCAAAAATTTTCATGTCATGATAAATTCCCCTCGCAAGACGCCCCAGAAAAACCTAAGTTCTATTTTAAGATGGTGTTATTTATACAAATCTTTATCACCCCTACTGAAAAATATCACTTCTGATCTTAAAACACTTTTTTAATAACTTTAAATTTTTTTAAGATAAATACTTTACAATATGTCTAGAGTAAGATTTAAACTTAATGTTTCAAACCGAAGAATATCAGTCACCAATGATGATTTAAACCTGTACATTGTAGTTTTACATTAAACACGTGTTGTGCAGAAGTGAGATTTATTTTTTTCCCTCTTTATTCAAAAAAATATAGATGGTTTTACGATGATTTGGATGATAGGGCCCATTTGAAGCAACATATTTAGAGGCAAACATTGGTTTTGATTTTGGGGAAAGAGAAAGCTGAGAGTCATGTTCTTCTGCAATTATTCTTCTTGGTTCGAGGATGAGGACGATGATGGCGTCATCAGGCACGCTTACTCTGATTAAGTTTTGGATGACAGTTCGTCAGAGTTGCTCACGCTTGTCAGTCGTCGAAACAGGGATCGGTTCGGCCCGGCCGCTCATGTTTCACTAGATCGCTTACTTTTTTATGTTCGTGTCACTCGTATAGAAAACATACCGCTTCGAATTTTATTAGATTCAAGGCAATTGTGGATTTCAGTGGATACAATGGAATCCTAATTATACATCTCGTATATGCCTACAGAATGTCTATAATGTTATTCTATAACATTAAAGAACTGTTTGATAGCATCTAAATAACCTCTGAATAACCAGTAAAAATATACCTTTAAATAGTTCAAAAATCCATTAAATGATAAGTTTTAAAAATATGATGAATTTGATGAGGTTTTACTATTCACATGCTACCTCTTAACCATTAAACATCTTTTTATCACTTAGTCAGTGACGGATCCAGGATTTTTTTCCAGTGGTGTCACTGTTTTTAAATGCTTAAATTTTATAGAACCGGACAAAAAAATCCGGATCGGTTTGACGGTTCGGGTTGACGGTTTAGATCGGATAAGGTTGATCACATAATAAAAACGTGATACAATAAGGCAATAAATACATAAAAACATCAGCACTAGAAATAAAAAAAATGCTTATTGAAGATCTCATGAAAGATTATTATTAATTTTAAATCTATTTTCTAAAGGTTACTAGTTAAAAATGATGATTGCACTAAACTACGCAATGGTCAATACAATATATAATTTTGTTTTACTATTTTAGATTATAAATCGTTCACATTTATTTCTTTATAGGCTATTTTTTAAATCCACAATGCAATATGTTGTGATTGTTAAAAAAATTGTTAAAAAAATTACAATATATTAATAAATATATACCATAAACTGCCCCTGTTAAATTAATAAATTATTTTTTAAACTGCCCCTGTTAAAAAAATTATAATAAATATATACCATAAACAGTATATAGTGAATGAACTTTATTAAACAAAGTAAAATAAATTAATAAGTAAGAAAATATCTGCTGTAATAATGTAAAAGTACGTAGGTTCTAAAAGTAAAACTAGAAAATGTGACTTTTTTTCCTACTCCTAACCTATCTATCTAGTCTGTTCCTAACTCCTTAAGTAAATAATAAAAAAACATCAATCATCTTCTTTCTTCTTTCTTCTTTCTTCTTTCTTCTTTTTATACACAAAAACCCACAGAGTTGCAGTCAAAAAAATGGTGGTTGCCGGCGACCGGAATTATGAAGCTTCACTTCTTTTTCTTCACAAGACAATTTGAAGGATGTATGAAGATTCACTCATTGTAATATCTATGGGTTCACTCTAATTTTTTTATATATTATTTCCATTAAAACTTCGAAACACGGTGGGTTCCCGTGAACCCACCCCTAACATGCTGGCTCCGTCCCTGCACTTAGTGGTTCAAATGTTTTGAACCATTAAGAGGTAAGCCTCTGAATGACTGTTAAAAGACTACCAAACACCCACTAAGTGTTTAAATTTTAAATTGACTATTTTAATTTTAAATTTTAAGGATAAGTGGCTTCTTCTTTGAATGATGCTATCTTTTCGTTGTTTTATAAACCGGCAATTAGTACCGAGTAACTAGACCAACCACTCAGAAGTTCGGTTCTTCTTAAAAGGGGCATGGCTAACCTATTTAAAGTGAGTCATTTTAACCATTAAGTGTTAAAAAAACCCACTAAGGTGAAAGAAAATCTCTAAAACTCAACTATATCGTTTATTCTTATGTCACTGAGTGACTGAGTTAGAAAACCAATTCTATTAATAACCTCAATCTTTTCAATTGGAAGATTAAGAAAATAAATGCACATGTGAACCATCCTCCATGTTTAACTAAACTTTTGTAAATAAAATAAAATTGAGATGATGTGATTAATTTAGTAAAAGAATAGGTGAGTATAGACTATAGTAGAGGAGTGATGTGACCGTGTGAATAGTTTATTAGGTTGGGCTACATTTAACATAACCATGTAAAATTAAAAGTGTCGCATGATGACTTATGGTAAAGCATTTGAATGAAAGCGAAACAATATTAGATAATTTTTTGGTTTACTGTTTTTCTATGTCTAAAGCCTCGGTGAGGGTAAATGATGACTTTAGTGACATAAAATAACATATTGTAGTAACAATAGTTCAAGTCTTAATAAAGTTTAAAAGATTAAATGGCAGTTTTTGTTTTCAAGTTTTGTTAGTATTAAGTAATAAATTCAGTACAACCTTAATATATTACGTCTCTAACATATCATGTTTTAATAGATCTCGTTCATAACCTAACTTCTGTCTATGATTATGTGAGTTTAATAAGATCAATTATAGGATTTTTGTATTTATGGATGATGGGAACGGTAAGAAAAAACAATTATACACATCTTGTTCGGGAGACAGCGAGTAGAAACTAACAAAATCATGGAATGAAGTTAACCCGACCCTCAAACTAAATCACCTATGACCTAACCAAAATGATTTAACCCGACCCTAATAATTTTCTTTTATAATAAATTGCTAACTAATGGCACCACACTGTGCCACTTGTCAACACCATAATCACTCAAATAAATTCATATTATATCATTTACATTTACATTTGTTAAGTTTTTCATTACTCATTTTTATATAAAATTATATACTCTCTACGTCTCATTTTAAATGTCCAAATTTCATTTTTTGGTTGTTCCAATTTAAATGTCCATTCCAAAAATAAAAATATCATTTCCAATTTTACCCATAATTATTTAACATAAATCTACTTTTACTTTCATGGCATTTTTGTTATTTTATAGATTAAAATAATATAATAATCTACTTAATCTTTGTATTGTGGGTCCCATGACATTTAAATTGAGACGGAGAAAGTAATTTCTTTTTTACTGTTCAAGCCGTGAGTACTCACGGATGTTAAGCTAGTCCATATATAAAAAAGTAAGCTTGAAAAACCAAATAACACCATAACTCACTCTCACATTCTCAAACCACCAAAAATGGAGAGTTTATGGCCGGAGCACAATTCCGCCGCCGGTTTCCGGTGGCCGGAGAGTCAAACTAAGCCAATGAAATTTTTTTCAAAGTCATGGAACGATGCAACTCTTCATTCTCCACCCTCAAAGGCGCCAACAACCGCCTACCTCACCACCAGAACCAGCACCATTCCGCCGGAGAAATCTGTTATGGCGTCGACGGCGACGGAGGAAACGATTTCAGGCAACTCGTTTTCGTTCGCTTCTTCCGCCACATCGCAACTTATGCTTGAACGAATCATGTCTCATTCGGTGAGTATTTGAGTTTCGTACCGTGATTGATCACAACTTACGACTAAAATTGCTTTTAATCAGTTGTTCTTCGATTAATGTTTTGTGTGGTTACTGAATTGAATCAAATCATGTTTCAATAGGTGAGTATTTGAGTTTTGTAGAGTGATTGATTACAAATTACGATGATATTACGATTGAATTTGCTTTTAATCAGGTTATTCATCTACTCGTAGATCTGTATGATCGTATTTGATGTTTTGAACTAATCATGTCTCGATCGATCAGTGAGTATTTGAGTTTTTAAATTGCAATAATGCGAATGAGAATAGTTTTAGTCAGTTTGTGCTCAATTCGTAGATCAGATTTATGTATAATGCTGTATGGTTACTGAATTGAAACGATTAAATGTGAGCAGGATATATCGCCATTAGCTTCAGGAAGGTTGTCACACAGTAGTGGACCGTTGCGCGTGGAAGAAGCCGATGGTTTCCAAATCTCGCCTTGCTCTGATGAGTACGACGACGTCGCTAAGGTACCTCTTCAAGTTTCTGTTCACCCTGCCTATATCTTTGTTATGGGCGGGATGTAACGGGCATGTTTGTTTGTTACGTCACTTTAACACTATTTGTGAATATACGTAACCTTTTAGTGAATCTGATACTATTTGTAACATTATATTATTTATTATTTTTGTTTGTTAGAATGAAAGTTTCTCGAGAGATATAGTTTTTGATCTCTTATTTATGTTGGATACACCTAAAACACTTGTATCTTTTTTCAAAATCTTAGATTTTTTGAGATAAATCGTATATGCACCACAGTCATTGACAACACTCGATTGTATCTAAGGTGGAACATTAGTTAAATAGTTATAGCCCACTATCTTTTTTTAATGGAACAAAAGGATATGTGATTCTTATAATAAATAATAAATGTTGTGTTTTTTTTTTCTTCTTTTGTTTTACATCTGAAATCTGAATAATAACATTAGAAGACAAAAAAAAAAATCATCGTGTGATCTGTTTTCATTCTTTCGAATTTGAAAGAGATAAAAAGTGAGACCTCAAAACTGCCCTTTAACTTTAACTTTATTATCCCATCATCCGACATGATTTCTTACTCTTATTCTTTACCGGCAGCTTTTCTTTATAGTTTTATAGATGTTTTTGAACCGGTCTTGTTAACATTTTATCAGCGGAAGAATTGACATTTTTACCTTCATATGCGTGACATGTGTGAGAGGATTAATGAAAAATTGGATATAGTTAGTGTTCGAGATCATTTCTATTAAAATTTAAAAAATCACAAGGGGACACAAACTGTTAGGGTGTGACTAAACTTGTTAAAGGGACCAAAACACGAGGACTAAAACTGCAATTTACTTTCAAATATAGAAAAATTCTAAAAATTTACAGTTCGATTGTTTTTTTTTTCGGTTCAGCCACCCAGTTTTCAGGCTCAAAACGGTTCAAACCCTGAACCAGACCGTCGAAGGGTCCGAACCCCGGTCCGACTGGCATGTCTAGTCCAGTTTCAAAACATTGGGTTCTAAATTGACCATAAAACTCATTATCATTATCAAACTATTCACAAAGTTACACTTATTAATAACTTTTATAATCTAATTAAATGTTTAAATCTCAGATTGTTACTCAAATCCACAACAATTAACAACATTATTTATATTCTATAATACAGTTTTTGCGAGCAAACAACACACTTCAACCGTTATTAGTCAATGGTCGGAGCGGATACGGGACGGGTGGATGTACCACCACGCCTGCCGGAAAGACAGTAGGACGGTGGTCAAAGGAGAGAAAAGAGAAGAAGAAAGAAGAGGCCCGCGCCCACAATGCACAACTCCATGCAGCAGTTTCAGTGGCTAGAGTAGCTGCTGCAGTGGCAACTGCTGCGGCTGCCACTGTAACAGCCTCAGCATCTAATAAGGATGAGCAAATCGTGAAGACCAATATGGCAGTGGCCTCGGCCGCCACATTAGTGGCTGCACAGTGTGTAGAGGCGGCGGAGGCGATGGGAGCTAAACGTGAACATCTTGTTGATGCCATTAGCTCCGCTGTTAATGTCAAATCCCATGGAGATATATTAACCCTCACCTGTGCTGCTTCGACAGGTAGACATTTAAAATTTACTATCAACTCAGTTTTATTAAAAATATAGATTATTCTACTCTGTGTTCTTAAAAGCTTTAATTTAGGAGCATCAGCGATAAGCATTTCAACTAACATGCCTAATGATCTGCCTATACAAATTGTTTTGAGCATCGATTTAACTGTGAGGTTTGTTTCTAGCTCTACGTGGTGCAGCGACGTTGAAAGCAAGGGCATTGAAGGAGGTGTGGAATATTGCAGCGGTGATACCGGTGGATCGAGGACTTAAAGAAAGTAAAAACCAAGGAAAAGACAGTTGCTATTATGAACATACTACATCTAAAGAAAATTTTTTGGGCATTTGTAACCAAGAGCTACTTGCCAGAGGGAGTGAGCTACTCAAGCGTACTCGTAACGGTAAGAACACCCGATTACCTTCAGACTAGAGTGGTTTGGTTAATAATTTTGGGAAATGAAATGCAGGCAATCTTCACTGGAAAATAGTGTCGGTTTACATACATCGAACAGGTCAAGTGATGCTAAAAATGAAGAGCAAACATGCTGGTTCTACCATCACAAAAAAGAAAAAAAGTAAGTCTCGCTACAATTACAGGGCCAGATGGGTTTAGTAACGGCTTTCGGTTCATTGTGCGTTAAAAGTAGTGAATGTTTTTACTTGTGGGTGGTTGCAGACGTGGTGTTGGAGGTGTGCAAGAACATGGCAGCGTGGCCCGGGAGACATCTGTTTGATGGTGGAGAGGAGAGGCGGTACTTCGGGCTGAAAACTATCGGGCGCGGATTGGTGGAGTTTGAGTGCAGGACACAAAGAGAATATGATATGTGGACTCAAGGTGTGTCCAGGCTTCTTTCCATTGTTGATGAAAGGAAGTTTACCAAGTAAACATAATGAGGAATAAGATAAGGGTGGAAGTATATATATTGTAATAATAACCAACGTCAATGTGTGCTTAGTAAACTTATGATCATCTAGTTTTAATGCTAAGATTTAGCTTTTCTACTCTTAATTTCTGTACTATAAAACTATGTAAATATGAATCAATTAAGGTAGTTAATCAAAACGGTGTTAACATTAACTAAAGCTTACGAAAAGACCTAAGTTGGTCCATATGACGATGACTCGCAAACAAGGTGATGTAATAACCAAAATTTTATGCAGTGCACAGTCGCATGTGAAGCAAAATGCATATAGGTGACAAAGTGGAGGTCAATTTGTCCTTCACTACAGATCATAAGTGTGAATGTGTGTTTTTGCTGACATAATGCTCGGGCTTTACACGCTCTGCTACCCGTACTTCATTAGTCATGCTCGTGCGTACACATTTCCCAACATTGAGATGGCTTTTTCTAATGACATTTTCTAGATTTTCTAGAATGTTGTATAACTCGCCAGGCGCATAACCAGTTTCGGACAAAACCTATAAATAAGGAGGTGAACGCATCATTTGACACACAACACAAATACACAATAAGCACAACAGATCTTTATTTCACAACTTAAAAAGTATCAAAGTCACTTCCTATACATAATAATGGTTTCTCAATAGAATCAAACTTCACCATGAAAGAAAGAAATAACAATTTTGAGTGTGGATGGAATATATTAAAAAATTAAACATTTGGCCACCAAACTATCTTGAAAGGAAAATTTGTGTACCTTTGAATGAAGTATGAACAAATGGTAAAGGGCTTTAATCTTGAGTGTACTAATTATCAGCGGCTTGTAAAATGGTGAGCAATGATATGAAAAGATTGATGATATCCAAGTATAGGGCCACGGCAGCCCATATGTATTCGTCGTAGGTGTATCGTTTGATTAGATTGTCGGTGTCATAGACAATGTAGCCACAGAAGACTAATGCTGATAAACCACCGTATATCATTACTGAAGTCTTGCCAAGAGGAAAGAAAACCTGCAAAAAAGATTAACACAAATGAGTTCGAAATTTAATTTGATTCGTTTACTTTTGAATGGGTCATTTGGGTTATATTCTATCTTTTTTTAAGATCGTCTAACTCCAACACCCTCTAAACCTACTCTTAAATATACACCAAATGTGCACTATCAGACTAGAAACCTCAGCCACTTGGGAAGGAACACTATAATCCACCTTGATGCCGATGGACTACAAACCCTCTGATGATTATGATCTATCTAATGGGTCAAACATGTAAAACTAAAAGAAAAAGGTCTCAATACATTAGGTCTAAGGGTCGTGTTCAGGTTCATTAATTCAACCAATCAAACTGACACAAATGTCACCCCTAGTGGCCCTATAAAAATGTCGAATAGATTGAAAATCACACATTATATTTTAAGCATAAAACCTCTTATATCATTTTATAAAAGTTAGATTACTAATGAAACTATGCAGGTTTTGTATTCATATTTAACACCCCAACTGTTTATAAATATTTCAAAAGGGAGACAAAAGGTTCTTCAGCAATTTATTCTACCTCTAATATTAATGAGGGGCAACCCACTAACCTGAATGAAGGAAAACACAACAAGCACCATAACAGCACCGAACAAAAATGGCCCCAAGAAATTGAAGTCATAACCTCTCTTTGCCGCCCAGAATGTGAATAGGGTGAGACTCACAACCACCACGGCTGTCAAAATAACTGCTTCCAAGATGACTTTACCTGCATAAATTTGATAGATTAATGCAACCAAAGAGTTAGCCACCTTATGTCAAAAAACTAAAACAACTAACCCATAACAGAAATACAAACATATTGACAATCTTTGCTACAAGGCACGAGGAGCACAAAAGCACAAAAGAAATTTTAATTGCTTGATTCAATTATATATTGTTCTGGTGGGTCAAATAGTTAAGAAAAAAGGCAAATCTAAAAAGGAAGTGGTTCAAAGAGCTCAAAGAGATTGAAAGTCGCCAATGTGTATTTTAATGCATGCAAAGTCACAAACTACGTGATCGCTTAAGTCAACAAAGCAAAAGACTGTCTCAATAATGTATTGTGTAGGAGTAAATTACATAAATCATCTTTTAGATTTTGTAAAAACTATGGTTTTTCTCTTTTCAATTTCAAAACATGCGTTAGTGCATGGTAGGTGGTTGTGACGGGAATGGCGGTTGACTTTTTGGAGCCTTGCAACACCAAACCAAATGAAAAGTTTTGGTATCTAATCAATGTGGATGACATCTTTAATCCTCCCCAAATACATAAGCTAGCTGAGTTTAAGTTTAGTCATGTCAGCCAACCAGCCAACTTACCACCTTTAATAAGATCATATGCCAAGATTGATCTCTCCCTGTTTGACCATGGAATTACAAGCCAGTCGATTATATACATGTTTGCCAGTAATTGATGTTAGTCAAAACTTATAGAATCTTTTCAATGTGAACTTTGAAGACTCTTTACTGGTTATTAACAATTCTGGTCAGAGTGCAATAGTTTATTAGTAGACACACACACTCAGTTTCTTAAAGTATCACTGGATTTCTAGCAAAAGTTGTACTCTTAGCAATTCCTGGATGGATTGTAAACAAGAGGTAACTAGAACTCATTTTTACAAATCACAACAATATGACACCTTCTAGTACAGAGATGCCATTAAGGTCACTACAACGTCTTATATGCATTTTGAAAAGGAATATGGTTAAACTTGCAACAAAAACAAAACCAAATGCTTCAAAAAACCAACTCTTTCTATTCCCCCCATAGTTTATCTTGTGCAAATTGATTGAGGGACGCAGTCAAATACCCCAAATGATAGTGAATAGGTCAAGCCAACCTTGAGCTCAACTTAACAATGTTGAACTATGCTCTAACTCAATTTAGTAACTTAATTAGTGTTCGTGACGCAGATTCAAAACTCAGCTTAGAGAAAAATCCAAGCTTTAGTCATGACTCATGAGTTAAAATAACCCAAATCTGATACTCTAGTATAAACTAGAACTTGATAAGTTATGTGCTTATGAGTGTCTACCTCATATACTTATACTTGATCTCCGACAGAGAAATGAATTTAAATTCTAGTTTCAACATCTAAAACACAAAGCAAGTAACCAAATCTTTGACAAAACTGTTCACCGTGAACTTACCACTAGTAAATGCACATGTCAAACCAACTGCAAATGCAAGAGAGATAGTGAAAATCCCCAAAAGTAGATAATTCACCGGATGACGCTGATAATAATACGACAACGGGCACAAAGCTGCACAACAACGAATTTTTTTTCAAACTGGTATGCTTTAGAAAAAAAGAGAGGAAAATAGGTGTGTCAGTAAAATAAAAAGGAAATTGGTATATCCGCTCTTAGTAAGAGCGGATTCTTCACAAATAAACTTACAACTTTTTTTCTTGCAGGTTGGTGTCAGAAATGGAAGACGACTTGTAAAAAATACTAATAATTAAATATTATATAAATCATGTTATTTATGGTTGTGAGAGTAGCCGCTCTTGCTAAGAGCGGATACTATAGATTCTTTTTACACTACACTTTTTCATCCTATTCATCGTCTTCCTCGCCATAGTTCATATGGTGTTTGCTCCTTTTCCTCACTATAGTTCATCTGATTTCTGCTCGTCTTCCTCACCATTAAATTAAAGTCTAATTTGGCTCTTACACATGAAAGAATCAGACTTTACAGTGATTCAATGTTGCAGGTTAAAGAGTTAAAGCTGTTACAGATTCAAATGACAGAATCAAATTCGAATTTAAAGTGATTCACAGGCTAAGGAGTCAGTTTCTTTAGTTTTACAGACTTTAATTTCATTCACATGTGAACATGAATCTTTTGATGAAAATTAATAAAAGTGAATTATTGAAAATGAAGTTTGGATGAAGAAGGATGGAGAAGATAACTTTTGTGGATGGTAATGGTGCATATGACAGAGGAGGTTAACAGTGAAAATATATTGTGAAGAATCCGCTCTTGCCAAGAGCGGATTGTCTTTCATTTCTGACACCAACCTGCAACACACCTGCAAGAATAAAAAGGTAAGTTCATTTGTGAAGAATCCGCTCTTAGCAAGAGCGGATATACGATTTTCCTTTTTATTTTACTGACACATCCATTTTCCTCTTTTTTTTCCCAAAACATACCAGTTTGAAAAAAAATTCGCACAACAACAACAACAGTTATCAACACAAATCAATCCACCAATAAAAAAATGCAACAAAAATTCAAATCAAAATCTGTTAAAACTTAAAATCATACTGATAAAAGGAGCAATGATGAGAAGAATATAGCAAGCAAATCCACCGTTTGTCGTTGTTAAAAAGGTAACAATAGGATCATACGTGATAACAATTGCACCAACGGCCGCTGTTAACAGTAACTGTACAGCTACGATTGAATATATCTTACGAATAAACGACCATCGGAGCTCCGGTGACTCCGACATGATCGGATACAACGGCTCGTAGGATCCGGATTCAAGGTCGGGTTTCAGAAACGGTTGTTGATTCCACATGTTGAACAAATCTGTGGAGATTGTTAGCAGGTTGATTGATAAATGATAATGGAGATTGAATTGGGGAATTAGGGTTTCTGGATTTGGATATGGTGAATGAATTGCGGACTTGACGAAGAAGAAATGTGGTTGAGGGTTGGAATTGTAATTATACGTTTGGAGGTTGAAACGAGGAACATGACGAAGAAGAAGCTTCTTTTTCGTATATAAACACACGAGACGGGTATAATTGTCTTGTTATATTCAGTTTTTATCATTTAAAATCTTAAAATATATCTAGACGATTAAATGAATCATTTACGGAAGTTAAGCTATTGTTCATTTTATGTTAAAACATGAAATTTTATAGAGCTCGTACACAAGTTTTAAGTTTCAACTAATGGAAAGAAGTACATAATTTTCCACGTTCATCTCGAGTAATAGAGCTCGTACAACAATATCTCTTTCTTCTTCTTCAAATGACGAAATGGATCTAGAAGCGACTAGTCTGATTTGGTATGATGTAGGTTAAGTCATAAAGAATCTGTATCTTATTGGACCTGACGAGAAGTGTTAAGAACAGACTAAGCTAAGGAAGAAAAAGAGGACTAGAATGTGTGATTTAATAGAACATTTGTGTTGTTATATTAATTGTTAACTTAGATAGAGATGGGGTATAAACATTATTGAAGACCAACGTATTGTAATATTTCACACATACCAGATATATACTATATTGGAGGTATGATAACATTTTCACATTTTTAGCAGCAATAAGAAATTTTGTCAGCTCACCTACTCGCATGACACTTTGAATCTTAAACCACTAAACAAGCAAGAAACAAATGATCAACATATTTATTCTACATATAGCAAAAGTAAAACAACGAATAAACAAATAGTCTACATTGAATTTGTTTTATTGGTCGCTTTTAGTGATCCGCTATCCAAAGGCCGTCACTTAGCAACATTTTATTTTTTCCTTTTAATTTTCAATCCTTTGCAAGTTTATCTATACATCTAACTTTATCTGTATTCTCAAATAGCTAGCTAGATGAGTCAGTGATGCACGCTCTCTCTGCTCACACAAATGACCCGAGTTCAACTCTTAAACTCTTCCTCCGGAATTCCTTTTATATTTTTTCCTTTAATTATGTTCACATTACGTCAATAATTACATCATCAATCACATTAAGTGGTTACCACTATTCACGTATTTCCACACTTCCTTCATACCATAATTTACAAAGTGAAAATACTGCTAGCCTCGTCAAGAACGCTAGTTTAATGCATAGCACTCTCGTAACAATCACAAGATGACCTGATGATGATTGAAGTTGGTGTAAGAGCTTAATGTCCAAAGTGACTCAGGTTCTAGTATAAATAGAGACAATAATGAGGGAACCAAGTAAACATCTTGTGATGGTGATTAAGAGATCATACTAAAGTTTAAGTGTTATATGAGTATCAGGTTAATTTTCATTCCCTAGTATTTTATTTTATTTTGGTGTCACCGTTTGTTTTTAATATAGTCGCGTACTATCAAGTATCAAGGCCTCAACACTGTTTCCATTTCCCACAAGTGTTTACAGGAACAACGTAGAAGCAATCAGCAAGCAGAAACAAACCAGAAAAAAATGGCAAGTGGAATGGCAGTTGGAGGAGCAAACGGAGGAGTTGAGTGGCATCAGAGGCCACCAAACGCTAAAAATCCGATCGTCTTCTTCGACATAACCATCGGAACAATCCCCGCCGGCCGTATTAAGATGGAGCTTTTCGCCGACATCGCTCCCAAAACCGCCGAGAACTTCCGCCAGTTCTGTACCGGAGAATACAGGTATCAATCCATCTGTTGCTTCTATGCGTTTTCATTCATCATTTCACATCATTCGTATAGAACATAAGTTCCAGTTTTAGGTTATAAATCTGTTGTTTTCGTATTCATTCGTTCGAGATGGTATCGAATTAGCAATTGTGTTGGTAACAGAGAATATGAGAGAGTTTTGTACTGGAAGCTTAGATTATAAGCTGTGAAATTTGAATATATGAAATGCTAGGGCTGGATTTTCTAACTAGTATTGTTTCGAGCTTTCATTCAGAAGTTGTTTCTATTACCTCTTTTGTATAGAACCTAAATTCCTGTTTTAGGTTTTAGATTTGTTGCTTTCGTGCTCAGTTCGTTCGAGATGGTAACAAATTAGCAATTGTGTTGGTAGCAGAGAAGATGATACTGTTTTGTACTAGAAGCTTGAATTATAAGTTGTGAGTTTTGAATGTATGAAATGCTAGGGTTGGATTTTCTACCTCCTTTGTTTTTTTTTTTATTTTGTTGCTTTCATCTTCAATTCATTGGAGATGGTAACGAATTAGCAATTGTGCTGGTAACAGAGAAGCGGATACTGTTTTGTACTTGAAGCTTGAACAATAAGTTGTGAAATTTGAATTTATGAAGTGCTAGGGTAGGGTTTTCAAAGTAGTAGTGGACGGTAAAGTAAAGAACGAGTATTATTTTGATGGTTATTATTGTTTGATTTGCTTCTATATTTTTCATGTATATGTTCTCAAGTGCGACATATCTTTATATGCTTAGGGTTACACCCTTTTAAAGTGGAAAGTGTTTCTCTTTTTGTACGAGAGCTGCAAAATATTAAGGGGTAAATAGACTCTAATGGTGCTTGGGCACAGTTTAGAATAGTGTAAAAGGCCATCCATATATTTATGTTAGGCTGAGTAAGAACCTTTGTGGGCTTACGCACATTGCTACATAAGATGAAGAGACTATAGAATATCCCAGTTTTACTTCTGTACCAGAAATGAAAGCAGTAAAAGATGTGCCACCACTGGATAAGTACACATGTTCTTAGCTAGTCTAAACTACCCTAAATCTTGCTACGAATGTGTGCCGTGTTTCAGCTCAAAATTAATAAAACAAGAATAATAGAATACACATCTGGCTTTCTCAGATTCTATTGTTGCTCTTCATTTCATTCAAACAAATGAAAGAGCATGTTTAAGATTCCAAACTAATGTGCGATTGCTTGTAATCATATTACGCTTTTTGCAATCAAAATATTTGTTTGGGCTAGGTTAAAACTTAAAAGCAAAAAAACGATTCTACTCTCTATAAAATATGTGGAAACACAAGCAGCAGGTTATGAAATAGCATTTATATTGATTTTTATGTAAGCTTAGTTGACCTTCGAGCTACCATTTTTACTGTATTCAACTTTTTTTTTATCAAAAAGCATTTTTTTGCCAGTATATCCTCGTAGTGTGTTATATACTATAATATATACTACCCGAGTCATATTTTCGTTCTTGCTTTTAATGTGTTCCAAATTATATATGCCTACAAGTCTCAAGTTAATTTTTTTTTTGGGCAGAAAAGCTGGACTACCTGTTGGATACAAGGGATGCCAGTTTCATAGGGTAATCAAGGATTTTATGATACAAGCTGGTGATTTTCTAAAGGTTGGCTTCTTTTCATTCTATGATGCTTTGCTAATAGAGTAATAGTTTTGTTTGTAAGTCAAGTGTCACTAACTCATTATTGTGCTAATGCTATTACTTAAATGCAACTTACAAATGTGATTTCTTCAGTTTCAACTGCTGCTATAACACTATTACTTGAATGTATGCACATCCTAGCCAAATAATGTACAATTGGACATTGTTGAGCTGTTTTAACTTTTAACTAGGGCATAGTACTTTCTTCTAGTCACTCTTCATGTAAATAAAAAATATATTTGAATATCGAGGCTCAAATTTTTTTTGCAGGGAGATGGTAGTGGATGTGTATCCATATATGGAAGTAAGTTTGAGGATGAAAATTTCATTGCTAAGCATACTGGACCTGGTCTATTGTCAATGGTATGCATCTGGGATTTTTCTCATAATGCTATATTGCTTTTCTCTTTTGTTCTCTTATCTAATTTATGTCTTCTTTTTAATTACATTTATGTTTGTCAATACCTGAGTAAAGTGGTTTTTGTTCTCATTTTTCTTCCATTTCATTTTAGTAAACATGAATCACCTTATGGTACAATTAAGGTGCCTCTGCCTATTGAAATTCGTTTCTTGTGACTAAATAAATTAGTAAATGAATCCATACAGTTGCACTTGGGGGCTGAAATTTTGATAGCCTCTTAACAATGGAAAGATTTATTTGGTCAAGTGATAAAATTTAGCGTTGGCTGAAAATTTTCTTATACTTGTTTATAGAATGTAGGTCTTGTGAAGGATTCATTTGCTATTGTATTAGCTTATGATTTTTAAGTTTGCCTGTTTGATGCGTTAAACATAAAATATGTCCCAGATCAATCATTTTCTATGTAAATGAGTCAAAATTATCACCTCTACTTGCTAGTCGCTGGTTATTCTATGATAGAAAAGTTGTAATTTCTCCAAAAGCGTCGATCTCTTATTTAATAAAGTTTTCTTTGTTACCCCTCCACCTAATCTTTGATGTCTACTTGCGTACAGACGTACACATGTGTCCTACAATGCTCATTACCCTAGCCTTCTTATGCATCATTGACTTTGACTTTTCAGAGTGTAGACGGTTTTCCCTCTGCCTTATCTGAACAGTATATAAGGAACCTTTGGTTGCAAAAGAAAATTACTAATAGACACAACCAACATGCAAAAATGCTAAAAACTAAGAGCTCAGTTACTTTATCCAAAAGTGCATGATGTCGTCACTTAACGTGTTTGCCTGTATGTGTTAGCAAATCCTAAACATAGATTCATGGGCAGAATCATATTTTAGTAAATCCTTTAAGAGCTCAGTTACTTCATATTTTTTTATTTCTTTAAGAGCTTAGTTTGATCCCCCAAATTGTCTCGGTATGTAAAAAAAATATTGTGAGAAAGTTATAATGTGTGGTTAGATGTTACTGTATGCGAGATGCAACAATGTAACTATTGACACAAATTGTTCTAGGTCTGTTATTTAGTTTGCATGCTTAATCCTCTCGATTATAAGAAACTGTGAGTATGTTTTCCACATTTAAACCGTCTTAGGCTTACACAATTTGCATTTTTTAATATTTGGCAGGCCAATAGCGGACCAAATTCGAACGGGTGTCAGGTATTTCAGTTTTTGTTAATCATTACTAAATGAATCCCGTCTTATTTGTCATAAAATAATACTCCTTCCATTTTGAGTAATTGTCCGCTAGGATTAATAGTTTAATACACAGCAATAGGGATGTATAATCAATGCCCAGTTTTAGTTAAATGCCAACTTTACCCATCTATTTCTTTTAGATCTTAAGATTTGTGACGAATTATTATGGATAGAATGGGAAAGATGGTAAATTATACTTGGAAGCGGACAATTATTTTTGGAACAAACTAAAATAATAAGGCGGGCGATAATTTTAGCAACAAACCTTCCACGTGATTAGAAAAATATAAACATTAATATGTCTCTAATTTTTTCTGTCGCAGTTTTTTATCACTTGTGCCAAGTGTGATTGGCTCGACAACAAGCACGTGGTATTTGGGGTATGTTTGTTTTCCTACATTTCACAGATAAACGTAGTACTTGATATACTAATGTTAGCTGGTATTATTGCAGAGAGTTCTTGGTGATGGCCTGTTAGTGATGAGGAAGATCGAGAACGTGGCCACAGGACCAAACAACCGTCCTAAATTGCCCTGCATTATTGCTGAATGTGGGGAGATGTGATCAGGAACAAATGCATTTTTGCATCTACATGAAAGTTAAGAAAGAAAATTCACACATCCGTGATTCGCAAAGCCAAAAAGAATATACATGTAACCATGTAACATACTTTGTTCATTTCTTGGTTTGTGCTATTTACTCCTTGTATCTCGTATATTAAGACGTCATCGATTTGGTTTGAACCTAGGATGGGATGCTAAAATCCCTTGGATGCTTCTTTAACCTTTTTACTTATGGTAGGTGAGATAAAAAACTGGTGTTAGTGTTATTTTAGCCTATTAAATTTAAGTGACATGATCTTTATCCTTATTAAAAGGGTGTGTGTTCAAGCCCACAAATGGTGGGCAATATGTAGATTTTTGGTGGAGTGATTGCCTTAAAAAAACAATACAAAACATTATGATACTACATAGGGATTTACATATATAGGCTTTAGACTCTTAGCAACCAAAGCAAACAATATATACAGCGTTTTAAACCATTTAAAAGCTCCCACCACGGATACGTTATAAAACCTTTAGAAAACAAACTAAAGTATTCAAAGGGGTACATCTAATCACACCCAAAAACGAAATTTATTTTAGAACAAAGTACAAATAGAGGTTGCTATGAATGTGCTGTTGAGATGGTCATGTGTTATTGTATCAGCATGACACATCAAGTGTGAAAAAAGCCATGAGCATAATTTTGATGGTTTCGACTAAGGAAATCAAGCAACATCCATGACTAAACTCACGTCTCAAGGGTCACACCTTCATCTCACCTAAGGCTATGTGGTGTATTTAACGCCATGCGACGTTAGGTTTCCACATCACCCGTTAATGGACGTAACACTGCGCTACTAAAGGCGTTAAGAGGGTGCACATGGAGCAGTTAATGTGTGAAAATAAGAATTATATATTTTTGTCACACAAGAAAAAATGGATGATGTGAAGCTGAGATGACACTCATGTATAGTTAAAGGGATTAAAGTACACCACTTAGCCTGAGACTCTAAGAGACATACTATTTCACGCCTCATATCCTTGTAGCACCGCTCACACTCACGTGTATTAATAAAATATGCGCTCAACAGTCAACACACACCCTAACCAAGAAGATGGCTAAATTGCAAAACAATGAAGTTACAAGGGCTATTTAGATAATTATAACAAATATCAAACCACACCACACACCACCATAATCCTCCGCATCATCCTCTTTATCTCGCCGGAGTGACGATCGGAAAATCAAACAAAAAAATGGCGTTTGCGATGAGAGTGAAGGTACCACCAAATTCAGCCACTTTGGCAGAAGCTAGTCATCGGACCTTTGATTTCTTCCGTGCAGCTTGCAGATCTATTCCTGCGATCATGGATATATACAATCTCTACGATGTTGTTACTCCGTCTCAGCTTCGTTCCACCATCGCTGCTGAAATCCGCAAAAACGCTCATATCACTAACCCTAAGGTAACTCCAAACCCTATCTCGCTTTTCATTTCATTTATGTTTCAAATCTAGGTTAAATAGCTGGTGAATTTGGGGATTTAGTGATTTTGTACACTGTATGGTATTGTTAGGGGAATTGTATGTTTTATTGTGTTATTTTTGGATGTGAAATGCTCTAGGTTTAAACTCAAAATCATATGGTGTTTTTGATGGAGGATTATTAAGCATTAGAATTAGAAGTTATACTGTTCTGTATGTTGAAAAAAAATCGATAGGCTTCATGTGTTTCTTAGACTTGTTAAATAGTTCACTTAGAAAAGTTAGTTTAAAGAATTTCTTGGAAAATGGGATAGTTGTGAAGCTTGTTACAATTCGTCGCCCATGATGTGTTTGGATGATGAAGCATGAATTTTTAGCCGGATGAGTCATTTGGTGTGTTCAATCAGCTTCATGAATATTGCAAGTTTTTAGTTGGATGAAGCAGGCATTGTTAGCTAGATGAGTCATTTGGAGGACAAAGCAGGCATTTTTAGTTGGATGAATCGTTTTTCACATCACATGTTTGCAATCTTCAGCTCATTTTTAGACTAGTAATGAACTGAAGATTGCAAGTTTAATGTTGTGATCTTATGAGTTGTCAAATTCTTGCACTTTAGCTTGTTTTAAAGTGTTTTTTAGCATACAATCATAATCATATAGGAAACGTATGTTACCTCAAAAGTTGGTAGTGGGTCATAATAACATACAATACTTTCAGATCACATGTTTGCATATTGTTTAGGATAAACTTTCTGTGCAGCAAATTTGTAGTGAAACCGGTTGTTTGTCATAGGTGTCAAAACACTGACAACTGGGTGGATGGTATGTTTATCTGAACTTAGACAATAAATGATATGGGAATGACATATTTTGGCCTATAAATGTAGTTTTTACGGAATAACATTACTTCGACCGTTGAACTTAGATGTGAGTTTAATAGTATGATACTTTTAGATGGGTTTAAATTACCTCTACAATTGTCACTTTTAACTTATTAAGTACAATTTCATTTTTTTCTTAGCGAAGTTGCATATTTCTCGTTATGTGATGTCAAATTTCATTAATGGTTAATCTTACATCTTTTTCTTATTCATTATCTATGGTCTTCATGCTCTTCATCTTTTAAATTTTATTATACCATTTTTTCTTCCTACATTAATGAACTCACTTTTCTCTTCCTTGCCTTCTGTAAATATATTAACCACAGCTCAATCCACCAAAAAACGAAAGAACCCCAACTAAACAATACTTAAAATGCAAATGTTTTTTCACCACTTTTTCTTACTTAGTAGGTCAGCAACACCTGTTGCTGATATAGGCCCATAGTGTAGCTGTTATTAATACTTGCTATATCTGTTTCTTGTTCGATATATATTCATTACCCAGTTGAGATTTTCTTCTGGAAACTTCTCATCTGGGCTTCAGTATGCAATTTATGTGAGGCGAGTTATTATTCCACATTTAAAGTTGTAGCTTTTATTCATCTCAATTGACACTCTTTGGCTGCTGAATAATCATTGCAGGTTATTGATATGCTTCTGTTCAAGGGAATGGAAGAGCTAAGCAACATAACGGAGCATGCAAAGCAACGACACCATATTATTGGGCAGTATGTGGTCGGTAATCAAGGTCTTGTTCAAGACGTTGCCACCAAGGATGAGAATCTCTCTAACTTTCTAAAAAAATTCTACAAAACCAACTACTTTTGAAACCTTCTTTGGCGGGATGCAATTCAGTTTCCCTAATAAATTTGTTATCAGATATTTGAACAGTTGTTCTTGATTTTCTGTATGAATAACATCCTTTTGCTGATTAACAGCAATGCTGTTGGATATCTAAGCATGTTTTCGTTTCTGCATCAAAAGTTTAGAACTTTATGTTTACATTACATTGTGTGAAATGGAGAAATCAAATTGTTTTTGTTATCATGTGATGGTTCTTCAAGAAATAACCAGAGTTCACTCAGTTTCATTGATGATAGATTTGCGATCCTGTGATTGTTCTTATTCTGGGTGATTTGTGATATGTATAGCTGGCATGGGCATTCATGATTCGCTTGTCGTAAAAATCGGTCAACTTGAGTCAACTATGGATCATGTATTCATGTAGTTGTTAGTCTGTGTATTGGGATGATCATGTTTCAAACATTGATTACTTGGTGCCAACAGAAGGTAGCATTGCCATGTTTACTTTTGTTATCTGATGTGGAGGTGTTTGGCTTTTCGTTACAGAGACTATTTCTTTTACGACATGGGTTTGTTATATTCACTTTCTAATGTTATTAGTTATAATGATTCAGATTCTGTTTAATCCAGACACTAGAAAGTATTATAATTTTATGACCTAAACAAGGTCGGTGGAGACGGTGTGTTTTAATCATAATTTTGTGCATATGAGCTCTTAACTCAACATTGACATATTTACAACTTTTACGACATTGACATATTTACGACTTTTGCGACATTGACATATTTTTGACTTTAACATCGAACTTTACCTAATTTGTAACTTTAACACCCTCACACCATACCCAAGTAATTTTTATTTTTACATGTTATACCATGACTTTTTTCTTTGACATGTTCATATTATTTACTCAACTTTGGATACATACATTTTTAACATCCATCTTTCTCTACCGTCATAACACGCCGCACGAGTCGAAAACATTGTTAATGCGTATTACGAGTCGCTGCAACGCACGGCTCGGGCTCGTGTCAAAGTAACACATCGCACACTGAAACACGTCCCGTCACAACGTGAGACAAAGGTCAAAATCCTAATGTGCTAAACACAAGATCAGTAAACGACCTCAATCTAATATATATAACAATCCGTTACTTATGGCCTAGTGGTAAGTTGACTTGGGTTCTCCTTAGGAGACTCAAGTTTAATTCTCACTAGCGTCACTTTTGGTGGATATTGGCAATGAAACTCGTCCCGGGCTACCACCCAGCTTCGTGTTTGAGCCTAAGGGTTTTACGTGACATGGTTAAAGGTTTCCCACTGGTTTTTCCCTTGAACAGTTGGTTGACGAGTTTCGACTCCGATCAACTTGGCCCGTAAGGAAGGTTGTGGTGATCGGGGAAGCCCCAATACCGACGGAAAACATCTATTGGTGTTAGAGGTGGAGTTTCGATCTCGGTCTTCAAGAAAAAAAAAGTTTAAAAAAAATCTAATATATAACATGCACATTCAACTTCTGCTCACACTATACTACTCTAGATAAACATAGAAGCAAATATCAATTGAACGGAGAGATCAACCACGCCACCATAATCATCCACCTTATCTCGCCGGAGCGACGATCTGAAACTCAAACCGTAACAAAAAATGGCGTTTGCGATGAGAGTGAAGGTACCACCAAATTCAGCCACATTGGAAGAAGCTAGACATCGAACTTTTGATTTTTTCCGTGCAGCTTGCCGATCTATTCCTGCAATCATGGATATATATAATCTATACGATATTGTTACTCCGTCTCAGCTTCGCTCCACCATCGCTGCCCAAATCCGAAAAAATGCTCATATTACCAACCCTAAGGTATAACTCAAACCCCCAAATCGTGTTTAATTTGTCAATTTTGTGGATTTAGGGCTATGTTCACTGTCTGTTATGTAGATGTTAGACAATTGCTGTGATTATTGTACATTTGTTGGGGTTGTGTGTTTTACTGTATCAATTTGAATGTGAAATGTTGTAGTTATTAAGCTTTAGAAGCTATTCTGTGTTGTATGTTGAAAAAAAAAACCGGTCTAATGATAGCTTTCAAGTGTTCATTTAGAAGCTATATTGGGAGTAACTATTTAAAGAAAACTGTGTCACTTGATTTCATGTTAATGTGTGCTTACACATAACATGAATGAATATATTGGGGGCAATGAGATGGTTTTGACTTTTGAAGTTTGCTGCAATTTTCACCCACGGTTTGTTTGGATGATGAAGCATGTATTGTTAGTTGGAGACTTGGAGGGATCATTTAGTCAGCTTCATGAACATTAGACTTGTAATGAAGTGAAGACTGTGAGTTAATTGTGTGATGATATATGTTACTAAATTGTTGTGCTTTATCTTATTTTAAAGTTTTGATGTGCATATAGAAAGATATGCTTTATCTTGTTTCAGCACACTGTCTTCTATTGTTGTGAAACTGGTTGTTCGTGATGAGTGTCAAATTTATATGTCTTCCTTTAGATGACCCTCTAAAATATTCCATATATTTATGGCATAGTGTATCTTGATGTCAGTATATATCTTTACTTAGTGTTGGTTATTCAGTTATGCAATTTATGTGAGGTATGTTGTCATTTTGTATTTGAAAATATAGTTTTTATTCATATCAATGGACGCTCTTTAGTTGCTGAATAATCATCATTGCAGGTGATTGACATGCTGTTGTTCAAGGGAATGGAAGAGTTAAGCAACATAACGGAGCATGCAAAGCAACGGCACCATATAATTGGGCAGTATGTAGTCGGTAATAAGGGTCTTGTTCAAGACGTTGCTAACAAAGATGAGAATATCTCCAACTTTCTAAAAAATTTCTACAAAACCAACTACTTTTAAACCTTCTTTTGTGGGTCTGGATTCGGTTTCCCCCAATAAATGTGTTATTGGACATTTGGAGTGTTGTTCTTGCTTTGTGTGTATCAATAACATCCTTTTGCTGTTTAACAGCAATGCTGTTGGACTTCAATGCATGACTTTGATTCTGCAACCAAGTTTAGATCTTTATGCTTGCAGCACATTGTGTAAAACGGAGAAATCAAGTTGTTTTTGTAATCGTGTGACCAGAGTTCACTCAGTTTCATTGATGTTAGATTTGTGAGCCGTTTTTGTTAGCTAACGAGTGTTGGGTCCTCGTAGATCATGTGGTTGTTAATCCATGTGTTGCCGAACATTCAACTTACGTATCATCATGCTTGAAACATTGATGCTTGATTTTTGATAAATTTACTTTGAAGTGTATAAACGATTGACCAAAACTGTATTTTAGATTAGCATTAAACATCGGAAAAAAATCTAAATTGCATCTTAAATGAAAAAACTAACTTCTTCAATTTGACCACAGCCAATGATTGTTCATTCATACACATGAGCAACAAAACCAACATGAAACACTTCAATCTCATATACTGGAATCATTCATTGTTTTCCCAATCAAGATCATCGTCGTCTTCATCATTGCCGTCTTCATCAGAATTCTCCCATGAGCTGTCATCTTCACCCTCACCCTGTAGATCACATACAGCTTGTTTATGACTCTCTTTAAACATATATCACCAACTTACAGTTTGGATTATTTGATCTTGAATATTCATCATTACATAATGCACTCATTACAGATTGTCCGGATAGTGTTTGGATTAGTAACACTAAATTTGTTTGTTTGTTCAAACATTCATGATTTATAACTGATTATTGTTGTGACCACAATCCTACAACCAAGAAACATGATATGATATGTGATCAAACTAACCTGGCTGGATTCCGAGACAAGATCAGGCAGCTCGAATTCATCTGAGTTCTGAGTACTCGGATCCTCAATACCGGGCTACAACATCAACAAGTTGTCTTTTATGTATGTTCAAAGTATAGAAACAAATTTGAAGATACAAGGAATACTTACATTTTGTGCTTTCATTTGCTTTATGGTGTTTTCCAACTCCGATACGTGTTCTGTGAGAGCCTGCATAATTTACATTACAAGTTATAAATACTTGCATATCAGTGGACTAAGATTATTCTTGAAATTGCATAATTTTGACCTTTTTACTTATAAATGAAACAAATTGGGTTGCATCAGGTCAAATGGGTTAAGATAAAGAATCAAAATAAAGAAGGAAACAAGTCAAATGGGTGGTTGAATGGGTTGAAAGTCATCACTTTCATATGCATAAAAACCCCTCCTAAATCACTTTATTTATAGACCAAGATTATTCTTGAAATTGCATGGCCTGTAACTTACACTGCATCAATATTTAATATGAATCATGAAAAGGTAAAATATGTGTAAACAAACCTCGTATCTCTGCAAGGCCTTCCAACGTTTCAATGCCCGTGCTTTTGAAGGCAGGCTTCTGGGCCTAATACTAATTGGTCTCTGATAATTCTTTCCACGATAATAAATGATAGCGTAACCTTTGGGCACACGCACAATGTCTATTAATATCCCACCACTTTCATACTCCAAAAACCTTGCTGTTTCTTCAACAAATTCAATATCTTTTTGCTTTGATATAAGTTTGACCAGTTCTCTATGTTTCCAGTGCAAATGCATGTTCTCAATAACGCCATCAAAAACACCACGAATACCTGCAAATCACCTTATACACACAACATTAGATTTTCAGAAAAATAATGTTTCCAGTCTACATAATGGCGTGTATTTTTCCATCATGAAATGACATTATTTTAATAATAAACTACTGTTTGATAAATTGATATAGGAGCCTTGGCAACTTTCAACCTGTTTCCTTTATAACTATTTTCTTTTCTTTACCCACTAAACCTCTCAGAGATAAAACCACACAGCCTGAATGGAACCATTCAGATGTAAACGGGTCGAAAGTGCCACCTCCCAAATGTACCAAACCATTTTGTATTTGTAGAAAACGTGATAGTTTAAGGCGGTTATAAAAAAAAATCCCCACAACCATTAAGAACCAATTACCAAATCTATTTCAAATACTTTTCTTTGAATTAATACACTTGACGCCAAAAATTCAAACTTGGCCTCTTTTCCACTAACAGGCAGTGCAGACAAAGCTTAATTTAGTGAAGGATTTACCAAGTGGTAAGTAAGGTTTCATTCTTAATCCAACTCTTCTGAACATAACACGTTCCTCATCCGTAATAGTTTCCTGGTCCTCTGGAGCACCAGCAGGAAGCCAAGATTCGCGTATCTTAGCCAATTCTTTATCTGCTTTACTCCTTTTAGACTGGGCCTGTACACCGCATCCAGAATCAAAAAGTAAGTAAAACAATAGCATGAAAATAACAAATAGAAAACAGTAGGCGGTTTAAAGATGAAAAGAACACTTACAATAAATAATTTGTGCTCAAGTTTCTTAACAACTCTAGATATCTTTGTTATGGATGCTTCTGCTAACATTTTCTCGTGTTCTTCGGTTGTTTTTTCTCTTCCCCATTGTGCTTGAGCCTCATAAAACTCGGCTAAACTTCCTGCAAGCGCCACCTGTCCTTGTTCAACACTTGCAGCTGCTGTTTCTACGACTACTACGTTCCTCACCTTCTCTTCTGCATCTTGTATCTCTTTCGTTATTTCCTGTCTTTCTGCTAAAGCAGTAGCCACACTTGTGGGAACAAAATCTTTCCCGCGGTAAATCACAATGTAATATTTGTTTCTGAGCAGTAATACACCTCCTGTTAGTTTCTGCAATACTTCACATGTTAGAATCCTGTCATTCTTAAAATCATTTCAGTATTTCTTCAAGAAAAAACCGTAATTTATCAACGATTATTGATTCGTGCAATGATCATAATAACAATTCACTGTACCTTTAGTTCCTCAGCCATTAACTCATTATTGGTATTTTGAATTCCACGTTTAACAGCAATTTTAGCAACCATGCTTTTCTCCCAAAGTTTGATTATAGCAGCCGCCAAGCCTTGGTGATTTCTGTTTCTCCCTTTGTTACCAAGTTAAAAAATGAATATATGTGTTAGATGCATATGTAATTTATGAATGGGTCGATTCATTTTGTGTTTTATCTTTAAGGGGTCAAATAGGTTGAAAGTAGCCCAAACTGAATGCACATCACCTCTATCATTTATTGGTTAAATAATATAACTTTGTAATCACATTAGACACAACTAAAAATTAAAAATTTTTGGACAAAAACGGTACCGAAAGGAGTTTATTTAGCCAACTCTTAGGAATGAAATAATTAATTCAATGCAGTACCTAGAGCAAAATGACAAGGTAGCGATTTGGCAAGTTTCCTTAAATTAGTCATCTCTGCATTAGTGAGGCGAGGTCTCATTCCTGTGGGAAGAAGTCTGAAGGGAGTTTTGAAGCCGGGAACTGTCTGAGGAAGTAAATCAGCGTCTACTGGAAGTATTCCGGTGCCCCACCATTCATGAAACCGCGGACCTAACCCGTCTAGCACACTATTAAATTCAATTTCCTCTTCTGTCATGTTCTTGGTAACAGGTGTTGTTCTTGCATCACCATTTCTTGTTATCGGTTTAATGTTATTATTATTATTGATATTGTTGGCAGAGGAAACGTCTGGAACAAAAAGGGTATCACCAGTTGATTGAGGTCTTGAAGAAGGGCCTGCGTAACCAACTCCCCTATACACCATCATCACGCTTCCAGATTGCCATACCACTAATCCACCTGTTCGGCGCTGGTCATCAGCAACTTCAAAGTTAATTTGGAAATAACATATCATTACTACATAATCTCTTTCATATCGCACATCTAAACACCAGTTCAACAATTAGAACCTTACATTTTAGACAAGCATTATGATGAAAAGAAAAAGAACACATCAAAAGGAACAACCCTCAAGGGAAACTTATAACACATGGAACCGTATGAACTGAAAACTTACGACAAAGTGGAAGGTTGACTTAAAACTTACAGGGTGGGGCAATGGAACCAAACAAACACATAAAAAGACGACTTTGTACAGCCAGGGCTTTAATAACATTAATATATCCCCGTCTCAAGACTTAAAGTGAAAGAGTGCGCCAATAGACACAACTTAGATATAGGCATTGTGCCATTGTCTAAAAAGCCCCTGCTTAGGATCACTTAAACAGTCATATACACATTAATCGCTCCCATAACTGCAATTAGCTATAACACCTATCTATTGTTGAATCACGCAAAGTTGAAAGATATATTTACAATCTTTTAAGTTGTTGCGTAGATGGCGCAATAAAGTTACATATTTAGACACATAACTTGATAAAAAAGATTATTTAGCATACAAAGTTACAAACTTTAGCCTTCATATGCTTGTAGGTTAATCTAAAGATAACTATGCTCCCTAAAGAGCGACTGGTTACTAAAAACCAGTCAAGAAGAGGCAAGACCGAACAGGTTTCGACTCACTAAAGGGTCATTTAGCTTATTGTCTCAAGTACAAGTAAAGCTAATTCATCGTATTAATCAAACTAAATAATTCAGATTCAAATTCTATTAAATTCCAATGAACCAAACGCCTACTTAACAGTTTCGTTATCTCATAACATTCAGATTTACCATTTATCAGCCTCGTTACAAGGCGGCTTTGTTCAACATTAATGCAAACAATATATTGGATTAAACAGCATATAGAACAGCAAACAAATACTTTAAGTAATCACAACAAAACAACCAACCTGAACAATTTCATGCGCAGTTTTCATATCGCGTGCCAACACCTCATGAAACTTAAGTCTAACCAATTCCGATTTTCTCCAATGATCATGAATCTTTTCAAGAACAAGCGCTGTAATCCCCGCTTTGGGGATTGTAATCCTCTCTCGCAACGTTGTCCCCAACGTCCTCAGCCTCCTTAACTCCGAATCCTCAAGCGTCAACTCCGCCAACGTTGGAGCCTTCATTGTTCTCTTCTTTACCCCTTCCAATTCCCTCTGTTCATCTCCATTTCCTCCATTATCTCTCTCCCATGGCAAAACAGTCTCCTCATCTTCATCATCTACCAACATTCTATCGGGTCGAACCCAATCTCTCCTTAACAAATCCCCTAGCTTCTCCTCTCCTGTCAAACTCATCTCCGCACGCGCAGCCTGCGTGTTCTCAACATCCTCCTCTTCTTCTTCGTCATCAGATCCTAATCCTAAGTTCCGCAACCGCAGAACAATTCTATCAATGGCGCTGGTCCTAGTTGGACCTTCACCACCAGGTGCGGTCCCGGTTGGACCACGGCTGGTGGTGGCAGTCTTGGTTGAACCGACACCACCATGTGAGGTCCGAGTGGGACCACTGCTGGTGGTGGCGGTCCTTGAACCGCCGCTGGTTGGACCATCATAACCAGCGGCGGTTCTGGTTGGACCACCGCCGGTTCTTGGAACAGGCGGTGGTGGTGAGGAGGACCAATTGTTGAGCCAAGGGGAATTATTAGTATTAGTATTATTATTAGTATTAGTATCGGTTGATGAACGAATTGAAGAAAAGGGTTTGATGAAATGAGATGAAGATGAGAAGAAGAGAGTGTGTGAATGAGTAGAAGGAAATGGGAAGATGAATTTAGTGTTACGAAAAGGGAGCTCAGTTAGTTTCATGGTGGATAATTGATGATTAATCATTTCACCATCATTAACGGCCGGAGATGGTGGTGGTGGTGTTAACGTTCACGACGGTGGTGGTGATGATGGTGTGAGTTTAGTTGAGGATGGAGACGAGGATAAGATGTGCTAGTCTAGGTGACATTTCATCTCAGTATATGATATTTTAGGATTTTATTAAACCTTTAGGTTTTAGTCTTTTATATCAAAACAAGTGATTTTTTAGTGTAGTGGTTTAACATCCTTATATAATATACCAAAACAAAAAAATTTTATGTGGCACTTTTTTAAAGCTTTTAGCTTATGTGGCATTATTTGAGAGTTTATGTCATAATAATGTTTTTTTATTTAAAATATGTATATAATATATATTCTAATAAAACTAATTACATTTTTTGCCCTCTAATATTTTGGAAAATTCTAAAACATTTAAGAGTATTTATATTTTTAACCCTTTACTACAAGAGGTGTACATGAGTCGGTTTATATTTGATAGGGTTTAAAATTGAAACTTTTGGATAAAGTTAATAATAACATACAATTAAAAACCCCAGTGTTTTATAAATATACATAACATTTTATATAATTTTAAAAAAAATAAGGTACACCATAAAACTGAGCACTTTATTCTCTTTAATTTGAGTATAATATTGTTATACTAAAAATCTAATTTTTAAAAATATATCATGTGTTCCGGTTTATAACGGTTTTGTCTCAAAAAAGAATGGAACATTCACGAATATCATTAAAGCATCACTTGAAAATTTAAAATTTTAAATAGATTATGTAGAATAAATGTATAATGAAACTCAGAATTGCCATTTTTTTATAAATGATAAATCTACCTATTCTAATAATTGAGTAACCCATCCACATGTTATCATTTTAACTATTCCACATAGGATTTTGCTTAGGTGTCATGTTTAAATTAATTTGATGGAGAATTTTTAGACGGGTCATGGTATGCTCCATATTCGAAATAACCCGATATGTTTAAATTAAAAATTCACAAATTATCATCAGTTATCTTTTAACCCGATATGTTCAAATACAAAACTTACCAATTATCATAATCTATATCTTAACCCGATATGTATCAATTATCATGAATTATCAATTATTATGATTTATCCTAACCCGATATGTTCAAATTAAAGTTTTATCAATTATCATTAGTTATCTCTTAACTCGGTATGTTCAAATAAAAAAATTAACAATTATCATTAATTATCTCCTAACCCGATGTGTTTAAATAAAAATTTACCAACTATTATAAATCATATCCCTTATTGTAACATACGATTTTTTATATGAATATATTTGTAAATATCCAAATCGATTTAATAAGAGATATGTTAAAAATAAATTTGATATCTAAATTGAGTTAAACCTATAAAACTAAAATCCGTGTAGTACACGGGTATTAATCTAGTCCTTTTATAATATAGTAAAACAAAAAAATCTTATGTGGCATCTTTTCATAGTTTTTAGCTTATATGGCATTATTTGAGAGATTATCTCACAATAATGATTTTTAATTTTAAATATGTATATAAAATTCATTATAATAAAACTAATTACATTTTTGGTCCCCTAATATTTTGGAGAATTTTGAAAAATTTAAAAGTATTTATATTTTTAACCTTTTACTACAAGGGGTGTACGTGAGTCGGTTTATATTTGATAGAGTTTAAAAATGAAACTTATGGATAAAGTTAATAATAAAATATAATTAAAGACCTCAATGTTTTATAAATATACATAACATTTTTATATGATTTAAAAAAAATAAACTACATCATAAAACTAAGCACTTTATTCTCTTTAATTTGAGTATAATATTGTTATACTAAAAGCTAAATTTAAAAATATATCATGTGTTCCGTTTTACCACGGTTTTGTCTCAAAACTGAATTAAACATTCATGAACATCCATAAAAACATCACTCGAAATAAAGAATGTTTTATTTTTAGGTCATGTGTTTATTTAGTTACTCCGTATTAGTTTTGTGTAGCTAATGTTTAACATATAAGTTATTGTTGTTAATAAAAGTTTTCATAATGCGTGAGGTGGTGTGTTTGTATTTGTGATATTAATGTGTAATGTTTGCGCATGATATGATGTGTCCGTGACTTTGTTACACATGTTATGTTGGTGATGTGTTAGACTCACATCGTCACGTGATGCAATAACATACGTTAGTACCACACGTGTGACGACAAGGAGCAAAGATATTGATAACTTTAGTGCAAAAGAATAAACGTTATGCGTGATAATGACATTAACATTAAATTGTGGTGTAATTATTTAATTTAATTAATTTAAAAAGGTAATTTTAGCTTTGAAAAATTATATGAAAAACTAAAAATAGAACTCACAAAAAAATAAAATAAAGACTTAATATGGAAAGGGAGAGGGGGTTACGTAAACTAAATACTAAAATCACGAGACGACAAAATATACAACATGTTTTGGAGTGTGGCTTATATTGTGGAAAGTATTAAGACTTGGAGTTTGATATGGATAAACAATCAAAACAAAAACAACACATCGGAAATTCGATGTTTAATTAAATTCTTATATTTCTTTGATGATCTAAATATCTAATAAAATTTGCAAAAAAATAAATAAAAATAAATGTAAGTAGAAAATGCATGTGGTTAAGAAACAAAACACAAACACATTTATTGGTTAAATTGGTTGCAAGCTTAACCAATCATTCTTCCAAATGTTTGGTTTAATATCATTTTGTGGAGCTAATTTCGGAAACCAACAAGCATTGTCTTGTTTGTTTGTTTGTTTGTTCCTCACCCGCCCTAACCCCACCAACTTAATCACACACCAAAAAGACCCATAAACACCTTTTGCTTTTACAAATCAATGGCACAATTTTCCAACAATAAAGAGCATGTTTTCCCCCTCATTTTCTGCAAAATCTTGACAACAAATTGATTCCTGGTCAAAAGATTTCACCTTGTTTCTTTTTGGGGTTTTAAACTTTTAATCATCTTATTCGTTTTGGGTTTGCAAGATTGCACACCAGGTGTTTGATGTTTTGCCTGTGAGAGTGACATTGATGATTATTTGACCTGGGTTAACAAGAGTTTTAGTGTTGTTTTAGATTGTGAGATAATGAGCAAAGCATTGGTGGGCATTTTGAAGGCAGCTGAAGCAAACATTAGGAAATCAAAAAGTTGTGCAAGAAAGAGGGCAATCAGCATTTTCTCAACAATGTCTGTCGCCCATGTTGATGATGAGGCTAATGGTGATGGAGATGGTTGCCATACGGAGAAAGTGTTCTCCAATGGCGACATCTATATCGGTCAATGGGCTACGGACAATCCACATGGCAATGGCAAGTATTTATGGTCAGATGGGTGCATTTACTTTGGTGATTGGTGTAATGGAAAGATTAATGGTAAGGGGAAGTTTAGTTGGCCCTCAGGTGCAACTTATGAGGGTCAATTCAAGAATGCTTTTATGAATGGTGAAGGTACTTTTACAGGTTCTATGAATGATACGTATACGGGTTGTTGGGTGATGAACAGGAAACAAGGAAAAGGGATGCAAAGTTACGCGAATGGGGATCGATTTGAGGGTGAATGGAAGAAAGGGTTTCATGAGGGGCAAGGGAGGTATCATTGGAACAGTGGTCATCAGTATATTGGGCAATGGAAGAATGGGACAATGAATGGGAATGGGACTATGATTTGGGCTAATGGGAATCGGTATGACGGGTGTTGGGAAGATGGATTGCCGAAAGGGAATGGTACGTTTCATTGGCAAGATGGGAGTTTCTACGCGGGTGTATGGAGTCGGGATCAGAAAGAGCAAAGTGGGAAATTTTATCCTTCTAATTCAATCAATCCCCATGATGATTGGGATCCTCATCAGTTATTTTCGGTTGAGATGGGTGAATGTTTGATTTGTGAGAGTGAAAGCATTTCGATTTTTCCTTCGGATAAGGTGTTTGTTTGGTCTAGTTGTGAAGATAAACCACCACCGAGGAAGAGCGTAAGCAACAGAATGTCGGTTGATGGGAGGTTAAGCAATGGTGAAAATCTCAAGGATGGGAATTCGAGGAATGTACTGTTTGGTAGGTCACTTAAGACCACGTTGCAGCCTGCAAAGCGTCAAGGCGTGACGATATGCAAAGGCCATAAGAATTATGAACTTATGCTTAACCTGCAACTTGGTATAAGGTATTAACCAGTAAACTGTTTTCATAACCTTTAGGTCTTATTTTCATGACTGTTAGTTATAGTTATATCATGCCAATTGTGTTTTCATAACCTTTAGGCTATTATATAATCTAACATGTGTTTCGTAATCTAAAACACGTAAAACATGTAGGTACAGTTTGAAAACTAAACAAACAAATAAACATACCCAACAAAATCTAACACATTTCTATCCCATGAGATGAAGAGGCTGCTCCTAGATTGATACTAAGAAATAAAGTTCAAAGAGATTGACATTGCCTGAAGAAATAAATAACCACTAAATTACCTGTACTATACATGTAAAAGATCCAAACTATTCTTTTGAAAAGATTTTTATTTGCAGATAAATATGCATTCATTGCATCCTTTTACCATTCATATGATTGGCAAATAAACAAGTTCACGAACGGAGCACTAAGCTTCTGAATATGCTCATAAAATAGAGTTAAGGTGGTAAAAAAACTATACATGTATACATATACATATATACGTGTGTGTGTGTGTGTGTGTTTGCTATTAATTAATGGTGCAATTCCAGACATTCTGTAGGAAGACCTGCTCCAACTAAATCTCTTAAGCTGAAACCTACAGCTTTTGATACCCAGCAAAAGTTATGGACAAAATTTCCTCCGGAGGGGTCGAAGCATACTCCACCTCACCAGTCATGTGATTTTAGATGGAAAGATTACTGCCCATTGGTTTTCAGGTTAGTGTATGCCCTTTTAACGTATTATATACAATTGTTACTCTCGGGAAAACGTTTACTTTGGGAGTCATGTTTGTGTTTTTCCCCCCATGATTTTATATTTAATGATTTCAGGACTCTTAGGAAACTATTTAATGTGGATCCAGCCGATTACATGTTATCTATATGTGGAAATGATGCTCTTCGGGAGCTCTCTTCTCCTGGAAAAAGTGGTAGCTTTTTTTATTTGACCCACGATGACAAGTACATGATCAAGACGATGAAGAAATCAGAAGTCAAAGTGAGTCCATTTCAGTCCAATCATCCAAAACAGTTTCTTTTATAGTTCTTGATTTCAATTTAATTATGTCTGTTAATAATGATTACTACTTCAGGTTCTAAAAAGAATGCTTCCTGCATATTATGATCATGTTAAAACGTTTGAGAACACCCTCGTTACAAAGTTTTTTGGTCTCCATTGCGTGAAGTTGAGTGGACCTATACAAAAGAAGGTGTGAATTTGGAGATTTTGTTTCAACGGGTCAATGGTCAATTCAGTTATACTTTTCGACTAATGTGGCAGGTTCGGTTTGTTATCATGGGAAATTTGCTGTGTACCGAAGTTCCTATTCACAGACGCTATGACTTGAAAGGGTCTTCCCATGGACGAATAACCGATAAACCTGAAACAGAAATTGATGCAAACACCACACTCAAGGACCTTGATCTCAAATTTATCTTCCGGTTGCGCAAAGATTGGTTTCAAGAGTTCTGCAGGTGAACTTCTTGTGTTTTCTTATATGCTTGATTTCAACAAACGTATAGCTTTGCTATTAGTGGGATGTACTAGGTATGTTTGTTTGGTTGTTTCAACAAACTTATATGCTCACATTGTTACTGCAGCCAAGTGAACAAGGATTGTGACTTTCTTGAACAAGAGAGAATTATGGATTACAGTCTCTTGGTTGGTATTAGCTTTCAAGATGGCAGTAGGGAAGCATCTGAGGGTAACGCAAATCTCTCTCTCATGTGCACACGCGCACACTCTTTATAGCTGACACATACATACTTGTACAATTTATTAAGTGGATGGTGCAGTTATTTTGGGTTTTTGTTTTCAGGGGTACCCGAACCGGAGAGCCCAGGATCAGCTCCTAGACTTTCAACAGACGGTGATGCTGTTCTCAATCCTGCACGGTAAGTTAAGGACTTGCAAAATTTTAACGAGAGGTGTCATTTTCAACCAATTTAATTGTGTCGATTTGGGTTATGTATTATCTCTAACAAGTCAAAAGGTAAAATAAAAACGGCTAAAAAGGGAATGGGTCATATGATCATAAGGCCAGTTGCTCAAATAGTGCGAAAATAGAAAAAGGATGGAATTAATGATCCTCTTTATAAAATTAAGCACTAGTATGTAAATCTTCATGCTCAAACTTGAACATCTACAATTTTGCAGGTGGGCATCCATACGACTAGGCATTAACATGCCAGCACGGGTTGAAGTCACGGTCAGAAGTCATGAAACTCAGCTGGTCGGAGATCCAACTCAAGAATTCAGTGATGTCATCCTCTTCTTTGGTATTATAGATATATTACAAGATTATGACATTAGTAAGAAGCTTGAACATGCATATAAATCATTCCAATACGACTCCACTTCCATATCTGCAGTTGACCCTAGGCTGTATTCTAAACGATTTAGGGATTTTATGTTTAGAGTTTTTGCAGATGACAGTTAAAACTTACATGATGTGGCTCATGTTTTTGAACTGTACAGCGGGTCAAGAACGATATCATGATTCTAACTTGAGTTGTAGACTAGGTAGTTGTTAGAGGTTACTAAAGATATAAGTTATTTTATATAAAGTTAAGTTGCTAGTTTCAGTGTAGCAGGTTATGTTTGTCGTGAGTTAACCGTAGAATTTTGTACCATCCAACCTCGGCATAATCGATAGACTTAACATTTACCAAACGTTTTGTAACACCACAACCTACAAGCCCCATGTATCCAATGTGCTAAACTGTGAGATGGGATGTGGGTATACACTATACACCACCAAATCACTTATACAATATACATAGTATCTATCCATACACTTACAATCTATGACCAAAAGATGCAATCTGAACATACCATTATTTTTATCATGCGAACTTTATTCATAACTGAGTCGTGACAACGCTTAGCAGACTTCACTCGTTCGGCCAACGAAGACCATACAGAGAAAAAATGATCTCTCCTACTTTCTGTTTTGTCTAGACACAGAATCCAACCGCTAACAATGTGGAAATCCTACTACTTAGTTCAATAAACATGTAACAAATACCAAACTTTAATTCACAATTGACTACTAAAAAACCACAATAATACTATTACTTATTACTTACAAAGGGGTGACTGCAAGTTTTTTAAAAGCAAGCTCCCAATCCCTCATTTGATCATGAACAACATGCAAGTTTGATTGCATCCTCATAACTTCCTCCTCTTTCACCTTCTTCATTTTCACACACTGCACCATCATTTCCCGCAACTCCTGCATCTTCACTTCAAGTTCCTCCATCTTCGTGTCCTCAACACGCTTTTCTTGATTGCACTTTTCAATCTCTACCTCAACTTTCTTCAGCTTTTCCTCATGCAGGCCAGCTTTGGATTTCAAAGCAAGCAACTCGTTTAAACGACCTCGAATGGCACCCACATCAAACCCATGAGTCTCCAAGTCAACTAAAGTTTCCAACCTGTTATTGATTATGCCAATCGGATCAGTCAGTTGTAAGTCTGATAGACTCTGAACCAAGTTGGCGAATGTCATCATGTGGGCAATGGCTAAACCCTCGCGAGAAACCTCGTTGCTTTTCTTCAATGGTGAAAAGTGTGGCTTTTGAGGATGTGTTTGGTATAAATCTAGAGATGTAATGGTGGCCCAGATAGGAGACCGCTTGATAAAAGGCCAGTCTTGTTGGTAGTCGGTGGTTCCAACACTAGTGACAATGGCTTGATTCGGTGATTCATCATGACGGTCAAGAGTGCAACAGGAACTACCTAAGCACAACAGTAATAACTAATTAAGAGCCAAAGTTAACTGAAGAAGGATATGAGATCAGAAAGCATATTTGATGGTGATACAAATGATTATTCAATTCATTCCTTAAAAAATGAAAAGAAAATGGGAACTTTAATGGTTATGAATGACGATTGCCATAGATTTACTCTTCGTTAAATCCGCATTAGTTAGTATTAACAAAATGCTCCAGAATTCAGACACATGTGAAATGTAAGTGCACAAATGTCACAAACTTGTTACAAGTAATAAAAAAACTGTTTTGTTGTTTGGTATCCAATCACAAGGAAAACTATTCAAAAAGTCTTCAATATTTGAAAGTGAGATCCTTTTAGGGTCCCACTATCTTTCCTAGTTATGGGAGGAACCTATTTATCCAATAAGACAAAGTTACTATTTATTAAGATTTTACTGGGTATGTTTGTTTGTTTTCTTTCTTAATTATCTTAGGTTCCCAAAATCATGTAAAACAAAATAATGAAACAAATTGCATAGTAACAAGAAGGTTGACACTTGACTTAAGAGAATTTTAGCTATAGATTGTGATCGAGAATGAGAACCGAAAACATCATTTTTCTTGTTAGTACCTTCTTCAACCATTCACATTGGTATTTTAAATTGTTAACTTGCAGTCACTAAAATATAAGGCATTATCATCATCTATGGTCACATTTGTTCGATAATGGCCTAATCTGTTCCAATACTCAAACCCATTGCTAATTGACGGTCAGATTTGTTCAATCTGATTTAAAAAGCTCAGAGCCATTGTGAGTTCAAATACTATTTACTGCATAAGACGATGCATTAGATCAGCTACAGCGATGTGATCTCAGGGTGCGTTGGTCTATTTTTATAGATAAGTGCCGGTTTTGTCTTTCAGGGTGCGGTAAAAATACATATAAAATATGAAAGTGCATTTGATATATCTTGAAAATTGAAAAAGAACACAAGATAGTTTTAAGAAAAATACAATTCTCTTTGTCGACCTGATATGAACTTGATATGAACTTGTTTAGAAATTCATCTAGACACTTTTAGTCTATCGTTGGAACGTCTTAAAGTATGTTAGAGGCTTTTGGTCAATTATCTTTTAAGCATTATCAAGTTCGTTTATAACCTTCTAGCCTGCTATGTTCAAGATACTTAGTTCAGAACCAGAGAATCACTTTGTTGTAACACCAAACATTGATCCTTGCTTGATCTACTACTCAATTTGGGTCAAGACGTATGGTTAGGTCCGAACATGACATGTCTACAATTAAAATGTCTTGGTGATCTCCCCAAAAACTTTGTTAATCCATTTAGACTAAACGTCTAAACTCAATGTTAGATTTATATATTTTTAAACGGCGAACTCACAAACTTCTTATTTTCTAATACTTCTTGTAAATTTACATCACTTACTCATCACAAATAGAAACCTTCAACTTTTAAGTAAGAACATCATTAGCAGAAATTTTGATATTGTCAAGCGAAAAAGCATTTAATTCGTGTTGTTTATATTGTCATGTCCGTGTTATAATTTAGGGGCTGTTTGAGATTTTTTATTAAATCTCTTTCTAACTTCTACCAGAAGTTAATAAGTCAATAGGTATTGACTTATTGACTTTTCTTTTTACAACTTATAGTTTGCCAAACATCTTTTAACATCCATGAAAAATGTTAGCAAGATGAAAAACAATATTAGCAATATTTGCATCAAAAAAAAAACAACACTCGCTAGTCAAATACGAGACGAATTAAACTTGCATGGAACATGGTTAAGATTATAGGTAGTATGTTTGAAACCAGGATTCGCATCCTTAGGGTGAGAGGGTGGTGAGGGGGTGATCCTCCTCCTCCTCCTCTTCTATAAAATGGGTCAACCCGGTGTGAATAATTAGCAAAACCGTATTGATTACTGTAATCCACCGCGTTTTCGTCGTATGTGAAACGACCCATTTCCACTTGGGTTGGCATTCTTTGTTGTTGATTTCGTTGAAATTGTTGATTTTGGGGTTGCCGAGATGTTAATTTGTTGCGAGGCTTGAAATGGAGAACACTGTGAAGACAATTGGGTATTTTTTTTATCTTTTGTTTTGGTGCCATTGTGATGAAGCAATAAAGATATTTTTTTGATTAAAAGAAAGTATAGAGAATGAGAGAAGTGTATGTATTTTGTGTATAAAAAGAAAGTATTTATAAATAAATTATATAAAAAATGTTTTTTTATTTAATTAACCCAACCCTGAACCCCACCCAATTTACCCGTTACCCAACGTTCAAATTGTACATCGGTCAAAAAATGGATCTCACCCCATCACCGGATCGGTGACCCATCACCCCCATCCCCGCCATCCCCACCACAAACAACAACGGTATTACCGCTCGTGGTTGGACCCTGTCCCCCTCATCCCCGCTCCCACCCATATCACCCTTACAATAATATTATCCATCTATGAATATATGAGCCGTTTGGGGTGGTGGTCCAACGGTAAGACGTAAGTCTTAGGATCCACAAGGTCAGTAGTTTTATCCCTGGCGGGAGAGTCCCATTTTATTCAGGGTGGGTTTCCTCCTTTCAGGAGGGGTGCAACAGGGACTTCCGTAAGGTAGCTCGTAAGAAGATGATTGCCAAAACTTTTGGGCGTATACAAAACCCTCTGAAAAACCTTTCCTCCTACGACCACCCTTGCAAAATCATCTTTATCCACATCTCAGACTATATTCTTCTTCTCCGATCAAAATGTTACTTGCATCAACACCCTTTTCATTCTACACTCCACCAAACCTTCTTTCATCTTCACATCCATCTTCTCCCTTAACTCTAAAACACATATCCACCTTATTCTCCACCAAATCCCCAATTTCTCCAATTCAATCATCACCACCAAGGTTACTCGCCACCACAAAACCACCTCCTGGAAAATTTCTCAGACAAGATTATCTTGTTGTATGTTCGCTTCTTACTAACTATTTTTCCATTATTTTCTTTCTGATTTGATAGACAAAAACCCTTTATTTTAATTACTATGAAGTGCAAATTCATACGGATATGGTGGTACATATTTTCAAAATTTATGTTAATTTTGAAGTTAAAAAATACACAATTTGACCTTTAAAGTCAATGTTGTGCCTTTGTTTAGGGATTTGGTAAAATATGTTGGTTTTCATGATTGGTACATTCAATTTGTGGGTTTTTTTTTTGTTTATTTTAGATTTCACTTCTAGAGGAGAAAATTATTTGGAAATTGGTACAAAGTTGAGATTTTTAATTATGTTGGTAGCTTTATAGTTTGATACTTTGATTGGCACCTTCTTTGTAGTTAAAACATAGACAATTTCACAACTGTTTTTGTTATATGTCTTGGACGCGTAATTAGTTTTACCTTCAAAGTAAATGTTATTTTTTATACAAATATGTAGGTGTTCAATGTTCTACCTTTCGTTACGGGCTACATTCAATTTATGATGTCATTTTGTTTCTTTCAAATCTTATTTTAGAGCAAACAGAGAAGAAAATGATTTGGGAATTGTTTCTGATATCTTTTTTGTAGTTTAACGATTCATGTTTTGAATTTGTGTTTGCAGAAAAAGCTTTCTGCTAAGGAGATTCAAGATCTGATAAAAGGAGAAAGAAATGTGCCATTGGTAATAGACTTTTACGCGACATGGTGTGGCCCTTGTATATTGATGGCTCAAGAACTTGAAATGGTATGGCTTTGTTTTGCTTATGTTTATGAACCTAATAAAACCTTATGCACAATGTTTGATAAAAGCGATATTTCTTTAAGGATACAAATCAATCGTGTTTAAGCCATAGTTATCAAAAGCCCTCGCCTGAGGGACTAGGCGACCAAATAAAGCGAGTCCCTATAATTGCGCTTTTCTTTGCTATGAAGATTTAGTCTCTAAAAAATCTCATATACAACTATTTTTTTAATTAATCTAAGTTAAGTAACTGGCATTACCGATTTTTACTACAAAACTGGCTCCTAAAGTTCCCGCTAGTTTTATCAGTTTTTAAAGGGTCAACCTTGAATCGTATTCAGTCAAGAAATCTTTTCTCTGAGGTCTCAATCCAGCCAATGTTAATTGTCGTTTTTTTTATAATATTTCATTGAAGTTTATGGATTCTCATCATGATGTTTATGGAGGAAGATGATGACAATGTGATTGAAGTTGATTATGATGATTTTGAAAAATTATGAACTTTTGGTTCGCAAATATTACTATTTATTACTTTATGAAGCTTTTGTTTTCAAGCATTAACATTTAACAATTTGGTTTTAAAGTATTTTGGTATATAAGATAATATGGTTACTTTTTGTTGAGATTATGCCATTATGGTATTGGAATATTTTTGGTATTTGAAGTAATTGTTAGTTTCTATTTCATTTTATATTTTACTTCTTTTTTTTTTCCTTTTAGTGCGCTTTTTATTTCTCAGGCCCGTACTTTTTTTGCGCCTCTCGCCTAGGCCCTAGTCCCACCTTCTCGCCTAGAGTGCGCCTCACGCCTTTGATAACTATGGTTTAAGCAATAAGCAGCAAACTACGGTTGTTGTTTTATATCTGTACTATAGTTCTTAAGTTGTTATCTTATAGCCCTAAAACCAACAATAGTTGTGCCATAATGCCATAACATCATCTCTTTTTTTCTTTGTAACACACATTATCTCAAGAACTATACAATGTAGGATAGGTAGGTTCGATCGAATGGATGCAGAAATTTATATTTATTTTAAATACTGCAAGTATGTAAAATTTTGTTGGGTGTTTAAGGCAGTGCTGATTGTGCCTTTTCATAGGATTAGAGATGATTATGGTTTTAACCTTTTAGCAAGTGAATAATTCTTAAGACAAATATTATCTTATCTCATACACGAGTTTGTTCATTGTTTAAGTATGCACGTGTGATATGTACATAGAATTATGTTGAGCAGACGAGTATTACAATAAATTAGTGACGTGTCTTAAACGTAAGGATGATTATCTTAAAATATGGTTACTTTATGTTCTTTAATTTGATAAAAGGTAAAACTTTACCGTTTTGTCTTGATTTTTTAGCTGTCTTGTGTTCTACTTGTTGTTAACTTCAATTCCTCCGACAGCTTGCAGTCGAGTACGAAAGCAATGCAATGATAGTGAAGGTGGACACGGACGATGAGTATGAATTTGCACGCGATATGCAGGCAACTCTCTCATCTCTTCTTGTTTGTTTATAGTTTATACACCTACGTTATGTGTATTTTATCTTTATTAAAGTATTATTATAATGCGGATATGTGGTTGTTACATGACAGGTAAGGGGTCTACCAACAGTGTATTTTATTAGTCCCGATCCAAACAAGGACGCAATCAGAACCGAAGGACTCATCCCTCTCCAAATGATGCGGGATATTATTGACAAGTCGTTGTGAAAGAACCCGAAATTGAGTGATTTTTGTTTAGTTATATGTATGTCTTGAGAGGAGAGGAAAGTAGTTTATATATTCTTGTGTTGTTTTAGCACTACAAGACTACATGTAATGGTTTATGCCCCTTAGGGGTATTATGTGCCATGTCACTAAGGGGTATTATTACGAAAATGGGTGTAGTGGTTAATGCTTCATATAATGCCCCACAATCATTACCCTATCATTTAACTAATTATTTAATTAATAATTTATTTAAACATTTACTTATTAATAAAAGTAAAAAATACAATTAAAAAAAATACACGAGTACAAAACCGAAAATACACGCTATTCTTTCTTCCATGCTTATTCGTTCACGTTCCGGTTTGACATATCCCAGGGTGTAATCTTGACAATAGGCTTTGCCATTATCCTTCAATTCGTTCACGTTCCGGTCTTATAAGTTATTTATAAAATAAAACATTATTAATAAAACAAAAGGTAGAGAAAATCACAACCACCCCACCTATTTTTTAAAACAAAACTAAAAGAAAATCATTTCTCACTTCATCTTCTTCATGACACAAACCTACAACTCATCATCTCCGATCAGTCAATCATCTTCAAACACAAACCTGTAGTCTACACCTTCATCTTCTTCTTTCACTCCATTGAAAGATTTTTGCATTGATTTAGTAGGGCGGAAGCGTTATTTATAAAACGTCCAAACCAAAAATTGCCCCATAACGCCCCCACATAATGGTGTGGGGGCGTTATCAGGCGTTTTCCAGCGTGATCCAAGGGGCAAAACGCCCACTACGTTGAGTCTAAAGTTAGCTTGCTTGTTTTGTTGTCATTGTTATCAAGAACTTTAGAACTAAAAGCTTCCATGCACCTAAGTGACTTTGATTTTTTTTTTGTCTTTACTATCATTCATCAACTTCCATTAAAAAGACTTTTTAAGTTCTTTTTAGCATAATCCCAACATTAGAAGGAATTTAAAAGCAATGGTCTTTGGTTTATAAACCAACACACAACTCAAAGACAACTAGATCTTTATGTCCAGGATCATAACCTATTTTCATGATCCTGATCTCATGATTCAATTATTGGTAACATTCGAATAGCTTGTAATTACTGATCATAAACAATCTGATGCAAAAATTCCTCCCCAAAACACGACTAGTTACAACGTGTCACAACTGAAAAGATTAAACCAAATCTTATATCATACTTCCAGAACAGATAGCTTGTGTTTCCTGTATCAATCAGTATACTACCATAAAAAGAAAGAAACAGTAGTATAGTTCAGGCACAGCAATTGTCTTTCATTAAAGACATAACCAAGTAGATGAATTATTTCAGATAACCAGTCAGTCATGCATAGAGCATGTATGTAATTTAATGCAACCCCAACACACCAACAATTCTGCACATTTCTAAATACCGTCACTCCACTTAATAAGATGGATAAAACAAATACCTACAGGCGCTAGACAACTCTCTTCTGCGCGTATATCATTTCAGAGCCAATGATGAAAATAATTATCCTTTTCAAACAACCCAAAACCTTGACACGACACTCGTCCTGGTTCTTTTCTGTTTTTCTCCTTTTTTTCTTTTTTACAAAAAGGCACACATAGCTTAAACCGAGACCATGAAATATGGGTAAAAAAGTAGCTTAACTGATATGAGATTTTCAAGCCCATTCAAAGTACTGGCAACGGGCACCTCTAGCATAAGTCCAATTCCCGCATCCAAAGAAGCAGTTACCTTGTTTGGGACCAGGTTTCTGAACCATCACTTTACTGCTTCTCACCCCACAGAAACAGCAAGGATGAAATACTGGAAAGTAATGCAGATCCTTTGGTTTGTGAGGTGGTAGGTGATGATGGTATGGCTGAAATGGAAGGTGTATAAGTGGTGGTTTCCAACTGAAAGCATGGTGGTCAGGGGGCTGGCACATCAAGGAATTGGTGATTGAAAACTTGAAACCTTTGTGCATCATGAGAGCAAGTAGGCGGGCGGTGTTCTTGGCGTCGTCTAAACCACAGTGAGCTCGACCCTGCCATGATAGCCCCGCCATCTCGACTGCCTCCTTCAAATTGCATTTTGCACCACCATAAACCTCACAGAATGGAACTTTTAAGTTGATCCATCTGTTTCAAATCCATAAACAACTTTGAGTTAGAAGTAAGCCTAGAAACAATTGGTTCAAGCAGAGTTAACAAGTACAAAAACAATATTATTACAATAATTATCTAAATCTTTTATTCAATCGGATGCATTATAATTATACTTTAAGCTCCTCTAGCCCATTTGACCCCGCTGCCTTTTTAGGTAAATTTCTTTGATCTGACCCATTTGAGATGAATACAACCCAAATCAACCAATTGATACGCAATTGGGTTAAACTGCCACTTGTTACATTTTTGTAAGCAGAGTTAAACTTTTAGGTGTATCATCTCCAGCTCTAGCATTTAGGTGTGCAGTACAACTTTTAAAAAAAGAAAAAATTATCATCACGTGGTGTTTGTAACTTGTGGCAGACTGAAAGAAATTTAAAAAGTTGGGAAGTAAAACATCCTCTTGATAACAACACAAGTATATAACATGGTTCCGTTTGGACATCACTAGTTTGACAACTTTCCAAATGGTTATACAAGACTAATCCTTGTGCACAGTAGTACTTTTTCAAAAATAAGCGATGATGCTGACAAATGCAAACTTACCGATTAAAATAAGGGGGCTTGTGTATTTTCTTGAATCGGCATTCTGATTCCAACATGACTCTACAGTCCCAGTTTGACCATGTAACCACAGCAAAGTTGGCATTCTTTATCCCTTTCCTTTCCAGCCATTTGTCATGCCGTAGAAGAGCTTCACCAAGAGTAACTCCTCTGTCCACCTCGAATTAACAACATCTAGAATTTTAACCCCCCGTCCCGCTTTCTATGTAATAAATGCATGACATGCAAAGCAAGCAACAACATGCATAACAATTTTCCTTTTGTGCATGGAGAAGATGGCCATGGTTGAAATCTAAGAGGGTTATACTTTGGACAAAAAGTTACCGGTTAAAATCACTTATTGTATACAAAACCAAACACGGACCTAATATTTAGCTGATTTACTTATAGTGTGACACGATGGCAGATATCGGAAAGAAAGGACTGACAAGGTAAGTTTGCCCCAATGTCATGTTGTAAACTTGGTTAAAAGCCAGTGTCATCTTTTTTTTTAATTCGTATTATTCAATAACTTTTGTTCTTTCCTTTCTTCAAGCGTTTAAGAAAAGTCACATGCTAGATTATCAGTGTTGGATTTCTTTGGCATGCAACACTTGAGGCTTATGTTTCTCACTTTCTATTTAAAATAAAATTTTAAACTATCAATTTACATATTTCTTGCGTAGATACTTATGCGATTCATTGCCTAGTTGATGGTTAAAACAAAACACAGAAAATTCAGACCGTGTGCTTATGAACACCTTGACTCGGGTTATGTGTTATCTCTAATGAGTCAAACATGTATAACAAAAACAAACAAACATACCAAGTGAAATCCAACTCAGCAAGTAGGGTAAGGGTGAGATGAGAACAAACCTTACCCATATCCCATGGGATAGAGAGGCTGCACCCAGAACGTATAGTAAAGAGAATAGCTTAAAAAAGAAAAGACCCGTTTCAACCCATACCAAACAATTACTGATTTTGACCCAATACCCAACACGATCATGCTATCCAAATCATTTTATTCAAATAAACTAGATTACTGGCATAGTTATCAAAGACGCGAGGCGCACTCTAGGCGAGAGGGTGGGACTAAGGCCTAGGCGAGATGCGCAAAAAAAGCGCGGGCCTGAGAAGAAAAAAGCGCACTAAAAGAAAAAAAGTAAAATATAATATGTAATAGAAACTAACAGTTATTTCAAAATACCCAAAATATTCCAATGCCATAATGGCATAATCTCAACCTAAAAGTACTCAAATTATCTCATATACCAAAATACTTCAAAACCAAATTGTTAATACTTGAAACCAAAAACTTCATAAAGTTATAAATAGTAAAATATGCCCAAAAGTTTATAAATCGTCAAAACCACCAGGATCAACTTCGATCACATTGTCATCATCTTCCTTCGTAAACTTCATGATGGAGAATCCATAAACATCAATGAAATATTATAAAAAACTAGCCTTTAACTTTGGCTGGATTGAGACCTTAGAAAAGATTTCATGATTGCATATAGTTTAGGGTTTACCCTTTAACTTTTGGTGCCAATTATAGAGCAAAAATCGGTAAGGTCGGTTTCCTAAATTTAGATTAATTAAAAAAAATTAGCTGTATATGAGTTTTTTCAGGGACTAAATCTTCGTAGTAAAGAAAAGCGCAATTACAGGAACTGGCTTTTTTTGGTCGCCTAGTCCCTTAGGCGAGGGCTTTTGATAACTATGATTACTGGTAAAAATAATATAACCAAGAAATAATACTTCATAGTTCATACACTAACTATTTCTATAAAAGTGAAAAAAATTGGGTCAACCCACCCCTACAAAAGAAATTTGCCCATTTTGCCACCTCTACTAAATGTTAGAATGTCACCATGGCCAACTTTCTTCAAATACTGAACTACAAATAACATTTATGAATATAATTCATGAAATGAACAACATTAAACACTTAAACCCTGTACATACCTGAATTTGCTGGATACCAGTCAAATCCTTACAAAAATCACTTAAATGCTGATTGCATGTTGGACGAACATATGTTTGGAAACAAGCTTCCAGTTGACCAGTCAAACTATTCACTATAACTGAAGGGAACTCAATGATCTCCTGGGGATGAGGGTTCCTTTCCTTATCGCATGTAGCCTCAAAATCAATGACCACAAAATAATGAAATTCTTGATGCTGATAACCATAGGGGTAACTTTGAGGAAACATGGTAAACGGAGCATACTGAACCCTGTTATTCACCAGAAAAGGGTAAAACTGGCCTTCAATACTGTTTAACTGGCACAGCTGTGCCTTTTTAATGTCAGGATGCAAAGACCATGAACCAAGGTAAGCTGCTTTTTTGTCAGGTTCAATTGTGGACTCTAGCAATTCAGTCGGGTCTAGTTCTATAACGCTTGAGTCAATTTTGTGTTCTATAAACCCTTCCATAGGACTCCCATTATACTGTGGATGTTCATTGCTCTGAAAGCTTGATGCGGGGGCCTCACAGTTCTTTTGCATAGTTTCTGCAATCAAATAAGTTATAATAAAAAATCAACTATTAAAATCAAAATACTATCAATACGTGAAAACTACATTCGGGTTGTCCAGATCTTGTATAAGGAGATGTACTTGAATTGAATTAGTATATGCAAGAAAAAAATATTGCATATTTAGAGACACCAATAACCATATCAGGGTATTCGGGTATGTTGGCCTACTTATATCCATTTATATATATCCCTACTAACTGTTTCTAACTCTTTCTCTTCCATCTACCCTAAAGATACCAATCTGAAGCCCCCCCCCCCCAAAAAAAAAAACACACACATGGTCTCTCTGGAAGCAGCCTTTGTGAATATACTGATAGAAAGGTTTAACATAGAAAGCAGAGCATGCAGTATATGATAGAAAGGTTCAACAGCGATATCTTAAGTTACTCAAACTCCAAAACTTTGTGAATATTAACATCATTCTTGTCGTTTAACACACACGGTCTCTCTGGAAGCAGCCTCTCTATCTCTAGAGATAGAGGAAAGGTTTGCATACATCCCACCATCACCAAGGCCCAGACCCTACCAATAGCTTTGCTATAAGTGGGATTTACTGGGTATGGTAGTTATTGTTGTATTCTTGTAGTTTAACGTTGTGTTTCATGCAAAGAATGAACACGTATCATTTGTTTTCATTCTGCTTCCTTTGTTCCGTTCAGCAATGATTGATAGATTCAATTAGCAAAACAAGATTACATAAATCAAGGCAGAATAAAAAAATATTTGATCGATCATGGGCAACCCATTAGTGAAACGCTGCTCTATAGGTGGAAAATTTAATCCTAAGCCTACTGTGAAACTCAACTCTAGATTCTAGGAAGGAAATCACATAAATGTTTTCTGCACTGTATACAAAAATGATAGCTTTTTTTCAAAATCTGAAGTGAGAAGGTAAATTTTATTGTGTTCCGATTTGTTGAGTGTGGAACATATTTTAGTGGTATTTATTATAGAGCAGTATTTGATAACTGAATGCATGTCTACATAATTTTACACATATGGCATATAAGTGGGCGCCTTGTCTTTTAGAGAGTTTCAAGTAGTTGGTTACCACCACGATTCATGGAGGCCCTCATGACAACTAGGAACCAATGTTTAGGAGGTCTGCAATGGTCATAGCTGTAGTTGCACCAGGATCTATCTGAGAAGCTGATGACGTATGAGCCTGTGTGATGCTTCCAGATTACTTCTTAGATGTATTGTTTCACCACTGCATACTTAAAGGCAATATTAGTAAAGCATAAGCTCTTAGAACCCAAAACCCTTATAGAACGATTTAAACCTAAAAATTCTTTTGCAAGATGAAAAGATTAAGATCTCAGTATTTTCAATGGTAACCTGCACCCAAAACCATTTCTAGGTAACCTCGGTCATTTACTCCACTCTAACACATGGTAAACCTCACAAGAGGAATTCATTGGCCAAGGAAGAGAAAGGGACTTCTGCTACTTGTGCAATCATCATTGTATTCTACGAGATGTTTGCAAGAAACATAAGAATTGTACGCAAATAGGCGATGATGGAACAGCTATATTCGCACAAGCTCCAAAGTTTAATGAAGATGTAGCATAGCACAGAAAAGGATATAAATGGCATTAAGATTTATGTTGACGCTCAAGACCTTCTAAATAATAATGCCTTGTTAGTGACTAGATGTATGACCAAGAAATGTTATTAATTTTGGTAGAATGGGAGACTCGCTAATCCTCAGCATCCTAAAGGCTAGATTGTGCTCTAAAGCCAGCGAATAGTGATTCGCTAATCCTCCGATACCGCATGATTGTGAAAATTATCTTGATATCTTCTAAAACTATACAAACCCTGAGCTACTAAAAACAATGAAAAGGAAAAGAAGAAAAAAGAAAGGAAGCAACTTGGAACTTTGAGAGAAAGAAAAACCTTACATCTCAAGTCATTTGAGATATACTGCATTGTTCTATACCCCATAACAACTATAAAGGTATAATCCCCGCCCCACGCAACTAATGAAAATTACACAAAACAAACATATAATATATGGCTTTGGCTAATGCCTCACCCTCCTAAAAAAATAGCCAGACAACCCCTATATCAGGGGATGAACATTTTTGTTCGTATTAAAACTAAAGAAACAACACTCCCCTCAGCTTAAAAAAATAAGTGATGGTCCTTAACAAGTATAATAAAAAGCAGAATGTGTGCAATCACATAACTCTTAAGCAAAGATAGAGGATGCTACCAGTTCCATAACGAGGTTAAAGGCGAAGATAAGAACTAATTTAGTGCTTTCAGGTATAACCTTTTCTCTTCTCAAGGTGTTTTGATTAGAACTTTTATGAGTTTGCATACATTGACACCGTTTACGCATGTATGCTGATTGTAGGTCAAACTTGGCCTAACCGTTTAAGAGGACAATGTTAAGACCTAAATCAAAGTTCAATTCATCATTCTGTTGATCCGTCCTAGTTCTTTAATTAGTAGTGATTCACATTAAGTTCAAAGTTAAAATTTTGCCATATTCACATTACTTAGGGGCCAAACACAATAATAAGTTCTTACTTATCTTTACATTTGGTTCACAAAAACATAGTAAAATAGTTGCAGTAACCAGTTTCAAACATCCACAAACAAATACAATTCACATATCCAAAAAGCCCTAAAACCAATAAATAAGCATGAAAAAAACCCTAGGTGAACCTCATGAAAACAAAGACATGCAATCGATTTACAGATCTTGCAATTGCAGTATCGATTAATCTAAGATAAGTTCAATTGTTGAAATGCAACAACAACAGTTGGAACCGGTAGATAAACATGAAAAAAACCCTAGGTTGATGACGAAAGAAATCAAAACAAACCTAGATTGTTTTGTAGGGAGGTCATGATCAATGGAGTAGTTGAGATCGACAAGAAAGTACATGAGATCCGTTAACAGATGTATGAAAATCGCAGAGAGATTTGAAAGGGATGAAGTTAAGATGATGATTCATGGCATTTTAGTAGTGGTGTTTCTATAACCTTCGATTTTTTTGTTCTTATCAAACTCCATGAATTGTATCTTATAAGATTTGTTATTGAATTACATAAATGGCCATGTGGTTTTTGGAAAATAAAAAGTTTAGGTGTTGTTTGGTAAAATCTGAATCATTATAGGTTGTTTAGTAAAATTTAAATAGTTAGAAGGTTTGAACCATTAAAAGACTGTGTCAATAAGAGAGATGTTGAGGTAGAAATCCAGATGACAGTAAAGTTGGTATATGCTCTACTCAGTTTCATTTATCATATTTATGTCTCTTAACCGTTCAGCACTTAGTTGAACCATTCAGATGCTCATTCTTGTGAAACAAACGCTCTGAGTGTTGAATGCTGAATGATTAAACATTGAACTGAACCATTAATAAGTGAAACAAACAGTCTCGTAGGTGGTTTCGATAACCAAACAAAAGTAACAACTAACAAGTTTGAATATGAAGGGTTTCTTTGTTTACATATGAACGAAATAATTTGGTAGAAAACTTATGATTCGGTCGGCTGTTAGATCGTTTGGTTAATCAAAGAAAAACATATTGATTGTGCAAATTTCGTTTTGATTTGTTCAACTCCTGATTGAAGTTGAATCGTTCAGAACAACTGAAACAAAACAGCCACTAGCTTTTAGTTTTGAAACGAGGTTGGATGTTAACACTTTATTTTATATGTTTTTTTCAACTAACACACATTTATCTTTACTTTCAAGCTCTAATTTCTAAACCTATTTTTTATTATCATCTTTTTATATCGTTTGTCTCTAAACATTTTTTTAAAGATAACTCACATTTTAGACTATTATGTTTTTAAAAACTGTTTTTTAACACCGTTTTTTTAAGAGAAACTATTAAACAAATTTATAACAACAAGCCATAATATTATTTACTTTCAAAGTTTACTATGACAATTATGTTAAGCAACAAAATATTTTAAAATATAAACTTATAAAACTAAACGGTTTAAGAAAATACTTACTTATTTATATAAATAAAACATGTATATCAAAACAAAGGATTTTACAAAAAATAACAATTAAAAAATAAATGGTTTTATGTAACATAAAAGTTTAAAAAATAAGCCACACTAAAAACAAACTTAGAAGACCAAGAATGAAAAAATATCTATAAAAATAACAGTTTAAAAAATATTTATTTGTATAATAAAAACACGTTTTAAAAACACAAGAACAATAATATAATAATTAAAACAAAACAAGAATAAAAAGTTTTAAAATTAAAAATGAAAACGTTTTTTTCTAAAGGTTACAAAACTAAAAGTATTTTTATTAATAACAATAATATACACACACATAAACATATATACGATAATTAAATGTTATAATATTTTAAACCATTTATATCCCTAAAAAATTATTTTAGAACATTATATTTTAAGAGTATTTGTATTTTGATCATTTAAGAAAAACTAACTGTAACATAGTTAGTTTTTTGAATGCTAAAATTTTAGAACATTATACTTTAACGGTATTTGTATTTTGATTATTTAAAGAAAAACTAACTATAACATAGTTAGTTTTTTAAATATTAAAATTTTAGAACATTATATTTTAAAAATATTTATATTTTGATCATTTAAAGAAAAACTAACTAACATAGTTTTTTGAATGCTAACAAAGGATAAAATGTGTAAAAGAAATGGACTTCAAAAGTGTAAATATACGAATAGTTAAAATAAAAAAACCAGGTTTTTTTATATACATATAAAATTTATTTGTATGTAGGTGACTTGAAAAGGGTTTCTCATTCTCAGTTACGATCCTTTTAACGTCTTCTCTCTCGTTTTCCGACGGTCCCGCCGGCGGTGTCACTCCGACGGACGTTCATCTCAACCACCGTAACCATCATCTCTTCAAACCTTGTGCAAATGTTCAAAAACACATTCCAATCTGGTTTCTTATCTATTTTATACAGCCTTGGGTATGCAATTTTTTTTAACCTTTTCACTACTTTTGTTTGAATTGATGCAAGGTTTTTAATTTATGCTTGAAATTGGAATTGGATGTTTTTTTGTAGGAGCAAGCCTTTGCAGATATGGGATAAAGAAGGTTAGTTGTTGTTGTTGTTGCAAGTGACTGTTATTGATTTTGAGTTGTTATGAACTAAACTTAGGTTTCATGTGATTTGAGTGGTTAATTATTCATTAGGAAGATTCATTTGTGCTTACTTATTATGGGTTGAGACTTGAGTGTTTGAAACACTTTTGTTTAGTTAATTGTTGGCTCTAAGTGAAGGTTTTTAGAAACCTAGTGAAGTTGATTTGCTTGTGTTGATGGAAAATAGTTCTTGGCTCTTAGTAGTAAAAAGTGTAAATGACGTGATCTAGAGGCGGTACAAGCTCACTTGAGTTGTTTGAGGCGATTTAGATTATATTAGAATTTAGAAAAGCTGCATTTGCAAACAACTTGTAGTTGTTTGAGGCGATTTTTGAACTTATAAGATGGAGGTACACGTTCACGTGAGTTCATCAAACGATAAATTTTACCCCCTGTTACATTGTCACATTTAATGTAAGGGCATTTACAAAGAATTGATGGTCTTAAAAATGGCTCCTGCATCTGGTGCTTTACATATGGGACATACACTTCTTTGTAAGTTGTAACATGTAAGTAAACAAAAGAAAATACTCCATCTTTAGTGGTTTATTTGCTTTTGAAACAAGGGTATATTGGGAAGTGACATGGGTGTCATTGATCAATTTTCTAATAAACGTCTACTCAAAGTGAATGTTTTCATATGACAGAGGTTATTAAGCCTGCTCAACTGCTTTTACAATTTGTAAGACCATGGTTGTATACTTGTATCTACTTGGTCATAATTATAATTTTTGAGTTTTAAGATTTCACGTTGACAAATGTGTATTAGGATTGGAGGCAGTAAATCTCAGTGATATGCTTCGAAGTTTTATATTGATGTGGTAGCTGCCTCACAACCCTGATGGTGTCTTTATTATTGGCCATGTGTACACTCTCACACGAGTTTGCAAAAAAAAATTAAGGACCCTAGGATATTATGAGTTGAAACATCTTTGTAATTGGATTTATAGTTTTAGGCCCGTCTACAACCACAAAAATTAACCTTGTGATTTATGACATCTAGCCAAATTGATGTGGTGGATGATTTTATCATCTTTAGGGAAGTAAATAACATTCTACTTGCTAACAACTAATGTAGCATTGAATATTTTTAAGCGTTTCAGCTAGTAATGGCTGCCTGGATGGGTTTATATGTTGATTCTTGCTTACATGTAGTTTTTTGTGGGGTTAATTGCGTACAAAGGTAAAGTCGTTTTTCTTTTCAGAAATAAATCTATAAACTTTTGAAATTTGTGATGCAAAAACCCCTTTTAAACTTAGTTACTTGCTGTCAAGGCTGAAGATTATCTTAAATTAAATTTTTTGGAAGATTAAGAGGTTGAATTTGGTTACTTGAAATTGATAGTGGACCAAAGCTGGCTACTTATTGACCTTTGTTTATGTCCCAAAGTTTATTCATTTTATCGTTTGTTTCTTTTAGCTGTTAATGGCCAGGTTAAGCGGGTGCATGATGAAGACATACAGTCAAATGTTCTTGAAATTCTTGGAACAAATCTTCCTTCAACATACATTACATGTCCGGCTGATCCAGCTGCTACGCTTGGCATCAAACTGCCATTTTTGGTAATGATTGTGAAAAACGTGAACAAATATTTTTCGTTTGAGATTCAGATTCTGGATGACAAAAATGTCAGGCGTCGTTTCCGGGCTTCTAATTTTCAAGTGTGTAAGTCTTCCTTATTCTTTAGGTTCAAATAGTCTTTTATTCTCAGTTTCTCACCTTGTTACCAAACTCCAGTTTATAGTTATAAATCATGAGTTTGAAACTGGTGCTAAAAAGTAACACTACGAATCCCTATGCCATTCAGTTTGTGCATCATGATTTATACTAGAATAGGTAACCTCTCATGATTAGAAGTTTAAAGTAACTGTTTTTTGCTCCTGATATTTGTAAGGCTATGACTCGAGTTAAACCATTCATATGCACGATGCCTCTGCGGATGGACGAGGGATGGAATCAAATTCAACTGAATTTAGGCGATCTTACTAGACGTGCATATGGAACAAACTATGTTGAGACACTGCGTGTTCAAGTTCATGCCAATTGTCGCCTCAGAAGGATTTACTTTTCTGACCGCCTTTATTCAGAAGAAGAACTGCCACCAGAGTTCAGACTATACCTTCCCATGCAGGTTACATCTCACATCATATCTCTACATGACTTGCATGATTTCTTTATCACTAATTGGAGGCAATTTTGACCCGTTTACTTAGAAGATGACTACATGATGTATGTTTAGATCTATCGTATCAGTTGGGTAAAATAAAAATAAAAACATTAGTTAAAAAAGAAATGGGTCAAAACGGGTGTCAGTCATCCCGGCTGTATTGTTGATACATACAACTTCTTACAAATCTGCAATTATTTTTAATCATACTCAAAACACAAATTATTTACCAAAAGTTTGAAAAAAACATGTTCATCCACTCAACTCTTGTGCCTTTGATTGCAGAAACAATGATCCTGTGTAGAGTGTGGTAACTTGCAACGCCACGTGACTTGGCCATATGTGATTTACTGCAATCTGATTCTATCAAACTAGTAATCTGACTTCATGTGTTTACGGTTTCTATCATTCTATCATTCGCTAGTTTCTAAACTTAAGTTACAATACAATCATCTGTCTTTTATTTCCTATTGCATGTACTTACATAATTACACGCCTACATATGTCTACTCACACACATAACGTCATAATTCTTAACACCATGCCTAACACGAACACGCCATGAAAGTAATCTAGGTTGTGGTTGTATAAAAATAAACTGGTTCATTTGCTAACCTATTCAAATATAAAATTTTTAATATTGTTTTTGTTTGTTTTAGAAAAATTAAAAGGTAGAGGCTGTCAATCAAACTTTGTGTTAGTACCTAACTGAAATTTGTGTGGCTATATAATCATTGATATAGAAAGTATAAACCACTTTTGATTGATATAAAACATAAACAAAAATAATTGATTGTATAACATGTTATATTAATTTTAATAAAACTGTTATAATAATGGATATATTCTGTTTTATATGATGGTATGCAACAAGGTTGGAAATTGTATAGTTTAACTTCAACTTTGTGTTATATGTTTTCAACATGTCACAAATTACTTATAAGATTTAAATGGTTAAATGAAAACAAAGACATCATGTAATTACTTAATTAATCTAGGATATTGTGTTGTCATATCATCTATAAGAAAAAGCTAAATAAAACAATTTTTTGGTTACCCTAAATATGCTTTTGAAGGCATAATATCATGGATAAAAAGAGAAAAATAGGAATGATTTCATACTTGTGTCTAAGCAAAGCATGAAAAGGCATAAAAGTTTTATTGGTTGCACTTCATTCATTGAATTGAACACAATTATTATTATATAATGATAGATGTAAAGGTCCATATCATGATTCTAATTAAGGAACTTATATAATGATAGATGTAAGTACCTAATTAACTTCACAATGATTTATGCTTTAATTTGTGGATGCTTGTTATTAGAACAATTTCTTAAAAGGCATGGATAAATGTGACAGATAATCTTATTTAAATACTCTGTAAACATACTATATATATGTACATTAAAGGTAATATCAAGAATTGAAATGACATATAGCATATCTCATGTTAAGGCATGTGGTTAGAATTGCCTAACGCGTCACATTCCCATGTGTAGTAAGTTGTTATACATTCTAACATGTTTTTAACACAATCATTTTGAAGGCAAACTAATATGTCTTAATGCACCTCTGGCTCTGGGTCTTGATTTGATCATAGCTACACGGTGAAATGGTTTAGAAAAATTATAGTTATTTAGGATTAAAAGCTTATACTTTCACATAGTCAAATGATCCATACTTACATGTTGACGCTTTTCAAATAGCATACCCCACAATTCTCTTGTGAGCTTAAACCATCTATGTATGTCAATATGATCAAACATAAACTTGTGTTTTCGGGATAGAAAGTTGAAGTTACCATCTTGCAATAAGTGTATGCCTCCTATGTCTCTTCTTTAACATGCAATCATGTTACTCAATCACACTAAATGTCCTGAATAAACTTATTGATACCACACAAGTTTGTGACCATGTCGTATATTAAAGCACCTCCAATGACTCCAAACGAACGTCATGTTGGACTTCGAACGTCAGCCTTCTTGTTATTCGAGGAGCACTCCAGCCGGAATTCCAAATGCATCCAAATGCACAAGGTGGGACCCTCTTTTCACATCAATCACTCACTCTTTACGGCTTTACCTCTCTCACCCACGTGTGTGTATAGTGTATACACACATACATATTTATATAGATATATAACATTAAATAACAGTGTTTAAACAAAGGAGTAAAAATATAGGTTATAGAAGAATGAGTAAAAATTTAATATGAAATTGAGATAACTAATAACATGACTTTTGATGTGTGAACACTTATTGAAGATGCTCAACCGTTTTCAAACAAGCCTGGTTTCTTGGACACCCTATGTGAATAACTCAACACGCGTGAAAGTTTATACATCTCATATAAGCCTATACCCGATGTATATATCTCACATATAGAGTTACACAAGACATATAACTCTCTATCAACCCTTAAATTTTTCCACGCATTCAATAACATCTTTTGTTACACGCCTCATAAACCAATACAGGACGTATAGTTTTTCTACACATAATAAAAGGTAAAAATTATACAAATGAAGCGTCTCAATGATTGATAGTGGTATCTTTCTTTTACTTTATAACAAAAAAAGGCATCTATTTTGTATGTAAGAATAAATATTGCAATGTTGTGACGTGCCAAATTGAAATCATTCAAGATTTATTTATAATAAGATTTTGTGCACAACAACATATTGGACCCACAAAAACCAACGTGGATTGATTGTAGCAAAGATTTAGATGGAGGTGTATTATCCACCACTAATTTTGCCCCACCATTTTCATCCACAAATTCAATTCTCTCACCACACACAACACAACAATCAACAATTCAATTCAATACTCACACAACACACAACACACAATCTCATTTCACACATTCAAACACACCCTTTGATCTACAACTTTCATTCACTAGTTCTTTTTCTTGATTCAATCATCATCATCATCTTCAGGTGTGTTTTTATTGCTTTTTAATCACGTTATTTGATCTGGGTTTATCTGATTTGTGTTGATTTCACTTCTTGATTTGATTCATATGTGTAAATTTTAAATTTTTAGGAGTTTAAAGAAACCCTTTTTGTTTAGCAGCTTTATTTGACTCTCTTTGATCTGGGTTTTATCAAAGTTTTGGTTTTTATTTGATTAAGTTTTGTAAGTTTCAGTGCTGATGATGATTTTTTGTTTGGTTTATGCTTTCAAGTTGTTTTTTTGGGTATTTGGGTTGCGTTGACTTTGAGATAATACTACTATTTTGACTTTGTAAGGTTGTAGGTTAATGATTTTAGCTTGATTTGTAGTAATTGTGATATAATTCAAATGGGGTTTCTAGATCTGGTTATTTATAGGTTGTTTCCAGATGGGTTTTAGGTTAACATCCAAAACAGTTTAAATCTTGGATTTAAAAGTCAATTGAGTTGTTATTTGATTCAGTTTTGTTAATATGTTCTGAAATTGATCTTAGTGTTTCATATATGATAGAACCTGTCCTGTTATGCCTATTTGGACCTTTATTCATTTAAAACGGCTGGTTACCCCGTTGAATCGTTTTGTTAAAATTACTAAATCCATATCCGCGGTAAAACATATGGTTTCTGGTCTGGTTTTGAAAACATTGACTGAAATTAACAGTTTAATGGCTGATCTTTGACCTCTATTGTTTGTTTTATTATGCAGTGATTAATACTATGGAGTGGTATTTCGATCGCGAAGTAGACGATCTTGTTGTTCCAAAGGACTATGAACAAACACAGATGATATCATCACCTGATAGCTGGTCACAATGGGGAATGACTGGTTTTGGAAACTCTTTTCCAAAAAAGAATTTTGGTTCAAACATGAACATGACTCATGAAGAACTGACCTTCAATGGAGGCAAAGACTTTTACACTTCAATAAACATGGTTGATTGCAATAATGAAACATCAAAATCCAACAATTCAAGCATGAGTCAAGAGCTATACAACAACGGTGGATCACTTTTGTGGAATGATCAAGCAGATTTTCAGCAATTTGCAGAGGAAGAAGCCAGAATCAATCACATGGATGACATTTTCTTGTACATGCTCAACTTTTGGGATTAAGATTCTTGATTTAATGTCGTATAACATGTCGTCCATTACTACTAATTAAAATACAAGAGTTTGGGAGTGATACAAAATGGATCAAGTGCTCCATTTTGTCCTCAAGATTCACTCTTTTGGATGGTAAGAAAGTAATCGGATACGGTGAGGTCTTGTTTTGACTCTTTTCCGATCCATTTTTGACTAATATTTCATTCTTGAGACTTTAAGTCATAAATAAACCATCCAAAAAGTCACAGTGATTAAAGTCTTAAGATTCATTTCGGATGGTAAGATACTTGCTCCATTTTGTCCTCAAGATTCACACTTTTTGATGGTAAGAAACTAATCGGATCCAGTGAGGTCTGGTTTTGACTCTTTCCGGGCCCATTTTTACTATTTTTGCATTCTTGAGACTACAAGTCATAAATAAAGAAAACCCGACATCATAGTGATTAAAGTCTCAAGATTCATTTTGGATGGTAAGATCAAGTGCTCTATTTTGTCCTCAAGATTCACTTGTTTGTTTGTGTAGACGTCAAATCATAATGATTAGTTTTGAGAGACAATAAAGAATTTGGAAGTAAGAAAAATGATCGTTAAAGTACTTGTTTAGCTATTTCTATATGTGATAAACTGATTATCTAATTCTCCTTTTTATCACTTTAAAAATGCACTTCTTTAAATTGCTTCAATAAATATGCATTTTATCTTCTTACTTTGTATTCTCATGGTACATTTTTGTGTCTCTTTTGCAGCAGTTCGTTACTTGAAGAAGATCCAACTAAAGATTCAACCAAGCCTCATGACAACACAATTCTAGGCAACAATGCTAACATTATTGAGGGCAAAATGGTAAATTCACAAGATGTTGGGCGCCATGGACAAAGCATTGGAAGCTCCAAATACCTCAAAACACATGCCTTCTCTCCATCAACCGACTGGGCTAATGGTGAAGTTTCAACAACTTCTCGAATGCCAAAGGTGAGACCAACATTTTGACTGTATATCTTATTAGTCCAAGTCTATTTTCATATTGTCAAACATCATACATTCCCAATTCCAAACACAATATTATATCAAACGTGTTACAAAACTCTAATTAAACTGCTTAAGTTTCCCAACGTAACGATCAAATCTTTTCCAATATTCTCATAACTCATTAAGTTGAAGTTTAATTATAAAGTTCATTATTTGTGTCTAACACTTGCTACTTTGTATCTGATGTTTGTTTTCTTATCTTACTTAGCAATATACTAGCAATGAGAACTCGATGGAAGAGTCTGTTTTGAATGATCTTGAAAGGGTGACTGCGCAGGTGAGACTTATAGGGGTATTATTGTAATTCAAACTTTGTGCAAGCTCATGAACATCTATCTATAATAACTATTTTTGTATCTTTGTTTTGAACATATCAGTTCACGGACAAAACTCGCATTTGCTTTCGAGATGCTTTCTACCGGCTTGCAGAAAGCTCAAAACAATCACTCAACTCATGCGAAGACGGAGAATCTATGATGACTTCTAATGATGATACCTTGAGGTATGTATTACATTGTATTCGTGCGGATCGGTTGGGTTGGGTCAAAGTAATTATATTTACCCACAAAAAAATTGTTTTAAATTTTTTTAATTATTGTAATACTTAATACACAAATTTTGTGTAGGATATGATTACAAACACTATATTGTTTCAAAAACAATCTAGGTGGTTATATGCATAAAAGTACACTTCAACATTTTTTACTGATAAAACATAATCAAATCGACTAATTCAAAAGTAAATGGATTAAAAAATAGAGAAAAAACACCAAAATAAATATGTTGACCACAAAAATACAAAAACAGACTGATTAGGCCTCTTGGGAATGAAGACGGCTAGATTGTAACATCCAAGTACACGTCGCGTTTCCTGATTGGTTGGTTCTGATTTGGAGACTACAATCTAGCCGCCTTCTTCTCAAGAGGCCTAAAAGTCAGTGTCCATTTTTGCAAAGTTTGGGTCAACATGTTCGTTTTGGTGATTTTCCCTTAAAAATATGGGCATTTCTGTTCCTAATAGTTGTTATCTTGTTTTTGACATTCAGGGCTGTAGAAACAGATGATTCAGAATCAAAAACAAACGTTATCGATAGAGCTGTAGCCAGTCTCGTATTCCATAAGTTTGACTTTGAAGACACGCGTCTCCAACATCAAACAGATTACAACGACGATGCAGAGGTCCCATTCAAGGGGATGCAGACAAGCGACTGCGTGTTAAATTACTAACCTCTTAAGTTTTGTGATTTGGAGGTGTGAGTCATGAAAATAGTCTCTTTTTGCATATATCAAATGTATGTAGGCCTCCTGTCAAGTGTGAAGCCATGTTATGTGTATATGTTGCAGTTAGCTAGTTAAGTACATATGGAGGGTGTATTTACACCATCCAGTCTTGAGTGGTGTTTTATGGATCAATTTTGCGGCGTAAACACGTCTTTGTTATGTAATAGATCTAGTAAACTGGGGTTTTAAAGATCACAGACAAATGACTTGTATTATGAGTATTGTTTTCTTTGTTACCTGATGTCAAAGCAACAAATAAGACAACGGCGTACAATGTATGCTTTGGCATGAGTTGCATAAATGTCTTTGGAAAAGATAAGAGAACGGAACCTCGAGCTACTTGAGTCCTGTCTCGGGTTTGAATCTAGCTTTCAATGCTTACTCCATGTTTAGATCTTTGAAGGTTGCATGTGCAGTGCAAGCTGCGTTGTGTTTTACGCGTCACTTGAATGAAATTTAGATATAGTACTCAACCAAATAGGAGCCTGAGAGCCTCGTGCCCTCGTGTAACCGTGCATTCAGGAGCCTGAGAGCCTCGTGCCCTCGTGTAACCGTCCAAATCAGTTGTTTATTGGGTTATTTGACGAAATAAATTTGTATTGAGTTATTTGGAACATATTTATTGAAAAAAATCAATGATAAGTTCTTATCTAGATGACTAGGTGGGTTGGGTCTCAAACCAAATATCTGAACCAGTCTCTTAAAAAAATGCTAATTAAGAGAATATGTTTTTGACTTGAACAATGATTTGAACCAGACCAGAATTGTACAAATCTGGTTCGGCATGAACCGATTAAGGTTAAGAGTTATCAGTTTATAATTGTTTTGTAACGTCTCATTCAAAACAACTTAGTAAAAACTGAACCGTCACAGAACCCGAGCTAAACCAATCACCTCTCTCTTCGAAAACCTGTTCCTAACCCAAGACGGTTCCACTAAGAATCGATTTAAACTTTTGTTGATTCAAACCATAAAAGGTTTCGACACCTTCAATCTCGAATCCTCTTGTGTAAAATGAAACCATGTATATATTTATTTTAACGACCTGTTAACAGTTAGTATCATCAAGTTAATATTTAAATAAAACTGTTCAAATTTAAACTTAAAACCTTCAAGAGAGGCAAAATATCCACCACACTCTTAACTTCTAGATCAAAAGATCATCGGAAAATAAACCATGTATTTGGTTGGATCTTATTGTGTTTAAGTTTTTACTTCTTTCTTTTATAGTTTTTTTAAAGTATCTAAAATTTAATTATATTCCTTCTATTTGTTTATTTTATTTTATTTTATTTTAACTTTAGCTTGCTTTATGCATATTTTTTTTACTGTTTAGTAAAACTCTTAAATAATTATAAAAAATATGATAATTCTATGAAGAAACACAAAGAGAACATGTTATTACATCACTATATTTAGTTTATTTTCATTACTTATGATATTAAGTTTGTAATTTGAGTCAGGGAGCCATCATCATGGGGTTTAGAGGGTGTGCGGCATGTGCGACCGCACATAACATTCGATTGACGGTAGTCATGTAACAAATAAGCAAAGCTTTAAAGGTCACACATAAAAGCTAAAACCCACTATAACTAATTAACTAAACATCTAAAAGCCCACACAATCAAATGGATTATGAATTAATGAAGGCTAGAAGCCCACTGCTACAAAAAAACGTAATTCACTAATTTGAATACTTTAATTTTCTTACGTTTATTTATCAAACGTTTTTTTGTTAAAAATTTAGTTTATATAATTTACTGCGTTGGTGCTTCGGATTAGGGCCTAGGCAGGAGGCTTTTTTTCTCGTCTCGCACAGGACACCCAAATCCTTAGGACCGGCCCTGGCCATCACCTCCTTTTTTTTATCGGTAGCGTAAATTTTAGACCAGATAGCTTAAAAAATATATGATAGCTTATAGCTTAGAAAATTAGCCTCACAAATTAAATAAATACATTCATAAAAAACCAGTCAAATTTGTCATGTTTGTAACTTCACCCATCCAAGAAAATGCCAGAATTGTGTTAGAAAGACCACTCAACACACTGATAGTTGTACAAATACACAACTTATTTAATACATCAGCCATAACATCAACAACTAATAAAATCTACAAAATCAAAGTAAAAACGCCTCACTAATCTCGTCCACAATCCGAGTTTAACAACAACAGCACGCAACATGGAACAAAACGATCCAACATATGAAATATGACAGTGTGAGCAAACATGGAACAAAAAGTAAACGATGCGAAAGCTAAAAAGCACAAACCTTGGCTTGACTATACACCAGACACCGCAGCAAAGCTTGATGATCTTTGAAGTAGTTGCTATGTAATTTTCTAGGTTTTATCTGAGTTAAGATTGATGTTTTTCATCTGTGAGTGTGACTGAGAGTTGTCATCAGAACCCTCCTTTTGTTGCTTATCTTTTTTCTCGAATCGACCACCACACCCTCTGCTTCTTCGCAGTGCATGCAAATGTCGTGATTCATGCAAGTATGGCTGCTAAAAAAGTTACAAATATTAGGTCCCAGAACTTATAAATATTAATCGAGCATTAGGGGTTTGTAGAGGCGTTGATTTTGATCCAACTACCTAAAAGTGGGCGGATTTGAGTTAGTGATGTATCTCCAATAAGTTAAATTCTAACACCTACCTAAATTGAACACCAGTCAAAAGAGAGAAAAGTCCCCCAAAATGATTCAAATGCTTATATCCTAATAGATGTTTTGGTTAACAATACGAGATTATTACTTTTAACTATACTTTTTTCAATATTATTTCACATATAACAGAATATTTGGGACTATGTTTATCTATAATGAGCAAATGAGTAAAAAAGTACCTAATCAGAAATGGGTCAAATAGGTTGAAGGTCATCCAAAGTGTTTAGACTTTAGCACATCCAACCACTTTAATTGCTTATTAAAAAAATTTATAACTGTTGCAAGCATATAGTTTTTGAAATGATATAGAATACACCAGTTATCCATAAATAGTTTCCACTAGAAATGTCATCTAGAGCACCACAACAAGAACCCATTTTCGCTCATAATTACCCATTTTGACCCATTAGCCACCTCTAGTGGCCCACCTAGAGAAGACCAATGATGGTCGTTTGTCTTCACGCCTTTATGTGGGATGGTTGCATTTGGCCAATGGTTATTCAAAGGCTTATATTATTTAATCTGTTCTCATCTAGTGCCAAAATGGTGTCTATTTACAACTGCATAGCAATTGTATGATCATACAATTGCTATGCAACAATTGGCCAAATGCAACCATCTCCTTTTATTTCCACTGATGAGATTTTATTCTATTACAGTTATTATATAAACATATATAATGTGACACTTAATTTTTGGCTAACCTTTCTAGACTTGTGAACTTTATTTTCAGATTCAGCTCTTGCACGACATTGTCTGCGCCTCAAGATGCCATGATATTGTTTAGCATTTACAAAAACAGGCTCCTCAACTGTATCCGATGGGAGAGGAACGCCACCATGCTGAAGTCCCATCAACTGAAGATGCACCTAAAGTAGATATAGATAATATGAATCTGTTTCAAGAACATGAACCAAACTATAAACAACTGTACAGGTGGCCTTTTTACCCATTTACACATGCGTTCGACTTGAGTTATATTACATCTCTAACGGGTCAAATAACTAAAATGTGTCAAACATGTCACAAGTCAACCAAGATGTATTTTTATACATAAAACTAAAAAGGGGGTGCTTGGGTGTGCATTTGCAACCTGAATATCTGATTATAAGTTTGGATGAAACTAGTTATCTTAAAATAGCTGCTATATTACCCAACCCGCCCATATCTTCCACCTCTATCCAAAACACAAATTTAAATCAGGAAATAATATACCATAGGTTGCACTGGATACGGCTGAGTTGGATATGGTTGTGTTTCATAAGGAGTGAACAGACTCCTGTAGTACGGATCCGGGTACGGATAAGCTGCTTGCCCCTGAGATTATATATTAAGGGCACCATTCACTTCAACAAAAACATACAGTAACAAAACCACTAGACCAAAATGATACTGAAGATTTAAACCCACACACCATGATTTTATTTTCTTTTCCCAATTTGAAGACCGTATGTTTTTGAAAAGGTAAGAATAGTCTTGTCAAAATCACAACCTTGTTTGTATTAAAAAATATATATATATATATAAGTGTTACCAAAGGAGACCTTGTAATAAACAAATAAGAAAATGATAGGGATAGTGTAATGACTTTTTAGCAATTTCAAAGAGATACCAATGTTGGGTATTGGACGCTTGAAGGATGAGATATGGCATTTGCAGTTGCAGGAGGTGAGGACTGAATCTGATCATCTGTTTGGCTTTGCCCAATCTCACTTTGACTATTATCTGTTTGTTCACAAAATCATTAATTAATGTCAAACCAGATATACTAGTGATAGACACACCATCAAGGCGCATGATTAGAAACATAATACGAGATTACGAACACCTAAAGGGGCACTTTCTACTCACTTATGTTTAATCCCAAATTAGTCAAATAAAATAACTACGCAATATAATGGGAAAATGGGTAAGACTAGGTAAACAGGTTGAAAGAAGCATAGATTGTATTTTTAACTACATAGTATATCTAAATAAATATATTCAAAGATTTAGATTGTTATTGTAAAGGGGTAAAATAGTCATTCTGGACATTCAGATGTCTAACCAAACATCGCTTATTGGTTCAGCACTTACTGGTTCAGACCTCTTAATGATTCAGCACTTAATGGTTCAGATTTTGCCAAACAGTGTCTTAAAAAGGTTTACAGCATCTAGGTGTTACAACTTACAAAGGAAGTTAGATAAGTTGTTATTGCCAGGAACCATTATGATCATATTTAAGGCATTAACAGTATATGTAGAAATTAATAAGTGGACACAAAGTGTTGCTTTTTAACCCACACTAAATAATTACGCGTCACAACTTGCAACTGGTTTGTCCTACAAGCCGGCCCGCCCATTTTTGTTACCTTTACGACTACTCATGTGCACGCAAAAAAACATAAAAAAATACTCCCTACTAGGGCAAAAGAAGGGCTTTTAAGTTTGCCCTTTTATTTCAGTTCACTTTGTCAACCTTCAATATTATCATACTTGCTTCATAAAATTCTCATCAAATGCATGGCCCGTGTTGGACTTTCCTGTACAGCAAATTAATATCCAATTTTGACTTCAAATAACTAAAATTTATCATGATTTAACTTATATTCTGGCCTTTGAGATGCCAAAAACTAAAACCTCGCGGGAAGTTACGCTAAGGAACAGTGAAACCAACGGAAACAATGAAGAAAACCTTATGAAACAATATCCAATTAGCAGGATGAAAGAAACAATACAGTAAAATCCCATCTATAGCGATAGGGCCTGGAGAATTTCAGATATACAAATCACAATAAACACCAAAACAAAAAAACGTGACAAATACCGGGAGTCTCAGCAGCAGTAGGGGACATGATGCTGTGTCAACTACGGATTTTTATGAATTTGGATCTGGGATCACAATGACTAAAGTCAGCATAACAAAACACACGAGTTAACCAATACTCAAGACAGTAAATGAAGATATAATAATGGAACGATATTTCAAAACTCTATAATGCCCCGTCCCCCCAAACATAAACTTGGATCAGAGAAAACACTACATGTTCAACAAACTAACTAATCTGTATGTCCCAAAAAACAATAACCGGATTTGACTAGGCACATTTCTTAACCGAAAAGCGCATCAATCTATCATTCACATTATCTTCTAAAATAATTAATATGTGATACCATAAAACTTTTGATGGTTTTGTACAAGTGGAGATACATTCATATTTTATAATCATATACCACTTATGTATGCTATAATAAAAACAATGTCATATACCATGAACTAATCCGAAGCACACGCACACTTAATGAGAGTAAAATCTTCAAGTAATGATCACTTTGACTAGCAAATCAATAACTCAAATACTAAACATAAACATTGATCTCAAATATGTTGTTATTATTATTATGTGCCAATTAACAGATTATCATAAGCTAACTAGATTTGTTCATTCATCTGAAACACAAGCTACAGAAAATTAGTGATTTGATAATCAAAAACCAATTGAAACCAATCAATCATTGAATTGAAGTAAAGATTAGGTCATTTAACCAAGTGAAATCGTTAAAATTCGAAACGAAAAACATAAAATTTGATCCATCCCCAAATCGTTATCTTAGGGAAAACAATTATGAGTCGATATAACGAAAGAATTGAAAGAAAAAAAATCGTAATTGAAGTACCAGTTGTGTTGCAGGATTTCAAGTTTCCATTTGTGGGTGTGATGAATTGTAATGAAAAAGTGTCGTTTAGCGTTGTTAGGTATATATATATATGATATGTACAATCTCGTGGTTCAGATTTGCTCAAAAACTTTAATTCACAGCATGAAAATTTGGTTTATAATAAACTTTTTTTGAAATATACCTAAAAAAATACTCAATCATCTTCATCGAGTGAGAGAACTTTTAGAGTTATTTGTTTTTGTTTTAATTACGACTTGAGCGTAAAAGGTTGCTTGAAATTGGCTTGTTTGTATGAGTTAGTCGGGCTTATTTTAGCGCTGTAAGATAAACAAGTCGGCTCGGGTTATTTCGTTTGCAACCTTAGAGTAAAGGTTGTGTTCTTTTTCGATGTGGTAATATGTTAAGAAGCGCGAGAAAAACTCGTCATGATAGTAAAAGAAGTTCAAATCGATCTTATTTCAACTTGGGCTTGAGCTACTATTAATAATTTCTAACCTATCTAGAACCGGTCTCGATTTATTTCACCTCAACTCGTGTTATGTTAATTGTTTTATTAAAATTTCATGTAAACTGAACTTATTTTAAAATTTAACAGGTTGTTTTCCTTAACTAGTATAATCTATCTAATAAATCAAACTTTTAGGGGGCAATTTTTGGAGGGATTTTTTTTTTCTATAATAGGAAGTCTGGGAGGTAAAATTTAGCTAAATTTTTCACCATGCAAGTTGATGGAGCCAACTCCATAAATGTTATATATTTACAAATTGTTAAATATAATGGTTATAATTTCTTTATAAATATTACTATTTAACCCGTGTGTAACATACGGGTATTAAACCTAGTGACTATATATATCTTTTATTTATTGGAATTTAAACATGTTAGCAACACTTATGTCATTAAAGTCTCAAACAACATAATACTAAACAATCCGCTTGAGTTTATCTTTTGATCATTCATACTAATCTATTATATGATTTCACCACTTTTTTGAAAAAAAGTTGTTTATTTATTATTATAAATATATCCACGTAGATTAAAATGTTACGTGTCAATGTTATATTACATCCGTTATCCGATTATGTTTTTAATCACATAACTTTATTTATTATGGATAAACTTAATGTAACATGATTGAAAGCTATTAAGACGTGTATGACGCTAACATTTAACCGTGTAAAAACTTACATCTAAACGTTAATAAACGTAAATATAAGTTGGTTTGCGTGTTACGACCGGGAGTTGATTATAGCTAAAGTTTAAGATTAATAAAACGAAACCTTGACGTAACCCTTGCACTATGGCTTTACATAATAAAAACAAAATCTTTAGAATGTTCACTTCGAAACATAAACCCAAGTGCGGGTGAAAAAAGCGTTGATAACATCTTTTATTTTAGGGTTATTGGATTTTAATACTTTTAACTATAGGGTATTGGCCACTGCCACTCCCAACTAAAATCATCACTCCCAACTATGAGGTATTGGTCGCTGTCACTCCCATCGTTAAAAAACACTAACTCCGTTAGTATTTGAGTCAAAAGTGTCACTTTACAAACTTGAGGGGAAAGTTTAATGTTTGTTTAATATATATATATATATATATATATACATACTAGATTAGTACCCGTGTATTACACGGATTTTAGTTTTATAGATTTTAACTCAATTTACATATCAAATTTATTTTTAACATATCTATTATTAAATCGATTTGGATATTTACAATATATTCATATAAAAAATCATATGTTACAATAAAGGATATGATTTATAATAGTTGGTAAATTTTTATTGGAACATATCGGGTTAGGAGATAATTCATGATAATTGTAAATTTTTTTATTTGAACATTCCCGAGTTATGAGATAATTAATGATAATTGGTAAAACTTTAATTTGAACATATCGGGTTAAGATAAATCATAATAATTGATAAGTTTTTTATTTGAATGTCAGGTTAGGAGATAATTCATGATACTTGGTACATATCGGGTTAAGATAAATCATAATAGTTGATAAGTTTTTTATTTGAATGTCAGGTTAGGAGATAATTCATGATACTTGGTACATATCGGGTTAGGGGAAGGTTACCGTACAAAATGGATTTTGCCTAAGAAGCGTGAGAAGTGATATTTAGACACATCAAAACCGGGTCAAACGAACTCCGATTGAACTCATTCTTGCGGCGTTAGAACCGTGTCGTCAAACCCCCGCCCCCACCACCCAAAAAACCTAAAACCCCCCACCCCCACCCCCCAAAAACCTAAATCACACGACCCGCACCTTCTAAAAACCTAAAAACCACCCACCCACCACCCAAAAAACCTAAAACCCCCCACCCCTATCCCCCAAAAACCTAAACCCCACCCACCCACCCCCTAAAAACCTAAACCACTCACCTCATCCATATAAAAGCCTAAAATCTAAAAACTAAACCCTAAAAGCTAAATCCCAATGCTAAACCCTAAGGCTGAACCTTAAGGTAAAAACTAAATTTTAAAGCTAAACCCTAAAAGTTAAACCCTAGAAGCTAAGATGATAAAGCTCGACGAGACGGTTCTAACGCCGCTTGAATGAGCTCAAACGGAGTTCGTTTGACCCAGTTTTGATGTGATTTAAGTCACTTCTCACACTTTTTAGGCAAAATCAATTTTGTATTTGATCTTTCCTCTATCGGGTGGGGATAATATATAGATCATGATAATTGGTAAATTTTGTATTTGAACATATCGGGTTAGGAGATAATTGATGATAATTTATGAATTTTTAATTTAAACATATCGGGTTATTTCGAATATGGAGCATACCATGACCCGTCTAAAAATTCTCCATCAAATTAATTAGAACATGACACCTAAGCAAAATCCTATGTGAAATAGTTAAAATGATGACATGTGGACGTGTTACCCAATTATTAGAATAGGTATATATATATATATATATATATATATATATATATATATATATATATATATATATATATATATATATATATATATATTCACCACTACCACCCACCACCAACTCCGGTCACCAACAACAACTCCGGCAACTTTCCGGTGACTCCGGTCACCACCACCATCTCCGGTGAATTTCCGGCGACTCCAATCGGAGTTGGTGGTGGTGACCGGAGTCGCCGGAAATTCACCGGAGATGGTGGTGGTGACCGGAGTCGTCGGAGTTGGTGGTGGTGACCGGAGTCGTCGGAGTTGGTGGTGGTGACCGGAGTTGGTGGTGGTGAGGGTGGTGGGTGGTAGTGGTGAAATATATATGTATTAAACAAAAATAAAAATTTCCCCTCACGTTTGCAAAGTGACACTTTTGACCCAAACACTAACGGAGTTAGTGTTTTCTAACGACGGGAGTGACAGCGGTCAATACCCCATAGTTGGGAGTGATAGCGGCCAATACCCCATAGTTAGGAATATTAAAATCCAATAACCCTTATTTTATTGTAACGAAGGTTGGTAAAGATTTTGTTTTTCAATTATATTTACAACTAATAATGACCGTACTAGAAAATGACCCATTTATTATACATGTTGGACTGGACAAGCCAACTAATTTTCAATGCGGTCCCTTTTAACCCTGACTTAAAAAATTATTATACATTTATACTCGTCTTTTATTTCGCTTCAGAAATTGTTATAAGATTATCTCGTCTTCCGATACAGGTAAGGGTCAAAATGACCTATGATTAAAACAGATAGCTTTTTAAGTCCATGTCAGGTTGAGATGACCCGAAACATTATCAGTCATTTTCAATTAGTTTACACCGATACATCAGTTCTACGCATTAAAAGTTCACGTCATGACGCAACTATCGTTTTCAATTTGTTGATATCAGCGTATCGGGTTGTATGGGTTCTATGTATTAAAAAAGCCACGTCACGCCACGTCACGTCACGCCAGTTATATCGGGTTGTATTGGTTCTATGTATTAGAAGTACAAGATATGCCAAGATGCAACATTTACCATGTTCGACCTAATTTACATTTGTTTCAGCTAACTTTAAGCTCATTAACAATTTAACACCATCATACCATTTAAGAAACATCATACAACATTATACATACAAAAAGCACTATCATATAATCACATAAACACCAACCAAACCAAACAAACATTACAATCAAACGATCACGCAAACAGAACCTGTGTACTTGAAGGCGTAAGATTAGAAAACGCCTCCGGTGCTGCAACTACTTGCCATTGAACCGAAAAGCTCGGGTCTTTATCACCTCCACTTGATCTCAAAATACAACCAACTGCAACATGAAGGTCTTTTCCCACAACATAAATCTTACTGTCATTACAATTAACCGAAAAAGGCTTGCAAATTTGCTCCGGTAGAGGAGGTCCGTCAACCGTTTTCCAAGAATCATTATTCGTGTCATAAACCTTAAGTTTAGTCCTCTCATGTTCGGTTACCACGAACAAGTGACCATAAATCACCACGCTTGAACCCGTCCACCCTTCTCTAAGCCCATCGGCCATATCTTCCCAAATGTCGGTTTTTGGATCATAAATTTGACCCCTCGGAACCACATAAAAGGGCCAAAACCACCCTTCGGTTACTAGAAGCTTTCCATCAAGAACCGCGGCATCATATGATGCCATATTTGTATGCATATTTGCAATTGAACGCCAAATCCCCATTTTCGGGTCCATAACCTCAGCTGAGTTGAGCTCAAACAAATCCGAGCTGTTCCCACCCGCCACATAAATCTTTCCATTTATGACCCCACTCGCGAAAAACGACCTCGCAGTGATCATCTTCTTCATCACAGTCCAACTATTCTTTTGAACATTGAATTTCATCACTAAATTCAACGGGCAATCGGCGTCAAAAACCACACCTCCGCACACAAAAAGAGAACCCTCAAACGGGAATGAAACACACCTGAACCCGTGTGGACAAACCTTATCGATACAAGGCATTTTTGGAATCGTGTGCCATGAGAAATGAGTAAGATCAAGAACATGCCATTGAATCTTCCCTGTACATTTATGAAAGGCAAATACAAATAACCACGGATCTTGAAACCCAACTTCTTTTCTTCGTGTAAAAAACCGTTCTTTGTTACCAAATAACTGATACCAACGCTTGCACACGCGTTTTCCAGCTGAATGGCACGCGACTGGCAGCCTTAGAAGACAACTTAAAGCAATATCATCAGGAAGGCCAGGGATAAGTGGATCACCTCTAAGACTCAATTCGGTTTCAACAAATGGATCAAGCAATCGCGATTGTGTCGCAGCTAACTTAAACTTAGGAGATAATGTCATCTGTGAATCCCCTAGTTTCTGTACTGCTACTTGCTGCGATGAAACCCTAACTCTTTGCATCTTTTTTTCACAAAATTCTCAACCCTAACTCAAATCCAAAAACTTGAAAGCATCTAAACCACAATTCGAATCGACTGCTTTACTAATTGCAAGAACCCTTTTTGAGACTTGAGAGTTGTCTTTGCAGAATATGAATAATCGAAATCCAAAAAAGCTTTCAAAGTTCCCAACTCAAATCCAAGAACTTGAAAGCATCGAAACCACAGTTGCCACTTTACCAATTGCAAGAACCCTTTTTGACACTACAGAGTTTTCTTCTGCGGGATGTGAATGATCGAAATCCGAAATCCAGAAAAGCTTTCGAATTTTCAACTTGAATCCGAAATCCTAAAACAAAAGCTTATAAACCCAACTCAAATCCAAGAACTTAAGAGCATCTAAACCACAATCCAAATTGACTGCTTTATAAATTATAAGAACCGTTTTTGACACTTCAGAGTTATCTTCCGCAGAATATGAATGATCAAAAACCACAAAAGCTTTCAAATTTCTTAACTTTAATCCAAGAACTTGAAACAAGAGCTCATAAACCCCAACTCAAATCCAAGAATTTGATACCATCTAAACCACAATTCAAATCAACTTCTTTACCAGTTGCAAGAACCCTTTTTGACACTTTAGAGTTGTCTTCTGCATATTACATATGATCAAATATCAGTTCACATGTCATATAACCATCTTCAATCACATCAAACATGAAAAAGCACAACATATAATCAACAACCCATCTACAAAACCACCCTTAAAATCCCCAAAACACAACATCCCCTCTCACCTTTTCACAAAATTCAAATCAAGAACGAATTTTTTTAACTACCCAGTTCAAGAACCAAACAGAAGTTATTGTTTAATGATCTAAAATCAATAAAGAAAGTAAAAAACCAAGAAGATGGCTTTTTCACAATATTCAAATCAACAATTAACAATCAAGAACGAATTTTTTTTAACTACCCAGTTCAAGAACCAAACAGAAATTATTGTTTAATGATCTAAAATCTATCAAGAAAGTAAAAAACCAAGAACATGTCTTTTTCACAATATTCAAATCAACAATTAACAATCAAGAACAGATTTTTTTCAGTACCCAGTTCAAGACTCAAACAGAAACTATGTTTTTTATACTTTTATAATCTGAAATCAATAAAGAAAGTGAAAAACAAAGAACATGAACTTACATATTGCAACTTGAAGATGAAGATTGATTGATGGGTGGTGTGTAAGTATGTGATGATGATTATATGTTGTTGTTAGGTGGGTTGAAACCCTCAAATTGTTGTGGCAAAGATGGGTTCATATTCTTGATGAGAATTGAAGCAACCCAATAATTCTCACGGGCAACGCAAGCACTTATTACGGTCGTAATCTCGAATACAATAATGATATGATTGTTTACTAAAATATATATATAATAATATAAAAGTACAATAATTAAATTTTTTTCTTTTAAATAAAGTAATTTGGAAGACTTTTAGATATAAAATTGGATATGTATCTAACCATTTGACTCCAATTGTTTTAAGATGAGAGTTTTGAAAGCAACAATGTTAATAGTTTAGTTGTGATGTTGAGATTTTGAAATTAAGAAAAGGCATGTATTTAGTTAGAAAATGCTACTCAAATTTTTATTTTGTGTACATGTGTGAATTTTATTTGTTTATTCATAGTTTAATTCATGCATTTTATAATTTCTAATAATATATTTATCTGTATAAATAATAAAATAGTTAGAAAATACGTTTTTAACTATTTAACTGCTTGATATGACATATTATCTTGTTTATTTTCTTTTTTTGGGATATAACTTTCAATAAGAAGGCAAGGAGTATGGATTTTTATGTTAAAGAGAGAGAATATAAACAAAGTGGAGAGTTTTATTAGACCTTTAATCGAAAGGATCAGTTGATGAATGTTCTTGAGAGTTTTTGAGCTATACTTGCAAATAATATGTTTATGTTTGTACTAAAGTGTAAAGTGTAAACAACCACCTCTTGCTTTACACAACTAATTTATTAACTTTATGGGAATTTAAAATTTCTAATTGTCATCCTGAGAATGACATATTTTGATATTTTCCAACCATCCTTTTAGTTTTAGCTCATCTATAAAACCATGAAGTATAAGTTTAGCCTTCTCAAATCAATACTAAGTTTCCTTTTTAAATAATAATGATAATAATAGTAACACCTAATCCCCACCTCACAATCATGTTCTTAAAATACACAAACTATCAGGATATGCAAGTACCATTATCAAGCTAAATTACAACAATCCTGAAATTGGTCTTTTCATCTGCAACACCTACACTTTTCTATAGACACAAAAATTAGAAGTAGAAGTAACCAAACACGATGTCTTTTGGCGAGTAGCAATTCCACTCGGATCAAAATATCTGACGACCCATTGGGTTATTCGTCCCTCGCAATATTTCTAGCTTCTGTTCGTATTTTGCCTTTAACCCCTTAAAAGGTCACCTGTCCAGTGCAAGCTACATTTTACCAGATATCATTGATTAGCACTTAGCAGGACATTGGTGGGTCACGTGAGCTTTCCAGTAACATGACAATGTAAATGCTAGAAAAGTGAAATTGAGCCTTTTCTCTTAGCAATATAAGTCTCACTTTAGTTCATTACTAAGGATATGTATGTGTGTTTGTTCTATATGCAAACGGATCATAAGTTATTGAAGATGAGAGCATACTTACGACTTTAAATGCTACTCGTATTGCTGTTTTCAATGACGCGAAGCCCTGATTCTGTTGCGATAACTGCTGTACAACTACAAATCCACGAAAGAAAAATAAAAAGAGAATGTTAGTGTTCTGTGTTCACATATCAAGAGGAATAAAAGGACAAAACAGACTCAAGGTGGTTGTTACAAAAGTCATGTTGTGATACATCATGTGACTCAGTTTACTTTATGAACAGGTCAACTCAGGTTATACTTTATTTCCAATGGGCTGTACCAAAAGAAATAACTAATAAAAACGGGTCAAAAGTCACCCAAAGTGTATTTAGATCACTAAAGTAATGATACTTCACCAAGAAGAAGTAATAAAAGATCATTTTGTAATCACATAAAACATACAAATTATCAAATATAAAATTCACAAAATTTCTGGACAGAAAATGTGGTCAACCAACCCAATCTGACTCATACCAAAAAGGTACCTGATTTTATCCCAAGCCCATTACCTAGCTCGTCAACCTGCCCATTTTGCCACTTCTACCGCTAAAAATAAATTTCTACATAAACTGTCACTACATAATCAAATCTTGAAAGGAGGAGAGTGAGAGACTAACGGTGTTTTAGTTATGATGCCATGGCATGCAACCCCATCTATGCTGTTAAGGAGTGTTGATACTTCCGCTGCATGAAAAATGAAACATCCCTGATATATTTTCTTTACAAAGCACATTGAACGACATCATAGGTACTTATTACAGAATCAAATGATACTACCAAGGTTTGGTATAGGAGATGTAAATATGACATCAAGAACATTATGTCCTTCTGTTGTAACTAATGGAAAGTTGCCTCCAGTCGGGTCTGCATGCCCCATAGAAGGTCTTCTCCAAACCTTCATATACAAAAAACTATGAATGAGGCATAGTGTGAAGGGTATTGAGCCAATCAGGTATATAGAGGTGGAAATAAGGATGGATTAGGCCGGTAACATGTCAAAAACGTAACTTTTAGTACTGGTTAAAATGGTAGGTTTGGCCCGCAATACTAATTCTTAAGTGTAATTTAAAACTTATGAATAATAATCCAATTTCTTTTAATGATACACTTTGGGCAACTTTTGACTTGTTTCGTTTTTTGCTATTTGTGTTTTACCAATCCGCCCTGTTAGGGATTCATAAATAAACAAGTTGGATTTTCCATGTGTAAGGCATATATTCAAAAGCTTTGAGTGGTAAAGGTGAGAATTCTCAAGTGCATGCTTTGTAAAAGTAGATAAAAAATACATGAGAATATAAGATGGAGAGATAGTCAAATAGAGATATTCATTTCATATTTTGCTATCACATAAGATTTGAAAAGAGACAGAATGCAATGGACAACACATTTATGATTTAAGAAGATTAACCCAAATAAGAAACGAACTAGAAAAATCTTCACTACTTTTATAAACATCACAAAGATATTTCTTGCAAGACCATACCTCTGCATCACCAACAAACAGGTCATCGATCTCTTCCGCAGTGTCCAACCAGCTGACCTGAAATATAAGTTTTAAGCATAATTGTATACTATAATAGATTTGAAGTAAATTATTTCCCATGATTGATAGAGACTGAAACTTACAGATTTAACTAAAACAGGAATTGAACCCTCAACAGCCGTTTTGTACTGTTTCTCTGTGACCATTATAACAAGATTCTCCGTCATATCTAATATTTTCTGTACGATGGTAACATATTAGTATCGGCATCACAACAATAAATCACGGATAAAATGAACATATGGAAGGTTGAAGGATCTAGTTTTTTCATTATTCTAATGTTGATCTTCTTTAAGCTATTTTTACAGCAAAGAAGAAGATCCAACTATTCTTCCTAAACAAATACAGAAATACGTCTGTAAGACTAATGACTTCTGAAAAAGTACTCAGCACTAAAATTTAGTAAATTGATATTTACAGATACCAGAGATAAATAAATATAAAAAGTAAAATAAACATAAACATAAAAACCTCAATAACTTTCCACTGACCTTCTCTTCAATTATAGACTCCTCTCCCTGAAGCCTATGACGACCTATGACTACATTTAGGCTACCTTCTTCCATTATGTCAGCATCATTGAACGCAAAATCAATCTAGAAACGAGCAAACATAATATATTTATGAATCATCGTTGAAAAAGGCATATCATTTACTCTAGTTTAAGAATGATTGATTACTAATATGCAAAGATCTTCCATGGTGTATTATGTTGCATGTGCTTCAAGCTTTTGATGCAAAATTTACTACTCTTATTCTCTTTGCTAATCTGCTGAATTATTTTCATCTTGTTTTTATAATCTCATGCATATTTGCTATAAGATATGATGAAATCTTGGAAATAGTTGCTATGCAAGTGAAATTAGTGCATCCATTGGACTACACTTATAAATAATGCACTTAAGAGGTATGTACATATCCTCCAACTGCCTAGTAGCTAGAGGCCATATTGTGCCTTAATGGATAGATTTGAACCAATGAATTCACTACTATCTATTTTGGCCCATTAACACTAAGTTTATCACACAAGTACGACCCGTTATGTACGACATCTTAATTTTATAATTTGGTATGATACATACCTCTAGCATCTGGTCAATCAGTAATTCAGCTAGGATACATCATTAATTCGAAAGGCTTTTAGATACATATTATTCTAACTATGATAAATAACTACACATTATTGTGTTGTAATAACATTAGTAATGTCCTCTCATCTGAAATTATAAAAATATGAAATTGTATCAATATAAGAATGTTAACTTTTCCATATGGATTGAAATATGAAACCCAATTTATAAGCAATCAGCAACCAAGTAAATGGATACTCGGATCACACTTGTGAACTATCTTGGTACTGATGCAGAGGTATTCCTGCCTTTTCTGCTTCACTAGCAATACGTGCAGAACTGCATCAACAATGAAAATAAGGAATTAAGGATCAAACAGGAAGCAACGAGGGCGTGTTGCAGCCCCCATAATTCAAATGAACATATGATGAAATTTGTCAATATATGAACAAACATCAAGAGGCCTTGAAATAAATGATTATAGCTAGATTAAAGATATACAAACAGACTCACGTGGGTATTCCAACTATGTCTTTTAGTAGACCGACACGAAGTTTGTGACCCAGATACTCAATTGCCAAAGATGAGGCTTTACCAGACCCTAATCCAACCACCATGCCACTTTGTAGATATGTATCCACCTAATAAAACAACAGAAAAACTACAAACAATTACCTACAATAATCCATTATCACAAACACTGCAATGATGCTCAAAACTTACAATGTTACTATAAGCTGGTTTATTTATATATATTAGGGTGTGTACCCTCTGAAAACCACTCCTTAGAGTGAAACTCGCGCACTCCATTAGTGTCAATAAAAATCATCATTTTTATTGAAATAGCATTACAAATTTACACATTATGTGATTAAACTCACACGTGTTAAAAAAATTAACACATGTGTAACTTGTAACCATACACAGTGTGTAATTTACAATACACTTAACACACGCAAATTTGCACATCTTCCTACACAAATAAAAGAGCAAAATTTTTACCACTTGTCACATTCTAGACTCCCACCATTTTTTGGTATATATTTAAAAATCATTTCATAACTATCTCCGTAATTTCCTTATATTTTTTAAATTAATCATTAATCATATACTCAATGCTTCAAATACCTTTCACTTCTAAAAACCACATTTTTATGCTTTTATAATTCAACCGGCGCAGTAGTACGTGGATACTAACGTAGTATACAAAAAGACCATAATGTGTGTATGTGTGTAATAATTTTATTCCAACAATAGAAATAATGATTTTCATTGCAATCCAATAAATAGTTACAAATCCTACATACACTCAATCAAACTACATGTTTTCATATGTGCTTCCAATTACCAAAAACAACTTACGTCATATGAACTAGAAATGGATGTAAATACGAACGATGTGTGTGAATGAACCGATTCAAAATGGAATAGTTTGTTTGAGAGGAGTTACGTACCGTGTGTTTAGCAGCATCAAAGAGCAAAACATTGGCGTGATTTAAGCTTGAACAAGCGATTAGAGATGTGGAATTGGACCTGCTTGTAGTAGTTAGGGTTGTTGATTTGTGGTGTGTGAATTGGGAGTGGATATGGAAGTTGAGATATGAACAAGTTAAGGGATGAATGATCGCCATGCTTTGCTCTATCTAATGTAACTGCTATTTTTCTTATAGTGTTTGTATATGTAACCGCTTAAATTAACATTTTTTCGTTTCATTGAGTTTTGTTACGTATGTTCAGTTTCATTCATTATTTTTTTATCTTTTAACCCTTTATTATTTAAATCTGAATAATTAAAATTGAACTATTAAGAGATGAAACAAACAGACCCTTAGTCAAACAATAACCTTTTTTTGTTCCCTGACGAGCATTTGTATAGTATATTTATAGTATCATTTTATCTTTTAATCAAAATAATGAAAGAACTAATATAAAATACAGTCTTTTTCATGTTTAAATCGTTGGTGACCAGAAACACATGCGTTCAAGTTCACCATTGTCGTTTATTTTGTTGACTTTGATGTTCATTTACGATTTACGGGTCATGACTTGCTGTCCATAGTCGTTCTAAAAGTGATGAAGACAGATGCATATTATTTTTTTTAAATGCACATCATGAGCATATATGTGTTAGTAGGTTAAGAGTTTCTTGTTATGAATTGAAATTGAAGTTGTTTTCATTTTTTAGTTATTCACATACACATGTTATGGATATTATGTTTTTGTATGATTACAGTTAAATGCAACTCTTTAATAACACGTGCGTATCATCATTCTATCATTGTATGATAATTATCACGCAAGTGCGATTCTTTTTTGGGTGATAATTACACGCGAGTTAGTATTTGTGAAACCTTGATTCAGTCTTCAAACAGTATCATTATGGTGAAATAAAGCCTGGAAGATTGATTATTCCAATAATCAACCAATCAATAATTTTACAATGGTATGATGATTCTGTTTGTAGCACAAAGTATACAACTCAATGAAAACCATACATACAACCACATTTTACCATTACATATAAAACCTAGCCACATTTATAACTTACCCGGATTCGACCACAACCTCTAACACTTGTTGCGTAGCACTCTCCGGCTGTTCAGCCGGAGTCGATGCCTCTGTTTCTGGAGCTCCTGAATCTACTAGCGAGGTAGAGCTTTCTGGCTCGGGTGCAGTTGGCGTGGAAACTTGGACAGTTTCCGAGGGTTTGAATTTGGTAATGTAGTAACTAAGTGACGGGCCCGAGTAATCTAGGGTTTGTATTTGAGGTGAGTTTTTCCCTACTTGCAGGAGAATGGTAGATGCAGCAGCAACAGCAATTAGCCCTCCAAAAGCAACTACTGCTGCTGTATTCTCTGATCCATCAGCAGATGTACCAGATGTCCCTGAGCTGATTGCACTCTCTGCCACGTAAATCGCAGGCTGCACGAGTTTATTCACATCAAAATATTATTTCCTTGTGAATTTACAAATAATCAGTGTCTTGGATACGAATAGAAAACCTATATTAATACAAGGATACGCGAATTTTTTAAATGAAACAATGGAGGTTTTATGCATTTTGAATAAGAACTTGCTTCTCGTTTGACTCGACGACCAGGCTGTCATTACAATGATAATCTAATTTTTAAAATAAACGTAGGTTTTGTGCATTTTAAATACATTTTAGGTGCCTCTTCACCCGTCTGTCTGATGATCCATTGTACCCAATTGACCCGGTAGAAGTAAAACATAACCCAAATCACCCTGTCTCATCACTATTATACTTCTTGTATTTTGTTGATATTGAAGAATAGATTCCCACTAGGTGTTATCAATTCCTTCAAATGTCAAATCTAGAGGTTGCAAAATGGGAAATGGGAATCGCTTTCGTCCAAAATCTCTAATTTTTTTTCTATTAAGACATGTATAAAATATTTCAAAAACTATATTATCTAGATGATAGGATACCTTTCTAAATAAAATGATTTAGGAGGGTTTATGGATTATGAAAATACTTATTCATTTCCTTTCTGGGTATTTTTCTTTAACTTCATACTTTTAAATTGTTGTGGATAAAACTTGATCCGAATCAACCACTTATCACCATAAGGCTAAAATATTTCAGGTTAATGTGAGGGATCAAATAATTAACTAGTTGGCTAGGTTTGTGTTAGTCATAAACTCGTAACTAAATCTACAGAACACTTTTTTTATTAAATATATTTTTGTTACCTGGACATGATGTGAGCTTGAGATTAAGATTAAGAGATAAATAAACTAACCTCAACAGAATATATATTTGTTTGTCCAGCCGTGTCCTTCTCCACATAACCACTCCAATCACGCCTACGAGGTGGGAATGTTCCAGCCACTTTGGTTTTCTCCCCGGCTAACCATTCCACACTCACTTTCCCTACCTGTTTTTATAACACAGCATACATATATTCAAATTTCAATATCAAGGGTACCATATCCATCCAATTCTTTCAACAAAAGAATATATTTTCATCAACATACATATTACTGCCGTAATCCATAATTGGCCTAGATATTTTCACAATGCAGTCCGACTTTTTAGATGAATAAACAAAGTACAAAAACAAGTCAATGAGGCAAAAATACTGAACTATAGACACACCCATCTATGATACACACACGGTCAATTGGCGTTATTGTTCATATGCCAGACAACTGGAACTAGAATGTATATAAAATCACGTGAATAAAAATATCCAAACACCAGCCAAATATTAGAAAGAAAACAAAAACGCTCCGTTTTGTGAAATCCCTCCTGTGACCCTTTTATTGATATATCAATGAAGGCGCACTCATGCAATAACCAATTGACCCCTATTTGTAACTACACAACCTCTTGGAGAACAACTAACCTACTCCAATAAACTAAATAAACAACCAAATTAACCTTAACAAATACCAAACTATACCAATTAAGAACCACCATACCAAGAATTAATAATAACCCTGACCAATTGAAAAACTCAAACCAAGTTACTAAGTTAGTGGACTCCAACTCTGACTAAGCCATCCGGTTACATGTGAACAAACACGATTAAGTACAACACGATGATCATATCAGATAGAAAAACAGATTATCAAGGTCGCAACTCGCAAGGAGGCTTATATGCTAAAGCTACCTTAGTAGGTCTTAAATTCACCTAATAAATCATGGGTCTCTCATGTAAAAAATGATGTGCAATGGATAATCTAACTATTTTTTCAATAATCTTAAAATTCAAAAAAATATAAATATGTGAACAAATTTTGTTTGTTTATTGAACCTACATATGTGTAGGTGACGGTTTTAAGGTAAAAAACATACGAAAACAATTATTTTTACGGTTTTTTCGTATATCTCATACACGCTTGTATTTAGAAACTATAACGTTTTTATTAAAAAATTGAACCACTAACAATATAAATTATAATATTTAGTTTTGTTCTTCTTGTTCTAGTAATAACTTAATGTTCTGAAATGAACTTCAGCCGTATGGCTGATAACAAGAGACCAATGGTTCATATTCATCTAGATAATTGTTCACATCAAGGTAACAAAGATAAACTCAACTGCCATCAATTTTGCAGCAGACACACAATTTCTATATACATGATAACCTAATAATAAAGTTCAAAGCACACATCACCGTTACTTGAAGGTTTATAATCGAACAAACATTCAACTAAATCAATTTTCATATTGAAGTTTCGTCAAAACATAAGATTCACCTCTTTTTCAGGGGCACATTCTTCGACATTACAGTCCTCTTGATCATCAGAAGAAGCTCGAATTTTGAAGAAACTGAGATTTTGTTTGTGATGATACTTGTAGCGATTGTTGTTGAAGAATTGTACCCTCATGTTTGAGCTGCAGGTGTTTGCTGATAATGCGGAAGCAGATGACGCCATTTGATTGAATTTTGTAATTTAGGTTGAAGATTTGTGAATTGAAATGACACGAAGAAGATGAATGGGGATTTTATTTTGAGGGGTTTTGTGGCTGATTTTGAGTAGCGTTGGCTTCATTTCAAGCGTTGATTAGTTTTTATTTTTTTGCTGAACAGCCTCTTAACCCGACCCGACCCGTAAAGCTGACCGAATAAATCACATATTTACTCGTTTATACGTTTTAAAAAGAGGTATGTGTAATTTAGCTTTATAATTTGTGAACATATCTAATATAGGATATTTTGACATATTTAGATCTCGCGCAACCAACGATAAGAGTTGTTAGGAAAAACCTAAACTATTAAGTGATTAACCATTAAGAACTTTGAATTGTTAAAAGATTTTAATGATGGAAGAGAACCCGTGATAAAAGTGCAAGTGACAGTAAAATTTGTATATGTTCTATTCAGTTTTATTCAACATCTTTTTGTCCCTTAACTAATTCAGTACTGAACTAAACTATTAAGAAACTATTTTTAAATGAAACAAACACACTAAATGTTGAATGATTAAACAATAAACTAAATCATTAAGAGGTGAAACATTCAGTCTCTAATTGTTTTAACGATGGCAAGCGAGGCCTGCTTGAAGATATTCTAATTCTCTTGGATCGAGTATCGGGTGAAACTAGTATCTTTGAATTGAGGTTCTTGGTGTAATTTTAATATTTTGCATCTTTTGTATTTGGTTTTTGTTCTAGCTCCTTGCTAGCTTAATAATATTGCTAAAGGTAGACACGGAAAAATTGGACACCAATTTGTTACCTACAATAAGAACCAATATTAAAACATTTTTGGAACCAACCTTACTCATATGGATGTTAAGTTCTGAGTTGGCTTGAAAAACTACAAGAACTTAACACGAAATTCTCAAAGTGGGTTTAATATAAATGGGTTCAAGTCAATGTCGGATCGAACATGTTTAGTTAACGGGGTCCAATTTGTGTCAACTATCAACCCGTTAGGTTTGTAAGTTAACGTGTTTAATTCGTTTATTTTTTAATTTATTATGTAAAATATTTGGTCATAAACAAACTGGTTTGGTGTTTTATGCAAACTCTTAAAATGTAAAAAAAGAGAACTTGATATAAGATCTTGTAACTAACATTTACAAAAGTATTGTATTTTTTTTATTTCTATTTGTTATAAAACATAGCATTTCTATCATATTAGAATGTGAAAAAAACTAGCTCAAGTATGCCATTTCATGTCAACCCAGCATTATTCGTGTCAGGTTAGGGTAGGAAAACTTTCAAGTTCGTGTTGTATTTAGATCAGTTTTACAAGTTTGCGTCGAGCTGGTTTATTAATAACCAGTAAGTTAAACAAAAACCATGGATAATGGATTAATAAAATCAAACTTACCTAGAAGAATTATAAGCTTAACAAAATTCGTTAAAACAATCAAGTAAATAACGTTTGGAGATGTAATAACTTTTAACAAGCTACATGTTTGAGATACCAAATTAAAACCAACAATTGAAATCTTTGACAAACATAACAAAATCAAGAAAAATATCTCAATATAACATCGAAAAACTTAAGATCTTGGCTTCTCCTTCTTCTCCTTAAACAGAGCCAAAAGAGACACACCAGAAACCTTGACCACCTTGAATCTAACTCCGGGAATATCACCAACGGCATGACCCTTTCGCCCAAACCCAGCAATCAAAACCTCGTCCTGATCCAAACAAAACACACGTAAGGATTGCACTAGACAAATACAAAAACTATATCTTTTTAAATAAACGAGATAGGAAACTAACATTTTCTTCTATGTAGTTCAAGCAACCATCATTGGGAACAAAGGCAGCAATCTTCTTCCCGTTCTTGATGAGTTGAACTCTCGCACACTTTCTAATAGCAGAGTTAGGCTGCTTAGCTTCAATACCACTGCAAATGGAAGAAAAAAACTTGTTAAATCAATAATTGATAAACGTGTTAAAAATGTGAAAAAAAGTAAAGAAAATTACATTTTCTCGAGGACAATGCCCTTAGCGTGAGAGGAACCAGCAAACGGTTTCTTCCATTCGTTACCAAGATGAGACTTCTTGTATGATTTGTCAGCCCACCTTTGCCTCCTGCGGTGGGACTTCAACTTGCGACCAGCTCCCATTCCATGTGTCTTACTACAATATTATCATTCAATAATTCAACCTTAGTTACTAAATCATAAATCACAAAAAAAAAACATGTTTTTTAAATAACTGCCATACCATACTACAAAACTCTTAAACTAGTTTGAAAACCTTTGTTGTTGTGGAACCAAAATAGTCTCATCCTATATCTTTAAGTCGCCACATTGTTTCTTAACCTCTTATCAATTCAGTTTCTACATAAAACTAAAAGCATCAACTTCTATAAGCATTTTCTCATAATGGATCTTTCGATTGCTATCTACACATACAATTATACCAAAAATGCTAATGTGTATTTGATTCAACATTTTCTCAGTTTGTCCGCTAATTCACATATATAGCTTCGCTACACAATTCACCATTTTCATCGACCCTAGCACGTGTGTAAAAATATCTATAAGCATAATAAAATATCAAAACAAGCTAATCACATTAGACAAACATTTTCAGAGCTTGATGTTCTAATGTAACAAATCAACCGCAACATTGTTGCACTTAAGACTTTGTTAACTACATCTAATCTTCAAAATGCTAATCTCTTTTCAAATAACATTATCTATAACCAATTTCACAGTGAAAAACTAATAATCACAAAATAAAAACCTAATTGCTAAATAATCCAACGAAGATTATGAAACCTAACTTTATAAAACCAATTCGAACACCTAAATCATCAAAACATGCTTAAATTTCAGCAATTGAACCTAAATACACACGAGCCATAGCAATTGTTTGTGACTTGATAATCTTAAAATAAAATTAGAAGATGAATTAGATGAGTTGAAAGTATACATACCCCATGTTTGCGAGATTGAATGATTCGCCGGCGGCTTGTAAGTTTCCGGTGACTTTGAAGAAGAAGCGGCTGCCTTTTGATACAAAACCCTACTTCTTGTGTTATATTGGTGGCTTGTGTTTAGCAAAATGGGTCAAACACGTCATCTTTTCTTTCATTGGGCTTCAAATCAAATGGGCCATTATAATGAGTTTGAATCAAATTTCCTGAGTTTTGATATTTATACAGTTATAACTTATACTTACAATTACAAATAAAAAAACACTTATTTACTTCGAGTTTTTTACCATTATAGTGTAATTATAAAACTTATTTACCAATTATGTGTAGTTTTAAAAAATTATTTACTAAATTAGTATTTAGTTATTAATGTAATAAGTTTTTGTTTCTCACTCTTAATTTTATTGGTTAACCTTAAACCATATAATTTTTTAATTGATAAAAAATATAAATATTTTTGAAGTATATATAATTAATACTTTAGTCATTAACTCAAATATCCTTACAATTTTAACGATTTTTTATGAAAAAAATGTAATATATTTTCACTTACGTAAACTAAGTCAAAACCGGATTGTTAATGCCAAAAATATGTCAAAGTATAATAGTATGGTCAAACTCGTAAACACGTAAAAAAAATTATGTCTCGTACATTACAGTCTAAAGTCGTATATTAAAAGATGGAGAAATATCCAACCTTAGATGTCAAAGCTGGTAAGCGAAGTCGTAAATAAATCAAAGCAGAGTAACGGTTCAAAGTTTACGACTTTGTCACTTTACAGCTTTGAACCATTACTCTACTTTGACATATTTACGACTTCGCTTCCCGGCTTTGACATCTAAGTTTGGATATTTCTCCATCTTTTAATATTTATTATAATGTTGTGTTCGTGACTTTGTTACATGTGTTGTAGTTATGTACTTATGTTGGCCTCATTAACGTGTTGTGTTTAGTGCATTAAAAAATGAATTTGGTTTTTTTTTCACGGACATGCAGCAGCTTTTCTTTTTTAATAAACATTAGTCTTTCGAAATAATGAATAATAGTATTATGAAACAAATTTAACGTTTTACGGAAAAAAAAATGACTTTAGTTTACGTAAGTGAGTTTTTCACAAAAGAATCTTTAAATTGTAACACTATTTTTGTTAATGATTGAATTCATTATATATACTTTAAAAATATTTATGTTTTTATCAATTCAAAAATTATATGGTTTAAATAAAGGTTAACCAATAAAATTAAGAGTAAGAAACAAAAACTCATTGCATTAATAACTAAAACACTAATTTGGTAAATAGTTTTTTAAAACTACACCTAATTGATAAATATTTTCCAAACTACACATATTTGGTAAATAAGTTTTTTAAATACACTATATGGTAAAAAAAACTCGACTTACTTCTCCGTATTTTAGTTTTGAGAGTAGTGAGACTCGAGAGAAATTGTTACTATTTGTATTTATACTTGAAAACCTACGACTTATTTTTTATACTTTTTTAATATTTTCTTAAAGTCGGTGAAAGTTGAGGAAATGAAAAACTAATGATAAATGTATAAAAAGTATTATTTAATTGAATTAAAGAGATAAAAAATTAGTAATTTGTATTGTAATTATAGGGATGAAAAAAAAATGTTACTGTAAATTCTTTAAGTGAAACTAAAAAACAAATGTTATCGTAGAATCTAAGAGTGAGAGCATGCGAGGTAATAACTCGAACCGATCCTCAATTGAAAAATGTACTTGATCCGATTTGAAACCTATAGCAAAGCCGGTTATGATATGATCTAATCCGCTAGTATAAAACTTGGATGGAATATGGATATATGAATATATCACTGAATCAAAAGCTAGATTAAACCAGCTTATAAAGTAATGTCAGCTAAATTTTTATTCGTTTACACTTGATACAACACGTTTTTGTGACTTCGTTCTATACAATGCGATGATAACAATAAGCCCAAACTCTTCTGCAAACAAGCCAACTTGGATCCTTTACAAACGAACCACACGCTAATATGACTTAAACAAAAACTCATTTGCAAATTAGAGCACCAAACCAATTGAATTTGACTCAATAAGGGGATGTTGAGGTAGAAATGCAGATGAGTGTAAAGTTGACATATGCTTCATTCAGTTTCATTCAGCATCTCTATGCCTCTTAACCATTCAACACTTACCTTTTTTCTATCAAATAAACACTCTAAATGCTAAATCTAAATAACACTAAACTATAAAAACGTAAATTATTGTGAGACGAGCCAACTTGATAAACCGAAAGCTTTAGACTAGTAATAAAGGAAGTGTACCCGTAAGAATCAACCACCCCCTCTAAATCGTATACTCATCTTCTCCCTGATCTGTTTCATACCACCAACAAACGACCTAGATCCGATCAACAATGGCCGGAGCACCAGATCTGCTATTTGCTTTGAGAAACAACTTCTACATCGGAGCATTTCAAGCTGCGATAAACAACGGTGACGTCCAAAACCTCTCCGAAGAGGATGCGATCGAACGAGATTGTCTCATTTACAGATCCTACATTGCACTCGGAAGCTATCAAGTAAATCATCGATTGTTTCTTATTATTTGTGGTTTTGATTTGGTAACTGATCTGTTTCTTCGGTTTTTAACAGCTTGTGATTAATGAAGTTGATTCATCTGCGGCAACGCCTCTACAAGCCGTGAAATTGCTTGCGTTGTATCTGTTGAGCACCGATAATAAGGTGAGATCTGTGTTCCTGGATCTGTTTACTGTAATTCAAATCTGTGAATATGTGAGTAACCTGGACGATAACGGTGTTAAGTTTCTATAGAAACCTAAAAAATAGGCAATGATTTTGTTATATTTGATAGTATTTGTTACATGTTCCAGTGAGAATTTCAGTTTGTTGTATGAAATCTGAGGTGTTCATGTTGATTATGTGATTGAACTTTAGTCTTAAGGCTGAGATTTCGATGTATCCTTTTTTGTAATGGTGAGGCTACCTGGCACAGAAGTTGAATCGTGAACTATTCGTTGGTGGTTTAGGTAGACATAATCGTGTTGTTACAATTTAAATTTGGGAGTTAGATTCCTTATCCAGAGCCTGCAATGAGGAAAACAAAGAGAATCAATGAAAGTAAATCATTGTTTATGTAATTGAAGAACCAAGCTATTTAAGTGAATGACCTTGTGTGTGAGTTAGAGGATGTGTAACTGTGTAGTTCTTTTGCTCTTTTGATAATTGGATGGTCAATTTGTGTAATTGATTTTTTTACATGGATTTGGATATTATAGGAAACTGTAATTTCAAGCATACGGGAGTGGTTGAGCGATTCAGCCATCGGGAACAACCCGATACTCAGGCTTATTGCTGGGATCATATTCTTGCATGAACAGGACTATAATGAGGCTCTGAAATACACAAATGCTGGGGGGACTATGGAACTGTTAGTCTTACTCTGCCTCTTTAACATCCTTTTATACAGTATTGATATTTTTTACATGTTTGCTGTCGATTCTTGATATTATATGTTTCTGTCATTACCCATAAGAAGTTTCTCAATCTGTGTGGGTCAGTTTTTTATTTTTCATTTTATATGTACGTCATTCTCCAACCCCACTGCTCACAGTTATCACATGCCCAATTTTCATACAGATGTTTTCCAGCTTATTAGTGTAGTGCTTACTCTGATTATGATAGTCTACAATCTACATTCACTGACTTTGATTCCTAATGGTTATTTTAAACCATGGGCCTTTCAGTATCCTCATTCACCTCTCTCATAGCGATATTTGAGGCTTGAATCAATAAGTAATAGACATGTGTGAATCCATGAACAGCGTGGCACATGTTAGTAGGGCTGTGGGAACATCGATCCATGTAGCATTTATTTTTCCTTGTGTCGAGTTACGCTCCAGTATATGCGCAATTTTGGATGTGATTGTATTTGTATTATCAATATATATTCATTCTAGAATTTTAATAAATTGTCATAGATACACAAACATTCTCATTCTATCAACCTATCTGGTCCTGTTGTATTTTTTCCTTTCAGGAATGCTTTGAATGTCCAAATTTTTCTCAAGATGCACAGATCAGATTATGCTGAGAAGCAACTGAGAGTTATGCAACAAATTGATGAGGATCACACACTAACTCAACTTGCTACTGCATGGCTTAATTTGGCTGTGGTTTGTAATCTCTTGATCTTGGCATTTTATTTAACTAAAATTTACATTATTCTTACTGCTACTTTGCTTTGAAACAGGGCGGTTCAAAGATACAAGAAGCGTATCTCATCTTCCAGGACTTCTCAGAGAAGTACCAGATGACTAGTCTGATCCTCAATGGGAAAGCTGTGTGCTGCATGCACATGGGTAACTTTGATGAAGCTGAATCATTTTTGTTGGAAGCACTCAACAAGGTAAAATTTTACTAACTCCATTTACTCAGGCTGAAAAGACATTATAAAGAGTATAATATAGAATAAAAATTTTCTCACAAATAGGATAAGTTTACTTGGTTGTGAAAATAAACGTTCGGCGTACAATTAAACAGGTGATCTAATAGATAGGATAGTTAATGCTTTTATGTTAAAATTGATTTTTTTACTATCTTATTTTCGGGTACTTTAAGACTAAAATGGTAGAAAATTTTATCAATAACTAATTTATGAAATACGAATAAGGGATGCCTCACGTATGTGAGCCTACTAGACTAGCACTTTCACTTCATGCCTCGGCTTCCTGGACCTTAAACATCTTGGAGTTCCTCGCACCTTATAGAAACAAGACCCACATCCACTGGAATGTGTGAGCTAAAACTTGCTTCCTTGTTTTTGAAACACGGCTTGGTTATTTTATTTTTGTATATGTAAGACCTTTTGTTGTGTCTATTGGTTAGTTTTGATAACGTAGCATTTAAAGATGTGCTTTCCATGTTCCAACTCGCTTCCAAAGTTGAAAATACTGCTAGGTTAACCTTTGATGCCTTGAAATAGGATGCAAAGGATCCAGAAACACTAGCAAATCTGGTCGTGTGCAGTCTTCATCTTGGGAAGCCTTCTTCACGATTCTTAAGGTATGCCGACGTGTATTTAGAAATTTATAAAACTGCTTTTTTATGTCATGTCTGAACTTGCTCTCCACAACTATGTGCTCCAAATTCTGGGTAGATAATACATAACAAGTTTTTCATAGCTGTCCAGATATATTAGTTTTTTTATGTTATCTGACATGTTGTCAGAATGCCTTCTTGGGTGGAAACATGGTAACTAACATGATTACGAGAGTATATATACGCGACTAGTTTATCGTCTTATGTTCTAGTATGTATTCCAAGATTTTTACATGTAGAATAGCATTTGTATATAGCTATGCGGGTGTCTAAGTTACTTACATTTTATGTATTTTTAGGAAACATTAGTTTGTCAAATTTCTTCCAGAAAAGAAGTAGCAACTGAAATTTTTCTTGTTTATATTTTTTGCAGTCAGTTGAAACTGTCTCATCCAGAACACATGCTTATCAAACGGGCATCAACCGCAGAAGAGAATTTCGACAGAGCAGTTCAAACTGTTTGAGATGTGACCTCCTATTTTTTCAAGTTTTGATTATAGTTTGCGGTTTGAATGTCAAAAAGGATTTCTTGCAGACTCGGTATAATGCTGGATTGTTTGTAGTTATTTTATGGATGTTTTTATATATTTGTTAGAAACTCAATGTGATTCCATGTCTGGTGTTTTAAAGAAGATATATGCTTGTTATATCAAATGCCTTAAAGTTAAAACCATTTGGCGCAAGTAGGAAGAAGTGGTATTTATAAAGGTTGGAAATTTATGATACGACACAAACAAGTGGGTTTGGGTTTGTTTCAGATCAAACTAGCGAAACAAGCTTAGTTAAATTGCTTATGTTTGTGTCACTTCAATGTGTTCAAAGGTGATCCGTTCTACTGTTCTATTTACTATATGAATATTTTAAATGTGTTTTATGTGATTTATTTTATCTATATTAGAGGTGGAATTTCGATCTCTGTTTTTACGTGTCTTAGTGCATTGACCATAGGCCATTAAACCAAAAGATGTTCTAAAAAAATATCTTGGTCTATCCGTTTGGGATTGTGTCATTGTGGTAGTAAAGGCCTAAAGGGTGCATAAAAATATCTTGTTCCATCCGTTTGGGATTGTGTCATTGTGGTAATAAAGGCCTAAAGGGTGCATATGTGTTTGGACTTTGGGTTATGATTATGGCCTTTGATAATTCGGTTAGTTTTTGACTTTGATCCTTTAATCTACTTTGAGATATTTATGACTTGAACCCTCTGGTTTTAACCTTTAACTTTTGATATCTATTCGACTTTTAATACGTGACATGTTATGGTTTCGACATACGAGACATGAAATTTTTTTTATCAACGCATATGACGAAGTTACATATGTAAGACCCGACCGTGTGACCCGGTTGCTGCATCATGCGACCCCGACTTAAATCTAGTTTTAAGTATTAAAATGCAAAGTAAATGTATAAACCATTGTTCGAATTAAACAAACTCTTCCAAATGGCAAAAGTGGGGAAGAACCTCTTGATATTGTCTGTGATGCACGAGTGTTGCCTCTAGTGTCTTGGGTACGAGCTCTTAACACTCGCCGGCCCGTGGGTCCGATTTACTCACTTTTAGTTAACTGGGTTCGTATCGACATGTCCTGTTCTGATTTGTGTAAAGTTGTTGAGCAACAATTTATGTTCACCAAGTTAACAATGGTCATTAGAAATATAAATTTGACAATATAAACCAGAAACTAAATAGACATGTCAAGAAGGGTGTAACAAAATACAAGATAAAGTCAAAATCAAGGGTCAAACTAATCTTGAACCCGAAATACATATATGTTTTACTGTTTTAGTAAGATGATAATCATAACACCCCTATCATCACATCCCATCCAATATTATCTACCCAGTTTTCTTCATACCAAAACCAACACCTTAAATGTTTACCTGTACAAAAAATATCCATATCTCCTGCAGAAAAAAAAATCCTCTTTTCATTCTACTTTTTGTTCAAAACAAGAGCTACATTCCGAAGCTCCTCGAACGCATGCATTGTGTCGACATCAAATCCACCAGCAAACTGCAACAAAGCAAACAACACATGTATTAAGTTAAATCATATGTGCTAAGAAATACCCTTTAAAAAGTGGCAAAATGATGCTTGAGCGGGTTGTGCGACAACTCAAAATAGCTTTTTTGGTGTTGAAAATAGATGTCAGGGGTCTAGTCCCATTAAATTGATTCGAATAACTATTTTTGTAAATTTTTTTAGAAACGATATAATAACAAATTATTTGAGAGGATGCAGTAAAAAGGCACTTTGGACCACCTCTAAACATCAGAAGTGATCCGAGGCGCGCGAGGCGTTGCTCTATGTACAACCAAAAGTTGCAATTGTCTCATCTTTTTTACGTTTTTGGCCTTTTTATCATGTAAATCAATTCACTCCTTTGGTCTTTTTATTGTTTCTACGTATCACGCTCCTATAGACCCCAATCTCAATTAATGTTGACCACTTTTTACCAAGATGTGCATGAGGCGCCACCTCAAGGCCCTGAGGCATTTCCTAATCACTAGAGCGCCTACCGTGCTATTTTTAAAAGTTTTTGATAATATTGTAAAATTTGTGTTTGTAGAAACATGTCAAACCTGATGAATGCGGAAAGCAAACCGCACTCCTTGAAGTAGCATATAGTCCATAGAAGAATCTTTCTCTGATGCTCCCTTCGTTTGAAGCTCGGTAGCAACTCTTTTCAAGTATTTCTTTGCCAATTTAACCGATCCCAGCTTAATCTGCAGGCACCAAGATCATATATTATCCGTTAAATCATTCATTCTTTCTTGAACATACATGTTAGTTTACAATTTTTATGATTAAAATGCATCAATACAAGAATAATCCATCATTATGATGCCATGATGTATGCATGTCATAATGAGAAAGTTTGGTTCATAAATAACAAACCTTGTTTAAAATTCCCAAATCAAGCATCCAATCTGTGGGAACATGGAACTCTTTGCAATTACGCATCAACGATTCTCTTGTTCTAAGAAGGTTATGAACGATACGCTCCATCCTAGCAATGTGCAACAGATAGTTAAAAGTTTTTCAAACTGTTAAAATAAATAAAGAGGGATACAAATAGTGGACAGTGTTGATACTTTTCAGACAAGGAAACCATTTTCTTCAATGCCAAGTCACATGGTATGTGGAAATTATCCTTGTAATTTGAAATTTCATGCTCCAGCTTCTTTAGGTCGCGATATGCAAATGCTGCCTCTCTTAATGTGTCCGCTTTCTTCTCTGGCCAATCAAAGTGTTTCAGGACCGCCCTCTCATCCACCTTTTTTCAAAATCCAAGAACAATCAACCACACATAACAGATTTACAAACAATCAGTATGAAAATACTGATTTTCACAAACGAAAATATTCCTATATAGAATTTGATTAATAATAGATGCAGTTTATAGGTGGAAAATGGAGAAGTCAGGTCAAAACCTCCACCAGTCCGAGATGTGTTGAGCCGACCTGCAGACACTTTTTGTCTATTCTTTTCTTGAATTCAAAAACTAAATAATGTTTGAATTCTATAACTTTTAGGATGGTAATCCATTTTTTAAAATAAAACAACCACAGAGGTGTTGTGCATCGTGAACAGATCTTGGGTCGAGAAATATAAGAAAGCCGAGTTGAGGAGAAATATAATACAAATAGACTTACAAGAAAACCGAGTTCATCATCCAGCCAGTTTACAAAAGCCACCACATCCTCTATATCTGGATAAACAGCATTGTTGACCTCGTGTATTAAGGAATTGACAAATTCCCCTTGAGTCTCAACATCCTCCTTTATCTAAAAATTAGATACAATATGAAAGCAAACAGCATTAGCTAATGTTTTCTCATCTTCTAAGCTAAAAAGTTGTAAAAATAACACAATCTATCAAAAAACTTACAGCAAGCAAATGTGATGACCGGTTTTCAATTTCACCAATCATACTATGTCGGACATTATTCACATCTAAGGTGTCACAAATCCCATCATTTAGTGCATCTTTTCTGGAGTCCCTTTTCATAAGAGAATGATAAAACTCAACCACTTCTGGAGCTCGTTGAACAACCCCTCCACCATTGTTTCTTCCCATGAACTTAGGTGGCGGTGGTGGTGGAGGTGGAGGTGGCGGTGGTGGTGCTTTACTAGTAACCTCTGTATGTTCCTTAGAAGTAAAGCTAGAAGGCCTCGGAGGGGGATTAGGAACACGTAGCGCCCTTTTTTCAACATCCAAAAATGTTTTCAGCTTCGTTGCTTCACGCAATTGTGACCCTTGGATCACATTCAAATCATTCATGCCCTCCATCTCCATTGAACATATAAAACCCTCAGATTGTCTTCTTTTATTCACCACTAGATCTTCCTGACAGCAATTTGCTCCGCTAATAGAATGCCGTCTTCCTTCTGACCAACCAAGATTTAGTTTATAGCTAATGGGTTCAGAAGCGTTCGTTTCTTCATCTAGAACAGGCCACTTTTTCATTTTCTTAATCAAACTTAACTTTTTTTGGGTGCTTCCATGTTCAGAACTTTCATCACTTGATATAGAACCATTGAGCCATTCAACAGAAGCTGGACTTGACGTTATTTCAGAATTCACAAATGCAGAATTTTGCAACTCATTTTTAAGACAGGAATTGACCCATCTAAGATACACAAGCTCCTCGACCTCGTTCAATCGACTTACTTGAAGATCTTCAACTTGTTTACATAAATCTTCATTTGTTTGTCTTAACATAGATGCCTCAGCTTTTATCTTCTTAACAAATTCATTCTGTCAATTTTTAAACCAATATAATCAGAACGCAAAGCTAAACACATCTAATCCACAATTTCATATACACATGCCAACGAGTATGAGAGATTAATGCAGGGTAAATGTTTTCAAATTAGAGTCAAAACTATTTTCCGAGTGTTAAGAAATAAAAACAAACACCAAATATTTTTCCGAGTATTTTCAACACTTTATGTGTTTGCGTATGTGATTGATACCATGTGGAGCTCAACACAACCCATCGTAGTTATAGTGATTGTTCGATCCATATCGATTTCTCATTCCTAACGATACATACCAAATATTTCCAAAATCCATCCCTTCGATTTCCCAACACTATAAAATACTTTTAACTTGAATTTGAAAATATTTACCCAACATTTAAGATGTTTAAAGAAAGTATGAAATAAGATTAAAAAGTTAAAGGAAGATGCTGTAAACCTCAGAATCTTTGGCAATGGCAGCAAGTTCTGACTCCATTGAAGATATCCTGCAACAAAGATTTCTTTTTTGAAGATGAAGCTCAGCATTCAACCTCCTCAACTTAAGAACATCTACTTCAACACTATTAACAACTCCTTTTTTTATATTTTCCAACTGCTGACAATTCAACTGTTCAGAAAGACTAGTGTTTTCTGATTCCAGCAAATCAATTTTACTCTTAAGAGAATCAATTTCACAATTCTTCGACTCAACCGTTCGTTCCAACTCCAAAGCCTGAAGATTTTTCTTCTTGAAATCACACAACTCACCTTGCAATTTACTTTCTCTGTCTTTAGATTCTTGAAGCAAGCTTCTGAGCTGATCAAGCTCAGCAAACAGATCACGAGAACCCGAAGAAGACGACGATTTATACAACCGATGATTCTGATCGCAATGCTGATGAACACCTTGAGGATGAACCTGTGTAGAACCAACAGAACATGCTAAATCCCCAATTAAAGACCTTTTCGCCCGAGTAGGAACAAAAGGGTTTTTAGAACTTGTATTGGAGACTGTTGTAGTAACAACATTTTGTTGAGATTTTTTACCCACTTGTTGTGATCTTGTTTTCTTATCAGCTGAAAACCCTTTCACAATATTTGAGCCCCAAATCGATCTAGGCTTCAAATTTGACTGCACATTGTTGTTTTTACACTTGAATGGCGCTTGATTCTCATCAGAATACTTTAAAGATGGTTTTAATCTGTTATCTGAAGATGATTTCGTTTCACCCATTTGAAAAATTGGTTTAAGCAATTCGTCGAACAGGTGGTGTGCAAGATGAAAAGCCCTAAAAATTGGAACTTGATTCAGATAATAAACTAGAGGGATGCATTGGGATGTGTTTTGGGAGCGGAAAAAGGGTGAAGTGTGTTCTGACAGTGAAGAAAGATCGTTGCTTTTGCATTTGAATTTTTGAATTTCGAATGTACTCGTAAGACGTAAGGCTTTTTTGAATGTAACGATCAAATTCTTGAAAAGTGGGTTGTTGATAAAAAAGACAAAATAGAATATTGACAAGTCGTAGTCGTTTGATTTCAAACTTTGTATTTATGTGAGTACACGGAGAAGCGGAAGTCTTCTCGATAATTTTAGCTGCGACATGTAATTTTTACTTGTTTAGATATCGGGATGTCTTTTATTTTTTTACTGTTTTAAGCATTGATATACCCATGAACAAAAATTAGAACATCGTCGAGCGAAAAATTTTCTTTTATGATACCCCTAAAATTTGGTTATAAATATGCCAATGAGAAGAAGGTATATGTAAAAAGAGATTTTATTTGAACGCTCTTTAAATTTATTTTTTGTACTTGTTATTTACATGGGCTGAAATTAAATTTGATCCCCTTTATGGATTTCATTGGATTTAGTGCAATTGTTGGTATACGCCTCGTAGCCTCGTAGGTGTATAGAGGTGTCATACGTTAGTGGGTGTACTGATTGCAAAGGCATGTTCTTGTATATGTCGGATGTTTAGTTAAAAAATATATGTTTCGCTTTGTTATACGCTTATTTTAATAGTATGGTTGTCAATACTACTATCTATACTACATTAATAAGCATTTTAAATGGGCAAAAAGGTAATTTAACATCTTCCTTAAAATTCAACAGGTATATAAATCTACTTTCACCCCTAAAACCCTAACCCTAATTTTGAAGCCAACCTAATTGAAGCCAGCCACATATACCGCCTCTTTCTCTTAGTCGATTTTCAATCGCCATATATCATCTTCTTCAATAATCGTCTTCTTCCATCTGAAATTGTCTTCTTCAGTTGAACGGTGTAGCAACAACAACAACATCAAACAACTGCTTTCTGGTGACACATACTGTTGTGATAGGGGCGGCAGCGAGTTTGAGGAAGGAAGGCACAACTTAGAACAATCAAGGTTAGATTTGCGTATAGTTTTTTGGTTTTCAGTTATAAAGCTAATTGCAGATTTGTTATCTAGGTTTTTCATCTCTCTTTTTCCAGCCGGTAATGGTGGTGGGTAAGAAGCAACAAGAAACAAGATCGACAATGCAGTGGTGTGGTACGCGTCTGCCAAGGGTCAGATCCAATTTTGGTTAATTTGGACTGCAAAACTCGACGAACCTCAGTCCGGTTGTGTGGCTCTAGCAATTAGGTAATTTAATCCTTTCGATTTCAATTTTGTTAATTTGGACAGTAAAACTCTGATATTTTGACATATATGTGTAGTTTTGCTTTAGACAAGATAATAGTTTACTTTGATGTTATTTTATATTTAGTTCACACGCGAAAGGTAACAGTTTACTTTGATTTTATTGTAGATTTGGTTGTTTTTGAAATAATGATTATTCATATTTGCTTAAAGTGTCTTATCTTTGATCTGAAACAAAATTTGTTGGTAGTTTGCAGTTTGCTTACGTAATATAGTGATTTTAATAGTGATGTATGCCCAGTTTGTTATATTTACATGATACATAGTGTTGGTTATGTGTTGGGTATGGTTATGTTCTTGACTTCTTGTAGTGTGAGTTTAGTACTCTATTTAGACAAGATTGTATTTGAAGCTACATAATTTGGTACGTTTGCTGAATTGTTGTGTGTGAGATTAGTACTTTATTTAGACAAGATTGCTAAATGGATCTGGTGATTATATAGATTGTTACTGATATTGAACTACACATGTTTGATTCTTAGTTTCAGTTTCACGTTTTAATATTTTTGTTTTGTTTTTGTTTATTTTGATTGCAGTTCTTTACATGTTTGTTTGCTTTAATTTACCTATTTTCTTTCTTGAGGAGCAATTTGATATCCCTGCATAGACATTTAAACATGTTGTTTTAGCAGTTCAATCTTTACTTGGGTGCTTTTTTCTCGGGTTGGATGCAATCCCTAACCGAGTTTTCAAATCTTTATGAATGTTCATATCCTTGATTCACAGTAGCTGATTTATGTGTGTGTTTTGATGTTGAAAGTGAATGTGTTGTGTGTGTATGAATGTGTCTGTTGTATTTTTGTATGGTTGTATGAATATTGCCGGGGGGGGAATCTGAATGTGAGGTGTTGTGTAGATTTGTAATTTTTGAAACAAAAAGTGTATGTGTGTTGTGTGTTTTGATGCAAAAAAATTTGTAATTGAAGTTACTACTACTAATTCAGTGTGTATGTTGACTACCATGCAATTTGTGTGTATGTTCATGCGTGCAAAACTTGACATCTGTATTTCTTTCTATTTTAGGTTCAAAGTATGATTTAAATTTAATATCTTCAAAAACATCAGGACAAAACTTCAAGTCAGGAGAAGAAATGATTTGAGATCTACAAGGAACTATGTAAAGGTATATTTATTTTCTTTAGTCTTTAACGGGACATCTTGATCTTGGTAGTTAAGTGGTTATGCCCCTCAACCATGCATTTGTTACTCTTTAGCGACACTTATTTTTAGGAGTTTAACTCCAAAATTCAGTAGCTTGATTCCTTTTTAGCAAGGTACAAATTTAACTCTTAAAAGCATATGAGAACAAAATTCATAAATCCACGTTAGTGTCTTCTATTTTTGTGCTTTATAATTATTTTTTTAAAACTTTTTTGCAGCAAGAAGAATCAGGATTGGGTTTAGCAGGTGAACTACTCTCCTACTGACTTTGGGTGTGGGATGAATTGCAACAGTTCTGGTTTCAGCCTTTGTCATGCGCCTAACCTAAGTTTCTTGATATCAGGTTGGATTCTGCAACCAAAGGAAGCATTTTGGACATTAGATGCAGCGGTTTCGTGAATACTAGACAAGAAAAGGTATCTAAATCCTAAATTTTGTGTTTTTTATGTGGTAACCATGTTGACTTCATAAATTGGTTTCGTTAAAATAACAGCAGCTGATGTATGTGTGTGTGTGTTTCAGTATAGATGTATTGTGTTGTGTTGAAACAACAGTAGTAAACATAACAGCAGCTGATGTATGTGTTTTGATGTTGAAAGTGAATGTGTTGTGTGTGTATGAATGTGTGTGTTGTATTTTTGTATGGATGTATGAATATTGGGGGGGGGGGGAATCTGAATGTGTGGTGTTGTGTTGTGTAAATTTGTAATTTTTGAAACAAAAATTGTATGTGTGTGTTGTGTTATGTGTTTTGATGCAAGAAAATGAAAAAAAAACCCGTTGTTACTGCTGGTTCTGTTTAAACAGCAGCATGAAACCTACAAAAACTGCACATACACACACAACACATTCAGTTTCAACATCAAAATACACACATACATCAGCTATTGTTATGTTGTGTGTGGATGTGCAGCTTTTTTTCTTTTTTGTAATACACACATGGAGTTTTTTGTAAGAGTTGTGTAGTATAGATGAATGTGTGTATGAATGTTGTAAAGGTGGCAATATGGTGGGTCAAGCAGGTTGTATTCTGGATATTCGACTCACATTTTCAAGCAGTTTGATAAATAACATGATTTAGGGTGTTTTAATCATTTGTATGTGCAGTGTGTTTTTGTGTGTTCGCCATGATTTTGGGTTGTCAATCTACTAAAAGTTGTGTTATCTGTGTTTGTGCTGTGTGATTACATTTGACGGTTTAATACGATGAATTTGCTGCTTTTTTCAGGCTTCTTTCAACTCGGATTTGTCACTAATTTGGCTGATGTTTTTTTTGCTATGTGTTACTGCATTTTCCGGGCAGATTGGTCATTGTATTTATAGACGATTGTACCCAGGTAGAAGTTCTTTTGTTTATATCAAATTTGTAGTTTTCTTCTTAAGCAAAGTATGAGTTGAACGGTGATCATAAATTCTGCTCTTTACATTTTGTTTTATTAGAAATAGTGGTTTCGTCTGAACGATGATTCACTGATTATTAGTCAGCTGGTAAGTGTAAGGATTTTGCATTATTTAAATGTTCAAAAGTCTCAAAAGATTAGGTAACACGTTACTCTATAGTTTTTTTGTTATTCAATTCTAGAAATAGAATAATGCTCCTATAAGGTTTTTTTTAAGATGTATTGTAACACATTTAGAACTGAATGTTTAGTAGAATTCATAAAGGTATTCTTACACCTCTAAGTTCTCATTAAACATCTTCCTTAAACTGGCATATACATGCACTAAATAACATCATATTTGAAATTATTGCAGCAAATAATAGCTGTTCAGCAGAAAGAGGAGAAATTGAAGTATAAAAACAGCAGCAAAGGATTGAATTGTGTGACGTGTTGATAAGGTAAATACTAAGAATAAACTGGATGTGCTTATCTTTAAGATTATGGGTTTAAAAAGCCAAAGGTGGTTTGTGTGGGCTGACAGCGGCCCCATGACAGCAGCTATAAGCTGCTGTTGGTGTAGTTGTGACTGCAAATTTGTTCATTTTGAAGTTAATTATAGCTACTAATCATACCCGGTTTGGTTGCAACTTCTTGTATTTATCTTCTTGATTGGGAATAATCTTGATTGGGTGAAATTGGTAAAGTTGAAGTATTGTTTGGAATAAGTTAAAAGTTTTGGAATTTAACTCCTAATTTCGGTTCGACTGTTATTCATAATAATCTAGATTTGGTCAAATGAGTCAAGTTGGGATTAACCAAGCTCCACACAAAATCTACATGTACCAACACCCTAATATGATACCTCCCGATGTTGATGCTCAAAGAAAACTAAACCACCTAAAAAAATCCAGAATCACTTTTTGTATCGTTAGCTAATTTGGTTCATTGTATGATAATAGCCTGTTAGGCGTTAACCTATGTTGGTCATTTATTGGTTTTTAACTCATTACAATTGATTGCAACATATATTGGCTTTCATTTTGCGTTGAATGTGGTAGACTTCTCGGTTATATTATCGTATGAATTTTGTCCGCATCTGTCACCAATAAATGGGCCATTAGAGTTTAAAAGCACATATGTGGTTACAATAGGTATCACTGAGGTTTTTTAGGTCTTTGATTCTCATGTTGTTTATTTTCATTGTATCTTTTATTAGTCTTCAGGATTGTGTGTTTGTGTTTTTATTCATATGACCCACTAATAAGGCTTCTCCTTAGGCATATATTTTTTACTTATGCTCTTTCGTTTTTCATTAGTGAAAACAAATTAGCTGCGTAATTAGTTAAACACCTTGACATTGTATTTTTTGCTAATATGGGTTGTTTGTGTGATTGTGCAAGTGTGTCTATGTGCAATGTGTGTTTGTGCATCCCTTCTGGGTAACAAAATGAACTATATTATAGCAAATGTGTGAGATCCAGTAAGAAAATGAAGCTAGATGCTGGTTTTTTCAGTTTATAATACTATAGTTTGACCCGCTTATTATATTTTGACCCATTTAACCCATGCGAAACACTATAAATGTTCCCGTTTATTATTTGTCCGCTATATTTTGACCCGTTACAATTTAAATCACTATAATTTAACCCGTTTCATTTTAAATTGCTAAAGTTTGACCAATTTTATCTTTGTTTAGTTCTCTGGTTTTCGTCCCAAGGTGTGTGAAGTGTGTTGGGGGAGGGGGGCTGTTTTGTAGTATGTGTGTTGTTTTGTAACCCCAAAGAGTGCAGCTTGTGTGTTGTTTTGTTGTTTTGTAACCCGAAAGAGTGCATCTTGTGTGTTGTTTTGTATTATGTTGGTAATTGAATTTTTTTGTTTTAATGTGTATACTTTTTGCACACATTCAAGGCTGTTTCAAACAGTCAATACTGATACAACATACTTTACTTTTTGCATATTTTTTTGTCATCGTGCTCTTAAACATTAAACTTAGTATAGCTCCAAGTAGTGCCTAATATTTAAATTTTACTATGTAACGTTAGGCTGATGAAACAGAAGTGAACCCATTTGAGTCACTAATTATAAAATGAATTGTTCACAAATTGGTCAAATTAGCTCAACAAAAATGCTGATATTGATGTGGATTCGGGTCAAGCTTCAAACGGATAACATGTTACAGTAAAACTGCACTTTTTAGGCTGTTTCGCTGTAAATATAAATACACTTTTGGAGTCAAATATGTTGAAACAAAATTGCACATTTTGAGGTTGATTTGCTACAACAAAACTGCATTTTTTTAGGTTGTTTCGCTGCAATATAATAGAATTTTTAATGCAAAATTAACATATTTTTAGACTGATAGTATTTCGAATTGTACTAATTGAATAATTGTGTATGTTGCAGAATTGTAACATGCAGATGACATACAACCTATATTTTAGTTTTGGACAACAATGCAGTCTCCTTATTGCAGCATTTGCTACTTGCTACTAAAGTAGATAACAAGGCCGAAACGTGATGCATATAGTCTCATGCCTTTCCAAATGTTTTCATGTCTATGCATTATCGAATAGTCACACGGAATACCTATCCTTGAACACCCCGAAGTCCCACACGAAATACCTGCATCGACATTGGAACATGTGTGTGGAAAAATGAGTGTGTCGACGGGTAAAACTGGTTTGTAAATCTTCAAACGTCGACATTGGAACATGTGTGCGGATCATTTGTGGTCGATGGGTCAAATTGGTTTTGGTTGCTAGCAAATCTTTATTATCCTACAAATACTTTCAGGATATGTATGATATTATGTTGTAGATTTTATGTGGTTATTTGCATTTAATATGGAATCCATAAAATAAGAAAGTGTTTGTGGAAACATTCTTACATTAAGTTTGTTGTTGATGGTATGAATGGGTCCTAAAAGATTGTTTGTTATTCAAGTGATCTAAAAGTCCAACTGCATTGGAGGCTGCGATGAGGTTAAGATGTATTTTCTCTTTGTTTTGTGTTTGCTTTTCTCTTCGTAGATTTTAGATTCAAAATCTAAATTCCATGTATCAACATAAATTTGGAGAACTTGAGCAAATTGATTTGAAATTAGAACTCGAGTGAGTACTTTAAACGGTTGATGTTGTGGTCTTGTAAGTTCCTGATTATTATTTTTGGAATGTTTTCTGATCTTGTGGAGTTGTCATTCTGGTTGTGTTTGAAGTTGAGACTGCTAATATAGTTGGATAGAGATATAATTTTGTTGCTAAAGATTTTTTGAGTTTCAAGTTTCCTCATCTTTGGCTTTTACTATTTTAATCTTTTTTTTGGTGTTGTTTATTTGTTTATTGTCTCTTAAGAATGTATGTGGCTTCAATAGTTATTGTTATGGTCCAATAGCTTATGTTATTGGTTATTAGGTTATGTTAAGAATTTGCATAGTATTTATGCACCCAATGTATTCTCTGGTATGGTTAAGAATTTGCATATTATTTATCTCCTTAACAAACATAAAAGTGCTCAATTTTAATTTTCGTTGAAATTTGTCGACATAGACGCATCATGTGGGTTATTTAAAGGGCATGGTAAAACACCATATCTTGAATTAAATGTCAATGTCTGATTTCTTGAACTAAATTATTGCAAACCTTGATAATATAATTAGTTTCCCTACAAAATGACTCTTCAAACTTTATCCAACAAACAAATACAGAATATCGTGTTTTCAATTATCGGTTACCGCCGCATCACGCAGGTATCTTACTAGTAAAGCAATATATGCCAATAGAAAAATCAATTTCATTTAAAAACTTACATCAACTATAAAATAAAAAATACGTTAATTTGAATAACCTTAACTTATGTCCAAAGATAAATGACAACGCTTAAAAACAATACAACATAACAAGTACAAAGTTGCTGCAGCTTTAGTTTTTGAGTTACAATATTAAACATTAAAAAAAAGATGCCAGAAAAACAAGCAATAGCAAACTTACTCAAACAGAACCTAGCGATCAGATGTCACCAGATTGAGCATCTCCTTTGGTAGGTGTAGTATACATGTTCTTGAGCAAATCCTGAATCTTATTATACATCATCATTTGTGAAGGCTCACTAACACCAACACTGCTTTGTGACGCCCTTGATGAACTCTCTTGTAACTTCAATTTCTCAAACAAATAATGTTTTTCAGCTTCAGCTTCATGTAACCGTTGTTTCAGATACCTGCTCGCATAATCTTCTTCCGATTTCTCGGCTTTAGCATGGGTAATTCTTTGCAGTCTTTCAGCTTCCCGTCTAGCCTCACTTGCTTTTAGGTCAAACATCTCGGCTTCTGCCTGTTTAAGCCTCACAATGCTTTCCAGCTCGTCAACTTGTTGTTTTTTCTTTTGTCTTTCCATTTTAAGAGCAGCCACTTCATGTGCCTTGTCTTTAAGTTCTTGATCGCATGCCTCCAGAGCCAAGCGGGCTTTTTTTGTGTTACGTATTTTCTCTTCTTCCACCATTTCCATCTTTTTTATTGCTTCTTGTACAACGTCTGCGATTCGATTGAATGCTTCTTGTGGGGCCATCAGTCGGCCTTCCCCGCCTTCTTGATGCTTTGTGGGGTCTATGTCAAACTCTGCACAATTTTTTAAACGAAACTTAGTATCCTTGATTGTTTTTGTTAGACAAAAATTAAATATTTGTGGGGTTTAAGACGCGACAAATAAACCAACTTTTCACTTTTCTTTCACAAAACAGATGTCCTTTTTGGTTGTTTCATCTATTGATTTTTTAATAAATCTGAATTTTCTATAAGCTCAATCATTTAAGTATTTAACTATAGCTCATTTTGTCACACAACATTATTGTGATTTAGATTATCTAATATCACATTCACATAAGCACTTTTATATTTTAAAAGCCGCATCCAAACACTCCCCAAGTCTAGAGGCACTTAAAGCTGATCTGTAGTAGAATGGGAACAAACATGCAACAACTTTAGATGGTGCTCAACAACTACAGAATTTAAACAGTTTGTAGTAATTAAAATTAATTTGAAATAAAACGACATAGAATATAGATTACCTTGGAAAAACGATAGTATTGCTTTCGAAGCCAGTGGTTCAGCTATCCCGCTTTTTAACTTTTCAACAAGTTCTCCACATTTCCAATACAGTTTCCTTCCTCGTGATTCCTCACTTCCACGAAAGATCCTACTTACGTATTCAAGTTCTCTAACCAAAGCTTCCCGGTCCCATAACGGTGCACAGTGATGAAACACGTCTTTGACCCACCCAAATAACTCTGAAGTCCTCATGCATGCTCGACACCTAAAAAGCATCTCACCTGAGCTTCCTCCATTTACAGGGGGGCCCATGCCGATTTGTGCGTTCTGTATTGCACAATCAGTGTGTGTCCAGTGTGAACACAAATCACAACCAATCCATCTACATGTATTGACCTCAAAGTCAAACTTGCTACATATCACACACATGCACAGGTTACAGAAACCATTCCTTTTCGAGCAAATTTCACAAGTACAATTGTCAGCCGGAATTGGGTTCCCACATGCAATGTTTCTACACCTTTTGTATAGAAAGATCTCAATGAGAGAAGCTTGAGATAGACTAACAGTTGGATGTAAAAATGCTTGGATCCCAGTTTTGATAGCAACTAATATTTCTAGCTGTCCACGGTGTGCTAATACGAGTGTTTTTTCTGTTAAGTCAGGCCTACTAAGAACTGCTTTTTGAAGAGAAAGATATTCCTCTCTATGTTGGTGACCGCCCATTCCTTCAATAAGACCACGAAGTTCGTTTTTTAGTTTATCTAAAAAGTCATCAGGCAGATGATGCATTCTTTCCGCAATAACATCAACTCTTTCTTTAGAAATATCTCTAAGAGACATTTTATCTGAGTTTGATATATGGCGGACGACAGAATGTTCGGCAGAACCGTTTTCACGTTCCTTTGCTTTTTCTCTCTCTAGCTGCTGCTGTTTGGATAGCATCAAAGCATCAGCCGTTGGCCAGGTTTCACGTGAACTAGCACTTTCTGTGGGCGAGTCTCGGATCTGATCAGAATTTGAGCCATCTGCTGGAACAAGAGATAGAGATGTGTGCAGTACTCCCGACCTTGGTTGCTGACGCGGCGGCAACATCTTATGACAAAGTTGACTACTGAAATGACAAACAAAAGCACACCCAATTAAAGATCATATAGACTGAAACTCAATAGTCAACAATAATAACATCAGTTGATAACCATTCCCTAAAACAGACGATAGTTGTGAACCTCATGAACCTATTACAAATCCATCCAAAAACAATCCACATTGTTAACTTCAAATACTAACCATGATTACTTTCATACCAGAGTAAGCCAATTATCATTTGTGTTCGTAGTAAACTCGGAAACATAGACGGATTTCCTCACAAAGACACACGATTTCACCAACAATGAGAACAATCATCTACTTTGCTTTTGTCACTTCAAGCATGAAAAAAAAATACAAAGATAAAGAAGTTGCCTTAAAGATGCGACTTTACATGGCTAAGTCAGATCAAACTCAAACTTATCCCCCACTTGTGGCCTAATGGTAAGATGACTTGAGTTTTCCATAGGAGACTCAAGTTCTATCCCCACTGGTGTCACTTTTGGTGGATATTGGCAATGAAACTCGTCCCGGGTTACCACCCAGCTTCGTGTCTGAGCCTAAGGGTTTTACGTGGCATGGTTAAAGGTTCCTGCCCGGTGATCAACTTGGCCCGTAAGGAGGGTTGTGGTGAGCCTCCGCTGCATTCGCAGTAATGGGCAAATCGGTCATCTACCTAATAATTCAGACTTTTTGGGGGGCCACAAAGACCAATTTGGGCGGCATTTTGAGGGGGGGAAATGTTGAGTTTGGGCGGCATAATCAGACTGATAGAAATTGGGCGCCTAATCTTATATCAATTTTGGAAACATACGCATTTCATTCGATTACAGAAACAACCATATCAATTCCAAATTCAAGGCAATAACATTGACCAAGGTATGAGTTGTTCTTCTTCTTTTCAAAGTCAAGACAATCAGGTAAGCATATTTTAACCTAAATAGAAGTGTTTGATTGATTTGTTTAAGCTTTTGATTTATTCGATTAGCACAACCAAAATCGAAATCACAGAGAATTAGTAAAATAGAAGGTAAGCGTATTTTCATTCAAAATTAGGGCAAGTTCTTGATTAATCTTTACACTTGGGTATTTTAACCTAGAGTTTATTTTTACACCCATTTTGATCTTTTAAATACAGGTTCAATTGCAAAGATAACGACACTACATCTTTCAAGATAATAAACTTTCCTATAATCAGGTATTACATACTTTCATTCAACTTTTTTTATTCAGTTTTGGTCATGCTCTTATATGTTTCAGTTTTGATCATGTTTTTGACATTAGCAGATTTTGATCAATAAGTTTAAATCTTGGCGGGTGATGTTTTTTTAATTCGCATCTTTTGATTGTAATTTTGAAAGTGACTGATAATCCTATTCATGCTTGGACAGCTTATTTTTGGACGTATTATCTTTACAAAGTAATTGATAATCATATTCATGCTTCCTTAATCTTTGTATCTGGTTGCAAACTTTAGTTGAAAATACCTTATGTAAATATAAAGCAACAATAAAGTTACTTGATAATGGCGTTATTGTGATTTGAATTGAAAAGTTGAGGCACTCTTTTAAGTGAATATGTATCTACTTTGATGGCGGCGGTGAATATGGTTCTCTTGATTCAAGGTACATTAGATTTTTGTTTTTGTTCTTAGATCTGTAGCATAATAAGGATGATTTGTGATTTTGATTGCAAATATACAATTGATTCATGTTTTTTGCTTATTTTCTGCAGTACATTAGAAGGGTTTGACCACAATATATTCAATGTATTCAACATTACTTAAAAGCTTGGGTCTAAGGTTTGAAGAGGTATGTCTTACTTAAAAAATAAATTTGATTTTATTTTAATAAGTTTGTCTAACCATCATTTATTGTAATATAGTTATGATATTATTGGAGCTCAAAGTATGATAGTATTGAGGGTTTTAATTTTGTATTACATTAGTATGGTGACCTATTACTCTTTAATGTTATTGATCTGTTTCTGATCATAAATTGCTTTTAGGATGGGTGGATGAATTTTAAATGTTTATCCAGTTTAGTAGTAGATTTATGATGCACTGGTATGTCATATATCCATGTATGTGTGTAATAATGTTTTCCGGTGTGCACTAAGGAGCACTGATGCAATGAGAATATCATTTCTCATTTTTTGATAGTAACTAAATCTTATTGATAAGTTTATGAATATGTTGTTTTCTGAGTCTTTTAAATACCAAGAAAGATGCGGGTTGTGGGATTTTTAGTAAGTAGTGGTTTAAGGTCATTATGTGAATTGGCCGAGATAAAGTGTGAAATTCTAAGTTAGACAAATCTCCTTAATGTTTTTAAACCGTTTGAATTTCTTTGGATATGACCATGTAATAAAAATCAATCAAATGAGTATTGGGGTTTATGACCTAATTTTTGAATTTGGGATTTTTCATACAGATTAATCTATGCAACTGTGGGTTCCACCAAGGAGACAATGAAACTGCATGTTGTGACTCTGTATAGAGAGGAATCCAAAGCAAATGGCATTAGGCTGATTTCTGATGGTGTGGTCAAGGTAATTAATAGCATTTCTTCTTTAGTTAAACAGTTTGTGAAGGAGCATTTGTGCTCAACTTAAATTTTTGTTCTTCTTTCAACAGTGGGATAGAAAGAAAATTAAGAAAAGGTACTCATTGCATCCAACATTTGCACATGGAAGTACTTTGGGGTTGTATGAAGTACTAACCGGAAAACGTTACATATGTGATATTAGTACTGATTCCGTGGTTCTTGGTTTCTTCATTGAAGCCGAAAAGATACTGTCAGTGCTTGGATCTGATAATGCAGTTGATACTTTTTTGTGGCAGGTAAGTTGAAAGTACACTTTTTTAGGTTTTTAGGATAAGGGAATGGATATGATTCCAAATGGAACGGATTAGGAATAAAAAGACAACCCTATTTTTGTATTTGCCATCAATCATTCAATTAATTTAACTCTTTTATGGTGTTTTTTATGCAAGGGCAAAGCATGGATATTTTAGATTGATGTACATGGTAAAAAGGGTATGCATTGAATAGACAAGTTTTGATTTAGTCATGATTTGAGCCTGATTTTTGTAGTTGAATGGCAGCTAAGACAACAACTGTTTTCATAATGTGTTCCAGGTAATTCCAAGTAAATTGGCTATTTTGTTGCATTTTATTGTCGGTTTTGCAGCTGTATTATAGCAATTTAGAGACTAGATATATGATAACTAAGGTGTCATTAACCTATGAAATGACGGGTTGAATTTGGTTAATTGAATGTGCATTTTGTACCCTGTTGTAGCCTAAAATTTATGCTAGAAATTTAATAATTGCAGGGAAGAGTGAAGGTCAGGCGTAGCTTACGTTGGCAGGCCACTCAATTACGCTGGTGGCTACGCCGTCGTGTTCTTGGCTTTTAAACATGGTATTCTTGGCTTTTAATTTTTCAGGTCAAGTTATTGATTTTCTATATTGTTGAACTTTATTATGTGCATACAATGTACTTTTGGGGGTTGGTTTAGGTAGATGCAATGCATAAGATCCAAGGTGGACATGATTCAAGGATTGCATCAACAAATGGATTTTGGCTAGGCCAAATCGTGTGAAGTATGTTTTATTCAAAATTTATTTAGCTTGTAGACTTGTAGGGCACTAAATTAGCATATATAGTATATGTAGAATCTTTATACTTAATGACCTGATTTGTTACTTTATAAAAATGTGTTTGTGTTAATGAATTCATTTGGGTGTTTTATTTGTGGTGTTTGTATTAATGAATTAATGTGTGTGTTTTATTTGTTGGTGATTAGTATTGTGAAGTATGTTGTTTTTGTACGTTTTATGCAATAGATTATGGTGTTGGAAAACTGGTTGCATTTGCATTTGAATACCAATTCGTTCAATTGATAGTGCCTGGATTTTGGTGGGTGTGGTGTTTTCATTGAATTCGGAAGCCATTTTGCAAACCTGTGATTGTTGTAAGAAAGAATGGAATGTTTCAAAAACCAAAAGGTTTGAGTATTTTTAAAATGTTGTTTTCTAATCCGTGTGTAACACACGGGTATTAAACCTAGTTTAACATATTCCTTAAACTTTCAACACTATAAAAATTCAAACTCTAACCCTAGCTATTTTAACATCCCAACTCAAACCCTAGCACTTTCAAAACTTTCTACCGCCTCTATCATTTTGCATCACAATCAGCTTCTCTCTTTCACTATTTTCGGGCAAATAAACCCACATTGGTTGCCATGATACGCCTAAATGAAGGCAACAGTGGTGTGTTGTTATGAAGCCGGCGTCAGATCCAGACGCGATTCTATGGACCCGATGGACGTGATGATTACATGGTGCATCAAAATGGTGGGGAAGCCAACAAAACACAGCATAGTCTCTGTTTTGCTTGGGCCAGAGACCATGTCCACAGATTTAGTACTTGATTAGAGGCCGTTTTGGGTTGTTTTCGTCAAGGTTGTTTGATGAAAATTTTAGTACCAGATACTATTGATTTGATTATTATTTTGATTTTGAAGTTTAGGTTAATATGATGAAATTTCAGTACCGATATTATTCTTCATTTTGTTCTTTGGTTACTGTTGGTTTGATTTTGAAGTTTAGTTTGCTTGATGAAAAGTTTCAGATGTTTGAAATTTAGTTTGTTCGATGAAAATTTTGGTATTGATTTTATTGTTCATTTTGTTCTTAGGTTAATTGTTGATTTTATTTTTATTTTGAAGATTAGGTTGTTTGAAAATTTCAGTATCATTGCTTCTTAGGTTATTGTTGATTTGATTTGAAGTTTAATTTGTGTGGTGAAATGATTTGCAGCCTTCGGATGGAATTAGTAAGGTTGTGTTTGGAGGTCAGGTTACTGATGAAGAAGTTGAGAGTTTGAACAAAAGGTACGACATCGATCTATTCGTCGAATTCGAGTTTTTGTGAAGATACTCGTCACGTTACTTTTTGTTCAGTAACTTTTGTTGTTCGTAAAAGCATAATGGTAGGTTTTTTTTTACAAGATTGGCAATTTGTAGATCACTAATTGTCGATTGGAGTTTGTGTTTTTGATCTTTTCCAAGCTGATCAAACAATTGCATTTTGAGTCAGATTGATAAACAAATGAAGATAATTGTAAAATTATGTTTTGATTCTTAACCTTTGTTGTTCGTCACATTATAATATTAGGATTTGGTGGCCTGAATGACAATTTGTAAATTGCTATTTGTCAGCTGGAATCTATATTTTAATCTTTCGAAGGTTTGATAAAACATTTCCGTTTTGAGTCAAATTGATAAACAAGTGATTTGGATCTAAGTGTCAATTTGATTATATTTGTTTTGGTCAAAAATAAAGGGAAAGTCGTTTATAAATAAATTGACCTAACAGATTAAAAAGTTCAGTTTTTGTTTTATAATCCTATAACTACAACGTTTTGTATTTTAAATTCACAGTGGTGTTCATCAAAAGATGATCAGATTCTTTGAAATTTGTAAATGTTGTTTATCAGTTTGTAACCTTTTTATATAGATGGTTTCACTTTATTATCACAAAGGGACAAAGGGTGTCTTCTGTCAAATCATGTTTTTCTGATGTATGATTGGCTTCTCCAAATCAAATCTGTACAACCATTTTTATGGTTCAAGCACAAAAATTGATAACTAGAACTGTTAAAAGTATGATGAAGAAAGCCAAACTTAGAACTACAGTAGTAAAATGTTTGAATCTGTTATTGTTTTTGGTAACTTCTAGGTTGAGCTTTCAAAATCAAGAAATAAGGCTACTAAATTGGAGAGATGGTTATGTATGTTACATCGTTTTCTTATATATGTTGCTTTGTGGAAGGATTTTCGTCTTCAAAAACTTTATAAGTCCAACCCGAAGATGTTGTTTTTGATAATTTTTGTTGGTAAAACTACATCATCAAAAGCTATTGACTATAGTGTGGTCCATCATCATAAGCATGTGCATGTTTGATATTATATTTATTTAATTAAATTTTGTGCAATTTTTTAAGGAAACCTGTTTCAGGGTATAAGTTAAAGGAGATCACTGGAAGCGGTATATTTGCACCTGGTGGAGAGAATGGTACAGAAGAGACTGATGGTGCAACCCGCACCCTATCAAACCCAACTGACATTCGGATGTATCAGGTGAACAGTTTGACCATTCTTCGCTATAAACTAAAAATGCTACAATCTATTAAAAGGTTTCCATTTTTTAAAAGTGAAAATTTCTAAAAATGCTATCATACTTTCGATTGTGTATTTCTTGTTTCTATAACAAACTTTGCATTCACCTATAAAAAACTATAGCACTCCCAAAAGTTTTGATATAAGGTATTATGTTGTCAAAATGATGACATTGCCAGATTATTTTATTTGAAAGTGTGTATTTTCTTAACAAGTACACCTTTGTATCAGAAGTATGGTCCCCTTCATATTTTAATAAACCTTAAAAAGTATTTTTTTTATAACTGCCCAAAGAATTGTTTACTTTTAAAGTTATTCGTTTTCTGCTACTATTATCATTAGTTCTAGGCTTCTAGCAAGTTATCTAAGTATCTTAATTAGATTTAAGCATGCGTATCTACTTTCAGAAAACACAATATGCAGATAATCCCTTCTTAGTTTAATTAAATATTTTTGGGTTCTATTAATAACTGCATTTATTTTTTTGTAAATGCCATTTACGAAGCTTTATGGGTTATTTTTCTTTGTCTATGCTAATAACCGCTTTACAATTCATTATAAGAACTTGATTTTGCTGTGATTTAAATTAGAATCTTAACATAACTGATTTGGTCGTAGTTTTGTGCAAGACTTAATACAATATGTTTTCGAAACAGTGGAGTTTTGCATTGTATCTACATGATATGTGGTTGTAGAAATAGTGATGTTATTGGGATTTGCAATGTTTTGTTAAATGTGTTCCCTTTTGGTATGTTTAGTTTTTTTTTATAAAAATCTTGTAATGGGGTAAGGAGCCTTTTTGTGTTCCATATTGTGTGTACGATAATGGATTTAAAGTGTGCCAAAAATGTGGTTTAGGCGTGTTCTGATGGGAAGACCATTAAAGTTGAAGAAGCCTATGGGACTATAACATGTCACTACATGGTGCATCAAAATGGTGGGGAAGCCAACAAAACACAGCATAGCCTCTGTTTTGCTTCGGCCAGAGACCAGGTCCATGGTTTAGTACTTGATTAAAGGCCGTTTTGGGTTGTTTTCACCAAGGTAAGTTGTGTTAGTTATTTTATTTACATATGCGTGGATTTTGGTTTAAAACTTTGTTGAGTAGTAATAGATAATTACTTTGGTTTAATGTTTATCAATTACAACTTTAATTACTGTTTTGGTAAATAAGTAAAGGTAACTTTCATGTATGCATTCTACACATAATTGTCGGGTACAAATTGAAACGAAATATACTACTGTCTAAATGAGTAAAAATTTAAAATAAATATAGCTCAATAGGAAATGGTTCGAATGACTCAAAAGTTGTCCAAACTACAAGTTTGCATAGAGTAATCTTAAAGCATAAAACTACTTCAACTTTATTTAGTTGGTTGATTCTTGCTTTATCATTCAATTCTTTTTATTTTTATAAAGTCACTAGGTTAAAGAAATTTGATGTATGGACAAAAAGTGTTTTTGGGTAAAACCAAATTGAAATGTAATAACAAGAACCAAAAGATTGTTTATATGGTTTCCTTTACTTGCAATTAGCAAACCTCTGCATTGTTTGATTTTCATTCAAGTGTGGAGTAACATAGGCTTTATATCTGATTCATGACTTTTTTCATATACTGTTGTTATTGTTCAAGCAACATGTTTAGATTGTTAATATAGAGTTATAAAAGTTGATTTAAAGGGGTAATTGGCTTCTATAGTTTGCTTTTCAAGTGAATTGTTTAAATTTTAAAGGGACTAATTTGAAGCTAAAAAATTGATTTTAATAGGGTGTTTTGGCTAAAATTAAGCCAAAGCTGAATTTTCCTTATGAATAGGGGTGTAAAAGTTGATTTAAAGGGGTAATATACTATTCCTTATGATTCATAAAATCTGCAGTTTCAGAAAAACTATAACCCTAATTAGCGTGTTTAGTTACAGAATAACCAATAAAACAACAAAAAGAGTGTCTTTGTTTAAGAAACTTACCAGAAATGTGCTTGAAAGAATTGATTGCTGAAAAGGCAACACAAGCAGATGCAAAAAAAGGCACTAAATTAGGGTTAATTAGGGTTTATGGGAAAAGAAGATATGCAGCAAAGATATAAAATAAACAAAAATACAACAAATTCACGGGAAGAAGATGTGAACTTGAAGGATTGACGATGGCGGAAACAATAATCACCACAAAAAACAATAAAACGTCGTTTTTTACGAAATACCATATGGAGTTTTACATAGATCTACCTGCAAATGTTGTTGGCGTTAAGGTTGTATCGGAGAATAAGCTTTTACGTTGTTAGAAGAAAGCGGTAAACGATCGAATCGCCGGTGGATGCGAGAGAGTGGAGAGGAAGTTTCCGATTTGAAGGTTTCAAAAACAATTTCAAAGTTTCAAAATTAAAGGGGTCGGGTTTGACCAACCGGGTATTTTTTTAACCGGTTGCTTTATGATGTCATTAATGTACTAAGCAGTCCTATGTGGCAAGTCTAACTATCAAACACGTCATCAAAATGACATCATGCAAGTTCCTTCTTTAGTAGTATTAGAGATTAGAGATTAGAGATTAGAGATTAGAGATAGGGTGAGTTTAGATCGGTTTTAATTTTAACTGTTCGGTTCGGTATAGTTTTAGTTTTTAACTGTTTTGTATCAGTATGATTTTTATTTAATTGGTTAAATCTTTTATGTAGTTATTGTGAATTGATTTATTGTAGTTTAGTATATATTTTATGCTAAATATATAACCTTGTTAGTTTTGATAAAACTGTTTAAAGTGCTGAACAATTTATTTTTCAGTGTCTAAACTTGCTTCGATAAAATTTGAGAAAATGCAATAAAGTCATCATCAAGAGGTAGTGGTGGTAGTATAAAAAAAAGTGATATTAGAAACTTTTGGCTTTGACTTTTATGCAAATATTGATCAAAGCATGGTGGTCAGGTCATTAAGATGTGTAAGGCTTATGCCAAAAAATTGTTTCATCTCAATGCAAGTATTCGCCTCACGAATATTTATTGTTATGTTATAAGGTTTGTGATTTGTATTTTTTATTTTACGTGTGTTTCTGTTTTTATTTTTAAAGTGCTATATTTATTGTCTATTATTTTTATTCGTATGAAGGCGTCACTACTTTATTATACCCTGTATGATACGCAATCGTTGGTTGTCGTCATTGGTACATAGCCGTCACCGTCGCATCACGCGGGTACCTTACTAGTCATTATTGTATTCATAGAATGTCCAACTATCTTCCTTGAAAATCATATATTCATATTATGTAATATGATTCATGCCTACATTGTGACTCTTATTTTGTTGGGTGTCCATAATTTTGTTGGCCTGAAGCCTTAAATAACGATTTAGCAATTGAAAACCATGTATATTCACAAACTGTAATCATATAATGACAACATGCCCAAGGAGTTCAAGATCAAAAACACACACTTATTACGAGAGGAAAACTTTGACTTTCATGGTCAAATAAAGTAATTTTCAACTCAAATGTTACATGAAACATATCTCAAAACAAACGCCAAACATTTGTTATATGTACTCCCTTTTATATAAATTAATCTAATATGTTACTTTTACTCCCATACCTAATCTAATATGTATCAAGTTGGCATCCTATGCTAGTCACGCTTGAACAAAAATATCAAATCAATACCCTTTGATACGCTGCTATCCGAAGTCTCGATTCCTTGAGACCAGACAACAAATTTCTCCAAAGGTTCAAATACTGCAAAATGCAACTATAGGTGGTTAATATAAATTGATTAGAAGTTGTTCTAAAAACAATAGCAGAAGTGACTCTTAGGTCATATTCTCATCCGATCTTCCTATAAAGTCACATTTTTGACCCGTTTAAAACAAAACATAAACATAATTCAACTAAATTAACAGTACCCAAAGGCCATTAAGAGTGAAATAAATGGGTCGAAATTACCACCTCACTATTTATCCATAAAAATAGATAAAGATACAAAATTACACTTCAAGAAAACTCATCACACACACACAACAAAAAGTCAACTAGCCTTTTCTTTAAGCACATCAATTACAGATGATTTGAACCATGGAACCCAAACAGATGTACTCTTTTGATACCTCTTGTATTGTTCAACTCTATATTCTTGTTTCAACATCTTCCTTTCAACCAATATGGTCACATAGCCCAAACATAATGAGTTAACCACTGCACCAACAACCACCCATGTGCACCCCAAGTTCCATCCAAATATAACCAAACCCCACCACCATACTTGCTCACCAAAGTAGTTAGGGTGTCTAGAATAGAACCATAACCCTGTTTCAAGATTTGGCACCAAAGGCTTTCCAGCTTGTTTTAGCTTCTCATTTTGAGTCACAAATTTGTGAAGTTGTGTGTCTGCAAAATAGGCAATGACGATGCCTGTCAGACACACAGCGGAACCAGCCGTGTCCCATATGTTCAACGGCTGGTTCACGGTGTGGACAATGTACATTGGCAGGCATACACCGATCAAGAAAACTTGTTGGATTAGGTAAACGGCGAAGAATGAAACCCACCACCAGGTTTTGCCGTACTGTTGTGCAAGATCGGTGAACCGCCAGTCTTCTCGGGCGCCCCATTGCCATTTTTCGCGGCGGAAGTAGCTGTGGGTTAGCCGGATGGACCAAATCCAGGTCAACACGACGATTACTGTGGATCGATAGAAGTTGAACTGCGAGCTGGGGTGGGATTTGAAGTAATGCACCAGTAAAACAGGGATCACTGTCCAGTAAACATCAATCATCTGCAGAAGAACAAGAAACATTAAAAAGATTGAAACTTTATTAAAACTGGGTCAAGAATTGAGTGAAATAGCATCAAAGAGTGATGAATTAAGTAAGCATCAATCATCTGCAGAACAAGAACAGTAAAAAGACTAAAACTTTATTGAAACTGGGTCAAGAATTGAGTGAAATAGCATCAAAGAGTTAAGAATTAAGTAAGCATCAATCATCTGCAGAACAAGAACAGTAAAAATATTAAAACTTTATTGAAACAGGGTCAACAATTGGGTGAAATAGCATCAAAGAGTGAAGAATGTAGTCAACATAAATCATCTGCATAACAAGAACATTAAAAAGACTAAAACTTTATTGAAATTGGGTCAAAAATTGGGTGAAATAGCATCAAAGAGTCAACATAAATCATCTGCAGAACAAGAAACATTAAAAAGATTGTAACTTTATTGAAATTGGATCAACAACTGAGTGAAATAGCATCAGAGAGTGAAGAACCCAGAAAACATGAGTCATTAGCAGAACAAGAAACATAAAAAAGATTGAAACTTTATTGATATATGATCAAGAATTGGGTGAAATAGTGAAAAATTTGCTTACCCAATTGCTGGATTGGATGAGGCTGATGATCCAAAAGAGGACATTGATGTTGAAGAAGAAGAGTATGTTGACTAGAAGGAAAGGGTGTTGGTGGCACCATGACCAAATTGGGTGTTGTTGTTGTTGATGGTTGAGGAATGAGGTGTAGAAGAGTATAGATGGAAGAGGAGCAAGAAATGCAATCAAAGCATTTTTTAAATTTCTACCCATGATCAACCACACAACTTCAAAGTCTTCTTTTTTAATTTTGCCCTAATCCCAATTTCTCTTTATATACTACTTTCACATGATGAGTTTGTTCATTTTTATAATGAATGAGCTAAATATTAATAGTTGTTTATTTTTAAATATTTGAATGTCATATGCATAATTAAAAAAATGCATGGTATTATATAAATCTAATATCTTTTTTATCTTTATATACTACTTTCACATGAGAGTTTGTTTATTTTTATAATGAATGAGCTAAATATTAATAGTTTTTATTTTTAAATATTTGAATGTCATGCGTTGTATTATATAAATCTAATATTTTTTTATTGAAAGTATTTTTAATAGTCTTTTGTATTTTGATAGTAAATTTACTGCCTCTCAACTAAAAGTTATAGGTTAATGTAAAATATATGTTGTGGTGATTTGATTCAAAGGAATTTTAATGTTGTAAGAAAAATGTTTTTTTAATATAACAATTTTAATGGTAACAATATCAATATGACATATATGTTCATAATCTATTTTACATCAAATCACTAAGCTTAGGTCATGTTAAATATAAATAAGTTAAAGTTTGAAGAAAGAAAATGATAAACGACTGATAACATATGTTGTTGTTGATCTATTTATAGAAGTATGATCAATTCAAGCAAAGTTGTGTACTCAAACAAACCATGTTAACTCAAAAGGTCATAGTGATGTAAAAGGAAAACTAATAAACTCAATGGGATAATGGAAATTATAGATAATTGATCGAGCAAAAGTCTAATAAGCTCCTAAAATCAATAGTTAAACAATGTTACCATGCAAACACATATTTAAATGAACAAAAGAGTTATGATAGTGGATGAATATAATAAAGAAAATTTGAGTTGTTAGATTCATTGGGATCTTCCAAAGTGTTCATGCTTGAATTATTTACACAATGCCCACGCCTTTGTTGATTGTTATGTAATCATGTTGATTTGAGAATGGTGTGCGTGATACAACAAGCAATCATTATGGATTTTGTTTGTTGTTTATGTTAAACAAAAGTTAACAAATAAACTTTAAAATGATAAAGAGTTAACTTAGCTCGATTTCTTTTAAAAATGAATAGTAAGTTTTTTTAATACACTATGTTGAAATTTGCTTGAAATAAGATCGGATAAATATACGAAGAGTTACTTCAACTCGGTTTGTAAACAACCAAGCTTAGCAAAGGCATACTTGTGTTGTTGCCTCACTTGTTTTAACTCGTTTAATTTAAGTCCATGTAAAAAAAATAAATCTAAAAAGACTAAAAAAAATATTAGTTTGACATGTGTCATTTTAAAATGAAGGGACATTTAAAGACTGTTTTGGTATCATTTGAATAACCAGTAAAAATCTACCTCTTAATGGTTCAAAAATCCATTATAAGATAAGTTTTAAAAATGTGATGAATTGGGTGAGGTTTAACATTCCGATGCTACCTCTTAACCATTCAACATCTTTTTATCACTTAATGATTCAGATATTTTGAATCATTAAGAAGTAAGTTTCTGAATGATTATTAAGAGGCTACCAAACACCCTTTAGTCATTGTGTAATATATAACAGAGAGATGAAACTATTTGAATTTTGTTTTATGTTATATGTCATTTTGTTAACTCTAGAACTTTATTTGTTGTTTCGATTAGTAAAAAGCATGTAATTTTGTAGAAAACATAATCAAGTTTTAATTTTATTTCAATTACGTCACTTAAATTTATTTTGTTTTAATTATATATCTACCTAATAAAACAAGGTTTTTGGGGGCAAATTTGGGCGGGAAAAATGAGGGAGAAAATTAGGAGGCAAACATTTTAAAATAAAATCAAAATTAATTTTAGAAACAACACAAAATTAATTTCTTTGCATTTTAGAATAAATGATATTTTGGTTGCAAAATCAACGTAATATTGAATAACTGAACATCGACGGGTGATTTTAAATCCCAACAGTTTTCAATATTGATTTTTATTATAATAATTTTGATTTTTACATTGTATTTTTAATCGTGATTTCGTATTTCAATGGATTATTTATTTTATTTAGTCCGTATTTCTACACGGGTATTAAACCTAGTGTGTATATATATATATATATATATATATATATATATATATATATATATATATATATATATATATATATATATATATAAGTAACTTATATAATTTGTAACCATATTTCAATTTTTATATTTATTGTATGATGACATTAAAATAAGAACATGGCTTAAAATATATATAATAACATTTTACAATATCATTTTTTTGGCAAATTTTTAAGATATATGATTGTGAAACATTTTTAAAAATTAAAATTTTAGATAAATTGCAGAAAAATATTTAAAAATTGGAAAAAATAAAGTTTTTTTTATTATAATGTCAATATTAAAACTCAGTGTTTGTTTGTTATCTAAATTAGTTATTTGGTTATTGGATTTTAATACTCTCAACTATAGGGTATTGGCCGCTGCCACTCCCAACTAAAATCATCACTCCCAACTATGGTGTATTGGCCGTTGCCACTCCCGTCGTTAAAAAACACTATCTCCGTTAGTGTTTGGGTTAAAAGTGTCACCTTGCAAACTTGAGGGGAAAATTTTATGTTTGTTTATATATATATATATATATATATATATATATATATATATATATATATATATATATATAGAGGAGAGTTATCCTACATAGTGTTGGAAATCTAAGAAGGCTAAGAAAGATTTATGACCTTTAGATCTCTTTTTTAATGGTTGAGATCAATTTGTAGGAAAAGAAATTGGTGGAAGGGTACATTAGTCATAGTCACTTTTGTTGACTTTCTCTCTCCACATGCAAGGCACATGCCAATTCCCCCACTTTTTTTAAAACTTTCATAACTTTTGGATACGATATTATTTTTTAAAAAAAATTACACCAAAAAAACAAGTGTTTTGTTATCTTTAAAACGCGTATAATATTGATATATAAAAAATAAAAAAAAATTTCGGCACTTGTCTAGTCCTTGTGTAATATCATGTAATTGTGTTTTATTATAACTAGTGAAATATCACTTTTATCGGTTCATTCTTAAGTCATTATATAATATCATCTTATTATAAATATTTGTTGTGTCATATTATGTGTTTAGAAATTATCACCGTGTCACAAATTGTTAATATGTGTTTGAGAAATGTTCAAAGACAACGTCATTTTTTGTTACAAAGTGTGAGAATGACACAATGGTAAACAAAGACACAATGACACTTTTAAAAAAATTATAACTCACAATATAAATCAAATTTGAAAAAAGTGGTTCGGAGACCTTGTTCCCCATGTATTCCTCTTTCAGAAAATAAATAAACGAAAAATTAAAAAAAATTAAAAAAATTACCGTTTTTTTTATTTTTTAAATTAGACACAATGAAAAAAGACACAATGAGAAAATAGTAATTTTTTTAAGTTTTGTTTATTTATTTTTTAAGGAGGATGATGTGAGAGCAAGATCTTTGAAATACTTTTTGTGTTATTGTGTAATTATTATTAGATCATTGTGTAATACTTGTCAAATAAGATTACACAATGACCCGATGAATGACACAACAACCTTACGGATGACACAATCACACAATGACCTGATGAAAAACACAATGACCTGACGGAAGACACAATGACCTGACATTAGACACAATGAGCTGAAAAATTGTGAAAAAAAAGTTCGTTTTTTATATATCAATATTATACGTGTTTTAAAGAGAAAAAAATTCTCGTTTTTATGGTGTAATTTGTTTAAAAAAATAATGTCGTATGTAAAAGTTATAAACGTTTTAAAAAAGTGGGGGAATTGACATGTGACTTGCATGTGGAGAGAGAATATTTAAAAAAGTGGGCATGACTAAAATACCCCATCTCCTAATTTTCCTAGATGCCACATGTCAATCTCTTATTGCTTCTTAGCCTTCTTAGATTTATAACACTATGTAGGTGAACCTCACTATATATATATATATATATATATATATATATATATATATATATATATATATATATATATATATATATATATATATATATATATATATATATATATATATATATATATATATATCACCACTACCACCCACCACCCTCACCACCACCAACTCCGTCGACTTTCCGGTGACTCCGGTCACCACCACCATCTCCGGTGAATTTCCGGCGACTCCGATCGGAGTTGGTGGCGGTGGTCGGAGTCACAGGAAAGTCGCCGGAGTTGGTGGTGGTGACCGGAGTCGCCGAAGTTGGTGGTGGTGAGGGTGGTGGCTGGTAGTGGTGAAATATATATGTATTAAACAAAAATAAAATTTTCCTCTCAAGTTTGCAAAGTGACACTTTTGACCCAAACACTAACGGAGTTAGTGTTTTCTAACAACGGGAGTGACAGCGGCCAATACCTCATAGTTGGAAGTGATGATTTTAGTTGGGAATGGCAGCAGCCAATACCTCATAATTAGGAGTATTAAAATCTAATAACCATTAGTTATTTAGGATTAGAACATCTTCTTAAAATTCAGTTATCTAGTTGAAACCAAATGAAGTTTGAATCATTTAATTTGAATAAAACTTAAAGTTAATTTACCTAACAAAAATAAAACAAATTTTGAGTAATAGGATGAAATATTTAGATTGACGTTGAAACAAATGATAAAAGTTTAAAAAAAAACTAATGTTTATAAACTTGTGACGGATAATGGGTTATTTTGTAGAAAAATCGAAATTTATAAACTTACTAATAACTAAGGACGGTGGCAAAACTTTAGTTTATTTACAATTTTGCCACTTTAGTTTAATTACGGATTTGCCACTCAAGTTTTTAACATTTTTTTACTTTGACATACATACGATTTTAATTTCTGACTTTTACTAATTATTATTTTAGGCCCTGATGACTTAGCCTGTTGATGACTTTGATCATTACCCAACTTTACATATTTACGACTTTAACTTTTAGACTTTGTTATCGTTTTGACTTCTAACTTTGGATATTTCTCCATCTTTTAATGTTTGACACATTGCGACTTTACATTATAGGGGCATTTACATATATCCCCTTCTTAAGATCATTTATTACGTATCTACCCACTCCTTAAATTCAATTACATATTTCCCCTTCCTAAACCATATATATTACATATTTACCCAATTTCTTTAAAATAGCCTTTTGATTTACTATTTTACCCTTAATGATCTTCATAAATATATTTTTATATTTTCTTATGTTTTGTGTAAAATAAGGGGTAAATGAGTAATTTATTATGTCAAAGGGGATATATGTAATTAAACTTTAGGCTTGGGTAAATATGTAATTAATGGACTTAGGAAGGGGAAATATGTAAAAAAACCTACATTATATTGTATTGTACGTAAGACCTGACCGTTAACATTTAAAGTGAAAGTTTTTTCTTTCTATTAATTCATACACAAGTACATTACATTAAGTCTAAAGATACCAATAAAGTCTAAAGATAATAGGATGAAATATGATTTTCTCTTATTTGTTTCTTTTTAATGTCTTTACAAGTCACTTACTCAAGTTTTGTCATCATTTTGATACCAATAAAGCCCCGTAATTAACGCATTGGACCTTCTATTTCTTTCGGCGGAAGTTACTTAACAAGCCCTCATGTTTTAATAAAATACATACGACCCCTTGTATTTGGAAAGTCTTCATTTATTCCCCTGGATTATTATACATGCAACTTTTTGTTCAAAGATTAATTTCACATGAACACAAACAAAATTAACCCAAATATACATACTTGAACTTGAACTTGATTTTGAGCATGAAAAATAGTAACTCAAGTTGAACAAAACCATCAATAGAAATTGTAGCCAGAGTCATAAACTGTTTTCAAACCTTGATTTCTTGTCCATAAATGAATATGTTTCATAGTAAGAGCTATACATTGGGTTTTAACTTTTAACCATCAATTCTGGGTTAAGGTTTAACTTTAAATCAATGTTGACATGTTGTTCATCTTGTTTTCATAAATTAGTTATGTTTCAAGAAAACCTATTGTATTAGACTATTAGTTAATCAATCTCTTGGCCTTCACTCTCACCAAAACCAACCCACCTAAATCACTACTCACATACCATTTTGTAACATATTTTTTTATCTGAAAATTGACGGATTTTTAAATTATTTCACAAAATATACAGATGATATGTCATAGTATGTCACTTTTCGTTCATCTAATCATGAATCATCCATTAATCTTATGACAATAGTAAAAATCCTCCCTTACCATTTGCTTATCTATCTTTGCAAACATCTTTATCAATTACCACTTTGCCCCTCATCTATTAAACATTTACCACTTTAGCCCCTAACTCAACTTTGACATATTTACGACTTTAACCCTTCTATTTTGACTTATAATCATTTTAGCTTCTGAAGACTTTACCAATTTACAACTTTGACCCCACTCTACTTTGACATATTTACGACTTTGATCCCGACATTGACTTAGTTATCGTTTTAGCCTTTAAGTTTGGATATATGTGTGTGTGTTTATTTTAATATGTGACGGATTACAGTTTTACACCGTAACATTCGAGACGTTAGAATTTTGCTATCAATGCGTGTGACGAAGTCACTTACGTAAGACGTGGTCTTGAAACTAGCTAGAAAAAAAAAAAAACCAAGATTAGAGATCATATCATAAATCTTAATCAGAAGGTCTCTTAAATCTATATCCTTTTGTGATTACAGATTAGGACTTCAGGGGGAAAACATATCAAAGTATGCATAATTCATAATTGAGTTCATCATGTCAAGCCCCCGGGTCATCTTTATCTTAGCATCTCTTCATGTGTTTTATTCTCAACTACATATTTGTCTTTGCATCTTTGAAAACCACATGAGTGACAGTCAAAAACCACATGAGTGACAGTCTTCAAATTTATGTAATGAAATTTAACACGTTATTTACAAGTTTATTGTATATTAATGTTGACCTGACCTGAACCGACCTGGGCCAAACCAACTATTACCAGTTTTAACATTACCTTCTCCTTTGCCACCATTACATTCCCTAAAAAGATTTAATCAACTGTAAATGGCCCAATCTTATTACAGGTCACATTACATGCATCCATGCTAAGGATCAAATCAATAAGTAGTACACAATACTTAAACTTTAAACACTCAAAAGGTGTTTTAGTCAAATGAACACCACCCAGAAGGGTAAATAACTAAGTAGATAAGACCACGACAACAATCAAGCATACCAGATCTAATCATCATCGTCAAGCACACTCCGACGCCTCTGGATCTGAGGAACAACGGTAAATCGTAATCAACTTCAGTTTTAAATAATCAGCAATCTTTTTGAAAATATTTACTATAAATCATAAAGGAATGGTTCTATTATTAGAAACAAATCGACAACTAAACTTCCTTTTTATTGTATAACGTAGTCTCGTTGCTAGTAAGATGTTTACACGACTTTAAACCATAAACAAAGAACATAAAATGTTTTATAAAATGAAGTTTAAACTTACTGTCACTTTGGTTTGTTTGGTTGTTTGGGTGTTGATTTGTTCCAACAATGATATGAGCTTCTCTTCAGAAACCTGCATTTAGTTACATATACACAAACAAATTAATACACAGAATTCGTATTTTCAATAGGTAATGACGAAATGTAGCTTAACGGTTGACAAACATGTCAACAAACATTAAGTATAAAATTAATGTATTTAGACAAAAAACAATAACTAACCTTCTCGACAATCTGACCCATTTGGGCAGCCCTTAGTACAACATCTTCAACTCCCCGGGCCTTCTCAGGCTTCACTAATGCTATACGGGCAACTATGTATATCCAAAATATTATTTAATCGGGTGAGAAAACTTCAGTGACCACATCATTTTAAAAATGATTATATACCATAAAGACAGTCATCTAAGCTGATCTAAAGAAAAGAAAGCTCAACAAGATAGAAAAAGAAGCGGCATTGAAGATTTGAAGTTTAAAAATGAATAAGTTCCAAACTGCTAGCCAAGCCATTAAACCGCCAACCCACCAAAACCTGACTGCAGAAATCTCAAACAGCCCAAACCGATTGATGTGTTTTGGTTTGGTCGTTTCAATGTTTATGAAAACCCCTAGTCACAGCCAATGCAACCTTAACTACTCAAGAGCAGTCTGTCTTCGGTAGATGAATAACCATAATTGACTATTTGAGCTAATAATTTCTTGCATATTGCAGTCCTTATAATTTGTATGGTAAAAAACATCTTGCAATTTTATATAATAAAAAAAGTTGCATATTTGAACTGGATAAATTACTAGCATGATAAAATAAACGAAAGGTTAACCGAAAGATATTACATGCGTTGAAGCATATAATATTAAATAAATTGTTTTCTGAGGATAGCTAAACACCTTTGCCATCTAAAGAAAATACACAATTCCTTAAATTTACTTACGTCTTTCACGTGCTTGAGCTGACAATATCTGACTAAGCATCATTTGCCTTCGTTCATCTGCCTCACTGGAAGAGTTCGTTTAATCAGTAAAAAGCTAAAAACAATATATATAGCAATCACTTCTTTCTAACATACTATATTTCCACTATTCTTTTTTGGCTGCTAAGTCATCCTTGACAAAATTTCAACTAGTACTTTAAAACAACGCGACTGCGTGAAGTATAAAATGCTTCCACAAGGAGGAAAACCATTAAGGGTGATTTGCCCCAAGTCCCTAACCTATTTCCTTGCTTTACTAGCACCCTCAAAAGTGCATCATTAATTTTAAACTCAAAAGTGCATCATTAATTTTAAAAGTGCATCATTAATTTAAAACAAAACTGAGTGAATTATAAGAGTAAACAAACCAACCTTTTTGCTTCATCCTGAGCTTTCTGCTGATCAGGAGTTGGCTGACTTCCCTGTTAATACGCAAGTTCCATAATAAATACCACTGAAAGAAAATGTGAAAATAAATGCGAAAATTAACAAAAAAATACCACTTACTCCGCCATGTTTAGCCATTAGCTCCTGCATTCTTCTTTGCCTGATAGCTTCCAGTTCTGGGTCAGCCTACAATACAACAAAGCATTGTTGTCCGACCAATCAGCTAATAGCAGTGAATCATATCCAGCAAATATGAACTCAGACTAACTCTTAACATGCAACATGGCATGCAAATTGCAGCACTGTAATACCACTTCTTTATATATTTACATTCAATTTATCAACTGACCATAGAGCGTAAAATATAGCAAAAAACAAATCCTGACAAGCTCATACACTACGAAAGATAACAACTTTCATTCTCCTATGCTTCATAATCAGTTGAAGTTATTAACTAGTAGTCAACAGTTTCAGAACACTATATTTTTACCTTAAAACATACCAAAGTAGAACATTAGAGATCATATCACATTCATTATTCTTGTGAAACACAAAAATCTTTTACAAATATGGTGTAGATTGAGAATCCAGAACCGAATAACAAACACGACAGTGTTCATATATATCTTTCCTAATTAACAACTTGGCAAAATCATTATCCATTTCAATCTTATTCTTTAACTTTATCATTAAAACAGTAAACAAGTGCATAGAACTTGAACTTTTAGTTCTTATTCATTTCATATATAGTGATTTATGAGTAGAAAAATGTTTTTAATTACTCTGTTCATCACTTTATGAACAGATACACAATAACATATATTGTTCACTTGCCAATTGAGTGTACAGATATTAAAATAACTAGTGGCTTTGGCTCTTGAGCCGGCTCGGATCATTATAAACCAAGCTGAGCATGGCTCATGAACAGCCCTAACCAATCCAGATTCACAGTTACACTATCCCCTGTAAAATCTCAACAAAATTCACGTCAACAAGCAGCGTAGAAACAACAATTGAGTGTGCAGGATCTAAACAGATCGTAAACAGGTATACTTCTAAAGTCGATTAATCGTAACCCTACATAGATTGAGTTTTAATTAACAAGATCGGTATGAGTGAAGTGGATACCATTGATGTTGACAGAGACGTGTACGGAGTCGCCGGCGGTGTTGATTTTGGGTTTCACGGTGAGTCGCGACGGTGATGGAGAAAGAGACGATGAAGATGAATGATGCGTTTATAGGACGCGTTTGGATGTGCTTGATGTGAAACACATCAAAGTGTTTATGTAGATTTTTTTTGGAATATGTTTGGCAAATTTTAGTTTCATTAATAATTAAAACTTTGACATGTTTTTTTATTTTATTTTTTCATTTGTTTTACTAAACTTAGTTTTTACTACACATGGAAATTTTTAAAATTATTTATTTTATATTTATTTGGTGTGCATTATGTTTTGATTAATTAGCTTACTAATGGTATTAGTTTTTACTATTGAAGATGATAGTATTTTAGTTTTTTTTACATGTATGGACAAGTTATATAATTTAGTCAAGTTAAAAGAATGAATAGTTGTGTAATTTAATTGCTTTAATAAAATTTTAAGTTTTGTAACTTTTTAATATTTTTACTCATGAACACGACTTCCTTGCCACCGACACTTCTTTTGGCACAACCACTACCACCAGTATTTTTAACAAAAAAACGAGCTAAACCACTTTTCATCTTCATCGTCTACATGTCAATTAGAGGGATCGTTAAATATGTGAACCTCCATCATATGAATCACCACTACCACCAACACTAGTGTCACCGGTTACATCACTTGCCGCCACCAGCCCACCAACAACACCACATTTTGCCAACAACGTTATGTTCGTCTTCTTCCTCGCCATCGCATAACACCAATCAAAGTCTTAAGCAGACCCATACCACCACATCCATTACGCAATTCATGTTCATAGACGCACCATCACCGCCACCTTATCTCCTTGGATCATGTCCAATCAACGAAACCTAACAATAAACTCAACCACTCATAAACCATACCATCCGTTTCACGTTAAATTCAAACCGCAGAGAATCAAATCACTTCCATACATGTGGCAAAAAAACCACAAACCACTCCATGTTTGTTTGATTAATGCGGTTATAACAATCAATGGAGGTAATGGGATTGGCAGTGGTGCAATGACTTAAAATCCGAGTATAGGTTTGGTAATAGGGTTGACATTTGACACTGACACAACAACTTAAAAAAATACAAAAAAATACAAAAAAATAAAAAGCGCTCCGAACCTACAACTTTAGCCATCCACTCTAATGCTAAACTCTCTATGTTTAGTAATTAAACATAATTGTTAGTTATCTTTTGATTTAATGATCATAATAAGTGAAAGGCTCTCAAGGTCTTGGATTCTAATCATGTCATTGACACATAATTACTTTGTATTACGTAGTATTTCGTTAACGGTGATGATTTTTTACGTTCCAAATATGTTTATATACCTTAATTGATAATCGTTAGTTTGACAGTTGAAAATAACGTTAGCGAAATGTTTAAAAAATAAATTTGAGATTTCAACAAAACAAAAGCTTACACAAAAGTGACAAAACCCAATCACTTGGCGCCACTTGATGGTGTTATCATCGTCTTCAATTCTTCTTCATCCCCAAAACCCTTTAACCTTTTCCACCATTAAAGCTCCTAAAACCTCAAACATCCTGCAACAAACCACTCCTATTAAATCACAACAATCACTTCCAAGTTCCAACACTCACTTCTCACTCACCGGACTCATCTCTCCGGCGATTCGTCCCATCATGAACTCCGGTCATTTCAACTCCACACTCACTTCGTTCAATCATCCAAACCATAAACCTAACATTTTCTCCACCAACAATTTCATTTCATCTGGTTTTCCCCCAAATTCAATACCAAAATTAGGTTTTTTAACTTTTAAAACCTGTGATTCGTCGTTTTCTGTTCGTGCTCGTATACCTAGACCAGGTAAATTGTCAGTTATCACTAACTCTGCATTTAGGTTTATGTTTGCCTGCATTTTGAGCTCAAGTCATGCTTTATGTTGTTAGCTATGGATTGTGTGAATGTAATAGGACGTTGACAGTTAGTGGATAGTGAGTTTGGTATCTGGGATGAGGGGGATTTAGAAGGTTAAAATACGGAGCAGTTCGGTTTGGTCTTGGTTCAACGGTCTTTTAAAACGCATTCTTAAGTTTGCTGATTAGGTAGGGAAAGCTGTTAAGTTTAAAGCAATGTTAGTTCTGCTGTGTTTTGGTTATGATATGTCACGCTTCAAATACACGCTTTACATTACATTGACATCTCTAGCTTTAGGAGCATTTTTAAGGGTTCTGTTTTAAGGTCATGTAACCGCTTTGTACTTTTTAATACCATTCTATTCAGGTATCAGCACAGTGATTTATCTATATCAAAATGCATTGATTTTGGCTGTTTTCAGTCATTAGCTCATTAACTTAACTGAAGTATATCTCCTGCATGATAATCAATAATACTGGTATTGTTGTCAGTGGCGAAGCCAGGATTTTTGGCCCGAGGGGGCCAAAGTTAAAAAACCCATAAATTTTTTTATAATGCTTTGTTTCGGGGGGCCAAACTCAATATATATATAAAAAATCAATAACCGACCAACAAAATAACACTTCGGACGGAAAAAACTGGGGAGGCCCGGACCCTCCTTGGTCCCTCTTAAGCCTCGCCATTGATTGTTGTTTTTCCTTTTGTTGTAGTTTCTGAAGTATATTTGGAGAAATCGGATGATAAGATAGATGATAAGCCACAGTTAAAGCTGCTTAGACTGAAATTGAAGGAAGTTGGAATAGACTGTGGATCTTGCCAGCCTGGCCAGACGTATGGCTTGCACTGCCCCATGGTAACTATTGCTTTTTTATGTGATACTTAAACTTTGTAGAAGAGTTGGAACTTTTATATTAGAATTTTATACTGCCATTTGGAAATTTTAAAGCGTAAGAGTGTGGTCGTTGTTGGAGATTGGAACACCTTTCTGCTGACTTAGGAGGTGTTTGGACGTGCGTTATAAAAATGTTTTTGTTATTTTATTGAATAATCAGGATAAGACATTAGTGTGTAATAAGAGTGTTGCAAGTTAACGTGTGGATATGTTTTTGCTGCTTGAAGTTGTACTGATGATGGTTGAGTGTGAAAGGACATTCTTATATTTTGTTTATATTTGAATTTAATATATGGTGTTCCATGGTATCCAAACCTCCCAACTCTTATAGGGTTCTCTGATATTTTTTTTGCTTTGAGCTCTGTTTACTGTTTTACATTTTCTTATATAATTGAAGAAACTTTAAATAGATCTTTCTACTCCTCAAATAGTGCAACGGTGGTGACTCTGGGGAGAAGAAACTCGCTCTTATCATTGCTGATGATGGGTAGGCTTCCTCATATTCTTCCCTTTACTTTGTCATTATTCTCTGACAACTCATTTGAATGGTTTTTAACTACTTTAAATGTTACAGTAATGCAGCTAAATGGACTTGTTTTCGAGCCAAGTGTGGTTGGAAAGTAAGCTGGTGAAGATTTGTCATTTTTTTCTTCCTTACTTGGTCTCCTTTGAGCATTCTTTAATGGTGTCGCAGGGTACTGCAGATGTTAAGTCAAGTTTCAACAGTATGAATAAACTCACGAAAGTGAAAAAAGTTAAGGAAATCACAGAGCGTGAACTGAAGTTAGAACCTTTGTGCCATGATGTAAAAGCTTCTCTCTTATTTATTTCTTTATCTATTACATAGGGGGTGTTTGGATTTGTGTTTTGAAAGAATTTTTTTGATATTAATAGTTAGAATCAAATAATCAACTGTAGTAAAACTTTATGCCGGAGATAGTGTTTGATGGATTTCTGATGTTTCAAGTTTAATTATCAACCGTGTTAATGCTTGACTAATTTTGATTATTAAATTAAATAATGAATAAATGACCAAGTTTGGAAATTGGAAAGGCCTTATGAAATCAGAGTGAAACCTCTTCAAGTGGGTTCAAAGAAGTGGTACGTACATAGTTTTATTTTATCCTCTGATAATCATTTTCTTGTAGATGATATGAAACTATTGTCTGAAACTGATTATTTGACCGTTAATAATCAGAAACAGGATATGTGTATCCAAAATAAAAGACCGATTATCAACTTCAAGTCACTTTTATCAGATATTCTGACCCAAAAGCAATTTCAAACACTCCTTTATTTTGATGGTGAATTGCAGAAAGTACCCTGAACATACAGGATACTTTGGGGCTATGGGCATGTGCTTCTTTGTGGTGGTTTTGTATGATATTATCATATTTATGTGATTCAGTTATGTGAATATTTTGCTGAAAGAATGATATCTAGAGAGACGTTACAGAGAAACTCTGTCATGCAAAGACGATATGAGAATCAGGTACAAAACATGTTCTTCTAAACGTAAAGCTGTAAATTTGTTGGTATTGTCATTCGTTAGAAATACAGGTGACAGTTTCAGCCCGTTTACTTATGGATAGGTTGATTGCAGTTGTGTTTTTTCTCTAAGAGGTTTTACTAGATAAAACATAGCTTTATACGAAAACAGGTCAAAGTGGGAAAAGTTGCCCAAAGTGTATTCTTAATGCATATAATATCCTAACTCATTTTACTTAAAAAATTAGCGATGTCATGCTATTTTCTTTGTAAGCATATTTGACACACTAATTATGTGTAGAAAGGCTATATATTTTGGATGAAAAGTGTTTTGGGTTAATTAAATCCAACCTTATCCTTTTTGATCTATACCAACCAATTTGGGCATGTTACCTAACCCGCCTTTTTTGCCACCTCTAAATTAGATATTACTATCTACTGTTCTGCATAAACTTATTGGATTAACCCATGCTCAATGCTGCATTGCAGACCGTTATTGCGTTTACTTATAGACGTAAGGGGAAACTTATTGGTTGCAAGTACCGGGATCTTGCAAAGCACTTCTGGCAGGTGCTCTCTCTTTCTTTCACGTCTATTTTTGTATGATAAAACATGTACTTTCTGAAAAGCTTATGACGAGTTCACTTTTTTATGTAGGAAAGTGATGCTGAGAAAATATTATATGGACTCGATGATATAGAAGGAGCACGTGATGTCATCATTGTAATATTTTCATTGCGGAACACACATACAAATCCACATCAATCGGTCATTCTGTGTTTTTTTTGTTTTCTCTAATATGTTAGTTTAAATTTTAACTTTCCGTAACAGGTTGAAGGTGAAATGGACAAACTTGCAATGGAAGAAGCAGGTTTCAGGAACTGTGTGAGTGTCCCTGACGGTGCTCCTCAAAAAGCTTCCTCTAAAGATTTACCATCCCAAGACCAGGTTTAGTTTAATTCGACGTTAAATTCTATCATTTTTTTGGCTGTATCTAAGCTTTTCATGGTTTTAACATAAATTTCTTGTAAATTAGGATTATGGTATTAAGAGTTCCTTCCTTTTATATATGTTTATTGAGTGGACTATTCTCTTTTTTCCAACAGTTTGGTTTGCCACTTTCTTATTTTAATTGCTATATATGTTCATGACCTTTATTTTTAGACTGGAATATTTTTTGTGACCATGCTCAATGCTGTCATTTTTTATTGTATGGACACAGGACATAAAATATCAATATTTATGGAACTGCAAGGAGTATCTTGAAAAGGTATGTTCAAATACCTTCTAATTTTTGTTTTGGTCTTGTATTACATTTGCGTATAGGTGGCGACTTCAATCCAGTGGGTTGAATTTGGGTTTCATTATATCGTAAACAGATCAAATAATATAGCAAACTAAAAAAGGGAAAAGGTCAATGGGTCAAAAGTTGTCAAATGTTTTATTAAATTTCTACAACCTCTTAAATACCTTTTATTTGATGATACAGATTATAGTTATTATGATATCATTCTTAAACCATGTTTAACATGCTAGTTTTGTTTAAAGTCCAAAAATTAAAGTGATTGCCCGTCAACACAACCTATTCGTCTCGGCCCACACAAACATTACTCGTTATCCAATTGGTCTTTGTGCCACCTCCATATCTGTATTTAGATTTCAACGTTTTCTAGTCAGCATGGTTATTGGTATGATGCAGGCGTCTCGCATAATACTTGCTACTGATGGGGATCAGCCTGGACAAGCCTTGGCTGAAGAGCTAGCACGCCGCCTCGGAAGAGAAAGGTTGACTTAAGTGACAGATTGTTTGTTGTTGACCTTACAACAATCCCCTAAGGTTTTAATATTGTGATTATTTAAACAGGTGCTGGCGAGTCAAATGGCCAAGGAAAAACGAAAATGAGCATTTTAAAGATGCTAATGAGGTTCTCATGTTCATGGGCCCGGGTGTATTGAGGGGAGTTATTGAGTCTGCTGAATTGTACCCTATTAAAGGTTTATTCAGCTTCAAAAATTACCTCAGTGAAATTGATGCATATTATCATCAAACCCTTGGTACTGAGATTGGAGTTTCAACTGGTTGGAAAGCTATGGATGATTTATATAATGTACGTGTATTTATCCTTCAAAAACCTAAAACCTTGCTATAAGTTCACTGTCAATCAGTACCAGTATAAGTTAAGCGAAACTGGCACCTGATAAACAAACATGCTTGTTTGTTTAGTTACATGTTATCATCTTATAATGATGACTGTGATGTTGCGTGTACTCAGGTTGTGCCAGGAGAGTTGACTGTAGTCACGGGAGTCCCTAATTCAGGAAAGAGCGAGTGGATTGATGCATTGTTATGTAATCTTAATCAAAATAATGGTTGGAAATTTGCACTCTGCTCTATGGAGAACAAGGTATACTTGTTCTTCAAAGTTGAAGCACAATTTTTCATTATTAGTCTCCATTTTTGCTTTCTAATGAAATTTCAGTTAACAACACTGCATGCATGAAAAAAACAATAATTATAAAAGTTGCATGTATACATTACTGATGGGTGATGATTATATGTCTCTACATTTAGGTTAGGGAGCATGCAAGAAAACTTCTTGAAAAGCGCATGAAGAAGCCGTTTTTTGATGTGAGGTTGGCCTGGTTTCCACCGTTTTTATAATCAAAGTCGTATCAGTATTTCAAGTTCTGAACCTCAAAATGCCTTAACATGACCAAAAAAGACCTATATTGCTGATTATTCATTTTTGCGTATATTATTCATGCTTTCTTTTTGTGGTGATGGACTGATGGTGTATCCTAGGTATGGAAAATCTGTTGAAAGAATGAGTAAGGAGGAACTGGAGGTAGGAAAGCAATGGTTGAGTGATACTTTTCATCTCATACGGTGAGTTCCACTAACTATGCATCAATTTTACAAGATGATGAATTTTTTTATGCTAAAAATTTAAGGGGGTGAAAATAGGTGTGAGAATGATTGCCTACCAAGTATCAATTGGGTGCTTGGGCTTGCCAAAGCTGCAGTCCTTAGACATGGTGTGAACGGGCTCGTAATTGATCCATACAATGAGCTTGATCACCAACGACCTCCCAACCAGTGAGTACAGATCACACTTTTCATATAGAAGTTCTTTTCTACCCGAAGTATGTTCTTTGAATCTAGTTTAGCATAAATTTGTCAAATTATTTTAGTTTCCAAAGTTTTGTCACTTAACAGGCTAACGTAAACTCAAGTTTTTTCAAAAGGGTGAATGCTAGAAAATTAGTTAAAATGGAAATGGGTTGAGTATTTTGAAAGTTCAATCCATAAAATTAGACCATCAATGTAATAATATGGTTTTCTATTAGTATCTCCTTTAAAGTGAAACACATGTATTTAGAGGTGGAAATTTCAACCCATAAAAACTAGGAGTTTTTTTTACCTGATTTCATGATGCATGAGATGCTATTGCACATTATAGGTTCTTATCCCTTTTTTATTTGACACCGAGCATTCATTTATATCAGGACTGAGACAGAGTATGTAAGTCAGATGTTGACTAGCATCAAGAGATTTGCCCAACACCATTCATGCCATGTATGGTTTGTGGCGCACCCTAAACAGGTTAGCATCATTGTAAATCTTTTCCAGTAAAATTAAAGGTGGCAATTTTGACCTGTTTATGGGTAAACGGGTCTGTTTAGGTCATCATTGTAATAATATAGTTTCTTTTTTTTTCTTTTGGCTCATAATTATTTATATAACTAGGTAGGAAAAAAATGGCCATCTTGACCAATACACGATTTAGACATTGATCTAACTTTAAATATCTGTCCACAGTTGCAACAATGGACGGGGAAACCTCCAAATCTGTATGACATTAGCGGAAGTGCACACTTCATAAACAAATGTGATAATGGAATTGTAATTCACCGAAATAGGGATCCGGAGGCAGGTGCACTGGACCTAGTGCAGGTACTTTTCTTCTCATCAACTAAGTGTTGTTAACCGGATGTTCTGCAAGTTATGATGCTAATGAAATAACTGCATATAAGGGCCAAAGAGGACCATCCACATGGGTGCAAAAGCCTCTCAAATTAAGTTAAAAGATGTGTTAAGTATGCTGATTTCTCTACCATTTTGATAATCAGTGTTCTTGCCTCATGCACTAAACTTGATTATCTTGATCCTAAACACTTCAACAATCAGAACCAAAATGGCAAAATTTGTTTATCCAAACATAAAAATTTTTTTGTTGCTACAAGTTGAAATTGTTAGATATTTCGTTTTAAAAGGCAAATCCAAATACCCCCTTATTCTTTCTAGACATGTTTAAATCTTACTCTTTTTTTTTTCTTCCCAAAAATATTTCTCCAGATTTGCGTGCGGAAGGTACGTAATAAAGTATCTGGAACGATAGGTGATGCGTATTTGCAATATAATAGGTATGTTGATTCCAAATTCCTTAACTTTTTACTGCACTCTATGCCTAGTTTATTTAGTTCTTTCACATGGATTTCAATTTGCTATTTATTAGAACAGTAATTCAAAATTTCAACATGTTTGAGGAAATGTGGTCTTCTTGCTCTTTGATCAAATATAGCTTGTGTTGGAAATACAAAATACACATGCATTTATGTTTATAAGGGTTATATTTTGGCTGTAGTTTTCTCTACCCGAGTCCTCTATATTAATTCGCATATAACGCCACTATTAAAGTGGTAAAAACTCTGAGTTTGAAAAAATTCCGTATTCACAAAGTTCCAATGTGATATGCAGAAAATATAGTTTGTTTCTGGGAATATATACTAATTTCTGCTGAATTTACTGCTGCAGAGTAACCGGTGAATATATGGACATCATGTAGCCAAATGACAGGTTCTTTAACATATCTACTTTGTAAGTATTAGGGGTGTGCGACAGGCTGAAACCGGATGGAACAGAAGTGTGAAAAATCAAAGCCAAAGACTGGACCAATATAGCATGGGTCAGTCTCGGTGTTTTCAGGCCAGACCTAACCCATTTTTGTTGTGTTTATAAATTGTATTTGAGATTATTTTTGTTGGGTCAAAAACTCAAAATTTGAGATGATTTTGAGGTGGGATATTTTAACTGTAACAAATGAAGTATTAGTTTTATTTTGAGTTTACACAAACAAAAACACAGTGATTCTCCATTGCAAGTGACCTGGTCTGTTTTGCTTTTATATTTTTGTTACATGCCAATTGACCTTTTAGCAAGTGTTTAACCAGTATATCTATACAAAAGGTTCATATGAATTGATTAGGATAGAATAACACTTAACACTTCACAGTAGTTGTCTAAAATGTTAGACAGTTTTTGGTATAAACCAATGTTGATCACAGGCATTAAACCATGAAAATGACAAAACCACTTCGAGAATCAAGAGACGTTCAAAACTTGTAAACCCGTGCAAGTGACATTAACAGTGAATATCAAATAATCAAATTACACATTTTAGAGACATCCCCCTCCTATTGATATTTGCAAATCCCTGTAAAGAATAGATGTGAAGAGGTGAACAGTCCCCCTGTGACCTGTCGACTTGACGTGACTTTCGCTAGTCATCATATCGTGTTCAGAATTGCATCAATAAAACTCAATAAATGTTACAAATAACCCGTCAGGGTTATCACTCTGATTTTTATATCTCGTGAGGTCATATGGATTTGCCAGATATATTTTTTTCAATCTTTAAAACATGTTCGTACTTCGTAGTTTAAATCACGATTTATAGAATATGCATACCGAACTTCCTACAAATATCGTCTACATGGAAATATTCTCGGTATTTTACATGATAACAAAGATGGAACCACACAAATAAAGAGCAAAACCAATTGCTGCAAAAAGCACATTTTTTGTAATGCAAATTAAGCCTTAGCCTTTCCAGCCTGAAGAGATTGTATCCTTTGTTGTAACTTGAATATCTGGAAGAATAAAAAAGGTTGGTATTTAGATACTTCAATGTCATAACATGAATGCCAAAACGCATGATATCCAGATTATGAGGTTATATGGTAAATATGCAACTCAGGTGACAAAAAAAACAAATGGAGCTAAAGAAACAGTTGACTTATCAGATAACTTTAACCCAACTTATGTGAATGGGTCAAATTTGGATTATGTTTCGTCTAGTAGAATGGGAAATAAAAAGTTCATAGAAACAAAAACAGTTCAAGAGTCAAACACAATATGTTTCATAATGCATAAAACCTCCTAAATGATTATTGAAATGTGTAACTTTTAAGACTATAAACAAAAATAATTAGAAATGAATAAAAAGTGATCACAACAGAAGTTTTGACTAGTTACCCAACCAGTACAATATATCATTACAACATGAGCAAAGAAAAAGTAACTGACCGCCTCTTTCTTGCTATTTTGCTTTTCCTCTAAATCCTGAAGAGTTGAATCAAGACGCTTCCTGTTGATAAAAATGAGATATGAGTATAAAACTGTTAAATTAGTCTAAACAAAACAATATTCATAGAACTGCAAAATAGCTTTTAACTGTATCATCAATTACTTCTCTTAATGCAATTGAAACAATAACTTAGAAAGTTTCAATAAGACACATGCACATCAAGCCAATTAGAAAAATTTTAAATGAAAATAAACTATTAGTTATAAAAACAAACACCCGTAAAGCATGAGAGAACAATAATGTATTGTAGACGTACAATTCAGCAGAAATATATTCAATTCTCTTCCGAACATTAGCATTTGCTTCTGCTAGATCTTGCTTTACCAGCACTGGTCCTATTAACTTGTAGACATTTGCATCATCATTCAACAGATCCAACTCCTGTACAAACACAATACAATAGAACAGCAATTAAATTCAAATACAACTAGAAAAGATTATCAATTTCACCAAAGTTATAGCACATATGGCTCTGATATTCAATCTATAGCTCAATTTCTACAAATCTAGTACGATCCAGCACGTTAAATGATTTCAAAACTGAGGTTAACCGTGTATTGATTGTGTGTATACTGTAACAGTATAATAGGGTTACAAAGCCCTACGCTTTGTGTAGGAGACTTGCTTCCCATGGCTTAAACCCGTGACGTCAAAATCACAAAGTACCAACACTACCAATTACCATTCATGTTTTCAAATTTCAAAACTGATTATTTCATGAGTTTTAAATTTTAATGTGAAAATGAAGCATTTCTCAACTCCGAAACATAATAAATGATTATCTATGTGTAGTATCAAACAATATAGAGTTTGATACTACACATAGATAATCATTTATTATGTTTCGGAGTTGAGAAATGCTTCATTTTCACATTAAAATTTAAAACTCATGAAATAATCAGTTTTGAAATTTGAAAACATGAATGGTAATTGGTAGTGTTGGTACTTTGTGATTTTGACGTCACGGTTTAAGCCATGGGAAGCAAGTCTCCTACACAAAGCGTAGGGTAAAGCTGCGTACATCAGATCACAGAGCGATCCAACTACGCAAAGCGGAAGCTAAGTCAAGCACTTTAATGACTTTAAAACATCATTGAAAACTGTCCTGATTTTCTTCTGTAACCCTAAAAATTGGCAATTAAATCTCTTCAAAACTTTAACACTCGATCTAAAACAGTGTAAACAATGTATTTCAATTTGAGGATCTAACACAGTTATAATCGACTCAATTACTACAACAAATCATGAAAAAACAAAACCCTAATGATGTAAAATTGTAAACAGTAAACAGAATAATAATGCGAAATGAAAGCACCTTAAGAACGAGCTCATTTTCACCAAGCTGGATTGTGTACTTCTTCCTCACTTGATGGTTCTTCGATATATCTGTACAACGAATCAAAATATTACTTCAAAAAACTGAAATAGTAAACAAAAAGATGAAGAAGATGAGTTGCCTTTTTGGATTTTGCTTAGATCATTGGCTTTAGCTTCTAACTCTTTCTGCAATTCTCGTGATGCGTTTGATGATGAAGCCATTTGGTGTGTGTTTGTGTTTTGTGAAGTTGAAGGAGATGAATTGAAGCTAGGTTTGGTTTTTTACTTTGTTTTTTTTTCTCAAGGAAACAGGCCTGGTGTAGTGATGTGGGCCGGTCGGGTCAAATGACCCGGTTAGGTTTGGAAGTACAACCCGGGTTTTTAAACGGGTTTGGTAAAAAATTCAAAACTTTTTAGAGTTTTAAACCCATTTTGTTTCATTATTATTGATCGGGTTATGGTTGGTTTTGACCGGTTTAGTTTGGTGTAACTGGTTTTAAATCAATTATAATGAACAAGGTAAAATACGATTTATGATCAATTCCAAACTTGATCTTTGATTAATAGGTTGATCCAAGCTTGATCTTAAGCTTCAAGATAATCTCAACTTCTCAAGACCTAAGCTCGAGTTATTGAAGCTCGGAATCTAAGAGTTTTAAGAAAAACCAGAACCCAAATTGTATTCGAAGCAAAAAGAAAAAAAACAAACCGAATAGCGAATTTGGTTTTCTATTCGGTTCCTAAGGACGTCCTACTTGTGAATTCAGTTTTCAGCTAAACAAAATTTTTCTGTCAACCGAGTTCATTCGAATTTAATTGTATCTTAGTTGTGATTTTTGCTTAATCGGTTGAATTTTGTTCCCGCTAGACATGTTTTCAATTCGGTTTTTTTGGTTGACTAATAGATAAAAAAATACTTCGCAACTTAATAAACCGTTAACCAAACCGTTTAAACGTAACGTGGTGGGCTATGGGTCGGGTTGTTCTCCACAAAACGGGTCGGATCTACTTGAGTAGATGGATACAAGTATTATTCCACTCAAACCCATATCCCCCATTCGTCTCTAAATCACTCCAAAACCATCGTCAATCAATCCACCACTCACAGCCGATCTCAATCAATCGATCAAACCTGCAAATCAAGATCAAGATGGTGACGAAAACAGAAGAAACACAGCTTCAACAACTCGAGAATCAAGTCGAAAACGAAGGTGGTGGTGCTTGGGAGTATCTTTCTCTTGTTCGCAAGCTCAAACTTCGTCGTTCTGATAAGGTCTTAAAACATGGTTTAACCCTTTTAAACGATCCCAAAAAGCGATCTGCTCTTGGCCCAGATGGTAATTTTTCCTCCTTTACTTGTTAATTGATCGATTTGTGATAGTTTCCTGGTTAATTTGATCCAGTTTTGATTATGAGATCTTGATTTTGGGTTTGTAAGCTTTTTAATTGATGAATTGTTGCCAGTTTTTTTGGAGTTTGTGATCAGATTAGTTACCTTTTAGGTTTGATATTCATATAGTTAAGAACAAATTGATTGCTACTTTTGATTTTTGTAGTAATTTTGGAAATTAAACAATTTTGGTGTTAGAAGTTTGTTTGGGATGGTTTAGGGTTGACTTTGAAAATCTGAGTTCAATCGAAGTAGAGTATGTGTGTTTTACGGGTAAGAAAGTTTCTTAAATAGGCGAAAATTAGTTAAATTATCGAGCTTTATGCTGGCCTGATATTCTCATGTCAAGATATTTTAAGTTTGCAGGCTTTGTAAATAGCGAGTGTTTTATATATGCAATCGATGTTAGAGGCTTTCTGTTGTGAATGAATAAAGCGTTTAACTGTTTTGTGATCTATATTATTTGGTTTGTTTCAATCTCTGATGGACTTGATGACGGTACCAAGTTTACTCAAACGTGGCAATATGATTATTTTAACTTTGAAGTGCACGATTTGAAACTTTCTTATCATTTTACTTAAAAGTAGTAAGGTCTAGGCGATTAATGGTGCCGTGACTCTTTCCTTATGGTGGAAGAACAATTTTGGTGCATGGTTTTTTGATACTCGTTTGTTGGTATAAAAAAGCGATTTTCCTTTTACATGTTGTAGAATGGACCCTATATGAGCAGGTTGCTATTGCTGCTCTGGACTGCCAATGCCTTGACGTTGCAAAGGTAGCATACTCATCATCCAGTATTTAACTATTTACATCCTTCTGCTGAAGTATTTTGTATTTTGTTTTTAGTATTAATCAGTATGAAACTTTTGCAGGATTGCATTAAGATTTTACAGAAGAAGTTTCCGGACAGCAAGCGAGTTGGTGAGTGCAATAGTTTGTGCATTATTATTTTTCAAACCACTGACTTAATGGAAATTTACTTTGACATGTGACCTACTTGGAGCCCCACAGAAATGGAAATTGAACCTACGCTTGGATTCAGAGATAGCAAAATGGGTGGTTTAGACGGGTTGGGTAACCGCTTAGAACGTTTACTACTAATGGAACTGAAACAAGTCAGGTTGGACTAAACCTGCCAAACTTTTTTTTTCAGTTATTAAATGATATATACAATTAATGTGTTAGGCATCATTACAAAAACTATATTTGTTTTACAACAATTATATTATAATTTTAACAAAATGATTTATGAGGGTTTATTCATATTCAATACACTATGGGTGAGTTTGGACCCATTCTATTTTATTTAACTTTGCCTATTTGACCCTAACAGAAAAATTATGACCCAGATCGACCCATTTATCCGTGAATGGGTTAAAGTTGCCATCTTTAGCACTCTGAGGACTTGCAGCTTCGTTTAGTTAAGTCTTGGTAAGATCTTATTAATAGCTATGTGTTGCAGGTAGGTTAGAAGCAATGTTGCTTGAAGCAAAGGGCTCCTGGGCTGAGGCTGAAAAAGCTTATTCAAGCCTTCTAGAGGATAATGCACTTGATCAGGTAAGATTCATTATTTTCATACTTACGTTACACACCAATAAAACTGAAACCACGTTTTTGTACTTGAAGGAGGGTAGCCAAACCATCGTTAATTTTGATGTGATATTCTTTCTAATTTTTATTTAATTTACAGGTTATTAGTATGAGGAGGGTAGCCATGGCAAAGGCACGTGGAGATATCTTAGCAGCCATTGATTGGCTCAATAAATATCTTGAGATGTAAGAAAGTTACCACAAACATTATTTAAGGGGTGATTTATTTTTCTTTTTAAAAGTTCATCTGATTATTGCAACTCAAAGTTGCAACAATCAGTTTTTAATGTCTGGATCAGCACTTCTCCTGATCACATTGATTATTTAGAGGTCAAGTAACCATTTTTATTACTTATTACCCTTTTCAAAAACCAATTTGAGTTGCTTCTATTTCCATTTTACAAACTCTATACTTTTATCATGAGCATGTCTTTTATGGTCATGGGATAATGTTTGCATATGCCCACCCAAGTATCGAAATGTTACACTTAGGTCACCCAAGTTCCAAAACTGCATTTCTGGCTTATGCCAATTTCACCCAAAACCTTGCCTGAACTTTGTGAAGTGGCTGAAATTTCTCCAATGTTTGAAAATCAACACCAACAAATATCAATTTAGTCGTGTCATACCTATTATACTCACAAATTAAAGCTATAAACAAATCCAATCTGATAAGTCAATCTTATATTAACCTCTTCTTCTTCCCAAGAAGCAAATTTGACCTCTTTTTAATGTATTTTTAAACTTTTGAGGGCATTTTTGTCATCTGGTATGTAACTGGCATCATGAATGAAATCAAACTATTACGTTGATGACCTGTACTGTTATTTTGATATTCAGTTGGCATTAGTGTAACTTTTTCTGTACTTTTGGGTCCTATGTATACATTATCCCTTGTATCTCTATTAGTTTCTTAAATAAGAATAATTTGTTGAGCACTAAAACATCTGTTCAAGCAGCAGAAGCACATCCAGACACTAATGTGCACATCATGTTTCATTACATCCGATTGACCGATCCTTATTATTCATGATGACTTTAAAAACACGCATCCAAATTAACTTATTTACTCTGATGTTAATGTCATGATGTTTACCCTTTTCCCAGATTTATGGCAGATCATGATGCCTGGAGAGAACTTGCTGAAATATACGTTTCATTGCAAATGTGAGCTTTCGTTAGCTTTTCCCGCTTGTGTGCTTGTTTCCTTATCCTCTGTGGATTTAAAGTCAAGCCGTATTTTGTTACCAATTATATGTATTAGGTATAAGCAAGCGGCTTTCTGCTATGAGGAGCTAATCTTATCTCAACCTATGATTCCACTGCATCACCTGGCTTATGCTGATGTGAGTATTTTTTATAAGTGTCTGCTAAATCTTTATCTACAAAATCGATTTAGTTCTTGCAGTTATAACTTATAACCGTTAAAGTATAACCAAATGTTCCGCGTGTTCGAAAAGTTCTAATTATTTAAGGAGTTAATAGATAAAATTACCAAAAAGAACATTTCTTTGTGAAATTTGAGTACAAATCCTTCAATTTAGGTTAAAAGAAGAGTAGATGGTAATTTTATTTTATCTTTAGATTATTGTATGAAATAATTATCTAAAACTGATACAATGACCCCTAAATAATCAGAAGCAAAATGTTTACATTGACAATTTATTCTTACAACCTCAAAATGCAAATCCAAACACCTCTTTGATGTAATAATATATGTTGATTGTGATACGGGGAAACAGGTGCTTTACACAATCGGTGGACTTGAAAACCTTCAGACGGCTAAGAAATATTACTCCTCAACCATAGAGTTGACGGGGGGGAAAAACACCAGAGCGCTATATGGGATTTGCTTGGTGAGTTACCACACGCTTTATATTTGTATGCTGGTGCAGAGCTTAATTGCATAGTTACTTTACGGGTCGTGGTTACACTTACAGTTAGATAACATGTCAAAATGTGTTAGGTGGTTTTCATCCTGCAAGCACTTTTATTCATATTTGTGAAATAACTATAAGTGAAAATGCTATTTGACCTTTTGTGTTTGTGGGTGTAGTGCACTTCTGCAATCGCACAACTGACTAAAGGGAAGAACAACGACGACAAGGAGATTGCAGCATTGGCAGCTGCAGCATTGGAGAAAGATTACAAGCATAACTCTCCGGACAAAGTTTCTCTGCTCGGGTCGACCCTAAAAACCATGAAACTTCAATAATTTAGCTTCATATATAAAACTGTTACTTGGATCGGTTGCAGTAAGTTTGAGTTGAAGATTTTTTCTTAGTTTAAATTTCCATAGTCAAGAAAAATTCGATTTTTAAGTGTGTGACATGTTAAAGTTCTTGATTTGTTGTTACTATTTTCTTTATTTCAGTTTTGGTGTAATGGTACTAATAACAGACTATTTTCTTTATTTCAGTTTTGGTGTAATGGTACTTATAATAATGGTACTAATATTCATAAACTGTTCGATGGGAAGTTTGTTTATCTAACTAAACGAACATGAACAATAAAATTGTGTTCATTTAGTTAAACGAACAAACATGAATATATGATATGCTCGTTCATTTTTGTTCGTTTATTGATGTTCTTTGTGTTCATTCATTTAAACACAAAAATAAAATTTCATGTATATAAAGTTCTAAGTGGTTATCTAGCTTCATGATTCCTCTTTGAACAATGTTGATTTTTTGGTAGAATTAAAACGTTTAAAGAATGATGCACATTTAATGAGATACGTTGTATTGCACTCGCTCATTTGTGTTCATTCATTATTTATGTTTTTGTTCAACTCTATTCATTTATTTTTGTTTGTTTATGTTCATGAACTTTTCGTTTAGCCTTGTAACGAATGAACGAACACGAACTTTTTAATGAACAAACATGAACACCAAAATCGTGTTTGATTATGTGTTCATGTTCAGTTAAAGTTAAATGAACGATGTTCGTTCGGTTCGTTTACAAGCCTAATTTTTATATTCGTGAGGTCCAACTTAAATACGACTTGCTTAACACACTTATTTTTAACCCGTGTGATCGTAATACCCGTTGGAAGTAGGGCTGTTTAAATCGCTCGCCGCCCGCTCGTCGCTCGCTCGGAAACTGCTCGGAAAATTGTAAACGATCCGCTCTGCTCGGTTCGGTTTGTAAACGAGCCAAGCAACAAGCAAAGGTCCGCTCGGTTCGGCTCGAATATTTTTAATTTATTTTTTATATAATTATATATGCATAAGTAGCTAGGGTAGGGTTTAAGAGAGAACTCATTTTAATTTGAGAACTAGAAAACTATAGGGATGGAATTTTAAAGTGAGAGGGTAAAATTAAAACTTCAAATATTTCTATCTTTTACATACGTTAATATTATTTTAAAAAAAATTACACCACTAGATCAAAAATTTCCTTATCTTTCATTTGAGTATAAATAACGTTATAAAAATATTTTTTTTCTTGCTTTTTTAATTTTTATACTGCATATATGTAGTATTGTGATATTGTATTTGATTATATATTTCTTTAAACATCAGTAACTTTTTCACACGTTATTTATATAAAAAAATTTAAAAATCACGTTTTGGTTTTTTTGATACTACATATATGTAGTATAATTGTAGTTGATGCATTTTTTGAAGCGACCAGATGGCTCAAGAGTCTAATAATTATTTAAAGTGTACATACGATTTCAAATGACCACTAACAAAGTTCATAATATTCTATATTAAAAAAAATTATTACAAATGAAAACAAAATCAATACTTATACTATGTTTAAACATAAAGATAATAATAAACTAATAAATAAACGATAAATATCATAACAAAATAAAGTAAACATGAAATTCAAACTATAAGATAACAAAGCATCAATACTGTATATATTGCATATATGTAGCAGTATCATACTACATATATGCAGTATACGATACTGCATATATGCAACATTATAAAATTTAAGAGGGAATAGTGAATACGGTGATGTTATTCACCTAAGTTACACGTAAAACCATTAAAATTACGTCATTTTGATAAAATAACTTCAATTATTTTTTATTAGAAAACTTAACTCATTGGTCTTTATTCAATTTAATGGAAGACTCACTCTTCTTCTTTTAGATCATAATTCTTTTCTTTCCCATTTACTCAATAATCGTCATTCATTATAGTAAATGATTACTCGCCTTTTAAAAATCGATCGTATGTCAATTTGGCTTCTCAATTCCAACTAACAGATTAATATAACATGACTCGTATAATTAGTATTGTGATACGCCCTTGCTGCACATATTCATACCACAGAAAATAACGTGAACCAACTAATTGCTATAAATATCAGTACAATCATATGAGAAAAATCCAAATTTAGAAATAAGGCATGACGGTGTTGTTTTTTATGATGATATCATCGAACTCAACATCATGGAACTTTTGTTATTTTATCAAAGTACATAGTTTTGATGGTTTGTCATGTAATTTAGGTGCATAACAACACCATATTCACTTTCCCTAATTTAAAAACATATAATATCGTATACTACATATATGAAGTATTAAAATTAAAAAAACGAAAAAATTTTATTTTTTTATAACGTTATTTATATTCAAATGAAAGATACTAAAATTCTTGATTAATGGTGCGAAAAAAAAATTTAAAAACTTAACGTATGCAAAAGATAGAAATGTTTAAAGATTTATATATTTAAAGTTCCAAATTTGCCCATCCACTTTAAAATTCCATCCTTTTGTTTTGAGATTTTTTTAGTTTTCAATTTAATATGAAGTTCTCTCTTGAACCATTCCCCAAGAGCATTTGCAGCCCCTTCCCTATACCCAACTCTTTCCATACCTTTTTAAAAATATCATTAAAAACAACCCTCCATCCCATTCCATATCTCTAACCTCTATCTTTACTTTATGAAAAAAAAAAGCTATAAAGATCTTCATACTTAAAGACTCACTGTACATCTCTATCCCCCAACCTCCTCCATTTTTTCCCTCCAAAGTCCAAACATCATCTCCCGCTTATAAAAACTGTTGTGTATAAAAAAAGTTAGGGCTTCTAGAATCTTCTTTAGGAATCGAGATAGGAACTTCATGTCTTTGATTCCTTGAACATTCAATTGACTGCTTCAAGTTCAATTTACCTATTTAGCTTCATCAATTTTGTTTTTGGAGTCTAACAATCGTGTATCAAAGGAATGTTAATCTAAAACCTTTCTACTTTAATTTCTCATTCCAAATCCAAAATAGTATGAAAAACATAAAAAATAAAAATCAAATGCAACTAACTAGTAGTGTTTTTAAGTGAATATATAAAATATGAATTGAGTCTGAAACAAACAACCCCTCATACAAAATATGAATTGAGTCGATGAAAATAGATAGGTTTACGGCTTGTTGCATGGGAAACTGCTAAGCAATTAATGTGCATCAAATCATGGTTATATAATATAGGAAACAAAAAGTTTTGTGAGGTACACATATTATCATAATTTATCTCAATAAAATTTACGTTGTTCCTTTATACATGTATATAATCTGTTGACATATTTTTATTACATATCATGTGCTTAATTAGTGTAAATAGATTTTAATAACATGAGTTGAATGTTGTTTAAGAAAGCTAATGGATTTCTTAATGTATATGTCAAAGTTAAATTTCCATTTGTCATTTTTTATATAGGAAATAAATAAACACAACAATTAATAAAACCACAAAAAATGGTATTAAAAAGTCATTACATAAAACATGTGTTTCTGCTGTTATATTTATAGTATTTAGATGCTAATTATGGCATTCAGACAATCTTACATTCATACAAACATACAACACACATGTTCACACACACAACACATTCATACACACACAACACATTCAGTTTCAATATCAAAACACACATATAAACATATATCAGTAGATGAATTTTTTTTACATCAATCAACCAGCAACAACTGTTTTTTATTTTTATTTTTTTAAAGTATTTATCATTCAAAACACATACAACACCATACAACACAAGACACAACACATTCATAAAACATGAGACACACATAAACTTTAAGAAATCACAACACACACTTATATATTGTATTTTTTTTTAAATCATAACTAGGCCTGGCAAAATAGACCCATGTTGATAGTTTTGGGTCAGATTGGGCAATCTATTAATTGATTTTGGGTTAGTTTGGGCCATAGAAAACTCAATAATGGGTCAAAACTTAACCCAGTGGGCTGAAGAAAAAAACTTACAGGTCAAGACGGGTTGAGGGAAAATGTCTACGGGTCATGATGGGTCAAGACTAAAAATCTAAAATCGATGACTGTCTTTCTTCCTCTACTCAGAACCCTAAAATCGATTACCGCCGTTCGTCATCTTCTCACCGGAATATTCTTAACTGAAAGTGATTACTGGTTTTATTTACAATCGATTACTGCCGTTCGTCATCTCCTTCCCGGTTTACAATCGTCGGTTTACTGCCGTGTTCGTCATCTCATATCCGGTGAACCCAACATCTTCCAACTCCGACGAAGTAGGTAACCTTCGATTTTGTTTTTTTAAACTACAACTTCGTACTCACAAATCAAGCAAAAAACACAAAACAAGATCCATGAACTGAAATTTTACAAACTTATAGCTTTTGAAGGCTCGAGAATAGATGCCATACGGATCGGCTCTTCGAGAAGCAAGTGATTTGAATGCATGTTGAGTAACTGATTGATTAATAGGAACTAATTGAACTAGATGAAATTGAGAATAAATGGTTTGGTAAAAAAGAAGAATTGAAATTGGGAATATGCTAATGCTATTATACTGATTTGTGTGATTTGTTTTCCACAAGTTTGTTTCCCTTGTTTTAATTCGAGATCTGGTTATGAAGTCTCAAAAGTATATTATTTGATTTTTTTACATGACCCGTTCTGACCCGACCCGTTTTGACCCGGACTCATCCTGACCCGACCCGTTCTGACCCGTTTTTATTACAACCCATCTCGACCCGGACCCATTCTGATCCTGACCCGTTCCGACCCGTACAGCCAACCCGACCCGACCCGCCCGTTTTGCCAGGTCTAATCATAACACACTTTTTTGCAAAATATGCCAAAAAAACACAAATTCACACAACACCACACATTCAGAAACCCCATTACTGCATACAAATTCACCCATCCATACATTCTTACATTCATACAAATATACAACACACACATTCATACTAACATACAACACATTCATACACACACATTTAGTTTCATAATCACAACACACACTTATAAAGTGTTTTAAACATCAAAACACACAACACAATATTTAGAACAGTTGTGTGTGTCGCTGTTTTTAAATATCTTGAGCAACATCAGTTGTTTTATAAATTTTTTGAAGTCTATGTGTGTTAGTGTTGTATATCATAACAACATACAATAAATTCATAAACACACAAACACATATTCAAATATGCCCAAAAAACACAAAGTCACACAACACACAACACAACACCACACATTCAGATCCCCACCCCCACATATTCATACATCCATACATATCACAAACATGTGTTTTTGCTGTTATATTTATAGCATTTAGATGCTAATTATAACATTCATACATTCTTACAAACATACAACACACATATTCACACACACACAACACATTCAGTTTCAACATCAAAACACACACATTTAAACATATATCAGCAGATGAATTTTTTTACATAAGCAACAACAACAACTGTTTTTTTTCATTTTTTTTCAAGTATTTATCATTCACAACACATACAACACAGACATTCATACAACACAACACACAACACATTCATAAAGTACAACACACACATACACTTTAAGAAATCACAACACACATATATATTGTATGTTATAAAAATCAAAACACACTTTTTTGCAAAATATGCCAAAAAAACATAAATTCACACAACACTACACATTCAGAAACCCCATTACTGCATACAAATTCACATATTCATACATACACATTCATACAAATATACAACATATACATTCATACTAACATACAACACACACATTCATACAACACATCATACTAACATAAAACACACACATTCATACAACACACAATTTTATATAGCAAGAGCAATGGGAGAATAAAATCAAAACACACACTTTTATGCAAAATATGCCAAAAAAAACACAATTTCACACAACACACAACAAAACACCACACATTCAGATCCCCCCACCCCCACATATTCATACATCCATACACATTACAAACATGTGTTTCTGCTGTTATATTTATAGCATTTAGATGCTAATTATAACATTCATACATTAAAACAAACATACAACACACACAACATATTCATACACACAACACATTCAGTTTCAACATCAAAACACACATTTAAACATACATCAGCAGCACCAACAAGTGTTTTTTTTTTCATTTTTTTATAGCATTTAGATGCTAATTATAGCATTCATACAACAAACAACACAACACTAAACATTCAGATCCCCTCCCCCCACCCCCACCCCAATATTCATACATCCATACCCATCATAAACATGTGTTTCTGATGTTATATTTATAGCATTTAGATGCGCTAATATAACCTAAAAACTGCACTAACATAACCTATCACATTAAAGCATGCACAAACTGCACTAATATAACCTAAAAACTGCACTAATTTAAGCTCAAAACAATAATGAGCATACATATTATCATGTAAAGCTCAATAACCAGGCCCAAATCCTCACAAGACAAAGGGTAGGAAATAATGATGCAAGCAAAGCATAATCTTTCAACCGTCCAGCTCACTCCACTATCCTAGGCATCCCAACACTTTTATTTCATTAAAAAAAGGCTAGCTAGGTTTACTTTTTTTCGTTTTATTTAGTTATATTATATATAAAGGTTAAGAACCCGCAAATCCAAACCGATCAACCTTTTGTCAACGATTTACATTGAATGAGATGCGTCTTTTGTGCAAAAAGTTGACAAAAACAAGACAATCATTTTAAAAGAAACTAACATTTATTGTATTTTTGTATTTTTCATACTTTTCCAATTTTTATGTATTTTTAATAATTTTCTAGTTTTTTTTGAAAAAGTGAACCGAACCACTCCCGAATGAAGATTGAGTACCGGAGTGGTTAAAAGTGAACCGAACCACTCTCGAATGGAGATTGAGTACGGGAGTGGTTTGTCAGAAAAATAACAAATAAAAATCTAACTATGAAATTCATCCCCACACTTGAAACACACATTGCCCCCAATGTGTGAAACAAAGATAGAAGTGCATAAAAAAATTCAAAATAGAATAAAATACATAAGGAAAAGGATAAAAGAAACTCCCCTGAAATGCAGCGTGTAATGACAACCGATAATCAGGAAACTCTACTGCCACTGTTTGGGGTTTTAACAAGTCAAGAAACAATGAACAAGTGAGTTAAAAAAGAGCAAAGTTAATATTTTTAGAAGAAATGGTGCATAGAATGGTTTCGTAGAGTAAAAAGAATGTAAAATCACTGAATTTTTATGTGTATAGAAACTATTTTGGGTTTAAAAAATTCAAGAAAGAGTAACCAAGTGAGTTCAAAAAAGAGCAAAGTTTATATTTTTTTATGCAAAATCATCAAATTGTAGCAAATTATTAGTCAAATGTTCATAGTACCTGAACTTCAATGACAAATGTGCGGGACCCATCCATAACTACAACGATCGCCAGACCTGCCAAGAATTCTGAATCTGAGTATCCATCACTCACGAAAATCTCACTGGGATTCTTGAGAGCTTTAAGTCCAGAGGCGACATTTCAAACTATCCAAGCTGAAAAATAAAGTATAAATTATTTTCAACTACAAAAAAACAACATGATCCTAAAAATGAAAATAAAAATACCTCATCAGTGAAGCCAAAACGGTTCTTGAATGCACGAAGAAGACAATGAGTTGAATGCTGCTCCCCTTGAATAACCGTTGAATAGCGTTATAACAACAAAGCTAATTGCTTGAAGTTCTATTTTACATTTATGAATACATACTATTCAGTAAAAATAGCTCCCATAAAAGGCTAAAGGGTACCAACTTCCATATATAACACTGCATCAACAATATGCTCCAAGACACGAAGTCCAGCTATGTCTCCTGATTTTGTTATGTGCCCAATCTAACACAAATCCATGAAAAGTAGCTCCCATAAGTTTGACAAACAAGAAAACGGCAAGTGAGCCGGGAGAAAACAGTATAAAAAATGAGTAAACAAGGCCCATTTTTTATGCTCACCAAGAATACAGGTGTATGTTTGTCTTCTTAGCAAAACGAAGTAAGGCAGCAGTGCATTCTTTAATCTGTAAAAACTCTTAACATATTTGACATATGTAACATGATTGACGTTTAAAGAGCTATATAATAGTATAATACAAAAAAAAACTAACCTGATAGATACCACCCGCGCTACCAGTAACTCCCATTAGTTGAACAGTCTGAATAGAATCGATAACTAGAGCATGTGGAGAGAGAGCCTGAGCTTTTACCAAAATATCCTGAAATTAAAAAAAAATTATATAAAACATGTTGGTGAAATTATGCAAATTATGGAGCACGCACCTCTAAGTCGGTACTTGAATATAAGAACAATTCATCTGTGCTAATATCCATACGGTCTACTCTGTTTCCAATTTGCTCTACACTCTGTATTGAAAAGATTGTTACACAAAAGATGCAAAGTGGTGTTTTATACAAACCGGCAAATACAAAGGGCTATAATTCAAATACATAAAAACGCCACATTCTATTTTTGCACCTTATTATTTGTTGTCTTAACAGGTTATACCTTTTTTTTTCTTCAGAGCTTAAACACCCACTAACAAAAGATGGAGGCATAGCATCCCCATGACAGATTAGCTCTTGCAATATCCTCTTAGGCCACTACAATATTTTGCAGGTTGTAACTGACCAGCTATAAGTTCATCTACAAAGAAAGATGAAAGATGTTGGAATTAAGAAGTTACCATGATTCACAAAAACCCAAAAGCAAAAGGCAATGACCGGGAGTGGATTGTTAATGATGCATGTTAAGATGATGAATTATGTTTAGGTAAATGATTCTGCTTTCAAGCCATATAATTTTAAAAGATACTTCCAACATCAAATAGTTAGTATTATATTGTTCTTTATTACTCCGTTGCCACATAAACTTCAATCATTGTTTTTTCTTAAAATAGTCTACAAAGCTTTGGTCAAAATAACAGGTGAACCCAAAAACAAAAGCGCAACATAAGACCATAATCATTGTTGGCATCAAACCAGACCCATGAACTGTACATGAACTTCAAAGAAATATTAGTTTTTAAAACGATTAGTGGTGTAAATTGTGGTGATATTTAAAAAAGAATAAGCAATAGAGGGTGATCAAACCGTCTTTGCTAACAAATCTCACACGACGGTGGCAAAACTTAAATCATACCATTGCCTGCAATTGCAGCAGCAACTGTCTCGTCAAGATCTCCTGTGTTCCCATACACAAAAAAGTATATTTTCAAATTATATTTTCAGATTTCAACACATTCATATCATACAAAAAAAGAGTATATTTGAAAACGCACAGAATATATACAAACCTGTGATATGAAACTGAAAAGTATTAGAAGTATTACCAAGTTAACATCCCAATCCTCTTCATCAAATACATGGGTCCTTCATTTGCGGCTAATTCTTGAGCTAACTAACCTGAAACTGCAGAAGATTTGGGATCAACACATACTCTAGAGAGTCTACACAACAACAATAATTCCACAAATCTGTCGAAGTGAAACTAACCTTTAGAAAATTAAAAAATCGAGAACCACATGTCATTCAACGACCTTCTCTTTTACCCCCTGCATCGCAAACAAATAATGTTAGTTTGCCCACCACGCGTTAAAACATGCACACCCACACTCTGCTGTAATAATGTTGACGTTGTTTGGGACGTAAAGAGACACCCAATAAGTCCTGCATTTTGAAAAATCATGCTCTCCTGATTCATTACAGCATTTGTGTCATGCAAGTTATGGAATGCATGTCACAACATGACAAAAAAAAAGAACCAATAAAGATATAAATAAACAAACCTGAAGCTCCATCCGAACCCAAAGTTTATTTGTTTCTGAAAAATTTTGCAACAAAAACTCTACAGCATCCATGACAGTATCGCCATCTCTACAAGTAAATACAAAATATCAATTTGTTGGTAATCAACAACTAAAAGGAGAAATGCAGGTGCAATTTAAGGGTTTACTCATAAAAGGTCAGTTCAGGTTATGTTTTATCCTAATGTGGTTAGATGTGTCAAAAGTCACCCAAAGTGCAATTTTACTGTATAAACCTCCTATGTCATTTAGTTAGAAAAAGGAGTTAACTTTTGTAATAGTATAAACATTGTAATTATATGCACCATGCAAAGTATTCCTACAGAAGTAATTGTGCCTAAACAACTTGGTCCTGACCTGTAGAAAAATTAACCTATTTTGAGCATAGCCTTATGTCCTGTTACTTGAGTAACTCAGTAGATTAATTTATGCACATAAGACACACACACGCACACACATATATACAAGTTGCAGAAAAGAAATTTATGACCATTTAACAATTTAATTACAAATTCAAAAGAAGAAATCTAAGATCACTTATGACTGGGTCACTGTTACGAACCAGAAAATTAAAGATACTGAATTTAAGATAAACAACCAAATTCGAAATAGGCTTGATCTCCCATTACAAGGTATAGAACCCTAAATCTGAACAAATAATGATAGGTTGAGGATGACTAATAGAATGAACAAAGACAAGATGGAAGCAAAACGAAATTACATAGACAATCCAGGGTCACGCCCTCTCTCTCTCTCTCTACAACATGCAGAAGCCACTAATTACCAATAAACTTTTCACACACCTAAAGGCATTATTCTCTATTACTTTACTCTCTCTATCCCAAACAACTCTAGCCACTTTTAGAAAGTTCTCTTTTACCCCTTCTAGAATAGACTTGTAGTTTTCAGGCTTTGCATTCGTATCACTTAAACATCGACATCTTCCACTCAGATAAAGACCTCCTATTTGTAATCTAACAAAGCAGCTAATAAACATCTAAAAAACTTCCCACTAAGCCTACTAATCTAGACCTGATCTGGCAGGTACATATCAGTCACATTAGTAAAATGACTAAAATCAATAACATTAGCATTGGAAATGGTCAAATGGATTGAAAGCCACCCCAAATTGTATCTTTAGTTCTTGGAAAAACCTCCTAAATCATTTTATCCAAGAGTTAAATTATTATTGATGTAATCACGTAATAACTGTTGTAACAACATTTGACAGATTAATGATATATGATAATATTTAGCCGTGTTGTAAAAACCCAACCAAATTGTCGCTAGTACCAAAAGCTACCCGCAACGTTTCCCCGCCTTGAATGTCTTTGATTTTTTATCTTAGACATACATATACAAAAGATTAAGCGCAAAATCAAATTCAGAAGACAGATTCCTTACCCTTCATATTCAGAACCAATATCTGGGAGCTTATCTCTGCTGATTTGTGAAACATTTGACACATTTCAACAAGACCTTTAAGAACATCCTTAGCAGGAGCCTCCTTTGACTTTACATATATCTAAACATAATATAAGGTATTTCAAAACGAATTTTATCCCAAAAACAAGAAAGAATAACATATCTCACCAATACATTTGTGTCAATAAATTATTCGAAATATATATATATATATAACAATGACATCACAACTAATTAAATCCAAGCATCTAACTAGGCATAATAAGCTGACCAATCTCAGTCATGCATGCAAGTGTACTTCTCACAATTCACCTAAGTTGTGCACACGAATCAAAAGGACTTTAACTGGGTTTTGGTTTAGGTTAAGGTGCGGAGAAAGGATCAAATGGCTAAAAATTGATGAAATTCGAATCGTCTATGCCCCTCTTTGGAGAGTCTATTAATGCCATAAATGATAAAACATGCCTATGCGCTTTTGGCAAACATTGGCCCATTTTTTTATGCGCTTCTAATCCTTCTACTTTGGGACACACTAACATCGGTCCTCTTTTCATTTATAATCATAAAACATATCTATGCGCTTTTGGCAAACATTGGCCCATTTTTTTATGCGCTTCTAATCCTTCTACTTTGGGACACACTAACATCGGTCCTCTTTTCATTTATAATCATTAGGCGCATTGGCCTGGGCTCACTATTATCGGCCCCTTCCCAACTATTCGAGCAATGCGACCGTTCCATCCCACGTCGAACATGGTAGCGAATGTCCACACCGACCTTACCGAAGAATGGGGAAACCTACACATATCTATGCGCTTTTGGCAAACATTGGCCCATTTTTTTATGCGCTTCTAATCCTTTTACTTTGGGACACACTAACATCGGTCCTCTTTTCATTTATAATCATTAGGCGCATTGGCCTGGGCTCACTATTATCGGCCCCTTCCCGACTATTCGAGCAATGCGACCGTTCCATCCCACGTCGAACATGGTAGCGAATGTCCACACCGACCTTACCGAAGAACGGGGAAACCAACACATATCCGATTCGAATTCATCGAAAATAAATAAGAAAAATAAAAAGGCTTACTTTACTCTTTTTTTTTTCATTTCACCTTTTTTTTTCTTTTTTTAATAACGGGTTAAAAGGTTTATGGTGTCTAGTGGATATGTCACAAAAGGTAGGATCTAAAAATAAAAATAAAAGGTTTAAGATATTCCTAAGGGTTAATCCTAGTGCCTTTATCATTTTCGTGCAATAACTAGGCTTCATGATTGAAACATATCACATTTAATTACTAAACATTCAATAATACACAACCATGCATGAAACATCGACCTTTAGCTTATTAACCGCAGTTAGACCATTTTACTTTACTTTCTCAAAAACAACTGTTCAGATACCACCATGACTAAGGACCTAAACCAGAAAACTAGCAAGTAAAAAGTTGATGATTTACTTTGATTATTTCAGCTTCAAGCACATTTGACCAGCTACGTTTGGGCATTTAAATTTACTCAGTTTTTGTGTGTCTAAGATGTGCCTTATTATTTTCCAACTTTTATCCCCATATCCCCACACTTGATATACATTGCCCGGTTCTTAGACACAAAAACTAAAAATAAAATATACAAACTAAATATGCAAAAAGTAAAATGGAACAGACTCCCCTGATGTAAGCAGTAGTCCCTTTGAGTCTTACGCTCCATTTGCACACGGTGATATAGCTTTTCCTTCGCAACTGGACCAAACACGCGACCTTCTCGGTTTATCCTTTACAATAAGTGATAGGTTCATGTCGAGGCTATCGGCTAGACGTTTCTGGTATGCTTCACGTGATGGTAATGGTAAAGAAACAGTTGACTTATCAGATAACTTTAACCCAACTTATGTGAATGGGTCAAATTTGGATTATGTTTCGTCTAGTAGAATGGGAAATAAAAAGTTTATAGAAACATAAACAGTTCAAGAGTCAAACACAATATGTTTCATAATGCATAAAACCTCCTAAATGATTATTGAAGTGGTGTAACTTTTAACACTATATACAAAAATAATTAGAAATGAATAAAAAGTGATGCAAGTCATCACAACAGAAGTTTTGACTAGTTACCCAACCCGTCCAATATATCATTACAACATGAACAAAGAAAATGTAACTGACCGCCTCTTTCTTGCTATTTTGCTTTTCCTCCAAATCCTGAAGAGTTGAATCAAGACGCTTCCTGTTGATAAAAATGAGATATGAGTATAAAAATTAGTTAAAACAAAACAATATTCATAGAACTGCAAAATAGCTTTTACTGTATCATCAATTACTTCTTTCAATGCAATTGAAACAATAAAGTTTCAATAAGACACATGCACATCAAGTCAATTAGAACTTTTTTTAAATGAAAATAAACTATTAGTTATATAAACAAGCACCCGTAAAGCTTGAGAGAACAATAATGTATTGTAGACGTACAATTCAGCAGAAATATATTCAATTCTCTTCCGAACATTAGCATTTGCTTCTGCTAGATCTTGCTTTACCAGCACTGGTCCTATTAACTTGTAGACATTTGCATCATCATTCAACAGATCCAACTCCTGTACAAACACAATAAAACAGAGCAACAATTAAATTCAAATACAACTAGAAAAGATTATCAATTTCACCAAAGTTATAGCACATATGGCTCTGATATTCAATCTATAGCTCAATTTCTACAAATCTAGTACGATCCAGCACGTTAAATGATTTCAAAACTGTGCGCTTACACCGCAGCCCTTATTTGGTCACTCAGAGTATAAAACATATTACCAAAACCATTTTTGTGAAAATTGTTTAAAATTAATCCTATTTAACAGAACATATTGATAAAATAATTAACTTTCAAAAAGATTCATCAACCAAAAGGTTAAATGTATATTGATTGTGTGTATACTGTATAATAGGGTTACAAAGTGTTCTATATATAGAGTTTGATACTACACATAGATAATCATTTTTAAAATTTCAGAGTTGACAAATGCTTCATTTTCACATTAAAACTCATCAAATAATCAATTTTGAAATTTGAAAACATGAATGGTAAGGTTGGTACTTTGTGATTTTGACGTCACAGGTTTAAGGCGTGGGAAGCAAGTCTCCTACACAAAGCGTAGGGTAAAGCTGCGTACATCAGATCACAGAGCGATCCAACTACGCAAAGCGGAAGCTAAGTCAAGCACTTTAATGACTTTCAAAAACATCATTGAAAACTGTCCTGATTTTTTCTGTAACCCTAAAAATTGGCAATTAAATCTCTTCAAAACTTTAACACTCGATCTAAAACAGTGTAAACAATGTACTTCAATTTGAGGATCTAACACAGTTATAATCAACTCAATTACTACAACAAATCATGAAAAAACAAAACCCTAATGATGTAAAATTGTAAACAGTAAACAGAATAATAATGCGAAATGAAAGCACCTTAAGAACGAGCTCATTTTCACCAAGCTGGATTGTGTACTTCTTCCTCACTTGATGGTTCTTCGATATATCTGTGCAACGAATCAAAACATCACTTAAAAAAACTGAAAAAAACAACACAAATAGTAAAAAAAAAAAAGATGAAGATGATGAGTTGCCTTTTTGGATTTTGCTTAGATCATTGGCTTTAGCCTCTAACTCTTTCTGCAATTCTCGTGATGCGTTTGATGATGAAGCCATTTGGTGTATGTTTGTGTTTTGTGAAGTTGAAGTTGAAGGAGATGAATTGAAGCTAGGTTTGGTTTTTTACTTTGTTTTTTTTTCTCAAGGAAACAGGCCTGGTGTAGTGATGTGGGCCGGTCGGGTCAAATGACCCGGTTAGGTTTGGAAGTACAAACCGGTTTTTTAAACGGGTTTGGTAAAAAATTCAAAACTTTTTAAAGTTTAAAGCCATTTTGTTTCATTATATTGATCGGTTACGGTTGGTTTTGACCGGTTTAGTTTGGTGTAACTGGTTTTAAATCAGTTATAATGGACAAGGTAAAATACGATTTATGATCGGTTCCAAACTCGATCTTCGAGTTAAAACATGCACACCCACACTCGATCTTCTCTTTTACCCCCTGCATCGCAAACAAATAATGTTAGTTTGCCCACCACGCGTTAAAACATGCACACCCACACTCTGCTGTAATAATGTTGACGTTGTTTGGGACGTAAAGAGACACCCAATAAGTCCTGCATTTTGAAAAATCATGCTCTCCTGATTCATTACAGCATTTGTGTCATGCAAGTTATGGAATGCATGTCACAACATGACAAAAAAAAAGAACCAATAAAGATATAAATAAACAAACCTGAAGCTCCATCCGAACCCAAAGTTTATTTGTTTCTGAAAAATTTTGCAACAAAAACTCTACAGCATCCATGACAGTATCGCCATCTCTACAAGTAAATACAAAATATCAATTTGTTGGTAATCAACAACTAAAAGGAGAAATGCAGGTGCAATTTAAGGGTTTACTCATAAAAGGTCAGTTCAGGTTATGTTTTATCCTAATGTGGTTAGATGTGTCAAAAGTCACCCAAAGTGCAATTTTACTGTATAAACCTCCTATGTCATTTAGTTAGAAAAAGGAGTTAACTTTTGTAATAGTATAAACATTGTAATTATATGCACCATGCAAAGTATTCCTACAGAAGTAATTGTGCCTAAACAACTTGGTCCTGACCTGTAGAAAAATTAACCTATTTTGAGCATAGCCTTATGTCCTGTTACTTGAGTAACTCAGTAGATTAATTTATGCACATAAGACACACACACGCACACACATATATACAAGTTGCAGAAAAGAAATTTATGACCATTTAACAATTTAATTACAAATTCAAAAGAAGAAATCTAAGATCACTTATGACTGGGTCACTGTTACGAACCAGAAAATTAAAGATACTGAATTTAAGATAAACAACCAAATTCGAAATAGGCTTGATCTCCCATTACAAGGTATAGAACCCTAAATCTGAACAAATAATGATAGGTTGAGGATGACTAATAGAATGAACAAAGACAAGATGGAAGCAAAACGAAATTACATAGACAATCCAGGGTCACGCCCTCTCTCTCTCTCTCTACAACATGCAGAAGCCACTAATTACCAATAAACTTTTCACACACCTAAAGGCATTATTCTCTATTACTTTACTCTCTCTATCCCAAACAACTCTAGCCACTTTTAGAAAGTTCTCTTTTACCCCTTCTAGAATAGACTTGTAGTTTTCAGGCTTTGCATTCGTATCACTTAAACATCGACATCTTCCACTCAGATAAAGACCTCCTATTTGTAATCTAACAAAGCAGCTAATAAACATCTAAAAAACTTCCCACTAAGCCTACTAATCTAGACCTGATCTGGCAGGTACATATCAGTCACATTAGTAAAATGACTAAAATCAATAACATTAGCATTGGAAATGGTCAAATGGATTGAAAGCCACCCCAAATTGTATCTTTAGTTCTTGGAAAAACCTCCTAAATCATTTTATCCAAGAGTTAAATTATTATTGATGTAATCACGTAATAACTGTTGTAACAACATTTGACAGATTAATGATATATGATAATATTTAGCCGTGTTGTAAAAACCCAACCAAATTGTCGCTAGTACCAAAAGCTACCCGCAACGTTTCCCCGCCTTGAATGTCTTTGATTTTTTATCTTAGACATACATATACAAAAGATTAAGCGCAAAATCAAATTCAGAAGACAGATTCCTTACCCTTCATATTCAGAACCAATATCTGGGAGCTTATCTCTGCTGATTTGTGAAACATTTGACACATTTCAACAAGACCTTTAAGAACATCCTTAGCAGGAGCCTCCTTTGACTTTACATATATCTAAACATAATATAAGGTATTTCAAAACGAATTTTATCCCAAAAACAAGAAAGAATAACATATCTCACCAATACATTTGTGTCAATAAATTATTCGAAATATATATATATATATATAACAATGACATCACAACTAATTAAATCCAAGCATCTAACTAGGCATAATAAGCTGACCAATCTCAGTCATGCATGCAAGTGTACTTCTCACAATTCACCTAAGTTGTGCACACGAATCAAAAGGACTTTAACTGGGTTTTGGTTTAGGTTAAGGTGCGGAGAAAGGATCAAATGGCTAAAAATTGATGAAATTCGAATCGTCTATGCCCCTCTTTGGAGAGTCTATTAATGCCATAAATGATAAAACATGCCTATGCGCTTTTGGCAAACATTGGCCCATTTTTTTATGCGCTTCTAATCCTTCTACTTTGGGACACACTAACATCGGTCCTCTTTTCATTTATAATCATAAAACATATCTATGCGCTTTTGGCAAACATTGGCCCATTTTTTTATGCGCTTCTAATCCTTCTACTTTGGGACACACTAACATCGGTCCTCTTTTCATTTATAATCATTAGGCGCATTGGCCTGGGCTCACTATTATCGGCCCCTTCCCAACTATTCGAGCAATGCGACCGTTCCATCCCACGTCGAACATGGTAGCGAATGTCCACACCGACCTTACCGAAGAACGGGGAAACCAACACATATCCGATTCGAATTCATCGAAAATAAATAAGAAAAATAAAAAGGCTTACTTTACTCTTTTTTTTTTCATTTCACCTTTTTTTTTCTTTTTTTAATAACGGGTTAAAAGGTTTATGGTGTCTAGTGGATATGTCACAAAAGGTAGGATCTAAAAATAAAAATAAAAGGTTTAAGATATTCCTAAGGGTTAATCCTAGTGCCTTTATCATTTTCGTGCAATAACTAGGCTTCATGATTGAAACATATCACATTTAATTACTAAACATTCAATAATACACAACCATGCATGAAACATCGACCTTTAGCTTATTAACCGCAGTTAGACCATTTTACTTTACTTTCTCAAAAACAACTGTTCAGATACCACCATGACTAAGGACCTAAACCAGAAAACTAGCAAGTAAAAAGTTGATGATTTACTTTGATTATTTCAGCTTCAAGCACATTTGACCAGCTACGTTTGGGCATTTAAATTTACTCAGTTTTTGTGTGTCTAAGATGTGCCTTATTATTTTCCAACTTTTATCCCCATATCCCCACACTTGATATACATTGCCCGGTTCTTAGACACAAAAACTAAAAATAAAATATACAAACTAAATATGCAAAAAGTAAAATGGAACAGACTCCCCTGATGTAAGCAGTAGTCCCTTTGAGTCTTACGCTCCATTTGCACACGGTGATATAGCTTTTCCTTCGCAACTGGACCAAACACGCGACCTTCTCGGTTTATCCTTTACAATAAGTGATAGGTTCATGTCGAGGCTATCGGCTAGACGTTTCTGGTATGCTTCACGTGATGGTAATGGTAAAGAAACAGTTGACTTATCAGATAACTTTAACCCAACTTATGTGAATGGGTCAAATTTGGATTATGTTTCGTCTAGTAGAATGGGAAATAAAAAGTTTATAGAAACATAAACAGTTCAAGAGTCAAACACAATATGTTTCATAATGCATAAAACCTCCTAAATGATTATTGAAGTGGTGTAACTTTTAACACTATATACAAAAATAATTAGAAATGAATAAAAAGTGATGCAAGTCATCACAACAGAAGTTTTGACTAGTTACCCAACCCGTCCAATATATCATTACAACATGAACAAAGAAAATGTAACTGACCGCCTCTTTCTTGCTATTTTGCTTTTCCTCCAAATCCTGAAGAGTTGAATCAAGACGCTTCCTGTTGATAAAAATGAGATATGAGTATAAAAATTAGTTAAAACAAAACAATATTCATAGAACTGCAAAATAGCTTTTACTGTATCATCAATTACTTCTTTCAATGCAATTGAAACAATAAAGTTTCAATAAGACACATGCACATCAAGTCAATTAGAACTTTTTTTAAATGAAAATAAACTATTAGTTATATAAACAAGCACCCGTAAAGCTTGAGAGAACAATAATGTATTGTAGACGTACAATTCAGCAGAAATATATTCAATTCTCTTCCGAACATTAGCATTTGCTTCTGCTAGATCTTGCTTTACCAGCACTGGTCCTATTAACTTGTAGACATTTGCATCATCATTCAACAGATCCAACTCCTGTACAAACACAATAAAACAGAGCAACAATTAAATTCAAATACAACTAGAAAAGATTATCAATTTCACCAAAGTTATAGCACATATGGCTCTGATATTCAATCTATAGCTCAATTTCTACAAATCTAGTACGATCCAGCACGTTAAATGATTTCAAAACTGTGCGCTTACACCGCAGCCCTTATTTGGTCACTCAGAGTATAAAACATATTACCAAAACCATTTTTGTGAAAATTGTTTAAAATTAATCCTATTTAACAGAACATATTGATAAAATAATTAACTTTCAAAAAGATTCATCAACCAAAAGGTTAAATGTATATTGATTGTGTGTATACTGTATAATAGGGTTACAAAGTGTTCTATATATAGAGTTTGATACTACACATAGATAATCATTTTTAAAATTTCAGAGTTGACAAATGCTTCATTTTCACATTAAAACTCATCAAATAATCAATTTTGAAATTTGAAAACATGAATGGTAAGGTTGGTACTTTGTGATTTTGACGTCACAGGTTTAAGGCGTGGGAAGCAAGTCTCCTACACAAAGCGTAGGGTAAAGCTGCGTACATCAGATCACAGAGCGATCCAACTACGCAAAGCGGAAGCTAAGTCAAGCACTTTAATGACTTTCAAAAACATCATTGAAAACTGTCCTGATTTTTTCTGTAACCCTAAAAATTGGCAATTAAATCTCTTCAAAACTTTAACACTCGATCTAAAACAGTGTAAACAATGTACTTCAATTTGAGGATCTAACACAGTTATAATCAACTCAATTACTACAACAAATCATGAAAAAACAAAACCCTAATGATGTAAAATTGTAAACAGTAAACAGAATAATAATGCGAAATGAAAGCACCTTAAGAACGAGCTCATTTTCACCAAGCTGGATTGTGTACTTCTTCCTCACTTGATGGTTCTTCGATATATCTGTGCAACGAATCAAAACATCACTTAAAAAAACTGAAAAAAACAACACAAATAGTAAAAAAAAAAAAGATGAAGATGATGAGTTGCCTTTTTGGATTTTGCTTAGATCATTGGCTTTAGCCTCTAACTCTTTCTGCAATTCTCGTGATGCGTTTGATGATGAAGCCATTTGGTGTATGTTTGTGTTTTGTGAAGTTGAAGTTGAAGGAGATGAATTGAAGCTAGGTTTGGTTTTTTACTTTGTTTTTTTTTTCTCAAGGAAACAGGCCTGGTGTAGTGATGTGGGCCGGTCGGGTCAAATGACCCGGTTAGGTTTGGAAGTACAAACCGGTTTTTTAAACGGGTTTGGTAAAAAATTCAAAACTTTTTAAAGTTTAAAGCCATTTTGTTTCATTATATTGATCGGTTACGGTTGGTTTTGACCGGTTTAGTTTGGTGTAACTGGTTTTAAATCAGTTATAATGGACAAGGTAAAATACGATTTATGATCGGTTCCAAACTCGATCTTCGAGTTAAAACATGCACACCCACACTCGATCTTCTCTTTTACCCCCTGCATCGCAAACAAATAATGTTAGTTTGCCCACCACGCGTTAAAACATGCACACCCACACTCTGCTGTAATAATGTTGACGTTGTTTGGGACGTAAAGAGACACCCAATAAGTCCTGCATTTTGAAAAATCATGCTCTCCTGATTCATTACAGCATTTGTGTCATGCAAGTTATGGAATGCATGTCACAACATGACAAAAAAAAAGAACCAATAAAGATATAAATAAACAAACCTGAAGCTCCATCCGAACCCAAAGTTTATTTGTTTCTGAAAAATTTTGCAACAAAAACTCTACAGCATCCATGACAGTATCGCCATCTCTACAAGTAAATACAAAATATCAATTTGTTGGTAATCAACAACTAAAAGGAGAAATGCAGGTGCAATTTAAGGGTTTACTCATAAAAGGTCAGTTCAGGTTATGTTTTATCCTAATGTGGTTAGATGTGTCAAAAGTCACCCAAAGTGCAATTTTACTGTATAAACCTCCTATGTCATTTAGTTAGAAAAAGGAGTTAACTTTTGTAATAGTATAAACATTGTAATTATATGCACCATGCAAAGTATTCCTACAGAAGTAATTGTGCCTAAACAACTTGGTCCTGACCTGTAGAAAAATTAACCTATTTTGAGCATAGCCTTATGTCCTGTTACTTGAGTAACTCAGTAGATTAATTTATGCACATAAGACACACACACGCACACACATATATACAAGTTGCAGAAAAGAAATTTATGACCATTTAACAATTTAATTACAAATTCAAAAGAAGAAATCTAAGATCACTTATGACTGGGTCACTGTTACGAACCAGAAAATTAAAGATACTGAATTTAAGATAAACAACCAAATTCGAAATAGGCTTGATCTCCCATTACAAGGTATAGAACCCTAAATCTGAACAAATAATGATAGGTTGAGGATGACTAATAGAATGAACAAAGACAAGATGGAAGCAAAACGAAATTACATAGACAATCCAGGGTCACGCCCTCTCTCTCTCTCTCTACAACATGCAGAAGCCACTAATTACCAATAAACTTTTCACACACCTAAAGGCATTATTCTCTATTACTTTACTCTCTCTATCCCAAACAACTCTAGCCACTTTTAGAAAGTTCTCTTTTACCCCTTCTAGAATAGACTTGTAGTTTTCAGGCTTTGCATTCGTATCACTTAAACATCGACATCTTCCACTCAGATAAAGACCTCCTATTTGTAATCTAACAAAGCAGCTAATAAACATCTAAAAAACTTCCCACTAAGCCTACTAATCTAGACCTGATCTGGCAGGTACATATCAGTCACATTAGTAAAATGACTAAAATCAATAACATTAGCATTGGAAATGGTCAAATGGATTGAAAGCCACCCCAAATTGTATCTTTAGTTCTTGGAAAAACCTCCTAAATCATTTTATCCAAGAGTTAAATTATTATTGATGTAATCACGTAATAACTGTTGTAACAACATTTGACAGATTAATGATATATGATAATATTTAGCCGTGTTGTAAAAACCCAACCAAATTGTCGCTAGTACCAAAAGCTACCCGCAACGTTTCCCCGCCTTGAATGTCTTTGATTTTTTATCTTAGACATACATATACAAAAGATTAAGCGCAAAATCAAATTCAGAAGACAGATTCCTTACCCTTCATATTCAGAACCAATATCTGGGAGCTTATCTCTGCTGATTTGTGAAACATTTGACACATTTCAACAAGACCTTTAAGAACATCCTTAGCAGGAGCCTCCTTTGACTTTACATATATCTAAACATAATATAAGGTATTTCAAAACGAATTTTATCCCAAAAACAAGAAAGAATAACATATCTCACCAATACATTTGTGTCAATAAATTATTCGAAATATATATATATATATAACAATGACATCACAACTAATTAAATCCAAGCATCTAACTAGGCATAATAAGCTGACCAATCTCAGTCATGCATGCAAGTGTACTTCTCACAATTCACCTAAGTTGTGCACACGAATCAAAAGGACTTTAACTGGGTTTTGGTTTAGGTTAAGGTGCGGAGAAAGGATCAAATGGCTAAAAATTGATGAAATTCGAATCGTCTATGCCCCTCTTTGGAGAGTCTATTAATGCCATAAATGATAAAACATGCCTATGCGCTTTTGGCAAACATTGGCCCATTTTTTTATGCGCTTCTAATCCTTCTACTTTGGGACACACTAACATCGGTCCTCTTTTCATTTATAATCATAAAACATATCTATGCGCTTTTGGCAAACATTGGCCCATTTTTTTATGCGCTTCTAATCCTTCTACTTTGGGACACACTAACATCGGTCCTCTTTTCATTTATAATCATTAGGCGCATTGGCCTGGGCTCACTATTATCGGCCCCTTCCCAACTATTCGAGCAATGCGACCGTTCCATCCCACGTCGAACATGGTAGCGAATGTCCACACCGACCTTACCGAAGAATGGGGAAACCTACACATATCTATGCGCTTTTGGCAAACATTGGCCCATTTTTTTATGCGCTTCTAATCCTTTTACTTTGGGACACACTAACATCGGTCCTCTTTTCATTTATAATCATTAGGTGCATTGGCCTGGGCTCACTATTATCGGCCCCTTCCCGACTATTCGAGCAATGCGACCGTTCCATCCCACGTCGAACATGGTAGCGAATGTCCACACCGACCTTACCGAAGAACGGGGAAACCAACACATATCCGATTCGAATTCATCGAAAATAAATAAGAAAAATAAAAAGGCTTACTTTACTCTTTTTTTTTTCATTTCACCTTTTTTTTTCTTTTTTTAATAACGGGTTAAAAGGTTTATGGTGTCTAGTGGATATGTCACAAAAGGTAGGATCTAAAAATAAAAATAAAAGGTTTAAGATATTCCTAAGGGTTAATCCTAGTGCCTTTATCATTTTCGTGCAATAACTAGGCTTCATGATTGAAACATATCACATTTAATTACTAAACATTCAATAATACACAACCATGCATGAAACATCGACCTTTAGCTTATTAACCGCAGTTAGACCATTTTACTTTACTTTCTCAAAAACAACTGTTCAGATACCACCATGACTAAGGACCTAAACCAGAAAACTAGCAAGTAAAAAGTTGATGATTTACTTTGATTATTTCAGCTTCAAGCACATTTGACCAGCTACGTTTGGGCATTTAAATTTACTCAGTTTTTGTGTGTCTAAGATGTGCCTTATTATTTTCCAACTTTTATCCCCATATCCCCACACTTGATATACATTGCCCGGTTCTTAGACACAAAAACTAAAAATAAAATATACAAACTAAATATGCAAAAAGTAAAATGGAACAGACTCCCCTGATGTAAGCAGTAGTCCCTTTGAGTCTTACGCTCCATTTGCACACGGTGATATAGCTTTTCCTTCGCAACTGGACCAAACACGCGACCTTCTCGGTTTATCCTTTACAATAAGTGATAGGTTCATGTCGAGGCTATCGGCTAGACGTTTCTGGTATGCTTCACGTGATGGTAATGGTAAAGAAACAGTTGACTTATCAGATAACTTTAACCCAACTTATGTGAATGGGTCAAATTTGGATTATGTTTCGTCTAGTAGAATGGGAAATAAAAAGTTTATAGAAACATAAACAGTTCAAGAGTCAAACACAATATGTTTCATAATGCATAAAACCTCCTAAATGATTATTGAAGTGGTGTAACTTTTAACACTATATACAAAAATAATTAGAAATGAATAAAAAGTGATGCAAGTCATCACAACAGAAGTTTTGACTAGTTACCCAACCCGTCCAATATATCATTACAACATGAACAAAGAAAATGTAACTGACCGCCTCTTTCTTGCTATTTTGCTTTTCCTCCAAATCCTGAAGAGTTGAATCAAGACGCTTCCTGTTGATAAAAATGAGATATGAGTATAAAAATTAGTTAAAACAAAACAATATTCATAGAACTGCAAAATAGCTTTTACTGTATCATCAATTACTTCTTTCAATGCAATTGAAACAATAAAGTTTCAATAAGACACATGCACATCAAGTCAATTAGAACTTTTTTTAAATGAAAATAAACTATTAGTTATATAAACAAGCACCCGTAAAGCTTGAGAGAACAATAATGTATTGTAGACGTACAATTCAGCAGAAATATATTCAATTCTCTTCCGAACATTAGCATTTGCTTCTGCTAGATCTTGCTTTACCAGCACTGGTCCTATTAACTTGTAGACATTTGCATCATCATTCAACAGATCCAACTCCTGTACAAACACAATAAAACAGAGCAACAATTAAATTCAAATACAACTAGAAAAGATTATCAATTTCACCAAAGTTATAGCACATATGGCTCTGATATTCAATCTATAGCTCAATTTCTACAAATCTAGTACGATCCAGCACGTTAAATGATTTCAAAACTGTGCGCTTACACCGCAGCCCTTATTTGGTCACTCAGAGTATAAAACATATTACCAAAACCATTTTTGTGAAAATTGTTTAAAATTAATCCTATTTAACAGAACATATTGATAAAATAATTAACTTTCAAAAAGATTCATCAACCAAAAGGTTAAATGTATATTGATTGTGTGTATACTGTATAATAGGGTTACAAAGTGTTCTATATATAGAGTTTGATACTACACATAGATAATCATTTTTAAAATTTCAGAGTTGACAAATGCTTCATTTTCACATTAAAACTCATCAAATAATCAATTTTGAAATTTGAAAACATGAATGGTAAGGTTGGTACTTTGTGATTTTGACGTCACAGGTTTAAGGCGTGGGAAGCAAGTCTCCTACACAAAGCGTAGGGTAAAGCTGCGTACATCAGATCACAGAGCGATCCAACTACGCAAAGCGGAAGCTAAGTCAAGCACTTTAATGACTTTCAAAAACATCATTGAAAACTGTCCTGATTTTTTCTGTAACCCTAAAAATTGGCAATTAAATCTCTTCAAAACTTTAACACTCGATCTAAAACAGTGTAAACAATGTACTTCAATTTGAGGATCTAACACAGTTATAATCAACTCAATTACTACAACAAATCATGAAAAAACAAAACCCTAATGATGTAAAATTGTAAACAGTAAACAGAATAATAATGCGAAATGAAAGCACCTTAAGAACGAGCTCATTTTCACCAAGCTGGATTGTGTACTTCTTCCTCACTTGATGGTTCTTCGATATATCTGTGCAACGAATCAAAACATCACTTAAAAAAACTGAAAAAAACAACACAAATAGTAAAAAAAAAAAAGATGAAGATGATGAGTTGCCTTTTTGGATTTTGCTTAGATCATTGGCTTTAGCCTCTAACTCTTTCTGCAATTCTCGTGATGCGTTTGATGATGAAGCCATTTGGTGTATGTTTGTGTTTTGTGAAGTTGAAGTTGAAGGAGATGAATTGAAGCTAGGTTTGGTTTTTTACTTTGTTTTTTTTTCTCAAGGAAACAGGCCTGGTGTAGTGATGTGGGCCGGTCGGGTCAAATGACCCGGTTAGGTTTGGAAGTACAAACCGGTTTTTTAAACGGGTTTGGTAAAAAATTCAAAACTTTTTAAAGTTTAAAGCCATTTTGTTTCATTATATTGATCGGTTACGGTTGGTTTTGACCGGTTTAGTTTGGTGTAACTGGTTTTAAATCAGTTATAATGGACAAGGTAAAATACGATTTATGATCGGTTCCAAACTCGATCTTCGAGTTAAAACATGCACACCCACACTCGATCTTCTCTTTTACCCCCTGCATCGCAAACAAATAATGTTAGTTTGCCCACCACGCGTTAAAACATGCACACCCACACTCTGCTGTAATAATGTTGACGTTGTTTGGGACGTAAAGAGACACCCAATAAGTCCTGCATTTTGAAAAATCATGCTCTCCTGATTCATTACAGCATTTGTGTCATGCAAGTTATGGAATGCATGTCACAACATGACAAAAAAAAAGAACCAATAAAGATATAAATAAACAAACCTGAAGCTCCATCCGAACCCAAAGTTTATTTGTTTCTGAAAAATTTTGCAACAAAAACTCTACAGCATCCATGACAGTATCGCCATCTCTACAAGTAAATACAAAATATCAATTTGTTGGTAATCAACAACTAAAAGGAGAAATGCAGGTGCAATTTAAGGGTTTACTCATAAAAGGTCAGTTCAGGTTATGTTTTATCCTAATGTGGTTAGATGTGTCAAAAGTCACCCAAAGTGCAATTTTACTGTATAAACCTCCTATGTCATTTAGTTAGAAAAAGGAGTTAACTTTTGTAATAGTATAAACATTGTAATTATATGCACCATGCAAAGTATTCCTACAGAAGTAATTGTGCCTAAACAACTTGGTCCTGACCTGTAGAAAAATTAACCTATTTTGAGCATAGCCTTATGTCCTGTTACTTGAGTAACTCAGTAGATTAATTTATGCACATAAGACACACACACGCACACACATATATACAAGTTGCAGAAAAGAAATTTATGACCATTTAACAATTTAATTACAAATTCAAAAGAAGAAATCTAAGATCACTTATGACTGGGTCACTGTTACGAACCAGAAAATTAAAGATACTGAATTTAAGATAAACAACCAAATTCGAAATAGGCTTGATCTCCCATTACAAGGTATAGAACCCTAAATCTGAACAAATAATGATAGGTTGAGGATGACTAATAGAATGAACAAAGACAAGATGGAAGCAAAACGAAATTACATAGACAATCCAGGGTCACGCCCTCTCTCTCTCTCTCTACAACATGCAGAAGCCACTAATTACCAATAAACTTTTCACACACCTAAAGGCATTATTCTCTATTACTTTACTCTCTCTATCCCAAACAACTCTAGCCACTTTTAGAAAGTTCTCTTTTACCCCTTCTAGAATAGACTTGTAGTTTTCAGGCTTTGCATTCGTATCACTTAAACATCGACATCTTCCACTCAGATAAAGACCTCCTATTTGTAATCTAACAAAGCAGCTAATAAACATCTAAAAAACTTCCCACTAAGCCTACTAATCTAGACCTGATCTGGCAGGTACATATCAGTCACATTAGTAAAATGACTAAAATCAATAACATTAGCATTGGAAATGGTCAAATGGATTGAAAGCCACCCCAAATTGTATCTTTAGTTCTTGGAAAAACCTCCTAAATCATTTTATCCAAGAGTTAAATTATTATTGATGTAATCACGTAATAACTGTTGTAACAACATTTGACAGATTAATGATATATGATAATATTTAGCCGTGTTGTAAAAACCCAACCAAATTGTCGCTAGTACCAAAAGCTACCCGCAACGTTTCCCCGCCTTGAATGTCTTTGATTTTTTATCTTAGACATACATATACAAAAGATTAAGCGCAAAATCAAATTCAGAAGACAGATTCCTTACCCTTCATATTCAGAACCAATATCTGGGAGCTTATCTCTGCTGATTTGTGAAACATTTGACACATTTCAACAAGACCTTTAAGAACATCCTTAGCAGGAGCCTCCTTTGACTTTACATATATCTAAACATAATATAAGGTATTTCAAAACGAATTTTATCCCAAAAACAAGAAAGAATAACATATCTCACCAATACATTTGTGTCAATAAATTATTCGAAATATATATATATATATATAACAATGACATCACAACTAATTAAATCCAAGCATCTAACTAGGCATAATAAGCTGACCAATCTCAGTCATGCATGCAAGTGTACTTCTCACAATTCACCTAAGTTGTGCACACGAATCAAAAGGACTTTAACTGGGTTTTGGTTTAGGTTAAGGTGCGGAGAAAGGATCAAATGGCTAAAAATTGATGAAATTCGAATCGTCTATGCCCCTCTTTGGAGAGTCTATTAATGCCATAAATGATAAAACATGCCTATGCGCTTTTGGCAAACATTGGCCCATTTTTTTATGCGCTTCTAATCCTTCTACTTTGGGACACACTAACATCGGTCCTCTTTTCATTTATAATCATAAAACATATCTATGCGCTTTTGGCAAACATTGGCCCATTTTTTTATGCGCTTCTAATCCTTCTACTTTGGGACACACTAACATCGGTCCTCTTTTCATTTATAATCATTAGGCGCATTGGCCTGGGCTCACTATTATCGGCCCCTTCCCAACTATTCGAGCAATGCGACCGTTCCATCCCACGTCGAACATGGTAGCGAATGTCCACACCGACCTTACCGAAGAATGGGGAAACCTACACATATCTATGCGCTTTTGGCAAACATTGGCCCATTTTTTTATGCGCTTCTAATCCTTTTACTTTGGGACACACTAACATCGGTCCTCTTTTCATTTATAATCATTAGGCGCATTGGCCTGGGCTCACTATTATCGGCCCCTTCCCGACTATTCGAGCAATGCGACCGTTCCATCCCACGTCGAACATGGTAGCGAATGTCCACACCGACCTTACCGAAGAACGGGGAAACCAACACATATCCGATTCGAATTCATCGAAAATAAATAAGAAAAATAAAAAGGCTTACTTTACTCTTTTTTTTTTCATTTCACCTTTTTTTTTCTTTTTTTAATAACGGGTTAAAAGGTTTATGGTGTCTAGTGGATATGTCACAAAAGGTAGGATCTAAAAATAAAAATAAAAGGTTTAAGATATTCCTAAGGGTTAATCCTAGTGCCTTTATCATTTTCGTGCAATAACTAGGCTTCATGATTGAAACATATCACATTTAATTACTAAACATTCAATAATACACAACCATGCATGAAACATCGACCTTTAGCTTATTAACCGCAGTTAGACCATTTTACTTTACTTTCTCAAAAACAACTGTTCAGATACCACCATGACTAAGGACCTAAACCAGAAAACTAGCAAGTAAAAAGTTGATGATTTACTTTGATTATTTCAGCTTCAAGCACATTTGACCAGCTACGTTTGGGCATTTAAATTTACTCAGTTTTTGTGTGTCTAAGATGTGCCTTATTATTTTCCAACTTTTATCCCCATATCCCCACACTTGATATACATTGCCCGGTTCTTAGACACAAAAACTAAAAATAAAATATACAAACTAAATATGCAAAAAGTAAAATGGAACAGACTCCCCTGATGTAAGCAGTAGTCCCTTTGAGTCTTACGCTCCATTTGCACACGGTGATATAGCTTTTCCTTCGCAACTGGACCAAACACGCGACCTTCTCGGTTTATCCTTTACAATAAGTGATAGGTTCATGTCGAGGCTATCGGCTAGACGTTTCTGGTATGCTTCACGTGATGGTAATGGTAAAGAAACAGTTGACTTATCAGATAACTTTAACCCAACTTATGTGAATGGGTCAAATTTGGATTATGTTTCGTCTAGTAGAATGGGAAATAAAAAGTTTATAGAAACATAAACAGTTCAAGAGTCAAACACAATATGTTTCATAATGCATAAAACCTCCTAAATGATTATTGAAGTGGTGTAACTTTTAACACTATATACAAAAATAATTAGAAATGAATAAAAAGTGATGCAAGTCATCACAACAGAAGTTTTGACTAGTTACCCAACCCGTCCAATATATCATTACAACATGAACAAAGAAAATGTAACTGACCGCCTCTTTCTTGCTATTTTGCTTTTCCTCCAAATCCTGAAGAGTTGAATCAAGACGCTTCCTGTTGATAAAAATGAGATATGAGTATAAAAATTAGTTAAAACAAAACAATATTCATAGAACTGCAAAATAGCTTTTACTGTATCATCAATTACTTCTTTCAATGCAATTGAAACAATAAAGTTTCAATAAGACACATGCACATCAAGTCAATTAGAACTTTTTTTAAATGAAAATAAACTATTAGTTATATAAACAAGCACCCGTAAAGCTTGAGAGAACAATAATGTATTGTAGACGTACAATTCAGCAGAAATATATTCAATTCTCTTCCGAACATTAGCATTTGCTTCTGCTAGATCTTGCTTTACCAGCACTGGTCCTATTAACTTGTAGACATTTGCATCATCATTCAACAGATCCAACTCCTGTACAAACACAATAAAACAGAGCAACAATTAAATTCAAATACAACTAGAAAAGATTATCAATTTCACCAAAGTTATAGCACATATGGCTCTGATATTCAATCTATAGCTCAATTTCTACAAATCTAGTACGATCCAGCACGTTAAATGATTTCAAAACTGTGCGCTTACACCGCAGCCCTTATTTGGTCACTCAGAGTATAAAACATATTACCAAAACCATTTTTGTGAAAATTGTTTAAAATTAATCCTATTTAACAGAACATATTGATAAAATAATTAACTTTCAAAAAGATTCATCAACCAAAAGGTTAAATGTATATTGATTGTGTGTATACTGTATAATAGGGTTACAAAGTGTTCTATATATAGAGTTTGATACTACACATAGATAATCATTTTTAAAATTTCAGAGTTGACAAATGCTTCATTTTCACATTAAAACTCATCAAATAATCAATTTTGAAATTTGAAAACATGAATGGTAAGGTTGGTACTTTGTGATTTTGACGTCACAGGTTTAAGGCGTGGGAAGCAAGTCTCCTACACAAAGCGTAGGGTAAAGCTGCGTACATCAGATCACAGAGCGATCCAACTACGCAAAGCGGAAGCTAAGTCAAGCACTTTAATGACTTTCAAAAACATCATTGAAAACTGTCCTGATTTTTTCTGTAACCCTAAAAATTGGCAATTAAATCTCTTCAAAACTTTAACACTCGATCTAAAACAGTGTAAACAATGTACTTCAATTTGAGGATCTAACACAGTTATAATCAACTCAATTACTACAACAAATCATGAAAAAACAAAACCCTAATGATGTAAAATTGTAAACAGTAAACAGAATAATAATGCGAAATGAAAGCACCTTAAGAACGAGCTCATTTTCACCAAGCTGGATTGTGTACTTCTTCCTCACTTGATGGTTCTTCGATATATCTGTGCAACGAATCAAAACATCACTTAAAAAAACTGAAAAAAACAACACAAATAGTAAAAAAAAAAAAGATGAAGATGATGAGTTGCCTTTTTGGATTTTGCTTAGATCATTGGCTTTAGCCTCTAACTCTTTCTGCAATTCTCGTGATGCGTTTGATGATGAAGCCATTTGGTGTATGTTTGTGTTTTGTGAAGTTGAAGTTGAAGGAGATGAATTGAAGCTAGGTTTGGTTTTTTACTTTGTTTTTTTTTCTCAAGGAAACAGGCCTGGTGTAGTGATGTGGGCCGGTCGGGTCAAATGACCCGGTTAGGTTTGGAAGTACAAACCGGTTTTTTAAACGGGTTTGGTAAAAAATTCAAAACTTTTTAAAGTTTAAAGCCATTTTGTTTCATTATATTGATCGGTTACGGTTGGTTTTGACCGGTTTAGTTTGGTGTAACTGGTTTTAAATCAGTTATAATGGACAAGGTAAAATACGATTTATGATCGGTTCCAAACTCGATCTTCGAGTTAAAACATGCACACCCACACTCGATCTTCTCTTTTACCCCCTGCATCGCAAACAAATAATGTTAGTTTGCCCACCACGCGTTAAAACATGCACACCCACACTCTGCTGTAATAATGTTGACGTTGTTTGGGACGTAAAGAGACACCCAATAAGTCCTGCATTTTGAAAAATCATGCTCTCCTGATTCATTACAGCATTTGTGTCATGCAAGTTATGGAATGCATGTCACAACATGACAAAAAAAAAGAACCAATAAAGATATAAATAAACAAACCTGAAGCTCCATCCGAACCCAAAGTTTATTTGTTTCTGAAAAATTTTGCAACAAAAACTCTACAGCATCCATGACAGTATCGCCATCTCTACAAGTAAATACAAAATATCAATTTGTTGGTAATCAACAACTAAAAGGAGAAATGCAGGTGCAATTTAAGGGTTTACTCATAAAAGGTCAGTTCAGGTTATGTTTTATCCTAATGTGGTTAGATGTGTCAAAAGTCACCCAAAGTGCAATTTTACTGTATAAACCTCCTATGTCATTTAGTTAGAAAAAGGAGTTAACTTTTGTAATAGTATAAACATTGTAATTATATGCACCATGCAAAGTATTCCTACAGAAGTAATTGTGCCTAAACAACTTGGTCCTGACCTGTAGAAAAATTAACCTATTTTGAGCATAGCCTTATGTCCTGTTACTTGAGTAACTCAGTAGATTAATTTATGCACATAAGACACACACACGCACACACATATATACAAGTTGCAGAAAAGAAATTTATGACCATTTAACAATTTAATTACAAATTCAAAAGAAGAAATCTAAGATCACTTATGACTGGGTCACTGTTACGAACCAGAAAATTAAAGATACTGAATTTAAGATAAACAACCAAATTCGAAATAGGCTTGATCTCCCATTACAAGGTATAGAACCCTAAATCTGAACAAATAATGATAGGTTGAGGATGACTAATAGAATGAACAAAGACAAGATGGAAGCAAAACGAAATTACATAGACAATCCAGGGTCACGCCCTCTCTCTCTCTCTCTACAACATGCAGAAGCCACTAATTACCAATAAACTTTTCACACACCTAAAGGCATTATTCTCTATTACTTTACTCTCTCTATCCCAAACAACTCTAGCCACTTTTAGAAAGTTCTCTTTTACCCCTTCTAGAATAGACTTGTAGTTTTCAGGCTTTGCATTCGTATCACTTAAACATCGACATCTTCCACTCAGATAAAGACCTCCTATTTGTAATCTAACAAAGCAGCTAATAAACATCTAAAAAACTTCCCACTAAGCCTACTAATCTAGACCTGATCTGGCAGGTACATATCAGTCACATTAGTAAAATGACTAAAATCAATAACATTAGCATTGGAAATGGTCAAATGGATTGAAAGCCACCCCAAATTGTATCTTTAGTTCTTGGAAAAACCTCCTAAATCATTTTATCCAAGAGTTAAATTATTATTGATGTAATCACGTAATAACTGTTGTAACAACATTTGACAGATTAATGATATATGATAATATTTAGCCGTGTTGTAAAAACCCAACCAAATTGTCGCTAGTACCAAAAGCTACCCGCAACGTTTCCCCGCCTTGAATGTCTTTGATTTTTTATCTTAGACATACATATACAAAAGATTAAGCGCAAAATCAAATTCAGAAGACAGATTCCTTACCCTTCATATTCAGAACCAATATCTGGGAGCTTATCTCTGCTGATTTGTGAAACATTTGACACATTTCAACAAGACCTTTAAGAACATCCTTAGCAGGAGCCTCCTTTGACTTTACATATATCTAAACATAATATAAGGTATTTCAAAACGAATTTTATCCCAAAAACAAGAAAGAATAACATATCTCACCAATACATTTGTGTCAATAAATTATTCGAAATATATATATATATATATAACAATGACATCACAACTAATTAAATCCAAGCATCTAACTAGGCATAATAAGCTGACCAATCTCAGTCATGCATGCAAGTGTACTTCTCACAATTCACCTAAGTTGTGCACACGAATCAAAAGGACTTTAACTGGGTTTTGGTTTAGGTTAAGGTGCGGAGAAAGGATCAAATGGCTAAAAATTGATGAAATTCGAATCGTCTATGCCCCTCTTTGGAGAGTCTATTAATGCCATAAATGATAAAACATGCCTATGCGCTTTTGGCAAACATTGGCCCATTTTTTTATGCGCTTCTAATCCTTCTACTTTGGGACACACTAACATCGGTCCTCTTTTCATTTATAATCATAAAACATATCTATGCGCTTTTGGCAAACATTGGCCCATTTTTTTATGCGCTTCTAATCCTTCTACTTTGGGACACACTAACATCGGTCCTCTTTTCATTTATAATCATTAGGCGCATTGGCCTGGGCTCACTATTATCGGCCCCTTCCCAACTATTCGAGCAATGCGACCGTTCCATCCCACGTCGAACATGGTAGCGAATGTCCACACCGACCTTACCGAAGAACGGGGAAACCAACACATATCCGATTCGAATTCATCGAAAATAAATAAGAAAAATAAAAAGGCTTACTTTACTCTTTTTTTTTTCATTTCACCTTTTTTTTTCTTTTTTTAATAACGGGTTAAAAGGTTTATGGTGTCTAGTGGATATGTCACAAAAGGTAGGATCTAAAAATAAAAATAAAAGGTTTAAGATATTCCTAAGGGTTAATCCTAGTGCCTTTATCATTTTCGTGCAATAACTAGGCTTCATGATTGAAACATATCACATTTAATTACTAAACATTCAATAATACACAACCATGCATGAAACATCGACCTTTAGCTTATTAACCGCAGTTAGACCATTTTACTTTACTTTCTCAAAAACAACTGTTCAGATACCACCATGACTAAGGACCTAAACCAGAAAACTAGCAAGTAAAAAGTTGATGATTTACTTTGATTATTTCAGCTTCAAGCACATTTGACCAGCTACGTTTGGGCATTTAAATTTACTCAGTTTTTGTGTGTCTAAGATGTGCCTTATTATTTTCCAACTTTTATCCCCATATCCCCACACTTGATATACATTGCCCGGTTCTTAGACACAAAAACTAAAAATAAAATATACAAACTAAATATGCAAAAAGTAAAATGGAACAGACTCCCCTGATGTAAGCAGTAGTCCCTTTGAGTCTTACGCTCCATTTGCACACGGTGATATAGCTTTTCCTTCGCAACTGGACCAAACACGCGACCTTCTCGGTTTATCCTTTACAATAAGTGATAGGTTCATGTCGAGGCTATCGGCTAGACGTTTCTGGTATGCTTCACGTGATGGTAATGGTAAAGAAACAGTTGACTTATCAGATAACTTTAACCCAACTTATGTGAATGGGTCAAATTTGGATTATGTTTCGTCTAGTAGAATGGGAAATAAAAAGTTTATAGAAACATAAACAGTTCAAGAGTCAAACACAATATGTTTCATAATGCATAAAACCTCCTAAATGATTATTGAAGTGGTGTAACTTTTAACACTATATACAAAAATAATTAGAAATGAATAAAAAGTGATGCAAGTCATCACAACAGAAGTTTTGACTAGTTACCCAACCCGTCCAATATATCATTACAACATGAACAAAGAAAATGTAACTGACCGCCTCTTTCTTGCTATTTTGCTTTTCCTCCAAATCCTGAAGAGTTGAATCAAGACGCTTCCTGTTGATAAAAATGAGATATGAGTATAAAAATTAGTTAAAACAAAACAATATTCATAGAACTGCAAAATAGCTTTTACTGTATCATCAATTACTTCTTTCAATGCAATTGAAACAATAAAGTTTCAATAAGACACATGCACATCAAGTCAATTAGAACTTTTTTTAAATGAAAATAAACTATTAGTTATATAAACAAGCACCCGTAAAGCTTGAGAGAACAATAATGTATTGTAGACGTACAATTCAGCAGAAATATATTCAATTCTCTTCCGAACATTAGCATTTGCTTCTGCTAGATCTTGCTTTACCAGCACTGGTCCTATTAACTTGTAGACATTTGCATCATCATTCAACAGATCCAACTCCTGTACAAACACAATAAAACAGAGCAACAATTAAATTCAAATACAACTAGAAAAGATTATCAATTTCACCAAAGTTATAGCACATATGGCTCTGATATTCAATCTATAGCTCAATTTCTACAAATCTAGTACGATCCAGCACGTTAAATGATTTCAAAACTGTGCGCTTACACCGCAGCCCTTATTTGGTCACTCAGAGTATAAAACATATTACCAAAACCATTTTTGTGAAAATTGTTTAAAATTAATCCTATTTAACAGAACATATTGATAAAATAATTAACTTTCAAAAAGATTCATCAACCAAAAGGTTAAATGTATATTGATTGTGTGTATACTGTATAATAGGGTTACAAAGTGTTCTATATATAGAGTTTGATACTACACATAGATAATCATTTTTAAAATTTCAGAGTTGACAAATGCTTCATTTTCACATTAAAACTCATCAAATAATCAATTTTGAAATTTGAAAACATGAATGGTAAGGTTGGTACTTTGTGATTTTGACGTCACAGGTTTAAGGCGTGGGAAGCAAGTCTCCTACACAAAGCGTAGGGTAAAGCTGCGTACATCAGATCACAGAGCGATCCAACTACGCAAAGCGGAAGCTAAGTCAAGCACTTTAATGACTTTCAAAAACATCATTGAAAACTGTCCTGATTTTTTCTGTAACCCTAAAAATTGGCAATTAAATCTCTTCAAAACTTTAACACTCGATCTAAAACAGTGTAAACAATGTACTTCAATTTGAGGATCTAACACAGTTATAATCAACTCAATTACTACAACAAATCATGAAAAAACAAAACCCTAATGATGTAAAATTGTAAACAGTAAACAGAATAATAATGCGAAATGAAAGCACCTTAAGAACGAGCTCATTTTCACCAAGCTGGATTGTGTACTTCTTCCTCACTTGATGGTTCTTCGATATATCTGTGCAACGAATCAAAACATCACTTAAAAAAACTGAAAAAAACAACACAAATAGTAAAAAAAAAAAAGATGAAGATGATGAGTTGCCTTTTTGGATTTTGCTTAGATCATTGGCTTTAGCCTCTAACTCTTTCTGCAATTCTCGTGATGCGTTTGATGATGAAGCCATTTGGTGTATGTTTGTGTTTTGTGAAGTTGAAGTTGAAGGAGATGAATTGAAGCTAGGTTTGGTTTTTTACTTTGTTTTTTTTTTCTCAAGGAAACAGGCCTGGTGTAGTGATGTGGGCCGGTCGGGTCAAATGACCCGGTTAGGTTTGGAAGTACAAACCGGTTTTTTAAACGGGTTTGGTAAAAAATTCAAAACTTTTTAAAGTTTAAAGCCATTTTGTTTCATTATATTGATCGGTTACGGTTGGTTTTGACCGGTTTAGTTTGGTGTAACTGGTTTTAAATCAGTTATAATGGACAAGGTAAAATACGATTTATGATCGGTTCCAAACTCGATCTTCGAGTTAAAACATGCACACCCACACTCGATCTTCTCTTTTACCCCCTGCATCGCAAACAAATAATGTTAGTTTGCCCACCACGCGTTAAAACATGCACACCCACACTCTGCTGTAATAATGTTGACGTTGTTTGGGACGTAAAGAGACACCCAATAAGTCCTGCATTTTGAAAAATCATGCTCTCCTGATTCATTACAGCATTTGTGTCATGCAAGTTATGGAATGCATGTCACAACATGACAAAAAAAAAGAACCAATAAAGATATAAATAAACAAACCTGAAGCTCCATCCGAACCCAAAGTTTATTTGTTTCTGAAAAATTTTGCAACAAAAACTCTACAGCATCCATGACAGTATCGCCATCTCTACAAGTAAATACAAAATATCAATTTGTTGGTAATCAACAACTAAAAGGAGAAATGCAGGTGCAATTTAAGGGTTTACTCATAAAAGGTCAGTTCAGGTTATGTTTTATCCTAATGTGGTTAGATGTGTCAAAAGTCACCCAAAGTGCAATTTTACTGTATAAACCTCCTATGTCATTTAGTTAGAAAAAGGAGTTAACTTTTGTAATAGTATAAACATTGTAATTATATGCACCATGCAAAGTATTCCTACAGAAGTAATTGTGCCTAAACAACTTGGTCCTGACCTGTAGAAAAATTAACCTATTTTGAGCATAGCCTTATGTCCTGTTACTTGAGTAACTCAGTAGATTAATTTATGCACATAAGACACACACACGCACACACATATATACAAGTTGCAGAAAAGAAATTTATGACCATTTAACAATTTAATTACAAATTCAAAAGAAGAAATCTAAGATCACTTATGACTGGGTCACTGTTACGAACCAGAAAATTAAAGATACTGAATTTAAGATAAACAACCAAATTCGAAATAGGCTTGATCTCCCATTACAAGGTATAGAACCCTAAATCTGAACAAATAATGATAGGTTGAGGATGACTAATAGAATGAACAAAGACAAGATGGAAGCAAAACGAAATTACATAGACAATCCAGGGTCACGCCCTCTCTCTCTCTCTCTACAACATGCAGAAGCCACTAATTACCAATAAACTTTTCACACACCTAAAGGCATTATTCTCTATTACTTTACTCTCTCTATCCCAAACAACTCTAGCCACTTTTAGAAAGTTCTCTTTTACCCCTTCTAGAATAGACTTGTAGTTTTCAGGCTTTGCATTCGTATCACTTAAACATCGACATCTTCCACTCAGATAAAGACCTCCTATTTGTAATCTAACAAAGCAGCTAATAAACATCTAAAAAACTTCCCACTAAGCCTACTAATCTAGACCTGATCTGGCAGGTACATATCAGTCACATTAGTAAAATGACTAAAATCAATAACATTAGCATTGGAAATGGTCAAATGGATTGAAAGCCACCCCAAATTGTATCTTTAGTTCTTGGAAAAACCTCCTAAATCATTTTATCCAAGAGTTAAATTATTATTGATGTAATCACGTAATAACTGTTGTAACAACATTTGACAGATTAATGATATATGATAATATTTAGCCGTGTTGTAAAAACCCAACCAAATTGTCGCTAGTACCAAAAGCTACCCGCAACGTTTCCCCGCCTTGAATGTCTTTGATTTTTTATCTTAGACATACATATACAAAAGATTAAGCGCAAAATCAAATTCAGAAGACAGATTCCTTACCCTTCATATTCAGAACCAATATCTGGGAGCTTATCTCTGCTGATTTGTGAAACATTTGACACATTTCAACAAGACCTTTAAGAACATCCTTAGCAGGAGCCTCCTTTGACTTTACATATATCTAAACATAATATAAGGTATTTCAAAACGAATTTTATCCCAAAAACAAGAAAGAATAACATATCTCACCAATACATTTGTGTCAATAAATTATTCGAAATATATATATATATATAACAATGACATCACAACTAATTAAATCCAAGCATCTAACTAGGCATAATAAGCTGACCAATCTCAGTCATGCATGCAAGTGTACTTCTCACAATTCACCTAAGTTGTGCACACGAATCAAAAGGACTTTAACTGGGTTTTGGTTTAGGTTAAGGTGCGGAGAAAGGATCAAATGGCTAAAAATTGATGAAATTCGAATCGTCTATGCCCCTCTTTGGAGAGTCTATTAATGCCATAAATGATAAAACATGCCTATGCGCTTTTGGCAAACATTGGCCCATTTTTTTATGCGCTTCTAATCCTTCTACTTTGGGACACACTAACATCGGTCCTCTTTTCATTTATAATCATAAAACATATCTATGCGCTTTTGGCAAACATTGGCCCATTTTTTTATGCGCTTCTAATCCTTCTACTTTGGGACACACTAACATCGGTCCTCTTTTCATTTATAATCATTAGGCGCATTGGCCTGGGCTCACTATTATCGGCCCCTTCCCAACTATTCGAGCAATGCGACCGTTCCATCCCACGTCGAACATGGTAGCGAATGTCCACACCGACCTTACCGAAGAATGGGGAAACCTACACATATCTATGCGCTTTTGGCAAACATTGGCCCATTTTTTTATGCGCTTCTAATCCTTTTACTTTGGGACACACTAACATCGGTCCTCTTTTCATTTATAATCATTAGGCGCATTGGCCTGGGCTCACTATTATCGGCCCCTTCCCGACTATTCGAGCAATGCGACCGTTCCATCCCACGTCGAACATGGTAGCGAATGTCCACACCGACCTTACCGAAGAACGGGGAAACCAACACATATCCGATTCGAATTCATCGAAAATAAATAAGAAAAATAAAAAGGCTTACTTTACTCTTTTTTTTTTCATTTCACCTTTTTTTTTCTTTTTTTAATAACGGGTTAAAAGGTTTATGGTGTCTAGTGGATATGTCACAAAAGGTAGGATCTAAAAATAAAAATAAAAGGTTTAAGATATTCCTAAGGGTTAATCCTAGTGCCTTTATCATTTTCGTGCAATAACTAGGCTTCATGATTGAAACATATCACATTTAATTACTAAACATTCAATAATACACAACCATGCATGAAACATCGACCTTTAGCTTATTAACCGCAGTTAGACCATTTTACTTTACTTTCTCAAAAACAACTGTTCAGATACCACCATGACTAAGGACCTAAACCAGAAAACTAGCAAGTAAAAAGTTGATGATTTACTTTGATTATTTCAGCTTCAAGCACATTTGACCAGCTACGTTTGGGCATTTAAATTTACTCAGTTTTTGTGTGTCTAAGATGTGCCTTATTATTTTCCAACTTTTATCCCCATATCCCCACACTTGATATACATTGCCCGGTTCTTAGACACAAAAACTAAAAATAAAATATACAAACTAAATATGCAAAAAGTAAAATGGAACAGACTCCCCTGATGTAAGCAGTAGTCCCTTTGAGTCTTACGCTCCATTTGCACACGGTGATATAGCTTTTCCTTCGCAACTGGACCAAACACGCGACCTTCTCGGTTTATCCTTTACAATAAGTGATAGGTTCATGTCGAGGCTATCGGCTAGACGTTTCTGGTATGCTTCACGTGATGGTAATGGTAAAGAAACAGTTGACTTATCAGATAACTTTAACCCAACTTATGTGAATGGGTCAAATTTGGATTATGTTTCGTCTAGTAGAATGGGAAATAAAAAGTTTATAGAAACATAAACAGTTCAAGAGTCAAACACAATATGTTTCATAATGCATAAAACCTCCTAAATGATTATTGAAGTGGTGTAACTTTTAACACTATATACAAAAATAATTAGAAATGAATAAAAAGTGATGCAAGTCATCACAACAGAAGTTTTGACTAGTTACCCAACCCGTCCAATATATCATTACAACATGAACAAAGAAAATGTAACTGACCGCCTCTTTCTTGCTATTTTGCTTTTCCTCCAAATCCTGAAGAGTTGAATCAAGACGCTTCCTGTTGATAAAAATGAGATATGAGTATAAAAATTAGTTAAAACAAAACAATATTCATAGAACTGCAAAATAGCTTTTACTGTATCATCAATTACTTCTTTCAATGCAATTGAAACAATAAAGTTTCAATAAGACACATGCACATCAAGTCAATTAGAACTTTTTTTAAATGAAAATAAACTATTAGTTATATAAACAAGCACCCGTAAAGCTTGAGAGAACAATAATGTATTGTAGACGTACAATTCAGCAGAAATATATTCAATTCTCTTCCGAACATTAGCATTTGCTTCTGCTAGATCTTGCTTTACCAGCACTGGTCCTATTAACTTGTAGACATTTGCATCATCATTCAACAGATCCAACTCCTGTACAAACACAATAAAACAGAGCAACAATTAAATTCAAATACAACTAGAAAAGATTATCAATTTCACCAAAGTTATAGCACATATGGCTCTGATATTCAATCTATAGCTCAATTTCTACAAATCTAGTACGATCCAGCACGTTAAATGATTTCAAAACTGTGCGCTTACACCGCAGCCCTTATTTGGTCACTCAGAGTATAAAACATATTACCAAAACCATTTTTGTGAAAATTGTTTAAAATTAATCCTATTTAACAGAACATATTGATAAAATAATTAACTTTCAAAAAGATTCATCAACCAAAAGGTTAAATGTATATTGATTGTGTGTATACTGTATAATAGGGTTACAAAGTGTTCTATATATAGAGTTTGATACTACACATAGATAATCATTTTTAAAATTTCAGAGTTGACAAATGCTTCATTTTCACATTAAAACTCATCAAATAATCAATTTTGAAATTTGAAAACATGAATGGTAAGGTTGGTACTTTGTGATTTTGACGTCACAGGTTTAAGGCGTGGGAAGCAAGTCTCCTACACAAAGCGTAGGGTAAAGCTGCGTACATCAGATCACAGAGCGATCCAACTACGCAAAGCGGAAGCTAAGTCAAGCACTTTAATGACTTTCAAAAACATCATTGAAAACTGTCCTGATTTTTTCTGTAACCCTAAAAATTGGCAATTAAATCTCTTCAAAACTTTAACACTCGATCTAAAACAGTGTAAACAATGTACTTCAATTTGAGGATCTAACACAGTTATAATCAACTCAATTACTACAACAAATCATGAAAAAACAAAACCCTAATGATGTAAAATTGTAAACAGTAAACAGAATAATAATGCGAAATGAAAGCACCTTAAGAACGAGCTCATTTTCACCAAGCTGGATTGTGTACTTCTTCCTCACTTGATGGTTCTTCGATATATCTGTGCAACGAATCAAAACATCACTTAAAAAAACTGAAAAAAACAACACAAATAGTAAAAAAAAAAAAGATGAAGATGATGAGTTGCCTTTTTGGATTTTGCTTAGATCATTGGCTTTAGCCTCTAACTCTTTCTGCAATTCTCGTGATGCGTTTGATGATGAAGCCATTTGGTGTATGTTTGTGTTTTGTGAAGTTGAAGTTGAAGGAGATGAATTGAAGCTAGGTTTGGTTTTTTACTTTGTTTTTTTTTCTCAAGGAAACAGGCCTGGTGTAGTGATGTGGGCCGGTCGGGTCAAATGACCCGGTTAGGTTTGGAAGTACAAACCGGTTTTTTAAACGGGTTTGGTAAAAAATTCAAAACTTTTTAAAGTTTAAAGCCATTTTGTTTCATTATATTGATCGGTTACGGTTGGTTTTGACCGGTTTAGTTTGGTGTAACTGGTTTTAAATCAGTTATAATGGACAAGGTAAAATACGATTTATGATCGGTTCCAAACTCGATCTTCGAGTTAAAACATGCACACCCACACTCGATCTTCTCTTTTACCCCCTGCATCGCAAACAAATAATGTTAGTTTGCCCACCACGCGTTAAAACATGCACACCCACACTCTGCTGTAATAATGTTGACGTTGTTTGGGACGTAAAGAGACACCCAATAAGTCCTGCATTTTGAAAAATCATGCTCTCCTGATTCATTACAGCATTTGTGTCATGCAAGTTATGGAATGCATGTCACAACATGACAAAAAAAAAGAACCAATAAAGATATAAATAAACAAACCTGAAGCTCCATCCGAACCCAAAGTTTATTTGTTTCTGAAAAATTTTGCAACAAAAACTCTACAGCATCCATGACAGTATCGCCATCTCTACAAGTAAATACAAAATATCAATTTGTTGGTAATCAACAACTAAAAGGAGAAATGCAGGTGCAATTTAAGGGTTTACTCATAAAAGGTCAGTTCAGGTTATGTTTTATCCTAATGTGGTTAGATGTGTCAAAAGTCACCCAAAGTGCAATTTTACTGTATAAACCTCCTATGTCATTTAGTTAGAAAAAGGAGTTAACTTTTGTAATAGTATAAACATTGTAATTATATGCACCATGCAAAGTATTCCTACAGAAGTAATTGTGCCTAAACAACTTGGTCCTGACCTGTAGAAAAATTAACCTATTTTGAGCATAGCCTTATGTCCTGTTACTTGAGTAACTCAGTAGATTAATTTATGCACATAAGACACACACACGCACACACATATATACAAGTTGCAGAAAAGAAATTTATGACCATTTAACAATTTAATTACAAATTCAAAAGAAGAAATCTAAGATCACTTATGACTGGGTCACTGTTACGAACCAGAAAATTAAAGATACTGAATTTAAGATAAACAACCAAATTCGAAATAGGCTTGATCTCCCATTACAAGGTATAGAACCCTAAATCTGAACAAATAATGATAGGTTGAGGATGACTAATAGAATGAACAAAGACAAGATGGAAGCAAAACGAAATTACATAGACAATCCAGGGTCACGCCCTCTCTCTCTCTCTCTACAACATGCAGAAGCCACTAATTACCAATAAACTTTTCACACACCTAAAGGCATTATTCTCTATTACTTTACTCTCTCTATCCCAAACAACTCTAGCCACTTTTAGAAAGTTCTCTTTTACCCCTTCTAGAATAGACTTGTAGTTTTCAGGCTTTGCATTCGTATCACTTAAACATCGACATCTTCCACTCAGATAAAGACCTCCTATTTGTAATCTAACAAAGCAGCTAATAAACATCTAAAAAACTTCCCACTAAGCCTACTAATCTAGACCTGATCTGGCAGGTACATATCAGTCACATTAGTAAAATGACTAAAATCAATAACATTAGCATTGGAAATGGTCAAATGGATTGAAAGCCACCCCAAATTGTATCTTTAGTTCTTGGAAAAACCTCCTAAATCATTTTATCCAAGAGTTAAATTATTATTGATGTAATCACGTAATAACTGTTGTAACAACATTTGACAGATTAATGATATATGATAATATTTAGCCGTGTTGTAAAAACCCAACCAAATTGTCGCTAGTACCAAAAGCTACCCGCAACGTTTCCCCGCCTTGAATGTCTTTGATTTTTTATCTTAGACATACATATACAAAAGATTAAGCGCAAAATCAAATTCAGAAGACAGATTCCTTACCCTTCATATTCAGAACCAATATCTGGGAGCTTATCTCTGCTGATTTGTGAAACATTTGACACATTTCAACAAGACCTTTAAGAACATCCTTAGCAGGAGCCTCCTTTGACTTTACATATATCTAAACATAATATAAGGTATTTCAAAACGAATTTTATCCCAAAAACAAGAAAGAATAACATATCTCACCAATACATTTGTGTCAATAAATTATTCGAAATATATATATATATATATAACAATGACATCACAACTAATTAAATCCAAGCATCTAACTAGGCATAATAAGCTGACCAATCTCAGTCATGCATGCAAGTGTACTTCTCACAATTCACCTAAGTTGTGCACACGAATCAAAAGGACTTTAACTGGGTTTTGGTTTAGGTTAAGGTGCGGAGAAAGGATCAAATGGCTAAAAATTGATGAAATTCGAATCGTCTATGCCCCTCTTTGGAGAGTCTATTAATGCCATAAATGATAAAACATGCCTATGCGCTTTTGGCAAACATTGGCCCATTTTTTTATGCGCTTCTAATCCTTCTACTTTGGGACACACTAACATCGGTCCTCTTTTCATTTATAATCATAAAACATATCTATGCGCTTTTGGCAAACATTGGCCCATTTTTTTATGCGCTTCTAATCCTTCTACTTTGGGACACACTAACATCGGTCCTCTTTTCATTTATAATCATTAGGCGCATTGGCCTGGGCTCACTATTATCGGCCCCTTCCCAACTATTCGAGCAATGCGACCGTTCCATCCCACGTCGAACATGGTAGCGAATGTCCACACCGACCTTACCGAAGAATGGGGAAACCTACACATATCTATGCGCTTTTGGCAAACATTGGCCCATTTTTTTATGCGCTTCTAATCCTTTTACTTTGGGACACACTAACATCGGTCCTCTTTTCATTTATAATCATTAGGCGCATTGGCCTGGGCTCACTATTATCGGCCCCTTCCCGACTATTCGAGCAATGCGACCGTTCCATCCCACGTCGAACATGGTAGCGAATGTCCACACCGACCTTACCGAAGAACGGGGAAACCAACACATATCCGATTCGAATTCATCGAAAATAAATAAGAAAAATAAAAAGGCTTACTTTACTCTTTTTTTTTTCATTTCACCTTTTTTTTTCTTTTTTTAATAACGGGTTAAAAGGTTTATGGTGTCTAGTGGATATGTCACAAAAGGTAGGATCTAAAAATAAAAATAAAAGGTTTAAGATATTCCTAAGGGTTAATCCTAGTGCCTTTATCATTTTCGTGCAATAACTAGGCTTCATGATTGAAACATATCACATTTAATTACTAAACATTCAATAATACACAACCATGCATGAAACATCGACCTTTAGCTTATTAACCGCAGTTAGACCATTTTACTTTACTTTCTCAAAAACAACTGTTCAGATACCACCATGACTAAGGACCTAAACCAGAAAACTAGCAAGTAAAAAGTTGATGATTTACTTTGATTATTTCAGCTTCAAGCACATTTGACCAGCTACGTTTGGGCATTTAAATTTACTCAGTTTTTGTGTGTCTAAGATGTGCCTTATTATTTTCCAACTTTTATCCCCATATCCCCACACTTGATATACATTGCCCGGTTCTTAGACACAAAAACTAAAAATAAAATATACAAACTAAATATGCAAAAAGTAAAATGGAACAGACTCCCCTGATGTAAGCAGTAGTCCCTTTGAGTCTTACGCTCCATTTGCACACGGTGATATAGCTTTTCCTTCGCAACTGGACCAAACACGCGACCTTCTCGGTTTATCCTTTACAATAAGTGATAGGTTCATGTCGAGGCTATCGGCTAGACGTTTCTGGTATGCTTCACGTGATGGTAATGGTAAAGAAACAGTTGACTTATCAGATAACTTTAACCCAACTTATGTGAATGGGTCAAATTTGGATTATGTTTCGTCTAGTAGAATGGGAAATAAAAAGTTTATAGAAACATAAACAGTTCAAGAGTCAAACACAATATGTTTCATAATGCATAAAACCTCCTAAATGATTATTGAAGTGGTGTAACTTTTAACACTATATACAAAAATAATTAGAAATGAATAAAAAGTGATGCAAGTCATCACAACAGAAGTTTTGACTAGTTACCCAACCCGTCCAATATATCATTACAACATGAACAAAGAAAATGTAACTGACCGCCTCTTTCTTGCTATTTTGCTTTTCCTCCAAATCCTGAAGAGTTGAATCAAGACGCTTCCTGTTGATAAAAATGAGATATGAGTATAAAAATTAGTTAAAACAAAACAATATTCATAGAACTGCAAAATAGCTTTTACTGTATCATCAATTACTTCTTTCAATGCAATTGAAACAATAAAGTTTCAATAAGACACATGCACATCAAGTCAATTAGAACTTTTTTTAAATGAAAATAAACTATTAGTTATATAAACAAGCACCCGTAAAGCTTGAGAGAACAATAATGTATTGTAGACGTACAATTCAGCAGAAATATATTCAATTCTCTTCCGAACATTAGCATTTGCTTCTGCTAGATCTTGCTTTACCAGCACTGGTCCTATTAACTTGTAGACATTTGCATCATCATTCAACAGATCCAACTCCTGTACAAACACAATAAAACAGAGCAACAATTAAATTCAAATACAACTAGAAAAGATTATCAATTTCACCAAAGTTATAGCACATATGGCTCTGATATTCAATCTATAGCTCAATTTCTACAAATCTAGTACGATCCAGCACGTTAAATGATTTCAAAACTGTGCGCTTACACCGCAGCCCTTATTTGGTCACTCAGAGTATAAAACATATTACCAAAACCATTTTTGTGAAAATTGTTTAAAATTAATCCTATTTAACAGAACATATTGATAAAATAATTAACTTTCAAAAAGATTCATCAACCAAAAGGTTAAATGTATATTGATTGTGTGTATACTGTATAATAGGGTTACAAAGTGTTCTATATATAGAGTTTGATACTACACATAGATAATCATTTTTAAAATTTCAGAGTTGACAAATGCTTCATTTTCACATTAAAACTCATCAAATAATCAATTTTGAAATTTGAAAACATGAATGGTAAGGTTGGTACTTTGTGATTTTGACGTCACAGGTTTAAGGCGTGGGAAGCAAGTCTCCTACACAAAGCGTAGGGTAAAGCTGCGTACATCAGATCACAGAGCGATCCAACTACGCAAAGCGGAAGCTAAGTCAAGCACTTTAATGACTTTCAAAAACATCATTGAAAACTGTCCTGATTTTTTCTGTAACCCTAAAAATTGGCAATTAAATCTCTTCAAAACTTTAACACTCGATCTAAAACAGTGTAAACAATGTACTTCAATTTGAGGATCTAACACAGTTATAATCAACTCAATTACTACAACAAATCATGAAAAAACAAAACCCTAATGATGTAAAATTGTAAACAGTAAACAGAATAATAATGCGAAATGAAAGCACCTTAAGAACGAGCTCATTTTCACCAAGCTGGATTGTGTACTTCTTCCTCACTTGATGGTTCTTCGATATATCTGTGCAACGAATCAAAACATCACTTAAAAAAACTGAAAAAAACAACACAAATAGTAAAAAAAAAAAGATGAAGATGATGAGTTGCCTTTTTGGATTTTGCTTAGATCATTGGCTTTAGCCTCTAACTCTTTCTGCAATTCTCGTGATGCGTTTGATGATGAAGCCATTTGGTGTATGTTTGTGTTTTGTGAAGTTGAAGTTGAAGGAGATGAATTGAAGCTAGGTTTGGTTTTTTACTTTGTTTTTTTTTCTCAAGGAAACAGGCCTGGTGTAGTGATGTGGGCCGGTCGGGTCAAATGACCCGGTTAGGTTTGGAAGTACAAACCGGTTTTTTAAACGGGTTTGGTAAAAAATTCAAAACTTTTTAAAGTTTAAAGCCATTTTGTTTCATTATATTGATCGGTTACGGTTGGTTTTGACCGGTTTAGTTTGGTGTAACTGGTTTTAAATCAGTTATAATGGACAAGGTAAAATACGATTTATGATCGGTTCCAAACTCGATCTTCGAGTTAAAACATGCACACCCACACTCGATCTTCTCTTTTACCCCCTGCATCGCAAACAAATAATGTTAGTTTGCCCACCACGCGTTAAAACATGCACACCCACACTCTGCTGTAATAATGTTGACGTTGTTTGGGACGTAAAGAGACACCCAATAAGTCCTGCATTTTGAAAAATCATGCTCTCCTGATTCATTACAGCATTTGTGTCATGCAAGTTATGGAATGCATGTCACAACATGACAAAAAAAAAGAACCAATAAAGATATAAATAAACAAACCTGAAGCTCCATCCGAACCCAAAGTTTATTTGTTTCTGAAAAATTTTGCAACAAAAACTCTACAGCATCCATGACAGTATCGCCATCTCTACAAGTAAATACAAAATATCAATTTGTTGGTAATCAACAACTAAAAGGAGAAATGCAGGTGCAATTTAAGGGTTTACTCATAAAAGGTCAGTTCAGGTTATGTTTTATCCTAATGTGGTTAGATGTGTCAAAAGTCACCCAAAGTGCAATTTTACTGTATAAACCTCCTATGTCATTTAGTTAGAAAAAGGAGTTAACTTTTGTAATAGTATAAACATTGTAATTATATGCACCATGCAAAGTATTCCTACAGAAGTAATTGTGCCTAAACAACTTGGTCCTGACCTGTAGAAAAATTAACCTATTTTGAGCATAGCCTTATGTCCTGTTACTTGAGTAACTCAGTAGATTAATTTATGCACATAAGACACACACACGCACACACATATATACAAGTTGCAGAAAAGAAATTTATGACCATTTAACAATTTAATTACAAATTCAAAAGAAGAAATCTAAGATCACTTATGACTGGGTCACTGTTACGAACCAGAAAATTAAAGATACTGAATTTAAGATAAACAACCAAATTCGAAATAGGCTTGATCTCCCATTACAAGGTATAGAACCCTAAATCTGAACAAATAATGATAGGTTGAGGATGACTAATAGAATGAACAAAGACAAGATGGAAGCAAAACGAAATTACATAGACAATCCAGGGTCACGCCCTCTCTCTCTCTCTCTACAACATGCAGAAGCCACTAATTACCAATAAACTTTTCACACACCTAAAGGCATTATTCTCTATTACTTTACTCTCTCTATCCCAAACAACTCTAGCCACTTTTAGAAAGTTCTCTTTTACCCCTTCTAGAATAGACTTGTAGTTTTCAGGCTTTGCATTCGTATCACTTAAACATCGACATCTTCCACTCAGATAAAGACCTCCTATTTGTAATCTAACAAAGCAGCTAATAAACATCTAAAAAACTTCCCACTAAGCCTACTAATCTAGACCTGATCTGGCAGGTACATATCAGTCACATTAGTAAAATGACTAAAATCAATAACATTAGCATTGGAAATGGTCAAATGGATTGAAAGCCACCCCAAATTGTATCTTTAGTTCTTGGAAAAACCTCCTAAATCATTTTATCCAAGAGTTAAATTATTATTGATGTAATCACGTAATAACTGTTGTAACAACATTTGACAGATTAATGATATATGATAATATTTAGCCGTGTTGTAAAAACCCAACCAAATTGTCGCTAGTACCAAAAGCTACCCGCAACGTTTCCCCGCCTTGAATGTCTTTGATTTTTTATCTTAGACATACATATACAAAAGATTAAGCGCAAAATCAAATTCAGAAGACAGATTCCTTACCCTTCATATTCAGAACCAATATCTGGGAGCTTATCTCTGCTGATTTGTGAAACATTTGACACATTTCAACAAGACCTTTAAGAACATCCTTAGCAGGAGCCTCCTTTGACTTTACATATATCTAAACATAATATAAGGTATTTCAAAACGAATTTTATCCCAAAAACAAGAAAGAATAACATATCTCACCAATACATTTGTGTCAATAAATTATTCGAAATATATATATATATATATAACAATGACATCACAACTAATTAAATCCAAGCATCTAACTAGGCATAATAAGCTGACCAATCTCAGTCATGCATGCAAGTGTACTTCTCACAATTCACCTAAGTTGTGCACACGAATCAAAAGGACTTTAACTGGGTTTTGGTTTAGGTTAAGGTGCGGAGAAAGGATCAAATGGCTAAAAATTGATGAAATTCGAATCGTCTATGCCCCTCTTTGGAGAGTCTATTAATGCCATAAATGATAAAACATGCCTATGCGCTTTTGGCAAACATTGGCCCATTTTTTTATGCGCTTCTAATCCTTCTACTTTGGGACACACTAACATCGGTCCTCTTTTCATTTATAATCATAAAACATATCTATGCGCTTTTGGCAAACATTGGCCCATTTTTTTATGCGCTTCTAATCCTTCTACTTTGGGACACACTAACATCGGTCCTCTTTTCATTTATAATCATTAGGCGCATTGGCCTGGGCTCACTATTATCGGCCCCTTCCCAACTATTCGAGCAATGCGACCGTTCCATCCCACGTCGAACATGGTAGCGAATGTCCACACCGACCTTACCGAAGAATGGGGAAACCTACACATATCTATGCGCTTTTGGCAAACATTGGCCCATTTTTTTATGCGCTTCTAATCCTTTTACTTTGGGACACACTAACATCGGTCCTCTTTTCATTTATAATCATTAGGCGCATTGGCCTGGGCTCACTATTATCGGCCCCTTCCCGACTATTCGAGCAATGCGACCGTTCCATCCCACGTCGAACATGGTAGCGAATGTCCACACCGACCTTACCGAAGAACGGGGAAACCAACACATATCCGATTCGAATTCATCGAAAATAAATAAGAAAAATAAAAAGGCTTACTTTACTCTTTTTTTTTTCATTTCACCTTTTTTTTTCTTTTTTTAATAACGGGTTAAAAGGTTTATGGTGTCTAGTGGATATGTCACAAAAGGTAGGATCTAAAAATAAAAATAAAAGGTTTAAGATATTCCTAAGGGTTAATCCTAGTGCCTTTATCATTTTCGTGCAATAACTAGGCTTCATGATTGAAACATATCACATTTAATTACTAAACATTCAATAATACACAACCATGCATGAAACATCGACCTTTAGCTTATTAACCGCAGTTAGACCATTTTACTTTACTTTCTCAAAAACAACTGTTCAGATACCACCATGACTAAGGACCTAAACCAGAAAACTAGCAAGTAAAAAGTTGATGATTTACTTTGATTATTTCAGCTTCAAGCACATTTGACCAGCTACGTTTGGGCATTTAAATTTACTCAGTTTTTGTGTGTCTAAGATGTGCCTTATTATTTTCCAACTTTTATCCCCATATCCCCACACTTGATATACATTGCCCGGTTCTTAGACACAAAAACTAAAAATAAAATATACAAACTAAATATGCAAAAAGTAAAATGGAACAGACTCCCCTGATGTAAGCAGTAGTCCCTTTGAGTCTTACGCTCCATTTGCACACGGTGATATAGCTTTTCCTTCGCAACTGGACCAAACACGCGACCTTCTCGGTTTATCCTTTACAATAAGTGATAGGTTCATGTCGAGGCTATCGGCTAGACGTTTCTGGTATGCTTCACGTGATGGTAATGGTAAAGAAACAGTTGACTTATCAGATAACTTTAACCCAACTTATGTGAATGGGTCAAATTTGGATTATGTTTCGTCTAGTAGAATGGGAAATAAAAAGTTTATAGAAACATAAACAGTTCAAGAGTCAAACACAATATGTTTCATAATGCATAAAACCTCCTAAATGATTATTGAAGTGGTGTAACTTTTAACACTATATACAAAAATAATTAGAAATGAATAAAAAGTGATGCAAGTCATCACAACAGAAGTTTTGACTAGTTACCCAACCCGTCCAATATATCATTACAACATGAACAAAGAAAATGTAACTGACCGCCTCTTTCTTGCTATTTTGCTTTTCCTCCAAATCCTGAAGAGTTGAATCAAGACGCTTCCTGTTGATAAAAATGAGATATGAGTATAAAAATTAGTTAAAACAAAACAATATTCATAGAACTGCAAAATAGCTTTTACTGTATCATCAATTACTTCTTTCAATGCAATTGAAACAATAAAGTTTCAATAAGACACATGCACATCAAGTCAATTAGAACTTTTTTTAAATGAAAATAAACTATTAGTTATATAAACAAGCACCCGTAAAGCTTGAGAGAACAATAATGTATTGTAGACGTACAATTCAGCAGAAATATATTCAATTCTCTTCCGAACATTAGCATTTGCTTCTGCTAGATCTTGCTTTACCAGCACTGGTCCTATTAACTTGTAGACATTTGCATCATCATTCAACAGATCCAACTCCTGTACAAACACAATAAAACAGAGCAACAATTAAATTCAAATACAACTAGAAAAGATTATCAATTTCACCAAAGTTATAGCACATATGGCTCTGATATTCAATCTATAGCTCAATTTCTACAAATCTAGTACGATCCAGCACGTTAAATGATTTCAAAACTGTGCGCTTACACCGCAGCCCTTATTTGGTCACTCAGAGTATAAAACATATTACCAAAACCATTTTTGTGAAAATTGTTTAAAATTAATCCTATTTAACAGAACATATTGATAAAATAATTAACTTTCAAAAAGATTCATCAACCAAAAGGTTAAATGTATATTGATTGTGTGTATACTGTATAATAGGGTTACAAAGTGTTCTATATATAGAGTTTGATACTACACATAGATAATCATTTTTAAAATTTCAGAGTTGACAAATGCTTCATTTTCACATTAAAACTCATCAAATAATCAATTTTGAAATTTGAAAACATGAATGGTAAGGTTGGTACTTTGTGATTTTGACGTCACAGGTTTAAGGCGTGGGAAGCAAGTCTCCTACACAAAGCGTAGGGTAAAGCTGCGTACATCAGATCACAGAGCGATCCAACTACGCAAAGCGGAAGCTAAGTCAAGCACTTTAATGACTTTCAAAAACATCATTGAAAACTGTCCTGATTTTTTCTGTAACCCTAAAAATTGGCAATTAAATCTCTTCAAAACTTTAACACTCGATCTAAAACAGTGTAAACAATGTACTTCAATTTGAGGATCTAACACAGTTATAATCAACTCAATTACTACAACAAATCATGAAAAAACAAAACCCTAATGATGTAAAATTGTAAACAGTAAACAGAATAATAATGCGAAATGAAAGCACCTTAAGAACGAGCTCATTTTCACCAAGCTGGATTGTGTACTTCTTCCTCACTTGATGGTTCTTCGATATATCTGTGCAACGAATCAAAACATCACTTAAAAAAACTAAGGTTTTCAAAAGCTATAACAGTTAGGACAGAATTTTATTTATCGAAAACAACCCAACACACAGAATTTCAAAACGAAATTGATTCTGCAATCACAGACGAGTTAACTACTGCACACAACAGATCATGTATACATATAACAGTTAGGACAATATATTTTCACATGTACATAGCACAAAAATAGATATGAAAGCACATAGGTGACTGCAGTTGTGTGTGTACTGCTATTGTGGTGCCTTTTTTATTTTATTTATTGTACACGACCTGACAAGCTATACTAGAAATGTAACACAAAGAATTTCTAAAAAAACAGATTCTGCAATCACAGACGAGTAAACTACTGCACATAACAGATCATGTGTATATACGTATAACAGTTAGGACAACATATTTTCACATGTACATAAGACAAAAATAGATATGAAAGCGCATAGGTCAAGTAGTTTAGTTGTACATACAAACATAGTACTACATATTACTAACATCAGGTACTTAAATGCCATCCACAATGACTACGGTATCTATCAAACGTGTTGCCGACATAAAGTCAACAAATTCACCAAAATGCCATCAACAAAAAGACACATTCATCTGTGAGGACTACGTCATGTCAACCGAGCCAAGAATTTTCACAATTTGGTTTGATAGTTTTGGATTAGCAGTTTTTTAATGTTTGTTTAAAAAAACCGTAATATTCACATAAGCTTGAAGACACATTAACGATATGTAAATTTAAAAACACCCTTTAACACATCAATAACCAATGATTCAAAAGCTGTCAATCTTAAGAGACCAGAGATGAGATCAGCCAACAACAATCACTACAACATAACTACTCAATGCAACACATAAGCACATTGCAGACAGTAATGCCCCAAAATAAAACATGCCTAACCAAGTGCCATAATCAGGGACTTATAGAGTACTTACAGTGCAAATAAAACATGCCTATGAAGCAGATTGATGACATAATCAAGAGCAGCATCTGATATCAGAACCTCCAAGGAGCACAAGTACAATTACAACATAGACTGATGAACACATATATCCAAAAATCAGATTTTGAATGCACACATAATTGCTTACTTCAATCCACATGAAAACACAATCATATAGGCACCGAATCATTTATTTGAATCAACATGCATAAACGTATACACATAGTAAACATCAAACTTAGACACTTGTGCATCAATCAAAATCGGACATAAGTATCAAAATCAGAAGATTGATTATTATACATCAAAACCTAAGAAATTCAGAATATTTACATACCGTTGGAAGAAGAATCAAAACCCTAGCATGTAACGGACGATGAAAAAACAGTAAGATATGAAGCTCCCGCTGTCGATTGCAGTTAAACTGTTGCCGGTAAAAGAAGATGAACATTAATGAATGAAAGATGAAGAAGATCGAGAGCCTGCAATGCGATTGAAAGAGCGATGATTATTGTGTAATGAGTTAGGGTTTTAATTGTGTTTGATGTGGTGATGATGAAACGGTTTGTTATTATGTTCAGATAAAAATATAGCCGTTGTTATTACTTAAAATCTTGTTTTTTCTCTAAAGAATGGAGAGTATATAGTATAGAATGCATTAAATCTTAGTTTTTTCCTCTAAACATATTAGTTTAATGTCAGCGTTATGCTCGAGAACACAACATTTAAGTGATGTTTTTAAGGATATTCGTGAATTTTTCAGTCAGTTTTGAAACAAAATCGTGGTAAACCGAAACACGTGATATATTTTTAAAAATTAGATTTTTAGTATAGTAATATTCACACTCAAATTAAAGAAAATAAAGTGCTTAGTTTTATTGTATAGTTTATTTTTTCAAAAAAAAATCGTATAAAAAGATTATGTGTGACACCCCGTAAATTCTGGTTAACACCGTTAACTACTTTTAACTAGTCCGTTAAGTTTTTTATAAGTTTAGAGTTCGTTTTGTAATTAATTAAAGAAGGTTATAAACTTAAAAACCAAAATAAATAACATACTAAACTTCAAGGGCCAAATGTGAAAATTGAAAAATTATAAACCCAAAGCCCCACCCAAAACTAGGGATGAGCGTTTGGTACCGAAATACCGAACCGATACCGGTACCGTACCGAACCGGTACCGTACCGAACCGGTACCGTACCGAACCGGTACCGTACCGATAGATTCGGTACCGGTATCGGTACCCACTTTTACATGTTTTCGGTATCGGTATTTTCGGTATCGGTACTGGTTCGGTACCAATACCTTAAATTTTCGGTACTTGTTCCGTACATATACCGTACCGATAGATTCGGTATTGGTACCGGTACCCACTTTTCCATGTTTTCAGTATCGGTATTTTCGGTATCGGTACCGGTTCGGTACCGGTACGATACCAATCTCATCCCTACCCAAAACCCGTCAGATGTTTTCTTCCTTCTAACATTGACACACACCGAACCCTAAATCGGTATGTTCGGTTCGATTTTGGCTCATTTACGTTCGGTTCGAATTTGACTCGATTTGTAAATGAGCCGCTCGGCTCGGTTCCATTCGTAAACGAGCCAAGCAACGAGCAAGCTCTCGCTCGATTCGGTTCGGCTCGTGAACAGCCCTAGTTGGAAGTTAAACCCGAACTTGATGAGTATGAGTCAGTATTAAAAACAAATACAAGACTGAGATTATCAAAACTCTTGTTCCAAGCCCATTATTATTTGATCAAGTTTTTAAAACAACGGACACATAAAAGACCATATAAATGTTTCTAAATATCCATGCACATCAACTTAGATAAACAAACATGATAGACGACATAAATATTCTTAGTAATGTTTTACATAAACATTGTACTCAATAATAGAATAACCCGTCTTCTTATCGTACAAAACTGTGTGAGCTAACGCGTACCCATTCGCATACCGAAACTGCCCAGTTCCGCCTACGATGGGCATCTCCCTCGAATCATCTGTCACAAGGTTCCGCCCAAGCACACTAATACTGCTGCCATTAAACTCCCCATGAGTAAACTCATAGTTGACCACCATAAGCAATGCTGCCTCAACCTTGGCTGCATATGCATACAATCCTTGTGCCTTACCCACGGCTTTTGATGACGCGTTTTGGCCTTCGGTCAACAAGCTATCGATGATATATGTGTTACCGAATAGGCTAGCATCTGGGGTCCCTGCGATCTTGAGTGATGATGAGTTTTTGCCACTGGGGACGTCATGGAAGAAGAAATGGAGGTGTGTCGTTTTCTCCGTTCGTTTCATCGATTTGGAAACGTCTTCGGAGAACGCTCCGTTAGAAGGATGTAACATGGATGAAGAGATTATGAAGCAGATGGTGATTGTAAGTGTGTTTTTGAGAAGAGAAGCCATTGTGTTGTATTGTATTGTGTTTTGGATGCTAATGCTTTAGAAAGTGTAGAAATGGGAGATGGTTTTATAGGGTAAATATGGAGGTTATAAATTATTAAGGGTTATTGTAATATGTGGAGAATTTGCCATATTACATCTTATTATTGTTATATTTGAATAAATAAGTTATTATTGTATTACATCTTATTCTTATATTTGAAAACGTTATTATATTACATCTTATATTGTTATGCATGAAAACGCTATTTTAATATTTTATTACATCTTATCTTAATGTTATATTTTGAAAGACGCTATTTTATTTAATTTTTTATTATTTTTTTAAAAGGTGGAGTTATTTTAAAAAGCGTAAAAATGATACAGTTGAAAAAGACATAATGATATGAAAAAAACATAATAGATGATTAAAAAAAAATTCATAACTCACAATTTAAATTAAATTTTGAAAGTGTTTCGGAGACATTGCTTCCCACGTCGTCCTCCTTATAAAAATTTTTAATAAACGAAAAATATAAAAAATTTAGTTTTTTGTGTCTTTTTTTTTACTTTCATTGTGTCTTTTGTAAACTTTTAACACAATGAATTTAAAAAAACAAAGTGAAAACGCAATTTTTTCATTTTTCGTTTATTTTGTTTAAGAATGACGACATGAGGAATAAGGTCTCCGAAGCGCTGTTTTGAAATTCAATTTATATTGTGAATTATATTTTTTTAACAAAACTGCACTTTTAGTCCTTTGTATTTATACAAACATGCATTTTCGGTCATTTATGTACAAAACTCATAATTATCATCTTTTGTCTTGAAAATTTGGTGTATTAGTAGTTCTTTAACACTAATGGTGTTAAATTTTCCAGTAAAGTCAAGGACAATTTAGTCTTTTTGCCCCTAAATGACTATTTGAGTAATTTAAACCGTATCCCGGGATGCCTCTAACCTCAAGGACAAAAAAGTGCTTATAAAGTTGCCTACATTTTAAATAAATAATAATATGCATAAAAGTTTTATAGATACGTAAATAAATTAAGGTTTTAACTAAAAGATATTAGAATAACAAAATGCGTCATTTAAGTTTTACTAAAATTACTCAAATAGTCTTTTAGGGGTAAAAAGACTAAAAAGTCATTGACTTAACTAAAAAATTAACACCGTTAGTGTTACAGGGCTACTAATGCACCAAATTTAAAGATAAAGAATGATAATTATGAGTTTTATACTTAGAGGACCAAAAGTACAGGTTTGTATATACACAAAGAACTAATAGTACAGTTTTATCTAACTTTTTTTAATGTGCCATGTGTTTTTACCATTATATCATTCTCACATTTTGTAAAAAAAATTACTTTATATATGAACCTTTTTTATAAACAGTTAATTAATAATAATTTTTTTAGCATTATGACCTGTTTTTTACTTAGACATGTGTCATGTGTGGGGGCGACAAAGGCACGCTTTTGATTCGTTACACGCTACGATGGTGACAATAACGTATAATGGCCTTGCATTACGATTGTCACGTTAATATGTGATGCGTGCACAATACAACACGACGCGCTACGTTCTTGACAATAACAAGCATTAGTTCACCTCTCACCAAACCTTCCGAACTTGTGTGAGCCAATTGTTGCGACATTGACAGTTGCTTTTCGTGATCTTCCATCTAATCCGATTTCTCACTTCAAAAATAGTCGCAAAAACATGGTCCCACTCTGTGACAAAACTATTGTCGCAAAACAGTCGTCGTTAAAACGTTGTCGAAAAAAATTACGACGATATTGCGACAAAAATAAACATAGTCCCACACTCCCACTTTTGAAAAAAAAGGAAAAAAATATAAAATACTATTATTATTTTTAATTTATTTTTGTGACGAAATGTCGCTGCAATAAATTCATTTGACTTTCAATGTTAAAAACTGTAATATTATTTTTATTAAGAAAAAAAATAATTATATATATTGGCGATGAAAATTCAGTGTTTTTAAACCGGCTGGTCCGACCTCAGAGGACCGCGGTCGGACCGCTTTTTTTAATAATCCCGGTTTAATTAGACACGGTTTTGATTGATGTTTTTGAACCGCTTCGAACCGTACGAACCGGTCCGGTCGGATCGGAACCGGACCGCTATTGAACCGGGTTAGTCATAAAATATATATTTTTATGTTTCGATTTTCATGTATTTTATGTTTACATCTATGTTTATTTGTGTTTTTTGTAATGAAAGTCAATATGTTGATTTTTTAAGTGATGAAAATTGAAAATGATGAACTTGTTTTATTTTGGCATTAAAACTTGTTTAAAATATGATTTTTTGGTGATTCTTGGTGTTAGAACTTGTTTAGATTATTACTTATATGGTATAACTTAATATTATTGAACTTATGTTGTGTCTAAATTGGAAATCTTATGGCATTGCTTTGATAAATATACAATTATCCTACCCCGGTCCAACCCCGGTCCGACCGCAGTTCGACCGGTCCGACCATTAAAATTAAAATAACGGTTCAGTGTCCGGTTCGGTTTTCAAAACATTGCGAAAATTTCACCGCAAATCCGTAATTGCTTAGTTTGACTTTCAAAGTCAAAATCTGTAAAATCATCTATTATAAATTTTATTTTATTTTGAGTAAACTGCGTTTTTAATCCCTGTGTTTTGATATCATTAACACTTAACAGTTTCAGTCTTATCTTAACAGTTTTGGTCTTTGTGTTTTTATTTTCTAACAGAATGATCCCGAATACTAACTACATCCAATTTTCCGTTAAGCCACTAATTATGTGCTAAACCTTTATCTAGAAAATCGATTTTGTTCTTGTAACCATTGAAGTATAAATTAACAACCTCTAGGAAGTGGGTAGTTGAAACTTGATGTTTCAACTTTCTGAAATAGTGTCGATACAAAAGGTGCACTTTTCTCTTTACACGTTTAAAATAAGTTTTGCTATAACATGGCTCTTTGTGACAAGATCATTATCATTGTACAACCAATATATTTATAAAATAAAACTAGACGCGCGTACTTTATTTAACTTTTTAAAAACAAAATCAAGTTTTTACAATTTTTAATTATCTAATTATGAATATTCAACATATATAGTTAATTATTTAATATTTTAAGTCGATTTTTAGGGTGAGTTTAAGATCGAGTTTAGACGTAATGAGAATACAAATGAACAATTTTTGACCAGTGACCAGGTGACTATGAAACATAGTTTTAAAAACATATACGAGACTAAAGATTATCAAAACTCGTCAATAATACCAAGCTATTGTCATTTGGTCATGTTTTTAGAACAATGGACACACAAAAGACCATATATGCATGTTTCTAAATATCCATGCACACCAAGTTAGATAAACAAACATGCATGATAGACGACATAAATATTCTTGCCTTAAAATCCTCATTTTCCTTCTAGTAATGTTTTACATAAACATTGTATTCAACAATAGCATCACCCGTCTTCAGATCGAACCAAACCGTGTGAGCTAATGCGTACCCATTCGCATACCGAAACCGCCCACTTCCGCCTACGATTGGCATTTCCCTTACGTCATCCGTCACCGGGTTCCGCCCAAGCACACTAATACTACTGCCATTGAACTCTCCACGTGTGAAATCATAATTAACCACCATAAGCAATGCTGGCTCATTCTTGGCTGCAAATGCATACATTCCTTGTGCCTTCCCAACGGCTTTCGATGACGCGTTTTGGCCTTCGGTCAACACGTTATCCATCATATACGTGTCACCGAAGAGGCTAGCATCCGGGGTCCCTGCGATCTTGATTGCTGTTGGGCTTTTGCCACTATGGATGTCGTGGAAGAAGAAATGGAGGTGTGTCGTTTTCTCCATTCGTTTCATCGATATCACTTCCGAAACCTCTTCGGAGAATGCTCCGGTAGAGGGATGTAACATGGATGAAGAGATTATGATGATGATGTAGATGGTGATGGTGATTGTAAGAGTGTTTTTGAGAAAATAAGTCATTGTGTTTTGGGTGTCAATGCTTAAGAAAGTATAGGAGTGGGAGATGCATGGTTTTATAGGGTTAACTATGCAACTTTTAAAAAAGTATTTACTAACGTTTATTATAATTTTTAATAACTTTAATTATAGTATAATATTGATATATATAAAAAAATTATGGTCGTGATTTTTTTGATACTATATATATGGTACCTGATGTTATTTTATAAGCGATTAAATTCCTTAAAAGTCTAATAATTATTCAAAGTTTTTATACAAACTCAAAGCTCCATTAATAATAAAGTTCTTTATGATCCCTATTCAACAACAAGTGATTACAAATGAAAACAAAACAATATTTATATTAGATCCAAACTTAGAGATAACAATAAACTAATAAACGAAAGATAAATACAAAAACAAATTGAAATAAACTTGAAATTCAAATTAGAAGATGGTTTTGCATCATTACCACATATACTGCATTTTGCACTGCATATATATTCAGTAGTATGATGCTATATCTATACAATAGTATAAAATATTAGAAATATAAGTGTCTTAAAAAATAAAAAATTATTAATCTAAGGGTGTTTTATAAATAAATACTCAGTATCCATCCTAGCCACTTTTGTTATCGTTGGACCCCTTTCACCCGATTTATTATAGCCTTACTAGGTTTAATGCCCGTGTGTTACATACGGGTTAAATAATAATATTTGTAAAGAAATTATAATCATTATGTTTAACAATTTGTAAATATTTTATATTTAAGAAATTTTACTCTATCAACTTTATGCATGCATGGTTAAAATTCCTTTCAATTTCCCACCCAAATTTCCTAATATAAAAAAAATCCCTCTAAAAGTAGCTATTTTTTTTTTGGACAGCGAAACGAATAAAGCCCGGCTACCCGGGGTAACCCAATGGCGAAAGGCGACCCCAAACGCTCTGCGAACACAGACAGCGCTGGGTAGCCGAAGCCCACCTATTAAACCAACTCTAATTCGGGGGAAACCCACTAGCTAAAAGTAGCTATTAAAAGTTAGAATTATTAAATAGATTAAACTAATTTTATGGCATGTGTTTTTTTTTTTTCCGATAACTTTTTTTTCTATTATCACGGTCAACTTTATTGAAACGATGTTACTCAAGTGGATTGTGACATGCTTGCTTTTGATTAAAGGCTAAGCAATATCAGTGTCCAGTAAAGCAAACAGCACTCAAATTATTATTATTATTATTATTATTTTTAACATGAGCATCTTGATCTTTAAAAAGAATTATATAAAGCAGAACTAAAATCTCTGACCTAGTATTCCTAACATAAATCTGTTATCAATGGGCCACAAACCTCATTAGCAACAAAAACACTTAAATGACAATTGCTATTGATTTCACGCGATTTGTATTGATATGAGTCATGTGTCTAATAAAGCAAACAACACTCAACTATTGTTCGCTCTTCTTATCACCATATTCATTAGCCTAAATTGATCCTTCAAATATTAGGTCAAAAATCTGTGGAGAATCGTCCAACAATCTTCGCACGACAACCCACCTGTTCTTTGTATATCATCCTAATCCAACTGTCAAGTCATAAATCTGTTTGTCTAGGCGTGAACATGATGTAGAATAAAATAACAAATGTTGTCATTTGAAATATATACACTAATACGACGTGCATATTTATAAGAACTTACATTTGATCCTATATAACCACTTTCCGCGAAACCTTAGAAGCAAATGTGTATGCCCTCACCTGAAAGGTGTTGGGTTCTAGTCTCATTTAAGGTAATAAAGTAGATTTAGGTTGGAGTATGTAGGGTTTGATCTAGAACCGTTTAAAAACATAAATAAAATAAATTAAGGTTGTGTTTGTAATGTGTTTTAGGTAGTTTAATCCCTTAATTGTTGAACTGAATTTTATGTTATGTTTCACTTGAAAACGTCTAATTTCTGTAAAACATATGTTTAGCTTTATATCTTTAGACTAACCGCAACTCTAACAGCCTACCTTTCAATAATTAACTCAAATAATTTTTCACTTACTTTCACTTATCTTTTCCACAATCAACTTTTACCTCTCGACTCTACTATACCCATCATTCCACAATCATAAATTAAAAGCTCGTAACACAACAAACCAACACACATAGTTATCTAGTGGGACCCACAAAGCTTTTCTTTGTAGCGTCCTTGGTGAGGGGCGGGTGAAGAATAGTTGGCCAGGGTAGCACACGCAACCTTCCAAAGAGCGGGTAAGGGCGAGCTAAGAGAACGGCTAAAGACTTGCGTTGTAGGTGGTCTTACAAGTCTATTAATAACAACAATACACGTTGCAGCCTTTGAATTCACGAACCAAATTAACGCAAAGGACATGAGGGCCTCTATTAAATTAGTCAACAGTCTACTATATACCGGCAAGCATGGGCGGACCCACTTCGAGGTCAAAGGCCTCTCGGGGTATGGCTCAATTTCTTGTCATTAGCGCAAAAAATAATTAAATATTAATATCACCAACGTAATGCGTGTAACGAATTTATAAACGCACATCACCCGCGGACATTATTTGCCGTTGTCTACTAATGATGAGTGCTTGTATGGGTGTATGGGAAAATAAATAAGGCGAGTACACTATTGTTAAGAATTGAGATCAAATAAATACAAGGCTAATAAACTCCTACCTAGGTGATGTGAGGTATCCAAGAAGTCATAGACTATAAAAATCTTTAGTTCAAGTCCCACGTAGGATTTAAAAAAATAGAATAAGATTTGTAGATTGGGTCAAGAGATTTTCTCACCTAAAACGAGTTTATTCGTGATGAGAGAACGATGATGATCGGGTATTCGGGTGGACTAACGTGGCAATGTGATTCAAATTAGATTGAAATTAAGATCAGGCCCACATGAATGGAGTTAAGACTGAAGTGTTCAAACTTCAAAGGATGAAATGCGACAATAGGAGGCCCAAACTAATGAGGCTGGACATCATTGGGCCGGCTTGCACAAAAGAAGTTTGGTTTGAAGGTTTGAGTGTTTGACCCATGTTTGAAGTTTGTACATGCATTATTGATTTAACTATTGTCTAAAATCAAATCAAGGGTACCATCTTTAAGGGGTCGGGATAGACGTCGGCTCATGCGCAGTTTCTTGTCAAAAGCTTCGATTTTTACCCAGATACTGTAAATTTTTATATATAATGATTTCGTCCCCGTGTAAAAACAATTACATGTATTATATATATATATATTAAGCTCGCCATGGGATTTAAACCCCCGTGATACAGTAGTTCAGGATCCCTCACTGTCTAAAATGACTAATTGAATTCGCGTTATTGAAGAATAAGTTATTTTTTTATGGTACCACAGAATTACAAGCCCGTTATTATTTATCAAAAATAAACATGATATCCTTTTATCCATCTATATTTTTGTCTAAAAGAAATTTCAGTCACTTACAAAGTGACATTTTTAGTTTTTTACTGTATGATATCACTAGACTACAAACTTTTACCCACATTTCATCTTCTCAACATAAACTAAAACATACTTTGATTATATAAAGTATTTGTTCTATTATGAAAATAAAACATATGATGTCATACTAACAGTAACTTAAACAAGTGTAAAAACTAAAAGCCTTAATTCAAATCTGAAATCAACCTCTTCATATCCAGAAACATGTATCTAATCTGTCTATAGTCTATACTCCCTTTCTTTCAATCCGAATCAGTGAAATCGACATCACTTCCTTCGCTCGAGTCAAACAAGTCATCATCACAATCAACTGACGGGCTATGAAAATGCTCGATCCGTTTACACATCTCAGCAAGATCACCACTCAAATTCACATTCCAACTCCCCTGGATGTCAAGATAAGTCAATGACTTGCATTTTGTTAGCATTTCAAACAGACCCGAGTCACCAAACCGGGCAAAACATAGCTCGATATGCTGCAAATGTGGCATAGTGTCAGCAATGGCTTTAGGTTCAGAATCATCAGTAGGCATGCAAGTGTCAAGTGGAGGCATGTTTCTTTTGAAGTGGATCAAAGACTTGCATTGGTTACCAAATGCTGCAAGGCCTTTGCTTGTGATCTTGAAGCAATGACTTAGATCCAAGAGTGTGAGATTTGGAAGTGGCTTTAGGTGTTTCAATACCATTTGGTCAGTGATTTGAGTCATTGGCATTTGCAGCACTTTTAGAGAACTTGCACTGAAAAACAAAAAAGTTAGCCAAACAGAGAAAACGGGTCAAAATGGCTAATGAAATAAAAACATGTTAATTTCATATTAGTCACCTAGCTTGTTGTGTAGTTACCATACATAGACAAATGTGAAGATCAATCAACTACAATTTTATAAACATTTGTAGCAAAACTTTAAATTAAAGTAGAACACCAGCAAATTTGTTTCACACCCATTTTTACAAAAGAAGAAAACATCAAAATGAAAAGAATTATACATGTCCACCATTTATCAAGAAATCATGTAATTTTGTACATCAAAATTTTCATAAATCAAATATGCATGTTTTCATCCAAATCCTCATCATCAAACCAAGAACAAACCACATTTCAAGTTTTCGAACACAAATATAATAATAATAATAATAACAAAACTAAAAATGTAACATAAATAAAAAGATTGTTACTTGAAGTGCAAGTAACTTACCAATGATCTACAAAGATAGAAATTAACAAGGTACAAGTCTACAATGCATGATCACAATCAAACACCAAAATTTTCATCCAAAATTCACATCATCAAACCAAGAACAAACCACATTTCACACAAATACAATAACAAAACCCGAAAATGTAAAATAAATACAAATGAGCAACAAAGAAGAAACTAACCACGTACAAGTCTACAATGCATGACATTAATCACATGAAAATTTTCATCCAAATTCACCTCATCAAACCAAGAACAACAAAACCTTCAAAAAGTAAAACAATTAATCAAACAAAACTTGTAGTGCAAGTAACTTATCAATGAACAATAAAGAAGAGATTAATCAGGTACAAGCCTACAATGCATGACACTCAAATATGATCCAAATTCAAACCATGAACATACAAACAAATACACAAAGATGTTACTTGAAATGCAAGAAACAAATTAACTTACCAATGAGCAACAAAGAAGAACCCTGGTTCGCCAATGCGATATGCAAACAATCTTTGAACCGAAAACTTACTTCGCCGGACCACCTTCTTAACCACCAAGTCCACCGCATGACTGTCGTTCCGGCGCCGGCTCCACCCCTGCAAATCCAACTCCGACCAACAGTACGGTCCGGCCACCACCTCCATCCACCCTTTGCAAACAAACGGCACACATTGTACCATTTCTTCAACCGGATTGATTCTTGAGAAGATGAGTGATAGTAGTTCTGGGTTTAGTGAGTCCCAACTCCGGCGATGCTCCGGTGGGGTTTTGGTGGAAGATGATCGGAGCATTTTGTTGGTGTTGGTGATCATGTTTGTTTTGCAGGAAATGAAGTTTATGGGGTGATCACTACTCTGTTTTTGCAGTGGTGAGTGTGTGTGTAATGGGTTTTTGACACGTGGCAGATTTGTGATCCAACGGTTGATATATGATAAGTTTAAACGACACATCATGTTATTATTTTGTAAGGATGTGCGATTAGAACATGTATCATTAATTCACTTACTCTTATTTTATAGTGTAAAAGAAATATAAGTATTTTTGTAAGCATCGGGAATGGTATATCGTAGACGTAAGCATGTAGCCCGATAACCAATTCTATATGTATCCGGACGTGGACATAATCTGGTCGGGTCATAAAACCTTTAATTCAAAACACTTTATACAATTGGCATGTATTTAGAGAGGTATAAAATCTTTTACAATCCAACTATGTAAATACAGACACGTTTTCTAATATGAGTCGTGAATTAAAGACCACATACGTAAAAACTCGTGACAAAACTGAGACCATAATCAAACATTCATACTTTCGTAGATACATCATCATATAAGGTAATTAAACAATGTGCATAAATATTAATGTAAATTTTGAGTCACGTGCAAATGAGATGTGAGCAAGCCTTTAAATGTTAATGCAAAGTTAAATACTTCATTTCATTCAATAATTGAAGGACAACATATGTTAGGTGTATACATATACAACTATATAATAGATATTTATAATTCAGGCAATAAACCACAATCTTTAATCATAAACCCATCCAAGTTACATTGATCATTCAAAACAAACACCAAATATTTTTCAAAACTCTTTCTTCTAAGACTCAAAAACTAAATTTCACTTTACTATGTAGTTTCGTTTCTCTAGACGTGGATTTGAGCCATGAAATCCACATTTACACTCCCTTCGAAGTCAAGATGAACGAGTGACTTGCACTTTATCATGATTTCCAAAAGACCAGCGTCACCAAAACGGCCAAAACAGAGCTCAAGATGCTGCAAATGTGGCATGGTGTTAGCGATGGCTTTGGGTTCAGAATCATTAGTAGGCGAGTCGGCGTCAACTGGATGCATGTTTCTTTTGAAGTGAATCAATGACTTGCATTTGTTACCAAATGCTGCAAGGCCTTTGCTTGTGATGTAGATGCAATGGCTGAGATCCAAGTGTGTGAGATTCGGAAGCGGCTTTAGGTGTTTCAACACCACTCGATCAGTGATTTTAGCCATTGGCATTTCCAGCACTTTTAGAGAACTTCCACTGAGAAAATCAGACATTCAACATGATAATTTTAACAGTTCATTTTTGTAATCTTGACTTAAATATGTCAATTTCGACACGTTTAATAACAGATCAAGTAATGAGTAAAACTAAAAAGCTACCTAATAAAAACAAAACGCGTCAATTAGACAATTACCCTTTTTCAGCTCTAATAAACTAATAACAACAACAACAACAAGATTCAAACCATGTGTTAAATCGAAATTAATCACCCTTAATGTCATATTTGTAAACATCAGTTTTTGCAACACATCCATTTAGAAACGCCTAATTAGCAAATTTTCAAATAACAGTTACATTTACCTAATTACCCAATATTATTATCATTAATCAATCATTTGATATAATGAAAAATTTTAGAGCAAATAGCACCTCAAATGTCCCCTGAAGATCAAGTTTGAACATAAATTGTATGAACATAAATTGTATGAAACACATATGTAAGCATGAGTTTGCAACAATCACAAAAGTTATTATTAAAAAATCATCCAAATCAATGAAAACATCAACTGTATCCAACTGCATAAACTGTATCAAAATGCATATCATCAAACCAAGAACAACCTACTTTTTAACACAAATAATAACAATAACAAACCTAAAAATGTAAACGATTGTTACTTGAGGTGCAAGCAACCATTAATCAAGCAACAAGATGATATGATTCATTAACACTCACTATAACTTACCATTGAGTCATAAAGCAGAACCCTAATTCTCCCAAGCGGTATGCAGAGAGTCGTTGAACGGAAAACTTGTTTCGCCGGAGCAGCTTCTCGACCACCAGATCCACCGTATGACTGTCGTTCCGACGCCGGCTCCACCTCCGCAAATCCACCTCCGACCAGCAGTACGGTCCGGCCACCGTCTCCATCCACGCTTTGCAAACAAATGGCACACACTGTACCATTTCTTCTACCGGAATATTGATTTTTGCCAAAATGAGGGCTAGTATTTCAGGGGGTAATGATTCCCAGCTCCGGCGATCTTCCGGCGGTATCTCCGACGGGTTGTTGGTGGTTGACGACGGTAGCATTTTGTTGGTGATCATGTTTGCAACAGAAAATGAACACAGTTTTTGTGAAAGTTTTACAGAGGAGTGGGAGAAAGTGTGATGTTATGACACGTTGCAGGTTTGTGATCCTACGGCCTGTGATTATTTCAAGTTTTTGTGAGTGTTATTTATTTGCTATATAAAATTTTTTTTGGTGTTGCATTTATAAGTTTTTAAGATGAGTTATATTGTTGATATTTGTGACAAATTTTTTATATTATGTTACACGCGTTAATAAATAGAAGTGAAAAGTGTATGTAATTTAAAGTTGATAAAGAAGATCGTCATGATATAGCATGTAAAATGACAATTAAGTCAAAGTCATAGACTTATTCAAATTGAGGACTAATAGGCAAAGTCATTTAACATGAATGTCAAAATGATAACTAAATCAAAGATGGGAGAATAAGGGTGGAAGTCGTAATATGTTAAAGTAAAAGAGAAATTACAGGTCAGTCCAGTGGTGACATATGGCCAACGATGAGGAACCGGTGGCACCAACGACCTTCTATATTAGAAGTCATTAAATATAAATAAATAAATAAATGTTACATGTTAAAAACATGACTAACGAGTTAAAGCTGAAATGTTGAATAAAATTGTGGTATTGAGGTGTGAAGTTAAATGATTTGTTTCAAGGAATGTTGGTCTTATTGGCCTTAAATTTATATTCGTCATGAGTAGGATGAGAGCTAGTTTAGGCTTGAGCTCAACGATATGAAAGGCAACTTGATTTGAGATTCTTTATTCATTTAAACTTTTGTGGCCCGACTAGCGGTGAATCCAGATGATTTATTAAACAAATGTCAATCATTTCAAATAACATATATAAAGAAATGAACGAGAGAGTCAGTAAATTAAATATAATGAAACAATATTAAAATTATAGTTGTCCTTTACACCATTTCATCTATTAAAAACGTCCACTACAAGTACGTCGGTAACACTTTTTAAGTGTCTTTTTGATCAAGATGATAATTTTAATTCGTTTCATGTCAACATGATCCTAAGGAAAATTCTCTAAATCAACAAAAGTTGATTAAGAAGGTTATGTTTTTTATATGAAAAAGTTTACCATTGTATCTTTTTTTAATGGCTAGTTTTCACTCCACCTATTTAAAATACACATATATTAATGAGATTAGAAATCCAACACCACTTGATATGGATCATACACCTTTGCTATGAGGTCAAATTATTTTTTAACAACACCAAGTTGGTTGTGAATGTTGTTTCTTTGTTTTTCTTGGTGTGTTTACGTTTTTGTTGTTGTTGTGGCTATGAAGATTGATATCGAGTTGTGATACAATACCGTCGCTAATTCTGAGCCCCTTATTATTGATTTTATGTGTTTGCAAGACTGTCAAATAAAAAGTTCGTGCAAAGCCCGAGCATGCGCATATAACTAGTTTATATAACTAATAAATGAATCATGCTAATGAGTTTTGTCAAACTTCATATATAAAGTTGGTTCTTAAGTGTCATTAATTAAGTTCGACTCAATCAAAAATTTAAGCGATACCCGAGCTATCTATGGTCTTGTGTTTAGTGGGATTAGTGACAATTCTCAGTAAGCACAGAGATTCTAATCCTTGTAAGTGAAAGCAAAATGCTATTTAACATAGAAAAAACTTTTATTAAAATCAAGTATTTTAAAAGTTATTGTACGTATTTTTTAAACGACATATACATGCATCTACTCTGACACCTAAAACTACACCGATCATATCTACCTCTTTTCAGGATTTTAACCACCATCTTCTCAAAAAACAAGAGCAAAGAACATTTATCACATAGCGACTAAAATAACATTTAAAAGTTATTTAAGTGCTTTTACATAGCCTTTAATTATTGATTCTCTAATAATCTATTTGTGAACGTCAATGATCCTCAACTCAAGTAGTTAATATGATATATCTAAGATCTTGGGTTCAAGTTTGTTGTTGTATGACCAAAAAGTTAGGGTTTGTTGGTTACGAGAGAATAAACAAAATCTCACGAGTCGGTTATTGAGTGATGCAAATTCTGTTTAAAAGAATGTATCCGAAAAACGAGTATACCGGACTCGCTAACCGGCTTGTGACACCCACGTCACAAGAGTAAGACACAGGAAGCAATCAGCTCATTGATCACCCACAGCCAAGAGAGCGAGAATTAACCCGTCGTTTACATAACACTCAAACCTTAAGTGTGGTCTCTCCATTCATTGCTGGTGACTGACCACCAAAAGAATGTATCCGTAACTACATCCAAATTGAAAGGGCTGTTTCTAGAACATTCCGAAACTTAACAAGCTGGATCACCTAGCTCGTTGTAAACACCGCCATGGCCTCCATCATCTCTTGTTGATCACGAAACCAGAAAAACCGAATGGTTTCTTACAAGCAAAAACAAATTACTGCTACAAACTCGTCAACGTATCAACTAACAATCCCCAAATTTACGATCTATCAATCGCACACAACTCATACAACAGCATATTCTACCTTCGGTATGTAACTTCTCACCGGTTTCTTCATCATCAATCACGGTTTCATCATTATTTCCTTATGCTTTTTCAGTTGCATTTCATATTTTCAGGCGTTTCGAACTCAGTTTCGTGTTAGAATTTACTTAATTTCAGCTAGGTGTAGATGTTAAGCGTGTTAGGTTTGTTTTTCAATCACTGTGCAATTCTATCACGGTTTGATGGCTTTTCGAGTTGCATTTTAGGTTTTCAGGCGTTTTAAACTCAATTTTGTTATAGAGTTTACTTAATTTCAGCTAATTGTAGATATTAAGCGCGTTAGGTTTGATTTTGAAACACCGTGCAATTTTATCATCGTTTGATCGCTTTACGAGTTGCATTTCAGTTTTTCAGGCGTTCAAGCTCAATTTGGTTATAGATTTTACTTAATTTCAGCTAATTGTAGATGTTAAGCGTGTTAGGTTTGATTTTGAAACACGTATTCACCGCTACTGTTCAATTTTCGTCTTTTCGTGTACAATTTTATCACGGATTGATTTTTGATGCTTTTAGAGTTGCATTTTAGGTTTTCAGGCGTTTTGAACTCAATTTCGCGATTGGTTTTACTTAATTTCAGCATGTTAGGTTTGATTTTGAAACACGTATTCACAGTCACAGCTTATATTTTGTCTGTTTCATGTTCAAGTTGTGTATCAGTGATACTTGTTTTAATCGTAGGGATTAATTAAATAAAAATTGAACAAAAACAGTTAGTGAATTGGGTTATTTGTTGTTTTACTCATCAGAAACTGTGTTCGATAGTAGGAGAAGATGGTGGGAACTGAAATTGAGGGATCTGATATCGCGCATGTTAATGGTGTCATTCAAACCAGTAATGGATTGTTAGAAGATAAAGTGGACGAGATTCGTGGATTATTGGGTAAATCGGATGATGATCCTTTGAGAATTGTGAGTGTTGGGGCTGGTGCTTGGGGTAGTGTGTTTGCAGCCATGTTGCAGGATGCGTATGGTCATCTTCGTGATAAAGTTCAAATTAGGATTTGGAGGAGAGCTGGAAGATCAGTGGATAGAGCAACTGCTCAGCATTTGTTTGAGGTGATAAATTCAAGGGAAGATGTGTTGAGGAGATTGATTAGAAGATGCGCGTATTTGAAGTACGTTGAAGCAAGATTGGGTGATAGAACACTGTATGCAGATGAGATTTTAAAGGATGGGTTTTGTTTAAATATGATTGATACTCCACTTTGTCCTTTGAAAGTAGTCACTAATTTGCAGGAGGCTGTGTGGGATGCTGATATTGTTATCAATGGGTTGCCATCAACTGAAACCCATGAAGTGTTTCAAGAGATTAGTAACTATTGGAAAGAAAGAATTACGGTTCCTGTTATTATTTCGTTATCAAAGGGTATAGAGGCTGAATTGGAACCTGAACCACATATAATCACTCCTACTCAGATGATTAGTAGATCAAGTAAGATTCTTGTTTGCTTATTTCAATTTTCTAACTTCTTTGTTGTATCTAATGCACTGTAATGTTTATGTATTGTGATTTTCTTTTGTTGTGTGTGTATGTGTGGGTGAGTTGCGCCCGGGGGTGGGGGGTGTGTGTGGCTTGAAGTGATTATGATTTTGATTTGAAGAAACAGGCAACAAGTTGCAAATAAAATATGATTATTGATATATATAAAATTATCTACATATTGATTGATAATCTGATTGGTTTTGTAAGTAAGATTCTTGTTCTTTTTTCTTGGTTTTCTAGATTTATATTGATCTGGTTATAGCATAATTCCAAACACCCCAGTGTCATTCATTTATGCTTACTCTCTTCTATGAATTTGTGAAGCAAATTTCATTTTACCATTAAATTGTTTCTTAGGGGAGAATGCATTTCTGTTTGGTGGTTATAAACCTTTTGTCCTAAAATATTAATGACTGCCCATTGTTGGTAAAAGTGAGATCCATGTATTTGTAAGTGCTCATTATCAACAATAATAAAAAAATTATGACATTGATTTTTATTTGCACATTTTTTGGAAATTTCTTACTATGATCATCTTAGGTATTTGTTGAAGGCAAAAAATGCCATCAATTACTGTCAAGTTAAGTATTTTTCTGGGATGCAGGGTGTAGAAAGTTAAATCATCAATCATCCAAGTTTATGACATTGTAATAGTGGAATTATAACTCTGTGGTGAACAAAAAGTATAGTTAAAACTGGTGTTTCTTTTATTGTATTCGTTTCCTAAGTAAAGCTTTTAGATTTTATTTATACCCTTCTGCTTCATGTATCTCTGGTTTTTTGTTTTGACTCAAAAAAAAGTTTGAGCTTATTTCTGCTCTTTTCAGCTGGAATTCCAATGGAAAACATTCTGTATCTTGGTGGACCAAATATTGCATCAGAAATATACAACAAGGAATATGCAAATGCTCGAATATGTGGAGCGGAAAAATGGAGGAAACCATTAGCCAAGTTTCTAAGGCAACCCCACTTTACGGTCTGGGATAATGGTGATCTTATCACTCATGAAGTGATGGGTGGGTTAAAGAACGTCTATGCCATCGGAGCTGGTAAGATTTACTCTTACTGTTTTATTTCATTAAACTTGGCTATTGTAATATCCGGCCCCTTGTACCAACCAATATTGTTTCCTTTGCTCACAAGGAGCTCACAAATTTGTTTTTGATTACCTGAGTGGAGACTTCCCTAGAGTTTACCCATTCTGGGATTACAACCACCCCAGCTGTGAAGTTTTCTCTCTCATCCACAGCGAAGGCACCCAAAACACATTGGTGCTGTTAAGGTTGGTCATTCCTTGTGAGTTTAGTTGTTGTAGGTTGTTTTGTGCCAACTCACATGCAACTTTTCCATTTAGTGAAAATTTTGAGCACCCATTTATATTAAAGAGTCGCTATGTCGTGGGACGATAAATGATAAGAGGCATTTTATTCAAATGGTCTCCCAATTAGCGGATTTAATTTTTACCTGTTTGACTGGTCAGAGAGAATACATAACCCAAATTGACACATTCAATGGGTCAAACTTACCCCTTCTTATCTTTATATCCAGCATCATTTGGTTTACTGGTCTCAGCTTTATAATGGGTTGGGCATAAGTTATTTCTATGTTCATAGTTATGGAACAACAAACAAATCCATTCATTTTCCTGAGTTTACTTCGATAATATTTGAGTTTTTGTGGTGTGTTAATTACTGGTCTCCTTTTGATTTCACAGGTATGGTAGCATCTTTAACCAATGAGAGTGCTACCAGCAAGTCAGTGTACTTTGCACATTGTACATCCGAAATGATATTTATAACTCATCTTTTGGCTAAAAACCCAGAGAAGTTAGCAGGCCCGCTATTGGCTGACACATATGTGACGTTATTAAAAGGTCGTAATGCATGGTATGGTCAAAAGTTGGCAAATGGAGAGTTAACTCTTGATATGGGTGATAGCATCAAGGGGAAGGGAATGATTCAGGTGTATTTTCTTATCTTACTTCCTTCTGCTGCTTTGCCTTTGTTTACCACTTTCTTGGTTGGGGTGTTTGGGTGTGCTTTTTGATAGTATGTGACATTGAATAGTTAGTTTTCAGAAAACGGGTAATAAAGAAAATGGCATTTGATAAGCTTTTTTATTTGAAGTTCTAATAGTCACATGTTTAGGATGTCTAACAAACTCTGATTTTTTAAGTAATCAATCTATAAAAATGACCAGAAAATGTATTTGTGGAAAATAAATACGGCATTGTGAAATGGGAGTAACATGATTTCAAAGTAGAAGGAAGGGATAATTATCTAACTACATATTAGCCTGAGATAATCAATTTTGTTACATATGGTATGAAATTAATTATCCAAAAATGATTATTCCAAAAAATAAGATAAGTAGAAACAAACAAACAACCAGTCCTTGATATCTTACTTCTTGGTATGCTTTCGTGTTTAAACTTGCAGATGTTTATTAATTGGTGGGTTATTGAATTTACATGTATTAATATGCTAATTACTAATTAGTTTGTTTGTACAACAGTTTCCAAAATAAACCGTATTGATTAATTATAACTGCAAGGTTTGATACTTTGATTGTTTGACAATTAGTCCATGATCCTGAATGATCTCTAAATCTGAAGCTAAAGAAATCCAGATTTGTAAGATGTATGAATATATCTTTCTATCATTTCTTATAAAACAACCCGCAAATTTGGCTTGTTTTAACTTCAGGGAGTTTCAGCAGTAAAAGCATTTTACGAGCTACTTAGTCAATCTCCTTTAAGCATTCTCCACCCGGAAGAGAAAAAGCCCGTTGCTCCAGTCGAGCTTTGTCCCATTTTGAAAACACTCCACAAAATACTAATTTCAAGGTAATTAAAATGATATTATCATATTTTCCATAGCAGATCCAAAACGTCAATCCATGGTTAGTTGAATTGATTTTTTGTGTTATTATTCAGGGAGGTTCCATCGCAGGCTATTCTCCAGGCATTGAGGGATGAAACGATGAATGACCCGCGAGATCGGATTGAAATGGCTCAAACTCATGCTTTCTATAGGCCTTCACTCTTGGGTCAGTAGTTTTGTTTGTCAAAAGTTGTGTGTTTAGCATCAACTGCTTGTTTGGATTGGGAGATTGATTGAGCTTATGCTGTAAAATTTGTTGTTATATCAATGATAACTTGTGTTGTTAAGACTTTCTTTTCTGAATTAGCTTGAAACCGTCTTTAATTTTGAACATGTAGTTGCAAATTAGGCAGGGTGTAAAAAAAAATTCGGTTTTCGTATCCTGTCAAAGGAGATTTATTGCCTTCATTTAAATCTATTGTTAAACGTTCTTGTAATATTTGTGGTAGCTGGCTGGTAACTACAGTGTAAATTCACATGTGAATTATCGTGAGTAATTATACCGACGTTTTTTATAAGTTTTTTGTTACGTGATTTGTTGGTAACACTCTTGTATTTGAAGCATTAAATATAAAGTTCAAATCTTTTTAGAAATCTAATTGAACTAAATATATCTGGATTTGGTTAAAAAAAAAAGAATTAGGATCGGTCTATGGTATTAGTAGATTCATCAATGCAAACTATAATAACAAGAAATTTAAAAAGTCAAATTAGCCTTAAATAACCCTTTCCACAATGGTCTCCGGTTAAAAAAACTTTTAGTGTTATTAATTTTTTTTATTTCAAACTAATGTTTTAAGGTTTTTCGATCGGAAAGATACGAGGGCTTTTATCTCGAACCAATACTCCAGATGACGAAATAGTGCTTTAGTCGGTGTAAAATTAACGTTCCATAAAACCGTATCATCATTTGAAACATCATTTCAAGGTGGGATTTACATCAATTTATTCGTATCATCATCCTGATCAAAAACCTAAAACATAAGTTTAAAATTCGACAATATCATCAATCTATTCATACAAGCCTACCAACTTATTAAATAGGTTTTGTACAGTTAACTATTTTATTAAATATCAGAACCCTTTTATTAAGTAAACAAGTTAATATATTAAACCTTTTTATTCGGATTTTAATTCAGAACCAACAAGTTAATATGTTAAACGGTTTTTTGTTTGGATTTTAATTCAGAATTCAGATTACTAACTACAAGTTAGGGGCTGTTTGGCAAATGCTGAATGGTTAAGTGCTGAATGGTTAAGAGGTCTGAATGATTAAGAGGTCTGAATGAGTAAGTGCTGAATGGTTAAGATGATCTGTTTGATTGAACATCTGAATAAAATGTTAAAATTATCAACCAAGTTAATCAAAAATCTTATTTTAACCAATCTTCGGTGAACATAGGTGAAAAATTAAATCCATTTTAATTCACCAAAATCCATTTTAATATGATATAGTCAATCTTCAATCTTTCTTCTAACCCAAACTTTTTTTTACAGCCGCCTCCATCTATTGATGACCTTCACCATGGCAACTTCCTCCCCCAAATCAAACTTTCTTCTTCAAATTATTTATTGTGGAAAAATCAAGTTTTCCTCTTTTCTCTCATCAAAGATTACTTGGTTATGTGGATGGTTCCTTCGCTCGCTCCTTCTTCTTCTTGGCCGCTTCTTCTTCTTCTTCTTCTTCTTCTTCACTCCTTTCTTTCAGCTCGCTCCTTCTTCTGTCTCTGAATGATTCAGAGTGCTTGCCATGTCTGATTCGCTCAGACCAATATGACTGATTCGCTCAGACGTCCCCTTCCATTCAGATCTCCGCCCAAACACTCTGAATCAAGCACCTCCTCTGAATCGCTCAGATTCAGAGGCTATTAAGACAATAACAAACACGACCTTAATGTACAATGTTTCATACCTACTGTACAACTTCTTAATGCAAAACCAGTTTTTATTTTGAGAACAATGCTCTGTAAAAACAATTCACCCAAAAACACAACCAAAAATCCGAACCACCACCGTCGCAAGTCCTCCGGCCACCACAAACCACAGCATACACCACCACCACCTCCGATCCACAACAACAGTCAAACCAGAACCACCGCATCCACCTCCACGTTCTCCGTCATCAACTACCGGTTACAGAAAAACAATGTTGAGAGATGAATCGGCATGCAACACTTACAACTACGGCGACTCTGTTTACTGGGACGCTCGTTACATCAACGAAGCCTCCGCTGGTTCGTTCGATTGGTATCAACGGTATCACGCTCTTCGTCCTTTTGTTCGGAAATATGTTCCGACGTCTTCTCGAGTACTTATGGTTGGTTGCGGCAATGCAGGTATTGTGTTTGATACTCGATGAGCTGTTTTAAGCTGATTGTATCAGATTCGAATAGTTTATGTATTGTTGTATGCTTGTATGTGTGTTTAATTGAGATTAATTAATAGAATTGCTGATTATGATTGGTGTATGATACTCGATGAGCTGTTCTAAGCTGATTTGTGTTAGATTCGAATGATTTATGTATTGTTGTATGTTTGTATAGGTGTTTAATTGAGATTAATTACTAGAATTGTTGATTATGGTTGGTGTTTGAATGTTTGATACCTGATGAGCTGTTTTAAGCTGATTTGTGTTAAGTTTAGAGGATTTGTATGTTGTTTCATGTGTGTTTCTAGGTATTTAATTGAGATTAGTTACTGTAATTGTTGATTAGTTGTGATTTGGGAGTGTTATTTGAAGTTATAGTAGGATCTGGTGAATCTGTTGAGTTTGAATTTGTTTCAGGAGAGTTACCTTCTTTGTGTCAACTTGTACAGAGAATGATGAATAATAGGGATATGCATAGTGAAATAGTAGTGGTTTGTATGGAAGTTATTTGCTAAATAGTGTGATTTGTATTCGTTATCGAGGGAGAAATGGTCGTTGAGGCAAGTGAGGGACTGAGGGTTCTGATTTTACACATTCTGTATCATTCAACTTTGATTGGGATGTGTGATTGTGATGATTAAATGGAAGTGATGGTATTTTATGCGTTGGTAATGACTTCTTTCCCTCGATTGTGTGTGGCTTGCTAGCTATTTTTTGTGCTTCATTGCTTTTTTAACACTCATAAAAAATGTAAGAGAAACACTCGCTGTGAACTAGGGGAAGCAGCTTCTTAAGATTTAAAATTTAAATTGATAGACCAAATAGTTGACTGAAGAACAGTATTGGTGAACATCAAATTGACTGACTGCTACATGACGATGCAACTTAGTGCTTTTATTGCTAAGCTAGGTATTCATAGAAGATGTTTATAAATGATTTTACAGTTGCTTAAACATATGCCATGAAAGAATATCTAGTCATGTTGGCTAAAGATTAAATCTGATATATTACTCCATCTGCAAAATCAGTAAACTGCCTTTTTCTCATCTCTCCCATCTCATACGGAACTTTTTATTATCCCTTCCGACTCTCTGTCAGTTAGGTGGTCTTCTTGTATGTTGTTTCTTTATATGGAGAACGGACCACACCATAAAGGATTTCTAACTGATATCATGTGTTACTGATTGGACGGTAGTTTAAAATTTTTGTCTTCCGCCTAACCATATTAGTTAAATGTGATGCTATAACTCCAAAGAGAAACACGCTAGTGATGTAAAATTTTGTTTTCTCATGAGACACTCCTTTTCTTGTGTTGTATACTACAGAAGTCTAAACATAGACCAGATCCTCTGTTCTTACAAGATCTTTTCAGTTTGAATTTAGCTTTAATCTTGTATGTCTGCTCTTATATGGTTGCCAAAATTTTATTTGGCGTCTTTATTGTTCGTGCCTCTTAAAGAACTATCAAGTCTGGTTACTCCAAGTCTACATTGTGTGTGGGGCTTTTAGGCATCAATAACTGTATCTGGTTTGGGCTTATTGAACTATTTGTTACCGTAATTAGATTTTTTTGTTCCTATTCTAGGTTCATTTAATTTTTTTTATTTGGTCATGTAATTATCTATTAAATGAGGTGTTAACCTCACAATGAGACATAGCAAGTTAACAGTTACCATTTCTTATGTGGTCAATTGGTGCCTATAATACTCTAGATTCTAGAACGCGTGTATATATGATATAACATGCATGCCAAATGTATTCTAGAAGTGACGTAAACGTGCATGCATGATTGATGAGTTGTTGGAAAGAGCAAAAACGCATCCCATGTTTTTCCTAAATTTCGAAAGTACCCTACTTGTTACAACTAGCACACCTTCAGCCCTACTGCCATTGAATAGTACCTTGAACAATCGGAGGCATTGTCTGTGATTAAATTTACATCTTCTCAAATGTTTGAATTTTGTAAGATGCTTAAACACATCTAAACCCAAAAATTATGCATGCTTAGTGTGAAATCTTATATTCTTCACCTTACATGTACATATTGAGAAGCTTTAACATCGCTCTCTTTATATTGCTCTCAACAACTCTTTACTTCTCTGTTTCTTCATTGAGGTATTACATATCCATCATTTTCAAGTTTTAGCCCCTTTTTTTTCCTCATGTTGTCTCTTTTTACCTTTTCTCTCTTTCAAATATTCACATAAGTGCTTTCTTTAAACTGTCACTTTGTGTTTGATCAATAGGTATCTTGTAAATGCATGTTAACTTGTCCCGTTTTTTGTTAATTCTTTGCAGTTATGTCAGAGGACATGGTTAAAGATGGATATGAAAGCATCATGAATGTTGACATTTCCTGTGTGGCTATTGAAATGATGCGACGCAAATATGAGAATGTTCCTCAGCTAGAGTGTATTCTCTCTACACCCTGCCTACCTTTATCTTGTCAGGATATCTGATATGTCTGATGTTCACTAACTTGTGGTACATAACAGTTACTAATTTTCTTATTTTATACTTAAAGATGTGCAGATGGATGTTCGGGATATGGGTTTATTTCTAGACGATTCATTTGATAGTGTAATTGATAAAGGTATAGACTTATCTGATTCACTCTTATTCTAGTTTTAAACTTGCAAGTTCCACCTATTCCGCATATGGTATTCAGTGAAAATTGTTGGTTTTGACATGAGACTTCTGCAATATTCTGTCTTTGCATCCTTCTTTATAGAATCTTTTGATCTCTAGTATCTTGCCTCGGTTGTGATGTTGACTTTTATTGACCTTCTATCTAGTTTTCGCTATCTTCACATTGGACTTAGAACTCAGATCTTTGTGTCATACTTTCCAAGTTCAAAACTTGCTATCTTCACTATGTGTTGTGTTCTATACTAATATAGAAACCATCATAGAACAAGTTCATATAGTATTATACATATTGCACCATTTTTTAGATTGAAACATCACCAAGTAAGTTGAAACTCATGAGATAATTATAGTAAGTAATAAGTGAGTTTTTTGGGAAAGACCAAATATGTCGAACATGACATGTTTGAAATCTGTAAGCATTTAATTTAGCAGAAGTGTTTCAGAGATTAATAGCAAGTAAAGGGGAGGGACTGTCTACTCTTTTGTAAGGTTTTTAGTATGTGTTAGGATAAACCTTGGGGATTTTTGGTGAAATTTACCAAATTTAAACGGTTTTTGTATGTATTAACGTTCCTTTTTCTGCTCTCTTTTGCATGATTCCTGATCTACGGGTTTTAGGAACTCTGGACGCGCTGATGGTAAGCTACTTAAGTTTGACATCAGATTTTTTTTATTATTGCTACATGTGTGTTCTAACTTCTTCAACTTCCTTTGAATTTGAAGTGTGGAACTGATGCTCCAATTAGTGCTTCTCAGATGTTGGGGGAAGTGAGCAGGTTTTAAGTCTCTTTCATCATCTCCAATTGTGCTGTTTTATTTTATTCAAAGAATCATACATATTATGTTTTCATTAACCATAAAAGAATAATATTATGCTATATATCTTATTATCTTATTGCTTGTCGTAACTATAATAACATCTCTTATTTTATTGTAGGATTCTTAAACCTGGAGGGGTATATATGCTGGTAGGATGATAAATTGTCTTATAAGTTACAGTCCCTTTTAAAGACATCATATAGTAACTAGATACCATTTACTAACTACATCATTCTACAGATTACATACGGTGATCCGAAGGCAAGGATGGCCCATATAAACCGGCCAATTTACAATTGGAAAATAGAATTGTACATCATACGTAAGTTCATTCTTTATCTCATTTGTGTATATCATGCTTTCTTTGTTTCCTCTCAAATACATTCTTGATATTGTTTTTTGTGGAATGGACCGAAGAACCACCTTATATGCTCGTTGTTGGGGATACGTGTGACCCATGAAACTCCATAGTAACAATAGCAAGACTAACTGATTTGGGCCATGTCTATCTAATTATATATAAGAAGAGGTCATATGGGTAGAAAGTTTTCTTTTTGGCTAAAAATGGGGTAGTTTGGGCTAAAGAGGTCTGAGAGGCTAAAAAATACAACTAATTTAATGTAAAATAAATTCTGCTATTATATGTTATTACTGAAGCATGGTCTGTTGCAGCTCGGCCTGGTTTCCAAAAGCCACTAGGTTCAACCTCATCTCCTAAATCATACCTGTCACCCGTTCCTGTCACTGAGAACGGAATGCTTCCTGCTGATTATGTTGTAGAAGATCCAGATTCTCACTTCATATACATCTGCACAAAAATGAGCGAGAAATCTAATCTCAGCGACTCATTGACAGTTGATATTTGATCAACAACATGAACCAGTTAGCCTCAAGAACTTAACTTGGTAATAAGCAAGCAGATTGTGATGGGGTTTATTGCAGGTTGTAAAAGTAGTCAAGTGTCATTACAATGCCAAATGTTTTATCCTCACTGCTTTGGCATGGCATCTTGGTTTCTTGTTTTTTTTTTTGTTCTTTTTCATTTGATTGTTGATTTGAGGGTAGAAACATGAATAAAAATGATAGTTTGATCGCTCGTTTTTCTCGTTCAACCAATGGTTAAAGAATTTAAAAAGAAAAGACCATTAAAAAACACAATTCACTTAAAAAAATTTTAAAAAATACACCTTTCACTACTATATAAAAATAAGGCAAATTGGCCTAAAATAATCTCAATTAATACTTATAAGTTTAGAATAATCTCAACTCTGTTTATTAACTCCAGTTGTTAAGTGTATTTTTTCAATTTTTTTCGAATTTCAAACCGATGTTTTAGGGATTTTAATCGGGAGGTGGACACGAATCAACTAATGTATACCTTACCTCTGATTGTTGCTCCAAATGATTTAATTTTAATATCTAATTGAAGCACCGTTAGGGTTTAAACATCCGACTAAAGACCATTTTGTCGTTTAGAACACCGGTTCGAGGTAAAGTTTACATCAATTGACTCGTACCATTTTTCCGATCAATATCCATAAAACATCGGTTTGAAATTCATAAAAAATTGAAAAAAAGTTAATGGCCGTTAACGGCGGACTATCAGAGGCCAAAAATTGGATTTGACACCTCAAATTGAAGGAATAAGTTGAGTTGGATTATTTTGGTCCTAACTGTTAGTTTTATTATTTTATACATATCTAATATGTTTCCTGCATATACATACATATAGGAATTGTGGTTAAGGTAACGGTAATAACATTGCATTCTTATATCACACTTAAGAGGTGAAGTGCAATTATCGAATTTACATAAGCACACCCCGGACACTAACACTAATACTTGTTAACATTTGGATTTTAACAATAAGTTACGAGAAACACTTGAAATCTTGTCTTACATCCCAAAGCAAAAAATCACAAATCAGAGGGTTTTGAATTTGTATAGCTTCGACTGCCATTGAAAATGTGGTTGCCACCATTGAACTATCCCGTGAGCTTGTCGAAAATCCTCCGACGGACTAACGTTCACCGTCATATAAGCCGTCGGTACAATGTGCAACGGTTCCAAATCTCTCCGAACCAAACTTCCGAACGAATACCTCGTCGAGATCCTCTCAATTTTTCCGTAACCGATCTCCTCCATCTTCTCTCTATGCTCGAAATACCCTATGTACTCCGAACAAATCGGATCCGACGGATTCACAAACACATAAGGCGCCCATTCGGATAACACGATAAACAGATCCTCTTCCGAATCCTCACGGTAACTATTCGTCACCGTGGCAATTCCAGCAGTCATAAGACTGCCAACGATACGGACACCGTGTTTCAACGGCTCGTATTTTATCATCTTCTCGATCGGAACGGATATGAAGGGAGGATTGAAAAGATACGTTTCGAGACGAAACCGAGACTTTGCCATGTTCCTCCCAACGAGCATTGCGATTGACGCTCCTAACGAGTGTCCCGCTAACCACACATTTGCATGTCCCGCTACTGCTACCATATTCCAAACAGCTTCAAAAGCGACACGAAAGCGAGCGCTTTCTTCAAGTTTATCGAACACACACTTCAAATTCAGCTTCATATCTTCAAATCTAGTGAAATTTGTTATCATCGTTCCTCGAAAAGCTATGACATACCTCGGAGGGCACGGAGACGATTGATAGAAATACGGATGAGCGTATTTGAGCTCGAAAATAGCTCCAAAGTAAGACAAATCACCTTCATCTACAAGAACATGATTAAGTTGAAACTGAAATTGTTCCCACCATGGAGAAGCATGAGTATCTGGTTCCTCGTTGATGCTTGCTCGTTGACGGTCTCGTTCCAGGCTGTAAACACCTTGAACAAGACTCGCGGCAAGCGATCTACGATGAAATGTGTTTCTCCTGTAAATTAAATTAACATGATCCAACCATTATTATTAGAAGTTTTAAATTCATATAAAAGTTATTTACATTCAATCAGATGGTAAACAGACAACAAGCTGCGATAAAATTGTATCAGGTAAACAATGCTAGAATTAAGAACAATGATTATGATACATACCAATCAAAAGAAGGTAGAAGGTGTAAAGGTCCTGAGACATCAAAAATTTCAGGTTGAGATGCCATTTTGAGGATCTTTTGCAAGTTAGTTTTTTGTTTGCATACTTACTTATACATGTATGCATGATATGATATATTTATTGATTAACAAAATTCAATATACCAATGAGTGTGTGAGAAGTCAAAATAGCCAATGAATTGAAGATCCTTATTCCCTAGAATTAACATTTTTTAAATTCCTTAAACTACTCATTTTGTGTTTTAAATCAAAACATTTTACAAGTCACAAGTTGCACACCATCTACATTTGTTATTAAATTACGCCGAATTTCTAAGTTACATCTTGACGGGATTTAAACCCTAACCTTCTTCGAAAAACAAGAGCGTCTATCATTTAACCATTGTTGGAATAGCATTTTTTTTCTAAAACGACGGTAGGTCGTTACACTTAAAATGTGTCATGAATATTGAATAAACATTATTAAGTGTTTAAATTCTAAAAAAAACAAGTATTTTAGTGCAAAAGTGTGGGTCAAGTAAACGAAACACGTTCCAACTCATTGTTACCAGCAATTGCCAGTTGATGTAAACAAAACCAACGCTTTGAGTTGACTTTCAACTTGCATTAATTAAAAAAGTTACAATTAATTCTACATCGAAGTGGGTTGACCTTAGCATGTAGAAGTTATAAACTTATAATAATCAAAATTAACTAGTTGGAATTATCAATCATTAAGCTCTATTTTGACATTTTCATATCTAATATTCCTATATTATTATAAAATTATTCTAAATGGACATTTTAAGTTCTATTAATTACACATAGTTTTTCATCCATTTCAGTTGATAAAATCATCGGATCCAGTTTGCGGGTGAAGCGTGTACTCTTTTACACACGCGAAGACGGTGGTAGTGACGGTAACATATAGTAAATCAAAAGGTTGTGATGGCAGTGGTTGCGAATTGATGGATGATTAGCTAAAGTAGTTGGAACGTGGGATGACTTTGGTCGTAGAAGAGTTGTCATCGATAATCATTTTCAGGTCCGGCCCTTGCATGGGGCGAGACAGGCAACCGCATCAGGCCCGGTCTCAAAAGAGCGCGCCTGAAATTTTTGATTTTTTTTTATAAAACTTATTAATCATTTACAATGATATTAATAATGTTATAGCCTAAAATAATTATTTATATCATGGTCCATTTATATAGGGCCCAAAAGTTTAGTTTTTACAAAAACAATTAAAAGTAGTAAAATTATTATTTTTTGTTTGATGGGGTGGTTAAATTCGTCGTCGTTGCAAACTGTTACTATAATGATTTCAATAAAAATAGGCGTTTTGTACAAAACACCTAATCATCTATGACCGTTTCTTGATAAAAAAAAACACCTAAAGGGTGGGGCGTTTTCAATGGACAAAAATCCCACTCACTACATATAGATGTTGTGTAAAGAAGAAAAAAGGTTTGACATGCAATTTTCTTGTTTGGAATTAGCAATATATATATTTTGAATTTAATGTACGTGTGCTTTGAAAAGTCATTTATAAGAACTTAGAAATTACGTGTCAAACTAATGTAAAATGAAAGCCAATACATAGTATTAGTCTCCAGCTTCCAACAACATAATTGCAGCATATCAATACATGCAATTAAACAAAATATCAACTTGAGATCGGTGTGTAACATACACAGCCTTTAGATGATATATATATATATATATATATATATATATATATATATATATATATATATATATATAGGGATCCATTCAAATGAGAACACTTTTAACTTGAGAACAACTTAGGAACCGCTTTAAATGTTGTATTTATTATAATATAAATTGACCAAAATGCTTATAATTAACCTAATTTTAACATCTATTTAAAAAATTTAAGATTTTTGAAGTCGTTTGTTAAAATGCATATATGCACCCACATTACTTGTACACAAACACACATTTTGGGTGCATATATGCATTCTAACAAACGACATCACGAATCATATTTTTTTGAATTAGATGTTAAAATTAGTTGAATTATAAGCATTTTGGTCAATTTATATTACAAAAAATTCAATAGTTTGACTCCATATATGATTCGTTAAAGTTGTACTTTTTGTACTCAAGTTAAGAGGTGTTCTCATTTGAGTGTGCCTCTATATATATATATATATATATATACTAGGTTTAATCAGGGCCGTCTCAAGCATTTTGGAGGCCTCAAGCGAATATTAAAATTGGGGGCCTTTTATATAAATTTTTTTCATAGCGATACTTAAGTTCTAAAAACGAAAAAAAGGGTACATAGCTGATTGGAGTGATTCTATATTTGTAATTTGTAGAAAATAAAAATTGGTTGCATGTTCTATGTGAAACAGAAGCTGTAGAAGAGAAGTATAAAACTAATTGTATGAGATTTAAGAAATTGATACCGTATATCATTAAACAAAAATTCACACAATCAAGTTTCAATCGTTCATATAACGTATTGCACTTAAAAACAGCAAATAACATATACAAGGCTCATAACTTATCAGTAGAAAAATAATAAACAGCAACAATCCCAAAAATAGGACCAACTTATCACTTGTCATTTTAATAAGAGAGAACTTATGGTTCTAACTAAGATGACCTCTTATCTATGTGTTGGCAACACATCATTGTTTGCCTAAATGGCAAGCTCAAAACATTGAAAGAATACTAATATACCATGTATCTGATTCCTATATCATTTTCTATAGAACTGTTGACAACAAATCCCACACTTTTGTTGCAAACACAAATAGTGTACACAACTAACATTCAAGCAAAAAATCAAACTTGTAACAGATCGAAATCAAGTTGATAACAAATAACAGCAGAAATCAATGTTGCATTAGATAGATTATATGAAATTACTTGTACTCGTAGGGTAAAAAATTAAAAATAAACCTGACCATACCATGTCAATAAAAAAATCATGTCGCCTCACTCCGAACGATAAACGTCAATTGATCCCCACAGCGGCAGACCTCCATCGATTGGCAATGAATTTCAGTGATTGATTTTGTGAAAAAAAATTCAAAACTAACGCCTCATCATATCACTATGGCGCCTATTTTTTTCACAACAAAAGTTAGATCTTTCTAAAATTTGGGGGCCTAAACTATTGGGGGTCTAAAACCCTAATTTTACTCTATGGGCCTGTTGGGTCGGCCCTGGGTTTAATACCCGTGTGTTACACACGGGTTAAATAGTAATATTTATAAAGAAATTATAACCATTATATTTAACAATTTGTAAATATATAACATTTAAGGAGTTGGCTCCATCAACTTGCATGGTGAAAAATTTAGCTAAATTTTACCTCCCAAACTTCCTATTATAGAAAAAAAAATACCTCCAAAAATTGCCCCCTAAAAGTTTGATTTATTAGATAGATATACCAATATAACAACCTAAAAAATCAAACTGTTAACAAAATATATAAATGACATACATGTACATCAAAGAAAATATCAAATAAAAACTTCTATATTTCGCCGGAATTTTGTTAAATCATTTACACATGTGTAAAAAAAAGCTATTTTTATATACATGTAAATTTAAACCTCTTGAATTTTGTCTTTTGCTATTTTCTTTACTATCTAACTAAACTACTAAAGGAGACTTAGTGATGACCTCATTTTTAAGTACGTGTCAAATGGAGAGAGCAGCCAACTAGGATTAGTGATGTTGGCATGATATCATCACATCAAAACATTTAGATATGAAGGATCCGTGTGAACATTTGAAATTCAAAGTTCAAAGTCTTCCTTCTTCTTAAAGACTCTTCATCTACTCTCTCTCTCTCTCTCTCTCTCTCTCAATATTTTCGTTTGGTTTTCTCTCTATCATACAAAATTTTTTCATTCTCCGGTAATGATTCAGACCCATTCCACCTCCTTTACGGTATTTCAGGTACTTATTCATCCCTACCTTGTATTTCATGTTCTGATTCAAACTACATGCTTTCGAAAATACCCTAACCCCTAATTTGTTCTTCATTTTTGTTACAGTCGGATCTGTTTTGGTTGGTTTCCATCTCCGATCGTCCTTCAAAAGGTTTCAGTTTATTTTTGTATATTCTTACTTCTTTGTATTGTATCATTTTGTTACAGAATAAGTTTTTTTCAATTTTTTAGTTACTTCTCTTTCTTTATTATCAAGGTCATCGATTTGTTTGACATTGTTGTTTTTTGTGTTTTTATATTAAGTTTTTAAAAAACACTCGACAATTTCTGTTGTTCTTTATTGTAACGTCCTCAGATTTGTAACTTTTTTTTGTTTTGTTTGTTTTTGATTTTGAAGTTATACCTTTTTTGGCCACTTTTTTGTAAGTTTGTTTTGTGATTTTTACTGCCTTTTAAAAACCACTGATTTTGGTCATTTTGATATGATGAAGTATGCATCGATCCCACACAAGCCGCGATCAGGTTTAAATTTATTGCCATGTTTTATGTTATTTTTTTTATCTTTGAAGCATAGACAGTTTATGCACTTTTTTGGTTCTATCGGTTTATTTAAAAAAATAGTAGACTGACTGTTTTCGTTGGGTTTGGATTAGTCTTCTTTTGTTCAAACATGAGTTTCATTTTAGAATATGATTATTGGTTTGGTTTATCTTCGCTTTCGATTGATCGATGGTTTGGTTTTATGAAAAGATGTTGCATGTTGCGATTGTTGTTGGAAAAAATTTGTGCATCTTTTGGGTTCTTACCCTTGTTTTTTTACTGAATAGTAGATTGAATGTTTTGATTGTGCTTGGATTAGTCTTTGTTCCAACATGAGTTTGATTTTATAATTGGAGTGTTGATTTGGTTTACTCTTCGTTATTTTTAAGAATGTTATTGTGACACCCCGCCCGGCGGCGGAAAACACCGGGCGCGTCAAGTGGATCGGATATCAAAGTACAAAGCACATGGCACACTAAATGCATATTTTAATATTAATTAAGTAATAATGTCGTGACATAAATAGGCATTCAAACAGTCTTAAAATCGTAACAGAAACGGCAAATAAATATTGTTTATTGTCTTTTTATTCTAGGTCCGAAGCATCCTACGTGTCTTGAACCAAAACTGTATCAAACTTCACCTGAAAAACGTGTAAAATAAGTTAGCTAAAGAATTAGCTAGTGAGTAAAACACAATTAATAGTACATAGTATAAAATCCGAGATCATTATAGATTGTGTTTCGCAATCTCATGTGCATAGCAATTTCATCATATATATCTCAACCATGACCATAGAATCACATAGAAACAAGAATCATAGACCCCGCAGGGTTACCTTTAGCAACAAGTCATGAGGAACCAACTCATGTTACATTTATTGATAACCATCGTTTAACCGTCATTTAACCGTCTCGATATGCGAGTTATCAAAAATGTTTTAGCATCTAAGGGACATAGCAACGTAGCAACAAGCATCACATGTAGTAACTAGTAACATAGAATCAACCAAAGAATCGCCGGGTCTAAATCACCTATCAGGCCATTAATGTAGGTGGGCTTGTCAAACCATTAGCGCTAACATCGTACCGGTGGAAATTACAAGATAATATAACTAATATTGACTATCACACAATTTTGCTACATGCGGTCAAACACGATTAACACATCTAATGATCTCTTTTTCGAAAATAAATACATCAAAAGAAACCGTTGTATTATAGAAACACGTATTTCAGCCCCAAAAACGTAAACAGTAAAAAGGGGAGTGAGTTTACTCACCTGAACAATAAAGATAATAGCAACGCAAGAAAGTAACCAGAGAGAAATCGAGGATCGCCCAGACATTAGAATCACCTAATTAACCGGGAGAACCTAATTTAGAAACGAAGCAAGTAACGTAATAACTAAAATCAAGAAAATAGAACTTCTAGGGTTTTGGATTTGGGGTTTTAGGGTTTAAAATTATAAATTTGAAATTAGGGTTTCAAAATATAATTTAGGATTTTCTTTAGGATTTTAAAGTACCAATTGGAAGTTAGGGCTTTAAAATACAATTTGGGAATTTAGGGTTTCAAATCTAATTTTAGGGTTTTAAAGTCCAATTTGGGGATTTAGGGTTTTTAATCCAACTTAGGGTTTCAAAATCCAATTTGGGGATTTAGGGTTTTATACGAAACGTCGTAGTATTTTTCGTCATAAGTATTTCTCCTTTTTGCAGTATATTTGTATGTTTTTAAATCTTGTAAATATACTTAACATAAAAGAAATCATTTAGGTTATTTAGAAAAATCATTTAGGTTATTTAGAAGAGTATAGGTTTAATGTTTAATATATAAAACATCAAGATTTAAAGAAAAGAAGGCAAGGAGGGTCGAACCCGTGACCTTGCCTCACAACACCAACACCTTAACCACCAGACCAGATTCATTTTTGTTATTGAAACTCGTTTTTAATTGTTTTAGCATTTTATACTTAACAACACCCATTTCCATATAAACCCTAGAACAAAGATCCAACCAATTCGTTCAAACCTGTTAATCAAATCCAAAATCATCAGAGGGCTTTTAATCTACACGAACTCACGATCATTTCTATATATAACACTTACTTGATTTCGAACGAAATGAATCGGAGACAAAGATGAACAAGAAACGCGACTGTGAAGATCAAACTGGTAACTAGAGGTTGTTAGAATTTGATTACACTTCCAGAAACACTCTTTAGGATGCGTCAAGTGAAAGCCTTAAAACAATTGCAGATAATATCAACGATTGAATGTCGAAAAGCTACGGTTTTTGCGGTGAAGAATAAGAAGTTCATTAGGTAATTAAAACAAGAAATTGATACGATTCAATTAGTGGTACATGTTGGCAATGACACTGAAGACGTTTTGGTTCAGAGATTTTAATGAAACGAGCGTTAATTCGACACTTGATTATTTGGGTTTAATGACATACGGTTTGAATTCGATTTCCTTGAACGATTTGTTGATTACATAATTGTTACAGGTTCGAAACCCACCTGAACCCATTTTACGTGATTAACCCGGGTGAAAAGTTACAAAAATTGAGTCTTTTTGGACGCTGCCGGAATTAGACGGATTCCGGCCACTTTGGCCGGAAATGGTGACATCGGAAACACGGGAAGAGAAGGGGTGGGGCTGGGTGAAACTTATTTTTACATAATTGGTCCTTTATGTTTTGCTAACTTAATAAATTGAGTTGTAAATTTTAATTACTAGTTTGAAAATTGACAGATTCAGTCCAAAGTTAATTCATAAGTTATATTAGTTAATAAACTTAACTATGTTGAGACGTAATGTTTATATAAGTGACGTTTTCATGGTTTTAGTTCGATTAAGCCATTAGGAGACTATTTCAAGACTTAGAAGTGTTTCTGTTTAAAGTTTTCAATAGTTTTCTTTTATGCACTATATATTTATTTATATATATATATTTTGAGTTTTATTGTCTCAAATAATAATTATTTGATATGCGTGAATATTTTGCAATGTAAATTTAATTGAGACGGGTATAACGTGGAATCAATGCGTTTATTCATAATAATAAACGTTACATTTTGTAGAAATAAATACGATTACAATTTAAAGGATAACAACTTCGGGTTCGAGTCGGGCATTCGGGTTTGGGTTTGGGGCAGATGTCACAGTTATTTGATTGTTTTTACCTGAATGGTTTGATGTTTTGCTGTTATGAAAAAATGTGGCCTGTTTTTGTGTGTTTTGAATAGATTTTATAATTGGAGTTTAATTTGGTTTACTCTTCGTTATTTTTAAGAATGTTGTTTGATTGTTTTTACCTGAATGGTTTGATGTTTTGCTGTTATGAAAAAACGTGGATTGTGGTTTGATTACTCTTCTTTAAGAATGTTAGTCTTGGATTGGTCTTTTTTTTGTATTGTGGTTTGATCGTTTGGTTTTATTAAAAGAGGTTGCCTGTTGTGATTGTGGTTTGATTACTCTTCTTTATTTTGAAATAATTTTTTATTATTCTTAACTGAATGTTAGTGTGTGTAGTTCTTCATTCCATTTTAGTCTTGAATCCTTTATTGAATGTCAGTTTTCTATAAAAACAGGAGTTTGATTTTTGAATGTTAGTCTTGGATTTGTTTATCTCCTGTTTGGAATGTGGTTTGATGGTTTGGATTGTGCTTAGTTCTTCATTCCTTTTGAATCTTGGATCCTTTTCTGAAATGTTAGTTTTCTTTCTTCTAAAACGAGTTTGATTTATGAATGATAGCCTTGATTTGTTTTCTTATTTTGGTCTATTAGAGCTTTCTCTTCTTAGAAGTCCGAGGGACTGAAGTTTACATTTGTACATAACAACCAGAAAAAATCAATGGCCAACAAATGTTGCGTAAATCTTGGTGGTAAGCATTCAATGTAAGTTTCAGTTTTTAAAACCATATTTTCATGATATTGTGTAGCTTACATCTTACTAACGGTTCTATATGCCGTTGTACTTTGATGAAACATTTTTATTACATGTATCAAATTTTAACTTTATTTCTACCATCAAATATCTCGGTCTTCTATGAAACAGAGATTGGCTAGATTTGACTGGCTTTGTTGTCTTCTTTTCATTTATGGGAATTATTTTCTTCTTTTACAAAGGACTACTTGCCATCGGTGTCTTTCATCGCTAACTTAATTATATTGTTTGGCATCTTGCACAGGGTACCATTTCATTTGGTATTGGCTTCTTCTTTGTGAGAAAAGCAGATATGGGGTTTTATCGATAAGCCCAATTCTCTTCATCCCTCTATGGTTTTATCGGGTTTTGTTCTCATCCATATCAATTTCAGGGTACGTTTTTCTTCATTTTCTTGCTTCTAATAACGTATATTTACAGTTTAAACAGGTAAAATTTGTTATTATGTCAAACCATTCATAGTTATGATTGTTGTATGTTTATATATATTCAGTTTGTTGGTTTTTTTGAATCTATTAATTGATGTCAGTACTTGCATTAATGATTTGCAATTTATCTACATGTTTTGAATATTGGAAGAATGATTTACAAGTGTATTAAATGTTTGGAAGAATGATTCATCACTTGCAAATATGGGGATGCCATCATGTGGTTAGGATTTCTTGATGGTTTCGTCATTACTATATCATTTAACTATTTGTTTTGAGTTTATATATGGTCATAATAATTGGATGGCCTGATACAGAGGCTTATGGTTTTATTATACTTTTCAAGTATTTTAGATGTGTTTATGGAACAATTACTTTTATACTGCTATAGCTATAAGATTTACATTTATTACTTAAGGTGCATTTTTTTGCGGTGGTTCTTGGCCTACACTTTCAGTTTTAGTGCAAAAGATACCGATTATTAGCTGGGTATTTCAATAGTCTTTTATTGAAGCAAGTTTGTTAATTGAGGTAGTGACACATGATATTGGTTTATTAATTTGTATTGGATATGTTAATTGTGCTTTACAAAATTATTGATTTCTAAGAATCAAATTGTAGAAAATCGATTGAAGACCTTTTCTGCTCAATTTTAGTATTATCAATTTAAGGCATGATATACATTACGATTATTATTTGTTGGTTTATTATTGGAGAACCATGTGCATCTTCCTACTTATGGTTTTAAACTAATAGTTTCACTTTTGGATTACTTTTTAAGATAGGAATTAAGTATAACTTGCCCTATAAATTGAATTGAAAACTCTAGATATCATTAGATGCTCTTAACTTGGTTTTTACAAACCTTTTCACTTTGGCTTGATGCGTCATCTACTAGGTCTGTAAATATGTTCTCAACACAAGGTGACTCACCATATACAACTTTGTATATTTTACATCAACTTATGCGAGTTTTAAGTATTTTATGGTGTAATATCGACAGTTTAAATAATTGACTTAAGTTAAACAAATAGCTAAAAAGCAACAGGGTCATATGGATTTGAAGTGAACCAAACTGATTTCCAAATAAACTCTTAAATCATTTAATTCAAAAAGTTTATAGTGGAAAATAGAAATGCCTAGGCGTTGTCTTGATCCGTCAAAAGAGCATAGTGGGTCATAAACACTTGCGTGTACCTTGTATCAGCTTTAAACTATTTGATTTGTTTTTATTTTACCGTAGGTTTTTTCATCCTACCAACATAACATATTATCACTAAAGTATTACCAAAATTGAGCAGTTTGGCATTATTTTGTCATGTTGATGGTTTTAATACATTCAAACACAAAGCAGAGTTATAGGAATAATATTTTTTATGATTAATCCAGACAATGCGCAGCAATACACAAATCGAACCACATGATCTTACAAATGAGTTTAAAAATACTGAGGTTTGACGTGCTTTAACTTTTATCTGTATTGCAGGTAGTTTTGTTTTTTCACTACCTAAAACTATGCTAAGTTCTATAACTAAGGTGTCAAAATGCAAATTTTTCTTCACCATCCAATGTGCCACATTTTGAAGGCATTAATAAGCATCTATCGTAGTGAATGTTTTCTTAACTTTTACACTTTCTTTTCACATTGTATCATGCACCTATTCTAGAGTGTTTTGTAAAATTTTGTACTCCTAATTTCTAATAATAAGATCATCTCCAACACTATCTTTATAAAGAATGTCTTGATAGTATTTATACAATCCGTGTAGGAAACAATTTCCGATAGCATTATGTTTTGCAATGACCATAAATAAAAGCCAAGGACAATTACTAGACCGTTTATGATTATATCTGTCAAGACCAGTATTCAGCCATGGACAATTATATGTGGCAGTATCGAGAGTAAAAAGTAAACAAGGATTGAAGATTTTGATTTGTGAAAACGAAGGAAATATAGCTAACAAAAAAACTAATGTGGTGTATAAGGAAGTTTTGCAAAATTTATGAAGATTTATGAGTATTTTAATACTTTATGAAGAAAATATACTCTTGATGATTATAGGTAATCATTTAAGGAAAACCCGTGTGTAACACGGGTCTCATATCTAGTTATAATGGTATTGTGAAAATAAAATCAAAATTTTGAATAATTTGGTCGCGTCCTTAGTGTTTTCACATATATACGATTATACGAGTTCTCAATTAAACCCTCCTCGAACATAAATACATCTTTCAAGTTTCAACTTAGAAAAGTATAGAATAAGCATCCTAAATTACCCCTCGTCTCATAAAGTCACAAGTCATAACCGTACGTCACCATGACGAAGTTCGTAGATTTTTTCCAATTTAACGAAGCTAGAGAGAAATTATCGTTAGCGAGTGTGGACCATATTTATTATACGCTATAACTTGAAAGTCAACAATTGAATTAAAACATATGTATATAGCCATAGAATTGTGAAGATATGAATGTGAGTTTAGAAAAATAAATAACGTTGACTCTAGAATCTTCATCGGCAAATTTGACTTGTCACACATTGTTTTTTGGATTTAGGTACCATATATATACTTGTTTTTAGCTATCTATAACTATCCCAAAAAATTCAAATAAGAAACGAACCTACAAAAGAATAAGCTCAAACACTTTATCGGATTCACAATGCCCGAAAATTTTAATGTTTCAGGACCTTCGCACCTACTAACTCGTTTAGATTGGTATGTGTTTTTGTTCTTTAAGTTTGGGGATGTTTTGAGATTAATTGTTTTATTCACGGCGGTCTTTTTTAATGACGTGGCATTTATATGGTATTTTTTAACTTATGAACTATCAGAAGGTTCTTATTGTGATTTGGTTAAAGTTGTGTGATTAACCACCGCCACCTAACAAAACTAAACCCTAATAGCTATAATTTCCATCGATGGTGTGGTGTTGGAAGGTTGTGGTACTGGTGGTCGTGGTGGTGATTAGGTGGATAGATTGTGTGGACGGTGGTTGTGGCTTGGGGTGGTCATTGATTTGGTCCTTCTAAAGGGGTTACCGTCAGGTGAAGGGAAGGGGAAGACAGGGGAGGGTACTTTAACCAAATTACAATTTGGTCCTTCTGAAGTTAGTTTTATACATGAGCTAAAAGACCATATTGCCATGTCACCATCGCCACGTCACCATCTACATCATCCGTCACGTCATCAAAAGCTAACAGGAGACTCTAGCGAAAATTAATTAGAAACTTGAGACTTCAATTTGCTCTAGGATATTCATCGGCCAATAAGTCACAGATCGGATTTTTAAATCCAATTTTCCCTGATCTATTGATTAATGAGTCGATCATGTTTAATTTACAGGACAAACGCTAGTCATCGACGATCCATTGCCGCGAGCCTTGTTCAAGGTGTTTACAGTTTGGAACATAAACGTCAACGCGCAAGCATCAACTTGGAACTTGATACTCAAGCTTCAATGTGGTATGAACAATTTCAGTTTCAGTTGAATGCAAATGATATCCTAGAAGATGATGAGGATGATTCGTCATACTTCGGAGCCATTTTCGAGTTCAAACATACGCATGAATCAACCTCAACCCCAAGTCCTCCAAAATACGTCGTAGCTTTTCGAGGAGTAATGCTTACAAAGCATACTAGATATGAAGATATGAAACAAAGTTTGAAGTTAGGGATGCATAAACTTGAAGAAAGTTCTCGCTTCCATATCGCTTTAAAAGCTGTTTTGGACGTTGTTAATAGAGCGGGTGGACCTGAAAACGTGTGGTTAGTCGGACACTCGTTAGGTGCAGCAATCGCAATGCTCGTTGGGAAGAACATGGCGATATTTGGATATCCTTTGGAAACCTATCTCTTCAATCCGCCATACATTTCTGTTCCTATTGAGAAGTTTATAAAAATCAAACCGTTGAAAGACGGTTTTCGTATTGCCAATAGTATTATGAAGGCAGGAATCGCAAAAGCAATGAACAAACACCGTGACGATTCAGAAGAAGATTCGTTCGTCGTGTTATCCGAATGGGTGCCTTATATGTTTGTGAACCCGTCGGATCTGTTATGTGCCGAGTACATAGGGTATTTTGAGCATAGAGAGAAGATGGAGGAGATTGGTTACGGGAAAATCGAGAGGATCTCGACGAGGTGTACGTTCGGAAGTCTGGTTTGTAGCGCAATTTGGAGAGATTTGGAACCGTTGCGTGTTGTACCAACGACTTATATGACGGTGAATGTTAGTCCGTCGGAGGATTTCCGACAAGCTCACGGGATAGTTCAATGGTGGCAACCACATTTTCAATGGCAGTCGAAGCTATACAAATTCAAAACCACTATGAGTTCAAGTGTTTCTTGTACTCTTGTGGAGTAATGTTAATAGCAAGAATATGGCACTTCATACAATCGTGTTTAAATAGAAAATAGTTGTAACTAAATATAATGTTTTGGTGGCACGATGGCTACTACAAACTTGTAAACTAGGAATGAGAAAAATTTTAAAAAAATGCACAAATAACACTTACCAACCTTTAGTTTTAACTTTTAAGACTGTGTTATGAGTCGATGATAACGATTAGAAAAATGTGTTAGACAATGACTAGTCACACAAGAAATGTTGTTGAAAGGTGATACTGATGAGAAGGTATGTTGTAATGGGGTGATTGGTAAAAGGTTAAAAAAACATATACACACTCCCCTCATTGCATGTTTGATAAGGGTCAAGCTCCAACCCATCGCCCCTTCGATCTTGTGCTTCACATAGCCACAACATATGGTTTAACCTATGCAACTAATTGTGCATATGATGTTTTAAAATTACGCTTGAAAATTGTTATGTTGTGCTTTAAGCTTTTCATTACATAAAAAAGCAAGCACATGGATAGAACATAAACTTAAAACTAAAGGCTCGTTAGGTGTGGCAATAGCCATGCTAATTGGGAAGAACATGGCGATACGATTCATGTGATGGTATTGATACTTCTGAAAGGTGTTTTATTTGCTCGTAGCTCCCGTTTGATACCAGATAAAGCAAATCTTGGGTTTCGTTTTCCTTGTGATGGGCCTGAAAGGGAGGGGGACAAGTCAAGTGTATCAGCTTGGGACCATGTCTTCTTAGGACTATACAATTTCAGTAGTCATATTTCATTTCAGTTGGAAAATGTTGGATTTCCTCCAGAAACCTCTCTTCAATTTACCACACATCTCTCTCTTCAATTCGCCGCACATCTCTCTCTTTCCATTACAAGAAAAAGCTCATGGATAGAACATACTCTTAAAACTAAAGGCTAGTTAGGTGTGGCTATAACAATGCTCGTTGGGAAGAACATGGCGATATCTGAATTTCATCGGGAAACCTATCTCTTCAATTCGCCGCACATCTCTCTTATTGAGAAGTTTAAAAAAACAAACCGTTGAAACACAGTGTTCCTATTACCAGTAATATTATGAAGGCAGGAATTGCAATGCAATGAACAAATACCCTGAGGATTCAGATAATGATATGTTTATTGTGTTATCAGATTTGTGCAGACTACAATGGAGGAGATCGGCATCAAGGGAATTGAGAGGATCTCGACGAGGTATTCATTCGGAAGTCTGGTTTCCAGCACAATATTTGGAATCAACTTAACAATCGCAAACCATTAAAGAAAACGAATGATACTAAAATTTAGTTGAGCAAAATAAACACCTTAATTTCATAGAGACAAAGGTGATAATAAGCAGGGAACAAAATCTTCAACTCTTCAAGAAGGTGGTTTTTGCCACCTTAGCTCTTGACTTAGCCGCAAGGGTATTAGTGGAGACCGAGGTACCAATAAAACAAAAACAAAATCTTACACCGGGTTAATACACAAACAAAAGTGAAGTGAAGAAATCAAACAAAATTTCAAAATAAACTGTGGGTATCACGGTCGTTGATTTGTTTGAACATGAAATGACAAATACTTGCTAGCTATTACTTTGCACCCTCGGTTTGATGTTTGACTATACTCAACTGGCCACCTTCTTTATTGGCAGCCGTAGCTGCTTTTACCTCATTGCAGTAGTTGATGAACTTGCTCAGCTCCTGATCACAACAAATAATCTTGGTATTAGGCAAACATACACAGCTAGCTATAAAATAAAAGCCTCGTTTAGACTCACAAGCCTAATCAAGCCCAACTTATGAAGCTCATGCTTAAACTCGTTTACTAAATGAGCTACATTGCATGATCTCAACTCAGGCCTTCATCAAGCTCTAAATGACTGCTCTAGTTGCTCATGAATGAGCTAACTCAGCCGGTTTACAACCCTCTACAGATGTCTAAAGAGATTCTATATCAAGCAGAACCACTTCAGTAAAAAGGAAGTTAATACGTAAAACTGTAACTATAAATTGTTATGACAAAGTCAAGAAACAGCAACTCTAACCATTATACATGTTACTACTTACTTATATATGTGATGTTTGTTTCCCAACCATTATAGTTTAACTGACACTAGCAAAATCTAACAAACATTGCAAGTATCCCCAAAAATAACAATCGCGGGTCGTTACAATTTGTTCATTTTGTGCATTCTTGCAAACCCTATAAGTTTTTATAAAATCTGATATCATAATTGACAAGCAAATGCACAAAAACTAAAAATGTTATTAACTCATTCTAATTCCCAAAAACTAAACTATCAAAAGGCAATTAGTCCAATTATTACAGTGTAATAAACAGAAAAATTCGAGCTTTATGAAATTATGAACCAATTTCAAACACAAAACACAATTACTCAAAATCGAGAACCAACTGTTATCATTATAGCAAAATTAACAAAAAGCGATTCAATTTAACGAACATAGGGCATAGAAAACCTACATGATCCTTGTCCATCTGCTCTGTGACCTTAGTAGGCTTCACAACTCTCTTTCCTACAAAATTGAGCATCAAATTGATACATACAATTCAAGTTGCGAGTTCAGTAAAAACACGAAATCGAAGTCGAAATTTGAAGTAAAACCTTTGCGAGTTTTGGGCGTTTTGCCATGGCGGCTAGGAGGAACAGTTTTCCTCTTCTGCTGGCCTTTGAAGAGCGTTGTTTTCTGCGTCATTTCGGTGCGATTTAAGAAATTAGGGTTTCGGTGCGATTTAGGGTTTATAGCTCGAGAAGAAGATTTGTAATTAGCGGCGTTTGATTTAAATGGGGCTTCTGTTTCTTTTGTTTGTAGTTTTCTATTATTCCAACTTTGGCCCCTGTACTTTCTCCTATAGGTGAAAACAGATCGTTTGTTGAAACTAGTTTTAACGCTAACCGAGTAACCAACCGTAGTCAATTTTGGAATCGGTTTGGAACGTAACCGGGGATGTAAATGAAACCGGAACATCACATGAATATTCGTCTAGAATTCGGGTCTCGACATGTTATCAACGACTAACATGAGTCTCATATGCAACGTTTTTCTTTTTTGATTATTTGTATATATTACTAACAACAAACAATTTTTAACCACACAACCACAAATAAAAATAAACATATTATAATCTTATTTGAGTTTATTTCTACAAAATTAATACTCCGTAAATTACAATGAAATACACAATACCTTCTATTTTAACTTAATTGCTACAACATGCAATAACCGCAAAATTACCGCCCGAAAATAACTCAACTGCTGCGTATCTAAGGTCAAGATTATTTTTCAACATGATCCAACGATCCAGATTATATCTCTCGATAGTTAGACTCACCAGGAATAATATGATATAATTTGCAACAACAATCAAGACGGGTAATTGGGTATGCTATTACTTTTTTTTCACAGGTATAAATTTGGTAATGTGCTCATTTATATGATCCGATTACCAAATAACAATTTATTTGTCAAAAAGAAATTAACTTGTATCTTATTTAGTTTAGAAAAAATTACACGAATGGCCCCTAAGGTTTTTTAGATTTCACCTTCCGTCCATAGGTTTAAGAGTTTACTGGTTTGGTCAATAGTTTTAGCCTTTTAGGGGTTTAAATCTTGATGGTTAAGTGATATGTTGCATAACCAAAATGTTGAAGGTTCAAATTCTACAATGCGTAAGTTGTGATGTATTTGTCATACAAGTTCTAGGAATTGTTGTTCGAAACAAAAAAGTTTATACGTGTTAAACTACTAGTTATATTATTAAAATAAAATGAGGATCACTTTATCTTTAATTAAAGAGTGACTTTAGTTAGTTTACCGGCTTGATTGCCCAATTAAATGATTTATTATTTATTTATGTCCAGGTAAAACCGATAGAAGTAGTCTAATGACCTTAAAATAGATCAACAAAACAACATCCAATGGGGTAGACTTATCGATCAAAACGTGTCGTATTATGTTAAACCTTCAAAATTTCTGATGATCCTTTTGTCGGCTCTATTGAGTAGCTCCACAACATATACTTTGATATCCGTAACCTTCTCCAAAAGCTTTAAACCTTAAAAACTTCCAAAATTCATTCAGTGACTGATGTGGTCTAAATTATATATATTATTATATGGATATTTCCTACACTTTTGGGTACTTTTGGGCGAATTATATACTCTTAATCGCTTCATAGCACTTTAACGTGAATGTTTTTAGTTTGCGACATAATTCTTATTTCATTTATTTTATCAATATATTAATTCATTGTTTGCTTGAAATAAAAAAAACGCAGGTCATGTGTTGATGGACTTGAAGTTTCAATTTAATATTGACTTTGAAGCCCACTTAAAAGATTAATAGGGTTGGAGGCAAAGATTAAAAAGAAAGATATATAGTTGGCCGTAAAAAGAAAAGAAGAGGGGAGTCGAACGAAGAGAAGAAAAGAAATATAAGTCTGCCGTTCGATCGAAAAAGAGAAAAAGAAAGCTGGCACCCTAGCACGTCAAAAAGTCATCGGTGTTTGATCGAATGAATTAATTTAACCAGGCTAGCAGGTAGCTGAATTAATTTAAGCTACCAGACAGACTGCTGAATTAATTTTATTACTTTTCGATGAACGGTAACTTTATTTTTGTTTCGATTTTTGTTCCTGCTTTGATTATGGTAGGCTAATCGTTAAAACTACCTAGGTGTTATGTTGATTCGTTAACTTTGTTTTGAACTTGCGTTGGATTGTTGGTTATGGTTTATGTCTAATTAAAAGTTTGAACCTTTATGATTGTTTAATGCGTTTTATATGTTTGAATTGGTTGATTTGATATTATTAATCCATGTTTTCTTGGTGATCGTCTATGTCACATAATAGGATTCATTTAGTCATTAACGTGAGTTGTGATTATTATGGTTTAACTGCAGTATAACCATAGGATTAATAGTGTTAATTAAACTGGTAATAACGTATAGCTAACCTAGATATCCGTGAGGTGATAGGTTGTTAACAAGTCTTGATTAGTCAATTTGCTAGGTTTAGGTTTTTGTGAAAATTCCGGCTTAGTATTAATTATTAATCTTGCTTGTTAAATTAAATAATTGGGTTTAAATGGCTTTAAGGGTCGTATCGTGAGATAGATCTTTAGCGTGGGTCAATTAGGCATAATTTGATTAGATAACCGTGAGGAAGTTTAATCCCGTAACCGGTGTGCTTATAACTTAATAGTTATCCTTTAGGTTTCTTCTCGAGAAGGGTCGAGGGTCTTAATTAGGAAAGCTTTTAAGTGAATAGATTTAGATTCCGGTTCCATAACCATTAGTCCAACGTGAGCGATAATTAAAGTTAACGATGATTCTAGCCTAGGTGGTTTGTTTTCTCTAATCTGTTTTAAATCCGTTTTTAAATCGTAACTTTCTATTTTTAGTAACTTTCTATTTTTAGCAAAAACCCCCCTTTTCAAATAAATCTTTTATTTAAGTCATGTTTAGTCTCGTTGAGTCTTTTCTAGTTATTTAACGTAATATATAGAGTCTGTGGGTCGACACCCGGACTTACGTACACTATATTACATTCGACCGGTCCACTGCCGGTTGTGTGTGATTTAGTCGGTTCGTCTTGGTTTTATAAATATTAAAACTAGGTGTTTATTTGTTATTTATTTTTATATATATTTACACGCATCAAGTTTTTGGCGCTGTTGCCGGGGACTCTTGGTAATTGCGTTAATTAACTTTGTTGAGTCTTAACTGCTACATACGTGCTTTGTCTTATTTGTTTTATTTGAGTCGTAGGATTAGTTTTATTTTGCTATGTTTTTCCTCCCCATCGAGTCTTTCTTGTTATTAAATATGTGTGAAATTTGCGGAGGACCTCACTTCACTTGTCTATGTCCACAATATACGAGGTCCTCTGCACTACCTCATTTTGCTAACTCTTTTGGGCATGTGCAGTCATATTCATCACAAGTGTGTTCGGTTGACCCATATTTTCCACAGTCATATCATATTGGTCAAGTCTTTGATAGCAACTCTGTTGGGGGTAGTGATGGTGCTTTGAGTAGGATAGAGGAGTTGCTAACCCAGTTAGTTGCTAAGAAAGCAACTACTCAAAGAACGTTAGCAGGATATGATAGCCTCTTGCAGAGCAGCCAGATGATGGAAGATACTAATAAGGCTCTGAAGGATATCATGAGGAGGTCAAATGAAGAGGAGGAGTTTCAACATGAGCAGCTGCAGCAAAAATCAGGTAATGATAACTCATTTTCTACATTCTCTTTTGAATCTTGTAATATTATTTCTGAACCACAAGATATTTTACACTTGTCTTGTGAGGATGAGGTTTTGCAGGAATTCCAAGTACATCCGGAGACGAAAATGGACGCTTTAGTCCCACCTCCAGTCTGTCAGGAAGAGAAAGTGGAAATGAACAAGTGCTTGAGCCTGAAAGAAGAACAAATGAAGGTGCAGGAGGTCATGAACACTCGATGGCACTCACTAAGTTCGGCGGAGAAACTTCATTATTTATCAGAAAATGGGAGGCTTACGGATGAACTCGCTAATCTAAGGATGACAACATGCGAAGCCGATCAAGAACCGGATATCTCCACTGATGACGAGAAACAAAAAGTGGAGTATGCCGATACAAAATTGGATGATGAAGATGATCTTTCCGAAAAAGGTAAGTGTTCTGACCAAATTTCAATTTCATCTGATATTCCTGAACTATTTGACTCATCATGTGATATATTTGAATCTTTGGATTCTTTTGATATTTCACAATTGTTTTGTGAGTTTGATGAGATGCAAGAGCTACATGAGGGAGATGTGAAGGAGGTACCAGTTCCATCCTGGGAGGATGAGTTCGCTGATGAACTGGTGGACTTGCCTTTTTGTAAGGAGGTAGAATTTGACCCACTTGGCGATTTGAAGATTTTCGAAGACTTAGTATACAATCAAACGCCAAGTGTGGGGATGAGTCAACTACCGAGTGAGCTTGAGGAAGAGGTACATGATGACGATTCCTCAACACCTCGGTTTAAAGCAAGGAAAGAACCGAGGGAGCGCACGCTGTTGCAAATCAGAAGATGGTTTACAAGGATGAAGAAACCCTTGAAGTGCAAGAACGACCAATCTTCACGATATTTGTCATGCATCCGGTTCTTTCCAGGTAAGTTTAAATATTGGTGGTCTGACCCGTTCCAAGTTTTTAATTTATTTTTCAAAACCGTTTTCAATTTCACGGTTAATTTTATAAGTATTTGTGTGAAGCGGATGGAATTGAACGGGTTAGATAGGATCCAGATCAAAGAGAAACCTCCTGATTAAGTTCAAGTGTGGGGAGGTTTCTCATTGGTTTATAGAGTTTGTATATTGAGTCGAAATTTTTAATTTATTTCTATTATTATTTTATTTTATTTTTGTCGAGTCAGTGTTATGCTCGGGTATTCTTGTTTTTGTTTTTGCAGGTTTAAATCATTCTCACCCGTGCTCAATCTCCATTCGGGTGAGTCTGTATTTGTGAAGACGAAGATGAATCTCGGGAGTGTCGGTGAAGCTCGATCGCGACCGAAATGCTATACGATCGGAGCCGAAGTTGGAATGAAGACTTGGAGCATACGCGTTCGGCATATAACCAGCTAAGTCTTTTCCAATTCACCTTTTTAATTTGTTTATTTTTGCATTTTATTTTTTATTTTTAGCTGTTTTCTATCTCTACATTGAGGACAATGTAGAACTTAAGTGTGGGGATGGGAAATAGTCATTTCTGAGTCTTAGGTTTGTTTAGTTGTTTGTTTTGAGTCATATAGTGTCTTAAAAATACAAAAAAATTGAAAAAATTGAAAAATGTCTTTGTTTAAGTTGTGCACTTTAATAGAAAATGATAGGAAACTGATTCTGGTTTTCAAATGAGTTGTGGTTTTTAAAACAAAGATGAATTTGGATAAACATATGGTAACCCAATTAGCTGAGATGGTTTCCCTAAGTGTCGTAATTGAAAAGTAATTGTCGTGAATCTCGTGGGTGTTCATCTTAGGAGGATAGGAAGGCCTTAACTAAATTAAACTAGGCACCATTTTAGGCTTTAGAACTTAAATAGGTTAAGGGGTAGTGCCATTTTAGGATTTATAACACACTTCTTGTGAAAGAAGTGGCGCATCCGCAAATAAAATGTCCACCGGGTATAGTACTGAAAAGCGCTCAAAGTAGCTGCTAAATAAAAGAGCTCAAAGAAGCCAATTCAAAAGAAAAAAAAATGAAAAATATAAGGCAAGTGATCCAAGACCTCATGTGCTCTACCTCCGGGATAGCGACTTGGATACGACACCCCTGGGTGAGGTGATCTTGTTTTATGAAAAAAAAAAAAAGAATAAACAGTCTATACCCACAAAATTCATCCATCAAAATCCACCCTAATATGGCACTAGTTCTTAGCTTAGATAAGTTCTTTAGGTTATTTTTGTAGGAAAACCTTTGTGGTTTAATCCTGTGCCTCGTCAAGCAACAATTAATCGGGCTAATTTATTTTTCCTCTGTGTGAGACCTTGTAGATAAATGATTAAATTAAATTGAAATTAAACATAAGGGGAAACTTAATTGGCTAGTGTTAGGGTGTTTAATTAAACGCACCGATGTTTATCTGGATTTGTTTCTTGTTTAAGAATCTGTAATGAAATGTTGAAGCCTTAATCAGTTTTGATTCTATGTGCATGCTTTTTCAGGGACGAAACAGGTTAAGTGTGGGGATATTTGATGTGGTCTAAATTATATATATTATTATATGGATATTTCCTACACTTTTGGGTACTTTTGGGCGAATTATATACTCTTAATCGCTTCATAGCACTTTAACGTGAATGTTTTTAGTTTGCGACATAATTCTTATTTCATTTATTTTATCAATATATTAATTCATTGTTTGCTTGAAATAAAAAAAACGCAGGTCATGTGTTGATGGACTTGAAGTTTCAATTTAATATTGACTTTGAAGCCCACTTAAAAGATTAATAGGGTTGGAGGCAAAGATTAAAAAGAAAGATATATAGTTGGCCGTAAAAAGAAAAGAAGAGGGGAGTCGAACGAAGAGAAGAAAAGAAATATAAGTCTGCCGTTCGATCGAAAAAGAGAAAAAGAAAGCTGGCACCCTAGCACGTCAAAAAGTCATCGGTGTTTGATCGAATGAATTAATTTAACCAGGCTAGCAGGTAGCTGAATTAATTTAAGCTACCAGACAGGCTGCTGAATTAATTTTATTACTTTTCGATGAACGGTAACTTTATTTTTGTTTCGATTTTTGTTCCTGCTTTGATTATGGTAGGCTAATCGTTAAAACTACCTAGGTGTTATGTTGATTCGTTAACTTTGTTTTGAACTTGCGTTGGATTGTTGGTTATGGTTTATGTCTAATTAAAAGTTTGAACCTTTATGATTGTTTAATGCGTTTTATATGTTTGAATTGGTTGATTTGATATTATTAATCCATGTTTTCTTGGTGATCGTCTATGTCACATAATAGGATTCATTTAGTCATTAACGTGAGTTGTGATTATTATGGTTTAACTGCAGTATAACCATAGGATTAATAGTGTTAATTAAACTGGTAATAACGTATAGCTAACCTAGATATCCGTGAGGTGATAGGTTGTTAACAAGTCTTGATTAGTCAATTTGCTAGGTTTAGGTTTTTGTGAAAATTCCGGCTTAGTATTAATTATTAATCTTGCTTGTTAAATTAAATAATTGGGTTTAAATGGCTTTAAGGGTCGTATCGTGAGATAGATCTTTAGCGTGGGTCAATTAGGCATAATTTGATTAGATAACCGTGAGGAAGTTTAATCCCGTAACCGGTGTGCTTATAACTTAATAGTTATCCTTTAGGTTTCTTCTCGAGAAGGGTCGAGGGTCTTAATTAGGAAAGCTTTTAAGTGAATAGATTTAGATTCCGGTTCCATAACCATTAGTCCAACGTGAGCGATAATTAAAGTTAACGATGATTCTAGCCTAGGTGGTTTGTTTTCTCTAATCTGTTTTAAATCCGTTTTTAAATCGTAACTTTCTATTTTTAGTAACTTTCTATTTTTAGCAAAAACCCCCCTTTTCAAATAAATCTTTTATTTAAGTCATGTTTAGTCTCGTTGAGTCTTTTCTAGTTATTTAACGTAATATATAGAGTCTGTGGGTCGACACCCGGACTTACGTACACTATATTACATTCGACCGGTCCACTGCCGGTTGTGTGTGATTTAGTCGGTTCGTCTTGGTTTTATAAATATTAAAACTAGGTGTTTATTTGTTATTTATTTTTATATATATTTACACGCATCAGTGACTTGCAACTAATGTAGTGCAACAAGATGGAAGTTCAATACGACCCCTTAGTTTGCTTTATCGATGCGAAAGAATCCGAAGCGTGATTAATTACTTTTGCGAGTTGAACATGGAGCACTGCATCCACGAAACTGCTAGCGATTTGACAACAAACAACTCAATCAGACAAGCAAGAAAACATATAATGATCTAGCAAGGAACAATACACACCACAATGCCACACGAAACATACACATTAAATGAAGTAACATATACCGCATAAAAAATCAACATGATTAATATAACCATTTTAAAAAACACGAACAACACGGCACGTCTAACATTATTATTGGCACACGGACGCGCTCATTAAACATGATAGAAATAAAGTCCTACAAAATTATGATCCATATTTAACGACTTGTAAGACTATCATGTTTTGGAAACGAACCATAAATGTGACATGTCGATCTCTTTCAATTATATAAAGTGACTAGTAAAACATGGTATGCATCTCATTAGAGTTAATTACATAAATGGTACCTAAACTTTATTAGAAATCTCATATTTGGGTACTAACTCAAAATTTTCCCTATTTGAGTACCTAATGTTTTAAAATTGTAACACTCATGGGTATTAAGCTTAACTGCCGTTAGTTTTTCAGTTAAAATTGAGTCAAATTACTAGTATACCCCTTGAGAGACTAAAAGTTAAAAAAAATTAAAACAAGGACCATTTATGCAGTTTTTTTAAAATTAAATAAGTTAAAACTTAAAACCCAAACCCCCATCCACCCCATCTTCCATTTTCGTGATTTCCTCATTTCCCAGCCACCGCCATCTCCACTACCGCCAGTCGCCACCTCCCTCTCCATCTGATTTTCTTCGAACACCATCATTCCCTCTTGCGAGTTCGGCAATACCCTTCGAAGGCAACTACAGACATAGAGCTTCGATTTGTGTTGGCTGCAAAAGTGGTTTTCGATTATGGAGTTGGTCGTCGACAATCGATGGCAGTGGTGGTTTCCGATTGTTAATGTAGTGTGGGGATAAGAGATGACATCAGATCTAGTTCGCAACATTAGATATAGGATCTTCATCTTTCAATGTTTTGTTCACGGTGGTCGTGATGGTGGTTTGATGTTGGAAGATGATGAACAACACATCAGATCCGGTTCGAAAAACGAGTGATAGTGGTTTCTTGATGTTAGAAGATGAATGGATAGCACATTTTTCTTATGATTTTGAAACTGGTGGCTTGGTGTTGATGACAACGGTGGACTGATAGTGGTGGTGGCTTGATGTTGGTCGGAAAAAACGAGCCAGGTGATGGGGGTGATTGGTTTTCTTATGGTGGTTATTGGTTTAAAGAGTAAAAATGTGCCAGGTGATTGGTTTTCTTATGGTCGGAAAAACGAGCCAGGTGATTGGTTTTCTTATGGTGGTGGCAGTGGGTTTGGTTGGTGGTGGTTAGCCAATAATAAATTAATTACATAAATAGTTCTTAAAGAGTAAAAATAATCTCTCATATATAAAATGACTAAAATGTCCTTTATTTAACAGAAAAAATAACGGTCGTTAGGCTTAATACCCATGTGTGTTACAACTTTAAAACATTGGATACTCAACTAGGGAAAAATTTGAGTTAGTACCTAAACTTGGGATTTCTAACAAAGCTTAGGTACCATTTATGTAATTAACTCCATCTCATTATAATATAAATTACATATGAGACGGGGTCGTGTGTTGTAGCGGCCGAGTCATGTGGTCAGGTTTCGCGTGTGTAATTTTGTCACATTCGTTGATAAAAAAAGTTTCATGTCTCGTACATCACGACACAAAGTCGTAATATGTCACACATCGAGAGGCAACGAATACTAAAAGTTAAAAGTCAAAACGATAACTCAGTCAAATCCGAAATGTTGATGTCGAACTATATGTCAAAGTAAAATAACAGACCAAAGTCGAAAAGTCATTAAGGGCTAAAATGATAATTAATAAAATCGGGAATTAAAATCGTAAATATATAAAAGTTAAAAAAAATAACTTGACATGTGACAACATGTAATTGGGACACGTGTCGCCACGTGAAAGGTTAGTGTCAACCGAACTTATTTTTTTAACGTCAAATGTAGGACCTGCTTCGGAGAATAGATGTTATCTTAATTGAGCCAATCTATTCATTTCCCAACCAGGGCCGCACCCCCAACCCCACATGAGGAAACTCACATTTGATGAGAAAAACCTCATGGCCCAACCTAAAACCTTTATTTTTTTCTTTTTTGTTCTAGATGGGACTTAAACCCAAGACCTCTCTACTTTTATATGTCTTAAGTATCTTACCTTAACCACTTGAGCTAATTATCATTAACAGTGTCAACCGAACTTAGGGTTTAGAAAGTTATATATATAATATATTTATGGACCAACCTACTTCTTAAAAAACAATAATTACAATCATATCATACTAATAAGAAAACTTAGACTTTACGGCACACATGATCACATAATGAGAAGCCATAACATGCGTGAGATATGACAGCATAAAGAGTCATCAAAATAATAGTCGGGGCCCTTCTAAATTTCGTGGAAACCAGCTTTTTAAATAGGAGTATTGGGTATTAATGAATTTAACTATTAGTTTTTGGCCGCTATCAGTCCTAACTTCTGAAATATGTGTTGGCGGTCCCAACTTTTATCATTTTGGTCATTAATGGACCACCATTAAAAAAGTTAACGGCGTTAACTTTTTTTTTTTAATTTCAGATCGACGTTTTATGGTTTTTGATCGGAATAAGAATACAAGTCGATTGATATAAAAATTACATCGAAACGATGGTCCAAACGACGAAATTTGTACATCCGGTTAAAGAACCGTTAGGTTTAAACAACCCGATGAAGCATCGTTTTGTCATTTGGAGCACCGTTTCGATGTATTTTTAATATCAATCGACTCTTATTCTTATTCCGATTAAAAACCATAAAACGTCGACTTGAAACTCAAAAAAAAAAAAGTTGACGCCGTTTTTTTAACGGCAGTCCATTAGTGGCCAAAATGATAAAAATTGGGTTCGCAGCATATATTTCAGAAGTTGGGACCGGTAGCGGCCAAAAACTAAAAGTTTGGTCCGTTAATATCCAATACTCCTTTTAAATATTGTAAGTATATATGTGTGGATTTTAAAATTTATGTAAATAAAAACTGTTATTTTTTATAATTGAATCTCTATTAGGCTATATATTCTATCTGATCATCTTTCTTTTCTTATCACCACGAGGAACCCACCCTACCTGTTGCAAGTGTAAGGTATGTGACGAAGTCAACGAGACCCGTCTGGACGGGCCATAAATATATTTTAAATGAATAAATATGTCATTTTGGTGTAAGCTGAGTGCTAAAGGCTCTTGCTTCTTGGAAGAAAAAAAAGTAATGTTTAAAACCGAATGATTGAAATTTATGTAGTTTAAGAATAAGAACAGATATGTGTGTGAGTAATTGTTTTAAACAAATAATAATAATCTTTTATTGCCGCTTTGATGATATATCATGTTCGACAAGTAGGTTTTAAGTGTTTCATTTATCTTATCATCGGAAAGTTTATGTTATCATTACATTTTCCTTCACTAACAATCATTCATAAAATATACAAGAGTCTGGACAAACATATAAGAAATCCATTGCGGGTGCTCTTAAATACACATTATAATTAAAAGATTTATTAATTTACTTCATGAAGCAAGCTAATGGGTTCGTAATCAGAATAGGAGGGTTGATGTGGAGGATGGCTCAAGCGGTAGCGTCAGTGAGGAGGTATGTGGTTGTGATCACGCATGAAAGATATGAATGTGGAATAAGGGGCAAAAGAGCGATAACGAAGTGTGAATGTGGCTCCAGTCACATACTCACATAGTGGCATACCTCCCCACCTAGTACGTTAGTGTAGCTTTGAAACCCTTTCTGGCATCACTTTGTCCGCCCTAAAAGCATTCACACCAAGCTACCCATCATCTTCACCTTACAGTTTAACTAAAAATTATTATTCTAAATATACCCCTCGTCTTTTTAAAACCTCTGAGTCTTATATTTCACACACATATCCACATTTCAACAAAAAAATATTTTTTTACCTTTGTTTTTATTATTTTTCTGTCTCACAACCATCTTTTCTTATATTTTTAAAGAAAACTAGAATAATTTCTATAATTAATACTTAAGTGTAATACCTCAAATTGGAGTTGGTTTAATAGGTGGGCTTCGGCTACCCAGCGCTGTATGTGTTCGCAGAGCGTTTGAGGTTGTCTTTCACCATTAGTTTACCCCGGGTAGCCAGACTTTATTCGTTTCGCTGTAAAAAAAAAAGTGTAATACCTCAAATAAAAATTATTATTCATTTCTGGTGCAAGCGGCTCCAATACCAGCCCCAGTAAAAACAAAGGTATGGTTTTTAGTTGAAAAAAGTCGAGTAGCCAACCGAAATTGACCTGGGAAAGAGTACCATACTATAAACAAATACTAAAACCTTCACTTACAAAAACCAAAAAAATATCAAACCCGAAATCATCACACACATAACACATTCACACCTTCATCACCACAACCACCATTTCCGATCTCCATTTTCACTCCAATCACTCTACCAAAATGTGTGGCATCTTCGCATACTTGAATTACGATGTCAACAGAGACAGACGTTACATCCTTCAAGTCCTCTTCAATGGCTTACGTCGTTTGGAATACAGAGGCTACGATTCCGCCGGAATCTCCATCGATTGTTCTTCCGTCGCCGGAGCCGGACCTGTTCAACCTCCTCTTGTGTTTCGTCAAGAAGGAAACATTGAATCGCTGGTTAAATCTGTCTATCAAGGTATACTGTTTAATTTTGTTTTCAGACATAATGCTGTGTGGTTGCTTAACCTAATTATGTTTTGTATGAATCAATTTTTGTATGATTGTAGTAGCTTAATCTGTTATAGTGTTATCATTCTCAGTTTTTGTGAATTTATTGTCTGCAAAACTATGTGTTGCAAAATTGTTGTGCAATCTATCAAATTGAAGTATAAAAGGGCATTATATGTGTTGTGTATGTAGGCTTAGTTAAGACATTCGACCTTTGACAACTGTAATAATGTGATAAACTGAAGTTTGATGGTTATAGGTATGATGATTGTACACACAGTATTGGTACTTGCCCTGTATTTGCTTTCAAATGTGTTTATTTTGTAAGAACTGTTAGAAAAATGGTTTATGCGTGTACTTTTATCTTTTGTTTTTTCTATATGTTTTATAGGATTATAGTTATATTTCAGTTTGTTGGGTAGTCAGTGCTAGTAAGTGTTTTTTTTAACTCTTAAAAACTTGAATACTTTTGGCACAAAATTGGAATTCAGTAAAGCATTCCACTTAAGCTCTATATTATTGAAATTTCTTTTACAAGCTTGCTTTCTGCAATGAAATTGAAATTTAGTGGAGCTCTTGATTTTAAGTTTTTTGTATCATTAAAAGATTTATGTGCTTGAATTCAGTTATCTGTCAACCTGGTACAAAGCGCACTGGCACTGGGAAGCATAAGTGCGGTATCATTAATTTATAGATCCCCACTATACTTTTTTCTGAAAGCCTATGCTTCATACACATCTTTGGGGGTATTATATCATAAGTTGAAAAACAACATTGTTTGGCTTCTTGAGTTTTGTTTCACTGTGCACGATCTTTCTTTTCCTACACATTGGTAGTTATATCGTAGTGGGCCCAACAGTTATAAGCAAAAAGGCAACCATAGGTGTATGATCATATTCAAGGGATTTTAAGTAGGATACCATCTCTAGATAACTGTAAATTCCAAGTCCATATCCTAGCTGTTTTTGTGCTGAAAGAATAAAGCCGTAAAAGTTGTCACATTATTACTCAGACTGCTTTTATAGTTTTCATGCCAGCTTCATCATTTACCATGTAAATTTTGGGTAGACTTATATTTTTAGCAAATCATAAAGTTTAATCAGTTGTTTCAATTGGTGTATCAGAGGTCTCGGCTACAGATTTAAATCTAGAAGAATCCTTTTCTGTTCATGCTGGAATCGCACACACCCGGTGGGCAACCCATGGAGAGCCATCTCCAAGGAATAGTCATCCTCAATCATCTGGTGCTGAGAATGATTTCTTGGTTGTTCACAATGGAGTTATCACCAATTACGAGGTGTGCTTACAATTTTTTGTGGACCTTTGATTTTTGTATTCACCATTGCATTTTGTTTAAAGTATTGATTTTTATAACTTATTCTCAATGTCAGATGATATAATTTTGTATTAACTCTTGCTTCATTTACCATCTCTGCGTATATTTCTTCTTCCTTCCATAGATATATCATTGGTTGCATGATTTTTTGATCTTTTATGTTAGTAGTTACTTTTTTGGGTGTACGATATAGTTTTTATATATAAAATAATGCAGGTGTTAAAGCAATCTCTTCTTCGCCATGGATACACTTTTGAATCTGAGACTGATACAGAGGTGATCCCAAAGCTTGCAAAGTTTGTTTTTGACAAAGCAATTGAAGGAGGTACTTAAATTACATAATATGTACAAGGTGTTTGGTATAAAAACTGGTTTTAATATTTTTGATAACTTAGTGCTTATTCTATGCCATCTTTTTGGGGATGTGAGATTTTTTTTCCCACTTAGTTAGGATGATTCTTTTACTGGTGCAGGTGATCAAAGTGTCACGTTTTGTGAAGTGGTGCTTGAGGTTATGAGGCATCTTGAAGGAGCCTATGCACTTATTTTTAAAAGCAGACATTATCCAAATGAACTGATCGCTTGTAAACGTGGTAGTCCACTGCTTCTTGGTGTGAAAGTAGGTTCTACATCTTCTTGTTTAGGAGGCTATAACATTCAACTTTCGTTTGTTGTTATTTGTTCATGATATTGCTGCATTTTCCATATGCTTTTGTTCTTGTGATGACAAAGGAATTTATCCTGCAGGAATTTGCTGAAGAGCAGAATAATGGAACATCTTATAATGATATGAATTTTATTTCAAAAAATGGTCACCCTAAAGAACTTTTTCTATCTAGTGATCCACATGCCCTTGTTGAACATACAAAAAAGGTGTTGGTGATCGAGGATAGTGAAGTTGTTGACATTAAGGTACATATCCTATTGAAAATTGCCTTAAATACTAATCATATGTTTTTCAGTATCCGAAGTTTGGTTGTTCAGTTAAGTATCTTGTTAGTTGGTGGTATCCTATTTCCTACTGTATATCCGAACACTTCCCACTGCTGTCTCTTACATATCTACCTGCTTTGCTTAGGAAGTTTCACTTCAGATTTATTTCCAAATGCATGTAGATCTGTAGTATATATAAAAAAACTAGGTTAGACCCCGTGGGTACCCACGGGGTTGATCGGTACTGCGCTCGGAAACACAATTCAAGTGATGCTTTTAAAGATGTTCATGAATGTTCCATTCAGTTTTGAGACAAAACCATGGTAAAACGGAACACATGATGTATTTTTAAAAATAAGATTTTTAGTATAACAATATTATACTCAAATTAAAGAGAATAAAATGCTTAGTTTTATGGTGTAGTTTATTTTTTTTAAATCACATAAAAATGTTATGTATATTTATAAAACACTGAGGTCTTTAATTGTATGTTATTATTTACTTTATCCATAAGTTTCATTTTTAAACCCTATCAAATATAAACCTACTCACGTATACCCCTTGTAGTAAAGGGTTAAAAATATAAATACTCTTTAAATTTTTCAGAATTCTCCAAAATATTAGGGGACCAAAAATGTAATTAGTTTTATTATAATAAATTTATATACATATTTTAAATAGAAAAATCATTATTGTGAGATAATCTCTCAAATAATGCCACATAAGCTAAAAGCTATGAAAACATGCCACATAGGATTTTTTTGTTTTGCTATATTATATAAGGATACATAGATTCTTCATAAGTTTATTCTGTGTCTCATGTTTCGACAAGTCTAACCTATTCAGCTAAAGGCTCTACAGTTGTCAACTGGCCTACATTGAAATTGAATGAGAGACAGGCGATGCAACTTTGTGTTTCAGGTTGAGCAGAGTTTCTGTTTTAGTCAAACATATGTGATATCTTGGACTGAACAAGATATTCTGATAGTTTCTATCAAATGAATTATTATGTGTTTGTATTAGGTGCTCTTTGGATATAAAGGTGACATGAAATATTTAAAGAATGGACAATGATTTGATAATAAATTTCAAAATGCTGTTTATCCTTAACTGTTTAGAAAACGAAACATAAAAAAGTTAACTAAATAGGGACGGGCGTTGGAACAACCACAAGTTTGGAATTTAATATTGAGAATGGAAGAGGAACATAAAACTTGTTGCAGGTGGAGGATATAGTGGATGCACCACTTTAGAATTGCAACACTTTAGAATCTAAGTCCATTTAATTATTGCAACACTTTTGAATCTGAGTTCATTTAATCATTTACCTTAGGTTCAGGTGCTTGACCAGTTATTAGGAAGTGTGTCAGCCAGGTTTTTTGAATGTAGGGAACAAGGACCACATGAGTGCTGGAGGAAGTTGTTTACAGGCTTACAGCTTCCACCTATCACTTGTGTTTTGTGGAAGCATAGACGTTACATCTTTCTGTATGCATAAGAATCTTGGAACTCTCGTCTCATCTCTCAAGATCTAGGCTCTTACCACACTGTCAGTCGATAATTTTGATTTGATATATGTGGAGAGCACAATGATTGAATGGGAGTGTGTAAAGAATAAGTTTATAAATTTACTTATGGTTATCCTAAAAAGTTTCAGTCTTTCAGTAGTAGGACGCTAGGACCAACTTCATCTAAAGATCTTACTGGCTTGGACTGACTGTATATCTAAGCAATAGGCAACTACTAAAATTTACTTTGGGTTAACTTCTGCTATTGGTTGTCCTAATTAACTTCGTGTGTGCTCTTTTTTCTGTGTAGTAGTATATTTTTCTAGTATAATTGGTGCATTTTTACACCATTTCTTTAGCCCTGTTCTTTTATCATACTGGCATGATAAATTTCTGATGTAACCATTGGATCTAGTTTATGAGAATATACAAGTTACAGCTCTCTAATTGTGGGTTGTTTCAGGACGGAGGTGTAACTATCCTCAAGTTTGATCATGGGAAAGGGAAAGATGGAAAATCTCTTTCAAGACCTGCTTCTGTGCAACGTGCATTATCCATTCTTGAAATGGAGGTTGAACAAATAAGTAAGGGTAAGTATGAACATTATATGCAGAAAGAAATTCATGAGCAACCAGAGTCCTTAACAACAACAATGCGAGGTCGGCTTATACGTGGTGGATCCAGCAAAAAGAAGAGTGTCCTGTTGGGTGGACTCAAGGATCATCTTAAAACCATCAGAAGAAGTAGGCGTATTGTGTTTATTGGATGTGGGACTAGCTATAATGCCGCTTTAGCTGCCAGACCTGTATTGGAAGAACTTTGTGGTAAGTACTTGCGGAGGTGTAAGAATTGGTGGGTTGAGCATGGGTTGCGTTGACCTGGAATGCTTTTTGTTTCCTTATGATAACTAGTGTTGTAAGTATGAACCAAAAAAACTATATTTTTTAATTTTTTCAATATCAGTATGACTTCTTGCTTAAAGCCCTAACGTATGGTTTAATATACAACTTGGGAAACTTTTGGCAGTTCACACATTTAACTTTCTAATTGAGATAATGGTATAAATGGTAGGTGGGTTGGGTGACTGGTCAAAACGGGCAAATTTAGGTACGAGTCAGTTCAGGTTAGGTTCACAAAACACCTTCTGTCCAAAATTTTTAAACATTTCAACAACAAAATAGTGAAACTACAGAAATTCTTTTATTTAATAACCTGATTATTTGAATTAAATGGCTTGTGAGTTGGGAGGTTTTATGCATTAAAACACTTTGAACTTGTTTTGACCCCTTCTTTTGAAAGTTAGCATGTTAATTTTATCCATTAGAGATAAAGCATAAAGCTAATCAACCCATTCATAAGTAAATAAGTCAAAATTTTGGCCTCTATTTTCTAAAATTTTTCTATTTTGCTCATTTGACCTGCTAGGGATAAAACATAACTCAAATGGGTCCATTCACAACTAAATCGGTTGATTTGCCACCTCTAAGTTAATCTGCTATCAAGTACTAGTTAGTATACAGTTTGTATTCACTAGGTTGATGGATTGATAGGTATACCTGTTATGATGGAGATTGCAAGTGATCTGTTAGATAGGCAGGCACCTGTGTACAGAGATGATACAATACTATTTGTTAGTCAATCTGGTGAAACGGCTGATACTTTGAACGCCCTTGAATATGCTCTGGAAAATGGTGCTTTATGTGTCGGCATTACAAACACAGTTGGTAGTTCTATTGCCCGCAATACACACTGTGGTGTGCATATTAATGCTGGTAGTGAGATTGGTGTGGCAAGTACCAAGGTAGGTTATATTGTTTTTCCGGTCTATAATTAATTTTATTATCACACTTGTTTCTTGCTTATCTCATGGTGTTAATTTTGTTTAGGCATATACAAGTCAAATAGTGGTGATGGCTATGGTAGCTCTAGCAATCGGGGCTGACACAATCTCCACTAAACAACGAAGAGAGGGGATAATTGAAAGTCTTCTAAGCTTGCCAGGTACGGTTCTTCTGTTTCCATATACAAAAGTAGATTATTTTGCTTTGTGCGCCTTCAAAGTGATCTGATATTAAATAACTTGAACCAGATAATTAGATTATTATGATGTTTGAGTAAGATATTAAATGGCCATAAATGATATTTTTGTAAATAAAAAGTAGGCATACTTTCTGAGTTGGAAACAACCGAGGTTAAAACAAGGACTATCTAATGTATCGGTATACTATTGTGCAGGCAAAATTAAGGAAGTACTGAAGCTTGATCAAGAGATGAAAGATCTTGCAAGATCATTGATTTCTGAGCAGTCACTTCTTATGTTTGGAAGAGGATATAACTATGCAACAGCTCTTGAGGGTGCCTTGAAGGTTAAGGAAGTGGCACTTATGCACAGTGAGGGGATTCTTGCTGGTGAAATGAAGCATGGACCTTTGGCTTTAGTTGATGAAAATCTCCCTATTGTTGTTATTGCTACTCGTGATCAATGTTTCAGGTGGTTTGAACGTCTTATCAGTCTCAGAAATGGTTCATTTACAATCTATATTGCTTTATTCACGTTTGTTTCATGTTTTTTATCAGCAAACAACAATCGGTTATTCAACAACTCAAGGCTAGAAAAGGTCGACTTATAGTGATGTGTACAGAAGGAGATGCGGCAGCTGTGTGTGGTGGGTCCTGCCGAGTAATTGAGGTCCCTCAAGTTGTTGATTGTTTACAGCCTGTTGTCAACATAGTTCCATTGCAGGTATTTTACCTTCTATTTTGTGTCATACATTTGGTTTATTTTGGTTGTTTAGTCATTTTTCGATACTTTTTTTATTTATGCTGATTGCTGTAAGATAAACCGGACATATCCGTATAGGAACCCCCCCCCCCCCAAGGAAACCTAGTATGGGCGAACTAATAGTTATAGTTAACAATTGCTTATAGACACAAACATATGCACCCTCACCTACATGGACATGTCAGTGAACTGTAGAAACTTAATTTTTAACGCAGCTAATTATCTCAACATACAGGAGACTGTTAGATAATAAGATTGTATTCTTGATTTTAGTATTGATTGAGGGTTAACTTACACATCATGATGAATGTCAATATGTCATCCATTCGCAAGAGTCGTTAATGGGCGTTGAATACCTTGTTTGGATGGGAAGTCAATCAAAAGAGTCAAAAGTTGTTAACAACAATTTGTTTCATATGCACATTTGCATCAATGATTTGATCATCCTTCAGGATATGCATTTCAGCTTAAACAATCACTTTTATTTTTTTAAATAAATCTAATAACATACTAAAAGTGACCTCTATAATTAACAAACCACAGGTTATATATTCGTTTGTGATGGATTTGTTCTTTTTAACATGCAGTTATTGGCTTATCATTTAACCGTTCTAAGGGGGTACAATGTTGACCAACCAAGGAATCTTGCAAAGAGTGTGACTACCGAATGAAAAGACTGCCTTGTTAACTGCAATCTTGTATGCCAACAAAAGCTCAAATTTTGTTGCTTCGTATATAGAGCAATTGATCCGAATGCATTTGATTGTGTCAGTTATCAGATTGTAACAATGGTTTAACATAGATGATGTAGCAGGTAAGACATCCATCTAGAAAACTATACATGTTAGTTATAAACCATTCACTTGGGAACGGGTCGAATCCTATTCTTTAAATGATTAATTAAAAGTTAGAGATTTGGGTTTTATTTGGTCTTGATCTTTGTTTTTGAAATTTTGATACCTATGGCTTCCATAGGTATCAAAACATCACATATGATGTTTACAACATATTTCAATACGTTTGATTTGAATATATAGTTATTATAGCCTAAGTGAAGGTTTATCTATTTTACTGTTTATGTTCTTGAAAGATTTTGATCAAATTTGACCTATGTTGGAATTAATGTTAAGTTTTGTTTCAAGTTTCACAAATTGAGAGAAAAAATCATAATCATTATTGCAATAAGTTTGGATGTGGTTAAATTGCAAAAATGTTGGTTTGGTGTAGATGTTTTATGTCAAATTGATGAATTGGTTAGTCTAATTGGCTAATATGATTTCAAATTGTCATTTGATTAGTTTGGCCGGGTTAGGTCCTGGTCTGGGTTTTGATCGTAGAGGTGGAACCAGTTTAAACGATTTTGGGTCTGCTTCCTTTTTTCTGAGGAACTAAACAAATGTGTACTTGGTGGTTTGGGACTAGTTTTGGTTTTGATTTTGGGTCTGTTTTTGTTTTTTTCTGAGGAACTGAACTGAAGTCTGCTTGACGGTTTGGGACCAGTTCCAGTTCGGGTACACAAATATATTCAAACTTTCCCACCATGGGCTTGTAAACCTATATATAACTGTTTGATCAAGTTTTTTTAAGGGTCATTTTATTGTGAAAAGAGTTGCAAAAAGGAATACAAAGAAAAACCAAGAGATTATCTAGAGATACATAAAATGGTGAATTAAGTCACCATAACCAGTATCTATTAACCTTTCTTGGTCTCCTCGATATCAATTGCAAATCCGTGGACTTGATGTTTCCGATGATCAATGACGATGCCAACGTTATGTTTTTAAAACAGCCTTGTTTCTTGACTTCCAAAGTGTCCAAATGGCCGGTGCTAGTTTCAGTTTGGTCTTCGAAATCATTTGATTGTGTACGGCTTCAACTAGTTGAGAGAATCATATGTAACATTTGATAGATCCCCATCCGCACCATCAACTAATGCCAGCCAACACAGCCATGCAGTGAGCACAAAGGGAACTAATGCCAGCCAAGATCTGTTGGTTTAATTGTACTGAAAAACTACATGACTGAGAATTCATCATATCGCTGCCATCTCGATCTCACATGATTCCCAGCCCACGTCCTACAATCTTGATCCCACAAACGTCAAGCAATCGTTTGAGAATATCTATTCATTGAGATAATTCTTCGCATGCAATGCCCCATTATAATGCAGGAAACGTACAGTTCCTGAAAAGAGACAAAACCAAACCAAATATCCATGATGAGGTGAGAGCTTTAAGGTTTTGTTTTCTAAAAGACATTTTTGAAGTTTACTAGTTATTAGACTTATTATGTACCCGTGACTTTGTGGAGCCACACGTTACATTAGTAACATTAACATGTGATGTCTACATGTAACGCAATGCGTTTATGTCTTCGTTACATATATTACGTTGGTAAGATTAACGTCTGGTGACCACACTTGTCTCGCTGTGTTTGTGACTTGGTTACAAGTGTTATGTTGCCGACATTACGGGGCTTCAAGTTAATACATTAGAAAGTTTTAACTTTTGAAAGTTTTATTTAATTAAACTTGAAATTCACAAATCTCAAGTTTCCATTAATAAAGCAATAAATAACACATTCTAATTATATCTTCAAATGATGGAAACATCTCCTACATGTTCTCTTAACCTCAATTTCAAGTGATTATTATCCACTAATTTCAATTCTAAGGAAAAAAAATGTAAGGTTAAGGCTTCCTCCTTTATTTCTAAAAAGACCTCATTCACTACACTTCCTCCTTTGATTTCATTCACAATCTATCATCCCCCTAAAATTCTTCACTGTTTGTTGTGGTGGCCGAACGGTTGCTCCGCCCCGGCCGCCCCAACACCGCCACACACACCGCCTGTCTCGTCAAATCTCCAAACACATTCACATCTCTAGATCCATATTGTTGTTAATTACACATGGCTAGCTATACAACCATAGAAACCATGACTTTATCATCAGCATCACCGTCAACGTCACCCTATGATTCCGAGATTGAGGAGCCACGACGCGTACAAAGCGCACGTCCATTGAAATCAAGAAAGATATTTTCGAGACAACTGTCGATGTCTGAAACTGAACGCGAATTAGCATGGGAAAAGAAACGAAACCAAATGCGCATGCAAGAACAAAAGAGGGAATCACTCAACATTGAAAACGCTAACGAGTTGTCAGACGAGGACCTGGACGAGCTCAAAGGTTGTGCTAATAAAAAACAAACAAACATACCCAACAAATTATATATCTTTTTCATAATATATATCATAAAGTTGATAATAATGCATAATAATTTACGGACTTTTTTTCGTTCGATAGGTTGTATTGAGCTTGGTTTCGCGTTCAATGAAGAGAATGGTGGTCAGAGTCTAACCAACACGTTTCCCGCTCTTGATCATTATTTCGCTGTGAACAGGCTTACGAGTCCTTCTGGCTCACCACGTAGCGCAAGTGCATCGAGAGCGAAACTTGCAGGGTTTGGTTCATCGTCGTCGAAATCATTAGATGAAGGATATTTTTCACAAACTAGTAATGAGGATCCATGGAAGATTTGTAGCCCAGGTTTGTCAAATGCCATAATGTTGACCAAAAAGTGCTAGAAATTCGACAAAACATCATCATTAGTTTGTATTTGTCGTTAGTTACCGACATTTTGTATATGTCAGTAATTAACAACACACCCTGAAAAAAAAAGTAAAAATATAAAACTAATATATTACCCATGGTAATTTTACAGGAGAGAACCCGCAACAAGTCAAGACAAGGTTGAGACATTGGGCTCAGTTAGTTGCGTGTTCAGTCAGACAATCTACTTAAAGATAAAACAAGAAAATGATACCTAAACTAAATTTGAGATTCGAGACATGGAGAGATAGAGAATGCAAATCAAGCATTTCTACAAAGAAGGCGGAAACAGTGAATTTGGCTTACACCGGCGACCAATGCAAAAATATTGGTCGTGTGAGTTACGTCGGGTTAGTTTCGACGTGTTTGTATAATTTAGGATCTTAGGGGGATACTATACAAAAATGAGATAGTAAATAATACGGTCAACAAATGAGGAATGTTACAAAGTGCAAAAATACAATGAAAATCAACTTGGTGAAATAATTGTGTTTTGCTATAAGGTTTTATTGTATTCAAACTTTTGATAATCTAAGTCTTGTTTACTTTGCATTGAACGTTTTTTTCTTTCTTATTTAGTTATTTATGTTTTTTTGAATGGTCACCATCATCATTTGCAAATGAGATGACAAATGATTAGAAACTAGGTCTTGTGGTCGAGCGTTTGCGTATTTTGTTTACGATAGACTCTTGACGAAAGTTAGAAAAATAGAGTTGCTACCAAACGTAATATCTTTACAATTTTTTAAAAAATATATACCAAATGTAATAGCCCGTCACATCCGGTTAACAAAAACAAAAACAAAGAAATCCAAACTTATGTACTTTTTGTATTTTTTTCCAAATCTACTTAAAGTTAGTGTAAAGGATATGTTTTTACAAATCATCATTAGACAATCATTTTTGTCTCAATAAAGAGCGGGAAAGTTACATTTATTAACTATAATTTGGATTAAGTTAGTGTCAGAGACCATTTTTGTTATATATAAAAATTGTGAGACTAAACTCGTTAAAGATATCAAAATACAAGCAACACAACTTTAATTTAGTCGATCCATAAATATTCATAAACGACGTATGATGTAACGAATATCATCAAGTGTTTTTGTTTCAATTAAAAAGACAAATCTTAATGGTTCGATCACTGAGTATCTTGTTATCTTACACAACAATTTAAAAAAAATGTTGCATGAAAAGTATAACAATTTTACTCTAATAAACTCGCCCCTTCACCTTTGTCCATTCATCTTGTCATAATAAACTCGTCCATTCATCTTCGTCCTAATAAACTCGTTCCTTCACTTTTTATTCTGTCAGGTCTATCACTGGGTTAAAACTTACTGCATAGGTGTTGTTGACAAACAATCCGGCCCGTAGCCCACTGATAAAGTATTCAGTAAAAAAAGATGATACAACATATCATTGCACATTGTACCAACCGAAAACCATTGAACCCGGAACCATTGTCATTGTCAGGTGTGTTGGAGCCGTTCTTGAACTAATGGAATATGAACTGGTTCATAACTGTTTTTTATGGTTGTTGATGGATATATAATGGAATGCTAAATTAATCAGAAAATGAGATTTTGAGGGGAAAAATGAGAGAAGTTAAATCCTGTTTGACTGATCGGTTCGGTTGGGTTCTAAAAACATTGTTTAGTTGACTTAAGTTACAAATCTGAGGTTTTTTTTATAAAGCTTAATTGGTTAATCTGATATGTAACAGAAGCTCCAAAAAAGAAAGCACCAACAACTAAGAGACCTGCTGCAAAAAAGAAAGCTACAGTCACAGTGCTATCTGATGATGATGATGATGAAGATGAAGTCGACATCGACATATATAGGTGACGATTCTGACTTTGAAGCCAGCAACAGCACCTGAGAAAAAGGTGAGGAAGAAGATGATATGATTGTTGGAGAATCAAGTGGTGAAGCTGCAGCGAGACCGAAGAGGGCTAACAGAAAGATGATGACATATGTGATTAGTGATCTGATGAAGATCGATGTGGATGATGAAATTCATATAAGTTTTTGTTAATATCAAACACTTTCTTGTTAAGTTTTTGTGACTACAAATTCATATAATCTTGTATGTTTAAAAACATCGCTTGCATAAACATTAATGTCAAACTAACTTCTCTTCGTATAGCAGCTATGGACTATGGTCAAACAAAGTATAACTTAGTACGGCTGACATATTAATCATAAAGGCCGTATGAGGACTTTTATGAGGTCGTATGAAGTTTATGTTAACTAATCAAGAGTCAATGTTTATTAGGACCATATAAGTTGGTGGCCTTAGAAACAACTGATGTTGATACACCATACAAGTATACAACCCATCTTACCGTTTTCACTGTTTTACAGCCTGCATGAGGATTGGGGTGATGTATATATAATACCATCTTAATAAAAGCTACCTGTGTTTTCTAGTTCTATTTCATGGTAAAACTTATACTCAAACATAAATAGCCATATATTTGTAAATTAGCTTGCAACAAATTGTCACATACAAAGTTAACATCATATAAAGACAACAAATGTTATAAAAGTAACACTTTAAATCCCTAAGCTTGATCATTCGGATTTGACTCTTTCACGCCTGAAAAGACCATAGAACAGTGAGATCAGCCACTGCCAAAATACAACAAACCAGCTAGTAACTGTCTTTGGTTTTTTTGGTTCGGGTCTTGGCCCAAACAATCCTTTGTAAAGCTCTTTCTGTTTTTGATAAACAATCTTGTCATGCTCGGCAAGCACACGTAGTTCCTTTGCGATTGCTTTGTCTTCTGGAGCAAGTTTACGGGCTTTTGTGAAGTCTTCCCGGGCAGCATCTGTCTGCCCAAGTTCAGATCGAGCTTTCCCTCGTCTGAATAGTGCTTTCACATTATTTTGATCCTCAGCAAGAATCTAGAAAATTAATTTATGGATTAGATTTTGATCGATTTGGGTTATAAAATAGGTCAGCTTGGTTAATAACAAAAGAAACTTAAGCTAAATTGCACATAGGCAGATAGGGCCAAAAAAGTCAAAAGTCAACTTAAGTCATTTAGTTATTTATATGACCAGAAAAAGGAAAATATATTTGTGGGTTGGCCCAACTAGTCGACTTGATCTGGCCTATAATAAGAAATACATGTTCATTTTGGTCTTAGTTGTTCAACCATAATTTTTATAATCACAAGGTCTTAGAGTAAGGACAATGTTTGATTATGTCTAAGTTCCGGACATAATGCTCCTAATGTGTACAAACTACAAAGTTAATAATTTTAGGATAACACTCAAGAGGTACCAATATGGTGTTATTCCATAGTCAAAGCGGAACTAGACCAAGAAAGGATCATTTTTATTGGTTTTTGTGGTCTATGTAGCATTCCTAAAAACTTTTCTTATGGTAGTTCATACCAGTGTTGGAAAATCTGTGAAAGAGAACCCCTCCCCCCAAAATCTCACCCACAAATATAAAGTAAATTTTAAAATAATTGATAAAATTGGATACGTACGATGGAGCATTGGGCAATGGCTTCTTCATAGCGTTTGAGCTTTATCAGACAAGCTGCCATATTAAGGTGGCATGGATTTTTGACCGCCATAGCCATGTCTTGATACTTGCCAAATAACTGGAACATGAAATCATCACCCATGTATGCAATGGCCTATTATGTCCAAGAGCAAATCAACACACATGTTAGACCAGTATTTACAAACAATATAGTAAATTAGCAAGGAAATTAAAGTTCAGAGAACATGGGATTTAACCATTTCATACTGTTGCATGGCCTCTTCTAGTTTGTCTTCTTTAAACAAATTATTTCCATCCATCCTTCTCCTATCCGCTGTACTGATTCTCTCTTCTACTGTCATGTCACTACGGGCTTTCCCCTTTACAAAAATAAGTATTTGTCATCAAACATAGAAATTAGGATGAGCTTTCTCATAAGAATGGCAACTTGAACCTGTAATGATTTTAGATTTTGGAAGGAGAGTGAATCACTCTAGTTTATACTACCTCACTACTTCTAGTTTATACCCTGACTCGCCGCACGTGATGTTACCAATTTGACTTGTCATTGGCATAAGTGCATTGTATAGACTATAGATAGATGATTGAAGGAGAAGAAAGTAGTTATTGGATACTTACTTCTTTGGTTTCATCAAAACCTACTAGCTCAACTTCATATATGATATCAGCCTTAGGAGGCACATTTGGAAATGAGAAGCTTCCCTCTTCACCATACCCCAGTTCCCAACCCACGTGTAAGAGGGCGCGCTCACCAGCTTTCATGGAAGACAGCGCAATTGCCAATCCTGTCATCTGTTTTTTCTCTGGTAGAAAAAATGGCATCATGAAGAGTCAAAAGGTTTCTTCATTGGACCATAACTGACAATTGAATCAGGTTTATGATACATAACATATGCTAATGTAAGACTTATTTACTCATAATTACCTTTCCCTAAGACTACTTCGGTTAGTTGTTGCTCCTGCCAAGTATCTTCAAACTTGTGCTGGGTACTTTCAGTCCATGCTTTGTAGTGCACTACAACAATAAACATGTTTATACTAATGTTGTCATGAAGTGACATCTTAAGTTTTGGACCTACAGCATTGCAATTGCCCAGAAAGGAAAGAAGTTGCACAGTACTGCAATGCTTTTAAATACCATGTTAAGAAAACAATTAATTGGTATATAACTTGAATATATGTGTGCTATTATCTTCAAAAGTGTAGGATCAAAGTTGGTCATATTGATTTTTTTGTAGAACTTCAGTTGATATTGCAATGTTGTGCAAATATGTTGTTTCTATGACTTGATCTTGCTGCTTTCCCGTCAAAAGGAGCATCCTAGCAGTTTCTCCAGGGCTGGTCTTTTCTAGTGGTGACAATATTGATCCATTTATACTTATCCAATGGTTGATTCCAGTTGTTTTTATCTCTAACGGTTCATACAAGTTAAATAAAAAATTTGAGTAGAAGGGAACAGGTCGAAAGTCACCGGAAATGGATAATGCCTAAAAACCTACAAAATTTAAATTTATTAAAAAAGTAACATATATAATGTCATATCTTGAGTTGTGTATTTTTGGTTTGTTTGTTTGTTATTGGAACCTTATATGGATTGATGGAGATTGCATGTGTATAGAAAAAAGCAATACTAATGGAAAGAAGCTTGCATATACTTACAAAAGCAAGTTGAATATTTTGATGGCTTTTCACCATGACCTTCCTTAATGACCTGCTTTGTAACCTTTTCATGGATGACTTCCACTTTGGAATCAACTTTAGGAGGTCCATTATCATCTTGAGTAGGTTCTCCATGCACAAATGAAGATCCTTCAGCCACAATTTCCTCTACACCAGCTTGACCTGAATAAAAGGTAATTACTAAACTACATTTTAATCTCTAAAAATGAACTCGATGCACTTCCAAGTTCCAACTTAGTTATGGACAAGGCTGATTTAGGTCATGTTTTTAACCTTTAATGGGCAAGCCTAAAAAAAGATTAAAATAAAATAAATAAATGGGTGGTACCGGTTGATAGTCTCCCAAAGTGCATTTCATATACATAAAGTTTACTCAAAAGGTTACCCAACTCTATCTGACCTATACCAAACCCGTTTTGACAAATTACCCAACTTGAAAACCCCTTAACCTGCCCACTTAGCCACCTTTAAATTCAAAAGTACCATCACTTTCAAATCAAGTAGTTGGGGTACGCTACCATTTTGAGGAGGCTCTTCATGCGTCATAGAAGAATCATTAGACGTGATTTCAGTTTGACCATCTTGACCTGGAAATTATTCGATATAAGCATGCATTAAACTTCAGAAAGATGACAACTATGGAATTTATCATATGAATAGGGCACTAGTGCTATCCAAAGGGAAGATGAAATAACATATTTATAGTTTTCTAAAGCACATTTATACTGTGTTTTTTAGTTTCTATTTATAGTTTTCGAAAGCACATTTACACTGTGTTTTTTAATTTATATTTATAGTTTTCGAAAGCACATTTACACTGTGTTTTTTTTATTTGAACGTGTAGAAATGATTAATTGTTAGTGTTAAATTACTTGTTCTAATCTTTTTTTAAGGAAGATCAAGAAAAGCACTGAACTCACTTTTTTCTAACTTCGGAAAAAGAGGGAGGAGAAAGGAAAGTAGCTAAGTAAGATTTTCATAAAACACATAACAAGCAGAATCATTGCAAATGATAGAATTAAATTACTTCACATCCTAAAGCCATGCATATACAAGTTGCAACTATCATTATATAACATGCAAGTTAAAGTTACTTAGAAGATATCACCACTGACAAAGCTATCCATAGTTCCATACTAACCAGTGATTGCAAATTCAACCTATTTACTTACAGATAGGCCCAGTCAGATTGTGTTTTGTATCTAACATGTCAAACAAGATATATCAAATGAACCAAACAAGTTAAAGTAGCCCTAAGCATTCTAGTTCATAATTACAAACCTACAATTGGAGCTTTCAGGTTTAAACCGGCGAATCAAATAACCAGAATTTAACCCTCAGTTTGGTAACAATGACCGTTTTAATCAAGAAAATTAGTGTAAACTAACAGGCACCACACTAGAAATGGAAGATAGAGACGTTGATACTAAGTCCTACTGTATCAACAATCAACTGGAAGAAACTTTAATCAAACAAGAAAGGTATCTCCCTATGATTCGGTACCAAGTCCTACTGTATCAACTATCAACTATCAACTATCAACAATCATACAATGATTCAGTGATAAACAACAGTCCCAATCTAACATTTATGGTCAACTAAACCTAAAACTTATGAATCTAGATCCATTCTCAACAAGCAAACATCCTCATCATTAAGAGATTGTGAATTTGTGATGAATTACCAACTGATCCAATCGGTTGCTGTTGCACTTCCGCCATATCCAAATTCACCTCAAAAACTTCGTTTTATCACTCAATTAACTTCACTCGCCTAATTTCCAACCAAAACGAGTTAACAATCAAATCACACAAACAAAAAATCCACATTAACTCGCAATTGCAACTATAATCTCATCAAATTGGCAGATTAAAGAGCAATCGGAAATCAAGCTCCTAATTCGATCTATTACATGTGCGATTGGAGCAGAAATGTTACCTGATTTTGAATCAGAACTTTAGTTGATGTTTAATTGCTTGCTTTGAAGTGATGGAAGAACATTCTAGAGAGTATTTTGACTGATTTAACAACTATTTTTTGTTCTGCGATTATGGAGGATTTGGTGGCTATGCACATTTTGGCAGGCGAAACTTTGTGCATGTTTATACTTTGACCACCATTTGTTTCAACAATTTAAACATGACCCCCTGTTAAAAAAAACTTAAAACAAAATGATTTATTTTAAGTAATTCGTTCTAACATGTTAACATGTTCGTCCTAACTCGACCCATCCATTTTATCAGGCCTACCCATCCGTTTTATCAGGTCTAGACTATGTTGTTCATTCCAGAATAAGCTTTGGTATAGGCTTCACGAAGGGGAAGTTATGGAGTTCTTTCATCGCATTAACTTGTTTTAGATGTAAAGTATCTGGCTGAAAACATAACGTTTGTAATAACATGAACTCATGTTAACATTTTTTTAATTGACGCGTCCTGACTCACACTCATGTTGACATGGTAACCAACCTGCCCTTTGATAAGCCAATAAAGAGTGAATTTTATTTCCTATTCTTTAGTAATGTGTCAAAAAGTTACATTTTATGATCAATTGTTTGTTTGTTAACTTTATAAAATTCTGGATTATTGTTGCAACATTTTTATTTTTATTAACATTTCGACGTAAATTTTTCCCAGAAGGTGAATAATAATGTACAAGTTGTTGAAACCGGGCTTTACAAACTTTAACACCTCCGTCACAACGCGCAAGTTTCGCATACTATACATTACTCATATAGCAATGTCGATGGTGCATCTTATAGCAAAGGTGGATGCCAAATCAAGTATACCAAACCTAGATGAGTTGGTTAGACTTGGTTTAACATAAGAAAATTAAGTTGCGGACCCAAGCTTAAAACATGCACATGGTTGTTTTTTTTTCTCTTAGTGTTTTTTATATTTATTTTTCTTCCAGTTACTTAATTCTTCAGTGATTTTGTCAATTTAGTGTCTTAACAACTTAATTCATCAATAATTTTGTCAATTTAGTGTATTTAACATATAACTATGTCAATGTTATTGTATGCGTTATGAAATTTGCAAATATACTTTAACCTATGTTTATATTATTGTAAGGTCCCGTCACAACGAACGCGTAAAATTTTCGCTTATATTCCAAAACCAAAAAAAACATAAATGAAGCAATTTTTAAAAAATCTATGTACACTAACAAACAAAATATTAGTGATACAATTTCATTTTTATTACATTTCATTTTCCTAATTGTTACCCATCAAATCTCTATCTCCACTCATTCTTGGCCTAAATGAATCTTGTGTGTGTGCGAGATATATATGGAGCTTCACTCACTTCCCACAATATTCTCTCATATTTAATCACAATGCCATCACAAATTCACATTTCACTAAAGTATAATCTTTCTTTTTTTTCAAATTCATCATGGCCGTGACACCCCTACCCCTTTTCTTCTTCTTCTTCTTCACATCCATTCTTATTCTCATATATTTTTCATCTTGCTTGATCAAGAATCCCATAACTAAGTTTATGATAATCTCTTACGATTCCACGGGACCAATCGGACGTATTCAAGATAAACGTGTTACGATTTGATCATTTTGTGTGTAGCGATCAGGTGACAAAGATCAAATATGGACGCTAACGATGATGATAACGTAAAAGATCCAAGATGTACACAAGTAACGGTCATGAAAGTGGCTAATATCGCGGTCAATATGTTGATTTTCATTGTTATTATAGCCTTGTGTAACGTCTTACACATGCTTTTACGCCCTTATTCTCAACCACGGATCATTTCTGAAGCCATTGTAACGTCTATATCCCTCTTGTGCATTGATTGTTTGCACGTGCAGTAGTGGAGCTTGAACTTTTGTATGGCAAAAGAACGTATGTCGGTGGCCCACTGGCCCCGGCCCTTAAGAGCTAGGCCACTATGCACGTGCAAGATTTATTTTCATTTTTTTTTCCTGATCACTTATGAATGCAGGTAGGATTCTTTCTAAGCAACCTGCCATTTTTACGCAACAACTTCAGCGACGACGCGGATATGGCCCTCGGCTACGTAGCCGAGTTTGGGATGATCTGCCACATGTTTGTAACCGGCCTCCAAATCGACCCTGCGATTTTCACTCGCTTACCCATTCGGGAACTAAAAGTAGCATGCACCGGGTTACTACTCACCTTCCTCCTAGCACTTTTCGTGACGCCATTTCTCCACCTCAGCTACGAACCCAGCATCGAGTTCGACGTCTTCATCTCCCTCATCCTTTGCGGGACCGCATCCCCTCTCCTCACCCGCATCATCACTGACCTCAAAATAAGCAAATCCGACATCGGCCGATTCCTAATCTCTACAGCCGTCTTATCCGACCTCATCTCCATACTGGTATTCACTATCGGGTACATCGTTTTCGACCCCGTAGACGGCTTTGCATTCCGTTCGGTTCCCGAGATTCTCCTCATGCTAGGAGTTTTAGTGGTTCAGACAATCTTAGCTGCTAAATTCATCCCATTACTAATGAGATGGGTTGATAGTCAAAACCCACCAGGCAAGTTAATGAAGGGTTCACATCTTATTGTATCCTTAGCAAGTCTTGTACTAGTGTGTAGTCTTTCGCCTTTGATAGCGCGATTCAACATGATGTTAAGCGTGTTTTTGGCCGGCATTGTAATGCCTCGCGACGGAAGGTTGTCGATGCTGTTAGCGGGTAAAGTTAAGTACTTTTTTGGGCTTTTGTTCTTCCCCGCGTTCATGTTTTGGGTCGGGTTTGAAGCGGATTTTTCGGGGTTTGACGGTGGAAACTGGCTTACATGGGCTAGTATATTTTTCTTGTTTGTGACAATACTTGTGGGGAAAGTTGTAGGGTGTCTTATTTCAGGTGCTATGTTGGGGTTTCATTGGCAAGATTCAGTAGCTTCAGGGTTGCTTTTGAGCATCAAAGGTCATTTCCATATATTCATGGCTATATTGGCTAAGCAAGTAAGTTGCAACATTTGATTGGTTAAATGATTTTAAAACTTTTTTTAACTTGATACATTGTTTATGTTACAACAGTTAAATATAATAAGTCCTTCAGACAGTATAGTTATGATACTGGTGTGTTTCCTCACCTTCATCTATGCACCAATGGTTGTTAAGAGCATCATCAGGCGTGCACGAAAGCGAGCACCAACACAACGAATGGCACTCCAATGGCTCAGTCCAACAAGCGAGTTACGAGTGATACTATGCCTCCATGGTCCACAAAACATTCACTCAGCCATAAACTTCATGGAGATAACCCAAGGGCCAAGAGAACCAAGAATGATGGTTTATGTAAATGATATGATCGAGTTGAACGATAGGACCGCGTCAACATTGGTTCGTGGAGAAGGAGTGGACGCGATGGCCATAACAGATGAAGGTGTTTTGGAGATGAGAGAAAACATCACTAATGAGATTGATAGTTATGTGAAGGACCAATGTGAAGGGGTTGATGTAAAGAGGTTGCTTACGCTTTGTCCCCTTGCGACTATGCATCACGACATTTGCACACTCGCGGACGATTTGTTGGCTTCGATTATCATTCTCCCGTTCCACAAGAATCAAGTACAAGATGGGAAGTTCAACACCAACTACTTGGAGTTTCGAAGTGTCAACCGAAAGGTATGAATACGATATACTAAAATCTCGTAACTCGATAGATAGGTATATTAACAAGGAGTTTTATGAAACAGGTTCTACGACACGCACCATGTTCGGTTGGTATTCTAGTGGACCGAGGTCTTGGATCCATCACGATATCAAGAACAAACGTATCTATAAACGCAGCAATAATTTTCATAGCTGGAAAAGACGACCGCGAAGCACTAGCGTACGCAGGTCGAGTGGCACGACACCCTGGAGTCAAACTCACAATCATAAGATTCTTGTTAGACACAAATGGAACCAATGTGTCATCAAGGATAACAAGGGCCAGAGCCAACACAGCCGAATACGAAGAGGAAATGAAACAAGACGACGAGTATTTTGCTGAGTTTTACGAACGGCATGTAGCCACAGGACACGTTGCGTATATGGAGAAGTACCTCTCGAACTCGGGTGAGACATATTCGACGATAAAGTCACTAGAAGGAGAATATGGCTTGTTCATTGTGGGGCGAGGTGGACGGGTCAACTCAACGTTAACAGCTGGTATGAATGACTGGGAGGCGTGTCCGGAGTTAGGCCCGATAGGGGACATTCTTTCTTCGTCCGATTTCTCAGCAACGGCTTCAGTGTTGATTATCCAACAACATAAACTTAGAGGGAAACTTCAGGGTCTACATGAAGAGTTCTCGATCATGTAAATTTGTTATAAGAATATAAAAAAATGTTTTGTTACTCAACCCAAAGGTGTTTTGGTAGATATGTATGTGATATCACTTGGCCATTTTGCCACATTAAAGTTTTATTTTCATCTGGTTATGTTCATATAAACTGACTCAGGTTGTATCCACAGTATAGGCAGATAACATACTCTAAACCAAACTAACATACTTTTTAATATCTCATAAAAGCAAGTCAATATCTTTTTAATACTCCCTCCGTCCTATTAGAAGTGTCCATATTGCCTTTTTTAGTTGTCTCATTTAAAGTGTTCACTTTTAAAATTTATTGATAAACTTCCAAATTTGCCCTTAATAACATAAAACAAACAATATGATGGACCCACAATAATATTTATTATCAAGGGTATTATTGTCAAATAACAAACAAAAATACCAATCATTTATTGTGCCTAAAACTTTGTGTTTTTCAAACTAAGACTATTCTAATGGGACGGAGGGAGTAGTAAAGTCCTTTCACATAACTATAAAAAAAAATAAGTAAATACTCGTTATTATGTTTTATCTTAAGATACGTTTGAAATTCATATATAGGTCGCTGAAAAACGATTGGACCCAAAAACCGAACAAAAAGCGATTTAAACCAAAAAATAAGTAAAACAAATTTCTTTTATTCAGCTTATATACAACCTAATAAACTATACTTTATTAAAATAATTTCCGTTTATATGGTTGAAAGTGAAAGCAAACTGAATTCAAATGGGGTTTGTGATTAGGTTCTTAACTTAAACATTCTAACTTTTTAATGTTTCGTGATCCCGATAATATCACCAACGTGACGTGTGTAACTTACAAACACAATCCGTCGTTCAAAAAAATACAAACACAATCCGTCACATATGAGCACCACACAATCCGTCACATATGACCACCACACAATCCGTCAAGATTCTTAGTTTCGTTTGGGTTAAAAATAGAACAAATATGAGTTGGTTAAAGTGGTCTATGTGGTGTAGTTTTAACTTTATGCACAAATTGTAATTTCTTTGGTTGTTTTGTACTCTAGCTTCTTGCTAGTTTTCTCTTTTTAATTCAAATCCGCCGTTAAAAAAAACAAACACAATCCGTCACATATGACCACCACACTTTAATTTAATGTCATAAACATAATACAAGTTATCTATTAGTTTTGAATAATTTAGACATAAATGTGTGGTGTTTATATTGGCCAATATAAATCCATCTTAACTATCTTTTTTTTAACCACAAATTTTATTCAAGAAAAAGTCACTAGCAAGACGTTAGGACCGAAAAAACACTACCCAACAACTCCACGTTACGATGAGAACTTATGAAATGAAAAATCCACCTTAACTATTAGTCATGAATAATATCAACTTTCAATTTATTAGTCACAAATAAGTCTTCCGTTAAAATAAAAGTTAAAATTATTTATTACCAATACTTAACACTGGATGTGAGATTTAGTAATTAAATAAAATAAAAACTTAGGTGGTGATGTTTGTGGATAAGTGGCTATTTTAGTTCTTTTATAAAATCTTTAAAATAAAAATGGATATATATATATAACCCTTTAAAATCTCTATCAAAAAAACCCCCAAATTTCATTCCTATCTATCATATGGCCTTTCACGTCTCCTGCCCAATTACATGGTATGCTAATCTCTAACTCACTCTCAAATTCAATAACACATTTATAATTACACACATATACATACACCATATCATACCTTTTTCCCGCCATCTCTAACCGTTTTTTTCTCCAGTCGTCAAATCTGCTACTGTACGCTAGGGTTTCCTCATAACGATGATGAAAAAAAGGTGTTTCTGGACGAAATTGCTCGGTTGAAAGCATTTTTGGAGGATCCGTGGTTGATTAAAGATGAAAAGAGAACGGTACAGGTCCTTGTACCTAAGGTAACTGTTGTGGTTCAACCGCCGGTGGTGACGGTGAATCGTAACCGTGTGGTTTTGGATGGAGGTGATGCGGAGGAGATGTTGTCGGTGCAGAATAAGCGAGCGGTGTTGCAGAAGCAGGCTGCTGCTGCGTCGTTGGTAGCTGAGGATTTTGCTCGGAGATTTGAGTCCGGAGAGACGGTGGTAAGCTGTTTGATTTTTGATGTTTTGATTTGAATTTTGTTAATTGTTATGGAGATGTTTATTGAGAATTTGTTATAAAGTTTAGTGGATCATTCACTAAAAGGTAACTTAGAATGCCATACAATGATCAGGTTTCAAACTGTCATACATTTTTATTGAGAAAATGGCATTATTTATAACATGTGTGTGTAATATGTCTGTATGAAAGTTGAACTTAGAAATGAAGTATGTGTAGTAATCATGGGAAGTGATTCATTTTAAAGGTACCTTAGAATGCGAAATTCTGAATTTGGAGTAAATTTATGACGGTTTGATGTTTTGTTTTGGATTTTGTTATGGAGTTTGGTGTTAATCTAGATGTTTGTGGAGTTTTTGTTGTAAAGTTTAGTGAAACTGAATGAGTGAATGATAGGAGAGCGTTTAGGTTATTTAGGGCTGGGGATTTTGGTGAAAGCATAATGGTGTGCCATATGACGTTAGCAGGTTTTAAACTGTCAAACATCTTTGTTGATGAAATGGCATTATTTATAGCATGTGTGTGTAATTCTTCTGTATGAAAACTGAACCTAGAAATGAAGTATGTGTAATAATCATGGGAAGCCATTCACTGAAAGGTAACTTGGAATGTGAAATTCTGATTTTGGAGTAATTTCATGACAGTTTTTTTATTTCAGAAGTATAGCACTAAGAAGTTTCTTACATGGTGTTAGTCATATATTGTAGTATTGTACTCTTTATAATCAATTGAGTTTGAGGAATGAAGTACTGAGAATCTTTTACCAAATTTAAACAGAGCATTGCCGAAGATGTTTCTGGAGAAGAGCAAGTTGTGTCTAATGCCAAAGTGATGTGCCGCCTTTGCTTTTCAGGAGAATATGAAAGAAGTGAGAAAGCAAGGAAGATGCTATCATGCAAAAGCTGTAACAAGAAGTATCACAGGAGTTGTTTGAAAGCTTGGGCTCATGATAGAGGTACATTTTGTTGTGATTAATACATCATGCCATATTGATTGCTTATATGTGGCTCTTGATAATTGAAATCTTGATTGCAGATTTATTTCACTGGAGCTCTTGGACCTGTCCTTCATGTCGTGTATGTGAGGTTAGTTGATGTGCTAATTCTTAATTCAACATGTCGTAAGTTGAGGAACACAGCTGCTGTTGACTTTCTGGTGTTTTGGGATGTTAAACTTTTGTTGCTTGGATTTTCTTTTTACATGTTTGTAATCTTTCAATTTCCTCCTTTTGTCCTTCAGTTCAATCAGGACTCACTTTCAATTTCCTCCTTTTGCCCACACTTTATCCCGCTAAAGTACTTTTATAAAGGCTCGCATTGTTCAGTTGAAATTCAAATACTTAGGAATGATAATCAGAAAACAGTCTTAACTATTGATTTAGTAGTTGTGAGACTGCCCGAATAGCATGTAACAAGGTTCATTTGATTTGAATTGAAAGCTGATGAGTAATATATTTGGAAAACAGAACAATTTTGAACATATTGTGTTTGTTTGACATTTCGAAAGTGCAGCTGTATAAACAATAAGTTATTGTCATGCTTATTTATTTCAATTTTTTTTACATCACTTTATAACCTAGGTATGCCGAAGAACTGGAGATCCAAACAAGCTCATGTTTTGCAAAAGATGTGATGGCGCATATCACTGTTACTGTCAGCACCCTCCACACAAGGTAAGATGTGATCATGTGAACCCTTCTGTTATGTTATTACAACCCCGAAAGGGGTACCCTGATGTTTCTAACATTCTTTCATTTTACAGAATGTGAGCAGAGGACCTTATTTGTGCCCCAAGCATACAAGTTGTCACAGCTGTGCATCTACTGTCCCAGGGAACGGTTCAAGTCTCAGGTATTGTTATATTTACTCATTATTAGAGTCGGTAGTTTCTACCCATTAAATTATGACTGGGCTGGTTTGGGTCATGTTTTATCTTTTGCATGTCAAATAAAGTTTTAGCTAAAAGAAGAGCGTGCTGGACAGGTCAATGGGTTGAAATTCTCCCATAGTCTTTTTAAATTACGAGTTATTTGAAATGTTTGAATGGAAGTCATAAAAAAGATATCTTGATCTTCGCACCTCAGATCAACATGCTTGTCAAGCTGGCCTAAAATGTTCATTTTTTTTTATCTAAATACATGGATTAAGTGTTGTATTAATTGTTTTTGTAATCATAGTTTATGCATTATTTCTTTGTTTGTTATGGTGTTGTGGGGAAACCCCATCCCATTTTGACTCATACTAAAGGGTGACCTGTTTCAACTTGAACCTGTTTTGAGTATTGACCCATTACCCAACGTCCCAACCTGCCCAACCCACATATCTTGCCGCCTCTGCTTGCAATTGATCTAATTGTTTTTTATAGGTTTCCCTGTAATGAACCTTATGATCATTTTCCTTGATACCTATTGTTATTTACATACTCGTGATTTTTACACCATGAAGACAGATTATTCATGATGAGGTTGCCAATGTATTATAGTTGAGATAATCTTCTGCTTCGTCTTCATTTTCCAATAATTAATCTGTTGGCAGTTATTTTGCATTAGTTTTCCCTCTGTTCATTGCTTTTGTAAATCAAACATGGTATATCTTTTACATTCTATTAAGATCATTGCTTATTTTCAATACAACATTTTGAAGGTGGTTTCTAGGGTATACTTGCTGTGATGCTTGTGGAAGATTGTTTGTGAAGGGAAATTATTGCCCTGTTTGTTTAAAGGTAACATTTATATTTGGTGTACTACTGCTTGCATTTTTCAGAAGTTATATTCTGGTGAAATACAACAGGTGTATAGAGATTCTGAGTCAACACCCATGGTTTGTTGTGATATCTGTCAGCGTTGGGTGCATTGTCACTGTGATGGAATTAGGTTTGCTTTCCACCTGATTATGATCTTATAGACTTGTGCATTTATAGGCTCATCATTTTGAAATTGCTGTATTATTTTGATGCTGTTTTAGTAGTATAACTTCTTATATTTGTGAAATATTTTTTGTAGTGATGAAAAGTATTTGCAATTTCAAGTGAATAATCACCTGCAGTACAGATGTGCTTCATGCCGTGGAGAATGTTACCAGGTACAGTAAAATGTGGTAAATCTAGAGGTGGCAAAGCGAAAGGGAAACATTACACTAAAATAAATATCGTTTTGTAATCACATAACACATTAGTTACCTATAAATTTTTGTAAGAGATGGACAAAAAGGGTTAGAACTTCTAACCCTTTTGTTTTGACTAGTACTTAAAGTGATTGGTTGAATCCTGTGCTTAAAACCCAAACCCTGCTCATCTTGCAACCTCTAGATCAGTTATTATGGTTGATTTTGACCTGTTTTGAATTTTTAGGTTAGGGGTCATGAAGATGCTGTTAAAGAACTGTGGAGAAGGAGAGACAAAGCTGACAAGGATTTAATTGCAAGCCTAAGGGCTGCTGCTGGTTTACCAACTCAAGAAGAAATATTTGCTATTACACCTTATTCTGATGATGACGATGATGGACCTCCATTGAAGAGAGATTATGGACATTCAATAAAGTTTTCTCTCAAAGGGTTAGTTGACAAATCTCCCAAAAAGAGTAAGGACTATACAAAGAAATCTGCAAACAAGAAGCAGACACAGGAAAAGGGATTTCTTGCACCTACATTTGGTAGAATCGAACACAGTGATGCTCAATCTATTGGATCCTTTATGGGGGATAGCAAAGAAGGTGTGCAGTCCCATAGATATGATGAAACTGATACCACAAGTTTGACTGGTGGTGTGTGGCCTGTTGATCAGGCAGAGGCCCCAAAACTAAAGCTCCGTAACATGGTTCCAGTGAAAACCGAAGGTAGAACCTTGAGAGACAAAACGAAAGATCATAGGTCACATCATCTAGATGATACTGGGATAGAGGGAGTTAAATCCAAGAACACTAAGGGACCAAAGTTGGTTATACACTTAGGTGGCAGAAATAAAAATATAGCAAATTCTCCATCAAACTCTCTCCCGGACCAAATGTTGATCACTTCCAACAGTATGTCTTTTTAATATTTTTTTTAATTTTAGTAGAACTTCAATGATTGTTGAAGATATCCATATGATGTTACAAAATGATAGTGACAGGTGAAAAGGCATCCCTATGTGACGGTCCGCCTCGGCCTTCACAAAAGGAACTGAAGCCTTTGTTGAAACTGAAATTCAAAAACCCTTATAGTGATGATCAGAGTACGTGGTCGTCTCCCGGGGAGGATGATAAGAGTTGTGTCAAGGGTCAGAGGTCTAAGAGAAAGAGACCGCCACCGCAACAACTACCTTCCATGAAAGAGGTTAAAGAAACCACAGGTGAGATCATGGATGCAAAGTGGATAATTCAAAAGCTAGGAAAACATGCAATTGGAAAGATTGTAGAAGTTCACCAGCCATCCAATAACACCTGGTAAGTTTACCGCACGTGGTAATTATATTACTCGGTACTGTTTTTGTTAGGGGTTGTTTGTAATATTGAGGGTTATCTCTATAGTAATTTACAGCCTTCAGTGCACCATCAATGGTTAAAACTGTCATTTCCCGTCCTGGCAGTGATTTGATCACTAAAACTGTTTTCTTGCAGGCTCAAGGGAACAGTAATTGAAGTGTCTGAAGACATATCTAATGTATCAATTACTTTAGATGATGGAAAGGCCATGAATGTTGATCTTGGCAAACAAGGAATTCGTTTCGTTTCTCAGAAGCATAGACAATGAGTGAGGTAACCAACATTCAAGGGCGACCTTACTTGCTGTGAGTTTTTCTATGATATTTGTGTCCACTTCTGGGGAGTAAGCATAACTAATAATAGTTTGTTCTGTGTTTTCGGTTCTTTAGTTGTCAGATACTTTGCTTTGTACAAGTTGGTATTGTTAATTTCGCCATTTACGCACCTTTGTACAAGTTTATATGGGCATTAACTGCTAGCATCCATCATAGGTAGGTAGGGAATGCAAAAGTCAGCCTGGACCAAATAGCCGCAGACAGTAACAGGCTAACAGTCTATATTTGGTTTACTTTAGTTTTTAGTCGACAAACCAGTCTTATGAAAATAAATATCTTGAAACCGTTCTTAAGTTAATATATATTTGCCTTTTTTGGTCAAGTTGGTAAACTTTTGTTTGTGTGATCTGGTTTTATGGTTAAGATATATTTTAGTAATGTGCCCTTTTAGCTTTGAACGCCTTTATGCTCAATATCTATATATATACTTTGCTTATAATTTACATACATACATACATGTTGAATACCTCTTAAAGTATTCGGAGTCCACCCCGCCACCCCACCACCGGAATGGTGTTACTGTCACCCCACAGCATCTTGCGTCCCTGCCATCTCTCTCTAATTCGTAGTGGGGCCTTACCATAACCACTGGAGTAGTGTTATCATAAATATAACAAAATTAAAGTATTAGAAAACAATTGGTTTAATTTTATAATTATTTTTGCCTCTCGACGGATGGTGCTCCGTACGGCTCTACCCTTTGGGTAGACCTTGTATACAAACATCAAGCAAAAAGTCTTTATTATCCTAACCCATAAATAAAATATATTACTTTAAACTATAAAGTTATATAAAATATATTAAAAAAAGGAATGGTATGTCACGCTAAACTTATAAAGTTGTATAATTTCTCATCATTGATATAAAGAGTTCTAAATTTTACAAGTTTAAGCAAACATATTAAAAAATATGTAACTTTTCTTTTTTAAACAATGTTTAGAACTAAATTCATATTCAAACATGTACATTTATAACATGATATCAATCGTTAGACTGATTGTGTCCATCTAGACCTAGCTCACATAAAAAAATCATTAAAAAACTATCATGATTTCTAAAACCAGTTATATGATTATATCCTAGATAAGGACTTACCTATAATTGGCATGTAAAACTATTATTATATATAGAGTTAAGTGCAATTTGCACTCCTATGGTTTACACTCACAAGCATCTTGCAACCCCGTCTGAAAAATTAGACCGTTTGCAACCCTATGCAGCTATGCTTTCTAAAACAGTGCACCCCACTGTTAAGTTAACCGTTAGTTTAAAGGGTATAAACGACATTTCCGATCTTGACATCCTTTTCTTTATGAAAACCCAATTTTGTTTATTGTCGACTAGGGTCATTATTGGGGCTTCTTCATCGGATCAACTCATAGTCATCCCTTTACATATTCCATAACTCAATCACCAACCAATCCACATCAAATAACGGCACTGATAAAACTCGTTTCCAAAATCGGCTACTGTAGCAACGCCACCATCGCCATCGTAAGAACAACCCTCCCACTATGGATCTCCACTGTCATACATATGTCAATAACCACCGCCACTGGAAAAGGAAGTGGTACTGGCAGAAAGAGCAAGCCGGAGATTAAGGAAATTAACGATGGATGTTCCTCGTGGACGATTTCCGAACATGAATCTCGCTGATGATGTTTAAAGTCATTTTATGGGAAGTCAAAATACAACTGCAGATGTTCAATTCAAGGCCAGTGTACCCAATTACCATATGTTATATCGAAATCAATTTGAATCTCCAACGAAGAACATTCGTTGATATCATACAATATGTTGCACATAAACAGAAATATTATTTCAGTTCATTGTTTTATAGATTTTACATATATATTTTTTTCACAATGAAATGTAAGAGGGTAATGATTTGGAGCAGGGGAATGATACATAGAAATGATGAGTATAAGATTTAGCTCTAATTGTGAAGTCAGATTAGTTAAAAAAAAAAGTGAAGGTTGGCTTTTAATAACAAAATAAGAAGGGTATAACGGTACTTTCATCTTTATTTGAATGGTCAAGTTACGATCAAACTAATGGAGGGATACAAATGACCCACTTTATAAAGCATAGGGTTGCAAATGATCTAAGTTTTTCAACGAGGTTGCAAAGTGTTTTTAAGTGTAAACCATAAGTGTGCAAATTACACTTAACTCTTATATATATATATATATATATATATATATATATATATATATATCGAGGTTTTTTTAAAAATGATTAAAACTCTAAGAAGTGTAGGAAGCATTCACAAACAAACATGTGCCCATGAGGGTGAAAAAACGCGGAGGGGCAGCGTCGTCTTTATACATATGACGTTGATTTGGGAATCCCGGCCATCACTCTCGATGTTCATTTATGGCGTTTTTTTACGTCTGTTAATTACGAACATCCGATCATGTATGACGTTTTTTATTAGTTAATTTTTTCATCAGAGTGATGTTATTTTATAGAGTCAGTTTATGCATGGTGTTTTTTTATAAGCGATGATGTTTTTGTTTGTTTTTTGCGTTTTCGTTTACTAATTACGAAGTTCAAATGTAAAAAACACCATGATTCAGAAGACACAGATCTAAGAAACACCATGACGTTTGAATTTTGTGTTAAAAACGCATAATGATAAATATACCCCCAAATCCATCTTGCGCGTGACCAAAACATCAAAATAATTACAAAAATGTCACCGCATCCATCTGGGCCGTAAAACACCATAATCCGATTACTTATTAGCCTTTTTAGAGTTTTAAGCCTTTTTAGAAAATCTCTCCTATGTTATATATATAATATGATACTGTAAAAAAAAACCCGGTCCAAGTACTTTAACTTCACGCCAGAACTCAACAGGGAGTAACACCAACGGCAAGCGTGGTTACACAACGCTTCACCACCACCACCACCACCACGACAAGATCTGAACATCAACCACCGTCGCCGGAACTTTCCAACCACCACAACTACCATGACTACTCCGTCTAGCTCCGAGACAAACTGGACAGTGTCACACGGTTCTCTCAACTCCGTCGTCACGTTCGAGTCTTTCGATTTCCCGATCGACTCACAATCCACGTCTCGGAAACCACCGCTTCTTCTCGTTCCACCTTCATCTTCCGATTTTCAACCTTGCGAGATCAAACGTGAGTTTTCTATTCGATTCATATCTGTTTTGTTTGTTAATCAGTCGATTGATTGGTTTTTTGGTCCCTCAGATACGTGTTATTTATGTTTCTGTGCACAACGAACGATGTTATTTGCCGTTTTTCAAATTCGTGTATATGCCTATGAACATTTGATTTCTATTTGATTAATATCGGAGCATATATATGTTTATGTGCACGATGAATGATATTATTTACCGTTGTTAAAATTAGATTATTTGACGATGAGGACTGATCCTTAGTTGTTTGTATAGGCGGACAATGAAATTGTGTATAGTGACTTATAACTTGTAAGATTGAACCTGTGGGAATAGTTTAATTTGGAAATTGTGTATTAGCTGGAAGTTAACCAAACTTGAGGCACTAAATCAGACTTTAGAAGGTAGTAATTAATAAAATAGAAGTATCGTTTTAGCTTATAGTTTTGAAAGTTCTCTCTTTGGAAAAATCAAATGGTTAAAACAAACTGTAGATCAAGCCATTGCTAAATCAATTGTTTGTAGTGCAGGTAGGTCCATTGTAATTCACTTTTTTTTGTTAGAGGAGTGTTCATGCCCTGGTAATTTCACGTATTGTGAGTTCTACAAATTTTATAGTGACGTAAGTTGAGATCAAGAATTAGTTTGTGGATTTAAACTTAGGTAACTCAAGCGGACTATTATTGATGTTCTATGTTTCAGTCAGTATTTTGACTCCATTAATATATTTTTTTAACAAAGACAGTCTGAATTGTATAATGGATGTAACTGAATTGTAAATTGGTTGGTTTGGTGGATGGTTCGGATCCATGTTTTGATACACAAATCCATTGGATGCGCTTAACTGGTTTGGATTAAACCCAACTATCCAAATGAACACCCCTATTTATTACAGCCAGATTTAAATCTAATTGTCTATTGGGAAATTCAGCTTTCATATCCTTTGGTGCTGTTCTTGTTGTTCCCTGTGTTAGTCTTGGTTCTTTTCACAAAGATACAACTTCTTCGTCTTTTGCTGATCTTTATATTCTTGTGATTTAAATGTATCAAGTGGATTGTAATAAAGATTGTAGTTTATCAAGTTAACTGCGTATAGCCACACAAACGTGCATCCTTCATAACTGATGGGTTTAAATTAATCCAATTGTATTGATCAGACTTTTGTGTAATTTGACTTTGAAGTGTAAATAGACTTTTGTCATGTAAGTTATTTATCCTTGTTTGTGATATATTTTGTCATTCCTTTTTTTTTTAGTTTTTTATTTGTGTAATATGGTGTAGTGCTTCCAGAAATCTTCATGGCTTAATCTGACATTTCATTTTTTTGCAGTAAGTTTCACTCAGAAGCACGAGATCCGTCAAGTGTATGTCAGAAGTACAGCACGTGTGTATGAAATATATTATGCGGCTTCTCTGCAGAGTGATAATGAGTACCTCTGTACTGTCCGTTGTAGTGCTGCATCTTTAGAGGACAATTCATTCCCTGCAACAGATGTTAAGGAAGCTACTTCTGTAAACTCAGACGGTTCCACTGACGTATTACCAAAGGCTAGAGTGACTGGTGAGAATAAGATTGGCACCAATGAAGATGATTGGGTGGAGGTTAAACTCCCTGTTGGTCCAGACCAGACTTTGAACAACAGCCGTAACTACCAGGTACAATCTAAAAAATTTAGATAAAAGATCATTGCAATACACTGTAAAAGTGGATGTGGGGAACTGTATTCAGGTCCACTTAGGTATGTTTGGCAAAGTCAGCTGTAGCAGTCAACGGCGAGTTGCAATATTCAGCGGTATGGAAGTGTTTAGCAAAATAATGTAGTTGAAGAGTGTAAAATACATAAAAGAACATATACATGTAAAAAAAGGAAGTCACAAATTACCTAGTCGCAACACAGTGGACTTAGGTCACATCGACCAAACCACTTTAAATCTTCGTGTTTGTTTTTTGCCTTCATGTGCGTGTGTTCAGTTTTGTGTGTTCTAGAAACGACTGTTCTTTCTTTTTGAAGTTTTTGTTAGAAAATTTGTTTAAATCTTTACCGTATATAGAAAGAAAGATAATTATGTGGGCTGATTTAATAATGTTGTTCATTATATTATTCTCACAGGATTTCTATGAGGCTACAGCAGAAATCAATGATTCAGAGCCTTGTATGTCACTCACTATTCGCTTGCTATCAATTCAAAGCAAAGGCTGTGTATACGTTGATGAAGTGTATGTGTTTGCTGACCCAATTGAATCAGATGATTCCGAGACTCAAGCAGTTAGTGCAGAAACATCAGCTGGTAGTTCACTTATGACTATGCTAGTTCCCACACTTCTAGGGCTATCCAAATCTAGATCTGTCCCGTTACACGATCAAACTAGCTCCAATCCTGTAGGAAAACCAATCAAAACTGAGTTAGAACCCACCACTTCAACCAATCCCGTTAATCTTGTTCATCAGCAAGATGAGTTAAGAAAACCGAGTGAGGCCAAAGCTGAATTGACTCAGTCTCAATTGCCAGTTTCAACTCCAGATAAAGATAAAGTTTTTGATTGTACAACGAGAAATGAGTTTTCAAATAACCGAGCTGAAATTTTACTGGAACAACTTGTGTCACGAGTAAGTAGAATTGAAGACATCTGCATGAGGTTTGAAGAGAACATGTTGAAACCATTGAACAATATTGAGGCAAGACTCCAACATGTAGAGCAGCAGGTTGAATTACTTGGCAGACGTCCAATGTCACCCTCGATTTCAAGACTTGAACCCGACCCTGAATCAATAAGCAATGAAGGAAACAATTCCAAACTTTGTGGCGAACCCGAATCAGAAAACACAGGATTTTTTTCATCTGGGACCCACAAAGCACTCGAGGATATGTGCATGGCTGCTGTCCAAGAGTTTCTTTGTGATGAAAGACTGGAGGTGAATGGAGCTTTAGAATCACCAAAGAAGGAAAAGCCAACGAAAACCGTTTCAATTGATGACGCTTTGGCTGCAGCACTAGCTGGCTTTTCATCTTTTACCAAAACCAAAGATAGTTCTACAGTTGAATCTCAGGAAGACGAGTGTTTGAAACCTGATCAAGCTTCTATAGATACAACTCTTGAATCAGATACAGATGGTGATGAGGTGGTTTCGGTTTCCTCTAAATCTCTGAATGGAACTGCCCCCGAGTTTATAGGAGAGGAGAACGATGAGACCACAACTTATTGTGATGAAGAAGCAACGGAACCCACCGCCAGTTTAAGCTGTCCAGCGTCCCCTCCTCACGAAACTGATGCTCAGCAAGAGTCTATCAAAGCGACCAAGATGTTGACTTTTGACAAAACCGACATTCTTAAACACTTCCCTGATCAGCCTCCAGATGCGTCGTCTGAATCTAGAGTTGATTTTGAATCTCCTATTCTAGAGGTGAAGTTTGCTTCGTTTGAAAATGGTAGTCACAAGTCCCCTCTTGAAGCCCTGTGGACCCACTCTGATGATGCTACCAGACTCGCTACTGATGAAGGCGGATTGGTTGAGGAAAGAATTGAAAACGCTAACAGTCTTTTGCTGGACTTGGATGGTGATGATGTTGGCGAAGAAGTGCAGCAGGATCTTCCACATGTTCAGCTCGAAACTTCTTTTCCAAGTCTTATTTAATGCTGGTCTGGTAAGAAAGGCTTCTTATTGTACATATAACTATTAAGTCTCATATTTATATCACTTCTGTTACAAAACCCATGCAATCCGTGATAAACTAATTTGAAGCTAAACTGGTTCTGGTTGTGTTTATTATCTTTTTTTTAAATTAACTCCAATGGGTCAAAAGTTGCCCGGTGCATACTTATAACGAATAAAACCTTTTCAAACAAGATTTTATATTTGAACAATAAGAAAATATATGCAAATTTTAGACAGTGTTTAGAGGCCTTGACTCGAATCACCATAAAGAATCGACCTGTGCTTTTTCCACCAAAAGTAAAAGTCACAAGAGGGGGTGGGGGTTTGGTCCTGGTGGTAAGTGGTGTGAGTCACATCCAGAAGGTTGTGGGTTCTAGTTTTTTTCACCCTGCAGGTGGTGAAATTATCCTGCAAGATCTAGGTGTTTGTTTTATAGAACATGTAATTGCTGATGTGGTACCCCAGATCCTGCAACGATCAAGCTCGAATTAAGCAGAACATTTTCCAAAGTGAATGAATATGGTTTTGAACTAAAAGACAAATGGGTTCCATAAAGGAGATATTTAACGACAGGCCAAACATATTAGGTAACATGTTAAAATGAGTCCATTTATAATAGGTCAGATTGAATGGGTCAAGGTTGGTATATTGTTAAATACTCCAATAATCAGTGTGCTAACACCACTATTCAACTCCACCACACCACATGTTGTTGACCTCACCATTGCCGCTGCCATAACCACTCTTACTATTACTATTGCCTGTGCCGCTTCAAGACCACCACATGTTGTTGACCTCCCTCCACTGTCCTACAATTGTAAAGCCTTTCCGTCACCCGCTAACACCAACTCCTGGTCGTCGCCACATCGCCATTGTCGTGACCACCGTCATAAAAACTTATATTGGCTGAACATATTTTGCCATTTTGGTTTTATTTTTTTCAAAAACAATTCATTTCAAATTGAGTTCATGTTGGTGAGAACCCAAAATTCACTTCTTCATGACTGATCCAATACCCCTCTTTGTTTCAATTACTCAACGTATCAAGTTGATTTTTAGTTTTATACACTGATTATTTATACAATTAACCATGGGGGGATGTTTAATTACTTGAATGGTATAAACACCTATTGGTTATTATTTGAAATGTGATGCACAAAATGTTTTCTTTATTTGTAACTTATATAGATTTTGTATCGAGTGTTTTGGTTATATAATAACTATTCAGGGAATAGATAAAGACGCTCGTAAAGTAGTCGAGCATGATTTTGAAGAGAGCAATACATTTGTAAGGATGAATGCAAATATAATAAGCAAGCACCGTTTGTGGTGTTTGAATGATTTAGCATTACAAATAAAAGAGTTTTAACTTGTAAGCAAGTCAAGCTGACCAGTAATTGCTCGGGATCAGGTCACAAAAAGCTTGAGCCGATATTACGGTTTGTTAATAAATGAGCCTGAGCCGTCTCACAAATTTTAATGAGCTTTTAAAATATATTTTTTTATTCTATTAAATATAAATTTGTTCAGATAATTGTTATAATAAATAAATAATTTAGATTTAAACTATATACATTCATGCTACGTGTTATTTTTTATGGTCTAAAAATGTTCTTATTTTGATATCTTTGTAAGGTTTCAGGATTTTAAAAAGGTACCTGAGATTTGATAATGGTACTAAACACCATATTTGATAATGGTACTAAACACCAAAAATAGAGATGGTCTAGTGGTAACGTCTACTCTTTTAATATGAGTTCGAGCCTTAATTTCGATTTTAACATTAAAAAAATAACGGTACGATTTTACAAGTCAATATGCTTATAAAAACATATTGATAAAATAAGTTTATAGCAAATGAGCCAAATCAATCATGAAATATTAATCAACCTCAGAGTTTTAAAAATAAAAATTGTAAACAAGCCAATTTCAACCCTACTTAAATCAAAATAAACCAAGCTCAATATAAAAAAAACAATAAATACTTTGTTCAACTAAGAAATAAACTAACACCTATAATCAATACATTATATTTAATACATATTTACCATAAATTCTGGTCATTTCATTTCATTTAATATCATACCCCACAAAAGATTTTCAAACCAAGTACTTCATTCTCCGGACATAACACAAATTATTCAATCCAATTCACTAAACTTAACTAAAGTCGCCGCAGTGGACTCACCGGCAACCGATTCAACCGGTCACCACCGTCTCTCACCTAAACCCTCTAACCCATCCCCCTTTTACCGACACAACCGGTCCCCACTTCCCCACTTTCCAATTTTCATTTCGTTTTTTCTACCCAATATCTTTTTGAGCATGTTTCTTCAAATCCAAAATGTGTTCGTAACTAATATCTAACCGTTACATATGTTAGAACAACCCAATAACAACCCCTGATAAGTTCCAACATTTTTCACCATACCAGTACTACCCGATATTTACATGAGAAAGAATTCCAATTTAACGAGGAAACTTAGCTCTTTCCATAAGAAAATTCTGTTCAACTAATATTACAATCCGACCTAGAACGTTACTTTATGCCATTACACTATAATATGCCATTACCTAGAACGTTACTTGTGCTTGGCTCGTTTACAAATCGAACCGAGCCGATTGACTCGTTTATAAATCAAGTCAAAGTTGAACCGAGCGTAAATGAGCCAAAGTCGAACCGAACATTTCTTTAGCAGGCATCGAGCGAATTTATGAGAATTAACTTTTTTATTTTTTTCCCTTTAAATTTTTATAAGAAAAAAGTTTTCGATTGAATATATAGTATACATAAATATAAATTAGTAGATTTAAGAAAAACTAGTTTGTAATTTTTTTAAAAAAATTAAAGATTGATGTAGATATAATATACATATATATATAACAAATAATAATCAAACAATAATTATACATAACTATATATACACAAATATATAATTTATTTTTATAAATATTGAATTATTAAATATTATAAACAGTTACTTTTTAAATATTAGTTATATTGGAAGTACTTGAAAATATTTAAGATATTTATTTAAAAATATAAAATAACTCTTATTTTTAAGTACTTTAAATATAATTAATACCTAAGTTAAGACCGGGTCGCGCGTTGTAGCGGCTGAGACACGTGGTCGAGACTTATGCATATGAATTTGCCACATACGTTAATAAAAAAGTTTCATCTCTCGTATGTTTTGGTGTAAAGTCATAATGCGTGAAATACTAAAAGACTGAGATATATCAAACGTAAATGTCAAAATGAAAATGAAGTAAAAAACAGATTGTCAGTGACAGAAATATGTCAAAATAGAATATGAGAGTCATAATTGTAAACTGTTAAAGATTAGTTAGGGGACCAAAAGCATAAAAATGCGTAAAACAAAAAATATAAAACACACAGAAGGTTGGATTCGAACCCACGCCAATTGCAACGAAACCAAGCGCACTAATGGATTCGAACCCACGCCAATTGCAACGAAACCAAGCGCACTAACCAGTTGAACCATGTGCTTCCTTGTTGTCTAAACTAAACATAAAACGTATACATGTACAAATAAAGTCTGGATTTTGAAAAAAAAAACTTAAACCAACCAATAGGATGTTGGCACACTGTTAGAAACGCGTGATAGTAGGGAATGTTTCCACCCTTATAAGACAAATTTTATTCTCCTTCCCAACCGATATGAGATGTTACAACCACCAACCTTGTCTATTAATAATTATATAATTTAAAAAAACGTATATTTAATATCAACATAACTATAATGACATATCATATATTTATGGAGAGGGACTCTCAAATGAGAACAAATTTTATTCTTTTAACTTGAATACGGAAAGTACAATTTTAACCAATACGATTTTTTTAGAATTTTAATTAATTATTATTTTAATATAACAGACGGTTACCAAGCGGATACTGAACGGTTATACATGTTTTTTTTCTTTTGATGCATATATACAATTTTTAATAATGCATATATGCACATAGGTCCTTTTACATATATGCTGAAATGCACAATGTATTTTTCTCACGTTTCGAACTCATCTTTTTGAAAGATCGACTGGATACTTTATGAATTTGAATTAAATGCATTATCTACTTGTTTAATTTCATTTATAAACTAGGATCTAATGAAAACGTGATCCTCATTATTTTAAATGTAACTATCTTAATTTTAAAACTTTAAAAAGAAAAGAAATAAATTGATTTGTTGAAAATTTTGTACTTTTTATACTTAAGTTAAAAGGTATTCTCATTTGAATGAATCTCTATTTATGGATATATAATTATATATAAAATAAAGTAAAATATTTGAGTCGAACTGAACGTATCTTTACTCGTTTACAAACCAACCCAAACGACACAACTCGTTTATAATCAAACGAAAAAACAAATAAGAATTTTTCGAAAAATTTTTAAACTAGCGACTAGCGATTTCTACCGACCGAAAACCGGAATTGGTTTTATTTATTTGTGTACGTTACACACACACATAATCCCTGTCTCACTAACCTTTCGTTTTCTCTCTCTAGAAATTTATTCACGCACATTTTCTCTCTCTCCTTCAACCTTCACTTTCATTGTTTTATATATTCGTATACACATATTTATATACATATATGTTTGGATTTATGTATGTATGTATCATAGGTTGTATCGATGTCTAATGTATCCATCTGAATCAATCGTTTTCGAGTAAAAATGGAGTTGGAGGTAGTGATTTGCTTCCGCTTTTCGTCTCTATTATCTTCCATCTCACTATAACTTTATTCTCTCCTTTGGATCTGATCTGCCTCAACATCTGTGTTTCAACCTTGTTTATCTGTAAGTGTTTTCAATCGATATATGTTTCAACTTCTTTTTAGTTGATTTGATAGGTCTTTTGTGCGGTTGACTTGAATCTAGGGCTTCTAGATGCGATTTTTGCGCTTCTCAGTTTTTTTGGATATAATATTCATAGATCGTTTCTTTTTGTTCCTGAAAATTTGCAGATAATCATCTGTTTTTGTTTTATTTCGTTTGTTAAGTAATTGTTTACTGTTTTGATTTGTAGGTCGGATAAAAGCACTGATTTGATAAAATAAGTAGGATAAAATCATCAACTATAGATCAGTTTCTTAAGATTCGATTGATTATCAGATGAATGTTAGATATTAGTTTTTATTGAATCTGAACATAGATGATGTGTATCTGGTTTTGTTGTTGTTGATTTGATGATATTGGTTGCTGTGTGGTTATTGTTGAAAGTGATTTTTGCTTTTGTTTTTGGATGTGCAGAGGCTGGGTTTTGAATAATGTGTAGTGGCCCTGAACAAAATAAATCTGCTTGCTCTTCTTCTACAACATCAACAACGGCTGATAATAATAATAATAATAAATCTAACAAAATGGTTATGAGTTCACTAACTGTGGAGACTGAGGATTCATTTTCCAGTTTACTTGAATACGCTGCTAACAATGATTTCGAGGGTTTCAAACGGTCGATTGAGAACGATCCTTCAGCGATTGATGAGGCCGGGCTTTGGTATGTGCGTAAAAAGGGTTCGAAACAGATTGTTCTTGAGCATCGGACTCCATTAATGGTTGCTTCTACGTATGGGAGCTTGAGTGTTTTGAAATTAATTGTCTCGCAACCCAAGGTTGATGTAAACTTTACTTGTGGCCCGGATAAGTGCACCGCTCTTCACTGTGCGGCTTCTGGTGGTTCTCCTGATGCTGTTGAAGCTGTTAAGTTGCTTCTTTCTGTGGGTGCTGATCCGAATATTGAAGACGCTAATGGGCATCGGCCTGTTGATGTGATTATCGTACCTCCTAAGCTGTCGGGAGTTAGATCTGCTCTTGAAGAGCTTCTCATGAACAATGGATCGGATGGTTCGGTTGGGTATAGTAAGCTGACTGTTTCTGTCACTACATCAAGCTCTTGGTCACCAACGTTATCGTCTTCGCCGGATAATGGTTCGCCCTGCTCACCTTCGGAGTTGGTATCATCTCCAATGATGTCAAAGTTTAATGATGTTCCTGCGAACTCTGCTTCAGAGAAGAAAGAATATCCAATTGATCCGTCTTTGCCTGATATCAAAAACAGCATATATTCTACTGATGAGTTCAGGATGTTTTCATTCAAGGTCAGACCTTGCTCGAGGGCGTATTCTCATGATTGGACCGAGTGCCCTTTTGTTCATCCGGGTGAAAATGCACGGAGAAGGGATCCAAGAAAGTACCATTACAGCTGCGTACCATGCCCTGATTTTAGGAAAGGTGCTTGTAGACGAGCGGATATGTGTGAATACGCTCATGGTGTGTTTGAGTGCTGGCTTCACCCGGCTCAGTACCGTACACGGTTATGTAAAGATGGTACTAGCTGTGCTAGGCGTGTGTGCTTTTTTGCTCATACGCCTGAAGAGCTTAGGCCACTGTATGTGTCAACGGGTTCTGCTGTCCCGTCTCCTAGGTCGTCTACCGCAGGTGCTAGTGTCATGGATATGGCTGCAGCTTTAAATCTCTTTCCTGGTTCACCCTCGTCTTCTGTTTCGGTCATGTCTCCTAGTTTCAGTCAACAGATGTCCCCATCAGCAAATGGTGGTTCACACGCCTCAGTTGCTTGGCCTCAGCCTAATGTCCCGGCCCTTCATCTCCCAGGAAGCAACCTTCAATCAAGTCGGCTTAGGTCTTCTCTTAGTGCTCGGGATATTCTTCCTGATGATTTGAGCATGCTGCAGGAGTTTGAGTCCCAACAACTGTTAAACGACTTGGCATGTTTCTCACAGTCTCGTCCTGGTTCTCTCTCATTGAACCGTTCAGCTCGGTCTAAAACACTTGCTCCTGCAAATCTAGAGGAACTGTTCTCAGCTGAGCTTACTTCATCTCCTCGCTATTCGGATCAGGCAGCATCTCCCGGTGTCTTTTCACCATCACACAAATCAGCAGTTATCAACCAGTTTCAACAGCAGCAAAGCATGCTATCACCTATCAACACGAACATGTTCTCACCAAAGAATGTTGACCATAACTTGTTGCAGGCTTCTTTTGGCGTGTCATCACCAGGAAGAATGTCTCCAAGAAGCATGGATCCAATATCTCCAATGGGTGCTCGGCTTTCTGCCTTTGCACAACGCGAGAAACAACAACAGCTACGCAGTCTCAGCTCAAGGGATCTTGGAACCAACGGTCCGTTTAACATTGGATCACCTGTGAACAATACTTCATCTTCATGGTCTAAGTGGGGATCTCCAACTGCGAAAGTAGATTGGTCTGTTAATGTGGATGAGTTTGGTAAATTGAAAAACAATAATGGCAATGAGGAGCCTGACCTATCATGGGTGCAATCACTTGTGAAGGAATCACCACCCGAGATGATGAAAAACAAGTCGGCTGCACCACATTCTGGTAACGGCAGCGTGGCTGCAGCACCATCCGGTGAGGGTCATTCACAGGTCGAAACAGCTGATCATACAGTATTAGGTGCTTGGCTCGAGCAGATGCAACTTGATCAGCTCGTAGCTTAAAGCAGAGAGATGGATTCATATTCGTTTTCACTTAGATGTTTGACAACACAAAACTCGTTTCTAGTTGAGTATATATTCTTTCGGGGCGTCTGGTATAACAAGTGGGCGGAAGTCGGGGCAAAAGTATGTTCAAATTTATATTCTTTTGAGTTCAATGATAATGTTCTAATGGCATAAAGGCAGCAGAGGATGAAGAAAGCAAAGCAAGGCCTATAAAAGAAGTTGGGTATTGTTTCTTCCTTCATAAATCTAGCATATCATTAAATTTCTTTACCATTTTTATCATTATTGTTATTGTTATTATATGTTTCATTTATGTTGAAAGAATTTTCAAGTCTCTTTAATTTCCGGTCACAAATTGTAGGTGCTGCCTTGCCTACTTAATATGTAAAACATATGTTATAGCTATTATTTTGTTCTATGTATTCTTTCTTTTAGTTATATAATAATAATAATAATAATAATAATAATAATAATGTCTATTTAGTCATCTTGGTTATTGATGACTGTTAGAAAGTTGGACGGAGTTAATGTTCGAGAGTATTACTGTTAGAAATATAAATCACAATGACCGACACTGTTAAGATGAGACTGAACTTAAAGCCTTAAAACATTGGTATTGAATTCCTAAAAAACTAGACGGTGTTAAAAAAACTTTAATGACGATCTGTTGGTTGCTAAAGTGATAACAGTTGGGACCGTTACTAACTAATTCGATAGTTGCGATCGGTTAAAATCAAAAGGTGAAAGTTAAGACTGTTTAAAATCAATATAACCTAAGAATATGATGATAATTCGGAAAAAAATTTCGGTGGTTAAATTTGTTTTAAGAGGATTTGAGCTGTTAGGTGTTTTATCGTTCGATGAATGAACACGCTGGAATTGTTAAAATTAATATTATAGAGACATAAAATGTCTAAGTTTGTATTAGAAATCATGAACATACCGAAGATCTAAGTATGAAAACTGTGATTTACTCTAGAGTCTTTCTGTATCGAGTAAACAACCGACTTAAGTAACATACATTTTTTTATAATAACGATTGGTGTAACGCCATATGATTAATGCGCTCAGAAGTATAATATAGTAATCAAGATTAAAATCCGGTCTCTCACGTCAATAGATGACAAAAATTAAGATTTAAGTGTCTCGTTAAATAAAAAAAAGGATATAATTGCAAGAAAAAAAAAAGAAAACGCCTAAAGAACCTCCTAGAAGGCAAAAAGCTGGTAGATGTGGTTCTGGATCTATCCTATAAAAACAAATTGCTATTTTCCTAATGAAGTATCATTTTCACAAGCTTTTAATGACAACCAAAATGTTTGAATTAATCTTATCATATTAAATTTTAATATCATTTGCCTTATTTCGATCTCTTTCTCAATGTAAAATTTTTTTGAACGATAAATTTCATTAAAAAAGGCAGCTGAGAGCAAGGAGCTCAATAGCAAACCGAGAACAAAACCCAATTACAAGTTCATAATATCCAATTTTTCCAATTTAGATCGATTAAACTAGATCTATTAGCAATCCATGAATATCCTAAAGATTTGATATCCTGATATAATCTATAGAGATTGACATCTTTGTCTTCAAACACCTTGTCGTTACGGGATTTCCAAATGCTCCAACATGCTGTAAGTATAATAGCTTGGAAGATCTTTCTCAATGTAAATGATTTTATATGTTTTTCTAAACAACATTAAAAGTGTTATATTGATTTTAAATAAATCAACCACCCTAAAATATTGGTTTCTGATTAAAACGTTAATATATAAAAAAAGGTTTGAAATATACCAAAAACTATTCTGGCGCTTGACAACATTTTAGGCTATCCATTAAAAATATGCCGAGTTGTTATAGCCACATTGCATTTAATTATTATGTACGATTTAATAATTCAATTTACTTACACCACATCAAATAACAATTTAATTTCTTGAAAAACTTCCACTTATAATTATTATAGGCGTGTATAACATGAATATACTACCAGTTTATTTTAATTTATACCATATATATTTTTCGACGTGTAATACAAAATTTACTAATTATATTATTAGTATATTAAAACAAAAACATTATGAATAACATTTCTGTAAGAGTCACGTTTAGGTGACTTAATGCTAGGTTATGCATAAAATTTTGAATGTAGACATGCATGCATGCTTAGAACATTTACATCAGGGGCGGACCTATTAACATTTCAGGGGTAGCCCGGGCTACGGCTGAAATTTCGTTGCGAATTGTAAAAAATATATATATTTTCCGGTTTTATGTATAAGGATACCCCTAAACAATTAAAAGGATACCCCTGAATCTTTGATTTTAAGCTATGAAAGAACAAAAGAGATAAATCTATTAGGTATTTTTATAATTTTGTGGTGTTATTTTTATTATTGTATGAACGTCCGGGAAATTTTTTTTTCAGGCTACCCCTGAATTTCTGAGCTGGCTCCGCCACTGATTTACATTGGAATAATCAAATATTTGTGAGTGAAGTTTTAATATTTTAGGGGGTTGTAATGGTTGTTGTGAGTGGAAAAAAGATAAAATTTAATAATGGAGGAGAAAAAAACTTATATATGAAAAACTATTGATCACCTCCTATAATTTGTTAATGATTTAAAAAAGTGATTGTAAGTGAAAGAGAGAGAAACTGTAATTAAAAATGTAAAAAAAATTATTATTGAATTAGGAGATAGAAAGATAATTGTTTTAGTGTAATTATAGGGATGAAGATAATTCATTCACTGTGAATACTCTTATACTAGACGTGCATGTATGTTTTGTGTGTTGTGTGAGGTATTGTTTTGTTATTAGTTGGTGGTTTGAGATATTGTGTTCCTATTTATTAATGTCATGAAATATTTTTTTATGCATAATTTAAGGTGTTGTATTGTTATTGATTGATTGTTGGTAGGGATGGATACACTACTACCAAAGTAGGGCGTGCACATGCCCCCTGTAAGGCCCAAGTAAGTTTTGCAAGATTAGGTATACAGTAAAACCTCTATAAATTAATAACGTTGGGACCGGGATAATTTATTAATTAAACGAGATATTATTATATCGATAAATTAATAATTTATTAATTTAAAGAAGTTTTACTATGACCTTTAAATTTCCTAGTACAATGTATATGGTTCAAAAAAAATTTATTACAAAAACAAGTTTCAAGACACATCTCTTCTCCATGTAAAGTACATTGAACATAGTTAGAAATTTAACACTATAAAATGTCCATTTAGAATTTTATAATCACATCAACAATGGCTCCTCAACTAAAAGGTGTTAAAAAATCTACCATGACCAATCTTAGAATTTAATATTTTAAGTAATTATTAATTTATAGTTTTGTTGGGACCAGTACATGTACACTTGGATCTCAAAAAAATTATTATCTTATTATTTTATCGATTGATGTCCAATTTTGTACTGGTCCCAAGTTGGGACCGGACAAATTATTAATTTTATCGAGGTTATTAATTTATCGAGTATTAAATTATAGAGGTTTTACTGTATTTGGTGTATAATGGGGGCACTTTTGGTAACTTGTAAATTAGGGGTATTTTTGATACTCCCTCCGTCCCATTATAAGTGTCCATATTGTTTTTTTTAGTTGTCCCATTGAAAGTGTCCACTTTTAAAATTTATTGGTAAACTTCCAAATTTGCCCTTAATAACATAAAACAAACAATATGATGGACCCACAATAATATTTATTGTCAAGGGTATTATTGTCAAATGACAAGCAAAAATACTCATCATTTAATGTTCCTAAAACTTTGTGTTTTTCAAACTATGACACTTCTAATGGGACGGAGGGAGTAAATTTTATTGTAAATAGGGGCACATTCAGCATCTCTCATAGACTCATACAACCGTACAAGCCAGGGCATCATGGTCTTTTGGTGGTGTAAATTTGGGCCTACAAGGTTGAAATATGACTTTAAATGTCAAAAAAATAAGTTTAATTCTATCTTCTTTGTATATTTTGCTTAAAAAATTAAGTCTTTTTTTTGTAATAGCAAATGCACAAATAGAGTATTTTGTTTACTTTTACTTATTTAATTATATTGCTACGCTAGTTACTTGTGTATTTTACTATCGGAAAATTTAGTATTCATTGTTATTCATCTAAAGCTACAAAATCTATATAATTCTAATTTGTAAGGTCGGCGATCTTAACCTTGTAAATTATTAAATTGTTCATACTCTAAATTGCTAAATTAGTCTCCCTACTTTGATAACTTTAAACTTTTGGCTTCCCAACTCAACTTTCCGATCACTTGATATTATACAAGGACTTGACAGGTAATGAAAATCGTGGCTAGAGTGTCCGAATATGATTATGAATGAAACAAGGTGTTTCGTTAAATTCTCTAAAGTATAATTAAAAACCTTGGGTTTCAAAGAGTGTGTTTCTTTTTTATATAAAAAATCTATTTAGACTTTTAAAAACGGTTAACTGACAGTCAAAATAATAAAAATGTGCAAATGACCCGTTTTAAAAAAAAAATTTAAGGTTACAAACACTCTAAATACTCATGCGTAATTACATAATGTTATTAAGTGTAAATTAAAGTGGTGCATTTTACTGTTAACTCTTACTAAACTAAAGACAAAACTTATGGGTTGAACTATGACCGCCTTTTTTATGGATGAAATGAAATCAATAAAATAACACCTTTTAATTATCTAGCAAAAGAGTAATTAAGCATCACCTTAATGTTTTTAAATACTTTGCTATCAATTTTTTGTGACTACAAAACACTTGTTAAAAGAATCCTGAAAATAGTACTATGTTTTATCGACAAAGCCAAAAAAAATTAAAAAAGAAAGTGACCCAAAACCTACAAAACAATGGACTAAAAAGCCTACACGTGAACAACATGTAATACATACTTACAAGGACCTTTTCTGCCAAACCACAATTCTTCATCCCCTTAATTGCAAATTTCAACACCTTAAATACAAATATCAAATATTCAAACATGCAAAAAACAAAAAAAAAACACATCAAAATCCTGCAAAAATGCTTCATCTGTTCTTTGCAGTTGGATTCTCAGCCGCACCGTTGATGTTTTCCGGACCACCGGTTAGAAACTTGAATACATTTGTTGTGACACTCCGCCTCATACGAGAATAAAAAAGACTTAAAAAAAAAAAAAAAAAAAATGTTATTCTACGCGATACGCGCAAGGGAAGGGATGTCCTGCGCGTATCGCCTAAGGCGAGCAAACCCGGGTACGCAAAACAGGGGCAGCCGCAGTTTTCGACGAAACCACCCCTCCTACGCGATACGCGCAGGAGGAGTGTGGAGGTGCGCGTATCGCGTAGCACGCGTTCACCAGCTATAAAAGGAGGCCGACCCCCCCTTCACTTCTTGCACCAATCTCTCTCTCTCTCTAGCTTTCTCTCTCTAAAATCCGGCCTAAAACACCCGGTGAAGTCCCGACGAAGTCTCGGCGGGTTTCCGACAAGAAACGGAAGCCTCCAAAAGTTCGGATCGAGTGCGGTTTTGCTCACAAGGCGCCTACGGAGTATCTTCGGTGTTCGGTAAGACTCGTCCTTAGATTTCTTCGAGTACTTACCATTATATATATATATATATATATATATACACCTTAGATATTAAACGGGGCGGGAATCCCGTCATTGTAGTAAACGGCGTCCTTCCACACACGTGAGCTCGAGACTGCTGAACGAGGCGAAGTGCTGCTCAAGTCCAGAGAGACTTTCGTACCCAGGCCCCCACTCTGCTCGACTCATTAGGTAACGTCTAAGATTCCGTACCTATGTAAGATATATGTATGACTTAAGTCCATGGAAGAACCAGGGTTTTAGGATAGAACCTTCCTAGTTATATAATAATACTAGGAATAAAGTATGTTTTCAATAAATGATAAGAATCGTGTGAAAACACGATAATATGATGTTGTGGCTTTTCAAAAAGAATGATAATAAGAATGTAGGATAACCCTGACTCAGATGTTGAATGCACTCTGAGAGGAATGGCTATGCCAAGGACTAAAGTCATCGCCATAGTCACATAATATGATTAAGGCAATGCATCAGTGAGAAAGACACTGATAGGATTATCCCCAGGGGAATGAATCCTAATAAGTATGAAATGTTTACAGGGTTGTCTTGATTAGCCACTAGCTCGTGATAAGTAGACTACATCTAAAGGTGAGTCTAACCGCCCCTCTTTATTATGTTTTACGTTTTCGGGGCTGTATCCGAGCTGTATGAAAAGTATGAAATGTTTATATGAATGTTATGAATATGGATGTGGTTATAAGGACGATCGCTACCTGGTGATTCAACACACCTCAACTCCAGGTTCGTCCGGTTGTTGTGTTGTTGGTCCGCGGTAATAAGCTTCGCGTTAAGAGTCATCCCTGGATAGGGATGGCGGCTACATGCCACAGGGCAAGTCATTAGGGCAGGGCTTCGCGCTAAGAGGTAGTTGTTTAAGGAACTACCGGCTCCGCCTCGGGATGTATATGCGTCTAGTTGGATCCAATTAGGTAGACTGACTGCTCGTAACAGGAGAGGTACCACCCGCCTAGGCAATAAGAAACAAGAGACCAAGAGTGGTCGCAAGGGTATCTCGGTTATTCCTGTATGCGGCATATACGTTAACAGGTCTCTAACGAAAGTTGGCCACCATCAGATATGGCGTTAGAGAAGATTTGGCTTGTAGATGACTTATTAACCACACACATATATGAAATGATGATGTCTAAATGTTTTATGTGTATTATGTCACTGGTTATGACTCACCAACAACGTTGTTGTTGACGTCTTTTAGCTCGTGATGCAGGTGAAAGAAAATAACTGTGGACTTTAGCTAGGAAAGGTCTAGCTAGAAGTGGTCAAATGAAGGCACTCCACATAGGAGGAAGAACTAAGTTGAAGATACTTGGGACTTGTGTCTTTAGCTTATGTTACGATAATGTATTACACTCATATCGAGTGAAGACAATGTTATATCTATTTTAAGACATTTAATGAAAGTTCAATTTGGGACCGTATTTGTGGTCTTTCTATTAAGTCTTCCGCTACATTATTTCATTTGATTGGCTGATGTTATGCAACGTGTCAGACCCTGGGAGTCGGGGTGTGACATTTGTGGCATCAATGGAAGATTTATGGCGTGAATCCAGCATTTACACGAACCGGATGTATCCGGCTTTATGGTACGCTTGTTCTATGGTTTTGGATTGTATGCTATGCAATTCTGAATCATGAAATCATTCATACTTTGTTATAGATTGTGTATATATTTATAGATTTTTTTTTCTTTCAAGTTGTGTTTTGTGATATGTGATAGTATAGAGAAAGGTAGTGTGATTGAAGGATGTGATTATTAGAGTTTGTTTGTGTTAATTGTCAGCTTGTGTTGAGATTATTGTCTTTATTCTGTTGATTGATGTTTTTGTTTTTGTCTTGTTAAACTATAATGTAAATATGTTATGCTATTTTCTTTATGTGGTAGATAACCGTAAATATATATTTCACATATATAAAAGAGTAAACTGGAATTTTCCTTCTTAGGTTTTGGTATGTTAATAGTTTTAATATAAACTTAGAATAGTTTATTTTTCTATGATTTTTAATTTAATATTATTTAGTTTCTTTGTCCATTGATCATTCAAATTGTCCTTTAATTATCTCTATTATGTGCCTATCATGTGAGGGGTAAAATCATCTTTTCTTCTTTTATTTTTTACTTTACAAGAAATGTAAATATGTGTAAAACCCTAAAACGGTAACACCGATCTTCACCTTCAATCATCTCTTCATAGATTCACATCGTTAGAGGGTACAAAAAGAAGAAAAGACGACTTTAGCCCTCATGTGGGACGCACGTGGGGTAATTAATGGCAATTTAGACATTCAATGGATGGAGACACTAAAGCTATTAAAACACTAAATTTTCGAAAACTTAAGCTTGGCTTGTTTCAAAATCAAAGAACCAAAACTACAATTTACTTTACGCTTGTCTGGATATAAAATAAAACAAGGTTTATTTAAACTTTAAACCTGTCAATTCAAGCCCAAACGAAGTAAACATAGGGTTTGGGCCTCTATTTCTAACATGGCCTTACTTTTTAATGTAATCATTAATGTTTTAGGGACATTTGTATATATCCCTCTAAACTTAAAAATTTGTATATTTGTTCAAACCATACTTAAAAGCAATGTACATGAACTGAAAAGTGAAAACTTATACTTTGAGTATGCAATTTAATAAGTTTAAAGAGGGATATATGAAATTTCTCAAATGTTTTATGAGTACATTGCGTTGGGCTAACATTTTTTGTGCCATGCGAATACTAGTTGTTCAAAACCTCATGGCTTGAATATGTCTCATGAAACGAGTCAAGCCCGAATAAGGTTAGCTTAGCTTGTGGATCGCGTTATGGCTCGTTTAAGTTAGAACTTAGAGCCTAAATTATAATTTGGAAGAATTACAAACCAAAATTATGACACATTGTTAAAATAGACTAAGTACATTATCATTTTAAAAAACTTTAATAATAAGAAAATTATGCATAAAAAACAAATATTGATTGTGGTTCTTAAAATATCAATACGGCAAATGTTTTTCAGTTTAGTTAATATAAACAAATAAAAAAACTGTTTTATAAATGGAGATGGGTAAGGTATCAATTATTTTTTTTAACAAAATAAATAAGTTGGATCATGAGCCGAGCCTCAACCCACAATTTAAACATATTAAATATAAACGAGTTTTACTTGATTTTTAAACAAGTCCACATTTTAAATTTTTACATAAACGAGCTCAACTTGGTTTTTAAAGAAGCCAAAACCAAACCCACAATTTGAGCTTGTTAAAATAAACGAGTTTGATTTGATTTTTAAATGAGCGTATCCAGGCTTGGGTTAGCTCCTTAAAAACCCTAATTATACAAAATTCAAATCGATCGATTTCAATAATTCATCTAATAAAACGCCGTTCAAAAAAAAAATTCAAAAATCGATTTCATCAAAATTGTCGGTTCAGTGATTTGGAGATTTCCTCAAAAGTCTTAAATTCTGATATTGATATTTTTGTTGAAATTGAGTCACATGTCAAATTATAACCGACTCAACAGTATTTTCCAACAAACTATCATCACCATCATAAATGGTTGTATAAACAATTTTTTTGGTTTGCTTGATCTAATATTTTTTACGTTTTTTTCCAAAATCACCACCGATCTAAGTTTGTAAAAACCTATTGTTTATCATTATCATGTTTGGTCCTAAATAACATACGTTTATAAATTAACAGCCGTTCATTTTGCAACTAAAACCTATTGTGACTACTTGTACAAAAACCTATTTGCTATAGATTGACATCATCTTTTTTTATCTGAGAAACAAAAAAAAACGCAAAAAAATAAAATTTACCTATAAAGACTACTTGTCCTCGTGATAAGTGTCCTTTAAAAACCAGAGGTTGTCCTTGCTATAAGTGTGGTCTCTATATAGTTAAATTGGTATAGTGACACGTGATACTAAAAATGTCTTATTTCAAATACAAGTACAATATTTATACCGGGATGTAAAGAGAAAAAAACATATAACAACCACAAAATAGGGTTTTTTACAAAGTTATTAAAGAAAAGTTAGTAAAAATATTAACGAATTGAAAACGTATATTATTAAGAGATAAATTAAAACTTTATAAGTTTGAGGGTCAAAGTTGAATTGTGTAAAACTTTGAGGACTATAGTAGTATAGTTAGTATCCGGCTGCCCCTTAACTCACGCCACTTGGTTAACGAGTTTGTTAAATTTTTTTTCTTTTGCATAATGTTAATGATTGTATATTTGTATATCATTTAAACCTATAGATATGATTAAATATTTAAATGTTAGGTGTAATTTTTTTTTGTGGAATAAACTACACTTGTCAAAGAATCTATTAGAAGACAACAAAAAGTTTTAAATTTACAACCTATGGATATGATTAAATGTTAGGTGTAATTAAAAAAAATTTTTTGCAATAAACTAAACTTGTCAAAGAATCTATTAGAAGAAAACAAAAGTTGGTAGATGTGGTTAAAGATTATATATATATAAACTAGCAAGAAGTTTGAAAGAGTACAAAATATAGAATGTAAAATTGCTATCAATTTGACCATGTTATGACTTATGATATCGCCGCTACCCATATTTTTTAATCCAAGGAGAATATCACTTTCAATAGCGAGCCTTATCTTTTAGACGGGGTGCAAACGAGGAGCCAACGACCGTTGGCAGCAGAAGTGGATCTCACAAGCTCGATGAGAAGGCCACCATCTCCCCTCTCACATCTTCATCCACGAGGGTGCCACCAAGCTCCCCTTATTGTCACCACCAGTCGCCTGTCTTGTTGTCCACTTCGTCAGAGACGCATCCTTAAAGGGGCCGGGATGGTGGCCTGCCCCCTACACGTTTTTCTAGAATTACTGATTTTTACCTCGTTACATTAAATTTTTATATATTAAATGATCTCGTCCCGTGTAAAAAAAATTACATGTATTATCTATATATATTGAGCTCGCCTCTGTCAATAACAAACGACATGTATTATATATACTAGTTGGATACTTAAGCTACCACAAAGTCTCAAAGTCTAAAGTTAAACCAATTACTCATTTAACAAGTTAAACTCATTAGTTAAATGAGTCATTACGATTTACAAATTAAACCTAATAACTCATTACAACTTGTGTAATGTGAAATTATGAACCGTGAAAATCAATATATTTAGGTACCTACTATGTTCTCTCATCATCATATATATTTTGCATCTTTGTTTTGTTAAATGTTATCTAGTTTTTTTATGTGTAAGAACAAACATTTGCTTGAATGAAGAAAATTATGTATTTAGTGTTGTTGTTTAACTCGACCCGAATTAAATCTTCAACCCAAAAAACGTAACTTGAAACATAGTGATAGAAAAATAATTATACGTCCTATGTTTCTCAATCCTAGTGTTCTAAAAGTTCATGATCCGTCACTACATCACATCGTTACGCTCTCCACCCTGAAGAGCCAATCTACACAAGTCTTAACAGGAGTCAATGGTCTAATATACAAAAAGAAACCAGACAAAAGGAGTAAAGGACCCTTTGCTATACGCCAATCAACAAGGACCTTTTTTGCCAATACCACAAACCTCTAAGCCCTTACTTGCAATTTTAGCCGACAACTCTTCTATCCATATATACAAACATTCAAACCTGAAAAAAAAAACATTTTGTCCAAAATATTATTCAACAATGGTTCTTCATTTGTTCTTCACAGTGGCATCATCAGCAGCACCATTAATCCCATTCATACCACCTGTTAGAAACTTCACCGTATTTGTGGCTTCAATGGAAGATCTATGGCGTGACTCCATCCTTTACACCATTCGAATGTACCCCTCTTTACGCTACGCTTCTTCTCGCCTTTTCGATTGTATGCTATGCAATTCTGCTCATTAATTAAAATCATTCAAATGTTTCTTTCTATACTTCTTTCTGTGTTTCAAGTTTTTATCAATAGTTTTCACATCGAAATAGAAGGTAATTAAACAGACACGTTGATTCTGTATATGTACGCATATATTAATTTGTAAATGATTATAGAATTTTTTTTTCTTTGTAAGTTATGTGTTGCATGTACGTTGTTGTATCATAGTTTTGGATATTTTTGAAGAGAGAAAGAACACAGTGATCAAGTTGTGTTAGATTATTGTGTTTTGTTTGTCTTTGTTTTGTTGTTTGGTTTTTTGAACTTATCTCATCCATCTCATAATGCGCGCAGCAATTATTATCCGTGATATTTTTTATTTCTTGGACATATTATTATGTTTACGTCGTAGATAATTGTAAAACATTTAGGGGCTGTTTCAAAAAAACTTGTGTTTAATAATTAAGAGGTCTGAATTATTAACTTCCATTCAGTATATCTCTGTCTTTAATCCATTCAGCTTAACTAAATCATTAAGATGTTTTTTTTATAAAAAGACACTCTGAATGCTAATACTATACTAAACTAAATCATTAAAAGGTGAAACAAACAACATAAACGATGTATATAAAAATAGTAAATATACTTAGGGTCCTTTAAAAAAGAGTATCTTTGAGTAAAAAATATCTTTTGGGTAAATCGACTAAAAGCCAAATGGGTATAGAAAATATTTACGAATCTGGAAAGGTCGAAAGGATATGATGTGGACGTCTTACCTCAAATCTCACAAATGGACGGCTTAACTTATTAGGTAGTGGACGGCATGCAAACCAAAATTTTTTTTTTTTTTTTTGTAGCTACATGAATAAAAGCAATTGTGCATTTGTCCCAATGGTATTTGGAAAAGTGGGAGCAAACCGGTCTTTTTGAGGTTGTGAGTTTGAATGTTAATCAACAGGGATTTTCACATTAGGTGTCTTAAGACAAATAGTTTCTATCAAATGGTTTCTTCTAGGAGGGTGGGATATGAGTGTTTAAAAAGCTCACGGCTAGCTCAAAAAATATATAGCTTGAAATATCTCCGTTTAAAAACGCAATTTAATTTTAAACAAGCCGAGCCCGAGCCAAGGCCAGATTGGCTTGTGGCTTGCTTGTTAGCTGGCTCGTTGGCTGGTTTATATTAAAACCTTAGCTATAGTTTATAACTTTATATGAGTTATAAACCAACATATGATAATACGATATTTTAATTATCGTCGATTTGTTTTCAAACGTTGATAGATGTTGCATTTGTTGCATTGAGAGATTCTCCTTTTAATTGAAAAACCAAATGATTTTTGTAAAATTCTATAGTTAAGTTTTTTGTTTGTTATTTTTACCACAATATTTGTATAGTTTATATTTTTTAGTCCCTCTTAAATATTGTTATTTGCATAATTGAAGAATATTGTTGGGATTGAACAAGGAGAAGAAAAGAAAGAGAGATAGAAAGAAAAAAAATCTGATGGGTCACTTAGCGATGGATAGATGAGTGGTTCGACAGTGGTAGCGGTTTGGTCGGACAGATAAGATGGTTGTAGGCGGCGATAGTTGGTGCTGTTATGGTGTCGTGGGTAGACAACGTCAACATATGTGCAACTTATATTGTATCTATTGAAAACTCATGTAAATAATTTGTATTTTGTGTATTTTAGATAGCAGTTGATATGACTGTCAGAGTGTATGTTTAATAAATGCAAACCAAACATGAAAAGCTAACTAGAAACATATAAGGCTCGCGCATCGTACGAGCCAACGATTACATCTAGTTATCTAAATAGATCATAAACATATTCTTATTTCACTTATTATAATGAAAAAAGTAATCTTTAAAAAATAAAATAATAGCCTCTCTTAAAATATAAAATACGACTTTAGACAAGTCAATACAAGAAAGTACATTATTAATTTGTTTTTATATATATGAATATGCATAGATAATAAAATATTAATTTTTTTATAAAATAAACAAGCTGGCTCGTGAGTCGGCTCAAGCTTGGCTCTTTATAAAAAGCCGAGCCTGAGCTCACATTCCAAGCTCGTAAAAATAAACGATATCGGCTTGTTTGCAGCCCTAGGGTGGGTTGGGGTTTCAATTTAGGTTGGTCCATCCCTCGGGGGGGTGCATCACCAATTTTTTTCCCCAATCATACACGATAGTTGCAGCTTGCAAATTATAAGCGTAGAAGATGGAGTTTGTGTTGTTGGTTGTATTTAATAAGTTATTTTATTCACTTAAATTTAAAGTAGTTGACCGGTATTTAGTCAATTCATATAAAGACATAAACATTATTTAATGTATACTAGTTTAGTGCCCGAGCTATGCTCGGGTAAACAACACTTAAGAGGTGATTTTAAAAATATTCATAAGGGCACGAATGATTTTAATTAGTTTTAAGACAAACATATGGTAAAACCGAAACACAAGATTTATTAAAAAAAATTAGTATAACATTATTATACTCAAATTAAAGAGAATTAAATGCTTAATTTGATGGTGTAGTTTTTTAAATATATAATTTTGTATAAAAAGTAATGTTTGCTTATAAAATACTTAGGTATTTAATTGTAGGCTAGTACCAACTTTATCTATAAGTTTCATTATTATACCTTATTAAATAGAAGCCGATTCATGCACACTCCCAATAGAAGAGAGTTGAAAATGTAATTACTTTCAAAATTTTTAAAATTCTACTAAATATTAGAGGGCTAAAATGTAATTATTGAATATAACATTATTATTATGAGATAAATTCTCAAACGATGCCACATAAGCAATATTAACTCTCAATCCGCCACATAAGCAAATTACGTTTTGCTATATTATATAACTAGTTTAGTGCCCGCGCTACGCTCGGGAACACAACATTCAAGTGATGCTTTTATAGATATTCATGAACGTTCCAATAAGTTTTGAAACAAAACCGTGGTAAATCGAAACACGAAATATATTTTTAAAAATTAAATTTTTAGTATAGCAATATTATACTCAAATTAAAGAGAATAAAATGCTCAGTTTTATGGTGTAGTTTATTATTTTTTTAAATCCATATAAAAAGTTATGTATATTTATAAAACACTTAGGTCTTTAATTGTATATTATTATTAATTTTATCCATAAGTTTCATTTTCACACCCTATCAAATATAAACCGACTCATGTACACCCCTTGTAGTAGAGGGTTAAAAGTATAAATACTTTTAAATTTTTCAGAATTCTCCAAAATATTAGGGGACCAAAAATGTAATTAGTTTTAGTATAATATATTTTATATACATATTTTAAATAAAAAAATCATTATTATGAGATAAAATCTCAAATAATGCCACATAAGCCAAAAGCTTTAAAATGATGCCACATAAGCTTTTTTGGTTTTGCTATATTATATAAAGATTAACAATTTGTTTTTAGTAAGGACAATAAATTTGCGTCAACTTGATCTCTATATAACATTTATTGAAAGGAACTTGCATAGTTTATACGGAATTTTTTACTATATTATATCCTAAATAAAATATTAGGACTTCAACAATAAACCTTTATGATCATTGATGGGTTATTTTTTAACGGCAATCATAAACCTAGCTTAATGCTGGATTAGTAGCACCACTAGTATTCGACATCGGCAACTTAATGCTGCGTCAAGCATTTACAACAGAGCACAAAACCATAATAACAATATACTGTTGAAATGAGTTTTACTTGCAAAAACTTGTTGAAGAAAGAAAAGTGCATGCCGATAGCTTGAAAAACAAATCTGAGTTGTTCATATTCACCTATATAAACCTAACGACATGCATGTTCTATAAGACATGTAACGATTCGAGGACAAACTTTGACTATTTGTATATAATATTCCAAATGTAAAATAAAAAAGATTGGAAAATTTGGGGAAAACCTGAGTTTACTGTTGGCTTGTGCTTAAATCTTCCCCAAGCACTTCACTGTTGCATATAGGACATGTCTGTTGTACATAAAATAAGTAAAAAAAACTTTACAGTAAGTTTGATTAAAACATGTCATTAGGTTCGGATGAAGAATCAATTACCTTGTTGATGGTGAGCCATTTCGAGCCACATTCAGTATGATAAACATGTTTACATGGCAAATTGATTTGTCTATCTCCTCTTTTGTATCTCATTTGACAAATCACACACCTGCGTAAAATAACCACCAAAATGATAAATATTTTCCGACTTAAGATTCCATATTCAGGTATTAGCAGATCACAAATGCGTATCTCCTAAATGCAAGCTTCTTTGTGTTACTATTAGCACGTCATGTATTGATTAATTTGTTAACAGGGTATTGGTGCGTGAGTTTTCCAGTGACATTTTCACAATTATCAAAAAGAAAAAGAAACTAGTTGGTAATATAATCAAGTAAGGAGAAGCTTTTAAAAAATCCGTATAGTACATAGGGATAATTGTAAACACGATCACCTAACCTTGAAATGGATTTGATTAGGGTTATATTGAAATCTAGTTCAAATTTTTAAACTTGGTTAGCAAGACCTATTTTGTAAAATAACCAGATAAAATGACATCAGGCCACTAATATTATCATCTAAAAACAAAGGAAACGAAGACATTTATAGTTTAACCAGAATTTTACCTCTCTCCAGACTTTTTTCTCAAAAAGAAGCCACCAGACTTGTATCTTGTAGTTGGAAGTGAATCGATAAGCTCTAGAGAAAGACCTCGACTCTCGGTCCCAATTGCCTCACCTAAATCAAGCAATTCCTGCATGAATTAACAAAGCATTTAGCTAAAATATTTAATGGTGTAATGATAACATGATTAAGGGTCCAGATATTATAGTAAACTAGCATTCTGTGGGAGATATACATTAACCATGCCAACAATAAAGTAACCATTACAATTCAATAATTCATCACAAACTGGTTGTGTGTGTGAGAAAGAGATAGAAAAAGAGAAAGACGTGGCCCATTAAATATAACTGTTTTGTGAAATTAATAGCAAACCTCGTATGTCATATTGTCTGGATCAATGTCATCCTGCAAAACAACCTGCAATGCGCAAACACATATTAGCTTTCTAAAGCTATACCATAGACAAGCCTGTGAAGGTGTGTCAAAGCAATTTCAGATTGGATATTAATCCCAATTATAGAACAAAAAAACGCATAAGCAATGAATAAAAAATCAGATGTAAAACGTTAAATACCTGAGAACTAGAAGCACTGTCATCATTTGTACTACCTGCAACATGGAGAAAGATGACATAAGGATAGCTGATATTAAAATGTAAACTATACACATAAGAAAAAATAAAAGACTGGTGACTATTGAGAACGTAACTAAATAAACCGCTACACAAGCAAACTCTAGTTTAACCACCTAAAAAAATATGATCCATAGTTCCATACATCAAATCTATGGCATCATGTCCTAAAGTGTATGTATACTTTCCGTGCCTCAACTTAGCAGCTGGAAATATAAAAACAGGAACTGACATTCTTCGGGAATAGCTTGCATGGTCGGAACCGAATTCTCAGTAGACTGTGCATCTGCAGAAGAGGGTTCTGTGACATTCATCATTACAGGATACTCCCAAGCATTTCGATTCAGATCCATTCTTGGTACACAATTATGAAGTTCATAGTGATTAAAATAAGGTATATTTCCATGAGCAGCAGGCAATTCGTATTTGTATGAACTCATATTCGTTGACCAATATGCATTCACCTGGACACAATATAAAGAATAAAAGAAACCATAATATCAATATCACACAGGATATCTATCTGAGATTAAAAACACTGGAAATCTAAAAATAACATGTTGCTATCATGTATGATGTATATGCAGAGATGAAAGTTATAAAGCATAGTTCGATTTCTAAGGGGTAACGAATAATGAAACAACCTGATCATGCATCAGGCAAGAATGAGCATAATGCGTGGGTTGGTGTGGTATCCCATCAAAGAAGTCCATGAAGCTTGCAGGGACGGTGTATGGGAAACCTGAGTTTATGTAATGGATATCCAATTGCCGATTACCATTCCCGTCCATTGCTGATGTTAGATGTAATTAGCTTCGACCTCTAAGCTGCAAGAAAAATGTAGCAAACAACCTTTTCAGCATACAGATCAATATATAGTACATACAAGTAACTGATAAACTGCAGAGTGCTAAAGACTGGAATAAACTTGAACAAAATCGTAACTTTGTCAGTGTACTTTCCATCTGAGTACAGAGAGAATGCCCCGATAGATATACAGTTCATTTCCACTTCACAAAGATAACATAACATGCTACGAGCCTACACATAAAACTTTTACATCATCTACTCCCAATAATCCCTCCTTGAATTAATACAAAGTCAGTGAATTTATCAACAAAGATCTCTTTATGACATGATCACTTAAATATGCTTTCAAATTTATGTTTTTGTGTCTTACCCATGCAAGTTCTCATCTACTTCTTTCGATACAACATCATTAACTTATTTAATCTGATGTAAACGTAAACCGCACATCAAGTTCTACTCTACCCAGATTTGGATAGTGAAATCAACTCAATAAGGTTACGTATGCCATTCCCTTATATTCTTCCTAGAGATATAATCTATCTATGAACAGCATTTTCTTCCTAGAGATGAAAACCTTTTTTTAATTTGGTAGTTGTAAACAGAAATAACTGAGTTATAGAAAAACGATATTAAGTCACAAGCAAATGAAGTTGAATTTTAACATTTACAAAGAACCAGCACAACTGTAAACAGTTGCCTAGATTTCATCTTCTTCACCTTCAAGTAACGAAAGCTAACTAACAATTTGTTCAAACAAAACCGTAATATCCTAAAATTTCCAACATACAGTATAGATAAAACCTAGATGTCAATTAACTTGATATTTAAAGCCTAAAAACCTAACACAAGCAAAAAGAGTAAAATTTTAAATTTCACATTCACTATAAACCTAAAAAAACAAACAGTCCCCTATTTTTCATCTTCAATTAATGAACAGACCAAAAAATGCTCAATTCCCCAATTTAAAACTGCATTCATGCATAAAAAACCAAATTATTTAAACAAACCCGCTGCAACTAAACAGCTAAAGTCAAACGGAAGAATAATAACTGCTATTTTACACAAACCTTAAATTCATATAGAAATTAACAAATTAAAACTCAGTTTACAAGTTTAATCGAATTTCATATATAATATGATCAAACGCAATGAAACAAAAAAAATAACCACAAGCGTCACCTGATACATTCAGCAATCACATAGTACACTTACATACATCAACAATTATATATAGAGAGAGAGAGATGACGGACATTGTACCGGCGATTGGTCGGCCGGAGAAGATGAAACGACGAAAATGAAACGTCTTGGTTGATCTTCCACACGGTGACAGTATGTATGTGTTTTCAGTTTTTTTCGTCAAAAATTATGTATATATAGAGTAGAAGGAAGCTGTGACCGTCACTCTAGCTATCTCATACCGTCACTGTCAACACTATTTTGGGGATGTGGTGATCTCATCTGTTTTAGTTTTCGACTTTTTATTTACTATTTACGCAATCCACCGCTAGATTACTATTTTTAACACGTTAAAAAAATATAATCAACGGTGGATAACTATTAGAATCATTAGTTTGATTACTTTTAAAAATGTTATTTGTGATCGCTAGCTATTATATCATATGTTTTAGAGCATAATGAACACCCCAATAAGATAAAACAAACGTAAAATTCTTTTTTTTTCTGTTCTTGGATGGTTCTTCAATTAACATCAAAGATCTTATTTTGGACATAATGCATCCATTTGATCTTCTATTTCTTTTAAGCTAGTGATCCACAAACACTTGGTTTTTGTGCTTTCAAGAAGTGATACAACTGATGTGGAATTTTTTACCACATGTAAAGTTGCATAAGTTACAGGGTAGAATGATAGAGGACATAATGCATCCATTTGATCTTGTATTTCTTATAAATCATTTTGTCTTGTTTCTACAACGTTACTTTATGTTATAGTTTTCCTTTTATACCACTACATATTACACCAACAGATTTTACAACTTCATTGAACAAAATACAGCCACAAAATCCATTCCCAATGACTTGATACAAACCACACCATCTGTTGTTGTGATTAAGTGATTTCTGTTTCCAACTCGTCTTCTTTGTTCTGTGTAACAAATGCATAGATGGGATACGAACATGTAGGCAGCTGAGGAACGCAACGAGTGGAACAAGTTAGAGGTGAAGACTAGGATGGGTAAGGATATATCTGCTAAGCTTGTCTTCTGCAACAACACATAAATAAGCTTAAGTGTGACACTTTAGAAGGAGGAGGAGGAGGAGGGGGAGTGGGAAGGGGACGAGCAGGAGGACGACGAAGGGGAGTGGGAAGTGGGCGAGCACGTGGAGCAGGAGCACCACGAGGAAGAGAACTGTGTTTCGATACTGACTGCAGTTCTTTAACCAATATTGTCGCCTTTGGCCTGAGCTTAGGATCAATTTTAAGGCATTTGTCTGCAATTGCCGCCATCTGTATTAGTATCAAATCACACAGATATTAGCATATGGCCTGAGCTTAGGATCAATTTTAAGGCGCCTTTGTTATTTCCGCACCAAACAAATGTACGTACACAAAGATCAAAATATGGCTTTAACGTGGCTTTTGCAAACCATATGTGCATCAACAATTGCTATTCAAGAACGTAATTAGAAAAAAAAAACGGCCATGATTTGGAAGACACACCTTCTTAATCCCCTTGACAGAGTATTCTCCATACAGTCTAGCGTCAACACACTGACGGACCTTATATTTACTGAGTTTTGGTGTTGCCTGACATCATATTGACATTCACAGATGTTTAGATTAAAGAGAAACCCAAGTCATAACCTTCAAGGCGCTTGAAAGATTTGAACCCGTTAGTTAGAAAAGTATTAACACGGTCCTCTGAATTTTCCAGTAATGGGTTCACTAGACTAAAATAAAGAAACGAAACATACCCAAGTGACTAGACTCCGCTCATTAGCTGGTAAATTACGGTCAATGGGCTTTCGGCCAGTCAAGAGTTCCAAGAGAACAACTCCAAAGCTGTAAATATCACTCCTTGAATCCAAATGTCCAGTCAAAGCATATCTGTTATGATTGTCAAAATTATCAGAAGCAACACACATAAGAAGGTCAAAGTAGTTATAAACTGACACCATAGGCATAGAAGGAGTCGATCCTGAATGTGAAATGAGTAACAATACGGACGAACAGACCTAGTCAGAGGATAAGGGTGGATGGAGAAGATTAAGAAAAATAATAACATGTGTATTATTTTCAAAGTTAACTTAGTTTAGTTAAATTGTTAGTTTGATTATATATAAGTAGGATGCTTAGAGGACAAGAAACCATGCATAGTGTAAACAGATTAGCTCATAATCAAAGTTTTGTAAGTTTTAGTCGATTAAATAGAAAGTGTCCCATAAAAGTTTTATGCAAAAAGATGTTGTGTTTGATCAATTGATTCGCGTGTTTGCCATGTGCACTAAATGAAAAGGTTACAACCCAACAAGTTGCATAATAGCTTTGAAAGAGAGAGAAGCTTGCTTACTCTGGTGCATGAGAACCAAAGTTAAAAGCCAAATCAGAACGTCCAGATCGTCCAGAACGCCCCGACAAGTCTGGGTCTTCGTCTGATAAAGCAATATCCCCAATCTTAGCAACAAGATCGTCGAAAAGCAGAACATTATTAGACTTTAGATCACGGTGGATGATATTATTTTCATGCAAGTATTTAAGCCCCTCTGCAGCCTCAATAGCAATTTTAACTCTGTGGGTCCATGATAGAACTTGATCCTTTTGTGCACCTTTGATACATGGATGGAAAGGGGAAGAAAACGTAACATCCAATCAGAATAAGCCCACCATAGATCCAACTTCAATATATGTTTATATAACAATTAAGGGGAGGATCAAATAACAACAACTTCATTTTGCCTAAAATGTCTAAAACGGATATCACCTCGTCGAACTCTATCATCTTAGCTTTTATGGTTTAGATATTTTTTTAGGACGGCGGTTGGTGCAACGGTCTATGACCGAAGCACTCAGAGGTGCAAGGACCGAGATCGAAACCCCGCCTCTAACACCAATAGGTGTTTTTCGTCGACATTGGGACTCCCCCATTACTGCGAATGCAGCGGAAGCTCACCACAACCCTCCTTATGGGCCAAGTCGATCGAAGTCGAAACTCGTCAACTGTTCCAGGGAAAAACCGGGCAGGAACCTTTAACCATGCCACGTAAAACCCTTACACGAAGCTGGGTGGTAACCCGGGACGAGCTTCATTGCCAATATCCACCAAAAGTGACAGTGTGACACTAGTGGGGATAGAACTTGAGCCTCCTATGGAGAACCCAAGTTATCTTACCACTAGGCCACAACAAGGGTTTAGTTTTAGAGTTTAGCATTATAATATGACACTTTTGCAACTATTTAGTAAATATTACATAGTTTAGGGTTTACGGTTCGACGAGCCGGTTCCGACGCCGCCACTTAAATGAGTTCAATCGTTATTCGTTTGAGTCGACTTTTTACACTTTTAGAAAAAAATAAGTTATTTTTTATTTTAACCTTCCCCTGTAATTTAAAACTACTCCTATATGATAATATTTGATAAAGTAGTGATGGCCAGATTTAATGAACACCTCTAGTAAGGTCAAGGGATTAAAAAGAGCAGCCAAAAGGATCATAAAGAAGGCAATAAGCTAAAAAACTTGCCATGAAGAATATCCCGAAGAGATCCATACATAGCATACTCGTAAGCAAGTATCCTCAAATCATCATCTACACAATATCCGAGCATTTGAACCACATTATCATGTTTAAGCCTCGACACCCTAGAAACCTGCAATGAAACACCAAATATATCAAATTGACATTACAAAATATAGATATTAGCAATCATTCAACAAACCTGAGCTAAAAACTCATGGGCTGGTTGTTCTGCACTCGAATCTAACAATTTAATGGCGGCAGTCTGGCCACTCCTTAAGACACCAACAAACACTGTTCCAAATGATCCTTCCCCGATTTTCGATCTAATACTGAAGTTATAGGTAATTTTCTTCAACTCATCTACTTGAAGAGCAGGGACATCAATGGACTGGACATTGATAGGCTGTGTGTCTGTCGGTGCCGCCTCAGCAGGGCTAAGTTTCTTAAACTCGCCCACTCGAAGATCGGGAACAGCAACAGGCTTGTCTGTTGGTGCTGCTTCAATAGCAAGATAACCTGATTGGGACAACTAAAAACCAAAGAAACTGGTTATTAAAGTTTTAATCCACCCTTAATTCATAAAACATTCCACTTGATTATCCCCATTCTTAAACTTAACAAACAAACTATATGTTAACTTAATTGTTATAATAAAAAAGTCAACTTGAAGTGTTTAAGTTTACTCCAGCGAATTCAGGGGAGTTAGTTCCACATATATCAAATCATCTAGAAACCAAATCAAGTTCAAGATCCACTTGAAAACCAAAATAGTTTGCCTAAACCACCTTAAATTTGAAAAAGTTCGTTAAAAATCATATTTATATACAACTTACCTCGATTTTCAGCATTTCTTCAAGGTCCTCCTTCACAACATTCATAGTAGGCCGTTGTTCTCGATCATCATGCAAGCATCCATATGCAATACTTGAAAACTTGTACATGGATAATGTGCTCATTTGTGTCCTGAACATAGGATGAACAATCTCCTCCAATTTATCGTTTTGGTAAAATTCTTTGATCAATTTGGCTGATAAAAATAAGCCATCATCCTCTTTAACAGTACACAACCTCCCACAAAGAACTTCAAATAGCACCATACCAAAAGAATAAACGTCGGATTTTTTCGTCACAATGCCACTATACACGTATTCAGGTTCGCAATAGCCAGGTGTGCCACAAGCATGGGAAATAACCGCACTTCTATCTAAACCTGCCAAACTTAACTTGGATAGCCCAAAGTCTGAAATTTTTGCAACCCACTTGTCATCCAGCAAAATGTTGGAACTTTTTATATCTCTGTGGATGATGCTTTGATGCTTTCCGACATGACTATGGAGGTGATCTAATCCACGAGCAGCATCCACGCATATTTTGAGTCTTTCTGGCCACGTAAGACAATAAGTGGTATGGCTAGGCCTTATATACCGATCCAAACTTCCACGCTCTACATATTCATAGACGATGATCATTTCCGTCTCCTCATGACAATAACCTAGAAGAGAGACAAGGTTCGGATGGTCTTGACCAGTGAGCAACTGAATCTCTGTTAAAAACTCCTTTAACCCTTGTCCGTGATTCTTGTTTAACCTTTTTACGGCAACCGGGGTAAGTTTTGCTGCTATCAAAAGTTCCCCTTTGTACACCTGACCATATCCACCTTTTCCGATACATGTTAAAAAGTTTTGTGTTGCTGCTTGTATCTCTTGGAATGTGAGTTTGAGGTGTTGGGACGCTTTCAGTCCTGCCATGAGATATGTTTATGTAGAAACAACTTAACATATACACCAACAGATGGCATATAAAGGAAACAAACAAAGAGGACAAAAAAAGAATAACTTGGATTCGGCTGAAGGCCTTGAATAGCTTTTGTTGCGGTTTGTAACCGGTGGTTTCGATTTTGGTTTACAGCAAAAGGGTTTCAAGCCATTGATTGTACCTGTTTTTATTTAACAAAGTAACAAACTTTAGAACAAGAAAGTCAAAGGGAAGACTTGTGCTTCTGCAAATCCTTAAAGGGGTTGAAACAAAGCAATATTTATTCAGTGAATATATGTTCCATCTCTATCTCTAATGTTGATATATATAAAACACAATTTTCTAATACAGGTAGCAATCAAAAAACACCTAAATTAAGTTCACTATTAGTTTACTGGCCAGGTAGCCCAGATCATAACATGCAATAAAAAACAAGACAATACAATTAAGTTCACTATTGGTATTGATTGTATGATGGATGAAGTGAGAACAAACCTTAATAAACCAAAGTAAGGTAATTTCTTGAACAGATGCATACATGGTATTTGAGGCATTTTCAATAAACCTTTTAAAGAGGGCGTCATCGTGCAGAGAGATTGTGAAGCCTGATTTGCATCAAAGCGAAACAAAACGATATCGGATATATATAGAAGATACATGGTTGCCAGCTTGCAAGTTAATTGAAGGAGATTATTGACTTCAGTAGAGAGAATGATATGATCTCCGTCAATGTAATTTGGGCCATTCACTCACGTAGAAGGTGCACAAATCGGGTTTTTCAAGAATTGGTTCGGTTTCGGTTCTAGTCAAGACCGGTAGTATTAGGTTTTAACTTTTAACAGGTTGTGAACTTGGTCACATTCGGTTTGAGGTGGAACAAGTTCTGATGGTTTTGGTTCCATTTTCTTTAAAGAATCGGAATCCTTTTGTGTCTGGCGGTTTAGATAGACCGTGTCTGGTTCTTCAGGAACCCATTTGTGTCTGGCGGTTCGGGTAGACCGTGTCCGGTTTTAGTTATATATTTTTTTAACAGTAATATATTGATTTTTAAGAAGAAATATAATACAACCTGCTTACAGCAGAACTAGAACCCCCTGACCTAATGCTCATAACACAAGTGTGTTATCAATGAACCACTAAACCTATTGGCTCTAGTTACATTAAGTTGGTAAATAATTATCAGTGTTTATAGCTCGTAACTCAAAGAGAACATTGATCATTGGCCCGATACTTATACAATATAGTATTTTAATACATAAAAATAAATACAAGTCTTATAAATCATTTTATGTTCCTTGACTTAAATAATTTTAGTATATTTCATCATGACTTGAACATAATTTTCTAGTTTATGCTTAGCTAGAACTTTAAGATATGTGTTGATGATTCAGCTTGCTTTCTTCAACGTTTATTTGTGTTATAGTTCTCCTTTTATACCACAATTACATCAGCATATTTTACAGCTAAATTGAACAAATTACTTTAACTAATCCATACAGCTCAGCTCTGGCTTCCATTCAGCTGACTATAACTGACCTTTTTATTCTTTTGGAATTGTACTGACCAAAAATATACTTGTTATGTTTGAATCGATTTATACATTTATTACATGAAAATGTAATAAACTCACCACAAACTTAGGTACTTACTGTTTAATATTATTACAACTGGTTTTTAAATAATTATGCACATCTCCATTGTAGAGCACTCTGATCACCACTCCAAGTGACTTCACCCAAGCCACACCATCTGCTGATGCGATTTCTGTTTCCCATCTTGTTCTTTGTAACGGATGATGCATAGATGGGGTACGAACAGGTGGGTGCCCAAGCGGAACAAGTTAGATGGGATATATCTGCTAAGCTTGTTTTCCACAACAACACATAAATAACCTCAAGTGTGACACTTCAGAAGGGGGATCAATAGGTGTAGGAAGAGGAGCAGCTGGAGCACGAGGAGGTGAAGGAGGAGGACGAGGAGTATTCAATAGTGGCTGCAGCATTTTGACCAAAATTCTTGCGAATGGCCTGAACTCAGGTTCATACTGCACACACAATGCCGCAACTGCCGCCATCTGCCAGTACCAAATTACACAGAGATTAGTATCTGGTATTAGCTTTGTTACAACCATCTAGGTAGACACACCTTTGTTATTTTCGCACAAAACAAATGTAAACAAAGAGAAAAACACTGCTTTAACGTGGCTTTTGCAAACCATACGTGCACCAACAATTGTTATTTGAGAAGATAATTAGAAAAGACAGACATGATTATAATACTATATATTAAAGTATAGAACTATGCATGGAAGACACACCTTCGCAGCTGCCCTGGGAGGGTAATTTCCATTCAGTCTAGTGTCAATACACTGTTTGAACTTATCTTCAGTGAGCATTGGTGTTGCCTGAAATCATATTGACATTCACAAATGTTTAGATAAAAAAAAGACCCAAGTGATAAGATAAATAACCTTCAAGGGGTGAGGTGTTGGAGCATAGGTTTGGTTTCCTACTTTAACCCCTTGAAGGCCTGAATAGTTGGTTAGCTGAGTATTGGCGCAGTTCACAAGATTAAAACAGAGAAAAAAAATACCCAAGTGACTAGACTCTGCTTTCCACGTGGCAAAGTATGGTCGACAGGTTTTCGGCCGGTGAAGAGTTCCAAGAGAACAACCCCAAAGCTGTAAATATCACTCTTTGAATCCAGTTGTCCAGTCAAGGCATATCTGTTAAGAGAGTCAATATTATTAGAAGCAGCACACATAGGCATGGTAGAAATCGATCCAATGAGATGGTTTACACAACCCAACATGTTGCCTAATAGCTTTGAAAGAGAGAGAAGCTTCCTTACTCTGGTGCATGAGAACCAAAGTTAAAAGCACGGGTCGAATTAGTACGTTCTGACATGTCTGGGGCTTGGTTTGATAAATCAAAATCCCCGATCTTAGCAACGTCATCATCAAAAAGCAGAACATTACTAGACTTTATATCACGATGAACTATATTAGGTTGTGCCGTTTCATGCAAGTATTCAAGCCCTCTTGCAGCCCCAACAGCAATCTTAACTCTTTGGGCCCATGATAAAACTGGACGTTGCTCTTCATCTTTAACACCTTTACGGCCTGCATACACAAATAATCAGTACCCGCGTCATAGAAAATAAAGCTTTCTAACACCTACCTTTCATGCTAAATAAGTTATAGAGTTGCAAGAATTTGATCAGATCTATAGATTTATCCGTCTGAAACATTTTACCAATTTGGTCTGCTGCTTGTTTTCATCCTAAAATTACCTGTTTCATGATGTAATACTATAAAACCATATCCAAATCCCTAAACAATTCATAGGATAAAAAGAACTGCCAACAAGATCATTAAGAAGGCAGTAAGCTAAAATCTTGCCATGAAGAATATCCCGAAGAGATCCATACGAAGCGTACTCATAAGCGAGTATCCTCAAACCACCATCTACACAATATCCAAGCATCTGAACCACATTATCATGTTTAAGTCTCGATACCCTTGAAACCTGCAATGAGACACCAAATATATCATATTGATTTCAGTATTGACATTACTAAATATAGATAATAGCAATCACATGTCAAACCTGAGCTAAAAACTCATGGTCTGGTTGTGTACTCGAGTTTAACAATTTAATGGCTGCAGCGTGGCCACTTCTTAAGACACCCAAGTACACTTTTCCAAATAATCCTTCCCCGATTTGCGAACTAACTCCAAAGTTATCAGTAACTTCCGTCAACTCATCCACTTGAAGAGCAGGAACACCAATGGGCTCGACAACGATAGGCTGTGCGTCTGTTGGTGCCACCTCAACCGCTATAAATTTTTTAGACTTGTTCACTTGAACAGCAGGGATAGCGATGGGCTGGATAACTAGAGGCTGATTGTCCGTTGGTACTGCCCCATTGGCGAGATAACCTGATTGGGACAACTAAAAACCAAATAAACTAGTTACTAAAGTTTTAGCCCACCCTTAGCAATATACTCTTTAGAGTTTTAGAAAAAGTTATATATTACAAACTAGTGAACAACTGAAGGAAAATCAAATCATATGTTAAATAAATCATCCACTTGAAAACCAAAATGGTTTTGAAAAAGTTCCTTAAAACATCATATCTATATAGAACATTTACATACCTCGAATTTCAGTGTTTCTTCAAGCACCTTCCTCACAACACCCATAGGAGGTCGTTCTTCTCGATCATCTTGCACGCATTCATATGCAATTTTTGAAAATTTGTATAAGGATAATGTGCTCATTTGTTTCCATAACACAGGATGAACAATCTCGTGCAATTTGCTCTTTTGGTAGGATTCTTTGACCATTTTGGCTGATAAAAATAAGCCATCATCCTCTTTAACTGTACACAACCTCCCACAAAGAAGTTCAAACAGTACCATACCAAAGGAATAAACGTCTGACTTTTTCGTCACGATGCCACTATAAATGTATTCTGGTTCACAATAGCCAGGTGTGCCACAAGCATAGGTAATAACTGCACTTCTATCCAAACCTGACAAACTTAACTTGGACAACCCAAAGTCTGAAATTTTTGCAACCCACTTGTCATCGAGCAAGATGTTGGCGCTTTTTATATCCCTGTGGATGATGCTTTGATGCTTTCCAACATGACTATGGAGGTAATCTAATCCACGAGCAGCATCAACACTTATTTTGAGTCTTTCGCGCCAGGTTAGACAATAAGCTGTTTGACTGGGCCTTATATATCGATCCAAACTTCCACGGACTGCATATTCATATACTATGATCTTTTCCCTCTCCTCGTGACAATAACCAAGAAGAGAAACGAGGTTCGGATGCTTTTGACCAGTGAGCAACTGAATCTCTGTCAAAAACTCCTTTAACCCTTGTCCGAGATTCTCGTTTAACCTTTTTACAGCAACTGCAGTATGTTTCCCTGCTATCAAGAGTTCCCCTCTGTACACCTGACCATATCCACCTTTTCCGATACATGTTAAGAAGTTTTCTGTTGCTACTTCTATTTCTTTGAATGTCAGTTTGAGGTGTTGTGAATTTTTCAGCCCAGCCATTATATATGTTTATGTACAATCACCTTCAAGCTATGGTGGTTCATAAAGGATAGAATACAAGAAAGAAGAATTTGTGTGATTTATTTAAGTCAACAGAATTTGTGTAAACTGGTTTTAATAACTTAGTTTACAACAAATGGGTTGAAAACTTTGAAAAATGCATATTATAAAAACTCTACCATTATATACACGGTTTTAGAAAGCGACTTCTAAACCTCGAGTCCAAGATGAATGGATACTTTGGATGACAAGAAACCTATGATATTCACACGCAAGTTCGTTACGAGGAATTTGACCTGTTTATATTATTCAACAACTAAAATATTCATTCACTGTATATTTTTTATTCAGCTGACACATGAAACACTTCGATTAACAAACTTTTTATATGTCTATTTAAAAAAAGCCAATTATTAGAAACTTTAACCCACCTATGTATATTTTTAAAAAACTCAATTATTAACAAACTTTTTAAATCAAAAAGTTAAAGGGAAGACATTAATTATTTTTCTTTCTGCAGATCCTATCCCATTATACATGTATACAGCATATATTATATGTATATGTATATATGTATCACAACACATAGAAAGTGACAGCATATGTATAAAAATCATTTTTGAACCAAAAGGCCAAAGGTAAGACTTTTATTTTTCTGCAAATCCTTGTCATACATATATAAATATACATAGCCGACCCGTTTATACGAAAGTACAAAATACTAAAATAAAAATCCTAAATTGATAAAAACGCTACCAGAAATTTCAACGACTGACGAAGCCGTCAGAAGATCAGCCACAGAATCCGTCAAAAAATATTTTTGTTATTTAAAAAAAAGTTTAAAAGGCCTGTTGGTAACATCACAAACTTACCAACAGACTTAAGTTAATACCCCGTTGGTGATCCTTCGACAAACTAAGGCTAATAATTGTTTGCCCGCCTTTATTTAAGTTTGATTCCCGTATAATTGTCCAGCAATGGTTTTTGACGGCTATTCCGTCGGAAACTTGTCACTTTCCAAAAACAATGTTAGCCACAAAAAGACTTTTATAGAAATGACTGGTTGGCATTTCCGACGGAAATCCGTTCGGTGATGGTCTTTTCAACCTCTTGAGCCGAACTAACGTTTCGTGTACAAACACAATATCTTGTTAATTAGTCTGATATGTGTTATACTTTGATTTTGGAAAAGTGGGGGTTTTTCCAATGTTGTAGTTGTTTCTAGGGTAATAATGAGAAAAATGTTGTTTATGGTGACTTCACTAGTTGAACTAGCGAATCCACAAAAAGACAAAGTGAATTCGCTACTTGAACTCTTGAAGTACCAAATCCATTGTGTTGTCAAATCAAAGGTTAATATGGTGGAGGAAAAAGACAAGGAGAAAAGGTGGATTCACTGCTTCAAGTAGCGAATTCGCTATTTTAACTAGCTAAGTCACCATAAACTACATTTTTCTCATTCTCGCCATGGAACAATTACAACATTAGAGAATACCCCATTTTTCCAAAACATTTGTTATACTTCCATGAGCGAAAGAGGGTTACGTGCCATTCATCATTACATGATATTCCCAAGGGGATCCATTCTTGGTACATAATTATGAAGTACACTAATATACCTTGTTGATTAATTTTAATATATTTTCCTCACTTTGTATTCAATACATTTAAAGGCTAAGTTACCTAGTTATGCATTAACATTTTTTCCGGAACAAGTCCTAACACTAATATTTACCTAATATCTGTTTTGGAAATTGGAAAGGGATGTTGTGTGATACAGCATTCATGCTTTCCTTCACATAACCAAGACAGTATCAAAATGTAATAAGCTGATTTCTACGGGTAAGAAATGATGCACAACCTGACCATGCAGCAGAAAGAATGAGCATAACGTGTGGGTTGATGCGGAATCCCATCAAAGAAGTCCATGAAGCTCGTAGGGGCTGTGTATGGGAAACTTGAGTTTATGTAATGGACCTCCAACTCCCGAATACCATTCCCGTCCATCGTTGACTTGTAATTAGCTTTGACAATGAAGCTGCAAGAAAACTGTAGCAATTAACCTTTTCAGCATACATCTTAACAACATATGCAAGAAAACTGATAAGCTGCAGAGTGCTAGAGACTAGAAAAAAAACATAATGAAACTTGTAACTTTGTAAGTGCAGAGCTAGTGCCATAACATAAATATATAATTTGCTTCAAACCCCTCATGATAAAACCGATATCATTGTAAGTCATAACAACTCACTTTATATTCCTCGTCATAGAAGTAATGAGAACATATATAGCATGCTATGAGTCTATACATAAAACTTCTACATCATTAAAAACTCCCAACAATCCCTCCTTGAATTAGTACAAAGTCAGCGAATTTATCAACAAAGATCCTTTATGGCATGATCACTAAAAAATGTGTTCAAGTTCAATTCTGATCTTTGGAAACTAAATTCAAGGCTATGTATGGCATTTCCTTGAACAACATTTTCCTCCTAGAGATGAAAATGTAAAAGTCAAAACCTTTTTCTGACTTGTTATTTGGAAGGTAAAAAATTAACTGAGATATAGAAAAAGATATTACAGCTTCAAGTTTCTTAAACCAAACACGAGCAAATCAAGCTGAATTTTCACATTACTTAACTGAAAACTAGCACAACTGTAAATAGTTGCCTAGTTTTCATCTTCTTCACCTTCAATTAACAAAAGCTAACAAACAATTTGTTCATCCTATAGATACAGCCTAAATGTCAACTAACTTGATATTTGGAAACTAATTAACAAAATGAAATGAGAGCTTTAAGCAAAAAGAGTTCAATTTCATAATTACTATAAACCTAAAAACTGCAAACGGTCCCCTAATTTTCACCTAAAAATAACTCTTCAATGCCACAATTTGAAACTGAGTTGATGCATCAGAAACTAAATTGTTCAAACAAAACCTAAATTCATATAGAAATTAACAAGCTCAAACACGGTTTACCAGTTTAATCGAACAAACATCGATTTCACAGTGGCGTTAATATTTAGTCATTCACTGACTCGAATATAATAGACAATCTGAAGGGTATTGCACCCAAACGGGTCAGACCCGACCCGCCAATATCACCCGCTTACGTCACCGACCCGCCAATATCACCCGCCCACATCACCCGCCCACGTCACCCAACATATATGTCAGGTAACGTGGCGCCCCATGTATGGATAGTCAGAGCACCACCAATCAGGAACTAGTACTTGGTACCACCTCGCGCCCACTTGCAGGGAACACAATCGTGCCCAGCACATAACAAAGGTACAAACCCTGCAAGCCAATAAAAGAGAACCGTGCAAAAGGTATGTCCCCTTGAGGGGCCCACGCGCCACCTAGCCACATCCTAATCATGTATACTATAAATACAGACTCTCCAAGTAGGTAAAGGATATATGCTCTCTTCACTCTCCTCTCACTCAATTACACACACTTATCTATCATTCCATAATCAATATACTGATTGTCACGCCGGAGGATTATCACGGAGAAACCACCCTTCGGTTCTTCGTGGTGCCTTAACGCGCTGTTACTTGTGCAGAGAACCAACTTTGTAGAACCAAGAAGTGAAGAAATAGGAGGTTCCCGTTGATCCAGATCCGTTACTACCTACGCGCCCGGATTTGCATCAACATTTTGGCGCCATCCGTGGGACCGGCATTCTCCCTCTCCTAGTTTCTTCAAACCAACTCATCACAAACATGGCCACCAACTCAGAACCAAACCCAGACCCAAATTCACCTTTATTTGATGAGGTCGAAAGCTTAGAAGACTCCGACTCTTAGTTACCCACTTACAATAAGAACCCCGCTGAAAAACCATTCTTTAGCATGTCGTTTTGGGAGCGCCTTGAGATCGCTACTAGCGCCGCCAACATAACAGTAGGGCGTGCGAAAACTTTACCCATATACATCACATCCACTACTTTAAAAAAATACAGCCATCCCCATCTATCGCCACTCTAATCAGCGCAAACCTAGATTCTACACAATACACTCAATGTTTACAAACACCAATTTCCCCCGCCCTAATCAAGGTTCACGCGCACCAATCACAAGCCACCAGCTGGGGAGCTCAAACACCGGGCCATGCAACGTTGTCATGCCCGCCAACATGGCGATGCTCCTGCCACTCTCCGCCAAGCGGTGGGGAGAACAAATGCGACAAATGCATATGTATCAAGAACATGTGATGAGGAAAATCTAGAGAGCGCAAACACAGACGCACATCTTAGGAACTAAGAGATGCGTCGCACCCGCGCAACAAACCAAATCAATCTGATACCAGGATTAGTGGTGGGGAACCTATGTGGACCCCCACCAATAAACATGAAGGAACCACCCTTCTGGCCGAATCTAAATTCACGCCTGGGCGTACACAAGTATAATTTCGGAAGAAAACCAAAGTCCCATCCACAAAAGACATGACATAAATCTTGCATATCAAGAGATGCAATGATGAGCCTCTAGCTAACTTCATCATCTGATATAGCATTGAAAGACTCCAGGTTGAAGCAATGATAAAAGACTTCACAATCACAGGGTTTGTGGATGGTGTGAGAGACAACCATATGATAAGAAGGTTGCATGGTCTCGAAGGTATGCCTCGGGCCATGGAGCCACGAACATAGCGAATATGCGCATCCAAGTAGAGGAAAGTGGGCAACTGAACCGAGCCATCGAAAAACATAAACAAAAGAACAAAAGAGAAAAAGACACCAAGATCTTACAAGAATGAAGACTCTAACAATGCAAAATGATTGCAATCACAAAAGCTTTACAAAAGAGTATGCTCGCCCTTATCCACAAAATTGCCAAGAAATAGTAAACGTGGTGACAACAACTTTTACGTGTCACCTATCAAATCTTTAAGTGCCATACTAGCGTCTAGAGTCAGGTTCAACGCGCCATAATTCAAATCCCAACTCCACCAAATAGTGTGAGGAACCTTGAGAAGGAACCAAAGAGGCGCCTAGTGAACGCGTCACCCCCTCCAAGGGCGCACCAACAAATCCATATACACGCTTCCTAGTTGACGCACCACCATTCCCCGGGTATGAAATATTTTAGCAATTCTTGATGCGCCACTTGCTCCCGGGGTACCAATATTTTAACATTGCTTGAGGCGCCACCCGTCCCAGAGGTACCAAATATTTTAACATTGCTTGAGGCGCCACCCGTCCCAGAGGTACCAATATTTTAACATTGCTTGAGGCCCCACCCGTCCCAGAGGTACCAAATATTTTAACATTGCTTGAGGCGCCACCCGTCCCAGAGGAACCAATATTTTAACATTGCTTGAGGCGCCACCCGTCTCAGAGGTACCAAATATTTTAACATTGCTTGAGGCGCCACCCGTCCCAGAGGTACCAATATTTTAACATTGCTTGCGGCACCACCCGTCCCAGAGTTACCAAATATTTTAACATTGCTTGAGGCGCCACCCGTCCCAGAGGTACCAATATTTTAACATTGCTTGCGGCGCCACCCGTCCCAGAGTTACCAAATATTTTAACATTGCTTGAGGCGCCACCCGTCCCAAAGGTACCAAATATCTTATTATTGCTTGACGCGCCACTAGCACCTAGGGGGCCAAATTTTACAATGCTTGATACACCACCATTTCCCGGGGTACCAAATATTTTAACATTGCTTGAGGCGCCACCAGTCCCAGAGATATCAAATATTTTCATTACTTGATGCGCCACCAGTCCCCGGGGTACCAAATATTTACATTGCTTGATACGTCACCTTTTCCTGGGATACCAATTATTTTAGCATTGCTTGGTGCGCCACTGGTTCCCAAGGTACCAAATGTTTTATCATTGCTTGATACACCACCACCATCAGTTCCCGGAGTACCTGGCACCACAAATTCCCGGAGTACCCAATATTTTAATCTTGTTTGACATGCCATTAATACACCATCAGTACCTGCCACGTTAACTTTACTTGGCGCAAACATCATGCACCAATCTTAAGGACTTTCTCCGCTCATAAATGGACATGTTCGCCTTCGAACAAATAGATATGACCGGGTACCAAGGGAAGAGGTACAACATCGATTACACGCACCTCAACAAAGCATGTTCCAAAGTCTTATTTCCCCTGCCCAAGAGGCAAAAATAGACTCGTTTGCCCAATTCAAGTGCAAGTGCTACTTAGATGCGTACAAGGGTTACTATCAGATCAAAGTGGCGCGGGGCGTTAAAGACAAAAACGGTTTTCCACACTAGCATCGTCATTTTTTGTTACACAAAGATGCCTTTAGGGTTGAAGAATGCGAGGGCAACGTACCAAAAGCCAACAAATGAAGTCTTTAAAGATCAAATCCACAAGAACCTGGAGGTGTTTTTAGAAAGGAAAGGGTTGTAAACCCCTAGCTACTATGCCATTCATGTCCGGACTTAATTAGCAACAAACTACACCATGATGGAAACACCGGTGTTAGAATTGGTCAACGCATCAAGCCGATTAAAATGGCACTTCGACTATCACAACAATAGAAGTACTGACTAGTGTGCCCTCCAACAAGTGTTAAAAATGATAAAACTCTCAGGGCGCCAAGCCAGGCGCCAAGCCAAGTGGGCTATTGAGATAGGTACCTTCGAGATCAGTTACAAGCCAAGAATCAGCATAAAAGTACAAGTGTTAGCAGACTTCCTTACGGAGGTACCAGAGGGAACAAAGGTGATAGACCACACGCCAGCCAACATCGAGACTCTATAAAAAAAAATGGCAATTGACAAGATATACTTTCTTTAAGCGCCATATGTGGCGGGTCAAAAGTTGTCAACTCCGTAGGTACCAAAACGAACTCCATGCACAACTCATATCCACTTCAGTCCAGGCAAGTAAGATTATGGTACAACATTTTCATTAGTCGCATTCTTTATAACTTATTTATTTATTCAAACTTATTTTAAGTTTGAGAAGCACTAATATGAGGATTGGCACCTCATAAAACACCCATATGTTATTGGGACGCTCGGCTCTGGCTACGACCGGACGTTCTTGATCTTTTACATGTCAGGTAATAAGTCTGACGCACACGCCACACTATTATATATGGCTAGGCACCACACTGTAATTGCATTACGCGTTAGATGATTTCCATTCGACCATGGGACGTGCTACCATCAAGGTACACACCACAACATTAGTGTTCGACTAAGCACTGCATGATCCTTCCTCCACAAGTCACACCTTTATCATTTACAAAAAGGTAATTTCGGTCTATTTTATAAGTTCAATGCCACTAATAGTTTTTAGCAGCATTGAAATGGGGGACATACATGGTGTAACATTTATGCTACCACATATCATATTATGTATTCAAAAAGATTTGGTTCATACATAGACCGATCCCTTCAAGGACAAGGTTTTAAGTACAACCTTTTATCATATTACTTGTCAATTTACTTTATAAAGATTAATACTACTAACATCATTTAGCAACATTGAACTTGGAACTTACATGACCCAACCTTGCTTCCACTAAACCATAATGATTCGATCGAAATGTCAAAGGAATCACTCAGATTTTCTCAGGCCACGCGCCATGTCTTCATTCGGCTACACGCCAAAATCATTTGTAGTTACTTATGTGAAATAACATAGTTAACAATATGCCACTCATAAGGCGCGCCACTCATAAGGCGCGCCACTCATAAGGCGCGCCACTCATAAGGCACGCCACTCAGAAGGCACGCCACTCAAAAGGGCTATCAATAATACGCCACTCAGAAGGCACGCCACTCAAAAGGGCTATCAATAATATGCCACTCATAAGGCACGCCACTCATAAGGGCTATCAATAATATGCCACTCAGAAGGCACGCCACTCATAAGGCTCTATTAATAAAATGCCGCTCAGAAGGCACGCCACTCATAAGGCTCTATCAATAATATGCCGCTCAGAAGGCACGCCACTCATAAGGCTCTATCAACAATATGTCACTCAGAAGGCATGACACTCAGAAGACATGCCACTCATAAGGCGCTATCATTAATATGCCACTCATAAGGCAAAATCAGTCAAGCGGGTGAATCACCGCCATGGGTCAACACAAAACCCTCGTTAGACACTGGGACTAAACCAGTGCCGCTGGTAAAAAGCCAGTGAAACGCGTTTACAAAAGCCGTCATACCAGGGCGTGCTAGTCAGTCACTGTATCATACCCAGTGCCATTGGTAAAAAGCCAATGTATCCATAACAAGTCGCCTATCATAGGGCGCGCACCAGGATAACGTGGTGGATCACATCCAACGCCAACCATAAAAGTCGCCTATCATATGGCACATCCAGTTAGCCAATAGTCCTAAAGAAGTACATATTATTAACATATCGATATGATCATACAACTACAAGATCATACAACTCCTCCGGATACAACGCAGAGATACAATCGCCATCAAAATATCTAGTAACAAAATCAAGGAATAGTTCACGCTATACCCACTCTCAACACTATAGGCCACTAAGCATGTGCCCAACAAGTTAGACGTCAGGGCCAAAATTAGAGCCATTGGGAAAAATCCCACTTGTATCACCATTACAAACAAAACATAGCTAGCGCCAAAATACATAAGGAAAGGTGCAGAATGTTAAACATTACTAGAGCATATACACCACGCCGCATAAAGAGTTTTTTCAAAGGATCTACAACGACCACCCTTGCAGACAGACACAAAACAAACTCAAGTGCCTCATACTTCATCATCAGAGGCATCATCACTCTCTTCATCGCCTCGAGTACCCGCCATAAAGGCATTAGGCGAGAGGAGCAAACCACGAGCAAGAGTTAACACATTATCAAGCGATACATTACCCACCACAAAGGCTTAGCAACAAAGTCAGGATGCCTTGCAACATTACCCACCACAAAGAACTTGTCAATCACTTATCACTCCATATAAGATATCACTTTTTGTCATTGACAATAAATCAAAAAGTCACCTAAAAAGATTGGTGCCCGGCGCGCCACTTTATGGTCACTTGGCGCGCCACTTTATGGTCACCTGACGCGCCACTTTATGGTCTAATCACTTGGTGCGCCACTTTATGGTTCAACAACCTGACGCGCCACTTTATGGTCTAATCTCTCGGTGCGTCACTTTATGTTTCAACAACTGGACGCGCCACTTTATGGTTTAATCACTTGGTGCGCCACTTTATGGTTCAACAACCTGACGCGCCACTTTATGGTATAATTCAATGCGCTACTTTATGGTTCAAAAACCTGACGCGCCACGTTATGATATAATCATAATCACTTAATGCGCCACAACCGAACGCGCCACTTTATGGAATAATTTGATGCGCCACTTTATGGTTCAAAAACCATACGCGCCACACTCGATACGCCTCTTTATGGTCATTCGGTGCGCCACTTTATGGTCACTCGGCGCGCCACTTTATGGTCACTTGGCGCGCCACTTTATGGTCACTTGGCGCGCCACTTTATGGTCACTCGATGCGCCACTTTATGGTCACTCGATGCGCCACTTTATGGTTACTCGGCGCGCCACTTTATGGTCACTTGGCGCGCCACTTTATGGTCACTCGATGCGACACTTTATGGTCACTCGATGCGCCACTTTATGGTTACTCGGCGCGCCACTTTATGGTCACTTGGCGCGCCACTTTATGGTCACTCGATGCGCCACTTTATGGTTACTCGGCGCGCCACTTTATGGTCACTTGGCGCGCCACTTTATGGTCACTCGGCGCGCCACTTTATGGTCACTCGGCGCGCCACTTTATGGTCACTCGGCGCGCCACTTTATGGTCACTCAACGCGCCACTTTGTGGTCCAGCCACTCGACGCGCCACTTCGTGGTCCAACCACTTGGTGCGCCACTTTATAGTCACCATGTGCGCCACTTCGTTGTCTCACCACCTAACACGCCATCAAACAAAGACTGAAAAACGAACCGTTAAGAGTCAACCAAAAAACACAAAAGTCTGACATTTTCAACACACGTCTCTTGGGAGACGCCAGCTAAAAACGACAGACTTGGGGGACTTGAAGGGTATTGCACCCAAACGGGTCAGACCCGACCCGCCAATATCACCCGCTTACGTCACCGACCCGCCAATATCACCCGCCCACATCACCCGCCCACGTCACCCAACATATATGTCAGGTAACGTGGCGCCCCATGTATGGATAGTCAGAGCACCACCAATCAGGAACTAGTACTTGGTACCACCTCGCGCCCACTTGCAGGGAACACAATCGTGCCCAGCACATAACAAAGGTACAAACCCTGCAAGCCAATAAAAGAGAACCGTGCAAAAGGTATGTCCCCTTGAGGGGCCCACGCGCCACCTAGCCACATCCTAATCATGTATACTATAAATACAGACTCTCCAACTAGGTAAAGGATATATGCTCTCTTCACTCTCCTCTCACTCAATCACACACACTTATCTATCATTCCATAATCAATATACTGATTGTCACGCCGGAGGGTTATCACGGAGAAACCACCCTTCGGTTCTTCGTGGTGCCTTAACGCGCTGTTACTTGTGCAGAGAACCAACTTTGTAGAACCAAGAAGTGAAGAAATAGGAGGTTCCCGTTGATCCAGATCCGTTACTACCTACGCGCCCGGATTTGCATCAACACAATCAAAACGAGCATTGCAAAATGAAACAACAAAATAAGCACAAGCGATTTAGTCACCTGATCATACATTCAGCAATCACACAGTAGACATACAAATAATAACAATCACACATACATACATATGTATATATATATTGACAAATGACAGACATTGTACCGGCGTTGGTTGGTCGGAGGGAGGAGAAGGTGACGTGTGGGTAGAATGAAGCTGTGACCGTCACTCTATCTCATCCGTTCCGGTTTCTGTCACCGTCCTCTCTCTCGCCAGTCGCCACTATTTTGTGTGAATAAAACATTAGCATCTCATTTACAAAATTAACAATACCTTCTACAACTTTAACGAATCATGTAGAGAAAGTCAAACTGTTAAATTTTTTGTAATATAAATTGACCAAAATACTTATAATTCAACTAAATTTAACATACATGTAAAAAAATATGATTTTTGAAGTCGTTTGTTAAAATGCATACATGCACCCATAATATGCGTTTGTGTACAAGTAATGTTATATGCATTTTAACAAACGACTTCACAAATCATATATTTTTTAAATAGATGTTAAAACTAATTGAATTATAAGCATTTTGGTCAATTAATATTATAATAAATACAACAGTTAAAACGATTTCTAAGTTGTTCTCAAATTAAATATGTTCATAATAGAAGGTGACTCTTACACTACTTTTAGTTAAATATTAAATTATTATAGGCTGCCATTAATTTTTTAAATATAAAAGTAGTAGTAATATATATTTTCATTCATAAAAATGAACACTGGCATTTTCTATTTCATTCACTTACAATTCCTTAAAACCACTCTATATAATATGCAAGCCTAAGCGGTAACATCTAAATGGATAAGTATTGAACCAATAAGAGGTCTGAATCATTAAGCGCTAAAATAGTAAGAGGTATGAACCATTCAGAGCTATTGTATTACTTAACTATTTAAAGACAAATGTCTGACAAATTCAAACAATAGCTCTTAAACCATTCAGACTTTGTATAACGATTAACCATTCAGATGCAAATGTCTTAACCATTCAGACATTTGCTCGCGAAACAAACAGACTGAACCATTAAGTGTTAAATCATTCAGACATCTGAACCATTAAGAGGCTGAAACAAACAACCCCTAACTCATAGAATTTGATTCATATACTTTGAATGACACTATATCAAGGAGATAAAGTTAAACCTAAAACCTTCGCATTTTAATCAAGCGGAAACAAGATAGAGGTAGTGGAGGGTCACGCCCCTTTCACTTTTTTCGTCAAAAGTAGCGGTTGCAGCCAGTAGTTGTTTTATATATATATTGGGTTTGTGCTCTTCTTAATTTTTAATTTGACCCCTTATTTTTTAAGCCCACAAATCCAATATCCAAGTACACAAACTCATCTTAATTTGGGAACTTGTGTAATTGTAAATCTAAACCCCTTCCGGCCTTCCCCCAGTTCCCCAAATCCTAAACTGTTAAAAAAACTTTGCCGCTACGATTTTGCTTATGCTTCTGCTTTACTAATCAACCGAACGGACAATGGTTTATTTTTAATTCTTGAATATCTAATTTTGTGTTTAAGGGGTTTAGTTGTTGAATATTTGATTTTGATTATGTAGATACATCATGGGCAAGGTGAAACTGAAAACCATATATTCTATTTACATAGAAAAAGATACTACCAAGTCGTTTGATTCGGAGTCCATAATTGATGAATTCAAAAATCTTTAAGGTCGTTGGGCTGAGTTGTAAACTTGTAATTATGCATCCATGTATACTCACCATCCTCTTACATTATCATCGATATTTTAGATATTTGTTAGTTAAAAAAAATATCTAGTTTATTTATGTGTAAGAAACTTCTTTAGAAAGAAAGAATAAATTTTTTATACTTAGTTTTTTATTGTTTTGTCCGGACCGAATATATGTACCGAAACATAGTGTTATGAAAAACATAGTTATGTGACTTTGGCCCCCTTAGCTAAAATCTTTGGTTTGGACACGATTTTAATAAATTATCTCATTACAATTGCATGCATCGGTGGAAACATAAGCAACTTTGTAGTCTTCTAGTTCAAATATTGAACGGGGTAATGGGCTTAAAAGAGATGAGGCCTCCACGAAAATAAGACGGAGTACCGATCCAATTTTCGAAAAGAAAAAACAAACAAACGCTTTACGCTAAATGGGCTTATTTGAGTAGGGGTCTTGCACTCTTGCCACCCACTCACCTTTGTATGTATCGGTCTCCGAAATATTATATATAGTCATCATCAATGATCTTTTGCTCCGGTTGTTAAAATGAAGGTGAGAGACATTGTCTCATTTGGAGATTCTGGGTTCAAATCTAGACAGTGGATTTTAATTTCTAACTTGATGATAGTAATTAATAACAACTAACCAGTCGTTAAAAAAAATATATGATGTCAACCCATATCTGGCAACCTGAATCTCAATTCTAAGGTTCGTTTCTTTTCAATAAACAAAAAACAATTTTTTAGACTAGCTTCTTATCTACTTTTATAAATCATCTGCAATGCACATTTTTATCCGACTCCAATTTCTTTGTAGAGAGCATGACATGTTTTTAGAGTAAACTGTAGTTTTCGTCTCTGTGTTTTAATATCATTATCAGTTTTAGTCCCACACAACTTCATCTAATTTTCCGTTAAGTCCGCCTCACATAGAAGTAAAAATGCAATTTTTCCCACTCTTTTTGACATAAATAAAAATGTTAACCTATATGATGACCTTGATAAAAGAGATGAATAAATGACATTTTACCCCTCGGATGCGTGAAGCGTCTGAGAAATTTAACGGAAAATTGGATGAAGTTAAGGGTTGTTTGGCAAAATCTGAATCATTAAGTGCTGAATGGTTAAGAGGTCTGAACAATTAGAGGTTCCATCAATAAGAGGGATGTTGAGATACAACTTCAGATGAGTATAAAGTTAGTATATGCTCCATTCAGTTTCATTCAGCATCTCTCAGTCTCTTAACCATTCAGCACTTAACTGAACCATTCAAAGGCTATTTTTTTCTGAAACAAACGCTCTGAATGCTGAATGGTTAAGTACTGAACTGAACCATTAAGAGGTAAACAAACAGCCCTTTAGTATTGAGGACCATTTCTATTAAAAAAAATAAAATTACAAGAACCAAAAATGTTAAAATGAGACTAAAATTATTAATTTTATCAAAACACAGAGAATAAAAGTGCAGTTTACTCGATGTTTTTATAATATGTTATAGTCCCGTTATTTGTTTATTAGATTAACAAGCAAGGGTTTGGTGATTTCAAAGAGGAAGGGCAGAGCTTCTAATGCAAAGTTTGAAGACGGTTATTGGAAAGAAACGTGGATACTTGGAGACTTAAACACAAGTCTCGAACCTCTCCATCACTCGTGCATTCTTGGAAACATATGAATGAATTAATTAAATAATAATATTAGTGCCATGGGAATAGGTGAATTTTTTGGTCAAAAGTAGTATGACTAGTTAAATTGGTTTTCTAGTTAATGTGATTACCACTAAAGTTATATGATACTTGTTACATATGTAGTCACGTCATTAGCTATGAGAAAATTTGGATGTAGTAACAACAAATGTTGTTTCTATATAACGGCGCCTATAAATCTTTTTCAAAATTTTCACCAATCAAACATTTCAACAACTTATCGTTAGACTTTATGTAATGGTTAATGCTCCTAAGGGGCATTTTCCGCCATGTGAACGATGACTAGACAAGGGGCATTATATCATAAAGTGGCGTAATGGATAATGCCCCATAATTATTAATTAATCATTTGGATGGTATTGCATTGATTGGATAATATTGAATTGACTGAATGTGATTGGTTGGTCAAATATGGGCAAGGGCGTTATTAGCAACACGCCCAGACGATTTTTTGAAGCATAACACCCCCACGTAGTGGTGTGGGGGCGTTATCAGGCGTTATAGGGGTGTTATGTGGGTGGTATCACGCCCACTACGCACAGTCTTATAGTGTTAGTTGAGAGTCGACTAATCAAGGACCCATAATAAACCCGCCTATGGAAATAGGCTACAACAATTTTAATTCGTCGCAAATCACAATTATAAACCTTTTTTTATGTGTTAACTAGGTTTAATACCCGTGTGTTACGCACGGGTTAAATAGTAATATTTATAAAGAAATTATAACCATTATATTTAACAATTTGTAAATATATAACATTTAAGGAGTTCGCTAACTTGCATGGTGAAAAATTTAGCTAAATTTTACCTCCCAAACTTCCTATTATAGAAAAAAATCCCTCCAAAAATTACCCCCTAAAAGTTTGATTTATTAGATAGATTAGTATATAAGAAAAAAAACGGTTCATTTTATATATAGTTGGGACAAGTTGTGAACTTGGATTATATATAGGAGAGGAAATATCCTTATATTAAAGTTTACATTAAAAATCGCTCTATTTTATTTATCTTTTTATTTAAATAACAATATTTTTATATATTTATCATTATACATTTATTATTATACATTTATCATTACAATTTTTTTTTTCTTTGCTCATAATCACTTTAAAAACTATTAAAGTTATATGAGGTGAACAATAGCTAGCTTGTTAAATACAAAGTTTTGTATTTCATTCAGGGTTATTGGATTTAAACACCTCTAACTATTGGTCATTGGCCGTTGTCACCTCCAAGTATCACTTTGGCCAATAACACTCCCAACTAAATACTTTGGTGTCCGTATCACCAAAAGTTAACCAAATCACTAACGCCGTTAAGTTTTGCTGACGTGGCACGGTGACGTGTCCTATCTCTGCTTACGTGGCACGGTGATGGCGGCCAATGATCAATAGTTAAGGGTGCTTAAATCCAATAAGGCAATAACCCATTATTTATCTATATTTAACTAGGAATTGACTTGTGTCACGTGATGCGACGACCGAGTTTTAGTTGGTGCATATGTCGTGTCATATTTGTGACTTCGTTACATGCGTTACGTTATTGATTATCTCATGCACGTTCTGGTGTAGTATAATGCCTCATACCTTGTAATGTAACGTGTCAAAGTAATTAAACGCTTCCATCACCAGTAAGAACAAAAAGCGAGAAAGGGGGTCGTCCTGTCTCGATCCTCTTTTCAAGTGAACTTCTGAGTAAGCGACCTACTTAATAAAATTGATGACTGAGCAGAATTAAGACAACATTTAATCCATAAACACCATAAAAGCGGAAATTTATTTATACCATTATATTGTACAAAAAAAATCCTAGTTAACAGTGTCATATTGGATCAAGTGGTCATAATGTGCATTGAACATCTACACGAGGGCTGGATATTTTTGTTTTTTTCTTTGTATATTCTTTTGTTTTAGTTAGTTTTTTTAATTACTTTGACGACATTACGTTGCAAGGTACAAGACATAATATTACACCATAACGTGCAATAGATAATCAATAACATAACGCATGTAACGAAGTCACAAATATGACACGACATATGCACCAACTAAAACCCGGTCGTCGCATCACGTGGACACAGGTCAATTCCTAGTTAAATATAGATAAATAATGGGTTATTGTCTTATTGGATTTAAACACCCTTAACTATTGATCATTGGCCGCCATCACCGTGCCACGTAAGCAGAGATAGGACACGTCACCGTGCCACGTCAGCAAAACTTAACGGCGTTAGTGATTTGGTTAACTTTTGGTGATACGGACACCAAAGTATTTAGTTGGGAGTGTTATTGGCCAAAGTGATACTTGGAGGTGACAACGGCCAATGACCAATAGTTAGAGGTGTTTAAATCCAATAACCCTTTCATTCACCATCAAATTTTTTCTCCCTTTCACTCATAAGCAATCACACTCACCTATTAAAATATAAAAATCTCACTCACATACATTTGGTTTCTCCATTGTGAATATTTTGAGTGTGTGATAATTATGATAGAGTTGGTAAATATATATTAGAGAGGGAGCGTATTACTGTAGTTGGTGAAATTTTTTTTATCTAATACTAAAGTATAAAGTCGGTTATGGTCTTCACATTTTTTTAGAACGACGGTTGGTGCAGCGTCTTATGACCGGACCACTTAGAGGTGCATGGATGATCTTCACATTTAGGGGCTGTTTGTTTTGCCTCTTAATGGTTCAGTTCAGTGCTTAATCATTCAGATTCAGCATTCAGAGCGTTTGTTTCATAAAAAAAAACCTCTGAATAGTTCAGTTAAGTGCTGAATGGTTAAGAGATTGAAAGATGCTGAATGGAACTGAATGAAGCATATACCAAACTTATCATCACCTGAAGTTCTACCTCAATATCACTCTCATTGATAGAGCCTCTTAATGATTCAGACCTCTTAACCATTCAGCACTTAATGATTCAGATTTTGCCAAACAGCCCCTTAGTCTCCAAGGTTATGTTAATTACAATCTTGCCACTCACATTTTTGTTTTTTTAACTCTGGCATATTTATGATTTTTTCTCCGACTTTGACTAATTATCATTTTGGCCCCTAATGACTTTGTCAGTTTCGGACTTTGACCCCTTACTCTACTTTAACATATTTACGACTTTAACCATCCGGATTTAACTTGGTTACCGTTTGATCTCTAAATTTGGATATTTTTCGTCTTTTAATATGTGACACGTTGAGACTTTATACCGTAAGGTACGAGATATGAAATTTTTTATATAAACGCATGTGATGAAATCATATACACGCAATCCAACCACTGTATTACGCTGCTCGGTTTTAGATATAATTATATATAAAAGAGAAAATAGTAAAAAGAAAAGCTCACACCATCTATGTCTTATTAATAAAAAGTTAAAAACAACATCCACTAGACATTAGGCTGCCTTAGAAAAAAAACAGGATCCACTAGACAAATCAACAAGCCATTGTTTTTTCCCCAATCAATATATATAGAGGTTAAATAAAGTACTTCACAACTAAATAATATATCGAGGGTTCAAATCCAGTTAAAAATATTATCCTTACACTTCAACATTAAATTTCAATATTACTTTCAATGCTTTATTTTGTTAATTAATTAACAGGATTAGATTAGTTAAAATATTCAGTTCTATAAATTGTATTACTATTTATAATTAAACTTTCTATTTTTAAAGTTACGTACACATGCACTTATATATTTGAAGTTTGAACGTACTGTTTTACAAATATGCTTGTAAGTGTGAAACAGTGAAGTAATATTATTTATACAGTTGTATTTTATAAGCTACTTAATATAATATAACTACTCGTATATATTAGTTTAATAGTTTGACAAAATCGATCAGGTTCAGTTCTTATATACTTGCATGAACAATGAAGGAAACACGCATATATATATATATATATAATTATTCAGTTTTAATTATGATAGCAAACAGATTAAAATCACAAGTTTACAGGTAAAAGAACACTAAATTATTTGTTGCAAGTCCTTAATTAGATGCAATATATGAAAGTGCATGTACGTACGTATCACAAATCCAACCATTCTACGTGAAAATTGAGAAAGTTTGATTTGTGTATATATGTGTATGAGAGGGTTCATGTGAAAGCATATATTAAATATTACAAGAATAAAATGTTAAACTAAATTATTTTTTTTTCAACCAAAAACGTTTTTAGCGTATAAATAAATGATTGAAATGCAACATATATTTATCAATTTAGAAATTCAAAATACAAAGTTTAATAAATTTCGTTTATTTGTAAAACTTACACATGTGTAAGCCATGTGTAGATTATATATATGTTACTCACACATAACTTACACATGTTAAAAAAACATTTTAATGATTTTTAAATCAGGGACGGATCCAGAAAATTTTAGCACGGGGGGCACATTTTGTCGGTCATAACCGGGTCGAGTAAAAGTTTTCATTTGGAAATTGCATTTTTCTTTTTAATTATTGGGTTTAATCACCTCTAACTATTGGTTATTGACCGCTGTCACCCTCAAGTATCACTTTGGCCAAAGTGTTTAGTTGGGAGTAATTATATTGGACAAAGTGATACTTTAAGGATGACAACAGTCAATAACCAATAATTAGAGATGATTAAATCCAATAACCCTTAATTATTTATTTATAGCTCCTAACATAAACAAAAAGTTAAAGTTAACGTAAAACAAAACTAAAATAAATAAATAAACTACAATATTTTCAAATTAAAAAGAAGAAAGACAAGATACATGAAGTTAAAAGTGGTGAGTGAATTGACATACAAAAATTATTAAAAAAATTTTTAGATTTAGTTTTATACAGAAATAAAATCTTTTAATGGTTGTGGGCCCCGCATCTCATCATATTTGTGCACCCTTCCGATTGAATATGTGTCCCTAATGAGTTGAATTTAAGCCAAAAAATCAAAACTAAAACCTTATATATCATTGTTTGTTGGGCTAGTAGGAAGGTCTCATGCTATCCCTTCCTTTGCTTTGAATCCGTCCCTGTTTTTAATGTAAATATCGTACGTAATTGTATGTGTGAGGTTTTGAAAAAAAAATTAATTATTAATAAACCTTTTGATGACTTGGGTTTTTTTCTCGTACTATTTTAGTGATCTCGAAAGACCCAAATCCTACATGTGTGTGTATAATATGTATTTATTCACAATTTAACCTGCCATAATAATATCAATAATTTTAAAAAGTTATATAATGCGTTAAGTTTGTGCATACTATATAGAAAATAATCACAATATTGGGAGAGAGAATTAAAGTAAGAGAATTAGGTTAACCGTGATATAATACGTATTATTATATTTAAAGCATTACATACAACTACAACTACAAGTGTATGTAAATACATGTCCACACTTCTACCGTGTATGCATGCATGCATGCATGTATATATGTATATGATGATCGGTACATATCAAGTAAAAAAACTGATGCAGTTTCAATATACACGTCAAATGGCAATCAAATACTCATAGGTTTATAGTCAAAATCTTGAACCAAAAGGTTCTAAACCTTCAAGGTTTTACAATCTTTTATCAAAATCAAAAAAACTACCTCCTAAAGCTCACAAATTCTCTTATTTATAACTAATGATAATAGAAGATGAACAACCAAAGTAAAGGTCCATTAATAAAGGACATTTAAAATTTAAATAAGTTTAAAGACCTTTGCATCATACTCTCCGTCTTTAAAAAAAACTCGTCCTCGAGTTTTATCTTTGGATTATACCACCTGGGTCAAAAGGAACATCGGGGTGTTGTTTAGTATCAACTTGACCAGGCCTAATAGTTCCAGCATTATTTCCGACTTTAAAACCTTTCGTTTTATTTTGTGAAATAGCCCCATGCACACATATAGTATGGAAGTTAATTCTAGCCTTGCATTGACTTACATAGTTAGGTAGTGTTTGGTATATAGGAATAAGAGGTGGAATGGAATGAATCATTGCGGGTGAATGAAAAAAAGTGTGTTTGGTTAGTCATTGGAATGGAATGGACAATTACCAAGGAATGAAAAATGTCTTATTTTCATTCCACCCATTACCCATGTTTTTTTTTCATTCCTTGAAGGAATGAAATATTTTTTTTAAGTCATGACAAATACCATGAACCGACTCATGCCCTAAACCTTGACCCGACCCAAGACCCAATGAACCGATCATGTCCTAACTCATGGTTCGAACCATGACCCAACCCATGAACCGACTCATGACCCGAGCCATCTACCGACTCGTGACTCGAACCATGTCGATCCACGCCCTGAACCATGACCCAAACAATGATTCGGCTCATGACTTGACCCATGTCTCATATCATGACCCGACCCATGTCCCGATCAACCCATGACTCAATTTATGAACCGACTTTTGATCAGATCCGTGAACTGACTCATGACCCGACCCATGAACCGAACAATATCCTAACTCATTCCTCGAACCGTGACTCGAACCATGACCCGACCCATGTGTTGATCCATGACCTGACTCATGTATTAAACCATGTATTGAACCAAGAGCCGATCCATGATCCGAGCTAAGACCCGACCCATTACCATGACTAAGTATTTTTGTCGTTTTTAGATAATTGTATTTTTTCATGTGTATTTTCCTACCTACAAAAAAGAAGTATTGGTTCATTTTATTTCTATACGGTAACCAAACAGGATAATGGAATGGAATGATCTATTTCATTCATTTGTCCATTCCTTTTCTTCATTCATTCCATTCCTTTGTCTATTCCATTACCCCATACCAAACAGACCCTTAATTCTATTGTTATCTCCATTTATATCATTCAATTTATAAAGGTATCCACCACCCTTTCCATCTGCCATTTGAAACCTTTTAATGATATAATCTTCCACAATTAGTGGTGAAACTTTCAAGCTTTCCATTATCATCGGTTGAAATGATTGCCTTCCCTTACCTAATTGGTCCACAGTAAGAAATTTTTGGTTCCAGACTTGCGGCCTCTTTATTATTTTTCTTGTATAATTTCTTGCATCTGGAAAAACATTGTTTGAAGGTAAAAGTTCAAACATAGTTAAAGATACAGTTGAAGATTTCACTTCTTCAAGCTCTTCATCTTGGCTTTCTTGCTTAGGAATCCCACAAAGAACCTTTTTCACCCATAAAAAGTCCGCTTCATCAGTGTACTCATAACTATAGTCATCGTATTGGGGTGGGGATTCATACACGAAATCATCAATATAATCGTGACAAACAGAAGAATACTCCTCTTCCCCGAAGCCTTCATCCATGACGTCGATCTTTGGTTCCGTTTTCGTTAGCATGCGTGCTTCAAGTTTCTCGATGCGTTTCCACAACTGTTGGATCTTCCGACTCTGTGAATCGAGAACACCTTTGTCGTTGCCTCGGTCGGCGATTCTACGAACAAGATGGTGTCTTCTTCCACATTCAGCCATTTGACAAACCGGAGCTCTGATACCAAATGATGCAGTTTCAATATACACGTCAAATGGCAATCAAATACTCATAGGTTTATAGTCAAAATCTTGAACCAAAAGGTTCTAAACCTTCAAAGTTTTACAATCTTTTATCAAAATCAAAAACTACCTCCTAAAGCTCACAAATTCTCTTATTTATAACTAATAATAATAGAAGATGAACAACCAAAGTAAAGGTCCATTAATAAAGGACATTTAAAATTTAAATAAGTTTAAAGACCTTTGCATCAAAAACATAAAAAAACGTCATAGCATTTGTATATATTGTTTTAACCATGATACTATACATAATTAAGCCGATTATACGTAAATACGTATAAATACTTATGCGGTTCTCTTATATATCCATAGTATTAAACACACCTTGTATGTATATATATACATATATGTATATATATATATATATATGTATGTATGGTGTATATATGCATGCCAATATGCCATCACTAATTCACTAGTTGCTATCACACAATGACAAACCCCACCTTCAAAGGATGGTTCCCTTTCATTTGTCACCACCCATATTATTAATTACTGTTACTATTCCTCTCATGATAATCACTCTTCTCACTCTTATCAAAACATGATGAAAACATCATCACCTCAATTGCAAGAAGCTCTTCCTCTTCTTAGCAAACTAACAGATCATGATCATCACAATCACAATCACCCTTCAATATTTAATTATCTTGCCATCATGGAAGATAATAAAAACAATTACTCCAAGACCTTTTCAACCACAATTATTAATCCACAATTAGTCAATGTAACCCTAAATATAGGCCCATCACCTACAACCACTCATTACCCTAAACATAAGGGCATCATCAATCATACTCATGATCATCAACAACTGCTTTTAGGGTTTCCTTGCAGCTGCGCTAAAAAGAAGCTAGGTATGATCAATGGTGGTAGCATAATTGATGATGAAATGGTTTTAGGGTTTCAATATTGGGGCACTAGTGGTTCTAGCTTCAATACAAGTACTGATCCAATGTTGGTTAACAATTACTGGGTTCCAAACCCTAGTCAAATACTTACTGGTCCAAATAAGTTTTCTTGTCCACTTTGCTCCAAGATCTTCACTAGATATAATAATCTTCAGGTACGTACGTATGTATATATATATATATATATGCGCGCGTGCACAATATTAATTATATATCTTTATGCAGTTAATTGTTAATTACAAGAGTGTACTAGCTAGTGTACTTTATTAACTGTTAATCACATTTCACTACATATGTTGTATAGAGAAGATTACAAATATACATCTTAATTTAGATACAAATTAATATATTCATTCATACATATGCATGTGTAAATAATTAAATATCCACATCTTCTTAATTTGAATAAGTATATGGATGAGTCATTGTTTTTAAAAATAGTTTAAGTTGCTTAATAAAATACTATAGGCAACATCAAAACTTGTCCTTGTGAAAAACTTTTAATTAGCTTGAAAATCTAACCCTTTTCTTCATCACATTGTTCTTGCCAATATCTTTGACTTTTTGATAATTGCAATTTTTTTGAATTTCAAAGCAGTTTAATCAATGTGGTAATTAAAATCATAAAAATAACTATTGATCAAATTAATAATACTTTTGTTGTTAGAAATAATGATTACATGCATTAAAGAATAAGCTAGCTATGTTAAAAATTAACACCATTGATTTATATATTGCAAAGGATATATACATGGCCTTAAAAATCAACATTAAACCATTTTTTGAAAAATATATGTCAAGTATTATTAATTCAAGTTAAACATTAAACTTTCCACAATTAATGTTCCTGATCATTCAGTGGAATTATTATTATCACAACTTCAGTTTGTTTACATCAAACATTAATCAAGAATGAGCATGAAATTTTTTAACTAATTAACAAAAAAGAAAAAGACAGAAGTGGGTCTAGCTTTAGCATCTGGTTGTTGCATGTTGTTCGATGATCAGATATTATTCCAATGCATGTATAGTACAAATTTATGACATGTCTGAAAACTTCAGTGTTACTGTAGATATGCCTAGAAGGGTAAAAAATAAATAGACAAAGTTAACATCATCATGAGATTCATAGTAAAACACCATGTTTCAAGACTCAGTGAAGATCCAAATTAAACACATACATGTGAACATAACTCTTCCATCCATTAATGTCAGTAGATTTTTCAGTGTCTTCCATGGTTACTAAATTACGTACATTTCATTTTTTAAAAATGCACTTTAATTTATATATAAGCAACATCTCAAAAAAAAAAAATGCTTGTCATATATATACCAGTTTCATGTTTACTCTTGTCACCAAATGACGATTATATATAGTTACTGATCGATGTCATGTTACAAAGTTATCTTGCAATTAACCATTAACTAATGAGGGTGGCCGGTGTCGGATTTCCTGTGGTAGAGGTCTTATGTTCGAATTTTGAAAATTTAAATCTAAACTCGAATGAGATTCGAGAATTGAAACGTCTCGAATTCTACATTTGAGTTCGCAATCGGTTTGAATGTCATTCAAATTAATAAAAACATATAATCCTATTTATTAAAATAGCATATATTTTTAAAATTACAAAAATAAGATATAAATTATATATACAATTCGAATAAAATCAAAGTGAAAATCAAGTTTCGAGTCGAATAATTAAATTGAAAATCACAAATTCGAATTCTGGAAATCCAAATTAGTTGTAAATTCGAAGTTAAATCGAATCAAATTAATGTTTTTAAAGTCCAATTCAAATATTACACACTATATATATTAATTCCACCGGTTTCCTATCATAACTTCTTGAAGATCACACGTCTGTCAAAAGTTACGATTCCATTGATTAGTAGGGTACTGGCAGGGTCCCATGCATGAGACTTTTCCATTAACATGTTCCTATGGTATAAAAAAATGTTTCTTTTGCAATGCATGTTTCTAAGGTCTGTTTATATATATATATATGCATGATGAAAAGCAGATGCATATGTGGGGACATGGATCACAATATCGAAAGGGACCCGAGTCATTAAAGGGATCGCAGCCCACGGCATCAATGTTAAAGCTGCCATGCTACTGTTGTGCACCAGGTTGCAAGCACCACATTGACCATCCAAGGTCAAGACCACTGAAAGACTTTAGAACCCTACAAACACATTACAAAAGAAAGCATGGAATCAAGCAGTTTGTGTGTCGGAAATGTGGGAAGGAGATCGCGGTCAAAGGTGATTGGAGAACACATGAAAAGAATTGTGGGAGGATTTGGTATTGTAACTGTGGCTCTGATTTTAAGCACAAAAGATCATTAAAAGATCATGTTAAGGCATTTGGTCATGGGCATGGTATAGATATGTTTCAAGATCATCAACCTGATCAAGATGATGAAGATCATGAAGGTGTGTTGTCTGAGGTAGAACATATGCATCATGTAGCTTAATAATTGATTAATTTGGATGCTGCATGGCTACTTATAAATTAGCTAGATCTTGCATGTGAAAATTGATGAATTGATGTTTTTTTTGCCTAAATCTAGCTAGCTAGTGTTTGGTTGTGTGAACTTTGTAAATTAGTTTATGTTTGTGTTTTCCTGTTTTCATTTGTTCAAGTCCCACAACAACATGCGGATTCATTTCTAGTTATAAGTTATAACTAGATATTAGACCGGGCCACGCGTTGGAGCGACCGGGTCAGGCGCTCGGGTCTTGCGTATGTGACTTTATCACTGTGTTGATAAGAAAAATATCAGATCACGTATGTCATGACACCATGCTGTAATATGTCACACATTAAAAGGCAAAGAAATTTGAAAATTAAAAGTCAAAACAATAACCCAGTTAAATTCAGAATGTTAAAGTAGTATTGTATATCAAAGTAGAGTAAGAGAACAAAGTCAAAAACTCATCAAGGACTAAAATGTGAATTATTAAAAGTCAATGACTAAAACTGTAAATACGTAAAAGTAAACAAAATTTGACGACACGAGGCAACACGTGGTTAGACCACATGTCACCACGTGAGTGGCCAGACCACAACACAACCGACATTTCTTATTAGGAAGGTACGCTATAAATATATAAGTATAAACTATAACTACTTATTAATTATTATATGTAACTACTTATATATTAACCAAAGTAATATTATCATATAAGTTATAATTTTCACAGAATAATTCAAATTATCTTGCCACGTAACATATGATCATGTCATCAAAAAGATATTTAGTTTAATTGTTAATTGAGTGTTCTCATCCATTTTGACTAGACGGAACAAAGTTGAATATGGTTAAGTACGTACTTAAGTTGGTTTCTTAATTAACAATAAAATGATCATGACTCTCGCCCTCTTTATTTATTTAATTACATTTAGTTTTGGAGAGTAAGGAGATTGGTTTTGGATCTTGAGCTAAAAAGAATTATATATACTTGTTTTTGTAACTTTATATAAGATATTTAACCATGGAAAACTATTGCGTGGGAATGTTCGAACCAACTAAACCATCCAATCGAACCAGGACATGGTCCGATTCGAGGTATTTGAGATGTTTCCAGTCTAGCTGACCGATTGGACCAGAAAACGGCAGTTGAAAAGAAATTTTAGAGCTTTTCCATATTTAAAATATATAAGACGTAATCCGATTCTTAGATCCGATATGTTTAATGAACCAGTAAAAAAACCGTTTCAACATCTAGTCCAACATGAAAAAGATTGTTTCCGTTACCCCTCCTTTATAGATTTTAACATTTGTAAATTCAAATATTTTCAATACATTTTCAACTAAAATTAAAATTAACAACAAGAAAAGAAAAAGTCAAAAGGAGTGAAACTATAGTTGGACACATAGTCAAAGGACTGATTTGGTAACTTTCTCATAATCATTCATTCATTCATTGATCATACCCAAATGTTTCCTATGAGAACAGGTTAAAGGTTTGGAGGTAAATCAACAACAAATTATCATCATCGTGTACGTTTTAACCCTAATTAAACACATTCAATCGTGGAAATGTGACGTTTTTCCGATCATGTATTCGCCGGGAAATCGAACCAGGTATTTTCCGAACACAATTCCTCATTTCTGCAGCTATACTTCTATCTCAATTCATGTTCATTCAATAAATCCACAAAATTTTTTTTGATTGTTTGTCATATGCACGAGCTAATTTCTTATTGATATGCTTGATTAAGTTATTTTGATTATTCAGCTCAATTTGTGTTTTGTTGTGTTCGCCTTATTTCTGTTCTCATGATGAGCAACAATTAGAAATGTGATGTTCGATGTTATTTTTTGTTTTAGGTATGTAAAGGGCATGTAAATGAACAAAACGAGCACAAACGTAGTCGTGTTCATGTTCAACGGAAGACAAACACAAATATAAGTGAACATGAATTTTGGTGAACAGGTTCATTGGTTAAGAAATGAACATGTTCGTGTCCGTTTGTGTAAAATCTAAACGGACGGTTTACGTGCATCAGTTCACGTAATTGAACAAACACAAACAAATATAATTGAACATAACGAGCAAGTTTAATACATAAAAAATGAAAAATATTGACACACGCATATATAGATATATATTTATGAATATTTGTAAAACTGTTTAAACGAGCACAAACAAACGGACGTAAATGAATGAAAGAAACATGTGTTCATGCTTGGTCGTTTAATTAATGAGCCAAATGTTTTTGTTCATGTCTGTTCGTTTATTTAATGAATGAACCTCCCATTGAACACAGTTCACGAACTGTTCACTGCACGTTTCGTTCATTTGCAAACCTAATGTGATCCCTAGATTCCGAACTATTATTGATGAACATGTTATCATTCGAATAATTTGTTTATATGCATCTTGTAGTGAAACATGTTTGACTTGAATCGAAGAATGAGAGTTTTGCTTGGACAAGGATGATGGATTTGTTTGTATTTTGACTTTTTTTTAATTAAATTTCCTAGGGTGCTCTGCAAGTTCTTTGCTCATGGAGCATGCTTGAAAGGGGAGCATTGTGAGTTTTCACATGACTGGAAGGACCCGGCTAATAATGTCCGTTTCTGTTACTTGTTTACGACCATAATAGGCCTTGCTTTATCACTAATTGTGGCTGGTGGTTTACCATAATTCATAACAGGTGTGCACCTTTTATCAAAAAGGAGCTTGTGCGTATGGTAGTCGTTGTCGATATGATCATGTTAAGGTTTCTCAACAGCAGGCTTCTGCTTCCGCATCTTCATCCACATATGCTTATCAATTTGCTGTTTCAGAATCGGTATCTTCAACTGCAATACCAGGTGTTATTGGGGAGCTTTCAGCTGCTAGCAGACCTTACATATCTCCTGCACGACCTGCATGGGGTGAAGGTTGTTTGCAGAACGACTTGTTAAATGATGTTATTGGGCAAACAAGGAACACTAACGCAGCTGATATTCCGATGTGTGCATTTGCTGCTGCTGGTAATTGTCCTCGAGGAGAAAATTGCCCCCACGTTCATGGGGATTTATGCCCTACTTGCAGAAAACAGTGTTTGCATCCCTTCAGACCAGATGAGAGGGAAGAACATAAAAGAAGTTGCGAGAAGAAGCATAGGTATCTTGAGGCGTTAAAACATAGTCAAGAAATGGAATGCAGTATTTGCCTGGAACGTGTTCTTTCAAAGCCGACTTCAGCTGAGAGAAAATTTGGGTTACTATCAGAATGTGATCATCCATTTTGTATATCGTGTATCAGGAATTGGCGAAGTAGCTCTTCAACATCTGGAATGGATGTGAGTTCTGCTTTGAGGTCATGTCCCCTTTGCAGGAAGCTTTCATACTTTGTAATTCCTAGTTTGATTTGGTATGCAACAAAAGAGGAAAAACAGGAAATTGTAGATAGCTACAAAGCAAGACTCAGGTACGGTTGTTTGACTCTCATCATATATCTATCATAAGTTTGTCTGTTATTGTATTAATAGAAAGAATATGCTTATGGAATTTGTTGATTTAGAGAATGCATGTCAAGGGAAACCTCTTGATAAGAAATATGTGGAATCTACTTGAATGCGGTTAAATTTTTATGATGATAAAAATTAATGATCATGAGTTCAGTTTGAGTATAGGATTACATCACCCGTAAGTTCCATGGTGTATGATTTCACCATTGATATCATCATAGTGTCTAAGGCGCAAGGCGCATAAAAGCAAGGGCCCTAGATAAGCAAAACGCATAGCATAACCATACCATTGATGGAGAAGGTTGAGGCGGGAATGTTCAAGGAGAAGTTGATGCAATACCACCTGGGATGATCTGGTCATCCAAAATACACATACCTTGACAAGAAATTTTTAGCTTGTATCATGAATCCATTGAAGGGGGTTAGACATTAGCCAATAGTAATTATATATGCAGGAAGGTAATTAACAAATACTTGAGTGTATGGAACAAAGGAACAAATATTAGCAGCCCATATGGCCTTTCATATGAATGCAATTTCATATAAAAATGTTTCTGGTTGATATTGTGACAGTTGCTATGAGGCTTCTCTGTTTATTGGTTTTACAATTCGATGATGTATGGTTATAGCTAATTAGTAAATAGAGTTATCATTTTTTATTCGATTATCACTTAAGAAGACCTTGTTTTGCAGATCTATTGACTGCAGGCACTTTGACTTTGGAAATGGGGCATGTCCATTTGGAACCAGTTGTTTTTACAAGGTAATGTGAAGTATTAAATGTCGAAAACACTTTTAAAGTCTGTTTGTTTGATGCTTTTTTCGATAGTATAGTTTACTTTAAGGTCTTGCTGTCGTTTTCTTAACAGCATGCATATCGTGATGGTCGTCTAGAAGAAACAGCTGTGCGTCATTTTGGGGCTGAAGATGGACAAACTGTGATTGCTAAAAATATTAGGTTGAATTCACATCTCACCCAATTTTATGTTTAAGTCAGTAGGACGACTTTATTCTTTATTTGCTTCAACCTTACAGATATTGACAATATCTACAGGCTGTCTGACTTCCTTAACCGCATGCGCATAAGGTGAACAATACTGTTTTACTTCAGGTTAGCTTTCTTGACGCTTCTGTGCAGCACTTAAATCATCATATTTTACTGAGTGGAGACAGGATGGGTCATTTTTAGTATGGCTGGCCTACGTGTCGGGTTGGTTATGATGGCCCAGGCCATAAACGATAATCAAGAACAAACAAAAACAGTTTGGATATGCTTTCCTAATAAACATCTTGATGAAATCTTTTGGTTCAGTCCAATTCACATTCAACCTTATAGCTCAATTAATTATTCCATTGAACAATAAATATTAATTTCCAATATGCTAGTTGATAGGTTTCAGGTTAGTGGGTTGAGTTGACATTTATTTACGCCAAAGACATCAACCCTAACCGCCACAACTAAAATCATGTAACCTGAACATGATCATTGCAACCCATTTATCTAAACAAGTCAATGGAGTTGTAATCGAGTTAGTCAGGTCATAAACGGCTTGGTGGATTGTAATATATGGGTTAAACATGGCTTAAACAGTTTACTGGGAATAGGTTGACCTTGTAAATTTTATAATTTTTATTTTTTAAACTCGTTGACAAACCCAAACACGAACACAAGTTAAACAGATTAAACATGCCAGTTTGAACACAACTTGTTAGAAAAGACAGCCCAAAAACTGATTATTTTCATGTCTTGTTTTGGGTCGTTTTAATTTTTGGTTTGATTTAAGCCCTTATTGGTGTTAATGATTATCACCTTACAAAGTAGCACACATTCAAATACCTATGATGATTTCCAGCTTGTTTTAGCCAAGCCTTTTATTTGACCCGTTTGAGGTAAAACCCCAACCAACATGACTTGGTAATAACTAAATTGATTGAACTGACACCATTAACTTTCCCTGTATCACCTGCATCTAACATAGTAACATTCTAACTTGCATATTTTAAGGTTTGATATATATTATGTGCAGGATATTTGGTGTAGGTAGGTATGCCCCCATCATAAAACACTTTCTTTCTAGATGTAGGTGTGGCTGTACATATATTTTCAAGGTATCAAATGCTATTTTTCGTTTTTTTAATTCTTATGAAACCACCATCTCATAAATATAATACGCAGAACCGGGCATTTTTTCTCTCATTTAGCAGATGGTTGGTGGTTTGCGTTGGTAGATAAGCTGAGTACGAGGCATCCTTATCAATGGTATCCAAGAATAGCGTGCACTAACATATTTTGCGGATAAAGGAAGTGTACGTCGATTGAGTTGAAACAATCAACGCGACAAACTGTAAGTTAAATAAAAATGATATGGAACCAACATAAAGTGAAGGGAAACCCTTAAGTAGGCTTTTTGTATGTGTTTGGGGGACTGTACAGGGTTTTGGCTTTTTTTTTTTAAATAATGTCATTGGGGAAACTTATTTTGTATAGTTGCATATATATACACAGAATTATTATCAATTTTGCTTATTAGATATCTTCGTCTAGCTTAGTTAAATGCTCAAAACAAGGCCGTGGCACGTTAGGTGTGTGACCATTATGGTGAAATAGAACTAACAAACGAATGCTGATTTTAAAACTTGTTTACGAAATCTGGGTTTTACAAAGCTTAACTAGATGTCTGGCATTCATATAAAAGATTATGGAGCAGTCATATAATGCATAATCATACATTTACTCAATACCGACGATAGAAACTAGTTAGTTAAAAAAAGGTCGTTACGAATAGGTGGACATGTTACCATGTCTGCGAACATAACTAAATTAGTCATAGAAAACCACAACTTAAATATAAGCAACCATAAATCGAGTTATTTCTTCTTATAGAAATGACAAGAGTAGGGATCAAATGACGTCGGCATAAGAGAGCATCAGAGACGACATGTAATAAAATAACATAATGGGTTATTGGATTTTAATAATCCGAACTTTAATGAATTAGCCGGTATTAATCCCAACTTTAAAAATTCCCTCTGATAGTCCCAACTTGTAATTTATTTTCCTCCATCGAGCCTTTTATAACGGATACTCAAAAAACCTACCAGACTATTTTTGTGTCTCATTAAAACCTTACCCGACCATTTTTGTGTCACATTTATAAAAGGTTTGATGGAGGAAAATAATTTACAAGTTGGGACTGCCACAAGGAATTTTTAAAGTTGGGATTAATATCGGCCAATTCATTAAAGTTCGGATTATTAAAATCCAATAACCCTTAACATAATTGGCAGAGGACCACGTGACACTTTTGATTCTCTTCATAAGAATATGGAGGATGGTGTCGTTGTATTTATAAAACTCTTTCAACTTATTCTCTCAGGTAGAACAATAATATTTTCAGTCTTAAAACCTCATTCTTATAATTCATAATACTCGTTTAATCAACAAGCATCGACAATTAATACTCTTGTTAATCCCATGTTCTAACAATGACGCAATCAGATTGGTGGACTTGCTTTGTGTTCCTTTTTTATATCGTTAATCGGGCAAGGCTAGAAAAGAGGCCGAGAGAAAGTCGTTGGTGATGGATTTTCTTAATTTATCGATTTATTTTTATTGTTAGTGGGAACCAGAAACGTTGCATGAAATAACACAAGAGATGTAATATTATAGAATACAAGAATGAGTAAATCATGTGACATGTCATTAGAGGCTTAGGAGATGTTTGTTTCACCTTTTAATGGTTCAATTCGTGTGCTTAATCATTCAGATTCAGCATTCAGAGCGTTTGTTTCATAAAAAAGATTCTATGAATGGTTCAATTAAATGCTGAATGGAACTGAATGTAACATGTACTAAACTTATCATCGTTTGAAGTTTTACCCCAATATCTTTCTCATTGATAGAGTCTTTTAATAATTCAGACCCCTTAACCATTCAACACTTAATGATTCAGATTTTACCAAGCAGCACCTTAGGTTGATCCTCTCCATAAGAATAGTACGACTACAGTTCATGCTCCACCATTTTATCTTCATTCGAACTATTGACGTTCCTCATGTTGTAAAAGAAACACAAATGGTATGCTCATGTTGCACTTTTTAAACTCTCTCAATTATATTCTCTCAATTACAACAATAATGTTGTTTTTATATATATGTTCCGATTTTAAAAATTGAGTCGTCACAGCTTCGTATGTTTTTTTTAAATATTTAGCTACGTTTTTTTTTTGTATATTTAACTACCTTAGTCGCACTAAAGCTAAAAAATGTTTAATCAAGACAGGGATAGATTATGAACCTGTGTGCAATTTCATCCTCATAAACGACATGTTCAATAAAAAATCAGCTTAAAATCATACATTCAAACAACAATCAGAAATGAAAATTCAAACTGAGAGAATTGAAAATGAAATGTTCTTCATCGCAATTTCATCTTGACGAACAACATGCTTTAACTTAATTCATTCATCTCTCACAGTTCATCAATCAAATTTCAAATCCTAACAATTTTCGCAGCTTTAACCACCGGATTATCTCTAGCAATCACCTCACGACCAGCACTTTTATAATCATAACTACAATCATGCCGGTCCGAATACCGATGCTCACCGCAAAACATATCACCACACCGGCACCGAAATCCGGTCAAACCGACTCGTTTCCGGCAACCGGAGCACCGATTCACAACCTTCATCATCACCGTTTTCGTGTTCGTTTTCTCCGATTTCATCTCTACCGTCCGATCTACAACCAAATCATCCGATACAACCATTGATCTCGTCGGAGACTTTATAGATCCAGATCTAACACGAACACGTTGCGTGTTCGCAATCGATCTGGAGCTTGTGAAGCAGTTTTGACACATGTTGTTCGTCGCCGGATTTCCAACGACGCCGCAGTTGTTTACGCAGAGAGTTAATGTTTCAGGTACGGTTTTGAAATCTGTTTCTTCTTTCTCTGTTCTCTGAGCCATATTCAAACAAAAGTTTTTGCAAGTTCACAAAACGATTGTGTTGTTGTGAAAGGTTGTAATTTAGTGGTGAAGTTCGTCGGAGAAATTGAAACGGAATTTTTTTCCGGTGAGAATTTGATTTGATTGGATTTTGGGTTGTGGGAAATGAATGGAGAGAGGTTTATTAAGAGAAAAAGAGAGTGTTGTTTCTAGGGACGCGTGATTCACACGCAAGTTGCAAGTGGTGATAAGAAGGCTATATTACCATTTTGTCCTTTTAACTTTTAAATTTTCATACGAGCTTTTATAAAATAGAATGTCAATCTTCGATATTAATTTCGATTAATTAAGACGTATAGGTGATTTAAAAGTAATATTAAGAGGAAACTTATCATTTTAGAAAAGCTTAATGACTTAACTTGAAGCTTATTAAGATGTTGGTGTGACTTGAATACGGTGTTTTGAAAATTGGACCAGATTGAAAGGTTATCGTTTTTGTTTAAAATGTTTAAATTGTTTTCTACATAATCGACTGGTCAAACTGAAAAACCCGTGGTTGATCTGGATGAATGGGTTTGTGTTGTGTTTTTTATATTTTATATGTTTATGTTTATAATATTTATAATATCATCTAGTTTTAAATTTGGTCCTATTGGTTAGACAAATAAAATAATTGGTTTGATGTATGGGTACGGTATTAAAAACTTTAAGATAATTAATAATTAATTTTAGACTTTTTAAAGGTTTTCAAATGTGGGGTCGGTCTACGCCCGTGATAAAAAGCTTTCGGGGCTGGGTTTTAATATTTTATGTATTTAAATGGAATGATATTCACGATGGACCAATAAATTAATTGTTTTATTATTAATATATGATAAATAATAATTTCATTTGATTTGAACGTTCAAAAAGAAAATTTTGATATGAATTATGAAAGGTTTTATACTAATTCAGCTAATACCAAAAGCTCAAACCAATTTTGTAAAATAAAAACTGTTCATAAAAATGGTTGAAAGTTTAAGTTACATGATTAACGATTAGAAAATTTTAGAAGAATAAAAGGTTTTAAAGTTAGTTGTTTTTAAAAAACTACTTGAAGTAATATAATATCAGAGAGAATTAAAGTATTTAACACTCGTATGATAGCATTAGCGTGCTAGCTATAACAAAACTTATATCACTAAATGTTATATTTAAATAGTAACATATTTTTAAGGTTTGTCATTGAATAGAAACATGTGTTTAATTTAAGCTATAGTTTTTAGTTTGTTACATGTTTGGCCTACAAAATTCATCAAAGTTTGTGTAATTTACAAAATAATAGCAAATTGAACTAGTAGTTAGTTAGTCAAATCGTATCAACCCAAGGTTCAAACTTCAAACCTGTGAGTAAAAAACTAAACTAAACTTAAACTTTGAGAGAATCTATATGTAAAAAAGTAAATAATCTCTTAAACAAAGATTCATATTTTCTAAACATTTGTATGATAATTGTATAACTCTGTTTCAAAGGATATGTGTTATTTTAATCAGACTTATATATTCGTTTTCCAACCAGATGTCTAGGTCGTACTCCCAACCCTCACAGGTGAAAACCCACATGACCTAGAAACCCACTAACCTAGAACCTCTTTTTGTTGTCATATGTGAGATGTGAATCTAAAACTTGTTTATTTTTATGAGTCTTATGTATCTCATTTTAGTCATTTGTGTAAAGAACTAAAGATTGTATAGTATATTAATTTACTAGGTTAACACCTGTGTATTACGCACAGGTTAGATAAAAATAAAAAAACTATAACCATTATATTTAAATATTTGTAAATATTTTTGTATAAATATAATTAATCACAAAGTTTTTGGCTTCATCAACTTTATTTGTAACATTCGGCCCCTCGTACCACCAATATTGTCCGCTTTGATACATCAGAGCTAACGAATTAGCGTTTGGTTGCCCGGGTGAAACCTTCCCAAGATGGTCACCCATCCTGAGATTGCTGTCATCCGAACACGCTTAACTGTGGAGTTTTCCACTCACCCACTAGCATTAAGTGCCAAAACGCGTTGTTGGTATTTGAGGTCGGACATTCCTTATAAATCCCAGATCTCTCCTGCCCACGGCCGATGTAGGATTTGCCTAGGGTGTTACAAACACCCCCCCTTTTGGACTCATCGTCCTTGATGAGGTTTGCCCCACCATCCCATTCTTGGATGTGGGATTTGCCTAAGGTGTACCTTCTGAACACCCCCGGGAACTCACCATCCTCGATGAGGTTTGCCCCACCATCCCGAATGGTACAAGAGTTGCTCTGATACCACTTGTAACATCCGGCCCCTCATACCACCAATATTGTCCGCTTTGCTACATCAGAGCTCACAGATTTGCTTTTGGTTGCCCGGGTGAAACCTTTCCAGGATGGTCACCCATCCTGAGATTGCTGTCATCCGAGCACGCTTAACTGTGGAGTTTTCCACTCATCCACTAGCATTAAGCCCCAAAACGCGTTGTTGGTATTTGAGATCGGACATTCCTTATAAATCCCAGATCCCTCCTACCCACGGCCGATATAGGATTTGCCTAGGGTGTTACTATATTTTTTTCTTCTTAAACTTTTTTTTATAAAACAAATAATTTTTACCTTTAAAAAATAATCTTTATTTAAATCTTAATTTATTAAATAGATTTCTAATAATGTCAAATAGAAAATAAACACATTGTATATAACCCATATATTTAATAATCAATAGGAAATTAAAATTATTTTTCACTAAAATGATTAGGAAAATAAATGTAAGGGACACGTCAGTAGCAATCACATTCAAAGCATCAATGTTTGCTTTTATGGAATGGAATCTATATAGGCCACGGCCAACTAAACCTTTGCTGGTTCCTCGGCCACCCACCCCACCATCTTGTCTCTTTAGTTAGTTGCACCAACAAATTATGCACCCTTTCATTATTTTCTTTTATCCTTTTAGTGCTATCTCCAACGCACCCATTCGTGGTCATGTGGTTGTCAAGGGACGGTCCACTTTTTACGTATGGATATGGGTAGGGCCGTCAATTTCTGACATGTTGTTTTATATATTTTTTTAATGGTTAAAATTAGGAGGTTAGGTTCTATCATTGTTTATTTTTGTATATAAACATTGAATTGTGTTACATACATGAGATATAAACAATAAAGTAGTTAAACAAGTCATATTCATATTTGAAATTTGTGCTAATAGCATCATCTCTGATATGTTTAACACGATAATACATGTTTCTTCAGCCTTACATATAGAGTTATGTTGCCCTTCCCACATGCCCCCTTAAAAGCAAGTATAAATATAATGGGTATAAAAGCAATGATGATGTGAAAATAATAAGATTGCATGTGAGAATGGTGTTGGTAAAAATATGGTATTTTTTAACGCCACGGACATGTTGACTAGACCTATGTGTGAAAATGATGTGTGCCGCATTCTCTTGATAGCCTAAAGTGTTTCTTTTACGTTATACATTTATAAGAATTTGACCATATTTGACACATCAAAGTAACATCCATATCAAGAGAGAGACTTTTGATTTGGGCATGGGTACTTAGAGCAATTACGTGTCACACTACAATGGGTAGATCAAAACGTAGTCATGCAACACAATAACATGAACTTTTTAATCGCATAAAGGTATATGACTATGTGAAATAAGATATACAAGATCTAAAACTAGTGAAATAACAATGAAACACTCAAACCCAAAGGAAAAGATGATCATGTTATACTGATTTAATCTATATAATAATTTAAGGTTTTAGAGGGACAATTTTTGAGGGGAATTTTTTTTAATCCATAAAAGAAAGTTTGAGAGGAAAAAAATATGAAATACCATGCATGAATTGATGAAACAAAATATCCTTAAATATTAAATATTTATGAATTTTTAAACATAATAATTATGATTTTATAAATATTAGAAAATATGAAATACCATGCATGAATTGATGAAACAAAATATCCTCAAATATTAAATATTTATAAATTTTTAAACATAATAATTATGATTTTATAAATGTTATTATTTAATTCGTGTGTAACACACGGGTGTTAAACCTAGTTTGCAATATATATATATAAGTATCAATATAGCATGAAATTAATGAATTGAAAATAGAGAGTTTTTATTGTATTAAGCTATGTAAGACTTCAAACAAGTTCTATAGACTACGTAAAAGCATAATGTTTTATAAATCATTTTTATTACATGTGTGACTCAACCAATAATAATCAAAATATTTTTTTTATATGGGATCAAGTAAGTTATAGTGAATACAACATGAGTTTCCATAAGAACATGAATGCTATTATTTTAGATTTTTAAACATGTATGGCGATGGGTTTAAGGTTGTAAATAGCATTATAGATCGTGGCAAGAAGGATTTTGAAGATTACATGTCATAGATGAAGTTTATAGCTCTTTACGTGATCACTATCACGACGGTTTGCAACTTAAAAGTTGTGTTTTGTTTTTTTTTAATTTCCATCCACCATACTTTATCTGCGTCAACAATTACAAACTTTATCATTATCATACACTCACTGATATTATTTTTTTACTATCATGCATTGTTCATAACCTAATAATAAGCCACTTGAAAATGTGTTATGGGGTCAACTTTTGTATAAGAAAGAAATTAGGAACTTGCAAATTTGTAATAAGCTATTTAAAGATATTGTAACGTGAGATGCAAAACAAGTTTTTTGGTATATATATTCAAAGTTTTCAGTGAAGTTTGACCAACTTTTAAAGTAAACAAGTTTTACTTTTACATATTCCACTTAGAAAGTAGACTTTTTGGTTGCTCACACTTAAATTCAAACCATGACTTTACGTTATGTTTTTGCTTTTAAGTTTTAACAATAAAATAAATATAAACAATATAGTGAATTTCAGGTAGCATTAAACCATCTGCATCACGACACACTCACAAAATATGACTATACACATACAAAAGGACGAGAAAAGGTACAAGAAAAAACATAAGTAGCGTAGATCAAACCAAAGCATAAACAACCACTTTAACATAAATGAGATGATAAAACAAGATGCACTAAGTTCTTTGGTATGCAAGGCCTTGCCAACCAAAATGTCATTTCATCACACACACCATAAAACCATATAAAGCAACTATAGCAGAGGAATATGACAAACCAGCGTAGCATTTCTTGACTGCTTCATATCTTGTCAAGCTTTTCAGCCTTCACCACAGGGTTAGCCTTGGCTATCGCGTCTTTACCAGTGGACCGATAGTCAAATTGGCAGTCATGCTTGTCCGAGTAGCGATGAACTGAACAGAAAACATTCCCACATCGGCAACTGAAACCCGTTAATCCGACCCGTTTCCTGCATGTTGTGCATCTAGAAGGACCCTGACCCTGACCCTCTTTAGGCTTCTCACTGCTCTCGGCTTGAGCTTGTGGTGCTGAAGATGGTTGGGTTGATAGAGCCAGTTCGGATGACCCTGCTGACGTGGGTAGGACCACAGATGATTGGGAGGAAATAGCGGAGTCTTTGTTAATGTTACTTCCGTTGACAATACTCTCAATTGAAGATGCAGCAAGTTTAGCCTGTTCTTGCTTCAAGATCATGTCTTTGTGACACTTTGAACACATGTTCATGGTTGCTGGTGTGCCAAAGAATCCACAGTTGTTAACACACAGTTTAGGAGCTTCTAGAGAAGCTTGGCATCCAGTGTCGTTTTTCTCCATTGTTTAGCCGTCCTGCACATACCATTTAGACATTACAAGGGGCAAAACAGACGCTCTGGGTAACGAGTCAAAGCATGTCTAGTTGACCCGAAACAATTTTTTTAAAAGTTTGTGTGTTAATATGTTTACAATAATTATAATGATCTTTTGTCTCGTTTGACCCATTTTCTTTAAATATTTTGACTCTAGCATTTGACCCGTTAGAGATACAACACAAGTACACAACCCGAATTGACCTATTCCCATGTGCATGGGTCAATATTGCTACCTTTAGTAAGCATGAACTTGAAAATACTAGTCAGTTGTACTTAACAAGATAAACATAACAAGGTAGACAACTTTTCACTAAGAAGTTCAAATGGTTTAAAAAGGTCTAAGCTTTAAATGAACATAACAACTTCATTTAGTGTGTTCATTTATAACATGCAGAAAATAGAGATGATAAAGCAAGTTAGCTGGTGGAACAAAATCAGATAGATGAAAGCAGGACCCTACAAGTGGAGACTGAAAAGATGATAATGGTGACGGTTGGAAAACACCTAGCCAATTCAAAAACAAACGGAAACCAAAAAAACAAATACATGATCGCGACAAACTTAAGTAACATCGAAAAACAAAAAAGTAAACCTTACAAGAAGCAGCTCGTAATGGCTACAATTTAAACTAGAAACCCCACCAAAATGAAATGTTTATGCCAACAACTTCTACCTAAAACTTTTAGGTAAATCATAGGTAGTTATTAGTATTAGTAGTTATTAGTATTATACCATCTCTTTAATGAAAACTTAGATAAAGATTAGTATCAATATTTTCAGTAATATTGGTGTTGCAAAAATCTATTTCTTTGTATTTTCTAGTTTAGTCCTATCATATTGATGCAAAAATAAAATGAGGGCACCAAATCAAGAAAACGAAAAACCGGCTTTGACTCCTGGTAATTACGTGGCATAAAGTTGTAGGTCGTTCGATCATCAACAATAGAGAAGCATAGTTTTTTTGTCAAGTTTAAAGAAAAGTTAAGAAGCCATGGAACATCTAGATGGACAAAAATTTGAGATGCCATTAATAACGTGTTTATGCATACATCACTTTCAGTGGCAACTTACTGAAAAGGAAAGAAGGATCAAGAGAGTTTACGACGTGTTTATGCATCATAGGATGTCCTATGCTTTTTTTTGCTTTCACTTGAAAGTTGAGCAAAATATGATGTATAAGTAGTAGTTTTTTGGTGATGATCGTAAGACCTACAACTTTATGGCAAATAGAAAAAGATCAAACTGAAAACAGGTTTTGATCACAGCCACCAAAACAAGTAACATGTCTTACAAGTGCTCACTTTCCGTCTATAGTTTTGTAGTTGACGATATCTACTAATTTGGATTGAGCAGTACAGAAATGAACGTTTGTTATATGTTCAGCTTAGCTTGCATCAATTCAAAACTAAATAAGATTAAACACCACCAACCAATCTTAAACTGTATGCAATACCAGCTGATCGAGTATCAGGGTATACTCAAGTGATACAAAACTAGTAAACCAACCAAACAATTTTCAACCCATAGCAAATGTAAAAGCAGATTATATCTGTTCACTTGACCTTAAATCATAAATATGCCTATAGTTATACATCTACCTCACACAAAACCGAATAGAAATGATAAACCCCAGAGGATAACTCCATGACTTCATTACATATCCCTAATCATAACATAGGTACACGAAAGGCGTCAACTTTCAATCATATACCACACAAAGTCTCAAACTTTTTGATATCTTCCAACACTTAACCTTCAAAATTCATCTCTTAATATCTGACAAGATGATTCGTTCTATTTCCACAACTGAAAAACAAGCTCCATATCCAACACAACACTCTTTACATAACCTTACAATCTCTCATCCTATAACCAAAACAACACATTTCACAAAATCCACATCATACACACAACTACACATACATACTAAATCCAAAAACAAACCTAATTAAACCCAAATCAACAAAAAATTCTTAAAAACCTTAACTTTAACCCATATTGACAATACACCCAATTTCCTTGCAACACAATCATTACATATTCACTACAGCTAATAATCTTCAAATCCCACAAAATTAACACCCACAAAGAACAAAACACAAACATAATCCACATCAATCTTTAAATTGAAATTCAAATTAACAAAATCAAACAAACCTGTAATCAAAGAGGGAGCAAATTCAACCAACGTTCTTCCAAGTTCCAACCCCTTTTCACATCAAACCAAACAAAAAACACCAAATCAGCAAAATCAAACTATAATTTCACAATTATAACAAAAACCCATCAAATCCCAGTTATGAAATAACAAAAAGGTTACAACTTTGAAGATGAATTAGAGAGAGAAAAAGAAACAGACCCTAGGGCTAAACAAGAAAATCGCCTGACAACAAGAGAGAGACAAAAAAGATGTTCATCTTTATGATGTATATATACACACGTATACGTATATGTGGAGTTGTGATTTGGTGCGTGTGCGTTTGTGTGTGGGTTCAACGTGTCGAGAGTTGAGTGGTGGGTGGTGGGTAGATTGGGTTTTGGCCAATGGGAAGTGAGGTGTAGGGTTGGTATGGTGGATGTGAATGTAGAGGATTTGAGCTTGTTAGGATGGTGGGTTACGCATGTTGGCTTAAAGACTCACTCATACGTGGCACTCATCGTTTTGTTTGTTTTTCGTTTTTATTTGGATGTTAAAATTAAAATTATCGAAATATAATAATAATTTTTTTTAATTTCGTTTATGTATCGAGTATTTTAGGTTAAACTAGATTATAGGCCGGGGCTGCGCGTGGCGGCAGCCAAATGGACGCGCAGCCAGACCGAAGTATATCAATTATCTTTCGATCACACTTTGGGCGAAACTGCACGTGCAGGCAGCCTTATAAGTTGCCATTTTGGCTACATTCGGCGTACTATAGTACTAAATTGTCGTCATTTTTATGCATGTCTGTGTTGTCATGGTTTGGGTTTTCGGTACTGCATATAGCCAAGAGTCCAATAGTCCATACATACAACTATTAGGTAGTGCACACATACATAATTAGTAGTTTTAGCCATTACTTACATGTCCTAGCCATTGGTCAAATGTACATTGCTTCAACATAGTTGTTCATGGTCTTAGCCATCAACTCCCAGAATGTTATCTCATCACGAGTTATGACTTTGCGCAGCCTCTTACCTTTCCTTACCATATTTGGTGTTGTAACATCATAAAACAAATATAACAACAATACCTTGACAAAGAGAATCAGCAACCACACCCACTAACAACAACCTGCAACAAACATCAACATGATCAAACACAAATAATCTCCAACAATCAGAAACAACACCTCAATGGATAGAAGCTCAACACTACGGAAACACAAAACACCAAGACACAAAAGAAACTAACAACACAATCATCACCCAAGACAACAACATAAAAAATAACAACTTGAAGCAACAACAAACTAAATAAAAATAGTCTATACAAAACAAAAAGAATACACATGCAAGCAATAAGTTGCAGCAAAGGCAATAAAAAAAGAACAAACCACCTTGTCAAAGAAGATCGACCAACGATGAACAACACACCTACACAAAGAAAATGCAACCCACAATGAACACAAACACGATCACGCACGAGAAACCTGCAACATCCAAAAACCACATGTTAATTGACAAAGTAAGAAGTTAACAGTTAGATAGCACCTTGACAAAAACAACAATCACCACCATAGAAACACAACAATCAAGCAGAAGCATTAATACTTTGACAAAAACAAAATACCAATCATAAACGCCAACAACAACCTACTACAAAGACGCAAACAATCAAACATAAGAAACCTTTAAAAAACCGGAATCAACATGCCGATCGACAGATTACATCACATCAAAATCAACAATCGATCTCTAAACAAACACAACAATCAAGAAGAAGTAGCAACACAAAGCACAAAATAGAAAGCAAGAACCAGCCGATTACCAGAATACTTGCAAAATAACAACAATTCATCACTGCATGCCTATAAGATTGATAGAAATAACAACGTAAGCCTTCAGAAGCAGCAGAAAACAACCGGAGAAGCCACCGATGATCGAATAAAACCACCAACACTGCGATCAGGAAACATTGAATCGAGAGACAGCAACAATCAATCGCTGCATGTCAAGAAGAAAGACATCAGAAGAACTTAACAACTTTCAAACCACCATAGAACAAACGATGACAGCCGGAGAACCAACAGCAGCACAACAACCCTAGAAGAAGACGAATTGGAGATAAACGATGAGGACAAACGAAAGACGATGATGGACAGAGAAGTAAACCTGAGAAACAATGACAAATATGGAGAAAGATAGCTAAACCGACGGTAACATTACCGTTTAAAACACACAGGCAGAATAGTGGAAAAACACGTGACAAACATGTGAGGCTAACACCGACCTTACTCTTTAGGAGTAAGGTAAATAATACGTGTGTAGTTGTAAATACAAATACGCAAATTATATATAGTTTTAGTTTTAATATAGTGGAAAAATCTTAATTATACTTTTGAAGAAAAATAGTTGACAAGGAAAAAGTAAAGTTTAGTGACTGACTGAACGTCCAAAAATAAAATTAAAGTTATCAAAACTAGCTAGATACGTCAAACAAACGATTAACTAAGATAAACCGTGATTGAAATTATATTTTACGTGGTTTCACGTATAACACATCACACATGACAATTTTTTTAAATGTTATCTTTAATAGTAAATACATTTAAAATGCATTTTAAACTACCCAACATCATAAACTTATTTTCAAACCGAAAATTTTAATTTCACCGTTAACTCATAAGGCTCTAAAAAAGAGTTAAAAGACTCTTATATTTTACGTGGTTTCACCGTAAACGACTCGAACGAACACGAATGATCTTTGTCCATGTTTGTTTGTTAAGAAATTAATAATATGTTCAGGAATTACTCACGAATCCTTACCGAACGAGTTTTTTTGTTCGTGTTCGTTCATTAAGGAAACAAACATTTTCGTGAACTATTCACGAATATCCACCAAATGTAAATGGGCACAAAAATGTTTTTGGACATAAATAAACACAAATGAATGTCCGTGAACACAATCGATTACAAACGAACATATGTTCACCTTTAAATATTAAAATAAGTGTTTTTTACTACAACAAATTATGAAGAATCCATAAAAAACAATTACTTTTAACACAAATTAAAATTTAAATGGTAAAACAAGGGATGTTGCTTGAAATGGATAGTATAACTAGGATTTAAAAAAAAATAATAATAACAGATAAAAATAATATATAAAAACCTTTTAATTAATGAAAATAAATGAACTAAAACGAACTTAAATGAATACTTTACCGAACGTTCACGAATAGGAAAAAGCGAAAACTCAACTTTTATGTTTGTTTGTTTAACTTAATATAAAATTTTATTGTTTGTGTTCGTTTGTTTATGTTCACTGAATTAACGAAGAATCGAAGATAAAGGACTTATTGCAAGAACTATCCGGTACAAATTCAATTCGTTTATATGGGCTGGCCCGTACAAACGTAACAAAATCCAAAAACCAGGCCCAGTGTCGAAAATAATAGGCACAACACAACGACGGTTGCACCGTCACGAGAAAACGAACGAAACGGAGAGTGATGGACGGCGATATTGCAACCTGATCCTCTGCCGTTGTTTGTTTCTTCATCGTAGGTTTGTACCCGCCAATCCATTGTTGTACTCAAATTATGAACTAGTATACATAATTTCCGTCACTGAAAACCTAGGGTTTCGTCGTATCATTTCCAGTAAATAGGATGTTAGTCGTTGTTTCTCACTAAATTAGTAATGAGATGGAGTGTGTTGTGTAATTTGATTGTTTTGTGTTACTGATTTCTGCTAGTTATGTTGATTTTGAGATGGTTGCTGACTTGCTGGAGTGTGTTGTTTATCAACGTGTTGAGCTGAAGTGTTATTGATTCTCGTGACACTTGAATTCGTGTATTGTCTCTGGATAGTGTTATTCGTGATGGTGAAATGTGATGGATCTCAGTAGATTTGTAACGAGGTGGAGTGTGTTGTAGAAATTAGAATTTTTTATGTTCGTGATTTCTGCTAGGTATGTTGATTTTGAGATGGTTGCTGTTAGGTATATGTTGGTTGTTGATATGTCGAGCTGCAGTTTTGTTGATTTGTGTTACAGTTGAATCTATGTTACGTAACTGCATATTGTTATTCGTGATGGCAACGCAATGAATCTCAGTAGATTAGATGATCAGTAATGATGTGGAGTGTGTTGTAGAAATTAGAATGTTTTATGTTTTTTTTATTACTGCTAGCTATGTTGATTTTGAGATGGTTGCTGTTTGGTGTATATTGCTTGTTGATATGTCGACCCGCAGTTTTGTTGATTTCTTTTACAGTTGAATCCATGTTATGTAGCTGCATAGTGTTATTCGTGATGGCAATACAATGAATATTTGTTGATTTTGGATCAGTTTGAAGTAGTTGATTAGTACGGGCATCTGGCAGGATTGGACTCGAGAAGTGGACCTGTTGGGAAGGATTGGAAAGGGCTGAAAGGGAAGGGAGTTGATGGATAGTGCTGATGATTTGACTTTTAGGATAATTTTTTCTGGAGATGGAGCTGGAAAGTTGCGGGATCGTGTAGAGGAAAAGCTGAAGGAATTTATGGGAGACTATACAGATGACACTCTTGTGGTATGTTTTGTATATGAATAGCCTTGTGATGAAGATTTGTTAGAAATTGGCAGAACGTATTGTAATGTAAGTAAAGCAATTAGGAAATTGTTGCGTAGTGCTTACTCTGTGCTATGGGTTTGTGGCTGAATTTTTTAAATCCTGTTTTTGATATTTTCCATTCTTATCTGTTTGGTTAGGAAGAATGTGTGTGTCATTAAACAGGAGGGTTCCATTTTTTGTGTATTTTTTTTTTATTTTTTATAACCAGTTATTCTTTAAACAATCAAGCTGAATGGGACATTCTGAGTGGCTTGAGTAAATTTAATTATTGGAGGTTTCATGCTTGTGGTGAAGACATTGGCAGTAGTGTAAGTGAGTAACCTTAAATTCGACATTTGATCTCCCCATCCTAGAGTTGTAATAGGTCCCTATATCGTAAGTATCGTTGCCGTAGCATGGTGAAGTATACATGTAAGGGCACACTCACATGCTTTAACTATGCTTAGTGGTTTCCAGCAATGCCGATTCTATAGGTTTCTTTTAGAGAATGAAGTACATTGACAATCGAAAGAAACCAGTTTGTAAATCCAATCAATCCAAACCGTTTTACACCCAACGTAAACAAATTATTCAATAAAATATGTTCATAAGGTACGTGCTGTATCATATGTATAGACATATTATGTATAGAATAAAAATATGGCTGTCACCAATATGACGTCTTAACTCTGAACTTACTTTTATCATTTGCTCTTTCTTTAGGAATTATATAATGTGTGTGTGGTGGTACTGATAGTAGACAGCTTTGTTTTTGTATTTACTGTTGCACACACTAGCATGCACAGCCAAAAGTTGAAGATAGCCTAAAAAAGGTTATTGCTATTTATGCCCAAAATCTTGTATCTTAGGTGTTGCATTGGAAAATATGGTCTTTATGGAAACAACATAGGATATGTTGGTGGTCTTGCATTTAACTAGAAGTTTCGCTTGAAGTTAGTTAATGAGTTCAATGAATCGTATATCTGGAAAATTGGAAACAACATACAATGTGTTGGTGTTGTGTTTGTGCCAACTTGAAGCTTTGTCTGAAGTTAGTTATTGAGTTCAACATTTATTACTTTTCACACCTTTTATTTTGGTTTCTTAATTTTTTTTGTCAGTATGTCTGGTGCCCTTATGATGTTGTGATCTATGACACTGCTGTTAAGTTTATACAGTTTTTGCAATTGCAGCAAACCTTTGTTGAAAGTCGAAACTGTTATTTTTTTTTGAGAAATATAAACTGCTCGAGTCTTACAAAATTTACGATGCACTTTTGTATCTTCTCGTTACTAAAATCTGTAAATGTAATTAGGTCTTTGAAGACAGGAATTTATGCCTGTTGTTGCGGAGATCTTAAACTCAACATTTATTATTTATGTTGCATACTCATTAGAAGTATTTCTTATGTCTTGTTTATATGTGATGTTCAGTCATTTTTTCTCTAATGTTTGGATGTCATTTTAGTTCAAAAATGTCATAGAATTTGCACTCCATGTTACAGTTAATTCACATAGGCCATTTTGATGCAGCTGATACAAGGACTTTAAACAATTGCAGGGGGTTTATAAATCTGTTGGTCAAATGATGATAGGTAGATTGGTCAAAGAGTATCTCAAGTCATTTTGGGCTGTGGCTTTCTGTATCTTTACCATCGCATCTGTTCATGTTTGTATATGACCGATCAGTTAGTTTGATTTTGCACTAATAACATTTTTTTTACCGTCACTTATGGACAGTCATGAAAACATGTTTTTTGCTAGTTTGAATAGTTTTTATAAGCACTTTAGAAAGATGACATGCCCACAAGTAAAGTCCATAAGTATGATGACTATTATCCCCAAAAGAAGGTACGGTGATGGGTTGTAAATAGAAGCTGTCCCATAAAAATACAGGTGGGTTTGTGAAATGGCAATTTGACGCTTTGGTACTTAAGCCTTCTTTTGAAAATCTGAAAGCACTAAAAATATTGCATCAGGTTGTATGTGACATGTTATGTTTAATTGTGTGTTACCATTGGCTAACAGATGAGATAGTGGGAACATTTTCTTTTGTAATGAAAGTATTTTCAAATATAGGATTGCATTGATGTATCTTTGAATTGGTCAGTTGATCAATACACTGATGTGTTCAAAATGACTTGAACCCATACCTTTGGTTTGTCCATTTACATTTAACATAAATTTCTATTCTGTGTTAATGAGGTGTGTATCAAGCTTGTACTTTTTCTTGATTGCTGTGTTGAAACAGCAGAATCACGAGGGCTTGGTATATTCTCCTGTGCAGTCTTTTTTTTTGAGAATATATCAAGACTAACTAGAATTAGAATATTAGATTCATTAAATACTAAAATTATTACATTCAGTTCAGGAAGTAATATTTATGATGCATTACAAATTGTGCTCTGCTCACCACTTTTGTTTGTTTATTTACTTAATCAAGTATTTTGCTTCTGCAGGAATATGTCATAGTCTTGCTTAGAAATGGGCGCCGCAAAGAAGAAGCTAGGAATGAATTGAATGTCTTTTTGGGTGATGACAGTGACTCTTTCGTATCTTGGTACTACAATTGTACAGGATTATTGTACTAAAAGCTAGAGTTGGCAATTCCAACTTGTTTAACTTGTATATGTTCTATTTAGTTGTTTGGGAAATAGGAAAAAATGTAGGTAAAATGGTAATCTGGCCAGAGTCTCCTAGATTGTCATTTAATTTGAAAACTAATCTACTTTGTTTTCGATAGAATATAGTATTTTTAATAATCACATTTTACACATAAAGGTATGATTTAGCTAATAAAAGCGTATCAGGTCTGCCCAACCCTACCTCATTTATTTTTATCCTTACAGAAAATGCATGTTGTATCCAACCTGTTTATTTCACCATCTCTATGAATTCTGTTTTTTCTACTAGATTGTTATGTAATATTATCACAATGCTTACGTCTTTCTGTGTACACTTGTGCAGGCTGTGGGATCATTTGCGATCAAACCTAGACCAATATACACAATCAAAAGAATCTCGTTCTGATGAAGCGGCCAAACAGAAACCCCATTTTCAATCAGAATCAGAGGTGATAGGTTCTGATAAAGTAGCCAAGAATCGGAGGAGCAAAGATTGGAAAGGGGTTATAAGAAATCCAGATGAACCACCTCCTCTTCGCAGTGCCATTATTGCTAATGTCCATGTAGAGGACGATAAAAAGCAAATAAATCGATCACCTTCACCTCAGCTACCAGTTCACAGAAAAAGAGGTCGGAGTGGTGAAACAGGCCACACTGAACGGAGATCACAGGTTGAGGTATTACTTCTCTTCGTTTTAGTTTTAGTTTTGTGTCATTTATTAATATATATCTAAGCTTGTGTTAGTTTGTTTGCTTTCAGAGAGAAACAGTTTCTAAATCAAGCTTAGGTGCCTCACGAAGGCTGCTGCAATTTGCGGTTAGAGATGCTGTTGCCACTACCCGGTCACCTGGTTTGACGTCAGAGCCATCATTTAAGCGTTTGCGGTCTGTAGTTTCTACACCCACTGATGATTCTCCAAATGAAGAAAGGCGTCCTTCAGTTGGCAGAGTGCCCAAAGCCATGGCGGTTGCCGCCATTAAAACCGTAGCAGACGCCTCTAAAGATGTTGTAAAAGTCAAACCTTCAGGAAATGTATTTGATCGGCTTGGTCGTAGTGCAGAAGACGCCTCTGACCAGTTCACAGAAAATGATGAAAAGCAGGAGGGTTTTACTCAATTTATAGAGTCTACTGCTCCAACTTATCCTGAGCAATATGTAGATGCGGGGGTAACTTCTGAATTTGGATACACTGAGGGGTATAACAACATGAATGCTCAGCTTGGTAAAGCAGGTGGACGTTTAGGTAACGATTCTAGGATGTTGCACTACAGTGCAGCAAATGTTGTGGATGGGACTAGTTTTAAACCACACAGAGATCAGAATATTTCTGTTGCTATGACTAATTCCCCTCACAAGATAGTAAATAATTATTCCAATGTAAATAAACCAAGAGGGGTTTCAGGCTTGAACAGTTTGAAACCTGCGGAGGAGGCTGAGTTGAGTGCAGGAAACAATAGAAATGGAAATGTAAGATTGTTTTCAGCTAGTCAACGCATATCTTTTGTTCAATTTCATTTTCCGTAGGGTAAAGTTAAACTAAGATTCCTTCATTTGTTTTTGTATTCAGGGGGTGCCCACTATGCATGTTCAAAGGGAGATTCAGAAGACACCACCATCTACTGGTGAGTGCACCCTGTCCAATGTGTTTGGTTGCTTTTGGCTTTGTTTATTGGCTTTTCATTTGCTTCACAAAACTCTTATTTGTTGCACCCTAAAATATATATTATCAAGGGAAGTTTCAGTTGGTACATTGAATTATGTTTCAGTGTAGTAATCCTTTTTTTTGCAGGTGTCAATCCCACAGGTCGACCTACTGAAGATGCTGACTCACGCACCATTTTTGTTAACAATGTAATGACAAAAGCTGCTCGTGTGAAGTCATAGGTTGTATTCATGCGATTCTTCAATCTAAAGCTGTGCATTTTATACAGGTTCATTTTGCTGCTACCAAGGATAGTCTCTCTCGACACTTTAACAAGTTTGGGGATGTGTTGAAAGTTCTTATATTAACTGATGCAGCAAGTGGACAGCCAAAAGGGTTTGGCACTGCTCTCTTTCTTTCATTTTTGATTTAGAGAGTCATGTTATGAGTTATGTTATGTAGCAAAAAACATAAAACAGTAGTAATTTTAGGTTACATGTGATCTGACAACCTTTTAAGCATAATACTCAGAGTAACAACCCGATTGTCGCCACCACGGTAAGGAACTGAATACTATTTGTATTATATATGATAATATGGCATTGCTATCCTTATTTGACATTCTCCATCCATACCTTCTTTTAACAGTCTCTCTCTCTCTCTCTCTCGTTTCTATCTAAAAGATTTTAATACCCTTAACATGTAACAAATCCAATACTGGTATTATTTTGTCTTCGTTAACTAGTCTGAGATGAACGGTAAAGTGAGCCTGCCTTCATGTAACAAATCCAATACTGGTATTATTTTGTCTTCGTTAACTAGTCTGAGATGAATGGTAAAGTGAGTCTGCCTTCTTCTCGGTAAAGAATTTACTTATGTTTTAACCTGGTTCATATGCAGATCAGCTTATGTGGAGTTCTTGAAAAAAGAGGCAGCAGAAAATGCTTTGTCTTTGGATGGTACATCCTTTATGTCACGTATACTTAAGGTGCATTTCTCTCCTCTCTCTCTCTACACACGCACACACAGAATATGTCAAATATTATTTTTAGTCTAAGGAACTCATCTATCCTGCTTTGGAAGCTTATTATACGTCGTTAAAGAAGGTCAGCTGCGTGTGAAGTTGATACAAGCGTTATATGTAGTAGCGTGATGCTTATTTCTCTGCTCATAGTTTGACATGCGACAGTTGCATGTTGCATCTATTCGTTTTTTTAGTCTTCCGTTAATTCTCAAAGTAGCTCAGGAACCCTCATGTTCCTGATGGTTGGTCATTGGTGTGTAACAAAGTTTACAACGGGAGAAAAAAGTTTGACTATCTGACTAATGATTTTGGGTTTCAGGTTGTAAGGAAAAGCTCTGGTCAACAAGAAGCTGCTGCATCAGTGACATCATGGCCCCGTGCTGCTCGGGCTTCTGCATCAAGATTTAGTAGAGGAGCTCCTTTCTCGAGAGGCATAGGCACATACAGGTCCCGCCTCCCAATCAAAGGCGGTGTTAGAAGCTTCCAGTGGAAACGCGATGCTCAAAACTCACCAACATCATCTGATACCATCCCTAGTCCTTCTGCCATTACAACCTCACGCAGCCTCACTTATGTCCGACCAGAGGCCACCAAGACACAAGGAAGCTCCAACACCGCCGCCTAAATCATCATTTGACGATCAAATTATTCGCATTGTTCTGAATCGCGTGTGAAAGGCGGTAAATTACATGTGATTGTTTTCTAGTTGAGCATCAAGCACCAAAGAGTTAGTGATGATGTGATGAGCTTTTAGGGTTAGTGGCAGGTTTTTTGTGGGATTTTTTTGGGTTAAATTGGTTTATCAGTGACATCTGATCTGATTCTCTTTGATTAATGGTATTATTTAAATATAAGAATTCAGATTGGATTTTGAAATTTCAAGTCTCACTTTGTCAAAATCACCCACAGAAGTTATCTTTTCTTTGTAAGCATTTTTGTTATTATTATGCCCGCATGCAGGGAAATCAACCGGCATTGTGCAACATCGTGATATACTTTTAAGTCGACTTGCAGTGTGCAACATTGTGATCTACATTTGGAAAACTCGGTATTTCTTGTTCTCAGAGTAAAATGACCAAATACTTAGTCGGCTTTGGACGTTTGGTAATTTCCAGGTCGCATGGTAAGAATGGCGCGTTCATTCTGCTTCAAGTTCCAAATCACAAGTCGAACCGATAACTTTGTGTATCAAATTGTCAACCCTGAATCAAACCAGTAAGCCTATATTCAGACCATAAACCGTGAACCAAACTTGTAAACCTATATCAAGACCATAAACTGTGAAGTGTGAACCGCATCATGTAAACTTCGAACACCCAATTGCTACCGGTTTGGTTGATTTCAACCATTTAAAAACACCCTAGCCTACGAAATACAAAAGTTACATGATTTTTCTTTGATTCCAAGACGCATCTAAACACAACTTAACCATGTTTTTTTGGGCGATCAAGATCAATACCACCGGCACCATGGCTTGTTCTAACTTATTCCATTTTTGCGAGTCGCATGAGTTCCTTTGATAACATGTTATTACAATTAAAAGAAAAGGTCCTAGTTTAATAACCACAACACATTTCATATCAGCAACAAACTCAAATCAGGAATGTACAAACCAACAAAAACCTTAAACAAAATTCCTATATCACATTATCATATGATCATTGTCTCCAAAACAAAACAAAAAAACAATTCCTTGATCAAATTTATTAATTGTCAAAACCCCTATGCCATCTATGACAGACATTGTATAACAAACCATCAATAAAGAGCAATAACAAGCAATCCAAGAGAAGCACCACCAATACACAAATATGAAACCACATTCAACCTCACAAACAACACATTCACATTCTTAGCAACTTGAAGTGCAAGAGTCAGTATCTGCAACCTCCCTTGCTCCTCCATCTTCCTAAAGAAACTAATCGGCTTCAAAGATCTTCGCAGCATAAACGACAACGAAAACGGCAACCCGAACGCCAACACACTCTGCACAGACACTTCTGGAATAGGACTAGACTTGGTAACATACGAAATCCAAGCTCCTAAACCCAATTGAAACAGACCCAAAAGAGCTAAACTTTTACTAACAACAAAAACTGTCTTAGACATTTCGTCGAGCACTTGGCGGGTCTCATTTGCAAGGGATGAAACATCACGTTCGACTGTAGGTCCAGTGATTTCTTGGTGCTTGAAATCATCAAGGGTTTGCTTTGGATTCTCACTAGGTTTCTGGGTTTCGTCAGGATCGGATTGAGGTGTGGAGGTTGATAAAAATTTGGGATTTTGATAAAGATTAGGTCTTAAAGATTTGATAGTGAAATTAGGGATGAAATGGGTGTTTGATGTGATGAAATTGTGATTTGGAGAGGTGTGATTGAATGTGGTTGAGAAGGATCGAAAGGATTGATTAGGGTTTGGATGGTGGAATGAAAAGAGAGAAGGTTTCAGAAATTTGGATGCAAGTCTTCGGGATGCCATTGTTGTATGTGTTTGTGAGAGAAGAAGAAGAAGAAAGAAGGAGGGTGTGTGGGATTGTATTTGTATACGGAGTATTTAGTAAAAGTAAAAGCCATATTCGGCGTCCCGTTTCAGAAATGTTTATATCTTTTATATCTTGACGTCTCGTTTTAGAAAAGTTTATATAAAAGTAGTTTCAAATGGAGAGGAAGATTGATATACCCCTGTTTACGGAGTTTACACTCATGACTGTAAACAGCCGTTTACTAAAAATAAACTACAATTTAAAGGAAATTGTAGTTTATGTTCTTAAAGTGCAGTTTACTCTTTAAACTACAATTTACTTTCATAGATACTAAGCTACTAACATTTGATTAAAAACTTGCAAGTTGGCTCCAGATGTTGTTTGAGATTGGATGACGATTGAAAGTGAAAGTGAAATATGGTTTTGAGATGAAAGAGCTTTAAATTAACTGGGTTTGGGTTTTGTTAGTAAAGTGTCGTTTAAAAAGGTAAACCGCAATTTACTTTTTTGCATTTAATGCCTATTAGGTTGTTGTGTACTTATGCTACGGAATTGAAAACATGTAAACTGTAGTTTACTAGAGTAAACGGTCATTTACAGTAAGTTTGACTAGTCAAGGGGTGTATTAAACCTAGATCACATTTCAAATACCATTAAAAGAAACACATACATAAAAAATTAAAAGAAACATGTACATAAAAACTTAAATATTGTTGTCAAAATATTTAAAAAAACATACTACGTGTAAGAATTGTATATTTAAATATTGTTTATATAAGGAATGGTGAAGATTAGGGCCCGAATGGTGAAGATTTACAACACATTTGTCATCAAGTGGTTTTAGGAATGTAAAGGAGGCAAGTCAAGCACAAGTTTGTTTAAGCTCGATCTTATTGTGTTTGACTTGAGAAAATTCAAGCTAGCTTGGGTATTGGTTTCTAGCTCTATGTTAACATTCAAGTTTGGCTTACAACAATTTTTCTAGAAACCGAGCTTAGTTCGTTTATAAATCAAAGTTAAAAATACCACTAAAATAGTTTATTATTATCAAATGTTTTCTAATAAAGATTTTTCTAATCAGTTTTGTATTACAAAACTAAACTGATTGGAAGAATCTTTATTAAGAACTGGATTTGTTACCTACACATTCATATAACACATATTTGGTATAAAATTGTTTATTTTTTGACAAACTTTTAATGCATAATGTAACAACCCCATTTCTAAACCCACGTTTTGTGGCTTACTCAAATTATCTCTAGAGTAGTTAGACTCGACACATCTATAAATCAAGGGATTAAACTCAAACCGAGCCAAAACCCATCCAAGTAAACTTATGAAACTCGGAATAATATAAGATATCCCGTATAATAACTAAAGCTAACTCTAGCGTATATTAAGTAAAGATATACTCAAACGATTAATTAAAAATCCATCTCAAGACGCCAAATTAAAGATATACTCGGAATTAATTTATCTCCATCTCATCGGGGTTTCAAGAATTAAAAATCCTACAACCAACCTTGAATATACAAACACTATTATTAAAAAGCTAATACCTAAATCAACTCAAAATTCCATATGAAATAAAGATTCTAGAAACAAAAACTAAAGGGATAAAGTGAAACAAATATTAATGTTATGCTAAACTTCTACTCCATTATGAGGTGCACACACTTGTTTTACGTTTATTAACTTTAAAACTTATCCAACTAAATTAAAGATTTCAAACAAATTTACACCTATCTTCTCTACACCCATCATCCGTCTCTACCGATATGGTTTTAAATTTGTATTTGAAATCAACCGATTTCCTAAAATCTCTACCCACAATCCAATTATATAACTTTCCCCTTCATCCTTGCATCTCACGTTAATTCAAGTTTCACCATCTTGCTCTATTGTCCCAAGGTTAGTGGTGTAAAATATTATTAGTTTCTCCTACTTTTTTTTAGTTTTACCATTGCAAGCTTTCATCCTAAACCAGTTGCTATACCATACACGCATTCTTTCACAGCAGCCTCGGAACCCTTTGAAGCCCCCTAGAGTTTGCTTCGATTCCGTTTCATACGCAGGTACCGATCCTTAACCGACTCTTGCGTTCATTGCACTCAAAGTTATGATCTTACACATAATAAACATAAGTTATATCCCACAAACTCCTCATAATCAAACATGATTTAATGATTTCTCAACTTGGAAGATGGTAATATATTAAAGAATCGTTTTGTGTGATATACTTATAGAATTCAATGTATTTAATGCATGCAACAGCAACATATATCCATATATAAAGAGAATGAATATATCAGTTTCGGTCCATAATATTGTAATATAAGTAAACTGTTTCTGCTTGAACAAAGGAAAATATAGAAACACAAATGTTAAAGTAGAGGATGGTGTAGAAAAGTATTTTATACCAAAAATTTGATTAAAAATATTTATACGGTATAATATGCATCAACCGATCGAGTTTTCGTTATAGACCCGTAGCCATTCTAAACATATACTTTCCAACACAAGTTTTTATATAACATGTTTATTATATATATAACACCTAGTTAACTACAAAAGTCACAACATAAAAAAAAACTAATTAATACGAACTATTTAGTCGGCATGCTAAGACTTATGATATACACTTATGTGTTGTAGGCTCTTTGTGAAATATCTTGTTGCTAGGAACCTACACCCGAGGTGAGTTCACAGCCCCTATTTTTACTTTTTAATCTTTGGGGTGAGAAACATGCTTACACGTAAACTTATACGTTATTTATTCTTGAAATTTATACGCACTTATGTTTGTGATGCTTGTAGTAGACTTGTTGTTATTCTCATGGGTTTTAACTATACTTGTCTCATACTCTTAAGTCCCCTTTTAAACTACACAACTAGTTAACTTTAGATTTAAGCCGGTGGATATGTTTGGATAGTACTATTCGGGTTGACACCCCCATCCAGGGTTGGTCGCGCCAACCACAGTCACGAAGCGACTAACTGGGTGAAAATATTCAAAGTCAATGATAAACTTAGAATGCCCTTGAGACGGGGTATTCATTGGGGCAAATGATTCTTGTCAGTAGGTTTAGTTGTGGACTCATGTTAATTACATCATATTTGCTATACTTGCTCTTTATATATTTTGCTTTACACATACACTTTATCATTGAGTCTAAAACCTGTGAATCTCACCAACTTTATAGTTGACCGTTTTTAGCATGTTTCTCAGGTGGCAATAACTGAGTAAGCTTGGAATCTATAGTTCGTACGCATTAGTGAAGACCATGGAATTCAGTTAGACTTTATTTGCATTAGACATGTTTTATTTAATTGATGGACTTGTTTTGTCCTCTTTGTTTGGATTTTTGTTTTCAAGTTTGAATCTTTGGCACTATGGATCGGACTCGCGAGACATATCCGTGTCGAACGTATGTCACGACTCTTTTTAATGAAATTCATTTTTAGTATTCTCTTAAATACCAAGGGTTGTGAGATACGATCGCTGCGCCCCGATGTTTCCGCCACTGGGGTGTGACACATAATATATGATGTGTGATGTTTTTCGAACATGATTTGAGAATAAAAACATTAAAATGTAACTAGTATCATTAATGTTGCTATTAAAATTCGGTTTTTCCTTTTTATTATATTGAAGAACAAGCGTAAGTGAATAGTAACTTTGCAGTTTTATATGTGGCATTGTGTGGTTTGTTTGTTATTTTGTGTGTTCGGGGTTTAGTGATTTTCTATATATGTGCCGTTTGGTTGGAGATTAAGTAAGGTATGTTCATCTCACCAATAGCCTACATAACAGTTAATCAGTTAATGAATGAATTTATGCACATAAAAATGTAAAAAGGAAAAACAGCTTTAAAAACACAACTTCATATTATTTTAAATTTAAATAACAAAATAGAGAAACTAATACAACATGCTTAACCCTTGAGTTAAATTTGATTTATTTAGTGTCTCATCAAAACACACTTTATTCTCTTCAATTTCATTACAAAGTCTTTACGTCCTCCTATCTTCCTCTTTCATCAGTTCACCTGCACACAAACAATCGGTTTTAAGTATATAACAATATTGTTTTAAAACATATTTGATACACTAACATGTTTAAAGAAAAGTGACTTGTATAGCGATGGGGACATTAATAATCTTAGTATCATACTCGATTGTATAACTATATCTCATGTCTGGCCTAATACATGTTGGGTGTAGGGAATGCACACTAGTTTGTTTAAAGGTAACCATTGGGTACCCAAGTACAATTTCTACTACTTTATATTTTTATATACTTTTATTTCCCAAGGTTAACAGGTATGTATGTTGCGGGTAACCAGGCCTTGAATATTTTTTTTTAAACTAATTCCATACACCAAATACCCCATCCCAAATGTTTTTGCCACCTCTAGTTCTTAGCTATGGAAGAAAACAAAGGGAGCGGAAAAAATGAGAGGGAAAAAAGAATACATGGTCCAAAGTTGACGTTGCACTTGTCCGGAAGTTGCATGGCCATGCTACGGTCGACTCCTGAGATGGGCGGGCCATTGACAAGAAGACACAAACAGGGTTGGCCCAATATCCTGATGGCGGTACAACAAGCATCATTTGGAGGAATAGGACTAAATGGTGCCACCGAAGCCCTACAAGGGATCATCTGGACCAATGCAGAAAAGAACGTGGTTCCGCACGGGAACCCTGCACTTCTCTGCACCAGTAATCCCGATACCAACACCATCATCAACATAACTACCGTCAATCTAGTCTCTTTCTTCTCCATTGTTTAGATCTAGTTCCTTTTTGTAATAATATGTTGTGCACATTTATAGATGAAAGCCATATATGTATATCACACACGGTACATGTCATTCCTAAAACTCACCATAACTTGGCATTGTTGGCATGCTTAAGGAAACAGTTGTTAAACTCATATGTTGTGGTTCATGGATCTTAATCATTCTACTATGAAGCATAATGTTTCATAAAGCAAATTGTAATTATTTATTATGTAAATATCCTCAAAGAAAAAACAAATGTTGTAGAGTAAATAGAGTCTAGTATTTTGACGAAAATTCTAGACCAAAACCCAAACTATGGTTTCGAGAAACACCAATTCAAACCGGTCAGGTTGGATCGATGAGTCTGCCACACCGGCCGGTTTTAACGATTCTAAAATGAGCTTTTTAAATATAAAAGGCTAACCAGCTGGTTCGATATACATTTTTGTTATTTAGGTTCATTTGTTTTGGTAGTGTTTTTAGTTAATGACTTTGTGTCCTGAATTTGATATGTTTATTTTCCTAGCAAGTGTCGTTAGGTGTTGATTAATTAAATCTTTGGTTTATTATAAAATAGAGTTTAGAAACTATTGTATTACCATGTGTATTTTTTCATACCTAATACAACAAATTACAATTCTCGTCCTTTATATCTACAGAAAATTACAAGTTTCTTCCTTAAACTATGGTATTTACAACAGACGTCCTTTATGTTTAGAAAACTTTCAGCTTTCGTCCTTTCGACTAACGGACGTATACTATGATCACTCTCTCACCACCCCTCCTCTCTCTCATGTTCATCGATGACACACCGGTGCATCACTAGTGTCCTTTTGGGCTTAATGCTCTCAATGGTGAATTGATCATTCGATATCATTCCTCTTTTGAGGGGATGGAATTGGAGAAAAGTAATGAAACCTACAATGGCTACTGAATAACCTCTTTTTACTTTCTCAATAAAATTTGACCTTTCTATTTGTTCATCAAATCTTATTCAGTTCCATCCAAGCTCGGTTTTGTGTGGATCTTCGTGGAAGAAGCGGTTCACCAGCCATTCTTCATTATACAATATATAAAAGTATATAAGATCCATTTGTATAGATATCGCCATCTACATTGAGAAAGCAGTATTTCGGAAGGGCCAGTGGTGAGAATTTTGTAAAGTTGGGCCGATCAGGTGTCGACACAGTATAGTGGGTTGTTTAGGCTTCCTACCACCCACCACCGCTACAACGTCATGTTCCTTTTTCTTTTATCCACCCTATCGCACAACACCCCTTTTTCTCCTTACGCTCAGCCACCAAACTTGCCACTTCCCTGCTCGGTGGAATATCAAGGGTGGATGCTAATCTAGATCAGATCTTAAAAATATCCCCTTCATCTTTGTAGGGTTGGCGATATTGTGGTCAAGTTGTAGGTGTTCAGAGACGGTGGTGGTGGTGATGTGCATTGTGGTGGTGTAAGCTCTGAATACAGTTTGAAACCCAAAATTGGACCAACAATATTGTGATGGTTTGTGAAACCCTAAACCACAAGGACAACAACGGGTGTACCTACGAAGTCCAAGTTGGCCTCCGCCTTTCTGTTTCACGACACACTCGAAAATCTTGTTAAGATTAAGGGTGTAATTATTAGAGTAAATCCTGGCACGGGTTCATATTAATAATGTGGATACAAACATCAACTTTATTTTAACAATAAATTAGTTAAATGATCCTTGATAGAGCCCAATAATCCTAACCGCACTTTAGAAGCCTAAAACGGCTTCAATCTCTTAACTACTACTTTGAGGAAAGACAAACCAAGTGCCGTTACAAACTATTCAAAACGCCCCGTTAGCCGAGCAAAAGTGGTCATTGTTCAACCACGATGCTAGTCATTCAAAACTACGTTGTGAAGTTTTACAAATGGCACAGTTACATGTAAAGATGGTGAAATGCCTCGGTGTATGTAACACTTGACGTAGTGCACACTACAGTTTCATGGCTAATAATTATTGAAAAAAAAAAGAAAGAATGAAGTTTGTCTCAACTCCTTTTGTATGCATCAGGCATGCACCAACAGCCAGCAATGCAGACTTAAATCCAACAAAAATATGACTAAAATACTCCCAGGAATCAAAAGCCAGAGCCACTAACTAGTTTAGTAGTCGTTAGAAAAAAAAACTAAAACCAAACTTACTTTTGGTTCGGAGTCTGCTTCTGTTTCTTGGGGTCCAAGGCACCTAACGCTGAACCTAACCCAACAGGCGCCTGACCTTGTTCAGGCTTGCTGGTTGGCTCATCGGTGTTTTGGGCTTGTTTGGTGTCTGCACTGGTGGTATTTTCTGGTGTCATGCCTGAGTTTATTATGTTAAAAAGTTGGGTAAGTGGTGGTAGAGCCTGAACCGGGACACCATGTGGTCGGATTAACAGACCCCTGGCAGCAGCTTTCTTCCTTGCCTCTGCCACCGCACGAGCGGATCTCTCATCAACCCCCCTGCCTCGAGGGAAGTTTTCACCGCCAACTTGGTTATTCCCACCACTAGCAGAAGCTGCACCACCGGAGGCCGCTTGGAAAGCTTGAATCAAATCAGGGTGAGCCTGCAAAAACAAAAACCACATGTTTACTAGACTGAAATTCTCAAAACTCTCGGTTCATATCACATGTTATCTACTGTTACAACCGTTTGCATAGACAATACTTTTGCACTTCTTTTACCAACAATATCAACATATTTAAATAATAATCTAATACGACAATATACTTCCAATAAAAGTGGAAATATATCTTAATGATGAGGTTTCTGGCATACCTTTAAAAGATCAATTGCTGCTTGAGCAGAAACCGCATTTACAGTTTGTCCTTTCTGCTTTTGTGCAATCATCTAGTGGCATATTATCAAAAAACAAGTTAAAAGGCAATATAATTACAACAAAAAACCATCAAAAGGTGTTGAAAACCGAAATTCTACCTGTTCTTCCCGCAATTTAAAGGTTTTCATCCAGTTCTGTGAATCTCGAGTCCTCGAGTCTTCCTCTCCAAGTTGCTTCACAAGGATGTCATATGTCTTTTTTTCATGCTGTTAAAACAAAAGCAATTTTAGCCATTTGACAACACTAACAATATAACAATTACTAACATCTAAATTTCTTTGCATAGCTAAACTGCTAAAAGCTCGTGCCTGATGAGAGAGTTTGTAGGCACCAACACAATTAAACGCGATTGCAAGTGCATGATAGCAGACAGCAGTTTGGATGTGTTCTTCACCCAAAAGCCTCTCGTTCTTTTTTAATGCTTCTTGTAGATAACGAAGAGCCGTGTTCATTTTTCCAATATCTTGATACATCATTGCAACATTAATGTAAGTTGCAGCAACATCAGGATGATCTGGGCCAGAGGATAAGCTTAAAAGAACCAGGGCACGGGACATGTGTCTTAATGCAAGTTCTGATTGGTTGAGTCCGTGATAAAACAAGGCCATGTTTCCATAGCTGAAAAAGGATGCAAAGTAATATTGTAAGTATATGGCAAGCACAAGTTGACGGATTAAACTTTAAAGGAAAAAAAAACAACTGCACCTGTGAGCTGTGTCAGGGTGGTCAAGACCGAGGCACCGTTCGTTTATAATAAGTTCTTTGTGCTGCTGCATAATGGCTGCAGCCATGTCTCCGGCATGATATAGAACCATGGCTAGATAACTACACGAGAAGGAGACGATTTTTCAAAATATAAAATGGTTAATTATCTAAAATATTATCAATGAAAATTTTCAAAAAAGAGATGAATAACATAGTAAGATGGACCGCGCACTGATCGATTAAGTGGATTTCGGTCAGATAGATAAATTTAGGGTGTGTTGACTGTTGACCCCCAAATACTCTTTATTTTGTCAAAAATCTCTATAATAATTTTCAGATGAAAGCAACAAAACACTATCTGACTTTCGAGTTGACCTGTGCCATTGTTAGCTTAACTTTTTGTTTCACTGATTTGACCCCTTATAGATGAAAACATAACCAAAATCAACTCATGCTGAAATTGCCATTTTACAGAAAATCCAATCACAATTTCTAACAAATAACTTTAGAATAAAATTCATACCGGCAGCAATTAGCAACCTCACGATGCATTGGACCTGTCACCTGTATTTTGGAATTAAAAGGAACTCACTCAAATTGAACTAAAAAATTTAAAACCAAGGGATTATCCATGAACATCTCACAAAAATTGAGTTGTGTAATATTTACCGAAAAGGAAAATTATAATCTCAAATATACCCTTTTTCATATTTATAACATCTATACCCTTCATTTTGTATAGAGTTGGATTATGAGAGTTTCAAGTGCAATGACAAAGAGAAGGGTATAACAAACATACTATAAATCACACCTAATGGAATGGGTAAAATATGATACTATACATATTTTTTGGGGTGCACATGAAATTGCCCCTAAAAGTAATGATCAAGTACACACACCAAGTAATGAAAAGAATTAAGATACATGCCTGCTGAAGTATTGTAAATGCTTCTGTAAATAAAGTGTACGCTTCATTAAGCATCCCCTGAAATTATGCGAGAGCTGATTATATAAGGAATAAACATTCATAGTTTCAAAAAATCTAAACCATATAAACATCATATTATAACACCCGCGCAATCTTCTTTAAGTACATAATAATAGCTAGTTGCCATATTATGATAATGAATGTAACAAACCTCGGCCAACTGGGCTTTCCCGGTTTCCACCAGCTCCTTCGCTTCAGAACATACAGGTATTGAATGCTTCACTACAGGTTGAAGATTCAAGATATCTGATGTTTGGAAAGGTGAGCCTGCACTAAGATCATACTTTTTGGCAGCTAGAGTTACCCCCACCTGTTACCCCATTTTAGCAAACCAGTTTTGTTATCATAAACCAAAAAGATTGTTTTTAACACCACTAAAAAATTAAGGTACTTACCTTCAGGCAAATATTGCGAATAACCGAAATCTTTTTCACATGTGACCTTGCATCCTCAGGCATATCAAACTGCAAAAAGAGAGAACGGATAAAAATATTAAATGATGTAAAAATGGTATCAATAATTAATCTCAAAAAAAGCCAAATTTATGAAACCTGGTATTTGATTTTTGCAAATTCAAGGATGTCAGACCACAAACTTTCAGAACTGAGACTTATCATGGATGCCTGTTTTCTAGCGCCAAAACCTCCAACATTTGACCTTGAGTGCCCCTTTGTCGATTTTCCCAAAGCTTGGTGGCCCAAAGTATCCTGTTTAAAGATTTTTTTGCAACTACCATCAATGAATATTGAAAATTTTACTAATTCAGTAATAACACTTAGAACATTTTCATCACAGGACCAAAACATCATGATAGCTACAAAATTATAGTCATCCTAAGATTAAAAATTTGAAGTTTCAAAAAGCCAGGAGAGATTAATCGTGTTGACCTTTTTCTGATTTTTGAACTGGGTGTTATTATTACCAACACCTTTCCCAGAAGCTGTCTGACCATCTCCAAATAGACAGTTGAAAAAATGAGCAATTGCATGACCGATGTCATGATCTGCTGTATCTCTCAATATATCCTGTAAAGCCACAAAAGAAAATATTACTTTATTCATAAGCCAGTAGATGGACTGATGGAGACAGAAGAAATGTGTTACATAAAAAGAAACTACATTAAACTCACCTTAAGTATGTGCTTTGCACATCTAACAATGATCTCGTTGCAACAAAGATCCCATAAGTGAGGCAAGTGCTTCGTTCCATAAGCTACCTGAAAATATTCCAAATAACATGATTGTCATTTAAATATAAAAACAAAATATCATCACACTTCGAGTTTGTAGAATGAGCGTACTTTGCCAATATAGCGAACATTAACTCCATGAGCATGTAGTGCTTCAGTGAGTGTCTGACCATCCATTGGTGAAACTTCAAGTGTGCAAAGATCTTGTATGAATTTTGGAAGCACAACATCCTTCAGATACAAACTCACCTTCCGTACACTTTCTTCATCATCAGCGATTTCCTATTACATTCAAGTACGAGGATACTTAAAGTTGACAAAACGGGCAAGTTTGATAGCATTTAAAAGTAGATTGTGTTGCCCCGGTACACTTTTTGTGCATTGTTAAAAGAATGTGAATAATTACTGCATTAAAGTTTCAAAGAACATTATAAAACTGCATTAATACAATAGAAATGCCCTTTTTCGAATAAAACGATTGATAGGTTGTGAGCATCAAATACTCAATTACACATTAGGCAACATTCGACCTGTTAGGGATATAACATAGCCGAAATTTAAGTCACCAATAACAGATATACTTACCTCAGGACTCCCAGCCAGTTTGAATTCTGTAAATACATTGGGATTAAATCGTATATCAACAGACTTATCAGCCACATCAGCAGCCTTAGAACCAGATTCTTGAATAACCGTCTTATCCTCTGACTCACCCTGCACAATAAATAGTAGCCAAGCAACATTTTCACTCATTTTGCTCCAAATACAAATCATTTCAAAATACTTATGGGTAACATAGCCTATCGAAACATAATTCAGGTCTCAATAGCCTTTTAAAGAATTAAAAAAATCAACAACTGAAAAATTGTAGGTTTAAAATGTGTTGTGTTATAAGTATGAGAAGATCTTTACCGACTTAGCATCAGAGGTTTCAGGTATTTTAGCTGTCTCAGTTTGATCTACTTGTTCAACATTATCTACCTTTGAAGGATCTGAAGACGTAGATGCTTCCTGTGGCTCACGTTTAGATTTTGAATTCTTTGCGGCTTCAGCCTTCTCACATAAAGTCATATACAACACAATCAAATACATGCCAAACATTTTTAAGTGTAATATCTTTAGAGTGTACGATATGCATTACCTGGCAAAAGGCACTAATTAACTCAGGTCGCAGAATACAAAACTTGGAATTTGGTCCTGTATAATTTGCATCGCGAGGAGTGACTCTCATCAGATCCAGAAGATAATGCCTGAACAGGAGAAATTCACACCAAAATGACCTTTATTCAGCATATAAATTCAAACAATATAAAAAACAACTTCCAGTTGTTGCCATATAACACAAGAATACTTCAATATGTGTTTTACTTAAAAGGCAAAATCCCACAACAAAGGAAGCAATCTATAAGCAGAAGCTGGTGAATAAAAATCACCTATCATCACTTCCAACAATGCCCTTGCATTCGACAGGTGCAGCTATTTGAAAAACATTTCCTGATCCATCAAGAACTTTGTGTTCTTTCACCCGCAGGCGTTTTGAAGCTTCCAGTACCTAAATAAGATTTAATTTAGCACATGCTATAATGAGTGAATATATGGAAAACACATCACTAATATTACTAAAAATAATGAAGGCCCTTCAATGCAACTAGATATAAGAAGGCTTCATTGGTCAAATAATACACAATAGAAACTTGGGCTATTTCACAGCCTACCAATAAATCATCAAACGGTCTCAATAAAAACAATCGATTTTCAAAAATAACCAACAACAATATTTAACTATTTCCAACCTTTGCATGAAAATCTTGGTTCCAGCTGATCTTCGTGCCATTGTCAACAGAACCGTACAGAAGTGAATCGGACTTATCACCTTGTAAAATTCCCGGTAGAACACTCTGAAGCAGAAAAACTTATAATTGAACAGAATACGCAGAAACTACGACCTCTGTTAATTTAATAAAAATGCATACCTGTGCTACCACTCTGTGACCTCTGTAGTCAACAATGGCCATAGCAAGATTATATAATCCAGGAACATCAGCTTCTTGGTATGCTTTTGTGCCTTTTAGATCATTGTTGGAAGAAGCATATGTGGCCTGCTCACTCTCTGCCAACTGTGCTTCTGATGGTATGTCAGAAGCCACTTCCACCGCACCATTCTCATTATGATTCTCCGTAGTTGTCACACTAATTTTTTCCCCGTTGGCCCTAGATGTTTTAGTCAATGTTCTCTCAGAAGAATTTAAGTTTAAATCTGAGGACTGCTTCCTGGACAACCGCTCAAGATCCGCATCAACAGCAAAACTGAAGAATATGTTGTTGTGAACATACCTACGATGACATACATAATTATTACCATATGATAAGGGCATTAATGGTTATTATAGTATGAATGTCTTTGGAATTGTTCTCTGAAAACGATAATGTGATGATATCAAGTAAAGCTGAGACAGATAATGAGCTATAATAGAGCATGTTATCAAAAATAATGTCTGGATGCGTGTCTGCTATTTGAAGTTATAATCATCAGATATCAGAATGTTCGGCGAATTCCGATTATTAATAAAATTACCAAAAAAATTAATAAATAAAATGACCAAAAAATGAAGCTTTTTGAGAAAGATAGAAACAAACTGTGAAACAAACTACCAAAGCCTCTCAAATTAGGTTTGAAATGAGTAAATATAACATCTGCTTTGCCTTTAGATTAACAGCTTTTGCTGCAAACACTTTGAAAGTGATTAAATGATGATTAAATGACATCTAAATAATCAGAAACAAATCAGTCCATCCAAATACTAAACACTGGTTTAGCATTAATTTAATTTGCAGTAATCAAACAATAAGTTCCAAAAGCAAATCCAAACACCCTTAAAAGTATAAACATTTATAAGCAGCATCAATTATGAACAAAAATTGCACTTTTTATCCAGCTTACATGTGAAAGCATTCTGGATCAGTTGGATTAATTGGCGGGATGCATCTGCTAATGACTCCAATAGCACCACTTATTGCAGCATCAACAAAATCAGAAGATACCTTATATAGAGCTCTATCTCTCAAGATCCTATATACAAAAACCTCTGATAAGAAACCAGAAGAACTCCAAAACAAAAGATATCGCTACACAAACATTAAATTAGTTCAATGAAATAAAAAAAAACTAGATGTGGAAAGGGACACTTTCAAAGCATATTTTTGCAATTACATAACTCTTTGCAAGCATACACAAACTAATTATCAATGAAGACTCAAAACTTGAAGACAAATGTGTTCCTGGTCAACCCAACCCGTTTTGACTTGTTACTCTCAACACAAATTGCAACCTCTGAAGGTAACATTAGAAAAAAAATTCTTAGTCACACCGTTCTTGAGGGCTCGCATGGGGAAACTCTCTACAAGATTGTAGTTCCTCATTCCAGTCCCTTTGCATACCGATCAATTCACTCCCAAAGGAGAGAGTAAGTGAATTTTCTGCTCTTGCAGCATCACGTCTATGTTCTAAAACATAAAAACAAAAGACAGTAAACAACGATATCAATAAAAACAACCTGAACCTACCGTAAGAAAAACAAACAAACTACCAGGAACAGGATACAATCCGAGCCAGGAATTTGGAGGCAACAATGACTGAATGTTTTCAAACGGATGAGCAGAAGCCTTGCATTCCAACATTTCACGAAAAGCTGAAGAAAAGAAATCTCAACAAAGATGAGACGATGATATAATTGAGCCATTTCTTATATGATAACTAAGATATATAAAGCATTCTTATTCACCTTTCTTGAATTTTGAGCTAATTTTTTGCAAAAGCCCAATAAGGGTAGTTGCTTCTGATGCAGCTTTTGTCGTTCTTGGGTCAAGGGTATTTCCAGAACTTGAGTTAACATAAAATGTGGTTGTGGTTCCAGTTACACAATATTTGCTGCCTTCTAGTGTCACAACATCAAGGTAAATTAGGTCTCCAACAAGCCTGGACAAATAAAATAATGTATGCTTGATAAATAGATCATTCAAAATTTTATTAAAATAACATGGTTCACTTCATTATGTTTTCCTCATAGATAACATAAGAGACAAACCTTCTGTAGCTTGGAGGAGGGTTGAATGATGAAAAGACAATACTTTCTACACATTTAATCTCTTTGGAAGGTGATGACAACAAATTTGAGAGCGAACCAGATACATCCTCCATGAAACCTAAGTTCTCAAGCTCCAAAACTTCGGGTTTTTTTGAATCTGTTTTGACTTTTCAAAAAATCAGTCACTGAAATACAAAAAAAATCATGAACCAGTAAAAAACCTATTCTGAGCAAAAAACCTCCTGCATTTGCAGTTGCATTCTGTGCCATCTCATGCTGCAATGCAAGTGATGTTGATAACGAAGAGTGCAATGTTGATAGAGAAAGCAACTCTCGGGTACGGTGGATGTGAGCCCTGATAGATCTATCATCATAAAGGGCTGCAAAATTGACATTTGTTCATATAAAAAAACGCCGGTGTAATCTCGAAGAGAAGTAAGAGTGTAATAAACCTGCAATCATCTCTAAAGAACAGCCTCCAGAGGTGATGTCAGCAACTTCAGAGATTTCATGGTAATCTTCTAAATGATGAGTGAGACCATCCTTAGTGTGCAGTAATAAGTCGTAACAAGTGAAAAAGCATGTTTCAGGTGCATCAAGAAGGAATTGTCTCACATCCATAACCGAATCACTGGGACTCAACTGCAAATTTGATGAAGTTTTGTCAATCAAAGAATGCAAATCGTATCAAATTTTCTTGGAACAATTTTTAATTTAAGATAGCATACTTGCAACTCTAGCTTTTCACCAAATTGTGTTTTGACAGGAACGGGGAAGAGATTAATATCACCTGCATGAAAGAAAATAAAAATCCACACTAAGGTAAGTAAAACCAAAAAATCTATAATCATGAAAAGAGACATACAAACACTAACTAGTCAAATCAAATGTATAAATAAATACTATATGTTAACCAGAACCTACTTAATGAATCTTTAACAAAACATAAAAAAAACTATAGTGGGCCAAATAAACGATTGCCAGACAAACTTATTGCCTTTTCCATAAATAATCAGCTTGTGGTTGCCCATTATTAACCATTCAAAGATTTCTGTTCGTACGTACCCTTTCTATATGACAATTAACTGAAGAATAAGCACGCAGACACCCATACAAGCATGTATACCTACATGCCATAATTGTCAAATACGCAAAGCACACTCAAGGCACAAGAGGCGAGCCTTGAGCCTAGACGCTTAAAAAGCAAGGCCCAAAGATAAGCAAGTGGCCAAGCATTAACATACCAATTTTGGGAGTGTTTAGACAAGTCCAAACAAAAATTGCGGAAGTTTTCTAAATTTTACAGAATTTGGCCGAAATCTGGCTGGAATCTTGTTAAAACATGACCAAAACTATGCTAGGACCAGTTCAAAACCTTGTCAGAAAATCATCAAAGCGCCTGAATGACCACAAGGCGTTTTGGCCCCACTTGAGTGCCTAGGAGGATACCTAGAGGGCTTTTGACAACATAGCTACATTCAAACTTAATATGTGCTGAATTTAATTAAAGGTATGTTTGCATAGTGTTGAGAGAAAAATCTGTTTCTTTCCTTCACACCGTGGTCAACTTTATGTGAATGAATGTTATCCTTCATGCAAAGTTATTCATACACACCACTATTTTTCCCATATGTTCATAATGTGGATAAGAGAAGTAGATACTATTAACAAAGATTCAAACAAACAATAACCATACTATTAATAGACCAACAGACTCGATTCACAAATAATACCTACATGAATAAAAGCACCATAGCTAGTAAAAAATTCACCTTGACTAGCTTGATTCTCAGAAGATGCATTTTCAGACTGCTTAACCTCGGGTTCAGCGGTTTGCATCTCACCCGAAGGTAAAACCCCGTTCCCATCCATCTTCTGTTCTCCAACAGGCTTCAACTCGTCTTTCGAATGACCATTTTCTAAAACAACCGCCTCCGTAGCTTTCGAAACGGCTTGTGACGCCTTCTTATTCCGCCCCCTGCTCGACTTCCCAGCCATATCTACTTCCTAATCACCTAAACACCAACACCAACACAAACAACAGCATCATCTTATCAAGTTAATGATTCATAATCAACATAAGCATATACAATTACAAAATTACAATAATCAATACTAAACAGTAAACAACAAAGTGGATTAAACAAGTTGCGAAACAAACAACAAATGGCAGAAACACTGAAAAAAACTGACGCATGTGTATACGAAACAAATATGATTCAGCTTGTTAACTCATGATGAATTGTAGCAAAAGCCTCGGTGGTTAAAACTGAAGTAAAAAGATGATAAAACAAAATGTAACCTGTATTTGAATATGAGCGATTGAAGAGATGACGATGAAGATAAATTTTGTGCGTTGATATGAATAATGAAATGGAGTTGAAGTGAAGAAGAGAAAATGGTGGGTGTGGCGGCCGAGGATGAACGTGTGGGGGTACACTTCGAAGAAGAGAAAATGTTGTGTGTTTCAATGTTTTTTTTTTACTTTTAACTTAGTCTTTCACCAGTAGTTTAACACAACGAACGGCGAAAGTGAGATGTTTCACTAGCGATATAACTAGTGATCAATAGTAACGGTTTTTTTCCTACGTTAACTCGAGTCTAGTCCTATATTGGTTTGGTCTTGACCGTCACAAAGAAAGTTGATTGGTGTATCATCTAATTTAACTACATGTCGGTCTAGTTACTAACACTCGTTAACACATGATCATGAACTATATATGTTTGTGTAGCTTCTAATATGTTAAACCTGATTGTTTGTCTTTCAGACACTTAAAACCCGGAGTTGGTCTATTTCCCAATTATAATCACAACCATGTTAATTACTTGTAATTAGTTTAGGTAGTTAATTGAGTATTTATTTTTTTAATCAAACTATTATACCATGTCCTTAATTACCCTGGCTAGTTAGATAAGGTGAATAAGATACATTTTAACTTACATGTTCTTTGATCGTCACTTCAACACCGATCAGTGTTGATCGAAGATCTCGGTGGTGAAATGGGGTTTGATGATGCTAGACGATGACCATGATAATGGGTTAGGATTTCAGTTGGGTACGGTTCAATGGTTGTGGTTGGTGGTTAGAGGTTAGTCGAAAGGTAAAGACGATGTTACTCTATTGACGATGGATGGTTGTGATTTGTGAAGGTGGCGATGGGGTTGACCAGATGTGGTGTAGGTTGAGTTTAGGTTTTCATCAAGTTGATGAATTGATGACAATGTAGGCAGGAATTTTTTTCTGAACAAGAGGGCTTTGTTTTGTAATAGGATTAAGAAAATTGAGATTTTTATATAATTTTACCTTTATTTAAACTTGCTTCGAATTAATAAAAACTATTCGTACCGAACCGCTTGCAGAATCAAATTCTATTTCCACAAGATTACGGTACCCACGCTTCAAGCCGCAATATCATGTTACGTTGTTTTTGCAAAACGTTGATATATCCACATAAACCAACCATAACAATTTGTATAACCACATGAGAATATTCGATTTACATCAGTGGCCATATTTAAGATATTTAGCATGAAAACAATTTAAAACTCAATCATAAGTAAAAAAATACATATGGCTTGATAGTATTAGCACCTAATTAAACAAACAACAAAACCAAATAATTATTGTAGGGAATTAGACCGGATCATCAATTAGAAAAAAACTATCATCAATGTCTACTAAAATAAACCTTCAAAACATAGAGAAATTCAAGAGCCAATTTCCCTTGTCTCAGTAGGGCAAACTCTTATCATCATCGACTAAATTTCAAAGGCAAACCACGGCAAACGGCTTTAAAACCAACACTACCAGAAATGGCTACCAAGGGCTTCCGGCAATAATGGCCATATCTCAACACTAACATTTTGATGAGTCACTCATCTTCATCGATGGTCAGTAAAAGAAACCCAAAAGCAAACAAATAGTACACGATCAGCTAGATATGTAAAATCCAACATAACACACTGTTAAAAGTCTCAGATGAGACAATCATCCTCATCGACAACCAACACGACTAGAAAGGACCACCAAATGCTTCAATCAACGGTGGCCATGTCTCAAGAGTAACATCTAGATTTGTCACTCATCTTCATCTAGATGGTTAGTAAAAGAAACTCAAAAGCAAATCAACAGTTACACGTGTTATTTTGATAATGTTAATGTGATACACCTACTTTTGACACAATGTACCCGTTACTTCGTTTCAAGTGTTGCAATTGTAAATCTAACATGTTGTGTTGGTGCGATCAGCAAGTTTGTGACTTTATTACACGTTACATTTGTAACATTAACACATATAGATGATTTACACATTAACATGCTATTACAAGATTTTGTATAGTATATCAATAGTGAAATACCCTACCGGACAACATCATACTTAAAAGGAGAAAATAATAGAAATATGATCAAGCAAAACAGAATAGAAAACAAAATTTAACAAATATTCCATTGTACTTGTAACATATTAAGAGAGAATTCAAGAATCAACTCACCACAAAACAAAAAAGAAACTGCATCCTCTAGATCTATTATAACATGAGACATGATCAGGTAAACAAAATTAGCTCTAGAGCTTCCCTTAAAAGACAAGTTCATGAGGCTTCATGCCTGCCTTGAGTGAGAATCTTGCACCCAAATAGCTTTTCAAGTCTGGAACAGACTCGATAGATGCAATAAGTGCGGCATCTACAGTTTTCTGGTCGTCTTTCTTGTCCTGTGGGAGTGTGTTCTTTTCCTACAAACAAAAAAAACGACAAAGTATAACAAAACAAAAAAAATTGTATCTGTTTATAGAAAGATGCTAGAATCCGATTTATACCTCTTTCTCTGCTTCAAAGAACTCTCCCTCGCCTTTCTTTGTTTTCTTCTCAACCTTCTTTCCGAAGTACTTGTCATCAAACTTTTCCACGTTTACACCTGAGATGTCTACTTTTGTTGATGTAGCAATAACGTATGACTGATTCACCCTTCTCAAAGGAACACCATTGATCTTGAACGGGCCTAAAATTTAATAATGTGTCAATGACTCTATAAAAGGACAAAAATTTGAATACAAACTGACATGTCAAGAATAATAATGCAACAAATACTAGAAAACGTAAACCAGCACTATTAGAAAGATCATCACTATGTGAATCAAGGGTTACAAAGTTGTTCAATTAGCGTGTTTTGAAGTAAATTCTATAAAAAGCATAAACATTGGTTACATCTTAATCTCTACCGACCATTAAATCTTAAACAAATAAAAAAAACTGGATAAAGGCTATTAAAAAACGCTAGATGACATCACACAGTAACTACAACGATTTAACACAAGCAAACAAGCATTAAACAATACCAATTGCATATATCAATATAAACAAAAAAAACAGGTGATCAAAAATAAAATTTACAAAATACCAGTAACCAGCAACAATCCAGAAGTCAGTTGTTTAAGAAAAACAACCCTCTTTCCCTTAAATCTCCCGGCTAAGATAATCAAAACAGTTCCAGGGGTAATGCTAGCCCTATACATGTACAAACAATCGGAGAAATCAACACAAACGTTTGTCTAAACATGCTATATTATCAAATCTGTTTTTATATACCTCAGCTTAGTCGGTCTAGCTTTGCGCTTATTAACAAGCGGCTTCTTCACGTCGTCGGCAGGGTAGAACTTTGGGGGCTTCTCAGCTGGAGCAGCAGCAACGGCTTTCTTCTCGTGTTTAGGGAAAGCACCACCATTCTTAGCCTTAATGGCCCAAAGACCCCTCTTGTGGTACATCTTGGACCGTGAGTACTTGCCCACACCTCTGATCAACTCAGGGTTCCTGCTCACATGTGGTTTTCTATCTTTGGGTGCCATTGATCTTCTGCAATCAACAAAACTGACTAAATTTAATCCCAATTTAGCAATTTCAAAACAACATTCTAGCAATAAGTTTGTCAATAAACACTGCCATAGGTTCAAAATTTTCAATTGTTTTAATGACTATCAGCTCAAATAAGACTGTTTTACAAACAAACAGATTAAACATACGCAAGCAAAAACTCTAATCAAAATACTGCAACTCTTAGTATGCTAAAGCTACAAAAAACACTCAAAATAGCTTAAATTAATTGCCTTAAACTACAAATATGGTGCTTTAACTCAAAATCTTACTAATTAACAGCTCAAACTAGACTGTCTTATCAATAAACAGATTAAACAAACGCAAACCAAACACCCTAATAAAACACTGCGATTTCAAATTTGTTAAAAATCTGAAAACTTAGAAAAAAAACTTACGCAATTCTTATAACAAGATAGAAATAACTTAAAAACAGCATAAATCAATGAGCTGGTAATAATTTCTAGTGAAAAACATAACATACATTATAATCGAGTATCATACAAAATCGATATAAAAGCATACAACATGATTGATTGTGAAGCAAATGCATATATCATGAAACATAGATCAAATTGAAGACGCTGATTATTCTAAAACGATCGTTACCGGTGGTTTTTTGCTCCGATGAAGTGCGGCGGTGAGATGAATGAAACCCTAATAGGTTTTGATATAAGATGAAATGAGTGGGTTTGTGAGTATGTTGATAGTTGACTTGATAATAAGTGTTTATGGGCCTAATATATGGGCTGGACGTGCAATAGGCTTTTCTTGGGCCTAATAAATGGGCTTTTTACTAAAGATGTAAATATTTATTATAGGATTTTTTTTTCAAAACATGTCAGTCTAGTGGTAAGTGATATGCTAAATAAGCGTCGGATTTCATCCGACGGAGTGTAAATGTAGTGATTTTAAAGGTAGACTGTGTTTGTTTGTCAAAACGTTTTAGTCTACCCTAGACCTTCCTAAGGATCTAAGGAATGCAGTGTATTCGATTTACTTGGTTATTCAGTGACTTATTTGGGTGGATAGAAACAAACTCATTTTCAGTGCTAAACATATGCAACTGTCGAATGTAGTGGACAAAATCAAGTTGTATATGTTTCCTTAGATGAAAAACAGGGCGAGATTGAGAGAATTAGTTTGGCACTTTTGATGTAATTTTTCATTCCATAGGTTCCTTGTAACTTTCTCTTTCTTGGTGGGCGTTTTTGTTGGTTGGTTTCAGCCCTAATGTCTTGTTAGTGGTTCGCTTGGTTAAATAAAAGTTGTGGTAAAAAAAAAAGAAAGCTATAAAATTGTGATATGTTTTGTGAGTTTGTATATATTTTTAGTGTCTTGCTAGTGGTTCGTTTGGTTAAATAAAAGTTATGGTAAAAAAAAACAAAGCTATAAAATTGTGATGTGTTTTGTGAGCCTTCATATTTATGAGTCTCTATGTAATATCATAGTACATAATTTGTAGTTCAATTTCTCAAGTGACACTAGTTTTTTTTTTGTAAATTTGAACCATGTGTTTACTACACGGTTTAGTTTTTATAAGATTACACATCTCCAGTAGCAACTGTTTACATTAAATACAACCAGTTCAAACATATACGATATTATTCATCATATACCCAAACCATTTTTTTCTTAAAATTCATCAAATTAAAGAACCAATCATCCCTTAACTAAAGTATTACAAAACAAGACAAAGTTGCTGGGAACGTGATTAATGCATGCATTAACATGCTACGACTACATGTCTTAATAATGCATTTACATGGTGCAAGTGTGTGTCGAGGTCTGTAAAGAGTCTTGTTACATGTTACGTGGTGATGTGCGTCCCCATTTGCATGGTGTAGAAGTATGTGCTAAAAACATACCTACGTGTATATCCGCATATATGTGCCTAATGTAACGTTTTTGCAACATTTTCTTAAAAAAATGTTGCATTAGAGAAGGTGTATTAGACGTAGTGTAACTTTTTGTGACCTAATGCAACTCTTTTTAGATAGTTGCATCTTAAAAATATTGCATTTGAAAAAAAAAGTTTCATTATGTAACAAAATAGTTGCATATATCATGTCATAAAAAACTGCTGTAGGTCTAATGCAACTAAGTCTTCACTAAAAAAATGTTGCATTAAGCTATTTTTTTTAGTGCAGACATGTATGCATGGCACGTATCATACTCAAGACGTATGACCTCTTTTACAAAAGAAAGTATGTGTACGAAAACAACCTCTCTATATATGAAGAGACTGGTTATTGTACAAATCACACATTGTTTGTGAAGCAATTCGAGTCGGTGATCATTCAAACATGCGACTTAGATCACCGCATGATTATTTCCACGCTCTCTTGCGTGAAAATTCTATCTTGCATGATTATCTATTACTGTGTATTTTCACGTAAATACAGTTTGTTATTACGTGAGACTTTCATCTATGCTTTTTTAGCCTTATTATCAAAAACATAAATAAACCCTCTTGTATAGTTTTATGTATACAAATATTTTGAGGTACGCTACTGTCAAGATTAAGATTAATTTAAATATTTGGTAAGTAACTAAAATTATTGGCCCAACATCTATTTAATTTTTCATTGAATAACAGAAGCTATAAAATGACATGTGTTCGTTCTCACAAGATTCACAAACTCCTACGCTTCCTACAAAAGACAATCTTTTTATTTGATTCTTTATGTGTGTGTGAGTGTACGTGTAGATAAGGGTATTTAAATAATACTCATTACTAATACAAAAAACTAAATATATTATTTTACCGTTAAGTTAATATTATTAAAAAAATATTTCTTTTCCAACATATATATTAATTCTTCCTTCAATCCCTAAATTGTTGTAAGACTATTTTTTAAGACTGCCGATCGCAAATATTAAGAAATCGACCATCCAAAAATTCAGTTCATCCAAAATATAACAAGACTATTTAACCTATAGAACATAACAATCCAGTTCATCTAAAATATAACAAGACTATTTAACCCATAAGACATAAAAAAACAAGTCGGCTTGACCACGTACCAAGTTGAAAAGAAAACTAATAGATGATAAAAAATAAGTTAAGCTAATTAATCTATGATTTATTTATTTAAGTTGTTATTATTTGGTGATGTAATTAATTTTTTTTAATAAAAATGGAAACATAAATATGAGAGGCAGGGTAACATATGGCATATGGATGTTACTTGACAGTGATGACACATAATGATTACCAAAGTGATGGTTCATGAGATGTCTTCTTAATACATCAAAATCACTCACTCAAACCAATCCATCAAAAACTGTTCCCACCAGTGTGCACGTAAAAACTGTCATCACCTTACTTTTATTTTAACATTAACATTATTAACATTAACATAAATATACAAATTCCTTAAATTTTCTAAAATAAACATACACCAATAACAATTATAGCTAATTTTTCTTGTTGTGGATTTACCATGTAATAATTAATACCAGGTTAGTTATTCGTGTATTACGCTGGTTTAAAAATGACAACAATATGTGATAAAAGGCCTAATCGAAAAGGCTAGCTAAATGTGTAACCGAAAACGATAAAAACTAACACAAAAATTTAACCTTTAGAGTTGAACCATAAATAAACCTTAAAACTAAACCTTAAAATAATTAAAAAGAAATGTATGGATACATATTATGTTTGTGAAATGATTAACATAAATAAGCCTATGTTAATTGGTGGTTAAAACTTATGCATTTAACATGAAGTTTATCAGTTTAATTGTCAAACGTAACATGATTTTTCTTTTTATGTTATAAGAAGTTAGTATTTTAATAGAAAATGCACAAATACACATCGGAAAGCATTTAGACAGATGAAAGTATTTCAACTACTGAAAGGGGAATGACTAGTTCCGATGAATATGTTTTTGCCTTTTTGGAATGATTAACATAAAGAAGCCTGTGTTTGGTTATTAAAACTTATGCATTTAACATGAAGTTCATCAGTTCAATTCTCAAATGTAACACGGTTTTTCTTTTTCTGTTATAAGAAGTTAGTATTTTAATAGAAAAATTAAGATGACTATGAGAATTATTATAGGATTGACACATAGGCATATATATATATATAGCAATGATGTATCATGTTTGAGAGAATGACACGTAAGTAGACGTGTTTTTAAAAATTCACAGCTTCTTTAAGTGAAGCAAATTTCTTTATTTATATTTTTAAACGCACATTAGATGGAAGTAGGGCGGGACTATGAACTCAGTCATTACACTTAATATGAGACCGAGTTTTTAATTAATATGAAAGTTAAACCGTTTTTTTAAATAAAACCAGATACTTAAGTTGATCGATGTTACTTTTTGTTCATTTATGGATGGCAAATAAATTATCAATAGATCAAGAATAATGTATGTTAGATTAGATTTAATTGAGTAACCTGATCGGCGATTTTTGTATTTACATTTAGAACCACGTACGTACCTAGTTTTTAAAGCAATTTAACCTGGACATGTTAAAATAGTTATTTTAAGATTATGTGAACACATACCTTTGTAGATATTGGTCTGTATATACATATTACTTTGCATATATAGCTATTAACCTTAACACGATTAAAACTAGCTAGTTGAAATACGAAAAATGTTAGCATTAATACGTACGTACACTCGCTTAACATGTGGCATATATATATATGAACCATCTTGAAAGGTACGTGGTACTTATTACATGCCGTTAAAAAACGTTTTCAAACTCATGATTAAATAACATTTCCTATATCTACTGCCAAAAGTGTGAAATACAATGATAAAATCTAAAATCATTATAATCTAACTTTTTCTAAGGTTAATCAAGAAATTACAACTTAATTATAAGTCACCTATTGAACGGATACAAGACAATATATATAAAACTTTAGTAATTAAATTATGTAAAATTCTTGTCTAATATATTATAAGGCCGGATAGACACTTAACGTATTAGTCTCATTTAATTTGATTTTTTTTATTTATATTTGCTAGTTTTTACCATTGTAATTTTTAAATATTAAATTAAACATATGTAAATGGACAAATCAAAAACATATTTTGGATGGATTTGCAGATGAAATCTTTAAAGCATTATCCTAAAGGAAGGCAAAAATAGGGTGCCGAAATACGTGAAACAGTAAAAGGTACAAACTTACTCTCACGGTAATGTGATATGATGTGATATACAAGCTTTTATTTCTCTAGTTAATTAACTTTTATTTCATCAACAATTATAAATTAATGTAAGTAAATATTAAAAAATAATAATAATAATAATAATAACTATTTACACGAACACAACATGATTATCGGGTTTTAGGGTTGTACGTAGTGAAATTAACCGTTTAAATAGTTACTTGCCAACCTATGTATAAATTAACTTATCCGTTTAATCAGAACACATCTTCTACTTGCCAACTAATTTAAACAGATAGTACGTTAAATAATAATCCCAGGTACATGATTTTAAGTATTTACAAGTTATTATCTATCTATTTTAATAATTGAGTAACTTATCCGCATGTCAACAATTTAACTATTACACGTAAGAATTTGCTTAGGTGTCATGCTCTCATTTAATTTGATGTAAGATTTGAAAGCTGGTCATGGTATGCTCCTTATTCGAAATAACCCGATATGTTCAAATAAAAAAATACTAATTATCATGAATTATCTATTAACTCGATATGTTCAAATAAAAAATTTACCAATTATCATGATCTATCTCTTAACCCGATATGTTCAAATAAAATATTTACCAAATATCATTAATTATCTCATTATCCGATATTCTCAAATAAACAGTTTACCCTTTATCATAAATTATCTCCAAACATGATATATTCAAATAGAAAAATTATCAATTATTATAAATCATGTCCTTTATTTTAGTATATGATTTTTTAATGGAATATATTTGTAAATATCCAAACCGATTTTAGTATAAATCATGTTATAAATAAATTTAATTAAAACATATAAAATCAAAATCTCGTGTAATACACGGGTCCTAATCTAATATATATCATAATGACTTTGATGCCTAAAGATAAAAGTAAAAGCAGTCCACAAGCTTCTTTATATATTAACCAAAACTTAACTGATTTTAACTTACAAAACGTTTTAAATCCAATTTTAACAAAAGAAGTCACATACTCACATATTAATTATGTAGTAGATATGACACGTACATGTGATGCCACTTAGTGTATGACTTGATGTTTTCACCGTCTATCGACTTTCATATCGAAACAGTGTTTTTATTTTTAAAATTTTGTATACTTTCGGATTTCAACACTACCCTTCGGGCAAGGCACCTAAACAACGTGATAAAACTTGGGTATTTTCTTAACATTTACACTATAAAACGTGAGAATTTATAAAATTATACATGTTGAGTTATCAACATAAATATTTACAATAGTCTTTCACATCGGGTGTGGACAAGATCGAGCTAGTGTTATTGTGTTCATAAGAAATATTATTTTAGTCTCTAATATAATAATGCGTTTTTAGTGCATTGATTGTGGATGAGATGAAAATTTTACGGATAACATGCTTCAGTGCCAGTAATCTCAGGATAAGTGACACATCTAAAAGTTTAATTTCTCGGGCAACCAAAGCAAACTGCGTGAGCTTCTTAGAAAAAATGAATAATATTAATGGTATGTTAGATGAAATAACGCACCAAATAATTTATTTAACTAGAAAATAGATTTATTGACTTCATAAACTAAAATATGATGTTTCACATCTAAAGTCAAAGGGTTAATTAAAAGGATATGTATTGGTATAACGATATTAAAGTTACCCACCAAAAGATGTACTAATTAATTAACCTAATCCAGGTTACTATATATTTTAAGAGATTTTGATTCGGTACGTAGAACAACATGCACGTGTAGACTATAAAAGTCTATAAATCTCTACATGAGGTTTAATATATATAAGCATACTAGTTTAGTGTCCGGGCTATGCTCGGGAATACAATTCAATTGATGTTTTTAAGAATATTTCTTTCAGTTTTGAGACAAAACCGTGGTAAAACGGAACACCTGATATATTTTAAAAAATTATATTTTTAATATAGCAATATTATACTCAAATTAAAGAGAATAAAGTGCTTAGTTTTATGGTGTAGTTTACTTTAGGGGCATTTACATATATCCCCTTCTTAAGATCATTTATTACGTATTTACCCACTCCTTAAATTCAATTACATATTTCCCCTTCCTAAACCATATATATTACATATTTACCCAATTTCTTTAAAATAGCCTTTTGATTTACTATTTTACCCTTAATGATCTTCATAAATATATTTTTATATTTTCTTATACGTGGTAAAACGGAACACCTGATATATTTTAAAAAATTATATTTTTAATATAACAATATTATACTCAAATTAAAGAGAATAAAGTGCTTAGTTTTATGGTGTAGTTTACTTTAGGGGCATTTACATATATCCCCTTCTTAAGATCATTTATTACGTATTTACCCACTCCTTAAATTCAATTACATATTTCCCCTTCCTAAACCATATATATTACATATTTACCAAATTTCTTTAAAATAGCCTTTTGATTTACTATTTTACCCTTAATGATCTTCATAATTATATTTTTATATTTTCTTATAGTTTGTGTAAAAGAAGGGGCAAATGAGTAATTTATTATGTCAAAGGGGATATATGTAATTAAACTTTAGGCTTGGGTAAATATGTAATTGATGGACTTAGGAAGGGGAAATATGTAAAAAAACCTTTATTTTAAAAAAAATCATATAAAAATGTTATATATATTTATAAAACACTAAGGTTTTTAATTGTATGTTATTATTAACTTTATCCATAAGTTTTATTTTTAAACCCTATCAAATATAAACCGACTCACGTACACCCCTTGTAGTAAGGGCTAAAAATATAAATACTCTTAAATTTTTCAGAATTCTCCAAACTATTAGGGGACCAAAAATGTAATTAGTTTTATTATAATAAATTTTATATACATATTTAAAAAAAATCATTATTGTAAGATAATCTCTCAAATAATGCCACATAAGCTAAAAATTATGAAAATATTCCACATAAGATTTTTTTGTTTTGCTATATTATATAAGGATATATATGCCCTAAATATTTTGATGGTATCAATAAACTTTCTAGTCGAATTTATTAACTGAAAGTAATATGCGGCGAAAATTTCTCGGGCAACTAATTAAGGTTTTATGAAAATTCATGACAAGTAGAGTTTGTTTCGAATGGATTAAATTATATATGCACGAGATTATTTTTTAGAACTCTTACAGAATCACATTTGTGCATGATATGATCGTGAAGAACAAAATATTGATCGATCATATATATGTTGCAAATAACATTTTAGGCGAATAATATATTTGTGTTTAAAACAGCGAATAATATATTTGTGTTTAAAACAGTAAAGTTAGATTTTAACCACACAAGTAAAATGTGGTATAATTTATTTGTTTTAACATATATAGACAGTAATTAATAATAAAAATAATTTTATTTGGAGTATTAAAAATTTAGAATCATAACATGTGATATAGACATGTTACTTATTTGGTAGAGAGAGATTTTTCATGTTACACTTTTCAAGATAAGGAATGTTGAAGGTTTTCAAATATAACCTTTGAATTTCTTAATTCTTATCTTTTGTTGATATAAAAAGTAGTTGAACACCTTTTATCACTGCTGTGTGTGAAAACTAATGTTTTAAAAACCGGATCGAATAGTGAACCGGACTCTTTACTAGTCTGATGGTCGGATCGGTCGGATCGGTCGGACCGGGTTCACAAACGGGGTAACTTTATAAATAATTTATTTACCTTCAAATATATACAAATTTCTTTATGTATTAAATTGTGACATATTGTAATAATATGAGGCTATAAATGTATATTTATAAAACATATCAATAACACAACAAATACTCATACTTAAGGGGTTATATTGAAAGTTAAATCTACCCTAAATCTAAAATGTATAGCCGTCACTCACCCACTCACCCATTTGAGTTTTGATCATCTTCTTTCTCATTCAATCTCTCAAGTTCTTGAAACACATAGAGAAAATCAGACCAAATCACGAGCTGTTGGCGTTGTTCTCTGTCGCAATGGACCACCGAGGACCCTAATCTTCGCGTCAGTAAACTTAGGCAACAGTGAGTGAGGATTTGATTCAGATTGAGACCGATTTTTGGTTTGATTTTGTTCAGATCCGGTTTGATCGCCGGTTCCGGTCGCCGGTTCAACCACCACACTAACAGAACCGGCCGATTATTTAAAGAGCCGGAAATAGCCCCCGAACCGGACCGCTTATATCACCGGTTCCCGGTGAGACCGGTTCAACCGGACGGTCCGGTCCGGGTTTCAAAACACTGGTGAAAACTGTTAGAAGACATAAGTTTTTTTAAAGGAGACGTAAATTTAATTCTTATCGGCATCATTTTGAAAGAATCAACTATGACAATAAAAAAAATATTAATGAACAATTTCGATTCCTTAATTAATTATAACTAAGTTACACTTTAATATCACTCATCTTGTACAGATAGCTGTTCAAAATAAAATATCACTACGTACACACATATATACTTTAGTTATTTTCTTAAACTTTGAATGCAAGTTTCATTTCATGCTATAATTTGCATGTCGTGTGACAAAACTGATCGAATGACTATTCAAGCTCTACGAAAAGACTTCACAGAAATATTCTCTTTGGATATGATTAAGTATATAAGAAAATGAAAAGATATATGCTTTAATTTTGATAAAAGACAAATAAGAACTTATTTGGAAGAAGTAAAAACCCTAGCTAAAACAAAATAAGTATATATTAAAAATATGGTACGTTCTCATCATTATTTATAATCACGATATAACAATATCATATCATTAATCAACAAAGTAGAAATTAATTAAATTACTTTCATATATATAACAAAATCAAGATATATAGTGCCATTGCCTTTGTCCATATATATATATATATATATAACATAATAATACCAACATATAATAAGATGCTTAAAGCACAGACTAAAAAACGTTAAACGTAGTTTCGACATGCATTAGTGAAACATTACAACTCCTTACATATATATTTTGTAGCTAGATCCAAGTGATGAGTACAATAACTATTAAAAAAACATGATCAAGAAAGATCGATAACTATTTCACCGGCCTTCATATCCTTGTGCTTCTACATGTCCTCAAAATATTACTATTTCACAATCTCCTTTGCTTCTAAATCTACATTAACCCAAAACAGTATATATTAGAGCAAATAACATTAATTGTTTAAAATCTGTTGTATATTGTCACACCATTTTTCCTGATGAACAACACTAATATATATAAACATTTTAGAAAACTAGCTAGGTTAGTGAGACTAAAAAGTACAAACTATATATTATGTTCAAATATTCAGTCACAAAAACCTTTTAATTTTCGGTAACTCGCTATTATCATCATAGATGTTACACGCCTGCTTTTAGCGACGACCAGCTAGTACTTTGTTTGCTAACTTTTAATCAAATATTGTAACTTTTGTAGAAAAAAATAAATTTTTTAATTTATGAGTTTAGAGTTAATTTGTGTGGTGACCGGTTTTAGAAATCATTCTGAAACTAAAACCGTCACACAAACAATTCAACCCTCTCAGAGATTTAAAATTTCGTTACAAAACAGACGCTAATTTTACATTCGTTTTATGTAAAAGTAACCCATCAATTTGCATGGTTAGTAAAATACAACCCAACTTTTGGTGTGCATGTAGTGAAAAATTAGTTAGGCTAACAAAAGAACTTGATCATGTTGGCATAAAAACTTGAGCATATTAAATTAAAGTTGTCACATACATATATTATTATACTGAATGTAACAGTTACAAATTAAAGTAGCTAGGGTTTTGTATCATGTACCAAGTCGATGGTGCTGGACTGACCATATGATGACGAAAACGAGCGCACCAGATAATAAAATGCACCGTGTTGGAGAGACTGTAGTGTTACGCCCCACTCATTGGTCACCACCGGCTGCCCGTAAGAGTGGATCAGCACCGCATCATCACCAAACGCCTCCCTAACGTTGAACGGACCAACTGCCACCTCAAACGCCACGTCATTGATGAACACGGTTGACTTCCCGGGCATTGGGTCCACCGCACCTGCACCTCACACAACCATATATTACTCACATCATGATCACTTTCATATCATGTAACATGACTTATCAAACATGTTAAAATGGTCATTTTAACTAGCTAGCAGTTTAAAACAACAAATGAAAATGGATGTTGTATGTAGCTAGGTACTTTATACACTTGCAATATGATCAACTTTAATTTATTTTAAAATGGTTGTGAGAAAACATGATATATAATACATGAATATTTTTAGGTTTTTTAAATTATTAGTAGTAGTTTAGAGGGCCAAAAAAATTGTATTAATTTCTTGTTAATTAAAAGAAAAAATTAAAAAAAAATCCCTATATATATATAACAATAATAATATCATGTACACCCCTTAATTAGAAATCTAAAATAATGCATAAAATTAACATTAATAGTATAATTTTACTTGATCATAAAAAAAACAAAACAAAAACTACCTTGAATATTATCACTTAAAGTTGATACAACATGAGTGGTTGTAGTAGGATTAGAAGCAACAGTAGTTACTGCAACATTGTAGTTAGAAACCTTCACATTTTTCTCATCATCAACACCTTTACAATTACTCATCTTATGAACAACACTTTGTTGATTCATCATCATCAAATCAGTTAACAACATCCCACTTCCACTGCCAACATTCTCATTATGATCATTTCCAAATTCCGAAAAACAAAACCCTAATTCTGTGAACCCACCACTATTAGTGGTGGTAGGTGCCGGTGTCGGGCCAGGTGGTGGTGGTGGTTGTTGAACAGTGGGGAAGTAAAAAGGTTGGTCTTGAGAAAATTCAATCTGGTGGTGATAACCACCACCACCACCACCAGTAGTAGCTGCACCGACACCGGCACCAAAATGCTGGTTCACTGAACCAGTGGGAGAGTTGTTGTTGAAGTGAAAATCAAAGGATTTAGAGTAAGATCTTTCGGATGAAGAAGATGATGAGGTGGTGGCTGTGAGTTTAGTTGTGGGTGTTGAGTGGTGGTTTTGTGGTTTTTGAAGGTGGCGAGTTTTGTGTTTGCTTCTTGATTTTCTGTTTTGAAACCAGTAGAAAACATTAGCATCACCAACTTGACCATATTCTTGTAGTTGACCTCGGATCTTCCTTATTTCCTCTCTTGGTGGATTCACCATACCCGAGTTGAAAATGGATTCTAGAATTCGGATCTGTTCGGGTTTCGGGTTCCATCGAGGTTTCGGTTCCGGGCTTCTCTCTTCACATCCTATTATCAAAACCCTAGTTACTAACTTTCAATTCTTGCTTGCATGTCATCAAAACATATCTAAGATTAGATCAGATCAGGGTTTGCTAAACGTACCCCTCCTTATATTTTCCCTACTTGTTGCACTCCCATATCCTTAATCAGGAGTGCAAAGAAAAACAAGGGAGGGGTACGTTTCTTTAAAACATATCTCTACCCTTAGATAGATAGGGGGAGAGATATGTTTTGCAGAAAGAAAAAGAAACCCTGATGATGAGTAAATAAATATAAGTTGTATACCTGAGGTGTAAGGTGAACGGTGGCAGTCATTAGATGGCCATTGGTGGTGGAGACGAGTGTTGCAGGTGGGTTTGGATTTGAACATGCTAGGCCAATGCCTATTTGATGAAGCCATGAAAATAGTAGCTAGTGGTTATGGTTATGACTAGCTAGTATATATATATATGCTACTGTTGATGATTGTGAGTATGATCAGTACTGTGAATGATTGATGATGAACAGAATGATTTTGTAGGACACTTATCATCAAGTCAGAGACAGAAAGGTCATCTTTTGGTTTGCTTTCTTTCTTTGTTCTTTCTGCTTTTTTGATTTACAAATTAAACACAATCAAACCTCTACACTCTTCACCTAACCCTGCATTCACTTCACTTTCAATTAATATTAATTAATATTTACACAACACAAATAATATAAATATATATATAAATACCTACATACAAACACAATACATAATTCATCACTTGAAAACACAAGTTTGTTAATTATCATAACCCTTGAACAAGAATTAATCACCTTTTTGTATGATATGATATAATCCTATAACATCATTTAAAGCAAATAATTTCTAGGATACAAAGAGATCAAGAAGCAACCCATGAAAAATTATGTTGATGTAATAAGTTTTGTAGTTAAAAGAGTGGTTTTTGAAAATGAAGATCATGAGACAAAAATGAACAAGCTTTTGGGGTCTTACTAGAATGTTTATCAAAGAAGATGATGTTACAATTACTTCCATAGAAGATAGATATAGAGAGAGAATGAGAGGGAGAGAGAGAAAGATTATTAATGTATTTGTGATGAGTTCATCTTTGGTTTTCACAACCTTTTAGTGATGATCTGATGAGTTTGCCTCCTTTGGTTTGTAAAGGGGTTTGTTTAATATTGTTTGAGGTTTTGTGGTTGTAGAGCTAGAGAGTTAATGTGTTAGAGAGAGAAGATGAGTTATATATTGAGTTGCACATATTCTAAGGAAAAAAGGCAGGCAAAGAATAAATAGGGGGATTTGAAAGTCAATCAAACATGGGAGGTAGGGTTTGAGTGCAAAAGTAGTGGTGATGGTGGAGGAGGATTTATTGCTAGCTAGCTACTTGGGGTTATATATTTCGGGCAAAGTAACAATTAAGAGGCTTAATTTCTTCATTCATGGATTGACTCGAGGGAAATTTATTTCCCATTACATCTTTCTTATAAGGGGTTGGCTTCATTTTACCTTCTTTTAATTCATTTCAATATATATATATAAAGATACAAAACAACTTTATATGATTCAAATTTGAATGTGTTGATTTATTGTGAAGCAAACACACGAGCTTGTAGGCAAGTTGCTATCTATCGATAGGCGAGAACAAACAACTATTGGTTGCTTCTTCGTCTATTGATTCTATTAGACTATGTGTAATGGTTAATGCCCTTTGGGGGCGTTTTCCGCCATGTGGACGATGACTAGATAAGGGGCATTATACCAAAAAATGGTGTAATGGTTAACGCCCCTATAATGCCCCATAATCATTAGTTAGTAATTAATTCATTAACAAAAGCAATTCAATGATTGGACAAAAGTTGGGGCACCAGCGTTATATTTATAACGCCCAAAGGGGCATAACGCCCATAACGCCCCCGCGTAGTGGTGTGCGGGGCGTTATGGGGCATTATCAATGGGATATAACGCCCATTACACAGAGTCTTAGGAGTTGGTGCACTATCATAGAATAGCTCAAATTTGTTGATCCATAGTTGAGGGATAAGATGCATAAACAAAAAGTGTGGATATATAAGTTAAAACACAACAAATCCATCTTGGGAAGGAAATATGACCATGGGGGAGAACTCTCAAAATTTGAACTTGTGCACTTAATTGTATATTTTGGGTTAGAAACTGTGGTTATATATATGTTATTTTAGATATTTTGTGTGTAATTTAAATATCATTTATATTTGTGCTTTGCTACGATTATATCAACAAAGTGAGAAATAAAGTGAGAAATATTGATTGTTATATATATAGAAGCATGTTGCATGGGAAACTTAGTTTCATATGGAAGTAGAATGTACCATAATGTGACCGGTGATCATGGTGTGGTGTACTTGTGTGGCTGATGATGCTATATCGTGTTGATGTGCCTTTAACTAGTTACTAGTGTCTCGCTCTTTTCAAGTACCATAAACCAGTATGTCGTCTTAACTAGAATCATAAGATGGAAGGGGTGTCAATGTGTCATCGGCTTCAACATGCGGCTTCCCATGGCTAAACACCGCCATGACAACGGCATATGGTTAGTTACATGGCTTTGTGAAGCCGATGTAGTTAACTTCACTTATTTTAAACATTAATTGAGTATTAATCGTGTAAGAGTAGTTGAAACTTTCTGCACCCACTACTATTAGGGCATGTGAAGGTAAATGAGGGTAATTGTGAATTTGTGATGTTTCATTATTATTGGTGGATTGTGAGAGTATCTCATACTAATGAAACCGAACCCCCCCCCCCCCCCTTCATGACCCCTGATCACCTTTGAAGAAGAATTCTTTGGTTTCACTACATGGTTTGTAATCCAATCACAACCTACATTTAATTTGTTATTTCTTTGTGTTAGTAAATTAAGTCCACTCGTGAAACTGTACGAGAATTGAATACAACCACATATAAAGACTTCATTGTATATTACCGGTGGTGATCAGGCACCTCATCGATGGATCACCTATGGAGAATACTCACTTGTGAAACACCGATGATCATATCACCAACGAACAAATGACGGAATGTACTCAAAAATATATACGCAAATCTTTGTCGACCAGGATTGCCGACACCACTCTTTTTTCAACACGTAATGTAAAATGTGTATTGTTCATCCGAACGACACCGGTCTTTTTTTTTTATTACGACGACCGAGTATCTTACAAATATATTGCACCATTGTCCATTTATTTTATGAAAAAAAATACTTAAGTTTTAAAAAACGTTTACAAGTATTTATAATAGTTCTATTTTATTTAAGAGTCTGATGATAAAGAGTTAACACTTTTGGGTTACTTGGGTATCCGATGACCATTGGATTACCGTTTGTTGAAGTTAGCATTACGTTTACTGGTTGCAACCGCTAGTGTTGAAATGTGTTTTTCTTCAATGAAGTTTGAGAAGTTGGGGTTACGTAATTGGATGAGAGAGGGTTTTTGAATGATGTTTGCATTTGTTATATTGAAAGAGTTTCATGCAAGAGTTGGCATTGAAGATGTTATGGTGCGGTTTCATGCAAGAGTTGGCATTGAAGATGTTATGATCCGACCCGACTCGAAATTTTGACCGACCCTATAAATAATTACGTAAAGCTATCTCGGTTGTTGAAATATAGAAACTAAAAAATTTCGTCTCAACAGGAAAATATTCCTAGCTCCGCCCCGGCCCGAAGCTAGCAATGTGATATATGAATAGTTTGTTGGTGGTATAAAAAGATCATATGATGTCGTCAGCGTAATGCGTGTAATTAGTAAACGTGACAGTCGCAAGTGTGTACCACACCTTAATGTCAACAACTTAATGCATGTAGCGAAGTCACAAACGCACCGCAATCTCAACATGCGCAAAAGGTGTGAAAACTAGTTAAGGCCAATGTATAATCATGCACAGGGGCGTACCCACCTTGAAGGGTGGGGGTGCGCCCGCTCCCCCTGCGAATTTTATTTTTTTTAGTATTTATATATTAAAATCTCGATCGACCCCCGTAAAATTTAACCCTCGACCCCCTATCCAGTCTTGAAAACTCAGTTTAATGCCCAGTCCATAACCAATAGGAGACATAATATTTAATTATGGATTGAGTTAAGTTATGATTAGAAGATAATACTATATATTTATTTATATTGTCATGTATAGTCAAGCATTGAGATATTATAACCTCAAGTGTTTCACCGTTGCACAAAACCATCAACATAGTTGATGATTCGGATGGTCATGAGTAGACAAAAAGAAAATACATAAAAAAACTAACTACTTTTGCTAAGTAATCAAATGAGAAAGTGTGAAATGATACAAAGCTTAGTTGTCAAACCAAAGTTCTAAGCATCACCATTTTAATACCATAACACAAGTTTACCAACATACTCTTGTTTGGAAACATGGTTTGGTTTCATTCACTTCTTATTTGGAGACATATGTTGTTTAAGAAAAAAATTAAGGATTCATTTTATAAGGTTTAAAAACAAATCCTAACTCGTACCTCAAAATGGTAATTTACCAAACTTTATTTACATTGGTAAATATACGATAAATTACTAGAGGATGTTTGAAGTATTTAGGAAGAAAAATAATGTAAAAAAAATGAAAGAAAAAATGAAAAAAAGACCAAAAAAAACCTTACAAGTGGTTGAAAATTTGTTTAAAAAAGTTGAAGTTCTAAATAGATTGAGAGAGTTTGAGAAAGAGTTTAGAGTGTTGAAAGTGATTAGAGAGATTTGAGTTGATATTTATAGATAAAAAAATTAGGGTTTGATATTAAAGAAGTTATTTAAGTGGAGGAAAATTGAAAATTTTCAATTTTAAATTTAAGTGGAGGCAAAATAAAAAATTTCACTTTTGATCCCTCAAACTTATTTTATTTATTGTTTTGCACCATAACTTGTGTTTAATCATGATTTGGTGATTTTATATATGAAATTTAGTTTTTTGTCATTTTTTAATTTGATCCGACCCGATTCGACCCGAACTGAATCAAACCGGGTTGGAAAAAATATTAGATATTGATACTCAAACGATACCTAACAAATTTTCGACCCCCTTGAAAAACATTTCTGGGTACGCCACTGATCATGCATTGTTTCTGTACGTAGAAATTAGAATGCAATCACATGTTTGACATGCGTGTAATACTTGGGGACTTGGGGTGGTAATAATAATATGGATTTTTCATTTGGGTCCCAAGTTGAAGTCTTGTTGGGTTTTTACATTTCTTTTGGGCCAAAATGTCTTGAAAGAGTTGTAGATTTGTAGGTATGTTTGGATGATTGGATCGGCCTTTCATAGTATGTTACCAACTTGTATAGGGCTCAATTTAGCTATGTAGTCTCGTTGTTAGGGTGATATACATTATATATATTTATAAGTAATTAGGTTAGATATCCGTATGACACGTATATTGAATAAAAATATATTACAATAAATATTTGGATAATCGTGTATTTTTCATATGAAATAACTTGGTATTAATTTATATAGAATTTTGAAATTAAATTAAGTTTTAAATTTAATAAAATATAATAAAATTTAAATTTACTATTATGATGAGAAAATTGTAGTACTTTTTCGTTTTAAATTACTATTCTGATGGGGCGATTGTAGGAATTCCTGTTAAACTATTCAATTTCAAGTGTACACAATATAAAATCACTTAAGATTATTTAAATAGGTAATGAAAATCGAAGTTGAATTTTAAATTCAAGCTTTATGAAATTAAATGAAAACAGTTTTAATATATAATTACGTAAAATTGATTCAATCAATAACCATGTTTTTTTTAACTTAATTGAGAGGATTAATGTAAATGTGACAAATATTATAAAGTGACGTGACAATACTGTGTCATGTTTTAAAAAGAAGATGTGACAAAAAGTTAATGCCTTATTAGTATAGAAAGATCCAGGTTCTCCATGCATTTCATAATTCACACAAAGTTACCCTAAACCAATTTTTGAATCAACATTTTTATTATATAAAATTAGTCCAGAAAAATAAATATTAGCTCGTATATAACTTGTATACCTTACTAATGATTTAATTAGTTTACTGTTGTTGATTATACTTGGTTAGACACTCATGTATTATACGGTTTAAATAACCAGTTTAACAAAATACTTGATAATTAAAATAAGAAATTTATATTTTATTTATATATATACATTTCAAATTAGTGTCAACAGTAATTTACATATTTTATTCCATGTGGTACCCATTGCTTTGCATAGTGTGCTTATTATTAAGCATAAGGTGCATATGGTAAGCATAACTTACAACTGTAAAAGCATAGTGTACAACCAATGAACATGAGTTAATGTAATGTACTAGAAGTGAAGTGTAGAGATTCCACGTTTCATACCTTCCCTAATCACTAGCCACGTCTCTCTTCTTCTTGCCACTTTCTTTAATTATGCCTCTGCCACGTTTTATTATTTAGTTTTAGTGTGCATGCCTTTCCATTTTGTTTATCTTTTACCACAACAATATCTGCATATGGTCATCCATACTCACATCCAAATTTATCTCTGTTCTTCTTTTTGCCTCTGGTTTTATAGAGAGAGAAACACAGTATTCGTTATTTTACTCTCTCTAAAAGAGAAACTACACTAATGGTTGCCTAACCGCCGTTGCCGGCTGTTCCACCAACTTTGGCGGTTGCTTCACCACCGTTGCCGACTCCCCTTCATGGGTGGTTTCTGGTAGCGTGGGTTGTCTCCGTCTTTGCCTGTTTTGTTTGTTTTTCGGTGGATAGCGGCGGCGATGGATGCGATGGCGGCAAGATCTATCCTTTTCTTCTTTAGATCTAGCCTTTTTTTGTTGAGATCTGGATGGTGATACATGGTTTCTTGTGTTTGGGGTCGATGAAGATGATATTTCTTCATTTGAGATCCTGTAGTTGCAACAGATTGTTTGATGTTTATGGTTAGTGGTTGGTTTCCGATGTGTTCACTGTTGAAAGATTTTGAACAACAAATTGACCATTATCGGGTGAAACGTTTGGTTTCTCACTGTTTTTCATAGATGTGGTGGCACTAATTGTTATTGGGCATCCGACTTCGTGTGCTTCCTTCTTTTTGTTTCTATTAATGAAGCTGTGTATATAGATGTTGTTTGGGTGGTTAAACAAAAAAAATAGTTTTATGACATGGGCTATGATGAGTTCTACCTTTTACATGAAACAATGTAGATGGCGTGGGCGGTGTGGACGACGGGTTTAGACCTTGAAATAGTGCAACCCACCTAACAACCAAGATAATTTGTGTGCTCTGAGCCCTAAATTTTATTAATCTCATAGATTTTGTTTGGTTGCAATTTGTTTTCATTACATGTTTTGATGATAATTTTGATGGGTTTCAACGGTTTGTTTTTTAATAACATATTACTTTTATTTGTTTTGGTTAGGTGTTTGGTTAAGAGATTTGTAAATATATAAATATACTATGTAAAACAACTATAATCCGTCATTACAAAAAAATACTACACTGCTCCGCAGCGAAGCGCGGGTAAAATGACTAGTTTGTTACATAAGATATGAATGAATATATGGAAACTAATTTTTTAACCATAACTAGATTAAATAAATGGATGATGATAAGGTTGATTGGATGATGACAAATGTTATCATGTGGAAACAGTTTATATTTATAAAGCAGAGAGCACCGATTGTATGATGTTTACTCTTATTTATGATTTAATACAATATTTGTCAAAACCGAACCCCTCTTAGCTACTTAAATGATGTTTCAAATGATTATAAATTTCCAAGGATGTTAATTTTTTCCACGTATAAAGCGCACCAACATGTTACAAGTTACCATAGATACGAATTACCAAGGTCGGTGACTTGGCTTTAGCATTTTCAATCCACACCCAAATCTTGACAATCAAGTAAGTTACATAGTGACCCCTAAATATTGTTAACTAGGTTTAATACTCGTGTATACACACGGGTTGATTTTTATACATGTAAATAATACAATAAATATTTTAATAATTAGATAATATTTATGTATTTATAGATGATTTTTTAAATTACGCATCATTGAGTAAATGACAATAATTTGTAAATACATTAAAATAATACATTCTATGTTTTATACTTTTGGCTCCATCAACTAACGCATGAAATTTCCCTCCCAAACTTCCTATTATATAATAAGTATTCCCCAAAAAAAATTGTCCCTTAAAACCTTAAATTATTATATAGATTAACAACTTTGTCGACACCTCATTTTGTTTGTATTAGTTTAACTACTTGACACCCAACATCCTTCACATTATTGTACCTTTTTAGTCTATGTATGACCATGTTAATGCTTTATTACTTTTAAGACTTTACAACGTTGTCTAGACTACTTTTACGATTTTACACCGTAACATTCGAGACATCACACTTTTTTATGCATGTCTACTGACGTTGATGTCACAAGCGTACATGATTTGCGTCGCACACTCATGACACGTTATCTATTCATGCTTAATTCTTGATCAAACGCGAGTTGTCGCTACGCTCGACAAGCGTCATATATCTATTCTTAATTGATTCTTGATCAAACTTAACCTTGATTCTCTTTAATAGAAAATGGATCTTAGTTTGATTTGTAACTTATATAACAAATACAAGAGAGCCGAGTTACAGTGGTTGGTAAGTTACAAGGGGCTTGTGTTCTAATCCCATGCTAAATAGTTCATCTAGCTTGGCTAGCTACGATGATGATTTAGATGTTCAAACAAGAGTTAGGGCATAATGCAACAATGAGGCAAAGATCGTAGTTTAAACCCACACCCATAGTTCTCGGTCATCTATAAAACCACATTGTCATTTGTGATTTTCTAGTATGAAGATGTCACAATGCCAAATAATGGGACCGATAGTCTCATATATTTGTAGGAATAAAGAATAAATTGTTAAAATGGTCATGTAGCTTGTCACTTTTTGCTGAAAATTATCAAAAATTTAGTTTTTGCCAAATAAGTCCTTATTTGCCTAAATTCGTTGTCATTTTTGTACCCGACACTAACACCATTAAATTTCTTCCGTTAGTTTGTAGTGAATTGACTAAAAGGCCCTTGTTTATGTAATTTTTAGAAAGATAATATACAATATCTCACTACTCTATCTCTACTCTCCCTCTCTCCAACATTTGCAACATATGTCTCTTTTTACGGCCACCTTTTGCACCTAGAGCCTCGTCATTAACCACACATCGCTTCTCAAACTCTGATACCTTCATCACTTATCACCACTAACAAGCCTATCGACCCAAACTACTTATGTTACCTCTCACATCAACCACCACCACCGCTCTCACCATCCTCTTCGGCGTTGGCCACCCTTCACCATTGGTCGAACCCTCACCTCAGTTTTGCAAGAAATCCGTGAGCATCGGTGTCACACCTTCAAATTTACACAAACGGGGTATCCGTTAGGCGTGTGACATACTAGGATCTCAAGCCATTAGTTACAATAACACTTACTCAAAGTTTTAAACAAAAGTCATTATTAAGATGTTAAACCAAATTTCAAGGTTTAAGATGAAAAGTTTCAAAGCTTAGCAGAAGCTTTTGAAAAATAACCCTGTACTCAAAATCCAAATACATACTATAAAGAATCAAACCAACCAAAATTCAGAGTTTAAATGTTGAAACAAAATTTAGCCATAAAACATACGTAAATCCGGTACGCAAAACCCGTGCACCACAAACAAACCAAGTTATCCAAAGAAATAAGTCTTAATTAATAGTTTTGTAAAAGTCCAAATGACGACCCAATGTATGCATGTCCTACATGCTCAGCTCCTTATTTACCTGAGAAAACATACTAAAACGGTCAAAACATAATGTTGGTGAGTTCAATGAGTATAATTTAACGATATAAATGAAAACCAAAATTTTCCTGATAAATCAATATATTATTATTGGTTTGTAAGACCACCTTGCTTACTACACGAGCACGTCGAGATTAAACTGAACGTTACTTAACTTGCCTTGTCGCCATCATTACAGATGACCAAAACGTGTAAAGGACAATTTGCACCACCTGGAACACTACTAACATGATGGGGTCTATCGAACTCGGTAGTACTACTCAAATTTCCCCGTTATACCCACTGTATATTAACAATCTCGACTAAGGCTGTGTTCCCGAGTTTATTTAACGAGAGAAAAGAAGGGAAAGAAAATCCTTTCTTTTCTTTTCTTTTCTCTTCTCTTCTTCTCCTCTTTTCCTTTCCCTTTCTTTCTTTTTCCTTTTGTTTTCTTTCCATTTCCTTTTCTTAAATGAAACTCGGGAACACAACTCTTTTTATTTCTTTCCTTTTCTTTCCTTTAATTAAACTCGGGAACACAACTACTTTTTTCTTTCCTCTCATTTCTTTTCTTTTCTTCTCTTAAACTAAACTCGGGAACATAGCGTAAAAGGAAAAGACTATACTTTGGAACGTTAATGCTCAGTAAAATAAGCCATTACACAATAGAAATTCATTTATCAAGAGTAGATGCTCGAAAGCTCTGCCCGTAAGCATAAAATGCAGCCCGAGACCATTAGAATCTTGCCCGAACGCTATGAATCATTTTAGTAATTTAGTTGTTTTTTTAACTATGGAACATGGAAAAATAAAACAAAGTCATTCATTTCATGTATTTATCTCACACCCAATATAAATCGTAACAATCTCTCACCGCTTCTTCTCCACTCACCTCATCGTCGCCACCGTCATCATTATTATTGTTCTCCGATGACCGCCGAAGTTGCAACCGCCGCCGTACCGAATCTGTCATCTAACCCTAACAACGGCGATGTAAACCACAACATCAATACGAATCAAACGTCGAAGAAATCACGAGAAAGTGAACGCCGTCGGAGGCGGCGTAAACAGAAGAAAAACAAGTCCGGCGGAGGAGAAGACACCGTCGCTGAAGAAGCTGGGATCGTCACCGGCGAAGATAGCGCCAAAGAGAACTCTGATCCTCAGAAGGTATTGTTTCGTTACTTTTGTGTTTTAGGGTTTGGTAATTTGTTTTGTCTGCTGTCGTTATAATGTTGTGCGTATCGTTAATCTGAAGCTTTGTTTGGTTTGTTTTGTTATTCTGCTACGAGTTTGGGTTTTGCTGCTGTATTTATATGTTAAGGTGTTGATATGAGTGTAGTGTTAGCATATAGTATAATAGTAATGTGTGGAAGATGTTATTGGTTAGAAGTTTGATTTTGAAATAGGATTGTAAGTGTTACTTTTTTCTATTTGTGTTGTATACACTGCAAATATTGCATCAGTTAAATTTGGAACAATACATGTGGATTTAAAACAGTTAGGGTTACAGTTTTTACGAACGGGGCAACGGGTTAGGTTGTTAATAAGGGGCATATAATGTAGTTTAAGTTTAAGGTATTGAGAGTTGAGATACTAGGCTTCTCTAGATTTTAGACATTCTGATTAAGCTATCTATTTGTAGGCATGTCTTTGATGTGGTTTGAGGTCAAAGGGCATAATTGAAAAGGGCGACTAATTCAAACTTTGGCTAATCGGAAAGGCTTTTAAAATAGTCAAGCCAATCTCGAACACGTTGCTTGGTTGTGACACACATGAGCTAAGTTTGTTTGGATGTTGTTAGGATTAACTTATCTTGTAATATAGCATATGTACAACCATATCTGCGTTTTGATAAATCAAGCCAATCTCAAACACATTACCAAGCATCTATACTACTGTATATCTGCACCTTGATAGATCAGTATACACCAACATGTGCATTCATCTTTTGCATAAAACTTGCCTCTTTAAAGTAAATGGAGGTCTATGAATTCTTTTGACTGTGGACAAGTTTATCAAAGCATATAAACACCAACATTGTTTTCCAAATTTTATCTTGTCATCCATGTATAGAATTTTTTTGTTGATTTGGTACTAATAGCGTTTTCTTTAACATAAGATTATCGAGCAAGTGGAAGTTGAATACATTCCAGAAAAAGCAGAACTTGATGGTTTTTTAGACGATGAGTTCAGAAAGGTCTTTGAGAAATTCACATTCAAGGAATCTGCTTCCTCCGAGGTAGAATGAGTTTGTCTTGTTTTTTTACATTTGAATTTTTTATGGCTGTGCTCGTGTTATTTTTTTCTCTTTATTACTGATCTTTTTGTATATAAAAAACTCAGGCAAATGATAAGAATGAAGAGGCTGCTGCCAATGCAGCTTCAAACAAGAAAGCTAGCTCAGATTCGGATGAAGATGAAGAACAGGATGCCCAGCAAAAGGATAGAGGTGGCATTTCTAATAAAAAGAAAAAGGTTATACATTTTGGCCTTTCGATAATTTTTTTATGGTATCTGCCTTTTATTATGTTGGTGGTAATTCATTACCTTGCGGTATGTTTTTGTTTACAGCTTCAACGCCGAATGAAGATTGCTGAGCTGAAGCAGATAAGTACAAGACCAGATGTAGTTGAGGTAGGCCACCGATTTATTTTCTTTTTGTTTTAGCTCTTACTCTGTTAACTTTGGTTGACATTAAATCTTTTTTGGTTTCTATGATTATTTGGCCTTTTTGCCAATTGTATGGTATATGTTGCTTTCCATGTTGAAGTATATCTTGAGTTGTTAGTTGATTTTGTTATTCAAATGTTGGATACTTCCTTTTTCATGTTGAAGCATATCTTGAGTTCTTAGCTGTTTTTGTTTATCAAATGTTGGATTTTGGATACTTCCTTTTTCCATATTGAAGCATATATTGAGTTCTTAACTGTTTGTACCTTTTGGTACAAAAACAACAATATTTTCTAATGCATTACTATGGTCTTGATATTACAAAAAAGTCTTGTTATCTGGTGTGTTGTAATGTCGCCATTATCTAATAACTTTGTCATGCATGAATTTCAGGTGTGGGATGCTACCTCAGCTGACCCTAAGTTGCTGGTTTTTCTCAAATCATATCGCAATACTGTTCCTGTGCCAAGACACTGGTGTCAGAAAAGGAAGTTTTTACAGGTTTGTCACTATCTAAGAATTATTTACTGTGACCAGCAAAACTTACATTGATAGGTTTATTATATGTCTTGTTTCTTACGAGTACAAATACTTGCTCTAAATTGAGGGGTCAGGGTTGAAAGATAAGTTGTTGAGGTGTGCCTTATAAGTACATGTGGTTCTTGCAGGGTAACGGATGTGACAATCTTGGAGACCACACATGTAGGTGTTTTGGATAGCGAACCATTAAATGGTTTTTCTTTTTATATATTTGTTTGTGGGTTGGGACTTAGACATTTTCACAATGCCATATAATGAAAAATAGCTAGCGTTTTATTAAAAAAATGGAATGGTTTAGTTCAAGTGTTTTATTGTTCTAATTTTCTGCTGGTTCATTCGGATTTCATCATGTTTCGAATGGTGTGCAGGGAAAGCGAGGTATCGAGAAACAGCCATTTCAACTTCCTGACTTCATTGCTGCTACGGGGATTCAAAAAATCAGACAAGTAAGATCTAATCATAAAAATTTGTTGTGACCTCAAAGAAATCATTTAGTCATCTAAGTCGTTTGTTCTTTTGGGCAGGCTTACATTGAAAAGGAGGACAATAAGAAGCTTAAACAGAAGCAGCGTGAGCGAATGCAACCGAAAATGGGAAAGATGGATATTGATTATCAGGTTTTGTTACCTAAACTCGTGGGAATTAAAATGTTTTAGTTTTTTAGTAATTATTATCTGACAATGAAGTATACAATTCTGCCTTTGTGTTTGTAACTGCTTTGATAATTTGTGGTGCAGGTACTTCATGATGCATTTTTTAAGTACCAGACCAAGCCAAAGTTGACATCACATGGTGATTTGTATCATGAAGGAAAAGAGTTTGAGGTAATTTTTTTATCCTCATGAGCCTATGAGTATGATATATGCTTTTTGGTTCTTACAAGTTTTCTTGGTAAACCATACAGGTCAAGCTTAGAGAGATGAAGCCAGGAACTCTGTCACATGAACTAAAAGAAGCTCTAGGCATGCCAGAAGGTGCCCCTCCCCCATGGCTTATTAACATGCAGGTAAATATGCTTTTGCAAATTCCTGTTTTTTGCTTCTGCTTTCTACTCCACTTCAATTCTTATTTTATACTTGTGGATTTTTTAAAGATAATGAGAACTTATTATTTGTTTATGTTCGTAACTTAAAAAGGTCATCGTTAAGTTTAGTTTTTTAAATAGATAATTTGATTCTTTTAGAGGTGTCAAACTGTCAATTACTCAATTGTGACCCTTGCTTACGTATAAATGGTTTGGTTTGGGCTATTAATTGTAAACCTTTAATCAGTAAAGCTAAACAATGATTAAAAATGAGACATCTTATATGAGATGCAAGCCAAGTTAAAAGAAGTCAAGCTGTCATTGTAATATATGGTTTTTAGTTTTCATATGCAGTAAGTTGTTTATTTATGGCATGCTTGTTTTGATTCGCACTTGGGAGATTACTCATTTTGAAATGTTACTCTACCCAGCCATTATATACACCTTAGTTTTTTTTGGCATTTACTTAAATTCACTATCGAGCTTGTTTTTTTTTATTGAAAGTATTCTCTTCTCATTTTTGTTTTAAAACTTGGCTGTATAACGGATATTGGATAAATTTAAATTTAGATTAATGGTAACTTATTTCGCTTTACAGAGATATGGCCCTCCACCTTCTTATCCACATTTAAAAATTCCTGGTCTGAATGCTCCTATTCCACCTGGGGCTAGCTTTGGATATCATCCTGGTGGTTGGGGCAAGCCACCTGTTGATGAGGTAGCTTACTTATTTTGCTAATAGTTTATTTTTACTTTATTTGTGCTATTAGCTTCTTATATACGTATTTTACTCATTTCTCCTTCTCTGTTGATGAAGTTTGGGCGCCCCGTGTATGGGGATGTTTTTGGACAACAAGAAGAATTGCCGAACTATGATGTAAGTACTCCCCTACCTATATGATGCTATGAATCTGCTTCCTATTTTTGTTATACTTATATCAAAATACAATCGTCATTGAAAATTTTAAGCTATTGGTTGTTGCTTTTTTCCCCTTTTCATAAAACCTGCACTTATCTCATTATCTCTCATAAAAAAATATTTCAGGAAGAGCCTGTTGATAAGAGCAAGCATTGGGGTGACCTAGAGGAAGAAGAGGAAGAGGAGGAAGAAGAAGAAGAGGAAGAGGAGGAGCAAAATGAAGAAGAGGAATTGGAAGATGGCATGCAATCAGTTGACAGCTTATCAAGGTATTATTCTTCTACTTATTCTGTATTGTTCATGCTTACTTCCTAAAGAGATCTAGAAAGAAGTTTGCTTAAACATGTTTGACTCGGTGTTAACTTTGATTGTACTTTTCCCACTGTTCAGCACGCCTACTGGTGTTGAGACTCCTGATGTTATTGACCTTCGAAAGCAGCAAAGGAAGGATCCTGAGAAACCTCTTTACCAAGTGTGTATTTTTGTTTTGTCTTTTTATGTTATGGTTGAACAAATCCCGTGGTTTTGAACTGGAAAAATAAATATTGGTTTTTGTTTTGTGTTTGTAAAGGTTCTGGAAGAAAAAGAAGAGAAGATCGCTCCTGGAACATTGCTTGGAACTACACATACGTACACACTCTACTCACTATCTTTTATTTCTTTCTTTTTTTGGTAATTTATTTTAAGCATATTACATTTCCATCTGCAGCTATGTGATCGGTGGTGCCCCACAAGACAAGACATCTGGTAAAAGGGTATGTATCACAGTGTTGGTTTTCTACTTTTGATTTGTATTTTGGATGTCCTGACTGACTGATATTAAAATTATTTGATCAGGTTGATTTGCTGAGAGGTCAAAAAACGGATAGGGTTGATGTGTCATTACAACCTGAGGAATTGGAGCTCATGGACAATGTTTTGCCTGCCAAGTAAGTATCACACTTCATATTCATACATAATACATCAAACCATAGTTGCTAATATATCTTTTGCTTGCCAGATACATGGAGGCTCGAGAGGAAGAGAAACTTCGTAGTAAAAAAGAGGACTTCAGTGACATGGTTGCAGAGGTTTGTCATCAATCTCTTTGTATCTTGTATAAGGTCCTATGCTGTCAAAGGTGATAGGCACACTCAAGGCGCCTGGGGCCTAGATGCAGAGCGTAAAAAAAGTGCTTGCCCGAGACAAAAAAAGCCCACATAGAAAAAGTATTTAAAAACGTTTATGCAATAGAAATTAATATCGAAACCAATACCAATCATTCAAAAGTCAAAACCAACAACAAAATCAATACCAAAACCAATACTAAACATTCAAAACCAATACAACTTATATGAATTATACAAGCTTTAACAAACTGTATAAGAGATGGATTAGATACATATGAATGAACCATCTTTATGAATAAAAGGTTCAACAGATTGCATATTATTTAAAATCAGTTTGGATATACAGATGAGTAAATAAAATATGTAATTCAAACGTGTACTAACCTTTTGATGCAAGAACCGTAGGTTGTTGATGATGATTATCTAGCAAAATTCTAGTATATTAGGTAAATATGGAGTAAATACGATTTGCTATATGAAATCCTCTAAAATCAGCTCTGGATAAATAAAAAAAATCAAGAGAAAAAAACACCGTTTTTTCCGCACAATCGACGTTTTTTTCTTCCAAATTACCCTAATCTAAGCGCAATACCTGCGCTGGCCTATTTTTTGGAGCTTAGTCGCAAAAGCGCTCGCTATTGACAACAGAGATAACTTCTAGATGTGACAAAATGCCCGGGTTACGCAACAGGTCAATACTGGTCGGATGGGTGAGGTTACATACGAAGTTACGAACACTTGGTTCAATTTTTTTTCCTTCCAATTTTTAAAATTTAGTTTAGAAAATAGGATCACAAAATTTGTAATGCTAAATTAATAAATATAGTGACTTAGAACCTTGTAATCTTTCAAATACAGTTAGGTTACTTTTTACGCGTTAGGTCTATATGAGCTGTAAGTCGGTAACAAACTAATGCTTATTGATTCGACCCGTTTCCTTACAAATGTGTTGAAGTTGTGAGCTCTAATAGTTCTCCATATCAAGGTTTAAAAAAACGGAAACGCGCCTTGAGGCGTTTTCCCTTCGAGGCGTGAGGCGTATGCCTCAAGGCGTACCGAGGCGTAAACCCGAGGCGGAAGTAAAAAATAGATATAAAACTTATATATCTTATCAAAAATAAAATATCAAAGCCCATATTTTAATATTTACGATGAAAATGCAATACATGAAATCATAGGGGTCGAAATTGAATAATAGAAAACTATAAGTTAAACCTTATGTTATAAAATCTAGGGTTTAAAATGTGAAATGTTGAAATTTTAGGGTCTAAAGGGGGCAAATGTGAAAGTTTGTTAAAAACCCTACATATAAAGGCACCAAAGGCGCCGCTTCTTTATCTGAATCATAAACGGTGACCTAAGTGGTCACCGGAGTTCCAAGTTCTCCGGCGAATGAAGATGGAAAAGTTTTAATGCCTTCTCACCGCCTCAGTCCGCCTCTCATCGCCTCAGTCCGTCTCTGTCCGCCTCTCCCCGCCTCAGTCCACAGAGGCGTATGTCCCAACTTACCCTATGAGGCGGCGCCTCATACTCGTTTTATCACCGCCTCGCCTCGAGGCGCGCCTCAAGGCGTACGCCTCAATCGTTTTTTTAAACCATGCTCCATATTGATACTTATCATACATTCTCTCAAATTTACTTATTGGGATTATTCTGCTGTAGAACGAGAAGAAGAGGAAGCGAAAGATGCAGGAAAAAGACAGCAAGTCAAAGAAGAAGGATTTCAAGTTCTAGAAGATTCGTTTTGACATCCGAGGGTGCGAGGTAGTTGATCAAGCAGTAATCTCAGATACAAAATCCTTTGTCGCTTTATGTGGTCATTGTTGTACTCTTAAGTAACTTGCATTTGAACTATTGTTTGGTCACTGCTGCTCTTAGGGAGGTTTTTGGTTGTTCCATTTGAAATAATATTGTTCAACATTAAACTAGTGTTCTATTCGTCTTAAATATTTACTGGAAATGGTATGAACCTTTTTAATGTATAACGAAGACGTGTATGTCCTGCATGCTTTGTCTATGCAGTGAATCCTTTTTAGCGGAAACGGTATGAATCCTTTTTTACAAACGGTAGGGGGATAATTAATGCTGATATATTGTAACATTTGTGATGACGATGGCAATATGATAGGTGAGTCCTCTGCACTTGTTCTATCATGAACGACATTCGTTCACATGTGAAATATCTATATCTGAATGCATGCATAAGCGGGCATATTCAAATTAGTTTTCACATGTAAGTTTACGTGTGAAGTGTCTAATAAGTGATGTGCGTTTGACTGTTCGTTGAGTTCTATGGGTGGATAACGTTGGTTAATATTTATGTAAACTATGGATTGTCAAAATCAACATCAGACATGTTTAGAAGAACTAAGTGCCTGTTGTTATTGTTACTTGACGGGAAGCATGTTGTTTTTCGTATGATATATATGGCTGAAGTGTTAAATCTTACAATGATAGTAAAATTCCTTAACTTTGAGATTACCACACAGCATGCATATGATAGGGATAATCATTATTCCACTAGTTAGGTGTTATAGTTTTCTTCAGAATTGAGTCGTCATTTATCGTTCTAAAGGTGGTGTCTTGCCGAGGAGAAAAGAAGTGAAGAATGCTAGCGATTCACTCGGTTTAAAGATGGGTACTGCATGACCAGCTCCTCTAAATGTAGCAAAGCTAAGACCTTCATACTCTTGAATCCATCCAGCAACCTGATCAACATTATAAATACAATATCAGTAGCTGCTTTAAAAATATTTCATTTATGGTTTTGCTTTTACACCCAGTTTTCTAGTAGTAAAAGCCATTCCCTTTTACCTTCAGAAATACCGCGATTCCAAGAATTACTTGAATCGCACAATATATGCCAAGAGCATGACGTTTCTGGATTTAGGGTCGAACAAAGAAAGTAAAAACAATTCTACCTAAATCACTATCTTTTATTCAATGGATCAAGGGTTCAAATCTTGGTAATAGATGTAGTTTAACAAGAGGTTAAGACTTTGAATTCGTTTAATCACAACTTTTAAAGAAAGCAAGATTTAATAAGACTACCTGCTTCTGGTGGTACCACGGCCTCCATGCTTGAATAATAGGTAGACGTAGAACGCTTAAACTATATCTCGTGGACAAGACGGGGACTCTTCCGTCAGTATCTCCGCTATTGCACCCACCAACATATGATAAATATAGTAGATCCAACACTTTCCAGGTATTTCAGAAGACATACATACATACATACTAGTCTTAGGATTAATTAATTGGCTCAACTTTTTTAGGTCTAAACCGGATTACAAAATCAGGGCTCTTTCGGGTTTTTGTAAAAAAAATAAAATTTGTTTTTGCTTAAGATCCTAAGACGTGGATATGATCACACGTATTAGAGTTAGAGTGTGTGTTGACGAAAAATAACTCTTTCAAGTATACTAGTTCTTTGATGTTCTTGTCAAAAACTGAAAACTAAACGAAGTTAGCGCCTAAAACCAGGGACGAACGCTTATTTATTTTTTTTGACATACCTGTAGACCCAGATCCTAAACTTAGCATCAATTAGTTTCTTGTAAATGGGGAGAACTGATTCTTTTGTTTGTGTCCAGCCACCGAATATGTCCATACTGCAGCAAATGGAGAAAAAGTGATGTAAAATAATGTTGCATATTGTAACAACATAACATCTGAAACATGATTTATTACTTGCAGATGCTCCAGTTCTTGAGTTTATGACCATCTCCAACATGTAGAGCCTTTTGAACTTCAGGGTTATTGTAATAGTTCTTCGCATAATCGTCGAGGCAAGGATCATAACCACCCATTATACGCGGCATCTATAAACATGCATCCACATTTTACTTAGTTCTATATATATATTCGTAAAAACAAAACTATAATTGTGACATACAATAACTAAACATGAGATTAATCTATAACAAGTAAACGAGTCAAGCCGTTGCAGTCATGAGCTACTTGAGATTTACTCACTTTTGGATTGAGCTGAGCTTAAATAAGCTCGAGCTATAAAATATGTTTGTTTAATAAATGAGACCGTGCCGTCGCTTCACTTATCGAGTTCAAGCCAGCTCAAGAGCCTAAACATGCCTATTAATTAGTTGTACTAAGTTTTAATATAATAAGTATATAACTGAATGAAAAAAACTGTTATATTTTTAATATTATGATTAAAATAGCTAAATAGCTAAATAATATATATTATGTTATATAACAAAATTATCATTAATTAAATTATATAATAATAACTAAAAGTAGTAAACTAAGCACTTAATAATAAACGACAAACACGATCCGAACTCAAGCTTGAAAACTACTCATGTGTAAGCCAAGCTCTCGAGCTGAGGCTTGAATCGGCACATTTACACCCCTAGCTAGATGATGGATCCAGTTAAACTAATTAATGGTCACACATTAATAATTCACTTTTGGATCATTGCAAGGTGCAAATTAATGACATGTTATATGTGGTGTAAATAAGCACCTACCATCTTAGATGAGCTCTTCTTGAACACAACCTGCATGGCCTTATTATCGGCATAAGCCGAATCGCCAATACAGACCGAAGTATAGAGGCTGTAAATGTCTATCTCTTTATACTGCCGTAGAACTTCATCCACCGCTTGGCTGCAATCATCGTTGCTCCACGTGTCATTACTGTAGAAGTCGCATTGCTCTCGTATGGTTTTGTGTGTTTCATCTGATACTACAGCATGGCTCCAAGCATAGTCAATCAGACCTTTCCAATCTTCAGCATCATTTGTTTCAGGGTTACCTAACTGCATTTGAATAAACACCTTCGTCCGTGAAAGTTTTATTTTTTAATTTCTATTTAGATTTTTTTGCGATCCGTTGATGATTGTTGGTTCATGACAGTCAGTTTTCTAGTAGTGAATAATGCAGTTCAAAATAAAACCTTACCAATATGCCCTTGAGGTTTATATAGCGCGAAGGGACACTGTTTTTTATCATGAATAAGACCAGCCAGTTCCGGAACATACTTCCCTGCATAGCTCTCTCCAGCAATATAAAATGTTCTGTTTTTATATGAAGGGAACTTCATAAACCAGTTATGAAGAAATGCATATGCATCTTTTGCTGCAATAATATTTCATCAAAGTAGCTAGTCAGTACTCGTGATTATATTTAAGGTATATTGGTTTTCACTGGTCTTAACTATCACCATTTGTCTTCTACTGGTCCCAACTATTGAATTGGTTGTCAACGGTCCCAACTTTTATCACTTTGGTAACCACTGGTCCGTCGTTAAATTTTTTTTAACGCCGTTAAGTTTTTTCAAATTCAATGCCGATGTTTTAAGCCTTTTGATCGGAAGGATAATACAAGTCGATTGATGGAAAAATTACATCGAAACGGCGCTCTGAACAACGAAATAGTGCTTCAATCATGTGTTTAAACCTAACAGTGCTTCAATCGGACGTAAAAAATTTATCGTTCAGAGATCATTTTCGAGAAAACTTTTACATCAATCGACTCATATTATCCTTCCGATAAAAAGGCCTAAAACATCGGTTTTAAATTTGAAAAAAACTTAACAGCGTTAAAAAAAATTTAACGACAGTGGTTGCCAAAGTGATAAAAGTTGGGACCGTTGACAACCAATTCAATAGTTGGGACCGGTAGAAGACAAAAGATGATAGTTGGAATTAGTAAAAACCAATATACCTATATTTAACATATGTATGTGTTACAAGTATATTAGATGAGTAGCGAGCTCACCGGTGAGGTCATCTCCAAGATTATCATAATCATTTGTTGTGTTTGAGTATGAAAAACCAACACCAACAGGTGATTCAAGGAACAACATATTGGCTTCTGCAATATATTTATAATGTGTTAGATTCAAAGTTGGCATAAGGATGTATAAGTATGACTAAGTCGGGATGATACCTCGGTTCCACGAGTACGGATTGAGACGAAGACCTTTAGCATCTGTGCTTACAATGAATGGCCCAATCTCCTGTGTTGCTCCATATCCCACTGATGAACACCCAGGGCCTGAAGCACACATGCAACAACTTAGTTAATTGTCACTAAATTATTAATTCCTGGAGAATTTTTCTAGATTTAATTTCTAGATGCATGGTCTAGAAAAAACATCATATCATAACATGTAGGAAGTTTTCAAAAGAGTTTTCATTTCTAGATGATCTAGGAAAAAAAACATAATAGTACGTGTCTTTGAAATAATTTTTAGTTTCTAGATGGTTTAGGAAAAAAATGGTTTCTAGGACAGTTTTTAATTTTTTTTTGTTTCTAAATGGGAAGTTTTTGAAAGTTTTTTGGTCTCTAGATGCTCTAGAAAAGACATAGACTTCTCATGTACCAACCTTTTACCAATTTTCGACACCGGCCAGGGGCTCTACGTATTCCTGGACCCTATTCGGCGTTCAGATTCACCAAGGCAAACAGTTAGCTAGTTCTCTAAGTGTTTGAAGTCGTAACATTCTCAAACTCAGGGCCGACAGAAGGTGTTCTGAGGCCTAAAACGAAAAAACATTTCACGGCCTACTGTTATAAACCTTCCTCTTTTATTCGTGGATGTGACCGACACTAATTAACGTACTAACAATGACTTTTTAAAACTAAAATAAGCTAATTGAAAAGTTCTTTTCTCTTTAGTCCAACCCTAATCTTACTTTCCGATTGGTTTGATATGACTAAAAAACAACAAATCAATGTATACAACCTAAGAAATAATGATTATGATATTGGTCTCTGATTCGCGTTTAAATATGTACATCGCCGCTTCGATTTCGTCATATATCGAGACCAAAGAATAATCGATACCCTCAATTTTATCGTCTCTTTTCTCTTTGTTCTCTGAACTTGCAACTTTCAATCTTCAATCACCTGTTCTTCATGATTTCCCTCTTTAACCATTATCAAATATCTAGAGCCTAAACACTAGCAGAGGAGTTTTAAAAAATTAAGGCCTTTAAAAAAATTAGACCTAAAACAAGTGCTTACTTTTTTTACTATAACGGACCGGTCTTACTCAAACTAGTGTGCATGCATGCACTAGCTCCACACTTTCCACTTTTTTGATGTTTAATTGTGAATATTTCTCGTTTGGTCGCTAAGAAATTAAATCTCACCTACCCATGCAAAATAACTAGATGACACTAAAATCACCACCAATAATAACACATCCATTTCACTGGCTACTGTTAATTTGTTAAATCATTTATAGCAGTCATTGATTTTTGAGAAACTTAACCCAACCCAAACCAGTTATATCATCAAGATATATATATTTCCTTGTAGTTTACTATTGAAGAAATTAAATTAAAATACTAGAAAAATATACAATTGATCATCCTTGACTGTCAAGTGACACTAATTTCTTACCACCGTTCAGCCACAGCACCAAGGGCTTCTCATCTGGAAGAGTCCAAGCTTCGTAAAACCAATAAAACAGTGCCCTTCCATTCTTCTCATCGACGGTCACATATCCGGCATAGTGTCGGAAGTCAACGTCGGGTTGACCGGGCAAGTTTGTCACAAGATCTTCGACGTTCTCGACTTTGAACTTTTTATCATTGGACAATTGTCCATGCCTTGCAACTACAAATATTATATCAGATAACAATACAAAAATAAATATTTTCAAAATAGACATTGTTTTAATTTGGCTAATTGAAATATAGTTTGTTATGCCAAATGACATAAACACCAAATGGCTATTTATACTTGTTGAGACAATACCAAAACCCACTAATCAAAGTTAATTATGATGATGAAGAAGTTTGACTAGAAGATTAATGTTTGTAGAATTATTTTTCATATTTTGATGCTTAATTTTACTATTATCTAGAATTTATTTGGTATTGTAAAGGTTGCAACCTTTTTGTTTTCAAATCATTATTATGTTTTTTACACTATAGATCCAGGTGGGAGGTTGGAAGTGGTGGTGGTGAGATACACGTTGTATTGATCATTGCTTGGTTCATGCATTCAAAGTAAGCATATATATATACTCTTCTTGATATAGTTATAACTAAATTATATTGTACAATATTGTATGTGAAGATATTGCATCCTATACGTGACTCGTTTTGAAAAATTTTCACAGTACAATATTGTGTCCATCATGGTTAATTATGGACACCGGTTAGCTAGCTAGATTTTATTAGGGCTCTAAACTCTTAAAAATTATATATGGACTCACATTTCTCATTAAACTGATCGACCTAATTATATTTTTTTACATAGACGGTTTCAAAAATCGTAAAAGGTTGTATATCTAACCTCATATCACTTTCGTGTAGTGATGTATTTTTATGTATTTAACTAATCATAAAAACCTAACGAGTGATGTGTTATGTGACGATGTAAAACTTGTTTTAATTTCGTATGAATTTCAATAGTTTTAGGGTTTCCTTTCACTAGTAACTTTATCGAAAATTTGTCTTTAATTTTTGACAAATTTTCTTTTCGAAAATTTCGTAGAAAAAAGAACATTTTCTAATTAAGATGGGTGGTATTATATATCTTTTATTCAAGTAATATTACCGAAATCAGCTCCATAAGATTATCCATTATAATTAATACAATGTACCTGGCCTATATTTATTAAATATTAATTGTTCCTTCGTTTAAAATAAAAATCACTTTTGTGTAGTGATGTATTGTTATTTATTTAATTAATCATAAAAACCTAAGGAGTGATGTGTTATGTGACGATGTAAAGCTATCTTAATTTCATATGAATTTCAATAGTTTTAGGGTTTTCTTTCACTAGTAACTTTATCTAAAATTTGTTTGTAATTTTTGACAAATTTTCTTTTGGAAACTTTTGTAGGAAAAAGAACATTTTCTAATTGATATGGGTGATATTATATATCTTTTATTCAACTAATATTTTTGTACCAAAACCAGCTCCATAAGATTATCCATTATATTATAATGTACCTGGCCTACATTCATTAAATTTTAATTGTTTCTTCATTTAAAATAAAAATCACTTTCGTGTAGTCATGATGTATTGTTATTTATTTAATTAATCATAAAAACATAACGAGTGATGTGTTATGTGACGATGTAAAACTATCTTAATTTCATATGAATTTCAATAGTTTTAGGGCTTCCTTTCACTAGAAACATTAATTGTTGAAAATTTGTCTGTAATTAATATCTGACAAATTTTTTTTTGGAAAATTTCATAAAAAAAACATTTTCTAATTAGCATGGATGGTATTATATATCTTTAATTCAACTAATATGTTTGTATAAATCCAGCTCCATAAGATTATCCATTATATTACAATGTACCTGGCCTACATTCATTAAATATTAATTGTTCCTTTATTTAAAATAAAAATCAACCACTAGTAAACTGTAATGGAAGTGCTAGGAAAGTGATGTGTGAATTTATTCATGTGTAATGATGTTTAGGGTCATCAAGCATTCTTTAATCCCCACAGATTAGCATGTGAGAATATCATGAAAATTTCATCATATGCGCATGAAGATCACATGTTGCACTTCTTCATTTAACTTTGAAACTAATACTGATCACAAGGTGTTTAAAAAAGCAGAAATCCGAATACACTGTAATCGGAACCACATTGATATCCAAAAAAACCGATCTGAATTCCTTATTCGAATCGCATGGCAACAATTTTGAATTTGGGTTATTTGGATATCCAAATAAACCAAATAAGAATGCATGGTAGTTATTTTGAATTTGTCCGTCTACTTTCTATTTCTATGTAAAAAACTTTTAATATGAATGTATGGTAGTTATAAAAAAAAATATATTCATTTCAAAGTTCATCTTAAAAAAAAAAAAATAATAAGAACCATTATTTTTCTAAGATTTTTAACCCAATATTCATTAATTATTATTATAGTTGGCCAAAGCTTGTAGAAATGAAAAATGTGTGAGATCAAAGAGTTTGTGACATGTTTGGTGTATTTGTTAAGAATATGGAGACTTAATTAATGTTTTAATTTTTATTAATTATTAGCGCTATTTTAGACTAGTTTATAACGTTTGAACAATAGATGTGTGGTTATGACTATGTTTGTATTTTAATTTTTTCCAATTTGTATGTTTTACTATTGTGACTTTAAACCACTAAACTAATACACATAAGGATTAAAGAGTTGAAAAAAATAAGAATAAAAAGTTTAAAAAAATTGTTGGTCAATGAAATTGAATGAACCATTACGAAGAAATGAAAAAAATTGACCCTAATAACAAACTTTATTTCTAACATATTAGTTAAGTTAGTGTTTGGTATGCTGGAATGAGATGTAGAATGAATTGAATCATTACGAGGGAATGAACATAAAATGTGTTTGGTTGGTCAATGAAATTAAATGAATTATTATGAAGAAATGAAAATGACAAAATTTTCATTTCATCCACCCCCATGTTGTTTTTCATTACTTCAAGGAATGAAATAATTTTTTTAAGTAATGACAAGAATCATGAACTGACCCACGCCCCAAACCTTGACCCATGAACCGATCATATCCTGACCAACGGTTTAAACCATGATCCAACCCAAGAACCGAACCAGGACCTAACCGATAAACCGACTCATGACTCGAGCCATCTACCGACTCGTGACCCGACCCATGTCGATATGTGCCCTGAACCATGACCCAAACCATGGACCCATGTCTCGAATCATGACCCCGAACCCATGTCCCGATCGAAGACCCCACCCATGACTCGATTCACGAACCAACTTATGAGCATGCTCGTGAACTGACTCATTACCCGACCCATGAACTTAACCATAAACCGAACAATGTCGTGGCCATCTCGATCCATGCCTTGGTCTATGACCTGATTTATGTATAATTCCATGTATCGAACCATGAGCTGATCCATGGCCGGAACCAAGACCCGATCCATAACAATGACTAGGTATTTTGTCGCTTTTAGAGATTTCTATTTCTCATTTATTTTTTCCTGCCTACTAAAAAACAGAAAATACTGATTCATTTAATTTATATAAAGTAACCAAATAAAATCGTAAAATAAAATAATCCATTTTATTTCTTTATTCATTTCATTTCAACATTCATTCTGTTACCCATATGATATGGGCCATATCAAAGATACCCTTAAAAGGTGTGGCCCTAAAGGTCTCAAGTGACAAAAGAGTAATGGATCCTAAGATATGCAAATAGTGTTGGTTGGTAACCACTCAATATTATTTAACTACGTGTTCACATTTATTTGACATGGGTGGTTTTTTTCGTCTTCACACTTTTTTTAAACCACCATATATAATCGAGTGGCATGCATTATCACTTATTTTTTTATATATATATTTCTCCCCATACCATTTTCCTTCATGTTATTCACGTTCGTGTACTATTAAAGAAACTGATTTCTTCATCGCAATAGTGAATTCAAGATTTTTCGTTAACAGGAGGCATACAAGTTTGTACGCACAAGTCAAACGTCATGCTAAAATAAACTCATATTAATCATCGGTAGATTACATAGTATGTAATTATAATGTTTGTGTTATTCAAATTCCATGTTATATCTATATTACATGTGTTTTTTATAAAAAAAAAATAATTTAAGTGTTTTCTACCAAAACTCGTATGTAACACGAGCCACTAATAACCTAGTTTGGAAATAGTTAGCTTGAAATTGACTTTCTTATAAAAAAATACATATACGAGACACACGTGTCATGTTACGCTTACATATGTTACATGGTCGTGTTTGGGTTGGGTTATATGTGCCTTAGCTAGGTTGTTAACGAGCCGAGCTAGGGTCTAGCTCGGCTTGGCTTGGCTTGGCTTGGTTTATAAATGAACCGAACCGAGCTGGCTCGTTTTGTAAATGAGCCGAGCCGAGCCGAGCTCAACTTTATTTCTAATGATCCGATCAGAGCTAGCTCACGATCCAAATTCGAGATTTCGAGCTAGCTTTTTTGAGTTTTTTTCAAGCCGGATTTAAGACACGAGTTATTTGAATATATTTACACTTAATTTGGCAAGTAAGCAATATATATTATCGGTTATTTTGACTAGAATAATAGTATATACTAAAATTTGTATATCTATGGTTATTATAAAGTGATAGAACAAGATAACCAAAAGTATATACATAAGTAAACATAAATAATTCGAGCCAAATCAAGTCAGGCCCGAGTTTAAACTAGCCGAGATGGCTTGGTTTATAAACGAGCCACTTTCGGACAAGCTTCTTCAAATTTAAATCGATCAAGCTCTAAGCTTCAAGTTATTTGAACAACCAATGCTTTTATAACTGGAACAGACGTTGAACTAGTTGTTTTACCGGTTCAACGGTCAGACCGAAATGAAAAACCGGATGCCATCATAATATTTTAAAATATAAAAAACAGTTATATAAGATATATACAATAAAACAATCCAAATATATAAAAACCTTCAAACACAACAATTTACAAATCAAAGTATTAAAACTAAATCTTAAATAGTTAAATGAAAAAAGTTAAAACAAGATATAAAAAAACAAAACAAAAACTGGTTCAACCAGTAAATCGGTTCATTGGTTCAATAACTGACTGGTTCAACCAGTAAAGCGTTTCATCGGTTCAATAACTGATTGGTTCAAAGGAGCTGAATCGAACCGGTTACCTCATCGGTTTCTGGTTCAATTCAACCGTCCAGTCCAATCCAGTTTTCAAAACATTTTTAAGAACCCTAATTTGAGCCTACCAATCCACACGTACACCTAGGGCTGGCAATTTCTGACACGGACACGATAACACGACACGAAACGACACGGAATTAACAGGTTTCGTGTTTGACCTTAACAGGTGCCGTGTCATTAACAGGTTAACACGATAAAGACACGTTAATTATCGTGTCTTAACAGGTTAAAGATCTGTTAACACGATAGGTCACCTGTTAATATTTATTTATATGAAATGTTAGTGGAGAATGTAGGTGGAGATGGACTTTAATAGACTTTAATCTTTTTTTCATATTCATTTATCAAGTATTATTATGGATAAATACTATTTTTATGTAATTTTGTTGTTTTGTGTCTTAAGAATTATCATATTAGAATATATTTATTATTTAAGACTTATAAATTTTTTTGAAAATTTTAATTTTTTTAAAATTGGGTTTTTATCGTGTCATATCGTGTCTTATCGTGTAACCTGCTTTTTATCGTGTTCGTGTTCGTGTTTGGAAAAAATGACACGATAAGTTATCGTGTTGTGTTCGTGTTTGACCTTATCGTGTTCGTGTCTTATCGTGTCGTGTCTGACACGATATGCCAGCCCTACGTACACCTGAACCTAACACGAATCAAATTTCTACTTGAGTGTGTGCAAGGAAACCATTTTGGAGTTCATACATCAACACTTATAAAGCACTTATTATTAAACAAACACACAACAAACAGAAACATTACAACACAAGCAGAAAAAACTTCATTATTGAGATCATTTTCACTCATCCATCATACGCACTAAACTACTACAAGATGTTTGTTCCTGTTAAGAAACTCGAGAACGAGTTGATTCACCTTGTCGGGGAATTGCTCGGGAAGAAAATGAGACCCATGAGGGATGTATATTGTCTCTTGCTTGGGCACATACTTCTTCACCTCACCACTCTTTATGTATTCACCCATTCCGGGAATCTTTAACACATAATCTTCCTCACCCATGATCATCAATGTCGGAACCTCTACTTTAGGATCGTTTACCTCCGACCCAACACTGTCCATGGTCCTGAAAAACTCTCACACATGACAAAGCTATAAATGAAGTCCGAAAATGATGAGATAAGGAAATATACCTATAGGGAACTTGGAGAGCAGTTCGAAACCCAGACTTAGCATACAAAGATGCGTACATTTCAAGATCATCCTCACTAAACCAAGAGGGTAAAGGAGTCAACGGTTTAACCAAATCCATTATCTCTTCATTTTCATTCGCTATTTGGAGCTCACTTTGAGAAAACAAAATGTAGATGTTCTTCACCACAGTTTTCACATCAAACCGACCAAAATCAGCTTCAGCTCTTCCAACTTCCTAAATAAAGTTTCAAATAACATTGATACAAAATCATTCCCATATCTAACATGTAAACATTGTTTCATAGAATTTTAGGCACCTGAAATCTTCTAGGGTAGAAACCCTCAGGGAGCACAAACTGTTGTGTGAAGGCACCCGGGGGCATAAATGGCAACCCGAGTGTTATGATTCCAACTACTTTATCAGAGTGTTGAAGCGCAAACGGGTACGCAACAATTGCCCCAAAATCTTTGCCAATTACAAATACCTGTGAATTGAATAACTTAAATTCTAGTTTTCTAATGAATATAAGTTCGTTCATATCTACCTATACTATATTTATCATTTTGGCAACCAAAAGACTGCCGTTTTAACAACGTTAAGTTTTTTTCGAATTTCAAAGTTTTTAGCGCTTTTTATCGCCATGAGAATAAGAGTCGATTGATTGATATAAAATTAACTCGATCAAAATCCTTTAAACGTTGATTTGGATTCGAAAAAGCTTAACGTCGTTAAAAAATTAATTGCGGTATGATGGTTGACAAAGTGCTGAAAGTTGAAACCGTTACCAGCCAATTCTTTTGTTGAGACTAACAGAGACCAAAAAATAATAGTTAAGACCGTTTAAACTTAACATATTTATAAATACCTTTTTTTTATTTTTACTAAAGCATAAATTTCTTTGGTTTTTCGACCGAATTTTATTTTTATTTATATTTTTAACTTTTTCACAAACGATTTGCAACCAAATGACAAAGTCAGCAAAATTGCGACCAAATGACTAGTCACAAATTGGCGACAGAGACTATATATATCATTATTTCACTCATAGTCAATTAGTCATACACCAACCACTAAATTTGCGACTATCCGTTGAAAATCCGGTCACAAATGCTCAGTTTCTAGCACTACTAAAATCAACAATTTTGCTACATTTACCTTAGAAATTTCGAGAGAGTCAAGGATCGCGGCAGTATCATTGATCATATCGGTGAATGTAGCCTTTTCGGGTTCCGCTGGTGGGTCTGACAACCCGTATCCTCTGAAATCAGGCGCGATTGCTCGAAAACCAGCATTTGCAACCGCGACCATCTGGTGACGCCATGTGTACCAAATCTCCGGGAACCCGTGAAGAAAAATCACGGCCGGAGATGATTCTGAACCGATCTCAGCCACATGAAGGTTTAGTCCGTTAACTTGGATGAATTTGTGTGTGATTTGATCCATCATCACCCGGCCTTGTTAATTTGTGTGTGTGTTTTGAGTTTATGTATGCTTGCAATTTATAGGCATTAATAATGTGTATAGATTGCATTAATGCAAATTATACTCAACACTATAAATTAAAATACAAAAATAATCAAAAAGGGTTTGATGCAACTTCAATTTTATTAATTACATTAACTAATTTTAAGATTGTTGTAATCTAATCAGATCATATTACGATGAACAACCATAAATTAACAACATTAATTATTTTGACGGAGCATTTGCCCTCATTGTTTTTAGCAGCAAATATATATTATATTGGGAAAATTCTAGAAATATCATTTTTAAACGTTAGACTTTTTAAAATGTACACATCAAGTTGGAAAAGATGTCTATGCGTCCACTTTCAAAAAGGAAGCTGACTATTTATATTAACCAATCACTCAATCAGATTTGATCACGTGCATAAAATGGTTGGCTATCCTTTTGAAAATGGTCGGCTTCCCTTTTGAAAATGTTTGGCTCCCCGCTTTGTACACGAATTGTTTGATTATTTAATATTAATAGTGGGCTTTCCTTTTGAAAAATGACTGGCTCCTCTTTTTGTACACGTGATCAAATCTGATTGATTAAAATTAATAGTCAAATCCCCTTTTGAAAATGATCACCTAAACATTTAGTGTGTTAGATTAAATTTTTTTTATCAACGCGTGTGATAAAGTCACTTGCGTGAGACCTAGCGCCGTCTTATAACTAGTCACCCACGTGTGACAAGGTCGCGTGGCCAGGTCTCGTAACTAGTTCTCACCTGATTATAAATCTATTTATGTTTTTTTTAAATTAGTAAAATGGAGCAATTTATTAAAATTAACACGAAACTGACTTGTAGCAAGGCGCTACAAGCCGCCTGGTAATTAATTCAACTATACTATCGGATAAGTTATAACATAAATAAATAGTCTCATTACAATTTTATGTATATACATACTTCAAACATACAAACCACGCTTGTTGGCTGCATTCAAACTTCATTGGGCTTAGTACGTGGGCTAGCCACCAAAATGAGAGAAAAGTATTTGTGTGAATTGCTGTTATCAACGAGTAGAGTTGTACAGATCGGTTAATTTTGGTTAACCGGTTATTTAATACCCTAATTGATTATTTCGGTTATTGAGAAAATTGGTTATTCGCTTTAACCAGTTTGGTTAATAGCCAGTTTTTTCCTAAAATTTTCGGTTATTTTACTTTAACCGGCTCGGTTAACAATCGGTTATTTACAGTTAATTAACCTGGTTTTTCTAATATTTTATTAATTTTTCGGGTTTTTCCCTGGTTAACTAGTGGATCGGTTAAATTTTGGTTTTAAAAAAACTGGTTAATAACCAGTTATTCATAGAAAATTCCTAATCGGCTACGAACCTGTGATTAATAAAAACCATAACCAGTTATTTCTCAATCGGTTAATAACCGGTTACAGTTACGGTTAATAACCGGTTTCGGTTATTGAACCGGTTAATTTGTGCACCTCTATCAAGGAGCAACATACTTAGTTATAAGTACTAGATCAGAGGTCCAAGTCCTGCTGTCAGCAGGTGGTTATGTATTTTTCATTGAAAATTAAAGTGTTAGTTAAAAAAAAGTTAACTAGTTGGTTAATTTCAAACTAAGCTACTGATTTTCAAATATTACAAACTCAATTTTTGTGTTGAGGTATAAAAGCCTCCAAAATCCCATTACATGAACCTCAACATGACACGAATCACCATCCCTACTTCATTGTGCAAGAAACAACTAACCTATAAGAGTATGGAGTTGATGCATCAACAAATGGAAAACTTATTGTCATCAAATAAACACACATCAAACAGGAACATTACAACTTAACATAACCACAAAACTTTATTATTGCAAGTTTATGGGGCCTTAATTTGGCTCATGGAAACGCGCTACATTGCTACAAGATGCTTGTTCTGATTGAGAAACTCGAGGATGAGTTGATTCACCTTGTCGGGGAATTGCTCCGGAAGAAAATGAGACCCGTGAGGGACATATATTGTCTCTTGTTTGGGTACATATTTCTTCACCTCACCACTCCTTATGTATTCATTCATTCCCGGAATCTTTAACACATAATCTTCTTCACCCATGATCATCAGTGTCGGAACCTCGACTTTAGGGTCCTTCACCTCCGACCCAACCGTGTCCATTGTCCTGAAAATATCATATAAAAATATAAACATTTTTAATAAAACACCTATAGCTAGCAAAGATATTGGTAACCTTTTCTCTATACAAGGGATAGAAGAGCTGCTCACGGAGTCAATCAACATACCTATAGGGAACTTGGAGTGCAGTTCGAAACCCAGACTTCGCGTACAAAGATGCGTATATTTCAAAATCTTTCTCACTTAACCAAGGGGGTAAAGGAGTGGACGGTTCAACCAAATCCATTATCTCTTCGTCTTCATTCGCTATCTGTAGCTCGCTTTGAGAAAACAAAATGTATATGTTTCTCACCACAGTTTTTACATCAAATCGACTAAAATCAGCTTCAGCTCTTCCACGTTCCTAAACAAAGTTTCATATAACATATATTTAAAATCAGCTTCGGCTCTTCTAAGTTCTTAATCTAATCATGTTAATAAATTTTACAAACCTGGAATCTTCTAGGGTAAAAGCCCTCTGGAAGCACAAACTGTTGCGTGAACGCACCCGGAGGCATAAATGGCAAACCAAGTGTTACGATTCCAGCTACTTTATCAGCGTGTTTAAGCGCGAATGGGTAAGCAATAATTGCCCCAAAATCTTTGCCAATTACAAATACCTATGTATTGAATGTTAAACAATTAACTCAAATTATAGAACGTGAATGTATTAGATCAATTTTCAATAATCGTTTTAACTTATTTTAAATAATTCTTTTTATTATTAATTAGTTTTTTAAACAACAAACTATGTTACTTCTAAATTACACACCAAATATATTTACATCAAAATATATACATGTAAATTACACACCAAATATATTTACATCAAAATATATAAATGTTCAGTTTTAAATCAGAGACCTCCTCTCTTCCACTGGGCCTATCAATTATTTTTATTTTACTAAACGTTAACTTTTTCTAGTTTTTTCGACCAAGTTTTATTTTTATTTTCACTTTAATATTTCTTCAATATTTTCTAGAACGATTTGCCATATAAATGAGATCGGAAACTTTGCTACCGGTTTGACACTTAATTTTACCGGTCGCAAAATTGGCAACAGAATAAATCCATTCGTCAAATTTACAACCGTCATGATTTCAGTCGTAAAACGGCCACTAGATTTGCGACACACAATTAAAATTCCTGTAGCAAATGCCAAGTTTCTAGTGCTATCAGAGTCTAATTAACAATTTTGGTCGGATAACAGTTAGTTTACCTTAGAAATGTCGAGAGAGTCGAGGATCGCGGCAGTATCATTAATCATATCCGTAAATGTAGCCTTTTCGGGTTCGGCTGGTGGGTCCGACAACCCGTATCCTCTGAAATCAGGGGCGATTGCTCGAAAACCAGCGTTTGCAACCGCGACCATCTGGTGACGCCATGTGTACCAAATCTCCGGGAACCCGTGAAGGAAAATCACAGCCGGAGATGATTCTGAACCGATCTCAGCTACATGAAGGTTTAGTCCGTTAACTTGGATGAATTTGTGTGTGATTTGATCCATCATCACCCGGCCTTGTTAATTTGTGTGTGTGTTTTGAGTTTATGTATGCTTGCAATTTATAGGCATTAATAATGTGTATAGATTGCATTAATGCAAATTGTACTCAAAACTAAAAATCTATAAAATATAATAACGCAAACCTACTTTTGCCAAGTGTCAATCTCTTAGCATGCCTATCTCTTAAACGCTTACTTGGCATAATATTGTTAATCCATTGATGAGGTGTCTTGCTCTCCTTAACTTTTAGATTTGTTATGTTTTTTTTGAAAACTAGGTTTAATTGAAACTAGGATTAAAGACGAAAAAATATAACAAATCTATATTAATATAAACCGGGTAGAAAAATATAATAATAACACAAATAATCTTTACCAAATCTTCGATTGAGATGTATACAATTGAATAGTTTATTATAAAGTTTTTAGTTTAACTATTTAAATATTATAACTCAATTCCGTGTTAAACACGGGTCTTTAACCTAGTTTATATATATACATTTTAAAAAAAGGTAGGTTAATTAAGAGTATAATTGGTTCTTGTTTTTGTTACACTTGTTCTTCCTCTTTCTCTCACTACACACATGTCTCTCATCTTTTGAAACTTGTTATCCATTTGCTGATTTCTTTAGTCATCATCATGTGCATGTTCTTTTAATTTGCAGGAGTCTGCAAACAAACATAACATAACATATTACGATGAACAACCATAAATTAACAACATTAATTATTTTGACGGAGCATTTGCCCTCATTGTTTTTTAGCTGCAAACATATATTAGATTGGGAAAATTCTAAAAATATCTTATTTGATTTTTTGACTAATTTCCAAAATGTTCATATTAACTTAAAAAATATGTTTAAACGTTTATTTTAAAAAATAGAGCCGACTATTAATATTAACCAATTAGATTTGACGACGTGTTTAAAATGGTCGGCTCCTCTTTTAAGAATGACCGGCTCTCCTTTTTGTACACGTGATAAAAAATGATTGGTTAAAATTAATAGTCGGCTCCCATTTTGAAAATGGTCGGCTTCCTTTTTGAAAATAGCCGGCTTCTCTTTTTGTACACTTGATCAAATCTGATTGGTTAAAATTAATAGTCAGCTCTCCTTTTAAAAATGATCACCTAAACATCTTTTGACAAGTCAATGAAAATATTTTTGATAAGTCACGATCAAAAAAGACATTTTAGGAATTTCCCTATTATATTTCTACACTTAAACTTTGTCAAATTATTCTCTTTAAACGCCTGGTAATTAATTCAACTATACTATCAGATAAATTATAACATAAATAAATAGTATCATTACAATTTTGAGTAAGGTTCACATACAAAGTATGATTTTGGTACAAAGTGTAGGAAGGATTTATAGCCATTAGATCTTAAGATCAAGTTGTAGATAAATCAATTGGTGAAGGGGTATTTTTGGCATAGCCATTTTTGTTGACTTTTTCTCTCTCCACATGCAAGGTACATGTCAATTCCTACACTTTTTTTAAACGTTAATAATTTTTACATACGACATTATTTTTTAATAAAAATTACACCAAAAAAACATGCGTTTTTTTAATTCGAAACGCGTATAGTATTGATATATATAAAAAATGTATTTTTTGCTCTTGTGTAATATCATGTTATTGTGTTATATTTTAGCTTGTGTAATACCATGTTTTTTCAGCTCATTGTGTAATATTTTAGGTTATGTCATTGTGTAATACCACATAATATAATATAATGATCTAGTAAGATATAAATTAATAGTTTGCGTTTCCAACAAGTATTCAAACACTTAATACAACTTTGACAAAATTATCCTTAGTAAAATACACAATATAACATAATGATCTCTTGAAATTCATATTCAAACATTCAACCTTATTTGACACAAGGGTGAATTTATCATACAAAGTGTAAAAATGATACAAAGTGTGAGAATGACACAATGATTAAAAAAAACATAATAGATGATTAAAAAATTCATAACTAGCCTCTTCATTGTGTCTTTTATAAATTTTTGACACAATGAGAGTAAAAAAAAAGACAAAATGAAAACGTCAATTTTTAAAATTTTTCGTTTATTCTTTTTATGAAGAAGGACGACGTGCGAAACAAGGTCTCCGAAACACTTTTTTGAAATTCGATTATTGTGAGTTAAGAATATTTTTTTAGTGTGTCATTGTGTCTTTTTTTACCATTGTGTCTTTCTCACACTTTGTACCAAAAAAATAATTTTCTATATGCACATTTCTCTTGATACAATGATACTTTATTAACACACGATATAACACTACGATATACTAAAATACATACATTAACAATTTGCAATTACGTGTAGTATTCATAACTCACAAAAAGACACAATGATTCAAAAAAGACACAATTGAGGATTAAAAAACTCATAAATCATAAAAAAGTACTTCGAAGACCTTGTTCCCCATGTCGTCCTTCTTCATAAAAAAAATAAACGAAAAAATAAAAAAATTAATGTTTTCATTGTGTTTTTATATATTTTTACACAACAAAAGACACAATGAAAGTAAAAAAAAGACACAATGATTTTTTTTTAATTTTTCGTTTATTCTTTTTATGAAGGAAGATGATGTAGGAAACAAGATCTCCGAAACACTTTTTTGAAATTCGATTTATATTGTGAGTTTTAATATTTTTTTCTAGTGTGTCATTGTGTCTTTTTTACCATTGTGTCTTTCTTACACTTTGTACCATAAAAATGATTTTGTATATGAACATTTCTCTTGACACAATGATATTTTATTAACACGCAATATAACACTACGATCTACTAAAATATATACATTAACAATTTGCAGTTACGTGTAGTATTCATAACTCATAAAAAAGACACAATGATTCAAAAAAGACACAATGGATGATTAAAAAATTCATAACTCACAAAAAATGCTAAGGAGACCTTGTTTCCCAAGTTGTCCTCCTTGATAAAAATAATAAACGAAATAATAAAAAAAATTACGTTTCATTTTGTCTTTTATAAATTTTTGACACAACAAAAGACACAATGAAAGTAAAAAAAGACACAATGAAAAAGTTAATTTTTTATTTTATTTTTTTGATTATTCGTTTATTCTTTTTATGAATGAGGACAACGTGGGAAACAAGGTATCTGAAACATTTTTTTGAAATTCGATTTATATTGTGAGTTATAATATTTTTTAATTTTTCATTGTGTCTTTTTTTACCATTGTGTCTTTCTCACACTTTGTAACAAAAAAATGATTTTGTATATGAACATTTCTCTTGACACAATGATACTTTATTAACACACGATAACACTACGATATACTAAAATATATACATTAACAATTAGCAGTTACGTGTAGTATTCAAACAAACAATCAAATTGATACGATGATAATTTTTTAACACACAATATGATACAATGATATATACAATGATATAATAACACACAATGACCTGACACTGAGCTAAAAAACATGGCATTGCACAAGCTATAATATAACACAATGACATGATATGACACAATGAGCTGAAAAAACATGGTTTTACACAACTTATAATATAACAAAATGATATTACACAATAAGCTGAAAAATTTGAAAAAAAAATTCTTCTTTTATATATTAATATTATACGTGTTTCGGAGATGAAAAAACGCTTGTTTTTTTGGTGTAAATTTTATCAAAAAGTAACGTCGTATGTAAAAGTTATTAACGTTTCAAAAAAGTGGGGGAATTGACATGTGCCTTGCACGTGGAGAGAGAAAGTCAACAAAAGTGGCTATGACAAAAATACCCCTCCACCAACATGTATTAACACAACTTGATCTCAATCATTAAAAATTAATCTAATTATTGAAAATCCTTCTTACACTTTGTACCATTTTGCTTGGATAATAGTTTCCCTTAGAAATGTCGAGGGAGTCGAGGATCGCGACAGTATCATTAATCATATCGGAAAATGTAGCCTTTTCGGGTTCCGCGGGTGGGTCTGACAACTCGTATCCTCTGAAATCAGGCGCGATTGCTCGAAAACCAGCGTTTGCAACAGAGAGCATCTTGTGGCGCCACGTGTACCAAATCTCCGGGAACTCGTGAAGGAAAATCACAACCGGCGCTGAATATGAACCGATTTCGGCTACGTGAAGGTTTACACCATTGAATTGGATGAATCTGTGTGTAACTTGATCGTTCACCACCCTCTAATTCATTATCAGACCACAACCACAACTATTCCCCTACTCCTCTTTCTTCTTCCATTTTGCAGCAATCTGTCATCATCATCATCATCATCATCATCATCATCATCGTCATCATCATCATCATCATCATCATCTATCTTCCATTTGCATTGTGATTATGCATGTGTTTTGAATTAATGGTTGCAATTTATATGCATTTAAGTGTACATATTGAAAACATCGAATTTGTTTGATTCAGCCATCAGGGAGGTTGTGAATGACAATTGGCCGGGTGTTGTTTAATGAACACGTCAGAATCACGGGTTACAAACAACTAAAAATTTGTTACTTTGATATGTTAATATAACTAAGTTTATATACCCTTTTGCACATGGTCTACGAGCTTCTAATGGATTTTAAACAAGTGTAGTGTGGGTTGTGAAAAGTCATAGGAACGAAGTCAATACATAAGATACATATAAATTTGTTTTCTCAAGAGATGAACTCAATACATATAAAACATTTTAAGTTACCAGGGTGAAATTTATCACAATTGGCGAAAAAACGCATCGAGACTGTCTGACAACCCGTATCCTTTGAAATCAGGCGCGATTGCTCGAAAACCAGTGTTTGCAACGAAGAGCATCTGGTGGCGCCATGTGTACCAAATCTCCGGGAACCCGTGAAGGAAAATCATGGCCGGGGCTCAATATGAACCGATTTCGAATACGTGAAGGTTTACACCATTGACTTGGATGAATCTGTGAGTAACTTGATCATTCACCATTGTGATTGTGTATGTGTTTTGAATTAATGGTTTCAATTTATATGCATTTAAGTGTACATATTGAAAACATCGAATTTGTTTGATTCAACCATCAGGGCGGTTGTGAATGACAATTGGCCGGGTGTTGTTGCATGAACACGTCAAAATCACGGGTTACAAACAACTAAAAATTTGTTACTTTGATATGTTAATATAACTACGTTTATATACCCTTTTGCACGTGGTCTACGAGCTTCTAATGGATTTTAAACAAGTGTAGTTTGGGTTGTGAAAAGTCATAGGAACGAACTCAATACATAAGATACATATAAATTTGTTTTCTCAAGAGATGAACTCAATACATATAAAACAATTTAAGGTACCAGGGTGAAAATTAGCACAGTTAGCGAAAAAACGCGTCGGAAAGGTCTGAAAACCCGTATCCTCTGAAATCAAGCACGATTGCTCGAAAACCAGTGTTTGCAACGGAGAGCATCTGGTGGCGCCATGTGTACCAAATCTCCGGGAACCCGTGAAGGAAAATCATGGCCGGGGTTCAATATGAACTGATTTCGGCTACGTGAAGGTTTACACCATTGACTTGGATGAATCTGTGTGTAACTTGATCGTTCACCATTGTGATTGTGCATGTGTTTTGAATTAATGGTTGCAATTTATATGCATTTAAGTGTACATATTGGAAACATCGAATTTGTTTGATTCAGTCATCAGGGCGGTTATAAATGACAATTGGCCGAGTGTTGTTGCATGAACACGTCAGAATCACGGGTTACAAACAATTAAAAATTTGTTACTTTGATATGTTAATATAACTAGGTTTATATACCCTTTTGCACGTGGTCTACGAGCTTCTAATGGAGTTTAAACAATTGTAGTTTGGGTTGTGAAAAGTCATAGGAACGAACTCAATACATAAGATACATATAAATTTGTTTTCTCAAGAGATGAACTCAATACATATAAAAACTTTTAAGGTACCAGGGTGAAAACTAGCACAATTAGCGAAAAAACGGGCCGGAACGGTCTGAAAACCCGTATCCTCTGAAATCAGTCACGATTGCTCGAAAACCAGTGTTTGCAATGGAGAGCATCTGGTGGTGCCATGTGTACCAAATCTCCTGGAACCCGTGAAAGAAAATCATGGCCGAGGCTGAATAAGAACCGATTTCGGCTACGTGAAGGTTTACACCATTGACTTGGATGAATCTGTGTGTAACTTGATCGTTCACCATTGTGATTGTGTATGTGTTTTGAATTAATGGTTGCAATTTATATGCATTTAAGTGTACATATTTAAAACATTGAATTTGTTTGATTCAACCATCACGACGGTTGTGAATGACAATTGGCCGGGTGTTGTTGCATGAACACGTCAGAATCACGGGTTACAAACAACTAAAAATTTGTTACTTTGATATGTTAATATAACTACGTTTATATACCCTTTTGCACGTGGTCTATGAGCTTCTAATGGATTTTAAACAAGTGTAGTTTGGGTTATGAAAAGTCATAGGAACGAACTCAATACATAAATTACATAAAACTTACCCGTCGGGTATATAAATTACATCATAATATCAAAATCAAATGACACTTCAAATTACCATTTTATCATATTTAATAATACTATAATTCATAAGAAATTAAAATTATAAAATGAGATACATATATATTTAACTTAAAACATAATATATAAATAAAAAATATTAGTATGTTAACGGGTAAACGGGTATGGCTAATCGGGTAATCGGGTCGGGTAAACGGGTATTCAGGGAATCCCATACCCGCAAATTTTTATTTTTATAATCCCATACCCTACCCCATACCCGTGAATTTTTATTTATATAATCCCATACCCTACCCCATACCCGTTTATCCGTCCCCGTACCCGTCCCAAATGTCTCAGGTTTCGGGTTTTCCCGTCAGGTTCGGGTTTGATTGCCATCCCTACACAAAATGGCCATATATGGTTGTTTTTAAGCACAAAATTAACTAGGTAGGCTTTTTCTAACACGTACATTGACCGGTTAGAAAGATTTCATGAAAATAAATAGTTTACAAGTTGATATTGTCAAAAAAAAAAAATTTAAGTTATGATTAATATCACCAACGAGATTATAAATATCTAATAACACTTACTTAAAAGTTCTTGAGTATTAGATCACTCCCTATCATCCATTAGAAAGAAAAACAAACAACAGTTTTTAAAAGCAACCCCTACACTTATTCTTGCTCTTTAATTTATTCTTGCTCTTTAACTCTTGAGCATTTATGATACAAAACTCAAAACTACTTGCCAACAATGAGTTTTGCTCTTGCTTGCCCTTCATTGATTTGAAACTGATCTCCCAATCCAAAATGAGTCATGAGCAACCAAACTATGGTAATAAGCTCACCCCCTTTACTCACTTGTGCCGCTTGCATGTTGGCGCGTGTGTGACTCGCAGCATAACACAACAACTCCACCAATACCTTGCTAATAATCACCCATTTATCTACTTTCGGGTCTTTAGGCACCACGTTCATCAATTCTTTCGCCAACTTGCAGCTATCGAACAACAACGACTTGCTCTGGTCGCCCTTTATGGTTCCTGGTGGCACATCCGTCGACACACTAAGAATTTCCTTACAAGCGGCTATGTGCTTAAAATCTTGTGTATCCTCGTTAGGAACTTGTTGATTTTCTTTCATTATGGATGCTTCGTTAGCAGCCGCCATCTCGATAGGAGCTGAAACAATTCAAAATAACTAACCATTGTAATGACATATTAAACACCAGGTTAATAACCAGTGTATTACACGTTTTATTACACGTTTAATGTAAACGACATATAATATATAATAGATAATAAACTATGAGAACATTACCTTTTCTTTCCTCGAAAAACCTTTTGGCCTCGGCACAAGTATCCCGAAACCGTATTTGACCGATACCTGCGACGGCGGACATCATGCTCGGTTGCATGATAAGAAGGTACAACATGTAATCCGATAAGAGTTTCGCTATGTCTCTTTGAATAGTGTTTACATTGTCGGATTTTGTAAGTTCTTCGTTGTAGCATAACTCAGTCGCGATGTGCCATAAGATGAGACTTTGATCGTAGTCGACATTGTCAACATATTTGAGTATGCTACCCCAACCTTCTTCGACTCGAAGTACCCAATCACCGCGTGCAGAACTGACCTCTTTGGCGGTTTCTAAGTCGTCCGCGAGTTCTGATTTCGATTTTAGCTCCTGGAAGATGAACTCCTTGAGATCGCCCGTGAATCGTTTCGACTCTACATAAAAGATGCTATCAAGAAACCAACTAATCCCCAGTTTTGTATAAACATCTTCCCATGATTTCCCACGAGGGTACAAACAGTAGTTGATCAAATTGTAAGTCGAAACTAATTCGGACCACCTATTATTCGTAACTCGCATTGACAGTCCGCACGTTTTGGGCTCGTTTTGTACGTGTTTCGTTTTTTCATTGTCATTTCGGGCCCGACATCTACCCTCAGTCCTAAATGTGAGAAACGCATCGATGATGCAGGCCTTGAACGACTTGTCGGGCTCGACATCTGGCGATTCCTGGAGATAAATGATGGTCCAGTCTGAAAACAAGAGCATGATTAGTGCACTCACATCCAAAACCAATGCCCCAAATAGCAAACCATAGGTGATTGTAACATCTTCAGGACTAAAGTTTGTTTTGCCTTTCAATATGAATAATACAATGGCTAAACAAATCGTAAGGAGCGAAAAGATCCGACTAACGGCTCCGATTTTATTGTACACTACCGGAAGCTTAGTGAATAGAACTTCATAGATGAAGTTTAACTCGACTTCAACGACTGCGAATGCGTCTTTGGCGGTCCGATTGAGAAAGAAATCGCGACTAAGATTGCGCTCCTTTCTACTGAAAATAGAGTCAACAACAAGGCCTCTAAACTTGTTGTAAAACAAGTAACCATATTGCACCACTTCTAACTTTGTCAAGTTCCCTTTTTTAGCCTTGTTGGCTGATTTTGCAGCTCTATCAGGCTCTGGAACCATTTCGATTGACGTTGGTAGTTTCGCATCCTTCTTCGAAACGTATTCATCCATGAGTTTTGCGTAATTCGTCCCCGGTTCCGGATCCGTAAGCATTGAATCTTTGAATCTGTCCGCGCTCGCTAGGTATAGCGAGCGCGTTCTCTCAGCATATTTGATGATTCCTGTCATGAACATCAACATTGTGGGGATCCAAAGGCGGTTATCTGGAAGCGACTGAACGAACACATAAACCGCAGCTAGGCATTGGAAGAAAAGACCAAGAAAATGGCGAAGCCATAACTCGTTATCTTCCAACGCAAACGCGGTTATAGTGTCTGGACCACCAAGGTGCACCAATAGGAAGGGTGCCCAGAAGGCGAGAAGGTCTTCGTTTTCAACACGGTTCCTGACGTTCTTTTTTCCTAAGCTTTCGCTCGGGTTTCCTTGGCTGTTGGAGATTAGTCCAACAGCAAAGTTAGCCGCCCAATCGGCTAACAAGTAAGCGGACCACAATGGCATGACTACCCAGTTGCTTTTCGTTTTCTTTCGCAATGGCGCCACGAAAATCAGAAACGTTTGTAACGCAAGACTTAAGATGATGAAGCCTCGGAGATCCCATGTATCCCATATCAGTTTCCAGTTCGGTGGAATTGGTATTTCCACCATCATTCTCGCCATTTTTGCTTGCTTGCTTGCTTTCAAAACTTAACTAATTATCTGCACAACATCAAAGGTTGTTAGACTTTAAAATGTAACTAGATTTCAGATCAGGACACACAGTCGGGACTTGCGTATGTGACTTTATCATACGTTGATAAAACAACTCTCATGTCCGGTCAGTACGTCATGGCGCAAAACCGTAATGTGTCACGTATTAAAAATGCGATGAAATATAAAAAGTTATAGGTCAAAACGATAACAATATTGAAGTCGTACTATATGTCAAAGTAGAGTAAGAGATCAAAGTCGAAAACTTATCACGAGCTAAAATGACAATTAGTAAAAGTCTGAGATTAAAACCGTAAATACGTTAAAGTAAAAAAAAGTTAAAACGTCGCGTTACAGCCGGTGCAAAAACACCGACCTTATATATTAGGTAGTATATAATATAACTATTCTCAATCAGTTGCCAACATTAATATATATAACTTCTAGTATTTAAGTTCAAATCCTACTGACTGTACTTGGTGCATTTATCTTAAAAAATCTAGAAGTTAATGTAAAAAAAAAATAGCAGACATTATAAACCGTCTAAACTACCTAGTAATTCAAAAGAAATAAATTTATAAAATATATACTACAACCATGAAAGTTGACGTAAAAAAACTACTAGGCATTACAAACCGTCAAAACTACCTAGTAATTGAAAAGAAATAAACTTATAACACATATACTATAAGCATGAAGTCAATCAAAGTTTTTAAATTTATTTATATATATCAACATTCTTACATATATATATGAATAATCAACAGTTTTATAAGCAAAAGATTAAACTCCAACACTTAAAAAAACAAAACCATATACAAAGTTAAGGAAAGAAACCAAGTTTGCATTAATAGGGAAATGATACCTGAAGAAGAAGAAGAAGAAGGCATGCAACTAATTAAGGTTTCTTGAATTGCATAAGGATCGATGGTGTTTTTTTCTTTGAGTGTGCCCCAATTGGTGAAATCTATGTTGATACAAACAAAAGATGAGATTTGCAGACACTAGATAAAGAAACACTCAATCTCTAAAGTACACTAGAGCTAAAGCTTCAAGCTGAACTATTTAAAGAAAAAAAAGATCAACACGAAACTAACCTAATAAAAAAAACACAAATTTATTTATTATAGTATCTTGGAAAAAAAGGTTTTTATACTTGTGAGAAATAAGCTTTGTCTTTGTCTTGTCTCACTCTCTCTTAACTCTAACCTCTATACTACATCTTAATTTTGGGAGTATTGGATATTAACGGACTTAACTATTAGTTTTTTGCTGCTACCGATCTCAACTTTTGAAATATGTGCTGGCGGTCCCAACTTTTATCATTTTGGCCACTAATGGACCCGCCGTTAAAAAAGTTAACAACGTTAACTTTTTTTTTGAATTTCAGGTCGACGTTTATGGTTTTTGATCGGAATAAAAATACGAGTCTATTGATATAAAAATTACATCGAAACGATGATCCAAACGACGAAATTTGTACATCCGGTTAAAGAACAGTTAGGTTTAAACACCCCGATAAAGCATCGTTTTGTCATTTGGAGCACCGTTTCGATGTAAATTTTATATCAATCGACTCGTATTATTTTTCCGATAAAAAACCATAAAACGTCGACCTGAAATTAAAAAAAAAGTTAACGCCGTTAACTTTTTTAACGGCGGGTCCATTAGTGGCCAAAATGATAAAAGTTGGGACCGCTAGCACATATTTCAAAAGTTGGGACCGGTAACGGTAAAAAACTAATAGTTAGGTCCGTTAATATCCAATAAACCTGAATTATGAGGGTGATTTTGCATTGTTATTGAAGATTATCTCGTTTTAATTATAACTATGACTTTAACCAATGTCATTTGTCGTTGTGATAATGTTGTGTTTGTGATTCCGTTACAAATGCTACGATGATGACATTAATGGTCGGTGTATCTACGTTTGACATGGCGTGTTTTTAACTTGTAAAGCATGAAACGTTCGTGACATGAACGTGTCTAGGCATAGATAAAAAAGTGTATAACGACTTGGACGTTGCGGTATACAATCATAAAAGTAATTTAAACAAAAGAATTGAAATGTTAGAGAAGATAATGTGTCAAGTTATTAAGTAGAAAAAATAGAGTGTTAAAGTTGTCTATTACCAAAATTGAGAGTCAATGTGAAACTTACTAAAAGATGAGAATTGAATGTGTAAAATGTCTGAAGTGAAGAGGTGTCATATGAAAAAACATAGCCATAATTATCGACCATGCTTTCTAATAGATAGTGTAGTTAAAAAATAGTAGTAATAGTAATAAATAATATTATATTAATATACTATTAATATTAATTAACTTGTGTGATTTTTTAAATGACACTCTATTATACTTCTATTAGTGTTTATGTAATGTGATTCCCGTCAGCCACCACTTGTTTGAGGTGGAACCAACCATTTGATGGTGCAACGTTGGTGGTGGCCGCCCGTTTGTTTAATGTCTGTCTTCATGGGTGATAGATGAGATTATGAGAAGAAGGTGTGGTGGGACTCATCCATTTTAATATATAGTAGTTTTTAATTAAAGTTTTAACATTAATAGTTTTAAATTTTATTAATATATATTAAAACTAAAACAAAATATAACTATTTACTTGTTCAAATTCATAATAATTTAATTAATTATTTGATCATTTAATTTAACTTTAATTATTCAATCTGATTAAATAATTAATTACATAAATAGTAACTCATACTATTTATTATATAAAATTAATTATATATTTGTTTAAATAAGCATAAAATGAAATATAAAAACGTGATTGTGAAAATGATAATGTTGAAGGTAAAAGTTAATTGTATGAAAGATAGATGAAAGTGAGTAAAAAACTGACGTAGCCTGTTAACTAGACTGTTTCAAGAAATAATGGACTGTTAATTAGCATTACGAGTAGCCTGATAAAACTACTCCAAACTAATTTAAACTATATATGCATATGTTTGAACCTAAGAAGTCTCCATCTAAAAGCTAGATTAAACCTCCACCATTTTATATTTTAATTACTTTTATTTTCTAAACCGAAATATGGTTCACTTACTAGTATGCTACTACGATATTCCCTTACTAAATACTAAACTGATAGTATGATACTTTGTAGATTGACGTAACAAAAGCAAATGAAGGCTGTTGATCCTTAGAGTTTTCAGAAAGAAAAGTATTTTAAGGCTTTAGGAAATATTCTTCTGGTCTATAATAATGTTTAAAAAAGAAACTAAAATGTAAAGTAGGTTAAATAGTAAATAGAAAACGGAATATTGTCTTTATTAGCTTTTTTCTTACTTAGTGTCTCTATATTGGCTTTCTAAGTTACTACTATCATCACTCTCAAATTAAAATATAACAATGATTCCTTATTAAGTGGTTGCATTAGGGCATATTACAATCTTTCATGGAAAGAAATCATACACGGTTTATATATGTCATAACTATCAACTGTTGGCTTTTAGGTATAGTAAATACCATTAGTATCAATTAGTAATAACTATCGACCGTTATAACATCAATAGTAATATATAGAGTTTCAACCTATCTTCGGCCTATCAATACTACTAATAAGAGTTTCACTACTGAGATACACTTTTTGTCAATGTATAAATGTAGCTTTTGATGATCAAAACGTATTGTTACCAACCATCGTTTTCACTACTGCAAATCATTTTTACCAACGATCTTCAGTTACCAAGGAAAACTAATATTTGATATGCAACCCTTGGAGACCACTAGAGGTTGTGTGACCCCTTGCCTCATACGCCCGTTGATCAATAGCTAGCACTATTGCATTCTCTTCCATTTATTTGCATAGAGGTATATTGATTTTAAGTAAATTCCGGTTATCTAAAAGTTAGCCTCATAACACTAAAATCATCAACATATTTGATATTTACATTGCATGGTTTCAAAAAATCCCAAACAACATATAGACTAACACATATCAATAAACATTTTACGTTTATAATTACCAACATCACATCTATAAGTTAAAATCATAACAATTGAATGTTACAAAACAGTTACAACTTACAAGCTTTATTTACCATTAAAAACACTATTTGTCACTGTATAAATTAAGATTATTATTGGATTTAATAATATGAACTTTAGTGTATTTGTATATATTCATCCCAAGTTAAAAATGTTTTTATGTTAGAGTCAACTTGTAAATAATTTTCTCTCACCAAGCTTTTTTCTAGTCAGGACACAAAATGGTCAGATAGGTTTGTTTTTAGACACAAAATTTCATGGTAGCTTTTTTTAAAACACAAAAATGACTGGTTAGAAAAGGCTCGATGAAGGAAACTAGTTTACAAGTTTGGACTCATGTGACAGAGAATTTTTTTAACTTGGATTAGTATCGGTCAATACAGTAAAGTTCAGATTATTAATTAAAATCCAATAACCCTATAAATTATAATTTTTGATGCTTTTATATAATGAGTGGAATTATACTAAAAATGTTCAATTTACCAAAAAGCCTAAAAAGGCACGTACCCATTAGATCTAAAAATTAAGTGAAGATCAAAGACCACAAAAGACGTGGTGACACAACCGTAAATAACCAAACTTTTCTTCCAGCAATAGACAACTTTGTCATTATATAGATATATTGTGTTATTTTATGATTTTGCATGTAAAAACATAATAACACAATAGATGTTTTATGATTTTTTGTGAAGTTTTCATTGTTGTTGTGTTATTTGTTCGAGTTGTTTAGTTCTGTCATTGTATTATTTTAATTTTTTTGTTTAGTTATGAATTGTGAGATGTTTTATTGTAACGTACAAACAAAAATGGATTTATTATGTTATCTAACATGTAAAAACACAATAGATTTATTTTATTGTGAGATTTTCACTGACATTATGTTATTTTGTTATATAACATGTAAAACACAACTGCCTATTTTACTATTGTACACATTGTGTAATTTCATTAGGACATTGTGTAATTTTCCTTAGTTTGAAAAGATTATACAATGATCTTACCGATTACACAATAAGTTAAAAAACGTAATTTTTTGAAGATAAAAAATGATAGTCTTTCTAATGAAACTTAAAAATAATGGCGTGTGTAAAAGTTATGAACGTTTAAAAAAATGTAGAACTTAAAATAAATAGACATTATTAATATTACCATTTTTTTAATTTTAAGAGTGTCACATGTTATCATTTGTGACTTCCACAAAACTAATAAGTATTTACCCAAAATTGAGATATTCTTCTCTTCAATATTCGTTTTCAATGTATAAATCGTGGTCATTTATTACTTTTGTTTATTTTATGAGATATTCGATTTTAATAATCCGAATTTTTGTATATTGGTAGCTGTTAATTTTAACTTAAAAAATTCCATATGACAATCTCAACTTGTAATTTTTTGAAGATAAAAAATGATAGTCTTAATGTCGTTGAAGTTAACTCAATGTCGTTAATTTTTTTTTAATTTATGACTTATGTTTTAGGGATTTTAATTGGAAGGAGTAAAGGACGTTACGTGTTTATTAATGTAAAACTTACGTTGAGACAAAACCGTAGTTTACTCTGTTAATTAAATCAATGCAAATATAAATAACTAAAAGTGAACGAATGATTTTAAATCTCGTTTTAATATAGTTTTTCTATTTAATAAAATGTTTTGCTTTATTCAACATGTGTGTTCACATGAGTATATATTAAACCTAGTTTTAAACATATAAAACGTGTTACCGGTCTTTTGAAACCATGATACCAATGATCGAAGCATTAAAACAATTGTAAGATATAGAAAACTAGTTCAACCTCGTGTTGTTTGCATATATGGTAAAAGAAAAACTCATTAGAGAGCTAAGTATAGAATAATTCTAAAAGAAAGAAAAAGGAAAAGACAAGTTGTGTTTTCTTGCTTTGGCACTTGTACTAAAGTATGATTACGTCATCAAAACTTATGTAAAATTGCCTCATGAAAACATGATGCACGTTGTATAAGAAATAATAGAGCCAACTAGGGACATGGCCCAATATGAGATTATTTTTAATCAAGTTCAACATATGATAAGATTTAATGCCATGATTATAAATCGATGTTATTGCATCAATTTATGATCTGAACCAAATAATGAAATTGTTGCATTATTAACCAATAGTCTAGTGATCACCTACACCTTTGTTTATAAGATAGTTTTAATGGTGTTAGGATTCACCGTAACCCTTTGACCTATCATTTATTGTTATCCAAGTCTTTTCGCAATCAAGAATTTTGTTATTTCTACTCTAGTAGTTTAGCAACTCATTTTTCTATCGCTTGTGTACTCGTATAGATACACAACCTTCAAAGTTGTAGGTGGTGGAAGTGATTAGGCGACATCTTTGACCCGTGTGGTTTGTGGTTGAACTCTGCAGTTTGTATTTTTTTCTGGCTTTTTTGTTTTATTTCCTTGTACTCTTACATATGTTTTAGGGATTATTTTCTATCGCTTGTGTACTCGTACATATGTTTTTTTCCATTTTTTTCTTTTTAAATTAGCAAGCCTCCTTTATGGTGCTTTTTATCTATGTTTTAACCTCTAAAATCCAACCCGTTACAACTTCATATGTTTCTTTTATTACTTAACTATGTTAATGTCATTGTCACACTGTGCGTAACGAAGTTCACAAATGTACCTTTAGCCTTTAACCACGTTAATTTCTTTGTACGGCCCTGTCGCACCATGTGGGTAAAAAATATCATTACGCTTCAGCTGCACTAATCGTTTAAAAAAGATGCACTAACCTCTACCATGAAGTATAATGTAGATTAAAAGTTTGTACTCACATGTGTGTATATGTATACATTTGTAAATACCAACTTTGATACCAAAAAGAAAAAACAATTATGATTTGCGAATATAAATAGTGGGCTTGATATAAAATATCTATTCGGCCTTTTTAATTTCAATTTGGGCTACAATTTGTTGAGTTTAGAATAGTACATTAGTAGTTCAGAAATAGGCCCAAAATTATGTATACTTGATAGTTGATACTTCGTTAAAAGTTACATTATTCCTAGAGGTGTAAAAAAAACCCGGTTTTTCAACCCGACCCGACAACCCGACCCGGACCCGAACCGGTTTCAACCCGGTATCATAGAACCCGGTTCGGGTTTTTAAAAACCCGCCGGTTTGAGACCGGTTTTTATATTTTCTATTGAACCCGGTTTGTACCCGGGTTTTTTTGAACCCGGTTTGAACCCGACCCGGTCCAACCCGGTGTAAAATCACTTTTTTTAAAGGGTTTTTTACCCAACCCGGTCCTAACCCGACCCTAACCGGTTTCAAAAACCCGATTTTTTATCCCTTAAAAACCCAACCCGACCCGACCCGGTTTGGTCAAAAACCCGGTTTGGATTTTGTTGACCAAAACCGGGTTGGGTTAAAACCCGGTTCGGGTTGGGCCCAAAACCCGATTTTTACACCTCTAATTATTCCTAGCCCCTAGGTATATTTCTTACTATTTTAATTATCGTTTTGTTGTTCAAGAGATGAAAAATATAAAATAAAAAGGTTTTGTGAATTACCAGATTATCATGTTATGTATAAAATAAATAATATGTTTAGAGGAATGATTTAGGTGAACGTATTGCTCGTTCGGTCTCATAACTAATTTCATATTTTAAGGTCTATTAATTTACTCTTACTCCATGACATGAGAGTTTATGTGGTGCTTTAACGGCCGTTGCACACAACTCACCCCTCCTGACATGAAGGGGCGTGAAGATTCAACAAACATGAAAATTCAACAAGCGTGAGTGGTATTTTAAATGTGGTAAAATGATATTTGAATCTGTAATTAAAATAAGTTTTTTTAAAATCTATTTTTTCCAACAAAAACCACTATAAATACTAAACAAAAAAAATTCACACATAAACACTCTCGTCGACTCCATTTTACAAATCTCACATCGGACGCGAACAGGAGAGACCTTTGATTTATAAAGATGTCTTGCCTCTAATAAACAACATGTTTTGGGCGCATTAATTGTGGATGAGACAACATGTTTTGGACGCATTAATTGGGGAATTTCACAGTTAAGCTTGTTCAGTTGACAACAATTTCAGGTTTGATGGTTATACACCTTTACCGCTAGATTAAACTAGTGGTAGTTATTAGAAATGCTATAATCACCATCATCATCCGACTCCATTTAGCTCAACTCGACTCGACTTAGCTCATTTATGAACGGCTCGGCTCGGCTTAACTTTCGCGTGAAGTGAAAGGGTATAGGCTATGGCTAACAGTTAACATTTAAGACCTACCGGGTTGCGAATTTTGTCGGTCGATTTGGGGTTGATTTGCCACCTCTGTTTCAAAATTCAAACGAGAGCTTCAAATTCAACCTATTTGAACAACGATTGTCGCTATTTCTCGCATTTCACACTAACATGGTGTCGTCGGTGAAGCGTGAACGTTATTCACCACACCAATATCTTCCGTATGGAAAGAAACAAAGACTAAATCATGATGCTCATTCACTCCTCGGATCTTCGCTACCGTCGTTTATCACCAATCATCGCGTCGTCCTTAACCCTGCCGATTGTGATCTAGGTATCAAATTTTCTCCAATATGTTTATTAGGGCTTGAATGTAGTAGTTATTTAGAATTAGGGATGTAAATGAAGCTTCGTTTTGTTGTATGAATTTTAGTTATCAGATGTTTGTTTGAGGAAGATTTAAGCTCTATACTTAGAGTAGCCTGAAAAATATAGCTCAAAATATATGTAGAATTATGTTTGATAATGTGAAGTTGATTCAACCATGTTTCAAAGTAACTTCCAAGGGGATGGTGCAGTGATAAGCGTGTGATTTGATTCACTGCAGCAAATCCACCTGGCCAACGCAAGCTGCGTTTTACCTCGTCCCATTTGGTTAGCGTTTAATTACTCGTAGCAAATCCAACTTCCAATGGTTCTGCCCGGTCAATTTAAGTTGCGTTTTATCTCGTTGATTAGTAAAGTATTGGTGGAATTAAAACTCACTCAAAGAAAAGAAATTAAAACTCACTCAAAGCTGGAAAAAAAGTGAATTTGACTCGGATTTCTTGTAGAGTTGAACTTGACTCGTAATATGTTTGGGGTTCATTCTTGCACTCTAACATGGAGTCGATCAAGCTTAAATTACTAGATAAAATATCCACTGGTTTGTAGCCCTGCCCCAGAAACCTGTATATCAAAGTTTATTGCCTTTTTTGTACTTTAATTTCCATGCTAATGTTTTGTATATAACTGTTGGTGTCACACTGTCACTCGGGTAATCGGGTTAATATATCTCCTCAGCATTTTTGGTATTGTCCACAGCTGTATATGCATGTTTCACTAACTTACTAATATCCAATTGACTGTTTACTTTGACAAACAATGAGACAACTATGTTTGCAATCATATATTATTTACATAGCATGATAATAGCTGATAAGTGTGGTGATTTCTTGTCCTCCTACTAGATTTTGATATCAATGGAAATGGGCTTGAAGGTTCTGCACTTTATGAGCATGGATTCGCTTACTGCTGGTCCGGTGCCCGTGCCAACGTAGGGATAACTGGAGGTAAGTATTGCTTTAGCTGCAAAGTAGTTTCGGGTCAGCCCGTTGATATGAATGACACTCCTCTTGATCAAAGACACCTCTGTCGTGTCGGCATTTCTAGGGGAAATGAAAAGGTTGGAAACCTTGGTGAAACCAAACACAGCTTTGGGTTTGGGGGAACCGGAAGTTTTTCTAATTCTGGGAAGTTTTCAACGTATGGAGAAAGATTTGACATTGGAGACACAATTTTTTGTGCTGTTGATTTGGAAAGCCAACCAATGGGTTCAATAAGTTTCGCCAAGAATGGAAAATGGCTCGGGATAGCGACCAGTTTTGTAAGTGGTGGTTCGGCTGTGTTCCCACATGTTCTTTTGAAAAATGTTGTGGTTCAGTTGCAGTTCAGCTATGAAGATGGTTTGGTTCCACAAGATGGGTATAGACCGTGGTCATGTGCATTTGAGGATGGAAAGGGTTTGATGGGACCTTCGTTTTCTGATGTATGTAACTGTGAATTAATTATGATGGTTGGCTTACCTGCTTCTGGGAAGACTACTTGGGCTGAAAGATGGGTGAATGATCATCCTGAAAAACGATATATTCTGCTTGGAACAGATTTATTTCTGGACCAAGTGAAGGTATTTTTTTTCTTTCTATAGTAAAGATATTGTTTATCTGTCACCGTTGGGTGACAGATATTTAGTTGGGTACAGGTCTACCCGCAACACTTTTTATTGAAAATTTCTTTTATTAATTAGCATGTCAAACATGATTATAAAGCTGGTCTTATTTCTGTTATTCATTCGTAATCTAATTTTTTGAATAAAATGATTTAGATACCTCTATGTATTCAAAATACACTTTGGGTGGCTTATGAGTTCTGACCCATCAACCCATTTGACCAGTGTTCTTTGATCTATTTTTTTGATATCATTTTATTAGTTAGAGATAATAAAATAACCCGAGTTGGCCATCCATAAGTAATTGGGTTCTGACATTTAGCTTTTTGATAACTTTAGGTTCCTGGCTTGCTTTGCCAGCAGAACTACGGTGAACGGTTTGACCGATTAAAGGATCATGCAACTGCAGTATTTAATACCCTACTAACCAGGGCTTCCAAAAGACCATGCAATCTCATTATAGACCAGACAAATGTCTACAAGAGCGCCCGTAAACGCAAATTGAAGCCTTTTGCTAACTATCAGAAGGTACATGACATGAGTTTATTATTTATGTTACATGTTGATATTAGATAGTTTATTTATTGGACAAAATCAGATTGCAGTTGTAGCTTTTTCCCGTCCTGAAGATCTAAAAGCTCGCAGTGAGAAAAGATTTAGAGAAACGGGAAAGGAGGTTCCTGCTGAAGCTGTCAACGAAATGATAGGTACTTTGTTAGGGGGTGTTTAGATTAGTGTTTGAAACTAATTATTGAGGCTTAATAACTTGTTATCTGCTTATCCAATTATGGTTATATCACTCTGTATTATTAGACACCTAAACACTCGAAACTTATTTTTCAGACTTCAAACACCCCCTTGATAAAATTTTGTCATAATTTATTCTTTGGAAAGTTAAGTTCGGTTCTCAATGATTTATGTTTAATTATACTGTTTGGCACTTTTTACAGCCAATTTTGATTTGCCCAAGAGCAAGGACATGCCCAGGACAGATGAGTATTTTGATCAGGTCATCACTATAAGACCGTGTTATACATTTTATTCTACACACATATGTGACGTATGTTTAAATGTTACCCTTCTTATGTGTAGGTTGTTTACATAGAACTCAACATGATTGAGTCTGAGAGATGTTTGGATGAAATGAAAGTAAAACTGAAATTAGGCATTAGTAATAGCAATCCTGTGAGATATTCACAAGAGAATGTGTTACAGCCTCACAGGAGCTTGACATGCCATTATCCTCCTGAGGGTTTTACCCATCTAAGTCATACAACTTCAGGACATCGTGACACCTCTAAATTACAATATCAAACAATTTCATCAGGTATCTTTTTTATTCACATTTGTCTGAAAACTCCTTTATTGTTTTTTTCTCAACTGGGAAGACATCTTTCCACAATTCCAAAACTACCTTTCACGATTTTGAATTTAGGATTAGTTCAATCACATATAATGATCATAATCTATCTTGAGTTCTTTATCTGATCCAATTTCAGGTGGACATTTGCAAGGTTCTGCTCAAACTAATACGCATTGCAATGATCCGAACAAAGGCAGATTTCTCCCTAGGGATGATTTTAATCACCGTCGCAGTTACAATGCGTATGAGCATAGAGCATGTGGTCCCATCACGATTTCCAACTTTTATCAGAGAAATTCATCTGACCATACTTCCAGTAATGAAACGATGGATTTATCTCCTCGGTACACTGCAAACACGAATTACGATGGTGCCCCTGTAGACCACCACCACCTTTTACCAAGTTCCCCATCTCTGTTTAATGCCTATGGTGGACCATGTTTTGCCCCACAGGTTGATATGCACACTCCACCTCGGTCCAGATATATGCCTGCTCCAGCAATTGCACATGGTAAGTGAATCTGAGCATTGATTTTGTTCCTTTTAATTGTCATAACTAGTTAATATGTTAATCATGCACAAAATGTAATAGTAAACAAACAAACACACCTATTAAAATCAACACTATGTATGTAAGAACAGTTTCGTGCATAGAATTTGTCGTGATCATTTAAATATAGACCCTTCACATGAATCTAGATTCAATTTTACAATTTTAAAGGATGGAGAAAGAGTCGTGTTTTGTTGGTGTTAACATTGAATTTTTTATTCATTGAAGGTTCACCATACGGAAATCACACCTCGCATGCACCAAGTTATAATCAATATCAGTCTCAATCAAGCTACCACTACTGACGATTCTGCTTCGGCCTTTTCTAATCATATGGTAATGTTACCTATACCAGATGTATCTATTCTTTGATATGATTATCTTTCTGTTTAGAAAACAGAACAATTCATGGTGACTTTATGAGATGAAAAAAAAGAACATTTCAATCTGGAATCCTAGGTGCATAAATGACATCGTTGACCCGGGTTCCTAATTTGTTGGATTTAATAATCAACTTTACGTAGGTTTGTTTGGCTGGCATGAATCCGTTGGTATTCATGTCCAGCTTCACCGAATTCCATGAACCAAATGTCCCAAGTCTTCGTCTAGTTTTTCTAGTCTCTAATGATATTCTGAGTTCTCGCTTCCTACCTCTTCAAATATACGTAGATTCGTTAGTAGTGCCGGCCTTGCTCTATCAAATCCAACCCCGTTATTACTCCGTCTCGAGCTCTCCCACTTTATTACGTGATTAGTTCCAAGATGGTGTTGGTTTTTTTTCATAACTCTCATGTTCTCTATTACCAAGGTTTAGATTAATCTTGTATCTTTATCAAAATGATGCCAAACACAACTTGGGTTTGACAGGCTGGAAAATTTGGACAAAATCCTCTAATATACGGTTGTAAAATGTAAACGAGCCGAGTCGATCATGTCTAAGCTCGAGCTTGTTTCTTTAACGTAATAGAGCTCCAGTTTAGATAGGCTCATTTCAAGTTGTATATATGGCTTGAGTTTCATTTGTGATTAATGTTAAGGTCGAGTTTGATTTGTTTACTTAAGTTTTTATATTAGTTAAAATTTTCAGTGAGCCTAGTCAAACTTGGTACATGAATATTCGGTTTTAGTTTGTGTTAAATGAGCTTTAGTTTGGACTCAAGTTCATTTAAAAAGTCAATTCAATTCAGTTTTGTACGAGATTATCATGGCTGGCTTGCGAGCAACTTTACTCATTTACGAAATATTGTTAAGAAGTATAGCAACATGTTAGCTAGAGATGGTACTTTTGCTAAGCATAATGACACGAAATGCACGTGACATCGACGGAATTATATGTGGTACTTGATCTCCTTTTGGCAAAGCATAGAAGCATCATCTAAAGACTTTAGAAACATCTCTTATAGTGTATTGAGAGCCTAACTCGTTGCTACACTAACAACTCCCACTAAATAATATGTTTACTTGTATAAGTATGGTGTTGACTTAAATTCCCTTTTGTTATTTTGTTTCTTTTCTTACTAAATCTACAAAAGTATAGTGCGATCATTTTAAAGTTGCTTTTGTCTTAAGTACTTTTGTCTCATAGAGTCATAGGTTTGTAATCTTTGCAAAGGAATTGTTAATTTTGACTTAAAATATCTAAATGATTAAGCCACCCCTAGATGTATGTTTGAAATACATAAACAATTTCATGAATTTATACGTAAACTCATAATTAAGATTTTGTTTACTTCTTAATATTTGATGTGTGAGGAGATAGATAGAAGATATAAATAGACATTTGTTGTTTTTGTTTATGCAAGATGCTAGTTTAATTATTTAATTAACTAATAATAGAGGACTAGTTATACAAATAGATTTTTAGATAGAATAAAATTCCTAGAGTGGGTTTGGTGCAATTTTTCTCCATAAAATCTATCTAGTTATAAAAAGTCAAAATCTGATATTTGCATAGGTGAAGTTTGACCAAGAAAGGTGGAATGAGACCATAAAGCATACTACTTCTTTTGTCCAAAACCATTCCTTTTAACTCATGATTTCACTTAAAAGCTTATCCAAACACAAGATTCCTTCTGGATTTTGAACTCAAATTTTAAAGGTTTTTTTTAATAGAAATAGTTATTTTAAAACTAGAATTAGTTGTTTAAAAAAATAATCATAGGTGATTATTTTTAAGATGACGCGTGCCATCGTAAGGGTTAGATGATGTGTAAATTTACGTCAAAGAAGAGGAGACCATAAATGAAAGATGATCCTTGCGTCCGTGCGTCATCTTTTTATGACATTTAATTGTTTGACTTGATCTTGTAATATGTAATGGTGGTAGGTTGATCTAGGGTTGAATTGTGTCATTGGTCTTGTAGTTTTGCGTACGGGTCTTGTAATTTGAGTTTTTGGTTTACCGTCGATGCATGGTTGGATCGTGGTCATCCATTGTGGTGTCTTGCAATTCAAGCATGAAGCGGGAAATTAAAGATAAGTTCCCTAAATGAAACAAAACAAAATTTGAGTTACTTAATTGGAACAAAACTTAAAAATAAATTACCCAATTGAAACAAAACAAAGTTTAAATGACTTAGTTGAAACAAAATCAAATTTTGATTATGTTTTTTGGCATTTTTCATTTTCACAAATACAACTGATGTTGGGTTATAAATAATAAAAGGTGTGAAATCAGGGTTAATTGGTGATAAGCACACAATTATTACGGAAGTTGCAGTATGTTGGTCAGTGTGTGGGTTGAATTGCTTGGGTATGCTGGGAGTGTGATTTCCATGTAAGTGTCAATGATAAGGTATGAAGAAGATCAAGTTTTTGAGATTTATAAAATCATCCATGGTGGTAAATAGGTAATTTCGAACTTAACTTAACGGTTGAGTAACGTCTATTAGACTCAGGTACTCAAAATGCGATAATTAGAAGATAAGGTACTCAATTGTCTAAAATTTAAACGTAAATACTCATAGTGCAAGTTGGAGTATAACTCAGGTACTTTATTCTCTGTAATGCTTATATTTGTCTAAGTATTCACGCACATCATCCAATTAGGAGATGACGTAGTAATTTTACGAACTTACGCAAATCAACTTGCAAGGGAAGGGGGAGGGTTCACCCGAAGGCTTCAACGACTTCAAAATCTTCAACAACATATACACACACAAACTTCAACGACTTCATCGTGTTTACATACCCGCTCCCATTTCAGCGGTTTCATTATGGCGACGTTACCCCTATACCAAAGGCCCATACTCGCCTCGTCCGCCTTATACTCATATTGTATGTTTCATCAACTTTTTTAGCCCATCGTCATATTATTATTATTATCCTTCATCTTCTTTTAATGTGTCATAAAATACCAATCTTTTAACTTTTTAATTTAATTTTATTGAAAAGCTAACAAAACTCTTTTTCTTCAAGTCAAAGTAATTTTTTACATTCTCTCTATGATTCCGAATTGCGGCAAGTGTTCCCGCTCAACACTTTCACGCCACCTCAATATCTTGCATGTTGCAAGAAGTAGGATTATAAATGAACCGAACTAAACAAAGCATAGTTCATGTTTGTTTATTAAGAGTTGAACTATACACAAACGGTTCATGACACATAATAAGAAAAATCATTACGTGTTTGGTCATTAAGGAATTAAACTTGCTCACAAACATGTAACCGAACGCAAACTAACATATACCAACTTTAAAAAAATTCAGTATTCAAAATAAATATAAAGTTAAGCACTTAACATAATACTTTATATACACAATGAGGCACGTACATAAACAAATTAACACCAATGAACATATTACCAAACATTCAGTGGAGTTATCCTAGAAAGTCTATTTTTTCTAAAAAGTGTAAGAAGTAATTCGGACATTAGATGTTGGATCAAATGGCTACTAAAATTTGGTGGCATAGTTATAAATAGATAGAATTAAAAATTTGTAACTTTGTAAAGATGTAACCAAATTATCAACTCTTCAAATTAAACACATGAATTTTTTTATCTCAAAGTCACTAAATTTTCATCAAGCGTTTCAATCATATATGGTAATTTTATGAATGTTTGTAGTTTTAAAATTGAATTGTGCAAATGAAACATGTATAAACTTTGATTACTATCTAGTGAATATTTTTATTTAGTTTAACTTAAATTTAATAGTTTTAGAGCTTTGTTATTAAGTTACAAGTTGTTGTTCTTCACTAAATTTTCATTAAACGTCTCAATCATAATATAATATTTTTATATTATGACGGTGTATATTGATTGTATGCTCTAATATTATACACTATGTCATCGTATAATTTTGTTTATCAGGTGAGTTGTATACGGTGTATATACACGTAGTAGAGTAGAGATATGTATAACACATGATCCATATCATATGTAAACTTGTATCATATTTCTCTCTCACCTCAGTAAAGCTGTCTGTTGGCTTCTTTGCTCTGGTCCTAGAGAGAGAAACACACAACACAACACACACACACATATAGTTCCATTATTGGTTTCTTTCATCATGTAAATCAATCTCATATGTACGTTTCATTCTCTATCTAATCTTATCCTCCAATTATTTCACTCAATCTTCATTAATTCCTTCAGATTTTACCTCTAAATCATGAATTGAGATCGTAATTCATGTTTTTGCAGGGATCTAGGGGTTTATTATCAGATTTTATCTGTTAATCATCAACTGTAATGAATACGATGAGTTGTGATTGACGTTTTTGCAGTCAAATTTCATGTAGTGGTTTGGTTTTCACTTTTCAGTTCAATTTCATCTCTGTGAATGAGTCGTGTACTGAAATTGATTGATTTTTGTTGCAGACACGTATGGATCTGAATCAGAAACGAGCCAGATCGGTTGATCCCGATCTGGTATCGCCGGAGTCAACAACATCACCGTTTCCGGATGAGGTTCTCGAACCTGTGTTATCGTTAATCGATTCACACAAGGATCGGAGTTCGGTGTCGTTAGTTTGTAAGGATTGGTACCACGCTGAGCGATGGAGCAGGCGTCATGTGTTTATCGGTAACTGTTACTCGGTATCACCGGAGATTGTTGCCGGAAGGTTTCCGAAGATACGGAGTGTGACGTTGAAGGGGAAACCTAGGTTTTCGGATTTCAATTTGGTACCTGAGGATTGGGGAGCTGATGTGTATCCATGGTTGAGTGTTTTGGCGAAAGCGTATCCATTTCTGGAGGAGCTTAGATTGAAACGAATGGCAGTTAGTGATGACAGTTTGCGGTTTCTGGCCACGAATTTTCACGAGTTTAAAGCTTTGTCACTTTTGAGCTGTGATGGATTTAGCACTGATGGATTGAAAGCCATTGCCACTCATTGCAAGTAAGATGTTGTTCTGGATCACCTTGTTAGTTGATAACTTGATATTTGCACATAGATTAATATCTTTGAGCATATGTAGCCACAGTTTATATGAATCTGTCAAGTTAGGGTTCATTTTCTGCGGGGAGTAGGATATAACAGATTTAGATGAGTTGATTTGGGTGTGATTTTGATGTGATATTCTAGCTGTTTTAGATAAACAAAGTTGTTCAATGAGTGTTTAAAGATTTTGAAAATGTGGATTGAGTTTAGAGTACATCTTCGATGTATTTCTAATTTGGCCAGTCAAAATTTGTTTTTGAAATCATCAAATTTCAGATATTGATACAGTAATCATTCTAATTTGATCATTTTTAGTACTCGTGTATGGTTGTTGGCTTCTTGCTCTAATTCTATTAGTCACATTTTATGTTATTTGGTTAGTATGTTGTATATCGTTGAAAAAAGAAAGAAAAAGTCTGCCTCGGATAGAGGAAAAGTTTGCCCTCATCCCATCCTTCCCAAACCCAACCAATAGTGGTGTTATGAGTGGGATATCACTGTATATGTATGATCTAATTTTATCATTCAAGTTCTTTGGCATTTTACGTGTTTTTTTGTTAGGATTACTAAATTAAACCAATGAATATTGCAGTGGTTTTAGTAACTATTATTCAAGTCCAATCAGCAAATTAGAAATGAATTGAAATATGTTGCTACTTATCGCAGTTTGGTTTTTAGTTATCATTCAATAAAGGTTTTTTGAAGTCAATCTTTGAAAAAGGCCATTAGTGGAAATTTTTAATACAAGAAAGTAGAACAGTATTTCTTTGTCACCAATCAGAATAAACAGTAGAATATACTCAGATAGTGTTGGATGAACATGGATCAAAGGAAAAAAGCAAGATTTAATTGTTTTTAGCTTTGTTTTGTTCTGTTTTGGAGCATTTGAACCAAACTTTTTGTGGAAATGAAGTGGTGGTACTTAATGGTTTACTTTCTTTGCTTGATGGCTACTTTCTTGATGTGACATATGACCTGTCTGGCTGTCTATGAATGTTAATGGATGCCATTTTCTTGATGTCATTCTCTACAGGAATATCTTTATATTTCTTAATCGGGCCATGAAACTTGCATTTAATTTGACTAGATGGTTTGTTGAGGAGTTTTATTTCATTCAGTTGTGATCTCCGGTCTCCCCATACCCTACCACTAGCTTTGCTATGGGTTAGGTTTACTGGGTATGGTAATAACTTGTGATCTCTTCTTAGTTGAAAGAAAAAGGAAATTGATCAGGTATAAATGTATAATTTGTTTTGCTTAATCTATATATGGAAGTTTCTGTTATTAGCTTTTGATCCTTTTTAAATGGAGCTGAAGAAAAATGAAATAATACAATTTCGTGTAAATTATAACTGTCCACACGTTTTATTTGTCCATGAAATTCCAATTAATTTGATCTTTTTGAGGTGCAATATTTTGTGTCATTTGGAACAAAGATTGGTGTTACTACCAGTCTACCATAACCAGAACTTAGCTAAGCAATTGGGTTACCAAATCACTCTTTTTTTGTGCTTTTGTATAGTGTGTGATAGATATCTTTTGAGCTGCTCATTAGAATTTGGAGGGTATGTCATTTTTTAAACTTCTAAGACCGATAATCTTCATAAAGCTTTGTGTTGAATATTGGTTTCTTTATAGGAACTTAACAGAGCTAGACATACAAGAGAACGGGATTGATGATATTGGTGGCGATTGGTTAAGTTGCTTCCCAGAAAGCTTAACTTCATTACAAGTGCTAAATTTTGCAAGCTTAAACAGTGAAGTCAGCTTCAATGCTCTTGAAAAGCTTGTTGCAAGGTGCAAGTCATTAAGGGTGTTGAAGGTCAACCGAAACATTAATCTAGATCAATTGCAAAAGCTTCTTTTACGGGCCCCACAGTTGACAGAACTTGGTACAGGAACCTTTACCCAAGATCTTGTTACCCGTCCTGTTGCTGACCTGGAAACCACTTTCGGATACTGTAAAAACCTACTAACTCTCTCGGGTTTATGGGATAGCAATTCACTCTATCTACCTGTTATTAATCCTGCATGTGCAAGTCTCACGTTCTTAAACCTGAGTTGTGCAACATTACTCAGCTTTGAGCTTACAATGCTTCTTATGAACTGCAAAAGCCTACGGCGCCTCTGGGTAACTACTTTATTAATTTTTAACACTCATAATACAGTAATATGCTTTTATTTCATCAGATTATGCTCATGTACTGTGTAAAATCGTGTCATATTATTAATCTAGAAACTTTACCAAAATAATTCACTTGAGTCCTCTCCTAAGGTGAGATACTAGTGCTGACAAGTGAACCTGATAGCGGTAAAGTCACACCCCATCAATGCCCTGCTAACCACTAGAATGAGGTAATGCAGCGTGCACCAGGTACGTGACCTTCAAGGGGGTTAAGCAAAAAACCAGTAGAAACTGGATCTGGATCTGGACTTGAACCTTTGCTAGAGGACTCAAGTGCTTACCACCACACTACCCCTTTAAAGGTTCTGTAACTTTCATGCTAAAGAGTTAATAGGTTGTCATAGTTCAAGAGAATGATGTAAAATGTGTTTGTCTTGTTTGAGTTGTACGATGTGTAACAACTTGTGTACATAGATACACATAACAACTAAGTATTTTGTTTTTGTTTATCTGCCCACAGGTTCTGGATACAGTAGGGGACAGGGGTTTAGAAGCCGTTGGATCGTGGTGTCCATTGCTTGAAGAACTTCGGGTCTTCCCAGCTGACCCATTTGAGCAGGAGGAAGTTGCAGGTGTGACCGAATCAGGTCTAGTCTCGGTCTCTCGTGGCTGCCCGAACCTGCATTATGTACTCTACTTCTGCCATCAAATGACAAATGCAGCTGTGGCAACCGTTGTGCAAAACTGCCCCGGTTTCACCCACTTCCGCCTCTGCATAATGAATCCTGGTCAACCAGATTACCAAACCAACGAACCAATGGACGAAGCGTTTGGTGCTGTGGTCAGAACCTGCCCGAAGCTTCAAAGACTTGCGGTTTCTGGCCTTTTGACCGATTTAACCTTCGAGTACATAGGAAAATATGCAAAGAACTTGGAAATACTTTCTGTTGCTTTTGCAGGAAGTAGTGATTTGGGGTTGAAGTATGTACTGGGAGGCTGCCCGAGACTAAGGAAACTCGAGATACGAGACTGCCCGTTTGGAAATGCTGCTTTACTTTCAGGTTTGACCAAATATGAATCAATGAGGTCTCTTTGGATGTCTGCTTGTAATTTGACTATGAACGGATGTCGGGTGTTGGCTAAAGAGATGCCTAGGTTGAATGTAGAAGTCATGAAAGATGAAGATAGTGAAGATAGCCAGGCTCATAAAGTGTACATTTATCGAACCGTGGCTGGACCACGAAGGGATGCACCACCCTTTGTCCTGACCCTCTGAGTTCAACAAAACTGACATGGTCAGCCCTCTCTATAAACTTGTACTTCTTAAAATAAGGTTCTGTTGCAGTATAGTGTTCATGAGTATGTTGTAACTTTTATTCAAATTATCCCCGACATCGAGCTATACATAGATCTAACCTTTCCAGTTTGGTCAGAAGTTTGACCAAACGGGCGCCAAGTCAAAGCTTGATGATGTTGCATGCTGCATGTAATGATCTGGGGTACAACTCTAGTTCTTTGTCTCTTTTATTTTTTTGGTTGACTCGGACAAATTTAGCATCTTGATGTGTAGTTAAACTTTGTATCTCAAGTGTAGTAAGTTTGAAGCGTTAAAGGCAAAATTGGATGGTTTTCTTGTGAAACATTGAATGATGTATGCATGTTTTATAAGGTAGTTAACAGAGATGCACAAACTGGCTCAGGGCTTGGATCGTTCCTGAGACTCGACTGTAACCAGTTCTGCTGGTCCTGCATGATTTGGTCTGGTCCTAAGGCTCACCGGACACCAGTTATGCTGGTTTGGGGTTTGCTAAATGAAATCCTAGAGCCAGGTATGATGAGGCTAAAGGAAAACATACACATCTACCCGTGTTAGCCAAGCTTCAAGCTTCCTATAGCCAAAACTCGACTTCCATATTTGAAAAACGACTTCTGCAATCACCCAAATGGTTGCACAATGCTAATAAAACGACTTTTTCAACCTTCCAAATTGTAACGTTCCATCTTTATGCCTTTTCTTCACCATAATTCATATGTCGACATAATGTGCAGCTATCAACCCAACTGGCATATTTATTCGTGTGCTTGAATCTCCACCATTTGAACACTGGTGATCGGAGATTTAGATTGGGAAACCGAGTGACGTCAACTGTGTTGCTTTGCTTATACTCATACTGACGCCATTGAACGTTTTAATATACCTATCAGGGGGTACGAAGGGGTATGAATTAAGGAATGTGGTGACGTAACATCATTTTATTCTTTACTTTATTCTACGTGACACTCTACCCTCTTTAGCCTTTCCATCTATCACGCTTTATACAAAGTTCTTCCTTCGTCTACTGTACCTGATTATATAGCACCTTGTAAGAGGGAAAGCAGGCAACCTCTAGTCGATTCCATCTACCACGCTTTATACAAAGTTCTTCCTTCGTCTACTGTAACTGATTATATAGCACCTCGTAAGAGGGAAAGCAAGCAACCTCTAGTCGGTTACATCCAAGGGTGTTTGTCTCGTCCCGTTAGTTTTGATGAAAATACACTTCTAGACTCTAACTCGAGACCTCTTGTTAAGATATAATATTTCCATCAAGCCACTTTAGCGATTAGTACTATACCTAATGACACTATGGGTTGCTTTTAGAAAAAAAAAATATAATAAAAATACTAGGTCACTCGAAAATTCGGTGGTGCTGTAGCGGTTGACAAATCAAGGGGGTTGCTTGATCCCCTTCCCCAAAGGGTAATTACGCCCGGCATGAAACCTTCTTTATCAGAATTCCAAAAGTACAGAGACAATTTAGAAAATAATTTAGACTTAGCACATCTTGAATTTTCCATGAAAATGCTAACTTTGATGATACAAAATGTCCACTTTGTTCCCTTTTGAAGAAACTTGTTCACAAAGTAGTGCTAAGATTCTCGTCCAAAAGAAAAATACTTCTTTTATTGTAAAGGGCCAATAAAACTTTTTTCACAATCTAGGCTTTTTCAATCAAATACAAGTTGATCAATATAAATTAACAACCTAATTAGTTGTTAAGAAAACTAGTATATAAATATGAAGATATTAAAGTAAACAGGAGACATTGCCAATTTTAGAAAATATGAAGAAATGTTGTTTCTCAATGAAAACTGGGCAAACTCAATAATTAACATATACCATAATGAAAAACACAAATCATATAAAACATGAACAACAATCCAAACATACAACTTGAAATATATAGTATGACTTGTATGACATTGAATACACTTCACTTTAGGTTTTAGTGTCAGTTTTATTTTCTGCCATAACAAACAAATGATTAGAACATAACCAAGTACGTACTTTAATTATCACAATGCATCAACTCGATCTCATGTGGTCGTTGTTCCTTTCTTGATCCAAACCCCATGCTCGTCGCAAGGAAATAGCGTCATCCTCGGGCATTTAACTTTCTCTAACGAGGTCAATTTCGGAAACAAGCCCCGCAACTCTTTCCACTCCATACCCAGTTTCTCCAAGTACTTGAGTCGCAATATCTCAACATTCCATGTTTCTTTGGTCACAATGGTTGACTCATCCCATTGGCATAAGTCCTGATATTGACCGAGATCGGAGAAGTTCCCACCCCGAATGTATAGTTTCTTTAGTCCCTGAAGGTTGCCCACAGTTAACCAATGCGGTGTCTCGTGGTGGGGAAAACACTTGAGATCTAGTTTTTCAAGTCGTGAACCCAATGTCGTGTTACCAAAAGCATTCTTTCGTCTCATATGCCCTTGTACCCATGTTTTCGTCGGTATAAATCCTAAAACTTTGGATGCAAGATTGCCTTTCTTGTTCTTGTCCGCACCTTGATCTTGTTTTGGCTGCTTTTTTGTTTCGGTTGTATTCGACTCATGACCACCCCACATGATCGTTAGCTTCGTAAGCGTTTCAAGATTTTGTAAGCTGTAAAGATGCGTCGCTTGAGGGAAGTCCTTCATATGTGTGTACATGCTAAGCTTTCTCAAGTTGTGTAGGTTCTGTAGATCCTCGAGAGTGCATACGCCTTTCCTCGAAGATTCAACAACCACAAACCCTTTAAGGACTTGAAGGGACTCAAGCGAAGAAATCTCTTTCGGTATCTTGTTTAGCAAGTAACATTCAGATATATCTAAATGTGTCAAATACTTGAGTGCACCAATGGTTTTTGGTATCTCCACAAGATTGTGGCACGCTCGAAGGTCGAGTATCAGAAGGCTTTTGAGCTTTGAGATCGAATATGGAAGCATGGAAACCCTTGAAACACCTTGAAGGCTAAAGAACTTGACATAGTTCATATTGTCTAAGCTCTTGTCAAGATCGAAGTCCTCGACCTCAATATGGTGTGCAGCCGAGCTTTGCCATCTTCCTAAGAAGAGGACGTTGATGTTCTTCATTCGTAAAAACCACTCAGGCTTGAACTCGAGAACATCATCCTTAACATTGAACAACATATGAAGCTTCTCCCAAGCAATGCTTTTTGATAACCCATTGCCCATCAAACACACCTTATAAGACTTTGTGGTGAGCGGCTTTCGACTGTAATAATAGTATTTTTTAGTTGTATCAATAGCCTTTCCATCGCGATCAACGGGCTTTTGTTTTGTATCACCAGGCATTCCATCGCGATCAACGCTTGGCTCTTGGTTAAGCTTAGCAAATTGATATGGGTTCCCTTCCTTATCAACGATTTCAATTGTTTGATCTGATATTTCGTTCTTATTTTCGTTATAGTAATCGAAAAACTCTCTTGGGTCACCAAGGGGATAGAAACGCGGCAAATCTTCTGGGCTTTCAATCTCATCATACTTTCCAAAATCTTTCGGGTCACCGTATGCATCAAAATCAAACAACTTCATCTCATCCGCGATCATAACCAATGCAGCACGGATCATTGGGTGCATTTTGCACATGGCCACATAACGATCCTTCATTCTAGGTCCATGAGGTTCAATGAAACCCATGTTCATAAGCTTTTCAAACAAACCATTCGCGTAATCCTCTGCACAATCAGGTTCTTGTGGAATGATGAGCCCTTCTCCGATCCACCAGTAAATAACCGACCTCCGACGTATGATTGAATTTTCTGGGAACACCGAGAAACATAACAAACAAATCTTTAATTCCAAGGATTCGAGATTGTTAAAACGAAGCTGTGTAGCTTTACAAATAGAACTTTGATGGAAGTTTTTGTGGTGCAATCGCGGTAGTTGTTTTAGTAACTTAGGGGGAATGTCTTTATCTTCAACAAACAACATTTTCTTTTGTCTCTCTTTTTCATCATATGTCCTATACCTTACAGGTATCTGAAGCTTCAGTTTTGTAGCAGTTTTCTTCAGATCTTTAACTTCCTTTAGTTCACAAGCTTCTTTTGTTAACTTTTCATACACTTTGTATGCATTTTCGACTTCTTTCTTTATACGCTCTTCATGTTCTCCAAGTTTAGGACATATATCTTTAATAAACTTTAGCTCTTGATTTATCAAGGTGAAAAGCTTATTTCGCTCCTCATTAGAGGCCATGTTACTTGGAGGGGTACTCTTGTCAGTTTCAGCATCTGTGGTTTTTTTAGTGTCACCATCGTCTGTCTTAGGATCCGTTTGATCATCAATAGGATCCGTTTGATCAATAGTGTCGATCGTGCTATCTTTCTTGCTCACATCTGAATCAGGGATATGAGATGTAGAAGGCTCAGCAGTTGGTGTTGGTTTCTCATGATCATCTTTGTTGGTTTGTACGTCAGTCGAGGTTGTTTTTGTACTCTGATTTGTGGCTTGCTTGTTGTCACTATCGACTGCCGTAGGCTTCGTTTGATCAGCAGAGTTGGAATCTTGATTGGAGGTAGGAAGCAAATGTGGGGGGCTTTTAAGTGAGTCAGGAGCGTTGGTCGCATCAGGGACTTGAGAGGTAGAAGGTTCAGCAGTTGCTTGTGTACTTTGATCTGTGGCTTGTTTAGTGTCGTTAGGAGGCTTAGTTTGATCAAAATCTTGATTGGATGGTTCACGAGTAGTGATCGTGTTGGCTTGCTTGTTGGCATTTGAATCAGTAGTTGTTTCGGTGGCGGTTGCAAGATCATCCTTTTTTATATCTTGATTGCTGACCGGAGTGTTGGCATTTTGTGATGGCTTGTCATGTGGAACATCAGTCAGCAAATTAGAGCTTTTACCGGTCAACATATTGCTGAAAAGAACATAACATATACTAAATTTTCCTTGTTGTAATGTAATATTAATGGACTTATGTACTTGTCTAGCTACAAAGGGTTCACTACACTACACTGCACATATTACATATATAATCTCAGTTAAATGAGTCTTACTTTGATTCAAACTACTGAAGAATGTTTTACGAGTTTTGTTTGAGACGCCTAGCTTATGGTCTTGGAAATTCACCTAAGCTCGATCATGAGGACTGGTCCTCATTATACCATCTAGCTTAATGATACTTGTTGACATTAGCTCCTATGTATTGCCTGCCACATTTCCTATAAAAAGGCATCAAATGACTCTTGTATGCTACATGTCTACATGTTACCACCTTCACTACCCATATCTCGTTTACATACGCGCACGCCAGATCCTAGCTCTTAATTAAGCACTATAGAAAACGGAGATCTCTAAATCTATTCCGTTACGCCACTTAACGACCCCTTGGCCATGCTCTTAAGTTATGGTTCTCGCGGCATAGATTGTTGCTTACAACATTGAGAGAGCTTTTTAAGTCACTCTAGCCTAAGATCCACAATATCCACAAACTTAGATCATATCACAATGTGATAATCACATCCACTTATTGGTGTGTATTTTACTTTTGCCTTTAACTGACGACTTTATATCCGAAGTTATGGTTCTCGCGTCATAAAACAAATATTGTTATTTAACTCGTGTCTAACACATGAGCTAATATTAAACCTAATAGATTAATAACTTTCTTTAAAGGTGTTTTTTTTTAAATAAAGTCACCTTTATTATTTCGGATTCTCAATCGACTTACATTGAGGGGAGAACCGTTATCGATGGCCCTCTTCTAATAAAAAAAGTTAATAAATGTTTTATTGGTTAAAAAAAACACGTCTCACGCTTTATTTTTAAAGGTTGATTTTAAAAAGGCGTTTTTGACTTTTTAAATTAGGCTACGTACATTTCCCATAAGATTTTTGAATCAAAGAGGGGTTAGGCTAGAAGACCCTTTGCCAGCCTCTTTCATTATAGCTATGGGAGCTTTGGGTACGGTTACAATAAATCGGTTAGCAAAGGGATCTTTCATGGTATTTCTCTTTTGAATGGTGACATGTTCATCTCTCATTTATTCTTCGTCGATGATTTTATTTTCATTGTGGATGGTTCGGTGTTTAAATTTAAGAAAGTGTCAAGAATTTTTATATTTTATTATTGGGATTTTCTAATATGTGCCGTAAGGGCACAAATAATAAACTTTTAATATGGTAAGTATTCTTATTAATTACATTAATATTCTACTACTTACCATATTTACCATAAAAAACTAAATATAAAAACATGATTTTTGTTGGTAAATATGGTAAATAATAGAATATTTATCTAATTAGTAATAATACTTACCATAATAAATACATGTTATATATACCCTTAGGGCACATATTAGAAAACCCCTTTATTATTTGGCTACAGATTTAAAGGTTAATTTTGATTAAAAAAAGTTGATTGAAAATCAACTTTTAGTCGTTCCTTTCTATTTTTTTCTTGTTTAAAATCGAAATATTATAATAGCTAGAAATTAAATGAAACTTCTAAAATTAAATCACTTTGAAAAAACAAGATTGAGAAAAAAAAATTATATCTTCATAACCCACAAATATTACAAGAACCAATCAAAATCATCCATCTATTTATGTATTCAAGTAAAGTTCTACAATATTACACTGTCATTATGTGAATACTTGTCTTGATATAGGAAATTTATGTACATTTATATTTATATTTATTTATATTTATAAACCTCCTAATAACTAAGATCGGTTATCAACAGGCCTATTACGTGATGCACGTGTTTTTATCACGTGTTGTCACGTGTCAAGTTCTTTGTTTTTTACTTTTATATATTTACGGTTTTAGTTTCCGACTTTTATTAATTGTCATTTTAGCCTCTGATTACTTTTTGACTTTGCTCTCTTATTCTACTTTGACATATAATTAATTCGACTTCAGTATTCCGGATATGACTGAGTTATCGTTTTGACTTCTAACTTTTAGTCATTACATCTTTGTGCCGTGACGCACGAGACATAAAAGTTTTTTTATTAACGAATGTGACAAAATCACATATATAAAACCCGACCACGTGACCCGGCCGCATTACGCCATGACGTACGAGACATGAGATTTTTTTATCAAATCATGTGACGGAGTCACTTAAGCAAGACCAGACGATGTGACTCGGCACAACTTGTTGCCCGTTTACCTGTCACTTTGTTGTAAATTCTTTGATGTTTAATATATTATGATTTGCTATAAAAAAATTATAATTAATTATGTACGTACACATAACACATATATAATAATCTAATCTACATGTCTAACAACTATTCAATTTTTATACGTACTGGTAATAACTATATATATATAATTTAAATTTAAATTGGTTCTGGTAATTGATGTTCTGAAAAAACCTTCATTATATGTTGACAAATAACAGTAGAGGGGAGAGGAGAGAAAGAAAACCAGAATAGAAGAGAGCCCGACCCCGAACTTGACCGCGATCCCGACCCGGCTTTCGGGTCTGTGAAAGTCGATTACAATGGACGTACGTGAGCAAATGGATTATTTACATGCAAATTTTGATGTTACGGGACATGATCGAAGTTAAATAAGAAAAACATATATAGAATAAGAATCTTGGATTGTTGCAAGTTATACCCCGACTTTAATTTGTTTTTCTTTCTCCTCACTTTTTGTAATAATTAACAAAATGCATGTGTATATATAATTAATTACATATAAGAATAGTTTTTTTTAAATCTTATACTTGTATCGTAATAATCAAATTATAAGTTATTGCATTTTAGTATTGTTTGAGCCAATTAACTTGCTTAAAATAAATCATATTATATGAGAAATTAAGTTATTTCTTTCTTATTGCTTTTTAGGAGGTTAAATCTACATAAGCATCAGTCAAAAGTGAGAACCGAATATATACGTAAAAACGTGATTATACACCTTTAAGCGGGAATTAGATGTTAAAACTAACGTCATTAAATGTTATGTGATATCTAAAATTCTCTTTTATTACAAGACAGGATTGATGAATATAGATTATAGCTATTATTTTATTAACCTAGCTCATTATGATTATATTAATACAATCTATTTAACAGGCGTGGGATTTATTGACAAAATACACTTAGGAAATAATTATATTTTACTAACACAAACTCACAAAGAATAGTCATCTACACTACAACATAAGATGTAGTAAATGTTAAGACTTTAGAAGGGGATGTAAAGTCATAAACATAGAATAAGAATTTAGTGGTGTTATAAGTTATACCCAAACTTTATTTTGCTTTCTGACTTCTCACTCCATCTTTGTTCTTTCATTGCAGAAACTAGAAATTGAGTCAACGTGATTCTGCGTATTCGTAAACTTCATTGCATACGTACGTTGCGGCAATGATAATAATGTGGTTAAGTACAAAAAAAAACGTATGGCGTTACAATGGCTTGCTTTTAAAGTTGTATAATCTGAATGGTTGATGTGAGATACCTAAGACTTTATAAAATGATGATGTATTAAGTTAGGGTTTCACATAAGACAAAAGATAAGATTTTTCCGTGGTTTATACACTTAAGATGGAATTCCTTCTTATAGGAAAATATAGAAGATCAAACATATGAGTAACCGTTCTTATTTATCTGGTTACTTGAGGGAAAAATTGTTTTTGTTTCGCATCTTCGCTGTTGCTGACTCGCTTCAAGTGGTTTACACACTATATATTTTATCATTATTATGCTATATCCTAAGACTCTTATTACTTTAGTGACCGTTTCCTATGATATATTTAGATGTAGATGATGGTTTGATAAATATATGTGATTAGAGTATGCTAAAAACAGAACTATATAACATTAATAGGCCGTCAAAAACTTGTTGCAGTCAATAATTGAAGCCCATTAATCTTGACACGAAAAAGGCTTTTTTAAGTCAAATGCAATTGTTCAAGTCGTGTTTGTCTATCAAAATATTATATTATATTTTAATTAATTTAATAGTATTTTATATGACATTTAGTCTTTCCAGTTCATAAAATATCGATTACATTTATGCTTTGAATATGGTTTGATAAATATCTATGGTTATAGTATTAAAATAGACTTATGAATATACGTCAAATTTTTATAATTATTACACAAGAAAATAATAATTATTATGGTAGATGAGACTTTTTGTTAGACAATAGTTTGATAAATATTTATGGTTAGAGTACACTACCAGGAATGGAGCTATGAATAGCCCAGTGGTATCCCAGGCTACCCCTCAACTTTTGTTACGAATTATAATTTTTACCGGTTTAAGTATCAGGATACCATTTTTCATACGGTTTTAAGTATCAGGATACCCCTGAATTAAAATTATTTTTTTAATTATTATATAAATGTAAAGATATTTATTTTAGATACCTCTGATTTCGATCCTCAGTTGGTGCCGAACCTCCCCACTAGACTTAAACACGTATAGAAGTTTTACTGAAATATCTCAAGTGAAATTTCAAATGTAACTAACATATCCATGTTTGCTTTGTGATAAATATTCATATATGATTATCGCATTCCATGTGGGCTAAATAGATCGAAATATATATTGTATACACTTGTCTATACTAGCTAGACTGTATATTTATGTTTACTACAAATTCAAAAAGTAATAATTTGAATGTTTGTGTTCATATTTGCTTTGAAAATAACTATTATATAATATATTTGTTCAAATTTGATCGACAACGAGACTTATATGATGTATACTTAGGGTGGTGGGAGTGAGTTAATCCTTACTCCCACTACCCTCACAACCCACCAATAATAATCCTCCAACTGACAACTACCTTTACACTACCCTCACACATTTTTTTTGGTGGGTGTCAATACCCTCATACCCTCACTTTTTTTTTAAAATTTTTTATTTTAATAACTTTAAACTAACAATTAAAAATATATAATAAAAACCATTGATTAAATAAAAAAAACTAACAAAGAACATAATATCATATCGAAGATTTAAATAAATAACTAGTCTTCGTCTTCGTCTTCGTCTTCATCCTCGTCCTCGTCCTCGTCCTCGATGCATTTTTTTAGGATGAAAAATATATAGTAGAAAGATAGTTGTGATAGTAGAAAGAAAGTTGTGATTTAGTATGTTAATGTAAATGTATATATAGTATATATAGGTTTTAAATTAAAAAAAAAAAAGTTGAACTAGCCGTTGGTGGTGGGCCAGGTGAAAAAAGTAGCCGTTTAAATGAGTTAGTGGCAACGGGTACCGGTGCCCGTGACGGGCTACCCGCAGGCCAACCCGTGGGGGCGGCGGCGGTGTTACCGCACGGGTACGGGCTACCCGCATCAGTACCCGCACCCCACACCCACTACCCTTATTTATATTTTCAAAATTCTTTGGGATTAAATATTAGAACTAACTTACAACGTTAATTTATGTATTAAAAATTGTATACAAGAGTAAGATGTTTGAATGATTTATAAAAGTTGAGTCAATGGATCCAAGTTGCATATATGTAAGTAGGTGGAGGTTCATTTGAGAAGACTCATATATTGCGAGAAGAAAAAGAAGAAACCTAAATCACTAAAAAAACTTTCATTTGTTTAATTTTTTTAAATAAATTCACTTCCTACATACAAATGTGTAAGGTATAAACTAAAAAAAATCATTAAAATATTTTTTACGTATGTATTTTTAGCGTTTTAAATTTACCTACACACGTGTAGGTTATGTGTAAGTAACCTAACCTACACATGACTTCCACATGTGTAGGTTTAACAAATATACGAAATTTATTAAATTTTATTTATTGAATATCAAAGTTAATGAATAAATATTGCATTTCTATCATTTGTTTGTATGTTAAAAACGTTTTTTTGTTGAAAAAATGAAAAATTTAGCTATTTCTTTTTCTTCTCGCAATATTTGGTCTTCTCAAAAGAACCCTCCCCTATGTAAGTATACAACACATTTCAAAGGTAACCCATGACTTTAATTATATTAAAAACAACGTACCACATGAGCATTACGGCATCACACATGAAATCTTTATATATTGATTCTACTAGGTTAGTATCCATGTGTTACACAAGTTAGAATCATTCATCATAGGTTAGCAAAAAGATGAAGTCTCTAAATTATATAATTTGAATATTTTAATTGTGCCATTAAGTAACCAAACTTTATTTATTTTTGATATATTGGTTTTAAACAATTTCAAGTTTTACATGTTGGTTTGTACTGGTTTAAATTATCGAATTGACTGGTAATAGTCTCACTTTTATCACGTTGGCAACTAACAGACCGTCTTTATTTTTTTAAGGTGTTAATTTTTTTAAAAATTTTCATCAGAAGGAGAATACGAGTCAATTGATGTAAAAGTTTCCTTCAAACGACGCTTAGAAAGACGAAACAAAGCTTCAATCGGGTGTTTAAACTTAACAGTGTTTCAATTGGATGTAAAAATGTTATCGTTCGGAGCGTCGTTTCAAGATAACTTTTACATCAATTGACTCGTATTCTCTTTCTAGTCAAAAGCTGTAAAAATCGGTCTTGAATTAAAAAAATTTAATGTCGTTAAAATTGTTTAACGCTCAATGGGTTCAGAAACCACACGTTTCTCTGGATCATCATAGCTTACTTCCACATGACGGTCTGTTGATTGCCATAGTGATAAAAGTTTGGATCATTACCAGCCAATTCAATAGTTGAGACCGTTAGAAACCATAAGGTGATATATGTGACCGTTTAAAATTAACAACATACAATCCTTAATCATATAATACATAAAGATATTTCTTGAAATCTCCATAACTTCTCAATGATCCAACTAGATGTCCTTTTTAGGGGGGGGGAAAATATTGATAAAATGATGATATGGGACACCCTCCTCCACTTGGTCAATAAATAATAAATCTTTAATGATCTTGACTTTTGTTTAACATATTTCAATGAATAAACTGTAGTTTTGGTCTCTGTGTTTTAAAATCATTAACAGTTTCAGTCCCACCTTAATAGTTTTGCTCTCTGTGTTTTTGTTTTTTAACAGAAATGGTACCGAACACTAACTCCATCTAATTTTCCGTTAAGTCTCTCTCACATGCAGAGTAAAAATGTAATTTCTCTCACTCTTTTTGACATGCAACTGAATAAAAATGTTAACCTACATGATGACCTAGATAAAAAAAGGGGGGAAATTACTTTTTTACTCATCAGATGCGGGGCGCGTGTGAGAGAGTTATCGGAAAGTTGGATGAGTAGCGTTCGGGACCATTTCTGTTAGAAAATAAAAACACAGGGACCAAAACTGTTAATGTGAGACTGAAACTGTTAATGGTATCAAAACACAGGGACCAAAACTACAGTTTACTCTATTTCAATAAAAGAACTAATAACAAAGTCAACCCAAGGCTCGTGAGACCTCTTTGAAGTCAACAAGAGTGCATAAAGTTACATATAGAAGATATAGAACTATATGAGTCATATTGTAAAAACTCATAGATATATAACATAGAATTTCAAAACTGAGAGCTTTTATAAAGTTTTCAAAGAGGAACACATGGTTAACGAAGTTTGTATATTGTAATAGATAGATTACATCATAAGCATGGCAACTGATAATTACTTAAGTTTATGTAAAGTCTTTTTAGATTAACATACTATAATAATAATACTTCTAGTTTCAAAACTGCTGATTTATTTGTTGCACTCTATGCGGAATCTATGGACCAAAAAGAAGACAAATGCAAAAAAATCAAATAAAGTTCATGACAAAGATGTTCCTTTCACTTTGGCCACATGTTCTATCATGTAATAATAGGCTTGTTGTTATAATAAAACAAAAATGCCAAGAAAAAAACTTTTCAACCAACCTTTACAACCCTCTTGGTTAATATGACCTTTAATTTGCATTAATATTTCTTCATATGATTGTGAAAGAATGAGAAAAATAGGAATGTATCATTCTACCCCTTAAAAATTAGGGGAACCTCAGAAGAATGATGAGGTGATGTTAAATGTGAGAAAATAAGAGAAAATAAAACGACTTGATTTAACTTGTTTGGATTTTGAATTTGGTCCTTACATAGGTGTGCAAGGTTAAGAGAACTTAACATTTTAATTGTGTTAGAATTAGAATTAGGTTGTTATATTAAACATGTCTCACATGTACTTTTAATTAAGGTTTCCTAGTTTTATAAAATTAGGATACTAATTGTTTAGTGTTAATTAAATAGCAATCATAGTTATAGTCTAATGTGTTAGGTTAGATTATAAACAGTCATGTTTGGGTTAGAGATTGTAATTAAATTTTTGTGTAATTAAGTTTATCTTGAGTTAAAAACATTGTGTGTTAGCCAATTAAGTGTGTTTTGTCTTTGTTACCAATTCACATACCCTAAACTCTGAAGTTTCAAATCAAGTTGATGGAGCAACGAGCCTTTAGCTTCTAGAATCGGGTTCATGTAGTTCTGCTGCCAGCTAATGTGGGTCAACATCATATGAACAACATTTTTAATAGCAACATCTATATATATATATATTCGATTTAGCATTAAATTCAATTTACACCCTTGTGGTTTACATTCAAAGTCACTTTGCATCCCCGTCTGAAAAATTAGACCGTTTGCACCCCTATGATTTTAAAGCGGGTCATTTGCACTCTTCCCTAACTTTTTCCGCTAGTTGATCATCCAAATCATGGTTAAAATACCATTTTACCCCTCTTTAAACCATTTAAAACTCATTTTTCAACTCCCTAATCAATTTTAGGGCAAAACCTTCAACTCAATTTAAAACTTCATTTTTCGGTTTTTTGTGATGTTGTATACAAGAACATAGCCATTGTCCAAAAATATGAGAATCATAAGGATGTAAATTGATATAATAACTTTTTAAATGCTTAAAAGTCATTTTTACCCCCTTCAATTAACACTCAACTAACGGAAAAAGTTAGGGAGAGGTGCAAATGACCCGCTTTAAAAACCATAGGGGTGCAAAGGGTCTAATTTTCAGACGGGGATGCAAAGTGATTTTGAGTGTAAACCACATAGGTGCAAATTACACTTAACTCTTCGATTTAAGATATAATTATCGCAACCTGTATTCTACATGATCACTCGACCCTTAACTATTTTGTTGAAAAATATATCATTTACCATTAAGTTATGGACTCATGTGAACTACATATATATAACCCGTTGATTAACCTTTAGATTTATAAAACCCGGCCATATGGTTATCCACAATCAATAAACATTTATTTGTGCAGAAAATGAGGATAATAATAGCATTATATTATTCTACTATCCTACTTTTTACTTGCTCTAGATTTACCATCACTTTCTTTATTCTTTCACGTGGCATTATACCTAATCCATAATTAAATATATATATAGAGAGAAAAAAAGGCAAGACAAGAAATTTTTGTTCCCAAAGTCATGATTTAAAACTTATTTTACTTGGATGTTCATATATTTAACTTTTAGTACTTGTTTGATTTTAATACAATTATATATAGATCTATCACTATATATGGAGCTTCTAGAAAATATCACACAATGATATGTTGAATGAGTCCATCTTTACGCATATATAGTGGATCGAAAGGAACACAAGCTCGTGTTTAGTGAATAATTAACACAGAGCGGTGAGGTGAGGAGGATGTTTAGTGATAAAACTATAAGCCAGCTCGTCAAGACCTTTTCGTCGGTCATTCACTCGTTTGATGTTTCTATCAACACTTGAATGATCTTGTACTAAAATATATCATTAGCAGCCCACATGGTCACTTTTGTTCATTTTTAAGACAGTGGCTCTTGTTTATATGATAAACTTGCTAATATGAACAAGGCAATTAATATGCATGCCATGCAGTACAACAACAATGTCCAACTCTAACTTTACACAAAGGCATTTGTAAATGTCAACTAAAACTTCTGGTTTTCATGCATGTTTTATACCTTATCATATGTATACATAGTCGAAGTCGGTTGCTATAATAATAACATTAATGTTATAAAATGTCTCACTTGTTTGCTTTTTTTCCCAGTTAGTTTGAATGCTCTTTTGTCTAGAGCAAGATTGATCACCTTTACCAAATTATAGTATACCATTTAAAACCACAGTTACAATATTATTGATCAGCCTGCAAAAGATGAGCACTCTAACACTACTAGTATGCTCACTTGTTGCTCTAAACTTGCAAACATCACTTTGCATAGACACCTTCAAACAAAACCAAAGTTTCATAGATGGCTTCACTTTAGTTTCTTCAAACCAAAGATTTGAGTTCGGGTTCTTCAGTCCGAGTAACGGCTCTTCTACGAATCGATATCTGGGAATTTGGTATCATAATCTACCTCTCACAGTAGTTTGGGTAGCCAACCGAAACTACCCGATTTATGATTTGTTTGGAAAGGTAAGGTTAGATGAAAATGGAGTTTTAATCCTTTATCACGGCTCGTTGGGTAGTGTTTGGTCGACCAATGGCGCACGGGTAGCGAGTAGCTTCGCATGCGTTTTGCAGTTATTAGATTCGGGTAATCTTGTTATTAGAGATGATGGAGGAAACAAAACCATCTTCTGGGAAAGTTTTGATTATCCAACTGATACACTTTTACCAGGTTTAAAGCTGGGATGGAAGTTAGATGTTGGATTGCATAGGTTTATTCGGTCGTGGAAAACAAGTGAAGATCCTGCAGATGGTGAGTACTCGTTTAGCCTGGATCCACCCGAAGCACCACAGTTGGTTTTAAGAAGTGGTTCACGAAAACTGTTTAGATGGGGGCCGTTTGATGGGAGCTCGTTTAGTGGCAGCACGACTTTCACAGCGAACCCGTTGTTACAAACTATGTTTGTTTACAATTATCAAGAGTTATACTTTAGATACGAGATTTTGGACGAGTCGATTCTGTCAAGACTCGTGGTTTCATCCACGGGTTTGGCTCAGTATTTTACATGGAAAGTTAATAGTAGTAAAGAATGGAACCAGTTGGTAACATTTAATAGTGATCCTTGTGATAACTATGCAAATTGTGGGCATTATGGGATATGTTATTCACTAAGTAGCTGCAAGTGTTTGAGTGGATTTACACCTGATTCGCCACGCGATTGGGGTTTGTTTAGTTATTCTGGTGGATGTAAGAGGAAGCATGAACTGAACTGTGGTCATGGAGATGGATTTGTGAAATATAACGCGTTGAAGTTGCCTGATAATCCGATTGTTTGGGGGAACTACACAAGTCATTTATGTGAAGCAAAATGTTTAGAGAATTGTAGTTGTATGGCTTATGCTAATCTTGATGTTTATAGAAATGGCAGTAGATGTGTGGTTTGGATTGGTGATTTGGTTGATTTGAAGAACTATCCTGACGGAGGCGAGCCTATTTACATACGAATGGCACACGCTGAATTAGGTATGTCATCTTAATTAACCATCTCAATGTTTTTTGACCCGAGGGTACGTCTCAGTGGTTGCAGTCTCTCTATCTCACTTTGCTATGGGGATTTTACTGGGTACATTTGTTTGTTTGTCTGTTTGTAGCATAACTTTTTCATTGTAGGTATATAACTTTAGATTTGGGAATCATGCACTTATAACAGATTTAGTTACATCTCATTTTTGGTTTATGAGTTTCAGACTCCATTGCTGACGCAAAGAGGAAACGAGCAACTGTAAAGATTGTGAGTGTAGTAACGGTTATTGGCGTGCTACTTCTATCATGTGGTGTCGTGTGGTACTTCGGTTGGATAATCCGACATAGACGAAAAGATCAAATAGGGAGAAGCTCTAAATGTACTATCACAAACTCTTTATTTCAAGTATTTACATCTTTGGATTATTTTCTTTTGTTTCACTATTATAGACCCGCGCCTGCTTATAGTCATGTAACTGTGTAGCAGCTCAACTAAGCGGGAGTTTTCAATATGTCGAAGATAATCAAGACTCAGGCTTTCAGTTACCTCTTTACGATCTTGAAACAATTTTTCTTGCATGTAACAACTTTTCTGAACGAAACAAGATTGGACAAGGCGGTTTTGGTTCTGTTTATAAGGTAAGTCTTCATGTAAAACTATTAGAACAACGAGTTCAACGTAAATGGATTAATATTTTGGTGCAAAAACTTGTTCAACTTCTTTTGTGGGTCACTTTGTTACGACACAGGGTCAATTATCAAACGGACAAGAGATAGCAGTTAAAAGGCTTGTCGAAAAGTCTACACAAGGTGTTGAAGAATTGAAGAATGAAATCATTTTGATCGCGAAGTTGCAACATCGCAACCTTGTTAAGCTTTTGGGTTGCTGCATTGAAGGGGATGAAACAATGTTAGTCTATGAGTATTTGCCAAATAAAAGCTTAAACAACTTCATCTATGGTACCTAGCTATTAAGTCCTTTCTTTTTCGGTTATTAACTGGTATACAATTCACAAGGAAATTACGATATCTTTTTTCTTGATCACTTGGTTCTTTGCACACGCAGATAAGCCTAAACGGAAACAACTTACATGGAGAAAGCGTTACCACATCATTAAGGGCATCGCTCGAGGCTTACTTTATCTTCATCAAGACTCAAGGTTACGAATCATCCATAGAGATCTCAAAACCAGTAACATCTTACTTGATAGTGAGTTGAATCCCAAGATTTCGGACTTCGGTATTGCTCGTATATTTGGAACACATCAACTACAAGATATGACAAAGAGAATCATAGGAACATAGTAAGCTACATTACCTTTGATCAATTTCATTATTTGGCTCTATGCTTCTATTTCATCTTTTTACAAAGTTACACTAGCCAAATATAAAGAAAAGTAGGCAATTTGCCTACAATAATCTCTATTACGACCTAGCGAAAACAATCCCTAACAACGGTTTTTTTCTTAAAGTGGTCATAACTTTTCACTATTTGTCGACAACGGTCTCACATTAAAAACACTTAATGCCGTTAACTTTTTTTTGAGTTTTAAACTGATGTTTTAAAGCTTTTGATCGGAAAGATTATACGAGTCAATTGATGTAAAATTTACCTCGAACCAGTGCTCCAAAGACGAAACAATACTTCGAAAATCCCTAAAACGATTAAATGAGGTAAGTTTTTCATCAATTGACTCGTATCATTCTCCCGATCAAAAGCCTTAAACATCAGTTTGAAATTAGAAAAAAGTTAACGGTGCTAAGTGTTTTTTAACGTGGGATTATTCTAGGTAAAATAATGAAAAGTTGGGACCACTATAGTTATTTTCGGCCAATATGTCGTACTAGACTTAGTTCTAGACCAATTTGCCATTAAAGTATGGATAACATTTTTAGCTTGGGGTCTCGGTGGGTGTTGGGTCCAACTAAAGATAGCAATCTCTTGCTCTGAGTGAGATGTTACTGTCTACGTTTGCTTATTTAATTAAAGTTTTGATGGCGAAGACCCTCAAAACTTGTAGTTCTCTTTGGATTAAATTGTTTTAGTTTTGTTTAACAAGACTAACTTTGAAAGAATGAAAAAGGTAGAACAATGTGTTTTTAAAGGGAAATCTATGGGAGGGTGAAGTGGGTCTGTTGTAGCGTAAAGTTACTAAGAAGATCCAATCACGTTGATAAAAAGGCAACCATTGATCCATTTTCAACGGTAATGAACAGATTCCAAACCCTTAAATTCACACGAAAGATAAAAAATTTGTAAAGCCAAAAATTTTTGTTAAAAATGATCATTGATCCTACCATTACTATTATGGTATGTTAAATAAGAAAGACAAAATCCTAAACAAACCTTAATACACTCATGGGCCAAACAAAAGCCCAAAACTAAAATAACAAAAAACTTTATAAAAACATAAAAGTGCTCATAACTTCAATTTAGAGGCTTATTATGAGATAAAAGTTAATAGTAGCCCCAAGTTGTAGCCCTCGTTTTGCCCTTCAATTTGACTAGTAAGACGCCCAAAACGTAGGCGCGTAGCCCAAGTTATGCCCTTTTTCGCGCACCACTTCTGGAGGCACGATCTTGGGCCTCCAGTAACACGAGGGCCTGATCCTTAACACTTATGCCCGCATCAGGGACTGCTCATAAATTCTCCGTTAAATATATATAAAGATAGTTTTTTAAGAAATATATAACTTGATCGATTCCCTCGCTTGTAGTCTTACAATAACCCCGACTAAGAAGTTCTGTTTCCGTCTCTTGTGCATTCTCATAATACTTATTGCTCCCATTTTTATGTTGAGTAACTCTTTTTGGTGTAGTGGCTATATGTCTCCTGAATATGCGATGAATGGTCATTATTCTGTGAAATCAGATGTTTACAGCTTTGGTGTTATCGTGTTGGAAATTATAAGCGGCTACAAGAACTGGGCATTTCACCATCCTGATCATGATCTTAACCTTTTAGGGCATGTAAGTTCTTTCTGACCTACCTTATTGTTGCTACAATTACTTAACATTTCATTCTCGTATTAATTACCGTTGAAAATGTTTGGCTCAGTCATGGATGCTTTGGAACAAAAGACAACCATTGGAAGTACTAGACCCTGTTGTACAAGATCCATCATACACAAACCAAATTATACGATGTATTCATGTTGCTCTTTTGTGTGTGCAACAATATCCAGAAGACAGGCCAAAAATGTCCACAATATATGCCATGCTAAGTTATGATAACATTGAGCTACCCGAACCTAAGGAACCAGGTTTTTGCAAGAAAAGTAACACCAAGAAGGTCGATACATCAGCTAGTGATTCAAGTACAGTTAATGAAGTAACTATGACGACAATGAGTGGACGTTAAAGTTGAACGTTAATTATGTGTGCACGCTTGTGTATTGATTTTGATGTGCACTTTTATTGTACCATAACTTTTAGGTTTAAAACTCAATATGTTTATGCATCTTTTTGGCCTTGTCATGTTTATAGTGCTTTCTATATTAGGCTGAAATGATCCTCGAGATAAGTGGCGCTAATTAAGGCGAGCTAGTACCTAAAAACTTCATAAAATAATTAAGTTTTAGGTTTAAGTCACACCTAAAAAATAAAGCTTCTAGATTGAGCCAATGTCAATTTAGTCGGTTACCCCATAAAGTTGTAAAAATAGGTGAATAAACTATCCAACATGCGAGAGGAAACTAAATATTGCGAGAAGAAAAAAGTTACTAAATTATTCATTTTTTCAACCAAAAAAAACTTTTTTAACATATAGAAAAATGATTAAAATGCAATATTTATTCAATTTTGAAATTCAAAAAATAAATTTGCTAAATATCGTTTATTTGTTAAACGTACACATATTGAAGTCATAACCTACACATGTGTATAACATAACCTACACATGGGTATGTAAACTTAGAACATTAAAAACACATACGAAAAAAGTATTTTAATAATTTTAGTCTATATCATCTAGTGGTACCAAATCTAACTTTTTTGGCCTATAGTGGTCCGTCGTTAAGATACTTGACTGTCGTTAACCATTTTTGTATTTTTTTCGAATTTTAAACCAATGTTTTAGAGATTTTGATCGGGAGGTTGATACGAGTCAATTGATGTAAACATTACTTCTAATTGGTGTTTCAAATGATTTAATGTTAGCATCTGATTGAAGCACCGTTAGGTTAAACACCCGATTAAAAACTGTTTCGTCATCGAGAAAATCTTTTGGATTCCCAAATTCTTTAATTCACACAGAAAACCTTTCAAATCTGACACCATGTAAGCTGCAACTTGCGGAAAAAATCATTGTCCTTAGTATTGGGTAATTAGTATATGAAGGAGGCCTTTGTCATATTGGGCAAGCCCACTACTTATAGAAATACCCATCTTGGGAAATCTTAGTGTCTCCCCCTTATAAATAAATGATCTAGTATTGTATTTGAGTTGTCAATTTTCTTTGAGCTTAATAGAAAACACCTAGTTGTGAATAGTGGACGTATGTCAGTTTAGACAGAACCACTCTAAATTACCGTATCTTTGTTTCTTGCATTTCATTTACTTGTGTGTTGATCTTTGTTAGTCGTGTGTGTGATCAACAGCTAAAACCAACATCTTGACCATGTCTCCTTTAAGAAAACAATCAACTTTTCCATTGACATGTTTAGATGATGTCAATCACAGCAAACTCTTCTTTAAAGCCGGCCTTTATGCTCTCTAAATGATACTTAAGTATGAGGTTCGCATACACCTTATGTTTCCTATCCTAACTCTTCCATTACTTTCAACATTTTTCATTGTAAAAAGAAGGTGGCACATGGTCAACCTCAACCGAGTTTCCACTCACCAATAGGCATTGATTAAGGTAGCGAGTGAAGTGCCTAATCTTGAGAGCTTATTGCTTATGTGACATCTTTTGAGAGCTTTACACACAATAACGAGTTTTATTTAAGCAAATTTGATTTTGCTTTATAACGTTAGAGATACTTCACTCGCTACCTTAATCAATGTCCCTTGATGATTGGAAACTGAGTTGAGGTCAGCCATGTTGAACTAGGATTCGGCCGGTTGGATCGGATCGGAAAATTGTTTTTTTTAGTTGGTTGTGTCTTTAAAATTAGATCATGCATCTTTGTTTAAACTCATAGTATTAAATTTTGATGTTTGTTTAACATGATTAATGTGTTTGTGTTATGGTTTTAGAACTTAAAGTAGTTTGAAAGTTTGATTTATATTTGAAATTCTAATACTTTTGAAAAATATATATATTTATTATTTATATCGTTCAAAACCGATTCAACCGGTCCGACCAGTGAACCAGTAAAACGACCGATTCACTGTCCGATCCGATTCTGAAAACATTGGTAATTGGTAATAGATGTAATCAAGAATGTTAATTAAGTGTTGTTGATATCTAATATTATTGTTTTAATTTGTTCCTTGTTCTTCGTTCTTATCTTTCTGAAAATATGGGAGAGAATCAAGAATGAAATCATGCACCATATATTATATTTTACGTGGCCGGGTTGTTTCAGGAGTTAACTTAATTAACATGTAATGTTTATATTTTCATTATAAATAAATAGTCTTTCTTTTTTAACCCTTAATTTTGTAATCAGTTTTCAGTTAATACAAGATCAGTCGAACACTTTGTTCAAGTGTGTGTTTAAAGTGTGATTAATGAGGCCCAACAACAATGCGACTGGGCTATAGACTTGTTTTGTCTCTTGCCCTATTTATTTATTCACATCCAATAAATCAAGCAACCAAAAAAACGTACGACTAATTCCATATATATATATATATATATATATATATAATCCTAGCTAGCGGCTGCTCAATTTTCCGATTTTTGGTCATTAAGTTGTAACAGTTATTGTTGCAATGGCATCATGTGAGGAGCTGCGAGAAGGCATCGAGTTGCTTGTTTGTAGATGGGGTGCACTTCAGAACCACCCTCAACACCACAACCACCTTACATTTAAAATCTATCAATTCCTAACCACTCCTTCTTCTGGTATATATTAACTAATTAACTACTTTTCTCAATTACTACATATATGTTTTAGGTGCTACAAGAAAGTTTGTTGATTAATGTTTTTTTCTTCATGGTTAAATTGTTTGAGTCATGAATCAGCCGGGTGGGTATCTTTTTATTCTTACACTTTGTAATTTTTATTATTATTATTATTGTTTAATTTGTTCAGAGGCATTATATCATGTCGACAAATTGGCGAATTTAATTGATGATTTCATGCTCTCCCTTAATACTGAGATTGATGATGGTAGCATTGATGAGGTAATTAAACCACTAGTCAATATTGAACATCATGCATAATTGCATAGCATAGCCTAGCAGTGTGTTTGGACTTTGGAGGGTCTCTTGTGTTGTGTTTCTTCAACTTTTGATCAGATGGCAGATAACTTAACAATCTTGCGTAAAGAATGTTTGGAAGGTAATTTCTCCTCGATTAAACTACTGAGGCGCCAATCTTTTGATCAACAACACATACAGGTATATATAGTCAGATTTGTTCAATAGATGTTCTCATTAATTACTCAAGCCTCCGTCCTGTTAGATTTGAATATCCAAGACCCATTGCAATTGCGCTTAGTTCAATTTGCTTCAATACAAGTTAAGTGCATAAATCAAACTGCATCATGTGATGCCCACATGGTTTATAAATATTGTGTTTCCTAAACCATATCGCTTTTAATTCATGATTTGAGTGATGCTAATATTCAGTAGTATTCATTCTGTTTTTTTTTTTTGCACACACACCATTAACCATATATAAAATGTGATATATGTTAGGTATTAAACTGGCGCAGCGGAATAACCGACTCACAACGAACACGCAATAATGACTGAATAAAGACAAACACACGAACACGAGAATTTATAGTGGTTCGGTCGATGTGACCTACGTCCACTTGCTGCAACTAGGGATCTTATTCTATTTCAGTGCACACCAATTACAATACATAGACATGATATATATAGAGACTAACTAGGGTTTCTAGCTTAGGGAACAAGAAACCTAATGGGCTTGGGCCCACCTTTCTAATCCACCAAACAAGCCTTAATCACAAGGACTTCACCCAACAATTCTCCCACTTGAAGGCCTTGAGATAAGCACCAAGTCCGCCAACAAGCTCACAGCAATCCATGTCTTCAGTAATCAGTAATCAGTAATTAGTAATCATCAATCAATAGGAACAGAAGTCTTCCAGGTCCAGCTCCCAAAGAACAAACCAAACTTCAAACCAATCATCTGAGTCCACCTAGTTGCAGCCGGCCCAATCATCATCAGTAAACAGAAGGGCCCGTTGGAGCCCCAGATGGCCCCAACTTGGTCTCAACAGACCTCTTCATCACATCCTCTATTCCATCTGACCCCCACGCATCAGATCCAGAAATACCCAGAGGAACACTCTCCAATAGTAGCAATTTCCCAGGAGAGACATTTTCATTCGGCTCCTTAGTCTTTCGAACCCAACGTTGATTTCCAAACTGTGTCGAATTACTCCCACTGTTACGAAATCCCCGTCCACGCTCAGACTTCCGAATACGCTCAAGCTGATTAACTGGAGCTCCAGAGTTCACTGCTACAAACCGAACTCTCTTAGCTCTCGAATCAGCGAACCCGATTCTAGCATTCGTCTTCACAGGGGTGGTCACATCCCCAGACGGAACAAGCACAAGATACAACGACCCCTTCTTGAAACCCCTAGCAATCACGAGATTATTCTTGACCACTCTCCACTTTCCACCACCAAACTTGACATCTAAACCCTGCTCATCCAATTGCCCAACGGATATAACTTTCGTTTCAAGCTTTGGAATGATCCGAACATTAGACAAAGTCCAAGTAGTGCCTAAAGTAGTAACCAAGTCAACATCCCCCATGCCAGTCACATCAAGAATTTCACCGTTTCCAAGCTTAGCCTTGCCAAAATCGCCCTTTTTAACATTCCGCATGCCATCACTACTGTGGGTAGCATGGAATGATGCACCGGAATCCATGACCCATGAAACAACACTACTCTCACCGTTAAGCAGTAGTACATCATCATCAGAGTAACTACCAGTAGTGTTTAATTCTTTCTCAGAACTCTTATCGTTAGGACATTGACTTCTATAATGCCCTTTTTCATTGCAGTTCCAACAACGCACACTCGGACGAGCTCTAGACGAACTCCTGCCCCGACCCTTGCTGCTCCCACTATTTCGCTTATTATCCCTTCCCCTGCCAACATGTAACATCTCAGAAGAAGATCCCGTATTAGCACCCATTCGGCGAACATCTTCACCCAGTACCAAATCCCTGATCTTTTCAAATGTCATCCCTTCAGTTCCAGTCGAGTTGGTAACAGCAGTTACCGTCCCAGACCAACTGTCAGGCAGTGAAGATAGCAATAGTACAGCTTTGGTCTCATCATCGAATTTCATCTTAACAGAAGACAATCTGGACAAGATAGAATTCAAATTGTTAATGTGCTCGGTCACTGAACTTCCCTCTTTCATTCTCATCGTGAACAGTTCTCTCATCAAGAAAACTTTATTAGCTGCAGAGGGCTTTTCATACATATTTGACAACGCCAACATCATACCACGAGCGGTGGTTTCAGACATGATGTTATAAGCAACGTTTCTCGTCAAAGCCAATGTAATAGTACCTCTAGCTTTCTTGTCTTTAGCGTTCCACTGAACTTCCTCAACATCAGTCATCTTCTTTGGTTTTTCCTCAAGTACCACATCTAAGTCTTTTTGACCAAGTAATGCATCCATCTGCATCTTCCACCAACTAAAATCTTTACCGTCAAACTTTTCAATCATAAATTTTCCGTCTTCAGCCATAGTGACAAACAAAAAACACAAACCAAAGTTACCCGGTTTCAAGTTGATGAATACTCGTCAATCGGTACTAAAAAACCTCCTTCCAATTGATCAACAATAACCAAGACCACCCAACAAACACCAAACCTAATCGCAATAATCCCGGCAAAAATCAAACAAAACCGAAAGTAAGTACCTTTGTGGCTGAACAGATTTTAACAAACCAGAAAAAAACGGCGAACAAGGTTGACAGCTTCCAAATCGCACCTATAATGACGAGAAGAGAACTAACGACGGCGGCGAAGACTTCTAATCACAAGACTAGTGACCAAGAAACCTCACAACAGTAATGGTGATCTTTAATTTGATTGAAACAGGAAGGCTACAAGCTAATGTTGGTCGGCTTGTTAATTGGTTTTGCAGGAACTCCAAAATTATGTGAAGAAAATAATTCGTTTAATTGTTTTCTTTGTTTTGCACGAGAAAACAATAGTAACAGCAAACAAGAAAACTTTCTCCCTTGTATTCTTACGCACGAACTCCAAGGAACCAAGCAAACTTCCTATTTTCTTTATTGCAACTTCAACAACTAATAACGGCAGCCCGCAACCAAAACAGCGAATCGTTTCGTGAATCCAACGAGCCGTAGCTCTGATACCAGTTGTTAGGTATTAAACTGGCGCAGCGGAATAACCGACTCACAACGAACACGCAATAATGACTGAATAAAGACAAACACACGAACACGAGAATTTATAGTGGTTCGGTCGATGTGACCTACGTCCACTTGCTGCAACTAGGGATCTTATTCTATTTCAGTGCACACCAATTACAATACATAGACATGATATATATAGAGACTAACTAGGGTTTCTAGCTTAGGGAACAAGAAACCTAATGGGCTTGGGCCCACCTTTCTAATCCACCAAACAAGCCTTAATCACAAGGACTTCACCCAACAATATAGCCATATATTCTTTTGAACCATTAATATATTTTCCAAATTAATATGAGAAAAATTCTTGCTTGTGTGACTTAATTGTTAGGTTATGAATGGTGATGAAGATGATTCAGAACCATTGGAGAATATGGCAGATAACTTATCAGATACGACTGTTGGATACCCATGAAGCTGATGCATATGGCTCAATGGTTGGTTGTGTTAAGTTGTTAAGCTGAATATATAATAGCTCAACTGGATTAGGTTGTTGAGTTTTATGTGGTTCTTCATTTTCTATTTGAAGTCATGATGTAGCAGCTAGCTTTTGATTCACTTTTGTCAATCAAAACCTTGAGCTTCTATATCTATTTTTGTTATTTACTTTTGAGTGTCTGATATTGTTTTTGGGTACAGTATGTCATTGAGTCACGAGATAGTGTTTTGTTAAAATTGATTATTTTTTGCTTAGGATGTAACCATATGACCCTCTATATATCTAATAGCAGTGATTTGTGTTGCCTCTGTTGATCCTCTTTTTTTGTAGTGGGCGTCCAAGAAACCCCAGTATGTTGTCGCCATTACCTCTGGGTGACGACACATGTAGTCCCCGAAGCTTTTGGTTCACACAGAAGACTTGTGTAGTTCCCCCAAACAATCGGATTATCAGGCAACTTCAACGCATTATATTTCACAAATCCATCTCCATAACGACAGTTCAGTTCATGCTTCCTCTTACATCCTCTAGAATAACTAAACAAGCCCCAATTGCGTGGCGAAACAGGTGTAAATCCCACTCAAACACTTGCAACTACTTAATGAGTAACATATCCCATAATGCCCACAATTTGCATAGTTATCACAATTATCAATATTAAATGTTACCAACAGGTTCCAATCTTTACTACTATTAACTTTCCATGTAAAGTACTGAGCCAAACCGATGGATGAAACCACAATTCTAGACAGAATCGACTCGTCCAAAATCTAATATCTAAAGTACAACTCTTCAGTACATCTGAAAATAAAGAAGCACCATGCAAATTCATCTTGTCGTCCAACACATGATACACCAAATAAAGAAGTTGAACATTACATAGTCTTGTAGACATGTACATATGAAAGAACACAAACTCAAGAAGAAAAGTAGTCGTATCTTATACGTTGAGGAAAGTTAGCTGCAATCTCCACTAGTTCCGAATGATCATAATCATCACCAGTCACAACCTAGCAAGCAACAAGTATTCTGATTGTAAATATTTGAAACGGGAAAAAAAATTAATGGTTGAAAGGAATAAGCTAGAGAACATGTATTGAATATGTATACGTATAATATACCACGTATAATTAATGTATCTTTAAAAAAGAAAACAAATGTACATAGATATGTATACGTATATCATGTGGTTTTTAGAATTAATTGACATAACAAATACTAGCTAGGTACCTTAATGTGTTGAGTAGAAGTAGGAGGAATTTAAGGCAGCCTCAAGCTGAGGCGTTCAATGGCCGCAAAGTTACCTTGCAAGCAATCTTCCCGCAAGTACATTAACCATTTCAAGGCTACCATCAGTGATCTCAAGATGAAAAGAGAGCATAAATTCATTAAGTAAATCTCCAATTCATTGACATATATTAATGTTGTCTCTGTACGTATGAAATAATAATAATGATTAAGATTAAGAAGGTGGTTAGGTTAATAAGATATAATTAGTAAGCAGGTACCAGGAGGAGAAATAGGGTGTGGTTAGGCATTTAAAGATATCAAGAGTAAGGTTTTGTGCTTTGTTAGGATGGCTCTTTAATATAGTGTAAAACCATAATCCGTTGCATATTACAATACTGGGATATATCCAAATTAAGAGGCTAAAGTGATAACTAAGTTAAAGTCGGTGTTATAGTGTTTATTGTAACCATAATCCACTCACAAACTTTTAGTCTCCAAAAGGCAATATAAACGGAAGAATCATAATGAAATTGCGACCATAGAGCAAACTAAATAGCATCAGAAGTATGATGTATACGAATAAGGTAGCATTTGGGGCGAAGGATAGTGGAGGCAGCAGGTGAGGGTCATGGACGACCCTCTCACGTTTTTTTGTCATAAGTGTCGATTTTTCGGTTAGTAGTTAATTTTCTTTATATATATATATACATATAGGGGAAAGTGAATATGAGGCTGTAACACATCTAAGCTTACATGCGAAACAATTCAAAACTACGTCGTTTTATTAAAATTGACATCAAAACTACGTAGTTTGAATTAATAAATTCAATAGACGTAATTTGAAATCTCCTAATTTAATTTATTTACTTTCATACTTCCATACCTCTTGCACGTTCTTCTTTGTATGCTTAGTTTTCAAATTCATGATTTCAATATACAATAATATATTGATTAAAAATGACTCACTCCAATTAAGAAAGTTTCTTAACCAATTGAAACGTAATTTATATCGGATTGACAAATGAATTAGCTAAAAATTAAAATCACGTTAATTAATATCTTATATTTGAAGGAATCCAAACAAAAACAAATTATTTAAAATCATGCATTCCGTTTGAATCTGCGATGATGAGGGAATTTAAGGGTTATAGTTTGAAGGCAATTTATTAAACTACGTAGTTTTGATGTTAATTTTAACAAAACAACATAGTTTAGGGGTGTTGCGCATGTAAGCTTGCATGTGTTACATTTTTTTTTTTGGGTTTGGACCCCTTGAAAATATTAAATAAACTGGGTTTGCCCCCCCTTTAGCAGGTCACGTGTCTTTCAACCCCATTGTATAAATATCATGGCTTCGCCATTGCGTCACACTAACCATGATCGAACTTCAAGAAATTAAAGCGCAACAAAGTACATTAGATTTTGATTCGCAAATCTCTACTAGATATGTCACAACAATTATCTTGGCTTCGTCACTACGTCACACTGATCACATTTTTACATTCATTAGTGTTATAATTAAGTTTATGGGTATATATACATATTTACAAAAGTATGGAAAGAGAATGAAATTAAATACAAATATTGACAAAGAGCTTGCAAACACCATTGGAGAAATTTTGATGTTATATTTTGTACATTTGTATATAAAGATTAAAAGCGCCTTTTTTGGTATAAATTGTCATTACTTAATCGAGCAAGTTGTTGCCTTTGTTATGCTTGGGCATGGAGAGGGTGAAGTATATGAGTAGGATGGTTCCCATGCTTGACCTGTTAAAGTTATGTACAAATGAAATAGTTTAAGTACAAATGAAATCTAAATTCACAATATTATTTTAACCGAGCTGTGTAACAGATAAAATAAAAATTAATGTTCTAGAAAAACTTAAACTGTATGAGGCCAGTTTGGTTGAATAAAAGACTAATATATATGCAAAGACCACTCCCTAGTCATTTGGAGTTATGGTGCGTGAGCATAATATTATGGCACAGTTTAGTTTAAACTGGGTCATAATATAATACTTTTTAAGGGTGTAAACAAGGCTAGCTTATGTTTGAGCTCGACTCATTTGGAATTAAGAGAACTCAAATTTATGTTATAATGAGCTAGCTTTGCTCATTTGATACTCCATCCATGTATTCATTCGTATAAAGGCTTAGGGTTGTATGTTTCACCTTTTAATGATTCAGTTTAATGCTTAATCATTCAGCATTCAGAGCTTCTGAATGGTTTAGTTAAGTGCTGAATGATTAAGAGACAGAGAGATGTTGAATTGAGCATATACCAGCTTTACCCTCATCTGAAATTCTACCCCGATATCTCTCTCATTGATAGAACCTCTTAATGGTTCAGACATCTTAACTATTCAACACTTAATGATTCAGATTTTGACAAACAACCCCTTACTCATTCATGTAGAACTATGGAAGCATATTGTTCTTACAATGTGGCAAAGAAAAATAAGATTCTTGTAGGGTTGATGATCGATGTTTGTTTGAAGCTACTTGCTCTTTTGACCATAAGAATGTTTTTAGTTGGTGTTTCGGTGGCAGTAGCGGCAGCAATCGTCGTAATGATGCAAATTTGATGGTGGTTTTTTGGCTCATCAGCAGTGCCTATGGATTGTGATATTAGCTTGTAGACGATAAAATTAAATATATAACGTTAAAGAAATTGAAAAGATGTATCTAACTATCAATACATAGTGTAGATGTACATAGTATATAACGGTAGCGGCAACAACCGCCGTATGATGTATCTATACATAATGTATAAGAGAGAATAAAAAATACTTGAAGAGAGAACAAAAGGTGTTTAATAAGGTGTCTTGTGTATCTTTATTTTCATAGTAACAAATACCAACTCATTATGTGATTTTACAATTCTGTGACTTATATATTGTTGTTATTAAAAAAGATTAACGACATAATTTGTTGTCTGTTATCTTCTATTTTCATATAAATAACTTTTAATATAAATATTAATGTCTTGACATTATCTTTAAAAAGCCATATAATCTACTTTCTAATATCGATAAGTTAGACATTAAAGAAATAGAAACAAACTTTTCCACCGCATATATACGTATCAAATAATTCAAGTTGCATGTGCAATTGGGATCATATGGATAGGAATGAAAAGGAATAATTTTCTTTTGATTGAGTTGTACTTTATGTGATTATTAATTAATATTTAATAATGTATGTTTATACGATTTGTTGCCTATAATCTTTTATTTTATTGTAAATTTTTTGATGTTTAATATGAAATGCAAGCAAAATTCTTGAGTGAATTTAACATACAATTAAATAGGAGGCCGGGAAAACGGTTAATTAATTTGTCATCTGGTATTCAAAACATTCTTGATAAACAGTGTAGAAAATAACAATTGATGTAACAGTCTATGACTAATACACTCAAAGGTTCTTATATTAACAATTTAACTTAACACCTAAAATGCATTGATTTAGCATGAAATATACGTTTTGATTAATTCTTTGTCTTAATTTGTTAGGTGTTTAGAATATATATGGTTGTATGTTCAAACCTAAATATGTAATGTGACGTTCTTTTTGTCAACATACGATTCCATACGACACGTATAATCTAAGATTTTAATCAATTAGAGAGTTAGGAATAAATTAAATGTTATATGTTCAACTCTCAAATCATTATATTTTGTAGTTAACCTAACTAAAGAGCCCTACTTTGATTGTCCATGTTACATTTCATATATATAATATTATGTATAATTGTCTAATGATTCCAGCCTAGCTGGTTGAGGACACCCGGTTTTACAGTGGTGGTCCAGGGTTCTAACCTCCCTGCCTGTGAGATTTTCCAGAAAAAACCCCATTGGTTTTCCCGGTTGAACGCCTAGCCAAATTCCGATGTCAAATGGGCCCGGTTAAGACAACATATTGACCGGAGTGGGGTGGTGGGTTCCTCATTGCGGGAGATGCGACCAAGTGGTTGCAAAAATTGAAAGTCGTCGTTAAAAAAAATATTATGTATAATTATTGCATGTTTTATCTTTTAATAATAAACTAGCATGTTATAATTATTGCCCATGCATTATGAGAGCACGCTTTGAATAAAACTGATATAGAAATGCATGTAGGAAAAAAATAATTAAGATATCATCATAGAATGTTTAGAACGTTATAAAACACCAAATTATAAAAGAAAACTAAACTCGATCCGACCCCGACTCGATTTTAAATAAAGTTTGTATCCAATCATATATAAAATTACACATAACGTAAATAGGTAAATAATAAGGGGAAAGTGAATATGGGGCTATAACGCATCTAAGCTTACATGCGAAATACTATAAAACTACGTAGTTTTGTTTAAATCTGCATCAAAACTATGTAGTTTTAGCCAATAGATTCATTAGATTTAACTATAATTCCTTAACTCTATTAAATTACTCCCTTATTATCACGTATCTTTCTCGTCTATTAGGTTCACAATTACGATTACAATATGCATACTATATTTCCATATGTCGTAATCTATTGATTCAAAATGAATCATTGCATTTTAAAAATGTATTTAACCAACCGAAAGGAAATTCATATAGGATCAATAGATTGTAGTAAATTTTATTATTTTAAATTGGTGATATAAGTCAATATGTGATTTGAATGGATCGAACAAAGAAGGCTATTCGGAAATCATGCATTACTTTTAAATTGTAGTTTTGATGTTGAATTTAGGAGATATCGTTTGAACTAAACTAATTGAAATTGTAGTTTTATGTTGATTTAAACAAAACTACGTAGTTTTAGAGTGTTTCGCATGTAAGCTTAGATGCGTTACAGCCTCATATTCACTTTCCCCAAATAATAATAATAATAATAATAATAATATTAAAAGTTAAGTTCAAAGTGCACCCCTTTGGTTTATACCCAATAGAACTTTGTAACCCCATTTGAATATTTAGACATTTTGCAACCCTAAGCTTTCTAAAATGAGTCATTTGTATCCCTCGGTTAGTTTGATTGTTAGTTGATCGTTATTTGTAACGGTAAAATAGACTATTTATATAAAAAAAACAAATTAATAATTTATAAGATCTAAAAAATATATACTTTTGAGTGAAATGTATTAAAAATAAACAAATTCATACCCAGAAACGATAAAAAAAACATAATCATAACAACTCACTGGCGGACAACCATCGACACTGACGACGTATCCACTTCCTTAAATATTTTTTAGATCTCATAAGTTATAAATATATTTATTTTTTAGGTAAATGGTCTATTTTACCGTTACAAATAACGATCAACTAACAATCAAACTAACTGGGGATGCAAATGACTCACTTTAGAAAGTCTAAGGTTGCAAAATGTCTAAATATTCAAATGGGATTGCAAAGTGCTATTGGATATATTAATAATAATAATAATAATAATAATAATATAATATTAATAATAATAATAATAATAATAATAATAAGGTAAAGAAGGACATATAAGTGCGTTTAAAATGCGTGTAGTGGGTTTTTTTTTTGAACATTAAACATTTTTATAAAATAAACCATCCTATATATAATCTTATTTTAAACAATTCAATCTTTAATCCCTTATTTAAAAAAGATTGTAAGTTAAGTGTATTTTTTAAATTTTCATGGACTTCAATATATATAAATACTAGATTAGTACCCGTGTACTATACGGATTTTAGTTTTATAGGTTTTAACTCAATTTACATATCAAATTTATTTTAAACATATCTCTTATTAAAGCGATTTGGATATTTATAAATATATTCATATAAAAAATCATATGTTACAATAAAGGATATGATTTATAATAGTTGGTAAATTTTTATTGGAACATATTGGGTTAGGAGATAATTCATGATAATTGTTAATTTTTTTATTTGAACATATCGAGTTATGAGATAATTAATGATAATTGGTAAAACTTTAATTTGAACATATCGGGTTATGATAAATCATAATAATTGATAAGTTTTTTATTTGAACATATTAGGTTAGGAGATAATTAATTCATGATACTTGGTACATATCGGGTTAAGATATAGATCATGATAATTGTTAATTTTGTATTTGAACATATCGGGTTAGGAGATAATTGTTGATAATTTGTGAATTTTTAATTTAAACATATCGGGTTATTTCGAATATGGAGCATACGATGACCCGTCTAAAAATTCTCCATCAAATTAATTTAAACATGACACCTAAGCAAAATCCTATGTGGAGCAGTTAAAATGATAACATGTGGATGTGTTACTCAATTATTAAAATAGGTAGATAAGATAGTAACCACCTTAATATTAATTTCTATAAGTTGAGTACTTTAATAATAATATACTAAAATAAATTTAATATTTTTTTTCCTTAACTATAACAAATTATATTAATTCTTTTTGTGATATTAGAAAATTTAATAAATAATTACTTTTAGCTTTTAATTGAATAAATTATAAAACATTACGTTTTCTTAGGGGTGTAAACGAGTCGAGCCGAGCCCGAGCTTTAATGTGTTCGAGCTCGATTAGGTCTATTTTCCATGAAGCTCGAGATCGAGCTCGACTCGAATCGAGCCTTTGTTTGTTGGCTCGAGCTCGGCTCGAGATCTGTTAGTAAAGCTCGAGATCGGCTCGAAAAAACTCGAAATTTTACCTGAGTTCAAAAGCTCGACTTGAGCTCGTTTACAAAGCTCGAGCTCGATTTCCTGTATATTTTTTTACATTGTCCAAATTGTTATAAAACCATACTAATATAAATACATTCAAAACTAATATAGAAAAGTAACATCAAATCCACCATACCACATACAAATATAGAAAAACATAGTTAAACCATACTAAGTTAAAAGATCAAGTTAATATTCCAAAAAAGAACATATCCATTGTTAAATAACGAACATGACTCCAAGTTCCCAACAATCATAAACTCCAAGTTCCCAACGAGCACCAACACGCAACGAACATGACACAAGAAGCTTCAACTTACCTGTATTATTTGAAAAACACTTACAAAATACTAAATGCAACTTGAATTATAAAAAGATCAATAAGTGTGTACCTTAAATCAGTTTTTTTTTCCGGTAGACAATAATATCTCACAAGATGTGTCCTTCTACAAAACAAAGTCAAATTCTATTTAACGAATGTATATATAACAAATAGTCTATTTAACATAACTATACACAAACAAACATAGACTTTACTTTAAAATAAATGTACCTTGAGTTTCTTTTTTACTCCATATAGTTGCCTAATCCAGTCTCCTCCACATATCAACATTTCTACAGTGGAAGGCGCTAATGTAGATCGATAAGGCTCTATGACTCTTCCACCAGCACTAAATGTTGACTCCGATGCCACTGTGGAAATGGGAACCGCAAGCACCTCTCTTGCCATATGAGATAAAACGGGATACTTAAGCTTATGAATATTCCACCAATCTAAAACATTAAAATTTGTTCCTTCATAGCCTTTAAGTCTCCCTTCCTCCAAATACATCTTTAATTCAGACTTATTTGGTTTATCCACATCAGCATCTTTAACAAACTCTTCAAATGCATCCCACCCTGAACCTGTTTTCTTTTCATTAACTTTTGTGCTAGTGCTTCCCCCTGAAGACCCACTTTTAAAACTAGCGCTTTCCTTCATTGAAGTATCATACATCTCTAAATACTCATCAAACATATTTTCAAGTGCTTTTAAGACCTCTAGGACATTGTTAGAAGCTTCAACTGATGTGTATATTTGTGGATAACAAAATTCAATAAACCACATCTTAAGCCTAGGGTCTAGCACTGCAGCTATAGCCATAAGTAGGTGGCACTCTCCCCAGTACTTATCAAACTTATCCTTCATCGCTTTGCTCATATCACGAATAAAATCATTTTTAGATAATACACTTTTGTCCAGGATTTCTTTGACCTTGTAAACTTCAATAAGGTACAAATTCGATGTTGGATAATCAGAACCAGAAATGATATTAGTGCATACCTTAAAAACCATCAAAACTTCACAAACACTTTTCACATTTTCCCAGTCATTCTCAGAAGGCAAATGTCTGAAATGAGGCTCATACTCTGCATATCTAACAAATAACAATACAATATAAAGTTATTGAAGTTACATACACGTCTAAAAGAAAATATATATACATTATAAATATACATACCTTGGAAAAACATCCTTAAACTTAATTGCAAGAGAGAGCATGTCATAAGTGGAGTTCCATCTGGTGGGAACATCAAGTGATAACTTTCTATCTTGTACTTGCAGCTGTTCTACAACTTTCGAAAAGGATAAACGTCTCGCCTCAGAATGATTTATATATTTAACGGCTTCTCGAACTTCTTCAATCACATATTCAATCTTTGAAAGACCATCTTTCACCAGTAAGTTCAATATGTGTGCACAACACCTTACATGAAAAAACCGACCACCACAAGGAAGTTTCTTCACTCTTTCAGAATTGGTTTTCAACGTATTTACCGCCCTATCGTTGTACGAGGCATTATCCACAGAAATAGAGAAAACCTTCCCTTCAAGTTCCCACTCTTTCACACATTTGTAAATGGCATCTGCGATATCAAGCCCGGTACGTGGAGGAGGAACATGCACAAAACTCAACACACGTTTCTGTAATCTGGGATGCATTATTAAAAATGTCAACAAACACATTAGTATAAAGATAACATGAAAATGTAAATGAATAGAAATATAAAAGATTTCATCATACCTCCAATTATGATCAATGAAATGGCCAGTAATGACCATATACTCAATTCTTTGATGAGGCGACTTCCAACAATCTGTTGTCAAACTAATATTCGAGACCTCATTGATAAGAGCTTTTAGTTTTTTCTTCTCGTGTTCATACACCTTGAAGCAATCAGACTTTATAGTAGCTCTACTCATCCTCTCAAACATGGGATTTGCAGTCTTCATCATATATACAAACATGTCATCTTCAACAATATTAAAGGGTTGCTCGGTTGCCATCAACCAATTTGCTATTGATTCCCTCATCTTGTTATGATCATACTTAGCATTTGATCCAATTAAGAGAGGAGGCTTATTGACCCCCATGTCTACATCAATTGGCTGAAAATTTAGCAATTGTTGAGATCTCATGAAAATTTTGCGTTTCGTACACCTTTCCAAGTGTCGTCTTAAAGTTGATGTCGACTTAGTTTTATGCATTACCAATTGAGTCTTGCAATGCATACACTCGGCTTTATTAATTCCATTAGCAAGAGTTATTTCATTAAAGTCATCCCACACTTCCGAATTCTTTTTACGTTTCTTTGGCCCCACATCATCTTTGTCATCAACATTTTCAGAATTTTCTTTTTCTACAGTTGGATCTTCCGAATCATTCACATTTTCATCATGTGTTTCATTATCTTCATCCACATCAATGTTAACATACTCTTGTTGCCCTTGTTTTGGATTAGAAGTGGATCCTTGCATTGGGCTATCTGTATTTGTTTCACTTGCTTTTCTCATAAATCTACGCCTAAAAGATATCAAAGAAAGACACATTGTAAACTAACTAACTAAGTAAAAACATTTATACAAACAGTTTTATAACAGTTTTATAAAACTAATTAGAATTTTCACAAGTATGTTCAGTTCACAAGCCATTCACAAATCAATAATAATTAATGTAGAAGCTAATCAGAATGTTCACAGGTATGTTCAGTTCACAAAGCCATTCACAAATCAATAACAGTTCACTAATCAGCCATTCACAAATCAATAACAGTTCACTAATCAATAACAGTTCTATAAAACTAATCACAACTATGTTCACTAATCACAGTTCTATAACTAAGATAACTTGCAATTAAACCGAACCAGCCAAGGTCTATGGTTGCGGAGATGCTCAGCCAAGGTCAAAGAAGGCGACGGCGACGGCGAAGGCAATGTGAGTTGCGACTGAAGCTCAGGTGCTCAGCCAAGGTCCAAGGAGGCGACGACGACGGCGAGGTGACTGGAGAAGACTGGAGGCGACTGGAGGGAGTGGAGGCGACTGGAGAAGATATGGAGTCAATTAGGGTTTAAGTTTAAACATATTTGCTTAGTCAGTTAGTTGGTGTGGAGTCAATTAGATATTATATTAAAATAAAATTTTAAAAACTAATAAAACTATATAAAACTCGATAAGGCTCGATAAGGCTCGCGAGTTTTGAAAAGAAAACTCGAGCTCGAGCTCGATAATAAAACGAACAATATTTCAAGCTCGAAACCGGGCTCGAGCTCGTTAAGGCTCGACTCGTTCGGGCTTTTTACCGAGTCGATCTCGAGTTGCTCGCGAGCCGGCTTGACTCATTTACACCCCTACGTTTTCTCTCTGCATCTTGATGTTATTATATAAAATGTTATTCAAAGCTAGGGTTGATAAAAATAAGAAGAAGAAAAAGTTGTCACCTTTAGGTGAAAAGTTAGCATCTCTCTCATTGTCAACGCTTGGAATATTACTCATCTTCTTCTCTTCTCCTTTTCTTGATGAACTCCTTGGCAACTAATCATTAAACAAATAAATTAATAAAAACAATATTTTTGCATAAATGAAAATATAAAAAATTCCTGATAACAAAAAAAATACTTTTAATCTTTTAGTAGCGATTCAAGACTAGCTTTTTTTTTAACAGCAACAATGAATCTACCTATTCTAATAATTGAGTAACAAATCCATATGTCATCATTTTAACTATTCCACATAGGATTTTGCTTAGGTGTCATGTTCTTAATTATTTTGATGGAGAATTTTTAGACGGGTCATGGTATGCTCCATATTCGAAATAACCCGATATGTTTAAATTAAAAATTCACAAATTATCATCAATTATCTCCTAACCCGATATGTTCAAATACAAAATTTATCAATTATCATGGTCTATATCTTAACCCGATATGTACCAAGTATCATGAATTATCTCCTAACCTGATATGTTCAAATAAAAAACTTATCAATTATTATGATTTATCCTAACCCTATATGTTCAAATTAAAGTTTTACCAATTATCATTAATTATTTCATAACTCGATATGTTCAAATAAAAAAATTAACAATTATCAGGAATTATCTCCTAACCCGATATGTTCCAATAAAAATTTACCAACTATTATAAATCATATCCTTTATTGTAACATATGATTTTTTATATGAATATATTTGTAAATATCTAAATCGATTTAATAAGAGATATGTTAAAGATAAATTTGATATGTAAATTGAGTTAATTAAAACCTATAAAACTAAAATCCGTGTAGTACACAGGTACTAATCTAGTTATCTTTGAAAAGCTAGCAAAACTTTAGCAAATTAAGGAATACAAAAAATAATAATAATAAATAAAATAAAAATAAATCCAAGACTGCTTGTTGTATCTATGTAATCTATAGCTTTTGTCACATTTTGGACCTGGCCGCTAACTAAACTATAGTTAAAAATAACAAAACTAACCCTTGACATTTTTTTAAACACTATCAATATATCAAAATGTTTGAATTTAGGCTCAGGTCCAGTAATTTATTAACAAAATATATATATTGTTGGTTTATTTTAATATTGTAAAAACGTGAAAGACAATTTATAAACATATATAATAACTATACGTAACTTCTTATTTGAAATTAAGACCGGTTCCAAGTTTTAGGAACCATCACTGAACCACTAAACCATTAAACCTACTCCACCAACTTGAGCCCAAATGTCTATCTGTTTTAACAGTTTATTAATTATTAATTAATTAGTTCCCATCAATCGAAAATATGTTTAATTTGTTAGAACGTTTAACACAAACAAAACACCGTTATACTAAGATAAAGTGTAATTATCGAGTTTGAATTCCCGACATAAATAATTAAACAATTTTGTAACATTAAAAACTGAGAAATGAATCATAAAAATATAATATCTTAATATATATATATATATTTTCAAAGAAAAGTAAAAAAAAGAAATTGAAACTTACACTAAACCTTGTAGCATCTTTGTTTGTGAGATGAGAGAAAGGCTCCATGTTCAGTTGAAAGCTATCAGATTAATTTCATGGTCAAATTTTCATCACAAATAATAAATATATACAAGACAATTAGTTGTCGTAAATCATAATTAACTTGATCGAGCGATCGATCATAAGAGATAAAGAATTAACCAAAACCCGTGATTCTTTTTTCTGATTTCGTCGATTACCAACCTTTGGTTTAATTTATACGCATGCGGTGGTGCTTGACAGGTTTTTGTGGTGGTAGACGGTGGCCGGAGGGGTGGCGATGGAAAAGAGATATGAAGATATGTGAGAAGAAATGTTTGTATGGTTATATACAGATGTTTTTTTGTTGTTTTGGGCTTTCTGTTATGAGCATGATGACTTGATCGATGTTGTCTTTATATATACCGGCCATTAATTGTTTATGATTTTATAAAGAACTAGGTTAACACCCGTGTGTTCACACGGGGTTGAACGGTAAAAAATATATATATATATATATATAATTATATATTAATATATTTGGTTATTACCCATTTACATGCATGAAAATAATGTTTGCTATTGTTTAGTAATTTTGGATGGATATCAAATCTTTAGCCATTAAAATGAGGATGAATGTGGTGGTGACACGTGGCGCAGTGTGGTGAGATGTGTTAGCAATTTATTAGAAGAGGAGATATATAAAGATTTCATGAGTTGTAGTTTATAAATAAAGCTCTAAAAAGATTCTGTTATACGTTATAAAAAGTTGTTGATGTTAAAACATGTTAGGTCTATAGTTAATGGAGTAGATGATCGATAATTAATTTAATAATTTATAGGTAAATCTTATAGATATTTATTCAATATTAACGCTTTTAATCCTTAAAAAGTTATTTAATTATGTTGTATATATGATCATTTGATAGGACAGACATGGGCACATGGCGGTTTGGTTCAATGGCAATGCTATGAAGGTTTCACTTTGAGAATTTTGGGTTTGAATTTAAGCATAAGAGTTTTATATGAGATGGTTAAGAAATTTTTTTTTTGAACAGTTGGTTGATGAATCTTTAACTTCAACCAACTTGGCACCGAAAGAAAAGGTTGTGGTGAGTCTTTATTATGTGGAGTCCCGAAAGCACTGCTCTTAAATGTCTATTAGATGAGGGGCAGGTCAGGACTTCGAACTCGGTCATTACATGCACCTCAAGATGAGTACAACAGTGATTCTGATGTGTCCATTGTCATTCTAAAAAAAGCAACTCACTTAGCTAAGTCAACTAGAGTATTGTATTTATGATAAATGGTTAGTATTTTGTATACTTTCAATTTCACCGACTTTAAAATTAATAAATTTTCTCACATTTTTTTATCATTTTTAATGGGTATAGATATGAAAACTTTTTAAACTAAAAGATGTGATTAATTGGGATATATGACTGGGAATAGAATTGGAATTTTGTTTTGATGAATTTAGGTCTAAAATGTGATAGATCTTATGTGGCAATTGTGTAGATGAAATATATAGTTGAATGTTACGTGATAAAATATTTACTCTTTTATTAGTATAGATAAATTAAATAGAATATTAGAAGTTGGCTTATCTTATAGTCTAACACATAAACACAAAATCGTCCACCTCTATCTCTCACAACTCGTAACCTACATTTGTCACATAAACCATCTTAATCATACACCCTAAACCAAAACCAGATCACGTCCTCATCCACATCAAACATAATTGTTCTTGTTGCATTCACAGGTATACATGATTTTATACCATTTTATATAACATGTTAGAGAGTTGATCAACATTATCTACTTACGAATTTACTAGTTTAATTAACATGAACTCCAACAAATTTATTTGTCAATTGAGAAACAACAACATATATTCATCACATCAACAAACAAAGTTTAGTTTAACCGAGCTTTGAAAGAACATCATTAAGAGAAGATACAGCCGCAACGTAACTCTTTTCCGCATCGGCCGGACTCTTGATCTTCGCCGCATAGTCCAACTAATTCAAACAAAACAAAAATAGAGTGTCAAACAAAGGATTTTGTTAAACGTATCAATATAACAGTCAAGCATAACTGCATCATAAAAATGGACAGTATCATGATGTGGTTACGTTAGGCTGTTGGTTGTTCCATTCACTAGGTCCAACACGTGCATAAAAAACAAAATGGGTACATATATTTATGATTTAACAACATAAGTGAAAGAAAACTTACATCTGCCAAGTTTTGGAAAAGTTTTCCAGTAAGATCTTTGAGTTCCTTCTTTTGATCCTTGGGTTTGGCTGAAATAACCGTGTTGAGATCGAAACGAAGGTACTCTGACTTCAATCGGAGATCGTTTTGGACGTAAGGCCATGCCTTTTTGTCAATGAACTCTTTAACATTAAGGATTTCTTTAGCGGATTCTTTGGCACGTGCTGCCGCCTCTGTCGGTGGCAATGGCTGGAGGTAGAACCGGTTCTTCAGTGGCAAATCAAGGTCCCTTGCCTCATCGGAGTTTAAAGTTCCGGCTGCCAGGACACATATTTAATTTGGCACATATGTTTTGAATGAGTCAAGTTATATGATAATTGATAGTTAATGTTACCTTTTTAGAGTAACATTGTCCAGTTATTCATTTCTTTTATATCAATTTCTTTAAACACTGAAAGTTTAATAACTTTTTATATGATGATATTTTTATTTTTTAAATGTTTTTTATTAAGATTATGCCATCAAAATGAAATATTTTTATCTTCAATTGTAGCCTTGATATATAGGAAAAATAAATTAAAATTCAATGGAAAGTATATATATATTTAAACACTCCGAAACAAATAAGTATCAACATTTATTTGTTAATAGATTGGTAGCTCAATGATAAAAATTAAAAACTTTTGACGAATATTTTCGAAGTTTGAATAGTTGTTTTTTAACGGTGATTTTATTATAATAAAAAATACCGATAAGATGCTAGGATAAAAGCAAAATAAGACCACAAAGTAACAAACAACAACATAGCGCAAAAATACCAACTTTGCCAAGTCGTGTCCACTCACATAGCACGATATGTTAAGCATAAAAAAGTATTAACTATAATCTTCTCTAATATCTTATTAAAGAACACTGGCTTAGGCGTTGAAAATGAGATAATTTCTAGCTATCCCTATGAAATTGGTTTTTTACCGACACAGGCTTCAATGATACTCTTTATTTAGTAGTGGAAAATGAAAAGTTTTTCGAAAAAATGTCGGAATTATAATGAATTCTAAAAATAAAAGTGTTCGGGGACTTACGAAGTCCACCAGAAGGCGGTGGAGGTGGGCCGAGCTTAATCGGCTTGGCATCAGCAAGCACGGCCTGAACAAAAGAACCCGAAACTAGCCCGGTGGCAATGAGCCCCAAAACAGCTCTACGGCTCGTCTCGTTGTCACCCTGAGCCTGTGAGGCTCTAACAACAAGCCCGGTCCGAGAAAGACCCGTTTTCCCGTTCGGGGTCAAACGGGACGAGCCATTGAGCTGGAGACCACGTAGGCTGGCCGTTGATGCTAGAGATTGAGCCATTGTTAGGTTGTTGTAGTTGTGTTTTTTAGGCTTTTTGTTGTGAAGGGAGAAAATAATATGTGATGGGTTAGACACCTTATCTTTGATATGCTTTTAAAATGGATAATTTGGATATGGTATTCACCAATGAGGTTTTGAGTTTTTGACAACTTGGATGAGGTATTGTGTGGTTCCGTTAGAAATTTGACACGTGGATTTCAAATAAAATGAATCATGACCCAAATTTATAATTACTTCCAAAATCATATGTTTCCAAGAAAATGACAAATGTTAGTAATTTATTTGGATGTGTATCAGATCACGAAATATTGAGTAAACTGCAGTTTTGATTTTTGTGTCTTAACAGTTTTGGTTTATGTGTTTTTATTTTGTAAAAAAAATGGTTTTAAACACTAACTTCATCTAATTTCTTGTTAAGTCTTTCACACGCGTCCCACATTTTAGGGGTAAAAATGTCATTTCTTCCTCTCTTTTATCTAGGTCATAATGTAGGTTAACATTTTTATTCAGTCGCATGTTAAAAAAAGTAGGAGAAATGACATTTTTGCGCATGTGAAAGAGACTTAACGAAAAATTTGATGGAGTTAGTGTTCGGGACAATTCTGTTAGAAAATAAAAACACAGGGACCAAAACAGGTGAGACTGAAACTATTAATGGTATCAAAACACATGGACCAAAAATCCCGTTTACTCATAACAATATAATAATATCTTAAACTAGATTAGATCCCATGTATTATACATACAACATTCAAACCAAACTCAAGTTTAAAACTTTTATCTTATTTTTGATCTCCGAACAAACTGCGACTTAAAAAGAAGTGGACCTTTGTTTCCGATTGTATGAATATAACTAATCGTCAATATTTTAAACAAAGAACAAACGGATTGTTGCTTAACACTGTTTTTGACTTGTAATTAATCATTATTTGTACATAATTATTATAAATATAGATGTATTATGTAACCTATAATGATATACATCTAGTTTTTTTTGTAAAAAAGTTATTTTGAATTACAATTACAAATGACTATGTAACTTTTTTTTCATTTTAAGTGTTTTGTGTTTAAAATAAGTAAATTTTCAATAGATATATACAAATTACAATTTTGAAATTTTGACTACGGGAAATCAAAATCAAGTTTATCCATGTTTAGCATCTAATAAATTAAGAAAGAAAAATTAATTTTTAAGTTTTTCAAGTTTATTATTATGAAGAAATTATAAGGATAATCCATTATGGAAAACTATAGCGCGCTAGAGATAACTAGCAATTCTTACTTGTTCATCGGCAACTGATCTAGCTCCTGAAATATATAACATTCTTGATCCTTATTATTTAAATTTTAAATGAGAATTAAACTTTTTTTTTCCATGTGATATGGGTACGTATAACTGGTTGATTATTTTGACATGAATTAGACCCATTGAGAGTATGAAGGAGAACATGCTACATAGGAATTAAAAAATCTTTTGCAGAATGCCTAAGAGAATGTCATGTGTGTTAGTTACTCAATTATTAAAATAGATAACTATTGGCACACACGCCTACTAGTTCATGTTAATCAAAAAAAAATTACCGTAAGATAGCCTACTAGTTCATGTTAATAAAAAAAAATACCGTAAGATCGATTTAAACCTTCAAGCTTTTAGGAAGAAAGATATCTTCCAAACACCTAGGTGATGCAAGGCAAAAGACTCTAGTATACAACCACTAGATAAGTGAACTTTTAATCATGTTTATCTTTTGCTTATGTACACTACCTTATTCAAATCAATATAATTTTATTTTCAAAATGATATCTCTATGGTTACATGGTGTGTTCACAATCAAAATATTAAGGTTCAAATCTTGTAAATTAAGTTGTGTTGTATATTTTGTTCTATAAAATTGTTTGTTAAGAAAATTAATATACTATATACTTATGTTTAAAAATTATAAGGTACGTGAACTAACACTCGCATATCAACCAATCCGAATGCTATTTAACCGTAGTTTGAACTTTCTCTACAAAAACACATTATTTACATTCAAAACTCATTATCATACAACAAAATAAAAGCCTAAAACTTAACTTGTGATTTGCAAACAGAAGTTGCATTTTTTCCAACAATATGGATAGAAACATCACAAGTACTATAAGTTGTAGCCTTCTTTTTGAACACCTTTAAAACTATTGATTTCCCTTTTAATGTTGTTGATGAAGTAAAATTCAAAGTATTAGCTGCCAGGTCCTTCAAAAAATTCGGATTCGTAATCAAACTCTTACCCATCACCAAAACAGTCGCACCAACCTCGTGTTGTCCTCTAGCCGGGATTGTGTCTGCAGTCACTGGTGCCAGAGCCACGACATTTCCATAATAAGTCACATAACTTGTACTGTTTTCATACTTAAATCCACCATAATTTGGATTGTTAATCATAACTGCAATCCCTAACGTGACGTTTGTATCTGTAATATCGAAAACATTTGTTGAGAACGATTCTAATGTGACGCTTTGAGTGGTGATTTTGGGTTGTTTCGGCTTGAGAAGAGTGAAGTAGAGTGTGATTGCAGTGACTATGATGATTAACAGGAGGATAGCAGTCACAACACAACATATGATCAAAGGTCTTCTTGATTTAGCCATGATCTTTTTTTTTTTTGGCTAAATTGTGTGTGTGATCAATATATGGGATTTTAAGATCATTGTATCATCAGACATGCAAGGAAAGAGGCAAAGAATGTGATGGTTACAAGGTTTGGGAAAGTTTTTCTTGTACAAATGATGTTGTCATTGAGATAAAAACAATGAAACATGTATATTTGGTTATTTGTATTCTTTTTGGTTGTACATATATACATTTGGATCAAAAGGTATTCCCACTAGGATTCTAATAAGTCAATTTTTTATTAACATGCTATCTAACGTCTACGTTTTATTTAGGCACGCTTCACCTATCAAATTATCAACTTAGAGTTCGTTGACGCAAAGGAGCAAAAGTATTTACATATTACGTTGAGCAAAGGCATGAATAAACATGGAAGTAGCCTTTGACATGCATGAATGGTAGACGTAATAGAATGGACGGGGTGAGAGGAAATGAAAAAAAAAGATGCTTGGTTTGTGAAGGGAATGAAATAAATTATTAGACAAGGAATCTCATTCCATATAAACGCCTCAAACCCATACTTTTTTTTTCATTTCATTCCATCTTTTATTCCATATAAACGCCTCAAACCCACCAATCACCAGCACCACCAGTCGCCACACCGACCACCACCATAATCACTCTTGTATTCCATTCCTTCATCTTTTGCTACCTATCAAGCAATACAAAGTAATGATTCATTTATACATATATACAGAGCAAACAAACATGACAACGGAATGATGTCATGATCCATTTCATTCATTTTCAATTATATATTTATTTCCCATGTATTTCATTTTATCGTCCATTCCGTTATTTTATCCAAACAAATTTCAACTTTCAACGGAAAGTTTGATAGAAATTTTGAAGGCTGAAGCTGCATAGGGAAGCCAAAATTTGATAGGTTTGTCAACTTTATGAAATTAATTTCCTAACTTAATTGTAGATGTAACTCATCACTACTCTTTGAGAATTTCTGATTCTGTCAATAGACAAAATGGCAAATATATTGTTTGAAAATCATGAACTTGTGTAATCTGTGGGCCGGTACATCAAAACTTAGATCCATAGTTATGGCCTTTTGGGTACTTACCACTGGGCTAAAGCCCAACTGCCCAAGTGGCGATATTTAAAACATTTTATTAGTTGGTAATTGGTACAGTTAGGGGCTGTTTGGTCGGTTAAGTGTTGAATGGTTAAGAGGTCTGAATGGTTAAGTGCTGAATGATTAAGAAGAGCTGTTTGGTTGAACATCTGAATGAGATTCTAATTTTTTTTCACTTGTCTCACATAGGAGTGAAGACAAACCCTTGTTGCCTTTATATATGCAAATCTTTGTTCACTAGTAAGTTCTTATGTTACATTTTACTCTAACACCTACCTGCGCGCAGGGGGGTGCAAATTTAATTCGAAATCCTTGCAACCGCGCGACCTGCGTACACGAAAGCAGCTCCAAAAACCCGGGTCCGTACAACTATACAAGTCTGGTCGCAAGTCAGCAACGTCACCCGTCTGTCTGCATCAAGTCAGCAGCAGTATTTTAGTCGCAGGTCGGCGGTTTTTTCTGGTTCGCGCATCAACACAGCTTCACCCATCCACGAGTCTCTGAACGGTTCAGAGGTTTTGCCTCTGGCCGATTCAGAGGTGAACCCGTTCAGAGGTGCAACCAAACAACAACGTAACCTCTGACCGATTCAGAGGTGGCTCCATTCAGAGCCTATTAAGAGGCTACCAAACAACCCCTTAGTAGTATATAACTATATATATGCTTAAAACATTTTATGTTCTTAAATTCATTATATAGTAGATTCAACATTTTAAACGATAAATAAACAAAAATATTAATAATAATAAATCAATAGCTTTGGAAAGCTACAAAAATATTTTTATTAGTATGTAAAGGTAGTAGCAAAGAAAGAATTTTCTAAGGGACATGGTAAAAATATTTGTAGTGATGAGTGTGATAGAAAAAAGATGTGTCACGTAAGCTGGTTGTCACATAGATGGTGTATGATAGTAAAAAATAATGATAGATTGTGATAGCACTCAATAGATCAAAACAGAGATAACACTTCGTCCAATATATAAGTAGAGAGGAGTGGTGTTGAGACGTGATCTACCTCGATCATCATGATGGCCTAACCTAAAGGCCAAAAAGAAGTAGTTGAATCATAAATGGTAATTGTCACAATCAAGTATAAACACGTACGTACGTACGTACGGTCAATAAATTAATTAAATGCATATATTGTACCCGCCCAATTTAATATTAAATGAACCTGAGTAGATATATGAAGGTGATAACTAAAGAGGAATATATATAGTTAAGGTCATGATAATAAAGTGGATGATGGCATTGGCCGGTTTGTGATCTTCAATTAGTCATCATTTTCAGAAATGAAATCAAAACAACCAACTAATTGTGTATCATTTCCACTTTTATGTTGTTATATGTTTGTAACTTGTGCCATGACAACGGAAATGAGACGGATCATGGGGCGTATATATATTATTGCACATCAAGTTAATGATCACTCAAGATCCATATGGACGTTTAGCCTCATGGATCAATCACTGTCTGAGTGGATTGGTGTACGTACGTAATGTAATAGAGATAATAACTTCATGATCAAGTGTTGATATTCAAGGAAATGATTTCAAAGCTTTGGTATACGACAATTCATGCCAAATGGAAGTTTGGATGATTGGTTGCAATCAAGCGGCCGGACGTACATTAACACTCAACCTTTTTCATAGAATGAATATTCTTGTGATGGGTGTAGCATCTGCACTTGATTATATTCACAATCAATGCGTACTAACTTTTTGTCCATGGTGACCTGAAACCTTGTAATATTTTGCTTGATGATGATATGGTGGCTCATGTTGGAGACTTCGGCTTAGCTCGATTTGTTGGAATGAGTTTGTACCAAAACAACTCAATCAGGATTAGAGGAACGATTGGATATGCTTCTCCAGGTAATTAATACATTCTACTTTTTATGTACCTTCTTATTTACTTGTTTGGTTAAAATTAGTATTGATAACAAGTCGGCCTATTCTTTTCGGTCTAATATGAAGTCTGCATAAGGAAGGAATTAAAGTGAAAAAAAACTCTTGTTAATATTGGTATCCAATATTGTTGCAGAACTCATTATGTGGTAGTCGGGCGGTGAGATACCTTGAAGCTATATATATATATATATATATATATATATATTATACACACATATTTATGTGAATATAATACTTCAACATTCATGGGTTTTGAATCTTTATATGTAAAGATCAGTTATGTATATATACACACATTGATGCGAACGTAATACTTCAAAATACATCAAAATTCGAATTTTTGATCGTGAAAAGTGAAATTATCGCCTAAGGTTATGAATTTAAGGACTAAAACACATAAGTTATGGATCGGGTCGATAAACTGAAGGTTTAAAACCCATTAAAATGCTTTGACTATCATTGACCGATTACTACGATTAGGACCGTCTAGCCCTGCCTACCGATTAGTAGACCAATTTTAGAAAATCCATAAGGTAACTCACCGATTACCGATCAATCGAGCGCCTAGACCAATTTGTACAACACTGTTGGTATTAGAGCGTTCATCCTTTGACCTCGCAATATCGGGCAAACGCTTGACATATTGACAATGTGTATAATATTTGAAGTTTTAATCTTAAAACTATTCTTTGTATTTCTATCTATAGAATGTAAAATAATGATGAAAGTTTCATCCATTCCAAGTTTGCAAGCCAATGGAAATTGCCGGCAAGGAAAGGGTAGTTGTCACTGTCTAATGATTGGAGAAAATTGAATCGTGTTAACTATCAGCAAGTGTGCATAGGAGGATAAAGTTCTATTTTCCTAAATATTTTTTATAATGAGGCAACGGAATGGTACATTTAGGGCTCTAAACGGACCGAACGAACACGAACACGCCTTCTTCGTGTTTTTGTTAAGGAAAATTGACGTGTTCATGAATCGTTCATGAACACTTACCGAACGAGATTTCTTGCCCATATTCGTTCATTAAGAAAACGAACGTGTTTATGAACTGTTTACGAACACTTACCAAACTTAAACAAACACAAGCAAATGTTCATGAACATAAATAAACAAATGCGAACGTTGTTACTGCACAAAGACGAGTGCAAACAAACATATATCATTTTAGAATAAAATCTGCATGTTTTATTTCACAGATTACAAAAAATCAAATACAAATAAACACTTAACATAACTATAAAAGTTTGTCAACTTTTAACCCTCAAATTTTAATTTTCAAATAAAAGACACCGATGGAGGCGTATATTATAGCTTCTATGCACACAACTAACAATTCAATTATGTGAAAACATAAATCAACATTCAAAAGGAAACCAAAATCAAATGAAAACTAATTCAATGTCTGTAACACAATCAAATCTATAAATGTAAAAAAACTCAACTGAATTCGATCTTAACTTAACAGGTTTACAAATTCAATCCAAAAATAACCAAGTTAAACACGAATCAAAATTATATTACACAAATCCAACACCCAGAAATAATCAACAATCACATAACAAGTTTAACCATCTACCTAATAAATCAAGGTTTTAGAGGGCCATTTTTAGAGGGAAATTTTTTATTCTATAATAGGAAGCTTTGAAGGGAAATTAAGTGAAATTTTAATCATGCATGAGTTGATGAGCTAACTTAAATATTAATATTTATAAATCAATAAACATAATAGTTATAATTTCTTTAAAAATATTATAATTAACCTGTGTATAAAACACGGGTATTAGACCTAGTCTATACCTTCTAATAAAATAGTGTTTTTAATGCCACATGTCATGCAATGGAGCCATTGTTAGCATTATGTTCCCGCTCAATAGTATATTACATATTTAATCCTCCTACTATTGCATAACATACAACCCATCAAACTAATATATTTCCACATCAATTACAAAAATAACTAACATATTCTTAGTAAACTTATCATTTACCAAAATATATATCGATATATTTCGTTCCAAAATATGTCATAAATTTTAACAACTTATTTGAATAAGGATTTTCATCAAGTTGATCACATAAATTTAATAATAGAGTATTCAATAGCATATTTTTTAGCTTAGCTAACTTTTATTGAGCTAAATGTCTGATGATCGTTACATGTTTTAGTTTTCAACCCGTGTAAATGATAAGTTTCACTAGATCGTTACATGTTTTAATCCTCCTACTATTATACCCTGTGTAACACACGAGGTATAATCTAGTTAATAATAATAAAAAGTTGATATCCAGTCGTCATAAAAGCTTCTAGTAAATAAAAAAAAAAACTTTATAATAGTCTCTCAACGATTAAGTGCCGCATAAACTGTCGAGGCATGCCGCTGATATCTACTTGCGAGCATCATTGGAAAAAAAAAAAAAAAAAAAAAAAAACACTGCCGTCCTTTTGGGTCTTTTGTTTCCTTTGTTATCGAGTGGGCCGCTTATTATCTTTCAGCCCATAGGTGGCCTTTCAAATTGAACTTCTGCCCATCTCAATACAAAATTTCTTTCACGTAAGCGAGCCCACCTCGTATTATATATTATATTGCTCCCGGTGAGTGTAACCACCCGGGAAATTTGATCTCGACCGTTCATCATGGCTGAAACAAAATTCTGACCGTAGAAACCCTGCGGTTGAGTTTTTTTAGGGCAGTTTTTTTTACGGTTTCCTCATCCTTTTTTTCCTCCCCACTCACTGGTAACCTCCGAGTACCTACCTATATTCTCTTCCCTCATCCTTCCTCAATTCCCTCTCACATAAAATTAACCTCCGACGAAACCCATCCCCTCCCCTCCTCAAATCAACAGCCACTTGACAAAACTTTACCATCCCTTCCACCCACCGTCATCACAATCCACAATGTCGTAACCTTTACACAACCGATGAACTTACCAATCCGGTACCTTCTTCTTCCGAACGGGAGGTGGAAACCGGTTCCGACTCCAGCTGCCGGTGATGATGAACGAAATCTGATAAAATTGGTTTCTCAGTCCCTACCCTATTTTGATGTTTCACCGAGCAGACAAGTTGTGACTAGAGTTGCCTTTTCTATCCAATTTTCTGCATATCTATTAAACCACCGTTTGTGTTTTAGAATAATTGACACACGATCACTGGTATGATTCTTAAATTGCTTACTTTTGATGTTTATCATTTTATTTTTTAACCGATTTCTAACCTTATTGATGTCAGTGAAAGAGTTTGGTTGGATGGGTAAGTTTTTTTTTTTTTTTTTTTTTTACTTTTGTGGTAGATTTATGCTTATATGACTACATTTTATCCTCATAAATCAAGGTGTCAAGATTGAATTCTATATTTTGTTGCATGCTTCAGTGTGAATAAAAGTTTCTGTCATACTCTGGTGGTGTTTGAATATACAGACTCAAGACATGATTTTTGATCCATGGAGATAACTTATTCGTGACTTTTTTTACTTTTAATTTCTTGGTACAGGGGAGATGTTGTGATGACATACAAACGCCAAATTTCCTTGCTTTACATGCTTTATTAACTTTTGCAGCCGAGCAAAATATGTGAGCTTCACTTTCCAATAACCAAAATAAAATATTGTAATTATAAATATAATATATCCTCATCATGTTTTGGATACAGGTAAATGTTGATATTATGGAAGTTGGATTTGGTGGAAAGTATGATGCTACAAATGTGGTATGCAAATATATGTGTTAGTTACAAATGTGGTATGCAAAGAAAAGTGTTTATGTTTGTGTGCTATCTAAAGTGAAGGAAGCTATTTCTATAAGCAGTCTGAGTTGCTTGATGGATTTAGAGCTGCGGATTTTTTGGTTTAATATTACCATGTGTTTTGTAACCGATAAATTGTTTCACCACATATTTTTTTATGAAGCTTTTGGAGCAAGCTATTGCCCTTGTGTAGAAGATCTATTGGTCATTTTAGTAAATAATTTATACTCGGAGCAAACTTTACAGGTTAACATCACATTTTAATATTTTTCATCTTTTTTTGTTTGAGTATGTTAAAAGCAGGGCGTTACAAGGTAAAAGTTTCATTATATATCTAATGGCTGATTCAACAGGTTTTTGGCTGAATATTACCCTCATGTTTAGTTAATCTTGGTGTAGAATTGTAGTTCTTATATTATATTTTATGGATTAAGGTTAGTTAATCTTGTGTACAAGTCAAAGATGCAACTGACATAAGCATATATTATTCATCTTGATTGTACTTTGATCGAGTAGTTATTAATGGGGTTTAGTTAGGTTTTTTAGGATGGAAGAACAAGTCAGACAAGTAATTATAATGTAGAATATATATAAAAGGATGTTGAATAGAACAAAACTATTCTTCTAATAGAGTGGTTCCTTTACGTCTCGATCTGGATTAATAATATAAACCTTTATGTGTGTATCATTTCATGTTTTTTTATTTAGTTTGTTGGATACTTAGACACTTCATTCTATTCCCTTACTTCAGATATGTTGTTTTGATAGTTTGATCATACTGCCTTGCAATATGATTGCACACATGAGTGATTTATAATTTTCTTAGTAGGCCTTTTTCAGTGTAATTTGAAATGCTGATTGCTTGATTACATCATATTTTTTATGGTTTGCTATTTTTCAATAATTATATTAAATCACAAATCCATGTGACCATGTGCTCGGTGTTGTTAACTATTCATTTTAAGCTCTTCTGCTCTTGTAAGTATAATGGACTTCATATTAATGCAAACTTACATAACTTTTTAAACTATGCACGTTGCTAGATGGAAAAGGGAAGATCAATAACATTAGCAATTTATGATGGTCAAATAATGTTAAAGCATGCTTCAAGAAACTAACATTGGAATTCATGGTGCAAAAGGAATGCATTTTTTTTATTTATTTTCTGTTTAAATATTAATTTATTTATTAACAAATTATGGTTTTCTGTATGTTCACTCTCTATAAATTGTGTTCTTTTACGAGTTGAAGTATGATGGCCAGTGATTTTGTAATAGCTCAATTTTATTGTGAATATGTTTTATTGTAAGTTAACCACATTGTTCCATTTAGTTTCAAGAGTTTGAAATGGTTTAAATATAAGTTTTTAAGAACTTGTGTCACGTGCAACGTAACATGACAAGTTTGAGACACATTACGGTTTTATGTTGGTTTCGGGCTATCGTGCAAATGTACCACTTCGCGCTTGGCATGTTAGTGTTGGTTATTCGTTAATTGTGTTTGGGCATTTTTTCAATTGTTGGTGTAGAGTTTTTGTTGTAAGGCTCGCTGATGCACATGTCATTGTTTAAGCTTTAAATTAGTGATGCACGTACTTAAAGATGTGAAAGACATATTAAATGACATAAAGGAGGAATATGAAGAGTTTCTTGATGTTATGGAAACTTTTAAAGCTCAAAGGTTTGTTTAATTCGTAGTGTATTTTTTTTGTCAAAAGCAAATTTGGGTTTGGTAATTGTTATATGAATGAGTTTGTGGCCCTTAAATAATTAGTGTCATACAAACCCACATAGTTTATTAAGTTTTTATTAGGTTTATGTTTATTTGTGATGGTGTGTTTAAAAATTGTTTGTTGGTAGTAATGTATATAAATATTAAAAAAAAAGAAAAAAGAAAAATGGTACATATAACTCATTGTCAGTCGCTAATAACATATTAGAATCCGGCCTCTGGACGGGTATAAAACTAGTTATTCTTGATTTAATTCATTCAACGTAATAAGAAGGTTTGAGCCTAGAACCTATTACTTCAAACATAAACGTGTTACGAATATACTACTAACCCAAATACCCCATTGGCATTCTTGATTAACTAATCCATGATCTAACTTTGTTTCATTGATTTAAATACTCGAGTAAGTCTTTATGAGACGGAATGTCAACCGTCTATACTGATTTTGATGCTCCAGTAATGTTTTCAGACTTGGTTCGGTTCGGCTGGTTGAACCGGTCGACCTAGGATTCGTAGAGGGCACCGAACCGGTCCATATATGTTCATTTTTAGCAAAAAAAAATCGGCGGTTCAAGCCGGTTGAATGGATCAGAAAATTGTTTTTTTTAAGTTGGTTGTGTCTTTAGATCATCTTTGTTTAAACTTATAGTATTCAACTTGGATGCTTGTTTAACATGGTTAATGTGTTTGTATTATGGTTTTAGAAATTAAAATAGTTGCGTTTAAAAGTCTGACTTATATTTAAAGTTCTAATACTTGAAAAATATATATTTATTATTTGTATCGTTCAAAACCGATCCAACTACTAAACCAGTAAGACGGCCGATTCACTGTCCGATATGAAAACATTGTGCTAGTGCTCCAGGCTTGACTCACTCAAAAACACTATCAACGAGAAATACCTGCCACTTAGAAAAATTCCATTAAATCACGACTTCAATTTTAGACCTTTATGATCTTATACTCTTATTCATCATCCCATGACATTTGAACAAATTAATGACAAGTTGGAATAGAAACGAATAATAATGAGTCTACGTTTATGTAACAAATAATAAAAAAAATGCAAGTCTAAACATATTTACCAGAATAATGTTCATGGAAGATCAATTAATCTCAGTTGATTGTTTTCACTCCTCGTCTCAATAAATAAATTTATTACTTTAGTATATTTAAGTATTGAATTATTTAAATTGTTTTTGAATAATTTATCAGTAAATTGATTATTGATCGACTGAAAGTTCTAAAAAGGCATTCAACGATTTCTTTTTTTTTTTTGAAGTTTTTTAAAAATATAAAAAAACACTAACAATTTTACTTTAAAAACGAAGAAATTTAAAAAAGGAATGGTTTAAAAAAAATTAAAAACGGCATTTGGAAGTTAAAAAATGAACGATTTAAATAAAGGTATGATTAAATATATTAAAGACTAGATTATTACCCGTGTATTACACGGGATTTCGGTTTTATGTTTTATTTAAATTTAGGTATTAAATTTATTTTTAAGATATCCCTATTAAATCGGTTTGGATATTTACAAATATTTTCCTATCAAAATTATATGTTAAAATAAAGAAAATTATATACAATAATTGGTTAATTTTTTTTAAATATATCGGGTTAGAAGATAAATCATGATAAGTGGTAAATTTTTAATTTGAACATATTGGGTTAGGAGATAATTCATGATAAGTGGTAAAGTTTTAACTTGAACATATCGGGTTAGGAGATAGATGCTAATAATCGGTAAATTTTGAACATATCATATTAGGTAATAATTGATGATAATTTGTGAATTTTGTATTTGTACATATCGGGTTATTTCGAATATGGAGCATACCATGACCCGCATTAAAATCATTCATCAAATTGAATTAGAGGATGACACCTAAGCAAAATCCTATGTGGAGTACTTAGAATGTTGACATGTGGATGAGTTACTTAATTATTAGAATAGGTAGATTTAAGCAACGAAATAGTTTGATCAAAAGGATTAAAAACGTTAGAAAAAAAACCCCACTTGTTTTAAAAGCCGAAGGAACTAAAAAATGTACATATTTAAATATAATTGAACGGCTAAAGAAAATAAACATTTTAAAAACCAATAACTTCAAAATAAAACAAAATTAAAAAGTTTTTTAAAAAACTGAAACATTTTTTAATAACACAAAGGTAAAAAACCCATTTAAGATCGAGAGAAGAAAAAAATGTTTTGGCTATTTTTGTTAATTTGAGTAATTACATAACTAGCCATTTAAATATTAGTAGAACTTTGCAATTAGCTTAAACAACCATGAGAGGTAAAATGATCAAATTAACCTTATACTTAACTGAAAAAATTTACTGAGTTAGTGTTAGGGCCGGTTAAACCATTAAAAAATGCAACCTCAGGTCTGATATGTTAAAAGATTCGTTTGCTGGTTGGAAGAGTTAAACAGACAACAGCTTATGTAATATTTGGTATGTAGAAATTAATAAGAGGTGAAATAAAATGAACCATTATGAGAAAATGAAAAAAAACGTGTTTTAAATAATTTTTTAATTCATGACAAGAACCATGACCCAAGCCAAACCTTTACCCAACACATGCACCCATGAACCGGCCCATGTCCTAACCCACGACTTGAACCATGACCCAACCCATGAACCGACTCATGACCCGAGCCATCAACTGACCCTACACCGGACATATGTCAATCCATGCCCTGAACCATGACCCAAATAATCCGACTCATGACTTGACTTTTGTCTCATACCATGATCGACCTATGTCCCGATCCAAGACCCAACCCAAAAATCAATCCATGACTTGATCCATGAACCGAGTAATGACCTGGTCCATGAACTGAGTCATGACTCGACCATGAAATGAGCAATGTCATTACCACTTCCTCAAACCATGGCATGACCCATGTCTTGAGTCATGTATTAACCTATGTATCGAACCATGAGACGATTTATGACTCAAACCAAGACCCGACCCATAAGCATGACTAGGTATTTTACTCTTTAATCACGCCACATATTTTTTCCCAATGTTTAAAATATGGATATATAGTAAACTTGCTATTTATAAACTGGTCATGACTTTCATATATTAAAGTTTAGGAACAAATTTTTTTCTTAACTTTAGATATCTACCATTTATATAACACCTTCGAGCTTTAAACAAACTTAGGCCCTGTTTGTTTTTGCCTATTTTCTCTGAATAGAAAAAAAACGTCTGATTCGGTTAGAAGTAATCAGACGTGGGGTTGTTTTTTTTCTAACATTAAGAGGTTCAGCATCTTAATAGCATCTGAACCAGTAACAGCTTTTAATGGGTCTGAAAACCTCTTAACAAAAAAAACATACGTTTGTCTCCGGCCTCCATTAACTTCTAACCCGGAGACTAGGCTCCATCTCCGACGACTAGTGGTTCGTCTCTAACCTCCACCTCTTAATGATTTAGATTTCAGACATTTGAACCATATCTTAACATTTAGATGTGGTATTTAGATTCAGACTTAAATCTCTTAAAAAAACAAACGGGGCTTTACATTAATATATATTTATATTTTTTTCTCCATAACGCATGGGTTCATCGAAATAGTTTTATAAATCACAAGCTAATTAATTAAGCATGTACGTATATATTATCCACCAGCTAGACATTTATACACAAAACGAGGTTAAATAACTCATGTGAAAATTATTATTTGTTGCTAGTGTTACCCTTTTTTTTTATTCAAATATATACTCAAGGTCATTTTAGCTACAAGTTAACTATATCCCCTCTCTTTATGTCTGCCCCTGCTGGCAGCTGGTACCGCGTCTCGGACCTTGTTGGCTTGTACGTTGTTGGGTGCCATTAAGTAGGCATAATTAACGAGCGTTTGAGCATTTGGCTGTAATTGCACAACGTTTTTTTTTTCTAACTGATAACATTTAATAAAAAAACTTACTGAATTATTTTATATATGAAAACCTCACTTTTTATATTGTTTTAACACACTTGCACGACTAACTTTGTATTCAATATGTCTCAAGTATATATATATATATATATATATATATATATATATATATATATATATATATATATATATATATATATAGTGTTACCTTCAAATGAGAACCAAATATTTGGAAAGAACTGGTGAGAACCATATAAGTCATGTACTTAACGCTTCAATAACAATGGTAAAGTAAAAGGGTATTGTTTTATTACTATCGTTCATTATTTCTTGAATTTTATCACCTCTCTCCTCGGGTTTTTTTAGAAACTAAAACGTGTGCATATTTGCATATATAATGTGGGTGCATATATGCATTTCAACAAAAGACGATGCAAATCATGTTTTTTATAAATAAATCTTATATTTGGTAAGTTTACAAGCATTTTTGTCAATTTAGATAATAAAAAATATAACAGTTAAAGCGGTTCTCACTCAGTTCTTTCCTAAAAATGAGTTCTCAAATGAAGGTCCTAAAATCCCCAGATGGTACAATTAACTTTAGGATCAAAATTTCAACATAAACGTACAATTCAAACTCAAATCATAATTTTCTAACAATTTAATTAGGATTTTGGAAGCCTCCGGCGTATATCGTCCTCAAATGAACGACTTTAAGAATTTTGCTTCCATGAATAATATATCCGTTTCAACAAACTCAACCCCCCACCCCCAACCACACCACGTACGTTCAAACTCAAAAGAATAACAGAAAACATAAAATGATAAAAAGAAGGCTGTGCGCCCAAGAGGTTGAAGACGAAGGAATTGTCATTGACACAAGTGTGTATGAACATATATATGAAGGATCCGGATGTTGGTAAGTTTTTATTAATTTTTATTTACTTTGTTACTTCAAAAGTTAGATTTTTTTTAATTGTGTAAGTTCTTATATATATCTATAACTTTATACTTATTTGTTACTTGAAATTTTATAGGGCATGGAGGTTACAACATGACCATATATCTATTCTCTAGTGTTGCCTCGTCCGCCAGTAAGAAATAAATTAAGGCAAAAAACCAATATCCTTATCCAAGCCCGATTACAAAGAAATTAAACGCATAAATAGGAATAATTAAAGATGACTCATGAGATACTAAGATGGAGAAAGTGAAACAAGAATCAATTAAGGAAAAGAAAAATACAATATTATGTACTCTTTATAAAAATTCTAATGTTTTTATTTAATTTTTAATGATTATAGTTTATTTTTAACTATATAATTAACCAGTTATCACCAGTGCCGAAATCAGGTTTTTTATATAAGGGGGCCGACGATCACGAACACACGAGACCCATAAAATTTTCTCCTGATACTATGTACGTTCGGGTTATATATTTGGGTCAGCAATTCGGTCTATGATGGGTCAAAATAGTTAAAACTGGTGGTAGACATAGTGGATGCATGTGCATTGGTCCGATGGAAGGAAACAAAACCGGAGAGGTGGAAGGCAATACACCGAAGTGAGCAAAAGTACAATATCAGATTGAATTTTTTAGTGGGATTGTAAAAAATGTCAATCGGTTAAATTGAAAAAGAAACTCACGTTGTGAACTTGGGCATTATGAGTTTGGTATTTTTGGTTATATTAATGACTAATCAACAAAATAAAGCCCATTGAATTTAAGTTGAAAATTTTTAAATTAAGAGGGCCAAATCTTATATATTTACAAAAAACTTAATTACCGATAAAAAAATCAGTGTTTTTGACAAAAAAAAAAAGTTGCCTTGATCCCCTTTTGTCTCTATAGTGCTTCGCCAATGGTCATCACAACATTAAACGCAAGTTATTATTCAATGACTAACCTTGTTGTTGTCACAGTTTCAAGTTATCCAATAACTAACCATTACACACAACCTCATCATCTAAATTTTATGTTCTTTTTTCTTTCCTGCAGTACTAATTAATTAAGTATATATGTTCTAGATAATTAGTTCAACATGCTTTAAAATATATGGTTGAAAAGTTTTACATACATGATACAAAGATATATACACACAATATATACTCAATATTTCTTTGCAATTTGAATATTTAGCTTAGCTTAGTTGCTAAATTGATAGCTTTAAATCGAGTGAAACTAAATAATTTCTAACCTTAAAACAACAATTACAAAATGATGCAACCAGCTAGAAATTTAAAAAAAAATGCATTTAAAGAAGAAGTATACATGCACATACCATTCATTGACCTTACATCATACACACACATTTACACACAGTGAGTGTGTGAGAGATTGATGCATAATATTAAGTTTGATCACCAGCTTGCAACAAGTTTCTCTCTCTCTCTCTAAATCCTTAAATGCATTTGCATCCTCTCTATACATTGCATTTACTCCTCCTCCATCTCTTCAATTCTCCACCTGTTCCTTTCAATTCCCATCTCTTCTCTCTCTTCATTCTTCTTAAATTCTACTCACAAGAAAATTGCAGGCACCTCTTCAATGGAAACAACTCTTTTACTCTCCAAAACCTACCTACTTTTCACTTCACCGGCCTTTTAATCTAATTGCTACATCTTTATTTTGATCTGAAAACCATCCCTCATCAATCTATACATATATCATATCTACCAGTAAGTTACCATACTACCCTTCTCACTTTCATTACATAGCTAGGTTTTGATCTTCATATATATATAACATCACTTTCATGTTGTTTTTTTCTTGAATAACAAGGCATATCATGTCTTGAAGAGTTGAAGTAACATCTTGTTTTTTTTGGGGAAGAAAATTAAAGTCAAGAAACTAGTGTTAAAGATTTGTGTTTCTTTACACTTTTCAACAACTTTAGCAAGTGATTTGATTGTTGTTTACAAAAAAGAAACCTAAAAAAAACTGTTTTTTGGAGAGAGAAATCAAGGTTAGTGGTACATATATATGCTAGGGTTTCTGAATGTGTATGAACATCATGTATCTATCTTCTTGTATGTATGTGTACTTTGATGCGTGTTTCTTTTATAAATACAAATCATGTTAAAGATCAAAACAACCATTCTGGATTTGATTTGATTTAATTTAGCTTAAAAACAAAGATTTTCTTGATTAGGTTTGCATTTATCAGTGACGGAATTAGGAAAACTTTTTGACCGTATCAGTTGTATTTATTTTTATTTTTTATATATGAAGTAGGTATAGATTAAAAAAAACTTTTTGATGATCTATCGAATTCCATAAATATTTATGATTTTTTTACCATACACATATATATGATTTTGTACATAAATTTGGTACAAGAGAAACAAAAATAAGAGAGAAGGATATATAAATATTTAAATGTTTTTAGTTTTTTACTTTAATAAAGTTGACTTTTGCTTTCAAAGATGATAGAGATTTGTTGACCTCTAATAAATTCTCCTCTGTTTTGACGTGTGCAAATTATCGAAAATCGAACCTCATTTCGTATATGTTTTCTCTCACTTTAGTACCAAAAATTAAAAACTACGAGTATATATTATATATTTTTATTTTATTTAATATGATTATTAATGCTCCATAACTATGCTCCAATACTATCATCAATACCAGACAAAATCTGCATTTCTTTAGTTTTCTATATTAAATGTATCATTTTATGTTAGTTGCATAACTTTCAATTTTTACTCAAGCTAGCTGGTATTTATTTTTATGTTTATTCTGTAGTTTCATTGTCACAAGTTTATCTTTCTTAATAGAATTAGCTGTTAATTTGCTATTAATGTATATCTTTATGAGTTTTTAAAACGTTTAGACCTTTTTTAATATTCACTATTCAGTTTCAAACGTGTGAAACATGTATTTTAATTTGTATGATTTTTTAAACATTTTTTTAATTTCTAATAGTTCCTATATATACTAAATCGAAGTGAAATCACAATATTATTTTACTACATTTTTTAATGACAAGTCTATCACAATTTCATACTAATTTTACTCCTTTCTAGCTACATTTTTTTAGTTCTTCACATTTTTTATATTCATATAATTTATTTTGTTTAACGTTTTTATATTTGGATTATTTTGAATAAAAACAGCTAGAAGTGTGAAGAACTAAAAAATGTTCCAACCAAACATGTTTGAGAGTCACCATCATCTTCTTGATATGAGCCACAAGAACACAGAAAATGAGCTTGGTATGCTTAGAGATGATGACTATGAGAGCAAATCCGGCACCGACATTATGGAAGCTCCCTCCGGCGATGATCAAGATCCCGATCAACGTCCCAACAAGAAGAAACGTTACCATCGCCACACGCAACATCAAATACAAGAACTAGAAAAGTAAGGTCATTTATTAGATCTTGTGGTAGTTTGTTTGTTTATATTATAACACTCATGCATGATGTTTAATTGGTTGAATGTAGTTTTTTCAAAGAGTGCCCACATCCAGATGATAAACAAAGGAAGGAACTTGGAAGAAGATTGACTTTGGAACCTTTGCAAGTCAAATTTTGGTTCCAAAACAAAAGAACTCAAATGAAGGTATATATGTTGTTACACATAAAAAAGTTTATAACACATGCATATATTGTACTTCAATTGTTCCATGCATATTTTTAAGAATGTTAAAGTTTATGTAGCTAGCTAGCTGCTAAAGTTAATTGTACATCTTGTCTTGTTAAATTAGGCGCAACATGAGCGCCACGAGAACTCACAGTTAAGGAACGAAAATGAAAAGCTACGAATGGAGAACATACGCTACAAAGAAGCTCTCAACAATGCCACTTGCCCCAATTGTGGTGGTCCTGCGGCCATTGGGGAGATGTCATTCGACGAACAACATCTTAGAATCGAAAATGCTCGCCTTCGCGAAGAGGTAAATCACTCAAACCCTTAAAAACCGTAACCTGAACACTGCTTGAAAACCAGGTCACTTCCCATGTCAATTTAAGTGAAAAATGCCTATGACAAGACATTAATTTAGAGACGAATTTCCGACAAAAACGATTTCTGATAAACTAATTAGTCGTTTCCTGCATCGATTTTTAGTAATATTGTTACTAGTTCGTAGTTGTTTGCGAAAACAAGTATGTAATCAACCTTTTAAAACTTTCATTCTTAATTTGCTTCTAAAATATATATGCCAAGCAATATCAAAGAAATTTTGAACTCGTTTTCTTTTTATCAATCTAAAGCAAGATTTAATTTTGTTTTTCTTGTGAGTTCAACAGATCGATAGGATATCTGGGATCGCGGCAAAATACGTTGGCAAACCAATGCTATCTTACAATGGAGCACCGCGGTCTCTTGACTTACCAATCCCTGGTTTTAGTCCCCAACCAACGATGGTAGATGATATGTTTGGAACCAGTAACCTTCTCCGGTCAGTTTCAGGCACTACTGAGGCTGACAAACCGGTTATAATCGAACTAGCGGTTGCAGCCATGGAAGAGTTGGTTAGAATGGCTCAGTCTGGTGAGCCTTTGTGGATCACAAACTCTGATAACTCATCAGAGGCTTTAAATGAAGAAGATTATGCACAAACGTTTCCGAGAGGCATTGGACCTAAACAGTTGGGATTGAAATCAGAAGCTTCAAGAGACTCCACTGTTGTCATCATGAATCATATCAATATTGTTGAGATTTTAATGGATGTGGTATGTTGATTGTCGGAACCGGTCAATGGTTTGGTTTCACTGTTGGTTTTTTCGTTTTACTTTTGGTCGGTCGGTTTTCAAATGTTTAAAACCAAGCTAACGGTTTGGTTAAAGATTTATACCCAAAAACCATATACATGTTTTACGCTTAAAAGAAACTTTTAGAAAAGAAACAAACTGATGTAACACAATGTGTAAACCGTTAAACCAACCAGTATCTCTTCTATAGATCGATTTCATGTCTTATTTTATACACAACTTGTAACTAAGAAGGCCCAGGGACCCCAAACCGTGAAACCAAACTGAGGCCAAACCGTTAGTAAATGTTTACTTTCAGTTCTTGATGATAAAAAACCATTACAAACTTAAACCTTAATATGAACTTATTTGGATTATAACAACATACCTTATGATCGATCATGATTCGGCAGAATCAGTGGTCAAATGTGTTTTCTGGGATTGTTTCAAGAGCGATGACTCTAGAAGTGCTTTCAACTGGAGTGGCAGGAAACTACAATGGAGCTCTACAAGTTGTAAGAACATTCACTGCCTTATTTTTCTAACACTTCTTGTAAACGAAAAGCATATAGTTAACCCGATATGCATGCTACAGATGACAGCCGAGTATCAAGTCCCTTCACCACTTGTCCCAACTCGCGAATACTATTTTGTTAGATACTGCAAACAACAACCCGATGGGACGTGGGCTGTGGTTGATGTTTCTTTGGACAACTTACGCCCTTCCATGATGTCAAGATCGCGAAGAAGGCCATCTGGTTGCATAATTCAAGAACTTCCCAATGGTTACTCCAAGGTGAAACTTATATATTCTGCTGATTTATATCAATAAAACTAAATAACACGGTTGCTAATTATATAGTTTGTTTGTTTTAATTTGTAAGGTTACGTGGGTTGAGCATGTTGAAGTTGATGATAGAGCTGTTCATGATATTTATCGGTTGCTAGTGGACTCGCGCTTAGCGTTTGGAGCAAGACGTTGGGTAGCAACACTCGAGAGACAATGTGAGCGGCTTGCGACTACAATGGCTAGCAATATTCCTGCGGGAGACATTGGAGGTAAAAATTCTAGTGATAGTTGTTTATTTTATATACATGTAACTTGAAAGTTGTTTATTTTAATTCTTATGATTTGAATTAATTAACATGGTACAAGTACATCTGTTTGATCATTGAGTGTAACTATTATAACCAATGTTAAATTTTGACAGTTATAACAAGCCTTGAAGGCCGAAAGAGTATGTTGAAACTCTCCGAGCGAATGGTTTTGAGTTTTTGTAGTGGCGTTGGAGCTTCGACTACTCACACATGGACAACGTTATCTGGTAGCGGGGCAGATGATGTCCGTGTTATGACTAGAAAGAGTATCAATGATCCGGGGAGGCCTCCTGGTATTGTGCTAAGTGCTGCTACATCATTTTGGATCCCCGTTCCACCAAAACAAGTTTTCGATTTCCTTCGTGACGAAAACTCGAGAAGTGAGGTAACATTAACAGCAAGCATTTGAAACAACACTAAATGAAATGTATCTATTCATTCATGCTATTTTGCATATATATTCAGTGGGACATTCTTTCAAATGGTGGACTGGTTCAAGAAATGGCACATATCGCCAATGGTCGCGATCCAGGCAACTGCGTCTCACTTCTACGAGTCGATGTAAGCATTAAGTTCCATTAGAAACACAAAACACTAGTAGAAAAGTATCATGTATTAACAACATTTTTACTTTTTTAGTTGGAAAAGATTCTTTCCTAAACGTCTGTCGGAAAATTGAGAGAAGTTTCCGACACTTTATGACAAAAGCGTCGGAAACTAATGACACTTTTCCGAAAAGATCCAGTGTCATTTGTCACAATGTTTTCTGAATTTTTTTCTATGCAACATATCTGTACCTGATGTACTTGACTGTTGATTTTTTTTCTATACCATATTCTAGAGTGCGAATTCGAGCCAGGGAAACATGCTAATACTTCAAGAGAGTTCAAATGATCCAACGGGTTCATACGTTATCTACGCACCTGTAGATATAGCGGCAATGAACATGGTACTAAGCGGTGGTGACCCTGATTATGTGGCTTTACTACCATCTGGTTTCGCCATACTCCCCGATGGCGGAGGAAAACATCAAGAAGGAAGAATCGAACAAGTTGGAAATGGTGGATCTTTACTAACCGTCGCATTTCAAATCCTAGTTGATTCTGTTCCAACCGCGAAACTCTCTCTAGGTTCTGTTGCAACAGTTAACAGTCTTATTAAGTGCACCGTCGAAAGGATCAAAGCCTCAGTGGCTCCAGAGAATGCATAACCATTGTTTTACATGGTACGTACGTATTAAAACACTAGCTGTTCAATTTGTTATCTTATTGTCTAACTCATATATGGCTCTAGTTTGTGTGCGTAGTCGCGTAGATCAAGAGGAGGTGACGAAGGGGATGATTTAGAGGAGCAGGCAGGCAGGCGATGTTTACTCGTATAGATTGGATCTAATGGAAGTCAAGAACGAACCTAAAGCAATCAATATATCCTTTGGCATATGGTGTCAATATGGTGAAAAATGCATGCATTTTGAACCATTTATCAAAGGTTATGGGTTCGGGTATTGACTTTGGCTTGTTATATTCAAGATATATTGAGTAAACTAAAACCTTGCATGCATGGGGATCATGAATTTACTACTATAACTTATTTTAGAGTGAGATCGAGTATTAATTTGCTTAATTAATTAGGGTTAATTCTCAAATTGTATGTGTTTTGAAGTGTAGTGTTGAAATTGGTGGTCTTTTGGAAGCTTAATAATACTTAACTCTTTTCATATTATTTATGTCACCCTCTTTTGATGTTAATTAATTTGATGATTTTTAGTGTTCATCTTTATTAGCTAGAGCATTTTAAAGGGGTGATGGAGTGATAAATATCATTTTTTTTCTTTTTTGGAAGTTTCTAGTTCAAATCATGTTTTTATTATTCATTTTAAAATAAATTAAATAAATGTTTATGAAATTTTTTAAAAATTGAACAAAAAACTACAAAATTTTTATAAATTTGTTAAAAAAAAGTAACGAAGTTTCAATTTTATTTCAATTATGTCACTCATACATTGTTTTGTTTCAATTGGTAAATATTAACTTTAATATTCATTTTAAAATAAAGTAAAATAAACGTTCACGAAACTTTTAAAAAATTTAAAAAAAAACTGCAAAATTTTCATAAATTTATAGAAAGAAAAAAAAGTGACAACGTTTTAGTTTTGTTCCAATTATGCCACCCATAATTTTTTTGTTATATTTAAATAACATTATGGAAAAACAATAATTAAGGAATCAAATGAATTTAAAAGGTAATATGATTTATATATTTTTTACAAAACTATATACTTTTAGAAATATATTCATTTGATTATGTTGTTAATTTGAATTTATTCAAAATTGATTAATTATGGAATGAAAATCTTCATCTAATATAACTGTTATCAACATTTTGAGCGGGAAAACAATTTTTTAAGTGCCTCCGGTGAATGACAAGTGTCCTTTAAAACCCTCTTTTATTAGAAGGTATAGATGTCATAACTGGTTATTCGCTTGAGATCAGGATTTGACAAGTTTGATTTGTAAGTTAACATGCAATTACAATCAAAGGCAACAAATTAAGAGCTAGTGTTTTTGTTATTCAATTGTAAAATCTATCTAATAAATTAGAGTTTTTAGGGGGCAATTTTTTAGGGGGGAAACATAATTTATTTTATAAAAGGAAGGTTGAGAGGGAAAATTAAGTAAGAGAGTTAATAAAGATAAAATTTTGTGATTAATAATAATTTATAAAATTATTTATAAATTTTTAAATGATTAATAATAATTTATAAAATTATTTATAAATTTTTAAATATAATAGTTATAATTTTTTAAAAATATTTTTATTAAACCTGTGTGTAATACACGGGTGTTAAACCTAGTTGGTTTATATAATTTGGATTGGTTGTTATAAAGTATAAAAGGAAAATTAGATTTCAATAATTCAAATGCTAACTATTAACTATTCATTAATATTAGTAGGAACTAATAACTTAACTAACAAATCGTCTCTTTTTATTTTACGAATGTATCAGAAGACCATCACTTAAATAGATCACAAACAAAATTTTTAAACTTCCAAATTCGAATAACCCAACTTAAGTAGATCACAAAAAAAATTATATGGCCTTATGGGGAAAAAAAGAAACAAAAAGTAATATAAACAATTTCAAGAAATGGGCTATAAAATATGGGTTATACCAAAACATCTTAAATCTTTGTTTATTATAATAAAAAGATTTACAATGTCTACCTATTCTAATAATTGAGTAACACATCCACATGTCATCATGTTAACTACTCCACATAGGATTTTGCTTAGGTGTCATGTTCTAATTAATTTGATGGAGAATTTTTAGACGGGTCATGGTATGCTCCATATTCGAAATAACCCGATATGTTTAAATTAAAAATTCACAAATTATCATCAATTATCTCCTAACCCGATATGTTCAAATACAAAATTTATCAATTATCATGATCTATATATTAACCCGATATGTATCAAGTATCATGAATTATCTTCTAACCTGATATGTTCAAATAAAAAACTTATCAATTATTATGATTTATCCTAACCCGATATGTTCAAATTAAAGTTTTACCATATCATTAATTATCTTATAACTGATATGTTCAAATAAAAAAATTTACAATTATCATGAATTATCTCCTAACCCGATATGTTTCAATAAAAATTTACCAACTATTATAAATCATATCCTTTATTGTAACATATGATTTTTTATATGAATATATTTGTAAATATCCAAATCGATTTAATAAGAGATATGTTGAAAATAAATTTGATATGTAAATTGAGTTAAAACCTATAAAACTAAAATCCGTGTAGTACACGGGTACTAATCTAGTTAGATATATATACTTGTTTGGCAGCAATATTAATGTGTGTACAGCGATTAGAATGAAATCATTCAAATTTTAGCTGTGTTCCTAAAGAATGTGGCTTTAAAATTGAGATAATTAGTTACGTATTTTGAAAAATAATAATATAATATTAGGTGAATTGCTTTTTACATCCTTGTGTTTTGTTAAATTAACGATTTGTATCCTTATGGTTTTAAAACCGTAACATACCCCTTATTGTTTCATTTTTATCTCCGTTTGCACCCAAAACACTAACTCTGTCAATATCTTCGTTATGTTTTTTTTATAAAATGACAAAAATACTCATTTTAAAAACCTCCACCACAATCATTCCTCTTTCTTTCCCTTTTTAAAATGGCTATTTAAGCCATTTTATAAAAAGTTAACATAGTTAATGTTTTTTTATGTAAATGGAGAAAAAATGAACAATAAGGAACATGTTACGGTTTTGAAAACATAGGGATGCGCATCGTGAAATTTAACAAAAAAAATAGGGACGTAAAAAGTAAGTTGCTCTATAAAATTTAAATAAATTGTAAACTAATTCATCTTACGTGAAATTAAAATCCCTTGGTTTTTGCTATAAATTTGTATTTCAAATTGAAAACGACGTCAATATTATTAGTATTTATAATAAGTTATCATCATCACTTTGAATAGTTAGGTATCATCATCACTTAAGTTTTATTCTCTTCTTTTGTTAAAGTGACGCTTTGAATGATGATGTTTGAGAGGTAGGGGTATTGGTGCATCCACGGAGATCGGATGCATCCCAAGGGCCGCAGTGAGAGAGAGTGGTTGGCAAATTGAGAATATGTATCTCTAGGGGTGTTCAAAATACCCGAACCCGATTAACCCGACCCGACCCAAACCCGAATAAGCTAATTAGGGTCGGGTTAAATAGGGTCAAAAGTATTAATCGGGTTATTCGGGTTAACCCGAATAACCCGAACTGTTAATAGGGTCGGGTTGCGGGTTTGTTTTTGGAAAAAATATCGGGTTCGGGTTAACCCGAATAACCCGATTAGTGTTCCATGCCTATCAATTCAATTTACATATATATGCATATGGTTGGATCGTTCACAAACAACCTCAAGCTCTCGGTCCTTTGTTCTCACTAATTTTCACAAACTTAATATTTAATCATTTATAATAAATTGAACGGGAAAAATGAGACATAATTATAACTTATTCACATAAATATAAAGACTGACGCTTTATAACTTTAGTTGTTCGCGTTTTGAAATAATTAAAATTATTGTACAGTTGTAAATTAACATTACAAACCAACAACGGAGATGATCAAACATTTTTCAAATTATTGTATTCTAAATTGATAGTACAATGGCATTTTGATGTGGATTCGAACATGAGATCTTTAATTAGATTAGAAAGTGTTATAGTTACCAAGTAACCCAATTAACCCGGCTAACCCGACCCGACTAACCCGAAACCCGATTAACCCGAACCCAAAAAACCCGAACCTTAATAGGGTCGGGTTGCGGGTTGGATTTTAATTTTAAAAAACCCGACTAACCCGACCCGATTAACCCGAAACCCGATCGGGTTGACCCGATTAACACCCCTATGTATCTCCATGGATACCCCAATACCTCTCACCCAAACATTTGCAACGATATCTAAACTTACTTCAGACGTCTAACGTAATAGTCAAGAATCATAACTTGGCCCAGGACTTCGTCATGTGATCTTTAGAGTATAATCTCATCGCGGATAGAGGTGCACAAAAAAACCGGAACCGATCAAATAACCGAGAACCGCTTCTTAAAAGAACCGGTTCTACAAGAACCGAACCGAAACCAAACCGTAGGTTTTCTTAATAGGTTCTATTATTTTTTTCAAATTATATGTTCCAAACAGTGTTGTAGAACTCGCAAGGCAGTAGTCGGGCGGTAATTAATCGGTTTGGTGTTTTTATATGTAAATTTCATTTTTATACATTTACACACACACTGATATGAATATGTAAATTCTAAGTTTTATACACACACTGATGCGAACGTAATACTTTAAAATACATCAAAATTCTAAGTTTTGATCGTGAAAAGTGAAATTAACACCTAAAGTTATGGATTTAAGGACTATGACCCATAGGTTATGGATCATGTCAATAAACTGAAGATTTAAAACCCATTAAAATGCTTTGACTTTAGTTGACCGATTACTACGAATCTACGATTAGGACCGCCTAACCACGCCTAGACCACCTACCGATTAATGGACCGATTTTAGGAAATCGACAATGTAATTCACCGATTACCGATTAATCGACCGCCTAAACCGATTTTTACAACACTGGTTCCAAAAGAAACAGAACCAGTTCCTACAAAAAACCGGTTCTTGAAAAAACCGGTTCCTGAAAGAACCGGTATCTGAAAAAACCGTATTTTAGTGTTGTTACTTATTTAATGTTTTAAAGGCTATATATCTTGTAATATTTAAAGTTTTTAATGTTACTACTTATTTAGTCAAAAATAATATAACAAATTTATGACCATATACTATAAATAAAAGCCCAATGGAGTGCAGCAGCCTAGCGTTCCGACCCATCTTATAGAAAAAAACAGTTTTTTTTAAGAACCTGAACCGGTTCTTTAGGAACCGGAACCAGAACCAGAACCGGTTAGTAGGTTCTAGTTTTTTCAACAAAAAGAAAAGAGTAAAACACATTGAATTGAACCGGTTTGCAACCACAAACTAAAAGAGTAAAACACATTTATAACCTTGAAGGGGCTCCTCCGGTTCTTGTTCTTTTACCGCCAAAACCCGGAACCGGTTCTTCAAAAAAACCGATTTGTGCACCTCTAATCGCAGACATCGGTATAAATTTAGACGTAGATTTAGAGAGTGTACCAATTAGCCGTTCATAAATGATTACTTTATTAAAAACACGCACATTTTACCAACTCTAAATACAAACAAGCAGATTCCTGGAGGGAATATGTGACTGTAACCCGAGAAACCAACAACCTCAGACTTTAAATTGAACCGGTTTGCAACCACAAACTAAAAGAGTAAAACACATTTATAACCTTGAAGGGGTTCCTCCGGCAACCACAATTGTCTCACCGGTTATATATGAAGCATCATCAGAAGCCAAAAAGGCGGTGGCTGCTGCCATGTCTTCTGTCGTCCCAAGCCTTTTGAGTGGTGTCTTTTCTTCCAGAGACTTCCTCTGAAGGGTATTTTAGACATTTCATTAATAGTCAAACGTGAAACAGTACGAATGAGATTTTAAGTAGAAGACACTTACAATGGCCTCATTGTTGGTGATGTAAGAAGCAAAGTGTGTAGGTACAAACCCAGGAGCAACACAGTTCACACGAGTGCGTGGAGCCAACTCGTTTGCAAGAGCCTAAACAAATACCAAAAACAAATGTTAGTAAGAACCAATAACTATTTATATAAATAACTTTTTTGACGCGATTTATTATGGAAGATGCTAATAAATGGTCGAACGGATATTGATACCTTGGTTAGACCGAGCAGAGCAGTCTTTGTGACACCATACATGGCCAAGCCGGCTGGCGGTTGGAAAGCGCTGATAGAGGAAATGAAAACAATCGATGAGCCTTCCGCCAAGTGAGGGGACGCATCCTGTTTAAAAAAAATAGAGACAACAAAAAAGATTATCAAGTTTTATTTCTTGATTTCCAAGACATTTTTCTAGAGAACCGCCTAAAGTCCTAAACACCATATTATTGAGTTGCATAACCGTCTTATGTATCAGTATCACAACTAAAACAAGATGTATCATGTATAAAATCTTAAGTTTAGTTATTAATAATTCGCTCTAGAAACAATTCTTACCTGAAGAAGCAATATAGAGGTTTTAACATTGATTTCCCAAAGCTTGTCGAGCGCCGATTCTTTCGTTTGAAGAATGGTCTCAACCGAGGGATTAGCAGCAGCATTTGACACTACTACATCTATTTTCCCATATTTCTGCAGCCATAAGCAAAGAAACTAGGATCAAACCAAGCTTAACGATCGACGCGTGTCATAACCAAACAAGTTATTAGTAAATTCAATCAACACATGTTCAAAGTTCATCCCCAAATATACCAAAACTCATAACAACAACACAGATCAAAGTTCATAATTGATAATCCTGCTCCTCACCTGAACAGTTTGATCAATGAGATTTTTTCTCTGTTGTGCATTAGAAACATGACAAACCAAACCAAACACTTCAATTCCTTCTTCCTTAAGCTTTTTCACCGCATCATCAACGTTTTTCTACAACAATTCACACAAATAAGCAAACAATTCAACCTAATAAACACACATACTCATACAACAATTGCATAAGTTGAAACCTGGCGGCGAGAAGAGATGACAACGGATGCACCTTCTAAACCTAGGCGATGAGCGATACTGAAACCGATACCTTGAGTTGAAGCTGTAACGATTGCAACTTTGCCTTCAAATCTTCTACCGATCTTCGATTTATCCATTCGAATTGTTGTTTAGTTTAGCTTAGTTTAGTTGCAGGTGGATTTAGGGCTTGTAATAAAACTGATCAAACAACACGCATAGGGGATGACGAAAAATATTATTATTATTATTATTGGAAAATATAGAAATGACGTATTTCGTCCTTATCATTTATCGCTTTACTTCACTGTCGATCAGTATGAAAAACGTGGAAGTGATTTGAAGATTCAAAACAAAAGCTATGAAACGGCATGCTACAGTTATAAAGCCATTATTATTTGGTACCCAATATAAAAGATAATTCTGGTAGTACATTATGATATTATCAATCAATCAAGATCTCCTTGCATATGTGAAATCATGTATAACCATAGCAAGATTAGTAATGGGTCGTGGTTTGACTTATTGAGTGAAGATTCTATTTATGTATGTAAGTATTGATTGGTTTTCCATAGGCTATGCGGCGTGACGTTGATTATTATCGACACCTTATCAGTAACCATAATAGTGTGTACCGAAGTTGTGGTCAATAATATCAATACTCACAACCATGATGTACACTCATAATCGATCCAGCTCGTCATGGTGCCTAAGCTAGCTGCTCTATAAAACAAACTGAAACTAAAAAAACCAATGTTGATTAAAGCGTTAATTACATGAATGTTTCTTCTTATCTGGTGAAAATAACTGATCTAAGTATTAACTTATGTAAAAACATACAGATAGAAAGTTGGTTTTTAAAGCGTACTAGTTTAAAAGATAATTACATGAATGGTCCCTCTGATTTGGTGAAATTAACAGTATTAACTTTGAAAAGTCGGTTCACTTCTTTTCTCATTTGAATAGCTTCATTTCTCACTTCAAAATTCATCATGTGATCGATAATAAGATGTGAAGTATCAAGTATATACAAATGACATACGAGTACACAAATATATGCATATAACAAATAATAAGATACAAATGCCTCATAGTGGTATTTCTCCTAATGACACCTAAGATCAACCATAAAAGGCCAGGTAGTGTAACTGTGACTCGAGATAGGACACGTGGCAACAAAGCGCAATCTTAAATCCTGAATGACATCTTTGGTGATTTGACATACTACAACATGCCAATGGGTACACTCTTAACTATTGAGTGACCATTACAGGATGTCAAGTGACAATAAGGTGATATTGTACATTGTTCTTCATGTAACGGCTTCAGCAATTTTCCAGTTAAATATTAAAGAGCAAACTAACTTGGCGTCAGGTAAAAAGATGAGACATTTCATGAGAAATTGACTGTTTTCTTAAGCAACCAAAGAGTGAGTGACATTTCAACAGCAAAGATCATGCGGAGTGATACTCTGTCCAACATAATTCCAAACACAGTGATCCCAGATTTGCTGTTCTCAAAATAAGTCGCTGCAAGAAACCAAAAAATCACGATTTTAGAACATAAAACTGAATTATAAAGCAAAATTCATAATGGGGTTTGCCTAGAAATGCTTGGATGTGCAATTAAACTAGTTGGGACATAACAAACACTGTCGATCCGTTCCACCCATTTGGGCAGTATTTTTAGTTAAATCTTATAGCGATATATAGTTGGGCTCAAAAGCATATTTCAGCTAATCGACCATCAAGTTTTATGATCAAGTTTGGCGCTGTGCAGACTTGACTTGGCTCGATTACACCCCTAGTCTGAGTCCAATAACAACAGTAAAACTCACCTAAGGCTTGCCTCTTCTGGTATGAGATTGTGTCCCTATAAATCGGAACCATGCTTGTATCATCCAACTCATCTTCCTCTCCTTCATCCATGTCTGAGTCCATATGTGCATTGAAATGGTAATTAGCCCGCTCAGGTTTGTTAGCCACTGGGGTCTCTTCAGTGGGACCAGCATTATCAAATGAGTTGATGGTGGCACATGTATGCCATTTGGTTACTAAACTCGTCACAGATTGAGCTTTGTGTGTGATCTTTGCAGCGCTGCGTAAGCATATGCATAAACCACTCACAAGTGTCACGGAGCATAACTGCAATGCAATCAAAACCCAAGACTTATTAATAATTTAATACTATTACATCAAGTTAAGAACAAGCCTTTTCTTTTTACCAGTTGTTACAATGAAGAAATTTAAAACAAATGACCAGAAGGTACCATTCATTTGACTTTTTTAGTCAACGCCCATTCTTTATCTTTGTAATTTTGTTCACATGTAGTCATTGAATATGCTCATAAATTTGTCAATTTTAAAGATGGAAATGAGTTAGTTTGACCTCGAATCGGAAAACTACACATTATTGTTTATACAAGTGATAACCCGTCTAGACATAATGGAACCCATCAAGACCGTGTTGACTAATAAGACAAGGTAAATTGCAGTTTGCACTTGATACGTGGCCTTTGAGGGTTCAAAGGCAAAAAGCAACGAAAGTTGGATTCGAACCCAAGCCTCTGCCATAGGAAATGCAACGCTTACCCCTATGCCGCCCCTTAAAAGTTAAATTATATTTTTTTATGAAACACATTACGTGGACAATTGTAGTGTTTTATTAAATTAAAAAAAAAGATTAAATAAAAATATCATTGTATTGCATCTCCAAAGGATTTTATATCAACTTATGATAGTGCATATGCTGCCCGATAATCTTGGATCTGACACTGCAGCAAAACACACTTGGGAGTCAAAGTTACAAAACAAATACAGGTGGCAAAATGGGTAATATTTTTTAACAGGATAGGCTGAACTGCAGACCCTTTTGTATACTTATATATGATTAAAAGTTTAAAACACATCATACTATTGTAATACAAATTTACACTTAAAAATAAAAACCTTTTAAAAAAACTGACTTTCAACCTGCTTGACCCTGCTCAACCCGATCAACCTTTTCAAAATTTATCCATTTGACCCGATAGATGTAAGGTAAAACACAAATTGGCTACCTCTAGTACTCAGTAATAACACTTGATGCGTATATTTAACGAGATATGTACAATTACCGCGAGTTCTCCAGCAGTGGAAATATTGACAAGCGAGCCTGTCTTAGTTGTAACGAGCAAAGAAGCAAACTGACTGGCTGTAACAAGAATCAAAGTGGACAAAATAAACGCCCGAAACCTGTGGCTAATGATACGAAGAGTTCTTCTGATCGCAAGGTGTTCTTTCAAGATTGAACCCACGTCTGTTTGTTTTTCAAACACTTTAGCAAAATCCTGGAACCTAAGTATTTGTAGATAGCAGGTGAGTTTGAACAAAACACACACAAGAAAGAAGAGTGTTGTTCTGTACAACCAAGAAGACAATAGCAGAATGCAAGCTATGGTGTGGCTTATGTAAATGTTGTAAATGTATGGTAGTTGGTTTCCAGCAGAACTGAACCACCAGATCTTGTAAACGCTGTCAGCGAGGAAGCATGGAATGATGAATGCACACAGTAGGTTCATGGATCTCTGCATATATGAACAGTCATGTAGTCAATATGTTAGTGTGATCAACACTAAAAGATGATCATGACACAACACTTTTTGGTGTTTATGATCATGTTAACCAATCACTTCAAAAGCCATGTCTTGAAGCACTCAAGTGCATTTTTAGGACAAGTTCCGGCCATTCTCATCTAGATAGGTCGGAAACAACTACACTAGCCCTAAATAAGTGTGGAATAAATCTAAAACAACCTAAAATAGCCTCAAACATGTCTAAAGCCCCTAAAAATTGTATCTTTATACTGTGTGTATCACTTTTAAAAAACTCTCACTTTTTAAGTGCCGTGTGCCTACGCTGAAGGCTCACACTTTGCATCTTGAGTGAGCCTTGCGCCATAAACAACTATGGACCAAAGCGGTGGTTGGGTGGGTGGGTCGAAGGTTATGAGAGTTTTAACCCTTTTTTTTCAAATCATTAATTTTGGTTAACAATTTAGAATCGATAAAAAAGATGGTTGGTGAATAACTGAATATATAAATATATAATACACATGCATAGCATGTTCTAAAATGCCATAAAGCCAGACACAAATATAGTATAATTATATCTAGATGTATTGAGCCTTACGATTTTTTAAGACATTTAAAAAAACAGAAAATATAAGGTACTAAAACAAAAACATAAAACTTTGTACGAAATCATTATAGAGAGACCGTTTAATAGAAGAAAAACTGATATAAAAACTACTATAATCTTCCTTCAATCAAATCATATTTTTAAATCTAATTGTCGTATGCGAAAAAGTAACATCCTACCATTTCATATTTTATTATAAATGTATACTTAGGTGTACTAATTTTTTTCGTTTGCTGTTTGCCATTACATCACGTAAGCGCATGAAAATTCAAAATAAAAATAAAAAACAGCAAAAAAGATCTTATTGCCACAAGTCATTAAGTCAAATGCAACCTCACCTAGCTTATCCACCTTTCTCAAGCAAAGACACAAACATAACCCATTTATTATTACAACTCACATATAGTTTTTTAAAACAGCGATTGATATAACAGAAATATCATTATACTCAAATGAAGTCCCAAGTTGTAAAACAGTGTTGTAATAAAACCCGGCCTACCCTCATATGCAGCCAACCCATTTATTACAACGAGTTCCAACCTGTTATAACTTGTACGAATAAATGACTCATATGGCCCATGTTTAGAACGAGTTTCAACCCATTTACTCTCTCCGTCCTATTTTAAGTATCATAGGACTCACAGCATAAATTTTTAAACGAATAGATTATTATATATTTTTAAAATGTAAAAATGACAATAATGTCATTAAATTTTTTTTTCCTTTAGTCATTAAGTAATTTTATGTTAAATAATTATTGTTAATTAAAATCTGTAATCATCCAGCTCCAGCAATTGAAAACATTTTATAACCATTCATTTCACAAAAGTCAAAACCCTGATAAAAAACCGATTCACCTCAAAAGTACTCAAATCTAAACAGTTTCAAATCCTACAAACAATTTCTGGTAAAAATTTACGTATCAAATCAACGAAGATATAAAATCGCGTTTCTGTTTGTTGCAATTTGACCTAAAATCCTCAATTAAGTACTAAACCCAAACCTGATCAACAAAACAGTAAGAAGAAATAGGAAACGAACTTACATGAAGCTGATCGGAATAACCATCCCGAACTTTAGCACTAACGTCCGGCAACTTATTAAGGAACAGGAATCTCCGGAGACCGTATTTACGAGCAAACGACGATAAATTAAGAAACGAAAGAGTTGAGCAAAATGATAACGATAACTGGACGATCAAATCGAACGGTCGACGATGACTGTTATCGCATTCGTTGCATTGGTAGAAGATGTGTGAGAGAATCGGAACTGCGATGGTGAAGAGGATGAAGATTAGCCATGAGAGAAGAGATTTGCAGGAGGTGGATTGATTGATGAAGATCCATGAGAAGGTTGTTGATTCGAGAGTGGTGATTATTCGGTAGTTGTGGTTTGACTTTTGGTTGTTGATTGTTTGTTCCTCCATTGATGGAGGTTGTGAGTTGTGGAGAGAATGTGAGGGATGAACGATGATGATTATATGTTTTTGATCTTTTAGAAATGTTGTGAAAGGGACCTTGAAGTTTAGATAATGGCATGTATGAACCCTTGAAAGATATTTGTTTACAAAGTGAAAATCAATGTTTTGAAAACCGGCCTACGGTGGGTCGAATCAGGAACAAGCATTGAACCAGTCCTGTATGAGGATTTTAAACCGTTTTATGGTCAGACCTGAAGAAAGGGAGGTTGGATCGAAAATTTTTAAAGTTATTCTATATATTTATTATATCGTCATCCAGTTAAACCGATGGACTAGTAAAAAGACCGATAGATATCTGGTCTAATTCTTTAAACATTGATGAAAACTTACCGTTTCTTTTCTCGTAATATATAGCTTAACACCCCCCCCCCCCAAGACGATATGGGGACAAAATATACGAGCGAGCAAGGTACACCATCCTAGGTCCAACGAGGTGGATGGCGAGTTGTTTGCGTTGTTCATAATCTCGTGATAATGTCACCAGTAACAAATAGAATAGGAGTCGCTTGGGGTTTTGTAGTGAAGGGTTCATGCGAGGAGAATGACAAAACATTCCCCATTAGAGGTTATTAGGTTTAAAGGGATCATGAGTCATAACCATTCAGGAGATAAATCATGTATACAGTTAATAGTTATGACTCATGTGACATTGTGCCCATGTAACAACTTCAGCTCAAGTATTAATCTAATGCCTAAAGAGATTGTATATGGTACATTTATACGCGAAATCACACATGCGTATCAGCTTTGAGTTGCCATAAAAAAGTCTTTGATGTTAAATGAAGATAATTTGGCATAATCCAAGTTATAAAACAACATCATAACAATAACGTACAATGATAAAACTAGTGTTAAAGATTGAAGGATACTTTTTTGGACAGCAGGATTGAAGAACATGATAGCATGAGAACGCCATAAAACATAATCTGATTTAACACCCGCTAGAGCTACCGTGTCTTTTTTACATAAACTTCCATTCTTAATTATAGCGTTACATTATTTAAGTTTTAAAATTAAATACAAAATCAAATTCGTTATATTTATTAAGAGAACTAAGCTCGTTGAGCAGGTAACCATTAATACATATGAGATATAGTTAAGCAAAGATATATAGCAACAAAATATACGAGAGGCAATTATATCAATAATAAATAAATCATAGAAAACAGAAAATATCAGTATTTGAAACAAAGTAACAAACACATAACAGAAACTTGAAGAACTAATGAAACTAGCCTATGAAATGATGTGAGATGAAGTATGGCCGCGTGCTTGAACAAAATGAGAATGCTCTTCTAGGTTCAACCTAAATAACTGGATATACTCAAGCCATGCTTTGTACGGCTCGGTCCTTTGAGGTTGTAAGGAAGTATGAAATGACATTGAGACACTCTTCGCCTCTTTAGTGCTGAACTGATAATGCATAAACAACATGAAAGAAGACTCAAAGCTGTTATTGATGTGAGCCTAGTATAACATAGCCAAAACTGCATCTTAATAGACTGTAGAGTTGTAAAAGGTATCCCAAAAACACTCGTAATGTGTATTTAAGTCATTTCATCAAACACCTAATGCACAATAAAAAGCATAAAAAACAAGATATTTCATAGAACACACACAATGACTATTTAAGGCACTTCATCAAATTCCAAATGCATAATGGAAAAATATGAACATTTAATCGAACACCGTCTTTGAGGCATTTCATTGAACGCTAAATGCACAATAAAAAACACGAAATTACAAGAGACCTCATAGAACAATAGACAACTGAAACATGTCTTTTAGGCATTTCATCAAGCACCAAATGCATAATAAACATGAATAACAACACAGTTCATAGAGCATCCGAAATGAGGCATTTCATCAAACACCTAACAAGCAATCAAAAACATGAATAACAAAACATTTCATTGAACACCCACAATGTGTCTTTGAGGCATTTCATCAAACACCAAATATGCAATAAAAAAACATTAGGAAAACAGAGTGAAAAGATCCCCAAATGCATAATCAAAGACATGTGGAAAACAAAATTATGCGAAAACAATCTCTTAAACGCTATAGTTACATGAAATCCTTAATTAACTTTCTTCAATTGCTCTGTTTTTCCTGGAGGTTGTTTCGCTGTAGCCAGTTTATAAATAGCAAAAACCTTCAATGACAAAAACCTTTATGAAATTAAATTAGAGATCTAATTAAACCCAATTAATAAAAAAAACGTAAAATTTACGAGTACCAGTGCAAGAACGTGAACTGCGATCAAGACAATCGTCAGGAACGTTGATGCCTCAAGGATCCATGGCTGATCAGGGTTCTTCTGGTGCGTTGCCATTTTGATGATTGGGGGATTATGATCGTCTTATGATTGATATAACCAACAAATATTTATAGATTTAACTAAGTAACCGTAACCGTGACTAATCTCTTTCTCTCTATACTAGATCGAAGAAAATATTATGTCTCAAAGGCATCCACCTAATCGTTATATAAAACCGTCTCATATTAATTATACAGGTCATCTACCTAATCGTTACATAAGAACTGTTACATGTCAAACTGTTACTAATCAACACAAAACTATTTAGTTTTATTATCAATCGTTAATTAAAAATGAATAACGACGGTGTTGCTTGGCTCAGATTGGACCACCTGTTCATCTGTTCGGACCAGGATTCGGAGTGAGGACCAACTCGATCCATATGTTTTGTAATAAGATCGGCTGGTTTAAATCAATGAATCGGGAGATTCAATTGGGATTCAGTATGGGGATTGTTTATATGTTATTAATAATTTGAAAATAGTTATAAACGCGTCTAATTCTTAAATCCAGTCCGACCAATTCGATAAGTAAACCAGTAAGATATTCGGTTCGATGTTCGATCCGGTTATAAAAACATTATTAAATGAATTAAGATAGATGCGATGTTGATTTTCAAAGTTGAGTATTTAAGACATAATATGTTGAAAGAAAAAATAAGAGCAATAATTAAAAACATTAATAACAATACTTGACCTAAACAAAAGAACTAAATAAGTTTAGAAGACTTTGTAAACTCTCAAGAATACTCAAACACATCTTTATTCATGACAAATTTTAGGTTTAGTGGTATACTCTAACAATATACTCGACAGGTTTGTTTTGGGTATACCCAAATACTTTAGTACAAAATTAGAAAAATGAAGGAATGGAAGGAAAATATTATTAAGGATTTAAAGAAAATGTAATATAGCTAAAATAAATAAAAAGTAATACTAATTCAGATATATAATCAAGTAAACTAGTATGCCTAATAAGGTAATTAGGTTTGGTATATGCGTATTTTCTAATCCCACACCCATCCCTTACATGCGAAAAAAATGAAAAGTAAGGACTCGTACCCTCTTACCCAAGGGCGCCCATCCCCGCCCTTGTGTGTTTGTTATCAGAAGCTTTGATTTTTACCCCGATACTTTAAATTTTTATAAATATAATGATTTCGCCCCCGTGTAAAAAACTTTACATGGTTTATATATATATTGAGCCCCCCCGGTAATTTTTTTGCCCCCGTACTACAATAGTTCAGGATCCGCCACTGCTCTTACCCAACCTCATATATGTATCAAATGTCTCTGGTTTTGAGTCTCCATCAGGTTTAGATTTAATTGCTATTCCTATTAATTTAATTGAAAAACCGGGAGTATCTTAATAATCTAATCGTAACATGGGTTAGAATTAAATTTTTTAAAATTCATGCCAGAATTATGTTGCCAACAAAATGCAGTAAATGATAAATGGTATTGAAAAACTAATCAACTAAAAAACATATTTCAAATTTTATGAACACGTGTATATTGTTACCATTGAAACAGCTTTCCATCACTATGTGGTTCCGGAAAGACATTTCACTGGTATGATGAGCTTGTCCGGTGCAGGTTTGACCCATATCGGGTCTAGAAGTATACTCTGTCATGTATAGAAGTAGGGTATAGAAATAGAACAGTATACATTAGACATGGTCCCTAACAACATTCAGACCAACAAAGGCAACATGGCCAGCACAGCAGCACCCCACTACATCAAACCAGGTTATAACCCAAATGCATAAAAAACCGACACGGGTGCACCAAGACTAAAGTTAACATAAAGTAAGTGCATAATGATCCAGGTCAGCAGTCACCACCACCATGGTCAGCAAAACTAGAGAAACAAACCACCATATCCGGACCAAAAGAATTCTCAAATAACAATGTGAGTTAAAAGACACTTAAATACGGTTTAAAACTCTTTCTCGTCACTAGTTCTTAATACCACAAGATTGTTTTAGCAGGGGTTGAGAAAGATTATCAGTACTGTACAACACCCATAGCACATGATACAACCTTCAAGCACACCAACTGAGATCACTTCTTTTGGCGTTTGTGTTCCGCCTGAAAACAACCAAGCAATACAAGTGAGAATCAAAAGCAGACAAACCCGCACCCCTGATCTTTAAGGGTGTAAACAAGCTTTAGCTGAGACCAAGATTGAATAAGCTCAAGCTCAGATCCTGTTAACCTAAGAGGGCTCGAGCTTGCCTCCACCTACTTTCAAGCACTATGTCTAAGGCCCGAGCCAAGCTGCTAATAAGGAAGAAAAACTAGGATTCGTAATACATGATTACACTTGATGAAGCGTGAGCATGGCACCAAAACTTAACATTGTAAGCAATATTAATATTAAGATAAAGCTAGTCACGTGTCACGTGCATTTCAAAATACCAAGATCAGCAATTTTGCATTTAATTTGGAATAGAATGGGTTGAGGCGTGGAGCTTTATTATCTGAGCATAATGGGTCACTCAATTGACCGTTACATTTGAACGGGTCAAAACTGCCACCTCTATTCACACCCCACACACACATATATGACAGATAAACAAGCGAAGCCTGTGAATATGACACTATGCCAAGAAAAAAGAATAAATTGGCTTCATATCGGAACTATAACTAAAAAAGATGTCAAACAAATTAAAAAATGAATTCAAACTTGCAGATAGGTCTTACCTTGCCATTGGCAAGAGCAGATGTGGCGCTCTTGTTGTGGGGTCTCTTAACATCTAAGGATGAACATTCATGACACGTAAAGCTATCGAGTTGCTTTGCCTGCTCGATGGTCATATTTAAACAAGCAGGATGGTACCTGTAAATAACACACCAGAATGATATATACCAAATTAACTGAATTTGCATATCTATATTATATTATTAAATGGGATATGGACGATAAAAGCATGGTAATTCAATGTGATTCAACAACTTTCTAAATCAAGAGACCCATCAAATTTATATGGTTTTAAGCCCTTCATAAGATGACTTTCACTTGCGCTCTCGATGCAAAATTCATGAAAGTTATGAACAAAAGATTTGTTACGATCCTTGCTAGAAAATAAGGAACGATGTTGAAATGTTTTAATAATTTGCATATTTAAATGGTCCTTGCTAGAAAACTTATCATACATTTTGATTTAAGCCCTCTTACATCAAAGGAAACTAGTTCACTTTATATGAAGACCAGATAAAAAATTAAAATTTAACAAAAACGACAACAGCATTTTTTGAGAAGAGCACACAGCATCAGGACAAACACGTCTGGTATGAACAAAAGATTTGTTATGGTAGCTAACTTCAATCTATCAATTGAGCAACAGTTTTGGATTCAAATATACATTTCAATTCTTGAAATGCGATTTTCAAGGCACGTTTTACTTGAAAGAAAAAAAAATCCAGCAAGATGGTCACTAAAGAAGATATAATGCCAATATTTTGATCACACGTGTCATACCAATCTTTGCAGGCCTCACATTGTACCATCAGGTCATCAGGGTTATATGGCATCTCGCATTTGCAGTACCTTTAAAACAAAATCCGTAAAACAATAACTGAAAGTCTCATAACATATAAGAATTATAACAATCAACAAAGATGCTAAACTTACACAGCGACACGGTCAGGAGTGAACCCTCCGGTTGCAGCCTTATACTCGAATCGGCAAAAGTAGTCCTCTGGTCCAACATCCTCAAGCTTGGTGTAATTCTTAAAAGTGTGAACAATACATTTGTCTTCAATTGTATGAGCACTCTGAGTATCATAATGATCTGATAAAAATAGCTCTTTTATTCCATGAAATTGTCTTCTTCCTCCCATTGATTCTTCAGGACGATAATACCATCTGACCCGGACCTTCACATTTCCCTTGACATCAGCCTCGATGCTCTCAACACGAGCCACGTATGGGGCTTTCTCGTTCTCAGAAGATCTCATCAACACAGAATCCCCAACTTCAAAATCATATGAAAACAAGCTCATTTCTTTTTAGTTTACCTCATATAACACTCAAAAAGAAAATATTTTGTATATTTAAATAAACATGCATAGAAAATAACGATAGCGAGCCATACTAAGTAACTAATAACTACGGTACACCCATAGCATATCTATGAACAATAACGAATGATTCACATACATGAAAATGAACTAGTTCGGAATTCGAATTAAGCAATTATTTAGAGGTTGCATGAGAGTAACAATTTCTTTGTTCTTTTAGAGGTTATCACATAAATATGCAACCAACTTTAATAAGATTTACGTTTCGGGTAACCATTGTTTTTGACACAAAAAAAGGTAACCAGCTTTTAAGAAAGCAGATTTAAGGTGATACTCAACATTTACAAAAGTCACAGGTTTCCTGACCCACTTCAGAAAGAGTCAACACAATTAAACTTCCCAACACCTCATCATTTTACCCTAGTAACCAATAAAGAATATCACAATAAAAAAAATATGGAAACTTTTTTAGGGTTTTTTCAAAGTTTTAGTTTTTACGGGTTACAATAAAGATTGTTGCCCAAAATAAAAACTCAAAATCAATTACCTTTTATCTCTTTGTAACACCGTTTTCTAGAGTATGTATGCACATACTAGCTTCTATGTAGATCCATCCATAATTAGAAACAAATACTTAGGCTTGTATCAAAACAATCACTTGCATTAAGATAATAAAGCGTTTTTGTTGAACTCTAGCTTAATTAAATACCTTAAATTTGTAGCTCTAGTCCCCAACCCATTCATCTAACGCACAACATTGCTACAATGCTTGTGTATGCATTAATGTTCTTATTCAACCTTTAAAGTTTAAACAGTTCAAAAGAAACATTACACGCACAAACATGTAGCTTGAACCAGTTAACCAGTTCAAACTGAGCTTCACTGATATACTTGCACAAACACACAGTTCAGCTACCAAAATTAAAGCTCTCAAATCTCAATCCAACAAAAAAAAACATAAACCACGCTGCAATTTACTAAGAACAACAAGTAACTACATCCAACAGATGTAAATGCATGCAATGCATCTAAATGTGTGATTTTAAAGTTTCCTTGTGTAAACTTAAAACTCACAACACAACAATTTCAACCCATGAAATCGCAAATAAACCCTAGGTCCCAAAACATTTACTCCAAAAAAACGAAACCTAGAAAACGAAATCAAACCCAAAAACACAAATTTCAGCAACAAAAAAACATTTGCATGTTGTTTAAGTGTATGTATTACCTCTGACTACTTTGTTCGTGCCTCTGATGGTGTACGATTCCAAATCTCGCTTGCCTGGTCTAGTTTTCGCCATTGGTAACAAAAATCTGAGAATTTTGAGGAGGAAAAGGTTCAGATTGCTGGATTTAAGCTCTCGATGACGGATTTGAAGCGTTGCATCAATGGTGGAACTGAAATTTTAAGATCATTTTTGTGTGATTTTTTTAGGGTTGACACAAATTTTGTTTCGGTGGTGTATGAGGATGAAATTGGTTATATTTAGCCCTAGATATGACTTTTGATCATTTGATGTATTTGGTAACAAAATACACACCTAACCTTCCTTCACATGATGGTGTATTCGTGTATGTATAGGTTTAAATTTAATCATCATCTTTTGCTTATATAGAAATAGAAACTAGTAGGGTTTTTGACGCGTTACGAATGGTCGTATCATTAAAAATTAATTAATTGAATAAATGTATGTCGAGCGGGTAGGGACGGATGAAACCTAATACTAGATCTAAATAAAGAAGGGATCTTTAGGTAGACAATATCGGAATCGAGCAAAAATATGAGAAATGTGATAACTATAAGGTAACGAAGACATATTGTGAGCTAGGGGAAGCGATCACCTCTTTAGACCATGAACACCTAAAGTGTCCGACAATTATAAAATTTAATTATATGAATAAAAAACAAATAGTTAATTGTCAAAATGGTCCATGAGGTTTATATGCTTTTGTCAAAATTTACACTTTTAAGAATTTTTGCCTAATTAGTCCCTACAGGCCAAAACTTGTTGCTAATCGGTCCACGACACTAACGGTGTTTAAAAAATTACGTTAGTTAACAATGACATGACTAAAACGCCCTTAGTTATTAAATTTAAAAAAAAACCATCACATATCATCTTTTACCCTTACTACCACCAAATCCTCCACCACCACCACCACCACTTACTCTCTCTTCCTACTTGTTCCACTGACTGCAACCCATCCTAGTATCCCACCGGCGACCACCAAGTTTTCGATAACTACCGGAGAAAGTGGCGGTGATGAAGGTGGGTGTTGAAGGATACAAATGATTAATTTACACTTTGGGTGTTGAATGTGTTTGTTTAATTCAACTGATTCAATCGAACAAAAACAACTTATTAATTTTCAATGAACGAGACTTAATTGGCATTTATATATATCGATTACAAGACTAGATTTATATTCTTTCAAATGGTAGGTAGTGTAGACAAAAAGTATTTTGTTATTGGTATTTAGATGGATGAAATAAGTGTTTACATAATGTGGTGAGCGGTTACTCCCAAGCATTAGGCCATCTTAGAATATAAATGGGAAATGGTTCTTATGAATTACGGGTTGTTCAATCTTTTTTTGTCGATATTAATGCAAAATATTCCCTCGAGGAAAGCATTTTGATACTAGATTACAAAAATTTGTACATCAAAGAACGCGAGAAGTTTGTAAAGGAAATGACTAGTGAGATTGATCAACTGCAAGCTGCATTTCTAACTATGAAGGTTCAACGTATCGTCTCTTCCTTTATTTCAGTTATGAAACAGTTATGTAGTTTTTTAAAGATCATTAGTGTTCTTTTTTCCTTAGAGTTAATTGCGTGGTGGTGGTGGTGTGATGGCGGCAGAGTGAAGGTGGATAGGTGGTGGTGGAGGTGTGGTGGTGGTAAAGTGAAGGTGGATAGGTGGTCGTTGAAGAAGATGGTGGTTAAGTAAGTTACATTTTTGGTCCCCTAAGGGCATTTAAGTCATTTTATAGTCAACTAATGGAATTTTTTTAACGGTGTTAGTGCCAAAGACTAATTTAGCAACAAGTTTTGACATGTAGAGACTATTTAGGCAAAATTATTAAAAGTGTAGTTTTTGGCAAAAGCATGCAAACTTCAAGGACCATTTTGGCAATTAACTCATAAACAAAATACAAATTATTAGGAAAATAAATTATATAAAAGAAAGTGAGTAGGGGCAGTTAAGAAATTTTACAAATTAACACAAATTAGATACGTAGTCCGGGTCACGTGATGGGACCCTGTGTATTGTGTTTGTGACATTAATGCAGTTAATAGATAAAAAAACTTGTATGTCTCGCACGTTGAGTTGTAAATTGGTCACGGTAACTTAGAAAATAAATTAAGTTGTGTCATATATTAAAGGGTTATTGGATTTTAATACTCCCAACTATGGGGTATTGGCCGCTGCCACTCCCAACTAAGACCCCCACTCTCGCCACTCCCAACTTAACACTACACTTGTTGTATCACCCCCGTCGTTAGAAAACACTAACATCGTTAGTGTTCGGGCAAAAAATGTCATTTTGTTAACTTAAGGGGTAAATGATCATTTTCACTTAATATATATGCCAACACCACTCTCTACCCAACACAAGTCTTCACCCACCCACTAACTCATCATCAACCTCTACTACTCACCGGAAAATTTTCCGGTCAGCCGCCTTTCTCCATCAGCACCCGCCACCACATCATCGCCCCACCACTCTAACAACACCTTCTCCCCAACGAATCTGGCAGTGAAAGAAGAGATAAAGTTGTTGAAAAATGGGATTCCGGTGAAACATGTGTTTCGGAGTAAATCTGGCAGTGAAAGGGTGGTTCGATTTGTTTAGTGGACAGAGTTGTAGCGGTAGTGGTTCCGGTTCCGGTGACAGTGCAGTGGGTGTGGCTGTGGTGCGACGATGGGTGTGGTGGCAGGTTTTGGTGGTGAATGGTGGTCCACCGGAATTCATTCAATGAAGTGGTGGAGGTTGACAGTGGAGTGGTGGTTGGGTCAAAAACGGTGTTGATGGTGATGACCGGAATTGTTGAGTTTGTGGTGGTAGTGGTGATGGGTGGTGTGTGTGTATATATAAGCAAAACAATCATTTAGCCCCTTAAGTTAACAATATGACACTTTTGGTCCAAACACTAACGATGTTAGTAATTTTTAACGACGGGGGTGATACAACAAGTGTAGTGTTAAGTTGGGAGTGGCGAGAGTGAGGGTCTTAGTTGGGAGTGGCAGCGGCCAATACCCCATAGTTGGGAGTATTAAAATCCAATAACCCTATATTAAAAGGTGGAAGTTAAAGTTTAAGATGAAAAAAAACAAAGTAAAAATATAATAAAAATTCCATTGACTTCAAGGGGGGCAAGATAAAATGTCGTAGAAAATAACACGTCGAGTTATTAAGTATAAAAAGTTTGAGGGGAAAAGTGATGAGTTACGAAAAGTCAGCGAGTTAATGTGTTCTTTACCAAAAGTGAGATCAACCTATAAACTCTAAAAACTTTAAGAATTAAAATTAAAGTGTATGATGATATCACCTTGTAATTTAGTAATATCTAAATAAATATCTAAATAAATAAATAAGTAATAAATAATATTAAATTTCAATAACTAATGCTAGTTATTTTATAATCAAAACTAGGTTAGAACTCGTGGATACCCACAGGGTTTATCGATATAATTTATTTATATGTTTAATATATAAAATATAATAAAGATACATAATTGGACGTTTATTATAGGAATAAAAAAAGAATTTAACAAAAATATATTAACATGAACAAATTGACAATGATGAAAATATACTCATAATTAAAAGTATGGTTACATTGAAAATGTTGAACTACATGTTTCTAAAAATTTCCATGTTTCCAAAAATAAAGATGAATGTGATGGTGACAAGTGGCTTAATGTGAGGAGTTAAGTTAGCAATTTATTATAAGAGAGAAGATTAATTAAGAATACAACTATTTTTGACATGTTATTATAAGCTATTCCGTAATTCATTTGTGATGTTAAAAATCGAACTCATTTATTAAAGACTTTTTTTACTAGATTGAAAAAACCTTGTACTTAAACATGTCTAACATAATATACACAAGTTTTAAAGTGATTTAAAAGAAATCGTAATAAAAAAAATGATTTGGGCTAGGTATTGGATAAACGATCATTAATCTCCTCTTCTAATAAATCGCTAACACATCTTACCACACTGCGCCACGTGTTACCACCATATTCATCTCATTTTAATGGCTAAAAATTTGATATCCATTCAAAATTACTAAACAATGACAAACATTATTTTCATACACGCAAATGGGTGTTAACCAAGTATATTGATATATAACTATATAATATTTTTTATTATTCAAACTCCTGTGAAAACACGGGTGTTAACCTGGTACTCATAATAAATAATGTTAAAAATCACACAATATCATGGTATGGTTCCATTCTGTTTCAATCTTCTCTCTCAATCTCAAACATAAATACAAAGATCACGATCGGAGAATGTATTCTATCTGTACACAAATTTCTCTCTCACTTTTAACCTAATTATAATTTCACCTACAATTCATCAAATCAGATCCTCATCAAATCGATCGCCGATATCGTTTTTCGTGCGCTCAATTACACTCGATTTCACGATTTTGGTGAGTAATTTTCGTACCTATCGTTTTCAGTTTCGTTTCAATCAAATTAGATTTTTGTTTGCTGTGTTTTGTTCTCGATTGTAAATAAATGCGAGTAAATTGTTTACACAATCACACACACATTCAGCTAGACCTAATCGGTACAGGTAGTTAGTATTTGATCAATTTTTCGATTTATTGGATGTAGAAGGCGTGTGTAAGCTGAATTAGGATTGATATATGGATGGTTGAATGTTTAGTTTGTGAAATTGTGTGGCACATTGGGGCTTGTTGATTTGTTGACTTGTGAGAGTTGACCTGAGTCAACCATCATGTTTAAGGTTTACAGTGTGGTATCTGTGATTGTTTTGTTTAGTTAATGTTTGAAAGGGATATTTTTGTTGAATCATCTTTGTTAACATGATGTTAGTTGAGGTATGTGCAATGTCTCACACAAAGTTATTGCTTTTCAGTTATAGGTTGACGCAAGTCTTGTTTATAATGATAATATCGAATGAGAATATGAGATCAGCTATCGTGGTTCTTATGTGTTAGAAAGTAACATTATCATATCTTATATTAGTGACGAAAAGTTTTCTCCCTGGTTACTGCATGTTTATATTTATTGATAAGATATGATGTAGAATCTATTTATCCGAAGATCTAGTGCTTTGCTGTTTTTTTGTAACTCCCATTGGTTTTTTGTCTACTGAAATCTACTTATGCATATGTTTATAACGATGGTGCAAATACATAAATATTAATACCTATATATATTATATCAGATTCCATTACTCCTTTTTATTTGACCTAGCCTAGATACTTTGTAGATTTCTGTTTGCTTGTTTTAACAGAGTTTTGTTCGTTGATGCTTCGAATGCTCATGACTTAGAACTGTACTTCAAAATCAAGTTTTATTGATTTCTGGGTCTATTAATGACAAGGATAGCATGCTATAACTTGTTTTTGAGATTCTGAATTGAGCTAGTTGCAGATTGTAAGCAAAGTTACATCATTCTTCTCGTTTTATTTAAACGAATTCAGTTATGAAGAAAAACCTGACGTTGCACCTTAGGTGAATTATGAATCTTTATCATCCACAAACTGGGAAAACCTGCGCTACATAGGCATTTAATGTTTTGCTAAATATATCTCCCTGTTTCTACTTTCTTGTGTTGGTAGTGAAGATGGAGGTAGTGTTTCAAAAGGAACATCAAATGAGTAGATATGCTAAAGTTGCTAGTAAAGAAATAAATGTGAGGCAAAAAGTCTCAACCAGTGTTCGTGGACTTGGAATGAAGAGAAAGGCTCACAAGCTTATGAATTCTCAAAAAGGGGATGACCAGGGTTCATCAATGAAAAAGACAAAAACTTCTATCCAGAAAGAAATGTCTGGTAATTGCAACAGTACTTCTAAAAGATGTTTTTCTGGTGAGTCCGAAGATGAAAAAGCTAATGTACGTGTTAGGAAGGGCACATTAACACCAAAAACAAAAAAAATAATCAAGACGGTGAGAACTCTTGGAAATAATGGTTTATATGGGAAATCAAAATGCTCCTTAAGCAGGAAAACATTTGTGGATGTTGAAAATGATGCTAGTGACTCCAATGAGGATTATAATGAGGAAGAAGATGATGAAGACTTCACTCTCCATTCATCTTCTCGGAGATCAAGAACCTCACAATTTAAAGGAAAGCATGCTAAAGATCGCAGAGCTTCAAAAGAGAAACTAAACATCAAGAACAAGGGTGGTTCAAACAAGAATGAATTATCAAACAAAAAACAACGCCCAACAATCAACAATAGGGAAGATACCCCGGAGGAAGAGGAACTCACAGACAACAAAAAGAGCAAAGAAATTGATGTTAACAGTAGCCCACATGATGTACAAATATCAAGAAGCCGTCGCTTTGTTTCTAAGAAAAACAGACTTGTTGATGGCGATTATTACTATGGTATATGGGAAGATGATTATGTTGATGTAAACACATATGCTACTGAGTATGACGTAAATGATGATGATGATGATGATGATGATGATGATGATGATGATGATGATGATGGAGATGGTGATTATGATGCTGATGAAGATGGAAATGTATTTTTGACATCAATGGACCATCATGAGCTGAGAAATGTTATGACGAAAAACAGGAGAGCTGAAAAGGATGTCAACTTCATAGAAGAGAAAAAACAAATGACTTGTGTAAAATTTAATCTTAGTAAGAGCAGTGGTTCAAATGATACAACAATGAAAAGAAGAAACAAAGAATCAGGTGATTGTAGTTCTGCTTCATCAGGTGGGACACCAAGTACTGCAGTCAACATCAAGGTATAGATTCTCTCTTTGATCCTTTTGCATGCATATCTGGTGGTTTTTCCCCCTTATATTCACCATTATAATCTAATAGGATCAGAAAAATGGAAATGAGCATTTCAAGTGTCACCAATGTAAGAGAAATGATAGAAAGATCGTTGTTCCTTGCATCAAATGTAACAAAATATCATACTGTATCCAGTGCATCAGACAATGGTTAGTCACGGATCTATACTAACCTCCCTTTTTTAAAGTGTCATTGCTTCCATTTTCTTGGTTCTCATGTCATGTGATATTGATTTCATCATCAGTGGGTTCGTTCTTTGGACAGGTATCCTCAATTATCAGAAGAAGAAATAGCAGAGTTATGCCCCTATTGCCGTGGAAACTGCAATTGCAACTTGTGCTTACACTCAAATAATAAGGTTTGCCATGTTTTCTTTACACATGAACATGTCATCGAAGGTTATGCTATAGCCATCATATTTTGACACATTCCAAACAACAGATGTCAAGCATAGATCTCACTGTTGCTGAGAAGTTGCAGCATCTTCAGTATGTTATTTACTCAATCCTCCCGTTTCTAAGACAAATATGTGAAGAGCAAAATAAGGAGATAGCGGTGGAAGCGCGTGTTCATGGTATTGATGTCAAAGAAAACCTTGATAACTTTTCTTTTCTATGTTAACTAAAAAATGCAGCGGAGTTTATGTGTTCTTTTGTCTGCAGGGATATCAGAGTCTTCAGTTATAATAGGGCAGACTACCTGGTCTACTGACGAACGTGTCTATTGGTAAGTTTGTTATAAGTATCTCTAAAAAATAGTTTGACTTTATTCTTTCCAACTACCATAATCCTGCGCCTGCTGTTTTCATGGTGCAGCAATTACTGTTCAACTTCAATAATTGATCTTCATCGAAGTTGTCCAAAATGCTCATATGAGCTATGTCTTAGTTGCTGTCATGAGATACGGAATACATGTCTTCATGGTCAAAGAAAAATCGACTTTGGGTATTGGAATAGGGGTTTTGATTATGTTCATGGTGGAGACCCGCTACAAAATTCTTTCCATGTAAATAGTCCAAATAGCCACTGTGATTCTGAAATTAAATGGGTTGCTAAAGATGATGGGAGTTTGTTTTGTGCTCCAAAAGAAATGGGTGGATGTGGTGATTGTATATTGGAGCTCAAGCATATCTTACCAGAGGACTGGCTTTCAAGTTTGGAATCAAAAGCGGAGTTTATATTGAATAATTTCAAAATTGAACAACCAAACATTATGACAAGTTCTTTTACTACTGGTGGCAAGACGTTTCTCGTAGCGGCTCACAGAGAAGAATCAAATGATAATGACCTATACTATCCTGCTTCCAAAGAAGTCCTCAGTGGTGAGGAGCTCATCCGGTTTAGGCATCATTTGGGTAAAGGTGAACCTGTGATTGTTAGGAAGGTTCTAGACCAGACACCTGGTCTAAGCTGGGAGCCAACAGTTATGTGGCGTGCATTGTGTGAACATGTGGATCCAAATGTCAGTTCAAAGATGTCACAAGTGAAGGCTATAGATTGCTTGGCTGGTTGTGAGGTAATTCTGGCTTCTCATGTGTAACTGCGGTTAGTTGTTACTATAGTTTAACGTCTACAAAACGTTTGTTGTTTTGGTACTCTGCTGAATCGTGGTTTTTTTTTACTCCCTTACGTTGTAACTTGCAGGTTGAAATTTGTACTCGGGAATTTTTTGAAGGTTATGCAGAGGGAAGGCAGTATGTGAATGCGTGGCCTGAGATGTTGAAGCTGAAGGATTGGCCACCGTCCGATAAGTTTGAGGATCTTCTACCTCGCCATTGTGACGAGTTTATCAGTGCATTACCTTACCGAGTGTATACTGATCCGAGAGCTGGTCTTCTCAATCTTGCTGTAAAATTACCGCCAGGTGTCCTTAAACCTGATTTGGGTCCAAAGACATATATTGCGTATGGAATGGCTGAAGAACTTGGAAGAGGGGATTCCGTGACTAAGCTTCACTGTGACATGTCAGACGCTGTATGTTTCTGTTTTTACTTCTTCATTCCTATATATATAAATGCTAAAGTCATCATTATCATGCATTAGTTGTGATATGCAGGTGAACATATTGACTCACACAGCTGAAGTATCAACGAGTAATGATCAGAAGGTGGCGATCCAAAAGTTAAAGAGAAGACACAAGGCTCAAGATGAAAGGGAAATGAATGGGATGCTCTTTGGATGTGCTGCTGAATCTTGTGTAAAGAAAGATGAACATACTTCAAATGAGGAAGAAGAGTCAATGAGTGCTGTTGAGGTTGTCAAATCGAATCAACGTAACGGTGTTTCACATGATTTTGCTCTGCAAGAATATGCTGCTGAGGAAACAGGTGCTGCTCTTTGGGATATCTTCCGAAGAGAAGATGTACCAAAGTTACAGGAATATCTATTGAAGCACTCCAAAGAATTTAGACATACATATTGTTGTCCTGTTGAGCAGGTACATCTACTTACAGTTTTCTAGTTGTGGTTTTATATATTTTTCCTGTTTTTATTGCTTGAAATTTTGAGTTTTGACAATTAGTGTATGGTAAGCAGCTGATCTTTACTAGAATTTTAAATATTTCTTTGTCATGACGAGGGTTGAGGGGCTTTTTGTAGGTTTATCACCCAATTCATGATCAAGCGTTTTACTTGACGCTGGAACATAAAAGGAGGCTAAAAGAGGAATATGGTTAGTACTCAGTAGTTGTCAGTTTAGTCTCTGCCATGTATAATCCATAAACTATAACAGATTGAATAAATGTGTATATTTTAGGTATTGAACCATGGACATTTGAACAAAGTCTAGGAGAGGCTGTTTTTATTCCAGCTGGATGCCCACACCAAGTGCGAAATCTCAAGGTAAAGTTTACCTATCCTTCTCATATTCTATTACCACTCTCTTTTCCGGCTCGTCTCTCTCTCTCACACACACACATACACACACACAAGTTTATATGGTCATTGTCCAATCAATTTATGATGAATATGGACACTTATTAGCATAATGAATCTAGCTTAAGGCCTCAAGCTCTCCTATATGTTTTATAACTATCTTCCCTTGTCTCATTCTTGAATCACAAAAATGGAGGCATTCATCAAATGATCAAACTGCCCTAGGCGTAGTGATGTGCCAATGTGTGTAGGCTTAGTGATCTCAAGTAACGAGGTGTGCCTTTACCCCTTCTAGAACATCATGTATAAATGTGTTTCAAGTGGAAAAGAAAAAAGGCTAAAGGAAAGAAAATTACTAAGAGCATAAGTAGTCGGATTATATTGAACTTCAAAGATTGTAGATGTGGAAGAGACGAGGCGTGTGATCTGTCACCATGGGACATCTGTGGAAGAGGAAGTTGAGTTCTGAGTGGAGGCTAAGGTGCGGTTCGTGACTTTGGAAAGATGATAAGGTGGTTCCTGTGGGCAAGCTAACTAGGAGTTGTCGTTGAAATGATGTGTTGTTGATGCTCTGAGAAACAAAGATACGTAATTTCAAGGTTCTTTCTTTTCTCCTGGATCTTCGGTTCATGGTTCGTCATCAATTCTTCATTTTTAAGATTCCTTTTGCTCTTATCGCTCTTACGATGCTTTCGGTTCACGGAATTTTTTTGAAGGAATTTGAATTCTTTTGCCAAGATTTAAAAATAAAGAAATTAGACACTTTGAAAGGAATTTGAATTTGCAATGCATTTGGGTGACCAAACAATCATAAAAAATTGGAATCAATCATCGCGGCAACCACCTACTTGTCTTCATTGCTTCTTGCTCTGCGATCCCATCCTTCCTGCATTCTACTTCGCTACCATATTCACCCCTACACTACCGGGGGCACCATCAGCCTAGGCTGTAGCATCATTCGTTGCCACTATTGCTACTTGGCGACCACCATTGATTGGGGCAAGGAGGTGCGGGTGGCTAAATCAACGGTGGTGGCGACATGGATGACCGTTGACCATGAGGTTTGTGGCTGTGATGGCGGGGGTGGGGTGACGAAGACGACGTTAGTTGCAAGGAGAGGGCGGAAACAAATGTATGGATGCCCAAGGGGATGGTTTTCAAGCAGACGAGAGATATAATGTGACTATTGGGTTATCAGAGTCGTTGGTTTTCAAGTTTATTCGGTTGAATTTCTTCACAATTTGGAGGGAGATGCTCTATTATGTTGTTCCTAAGTTTAATAAATGCCATTAAAAGAAGGAACATTGCATGAAGAGAGACAAGTTTAGGGACGAGACGAGAGAAAAAATGTAATTTCGCATTCGGTAAAGTAAAAAAAAAAGTTTTTATGTGTTCTTAGTTGAAGTGAAGGTAAAAGGACGTTAGAAATCAAGGGTTATGGAGGCTGCATTTATTCTTTATATTGAACGGAAGGGTTACATTTCCAAATGACAAAACCTCGTTAAAAATCTCTCTTCTTTCACTTACTTAAAAAACTCAAGAATGCAAGACTTTTTATGGTTGAAGTCAACTTTGCAAGTTAGTCATTCAACTTTGCTTATTTGACAACTTTGGTCCCGCTACTTAAGTTTGATAGATTCATGAAATTTAGCCCACGTCGTTGATTTATTATCATTTTTGCCTCTGATAACTTAGCTAATTTACAATAGGATCACATATTCTACTTTGACATATTTACGACTTTCATCCTCGGCTTTGACTTAAGATATCATTTTGACATCTATGTTTGAATCTATCTTCGTCCTTTAATATGTGACGCGTTACAACTTTACACTGTAACGTATGGGACATGAATCATCTTTTATCAACGCGAGTGACGAAGTCACATACGTGAGACTCGACGGCAGCATCGTGCGCCCTGGTTACAAGTTCTCTCGATAAAAATGATTGCGAAACACATCACAAGGAATAAGGGAATTAGTTCCGGTTTCAATTTCCATACAAAGTTCATCTGTCAACCGGTCACACTAGCGCTATGTTCTTGAGCCTACTAAAGGAAATAAAAGAAAAGAAGTGTAGAAAAGAGGCAAGCCTCCCCACCTTCTCTTGGACTACTAAACCGAATGATCATTTCTCATATTGAATCTGAATGATTAAGCACTGAACTAAACCATTCAGAGTGAAACAACCAACTCCTTACAAGCTTCCAATGATTTGTGCAAATGGCTCAAAACCTCATGCGCATTTCAAAGAAATTTCAATTAATGTCATGCTTGGATCTACACGACAACTTCTAATTGGTTCAAAATACATCAAATATTATATGAAATTATATGATTGGATATGACAATTAAATTTCAAGGCTCACATGGAGTTCAAAGAAATTTCAATTCACATCACCTGTTTAGATCACACAGTAACTTTTGATTCGTTCGCAAACGATCAAATGTTACTTGAGAGTATTTGATTGGATGTCACAATTAATTCAAAATCACTCTAAGAACCAAATGTGTAAAAATGCATATTTCAAGTGATTGTTTAGAGTTTTCAATTTACATCACATGCTCATATTTACATGTTAACTTCTGATTGGTTCGCAGAACATTAAATATAACATGAAATGATTTGACTGGACATGATAATAAATCAAACACATTCAAGAACCAAATCTATCTAATAAATCAAACTTTTAGGGGGCAATTTTTGGAGGGATTTTTTTTTCTATAATAGGAAATTTGGAAGGTAAAATTTAGCTAAATTTTTCACCATGCAAGTTGATGGAGCCAACTCCTTAAATGTTATATATTTACAAATTGTTAAATATAATGGTTATTATTTCTTTATAAATATTACTATTTAACTCGTGTGTAACACACGGGTATTAAACCTAGTGTTGTATAAAAGTCAAACTTCATGCGGCAACTAATCTCAAACTCGCATGAAGTTATAAGAGCTTTCAAATCAAATCACATGTTTAAACCTAGATCACAACTTTTAAATGATTTGCATCAAAGATTACATGAAAGTTTGATCGAACATGACATTTAAATTCAAGTAAATCAATCACTACATGTGTGTACAAAAGACAAACTTATGTAAGTAGCCGTGCACAAAAAACCGGTTCCGGAACCGACCTGGTGTACCTGAACCAGAACCGAACCGTACCCGGAACCGCTGGAACCGGTTCCAAGAAAGTGGAACCGAACCGGAACCGTTGGAACCGGTTCCACCTCAATCCGGTCAAAACCCGGACCCGACCCTACCCGGAACCGAAAAAACCCGGTCAAATACCCGATCATACCCGGAACCGATCTTGACTTTGTTAACCAAAATCGAACCCGGTTCCTACCCGGAACCGGTTCCTACCCCGAACCGGTTTCTAAAAAAGCCCGGTTTGTGCATGGTATATGAAAGTACCTCCATACAATACACGTAAGCTTAGGGCCAACACATTAAAACCCACAAATTTTACTATTCCTAATGATGTTTTCTTCTAAAAACTAGTAATAAGGAAAAAAAATTTAGTTTTGAAAAATGTAGCATATGCTCTTAAATTATGGCATATGAGGAATAAGGCGAGGATGAGAAAGGTTAGAGCATCCACAACCCATCTTCTATCTCTAATTAGATAGCAATACTATTTTATTTAATTTTTAATTATAATCTCTTTCTTCCATTCACTTACAAATAATATAAATTAGAATTATACTAACGCTTTTAAATTTCTGTCATCACGATTATTAAAACCAATCACGGGCTAAAATTAACAAAACATATCTATTCCGGTGCAGACAACGACGGATCACCGTCTCTCTTTGTAGAATCTCATAATACACTGCCACCATCCATCGTACATTATCTGCAATCCACTGCCACCATCCATCGTCGAAGAACAAATAAGACGACGTAGGCGATCGGAAGAGACGTCGTAAGTGGTAGAAAGCCAGTAAGATAGAAAACAAAAACTAACATACATTGTTCCAAGAATCCAAGGATTATAAAGTAACCGCAAAATTAATTGCCTCTCAAACTCAACTTAGTAGCAAATGAATTGTTTTACTTTGATAGCCAAAATGCAAAACCTATAATGCTATTTTCTTTATAACATGTAATTCCAGAGCTTATACCCGTTAGTACTAAAATATTTTAAAAATTGGTATTCTTTCTTTAATACAAACACATGGTAATTATTTAATCTTTGGCTTCCAAGATATCTACGTGAAAATACCGAATATCCAACCAGATTCTCGGTGAAAGACAATGAAAATCCAACTTGACATTCAGTATCGTCGCGTTTGAGTAATGTTGACCGTGTTGAAAATCGCCTTGACACCCTACCGAGTTCCAACAAATCATAGAATGCCTCTAGCAAGAAGTCTCTGAATAATTGCATGTAAGGCTCTAACAAAGCGAGTGACTTTAACGAAAAGTCACCTCGTGTCATCGTGTATCACTTTCACGATGACTAGGGCCTAGGGCTTCTTTCATACTAAGCTAGCTTATTAGGGTTCGACGTGGATATTCAATAGTTCGGTTAATGGATTTGTTCGATTCGGTTTATTCAGTTATAAAATCTTTATTCGGTCGTGAACTTCTTATTTTTGCCTAACCTAACCGAATTCAACCGTTTTAGTAGGTTATTCGGTTATGGAAAAAAAATGGTCTAACCAAAGCAAATTTAACCATTTTAGTAGGTTTATTTGATCCGGTTATCTGATTAAATCAATTATTATACTATTTATTTAGATAACTGAACTGAATAAACCATATTTTCTTTAACAAAAAAAATTAGTAATTCGGTTCGTTTTTCTGTTAAGAATACCATTTATTCCGATTCTTTTCGGTTTTCAGCTTGTCCGAACACACCTAATCGATACCTAAATGCAATAATTTAATACAAAATTGTAAAAAAAAATGCTAAAATTGTATATTACAAAATCATAGGGGGAGGTGTGTAACAAGTAAAAAAGTTTAATTATAAACAATCTCAAGTTTCCAACTATCATATTTTGGTTTCTCCGGTCTCAACTATTAAATTGGTTGGTAATGGTCCCAACTTTTATCACTTTGGCAACCAACAAGCCGTCGTTAATTTTTTTTAATGACGTTAAGTTTTTTTCAAGTTCATGACCGATGTTTGTTTTGATCGGAAGGAGAATACGAGTCGATTTATGTAAAAGTTATCTCGAAACGACGCTCCTAACGACAAAATTTTACATCCGATTGAAGCACCGTTACGTTTAAACACCCGATTGAAGAACTGTTTTGTCATTTAGAGCGCCGTTTCAAGATAACCTTTACATCAATCGACTCTCATTCTCCTTTCAATTAAACCCCTAAAGCATCGGGGCTTTAATTCGAAAAAAAATTAACACCGTTAAAATTTTTTCAACGACGGCATGTTGTTTGTCAAAGTGATATAAGTTAAGACCGTTACCAGCTAATTCGATAGTTGCGACCGATAGCAATCAAAAGATAATAGTTGAAAAACAATATGCCACGTACATACAATGTCTAGCAATCAAGTTCGATAAAAAAAAGTTTTTAAGATTAAATAAGTGGCTTGTAAAGCTTCGTTAAGATTAATAGTCAGAAAGTATGAATTTTAATATCCACTTGTTTTTTCTCATTTTTTTTCCCACAAAATTACACTCATTCACATCCCTCTACGAATCTATATTTCTATAATTAAACTAAAAATATTATTTTTCTCCATCCTTTTCAATTATACATATGAAAAATTCGTTTTAAAATTCACTCTTCATTAAAATTCGTCTTACAATATAACTCGCACATTTATACAGAACGGGTTGTGTATGCCCTAAGAATAAACTATGCATGTAAAATCACACATATTCTGTTGCATGCGTGCATATACTGTTCACAAAGTTCTAATTTTTGGGTATTTTTTGTAGTCATGTACCAAAGTTGCCGTGGATTTTGTTTCACCAGAGAACATAAAAGAGTGCCTTCGTCTCACTGAGGAGTTTCGTAAGCTGCCCGTTAATCACAAAGCCAAAGAAGACAAACTAGAGGTAACCTTTACATAATCACTTGTTTACATAAACGGGTCAAAACATTAGTGTTACCTTTACAAAAATGAGTCAAAACCTACACTCGACCCACACATCATACCATGTTTACTCGTCAATGATGTTATATGATCACTGTTTGTTATGCAGGTAAAGAAAATGATCATGTACGCCATGCACCAAGCCATCATTGATTTTGAGGAGTTAACCCGCTGTCAAGAAGGTAATAATGACGCCTAGCTTTCTCAACCAGCATATAGCGTTGGCGTAAATCTTGTCTAGTAGAATTCTTATACAACTAACAGACTGTTGCTTTCGGATTTTGATTTAGTAGCTTCTAAGTTACCTGCCATATTTTAACCTTGATATGTTTGGTAATTGGGTTTGTTTCCTAACCTGTTTATCCCTAACCTAGTGGTCGACGAAACCGGCTTATGGGGCTATTGGGCAATACCAAAACACTTCGAAAACCGGTCTGGTAATTGGGTTTGTAACAAGTCGAGCTTGTGTAGGCTCAGCTTGGCTAGTTTAGAGTGTTATTTCTAAATTTTCAAACTTGATTAGTAAGTAAATTTTCAAGCTCGGCTAGGTCATACATCAATCGTAACCTAAACACACTTAAAACATATACGCTGAATGCTAATCACGTGTCAAAACAGCTTTGTGATGATTTTATAATTTTTAATCAACTCATGTCATTTTATGTCAAACAATAATAGGTAAGTTGTGTTAGGAAAATAAAACATATATGAATTGTGAACTTTTTTTCTAAATGACAAATACTCCTTTATAACAAAATTTTAAAATTGTCAAACTTATATCAAACTTGAAATAATCATTAAATAATAATCAAAATTAATATATGTTTCATATGTCAACTCATTATTTGAAATAACTTATGAAAATTGAATGTTAATAATATGAAATATGACTAATTTTCTAATAATAATTGGAACCTATACCAATTGCAACCCTATGATTTCTAAAGTGAGTCATTTGCTCATCTCCGTTAAGTTGATTGTTTGTTGTCCGTCTTATTAAAGCAGATTACACATGTTTTATTAATTATATCTATTTGTTGATTGAAGGTTTATCACTTTATCTAAATCTTTGACTTCCCACATTTTCAAACACCACCATCAATCACCAGCGCCACCAGAACGCTGACCACTACCATCCATCTTGCTACACTGTCGGTTACTCGGTTACCACAACCTCTAACATCATCATCGTCTCTATCAAACTTCCCCCTATCACCACCTTCATCTCCTTCCTTTTTCAAACTCACCATCACACCCTAAACCCTAAGCACCTCGTTCCCCGAAATGGACGATTCTTCCCTCTCTGATGACCCTCAAGTCCGCCTTGCTCTTTACATCGCCATGACCTTCACCAGAGTAGTTTTCACCACTTTTTTCCTCTACGACCATTATAGGCCGTTATTTGCTCAATTCCTCTTCGTAGGGATGATTTAGGTTTTGTAGTGGATGGTTAGGTTAATTTGCTTGTTCTTTTGTTTATTAAGTGCATGTTTAGGATTGCTTATTTAAACTAACTTTTGAGAAGTTAATAAGTTAAAAAATAATGTTCGGGTAATGAGTTGAAAAGGAGTTTAGTGTTTAAAAAAATGAGAAAAAGAAAAGTTAGAGTCTGATTGATATGGGGTAATGAAATGGATGAGAGAATGAAATGAACGAAGCAAATAAATGAACATAGGAATGAAAATGATCATTCCATTCCATTATCTTGTTTGGTTGCTTTACAGAATTAAAATGAATCATTATATTGTTTTGTTTGGTATGAATGAAAACACAAATGAAAAAAAATACATTTCACTTAAAATGACAAAAATATATTTTCATGGTTATGGGTCGGGTCTTGGTTTGGGTTATGGGTCGGGTCTTGGTTTGGACCATGTGTCGGGTCGTGGTTCAATACATGGGTCAATACATGAGTGAAATCATAAATCTAATCATGGTTTCAGTTATGGTTCAGGACATGGGCCGAGTCATGGTTCGAGGAATGGGTCAGGTCACGGGTTGGTTCATGGCTCGGGTCGTGATTCGGTTCGTGGTTCAGGTCATGGGTCAAGTATTCATGACTCGGGCTGTGAGTCGATTCATGGCTCGGAACGTGAGTCAGTTCATGAGTCGGACTATGGTTCGATACATGGGTCAATACATGAGTGAGGTAATAAATTAGATCATGGCTCGGAACGTGAGTCGGTTCATGGCCCGGGTCATGGTTTGAGGCATGGGTTAGGACATGGGTTCTTAGGTTGGGTCAAGGTTTGGGGCATGAACCGAGTCATGGTTCTAGTCCTAAATTGAAAAAAAATATCCATTCCTTGAAAGAATGAAAAAAAAACATGGGGTGGAGATGAAATGAAAATAAGGTATTTTTCATTCCTTTGTAATGGTTCATTCAATTCCATTGACCAACCAAACACGCTTTTTTTTCATTCCGTCGTAATGGTTCATTCTATTCCATCTCTCATTCCTGCATACCAAACACTACCTTAGTGATTAGTGACTTTTCAAAAAAGAAAAAAATGAGATGAATAAGGAAATAAGGAGAAGTTAATAAGCAACGTCAAATATGCCCTGACAATGTGTAGTTATAATAGGTTTCTTCGTTCGTTTTATTTTTAGTGTTCCCAAATAACCTTCCAAGTGACTTTAATGAAACATTTGAAAAACATAGTTACTAAACAATACTTACTTGGTGAACAAAGGGTGGTTCGGTCAATCTAATAGGGGCGGTTTGGAGGAGATTACAAGTTCAGGGTATTAAAGTGAAAGAAGTAATATTGCATGTCTACCTGGGCTTGAAGTATAATAGTTTGAATCAAAGTATTTTTTTATTCCTACTTAATAGGTTTACATATTTAGGTCTCAATAGTTAGGATCGGTTGAAGACAAAATATGATACTTGGTACTAGTGAATATCAATATATCTAATTTAATAGGCTGAGTCCAAGTAACCCAATTTTCTTGATGGTCCAACTCTTAATTAATCAAGTAAAACAAGTTTATTTAATTGTTTATATTTTTTTTTATAAATGTTTGGAAATGTTATCTTAAACTTATGTATTTTGTTTAACAAATGAGCTATGTTGTATATATTTTTTTTACATCAACGTGGTTAGTAATAAAAACAAGGTATATTGATTTTCATTGGTCTCAACTATCACATGTTGTCTTCTACCGGTCCCAACTATTGAATTGGCTGTCAACGGTCCCAACTTTTATCACTTTGGTAACCATTGGTCCCGTCGTTAAATTTTTTTAACGCCGTTAAGTTTTTTCCAAATTCAATACCGATATTATAAGCCTTTTGATCGGAATGATAATATAAGTCGATTGATGGAAAAGTTACCTCAAAACGGCGCTTCGAACAACGAAATAATGCTTCAATCGGGTGTTTAAACCTAACGGTGCTTCAATCGGATGTCTAAATTTTATCATTCAGATAGCCATTTCGAGAAAACTTTTACATCAATCGACACGTATTATCCTTCCAATCAAAAGGTCTAAAACATTGGTCTTGAATTTGAAAAAAACTTAACGACGTTAAAAAAATTTAACGACGGGACCAGTGGTTACCAAAGTGATAAAAGTTGGGACCGTTGACAACCAATTTAAAAGTTGGGACCGGTAGAAGACAAAAGGTGATTGTTGGGACCAATGAAAACCAATATACCTAAAAACAATTGGGGTCGTTTGGTTTTTTCACCTAAAAATTGTCTATGCGTCAGAAAACATTGGGTCGACCGTCTCCGGTTGGCTCCATGTGGTTCTGCCATGTCTAGATATAAGAGTGGAGTTATACTACAAAGTCTAATTTTCCTAGAAAGTCTAAGAAGTCATGAGATGATGACATGTGGCACCCCCTTAAAATTAGAAGGAAGGGTAAATATGGTAATGTCTCTATATTTTAAGTTTCACCCCATTTTTTTAAACGTCCATAACTTTTACATACGATATTATTTTTTTAAAAAAATTACACCATAAAAACGAGCATTTTCTTATCTTTAAAACGCGTATAATATTCATATATAAAAAACAAAAAAAATCACGTTTTTAGCTCGTTGTGTTATTTGTCAAGTCATTGTGTTATAACACAATAACCTAATGAAATAACACAATGATCTGAAATAACACAATGACCTGATGAAAATATAACACAATTACCTGATGAAAATATAACACAATGACCTGATGAAATATAACACAACGAACTGACGAAAATATAACACAACGACCTGATAAAAATATAACACAATGACCTGATGAAAATATAACACAACGACCTGACGAAAATATAACACAACGACCTGACGAAAATATAACACAACGACCTGATGAAAATATAACACAACGACCTGATGAAAATATAACACAACGACCTGATGAAAATATAACACAACGACCTGATGAAAACATAACACAACGACCTGATGAAAAATAACACAACGACCCGATGAAAATATAACACAACGACCCGATGAAAATTTAACACAACGACCTGATGAAAATATAACACAACGACCTGATGAAAATATAACACAATGACCTGACGAATATAACACAATGACCTGACGGATATAACACAATCTGAAAAATATAACACAATGTCTTGACTAATATAACACAATGAGCTGAAAAATATAATACAATGACCTAACGAATATAACACAATGAGCTGAAACTTCAAAAAAAAATTTCGTTTTTTATATATCAATATTATATGGTTTTGAAGATAAAAAAACGCTCGTTTTTTTGGTGTAATTTTTATTAAAAAGTATTGTCGTATGTAAAAGTTATGGACGTTTAAAAAAGAGGGTTGAATTTGAAAATGAGACAAGACTAATATACCATTGGCCTACCATTTAAAGTTCTAACTATTTATCATTATGTCACCTTTGTGTTTATAAGCCATTGATCTTCATTTAATATTAGATCTAATGGTCCAAATTCCTTCATAGACTTTCTAGGCAATTTAGACTTTGTATTTAAACCTAATTCCTAGATATAAATAAAGGTTTTATTTAATTTTCATTGTATTAACGTTTAATCAATTGAATGAAATTAATTTAGTTTTTCAGTAAAAAAAAAATTGTTTAAGTTACTTTCAAATTTCAAAGTTTAACCTAAAGTTTAAATTCACTTTGAAAAATGCGAGTACCTTTACAAGAGATTTTGAACATTAGTCCTTGTCACTTCTTTCTTTATCAATTCCTCGCGATAATAACCGGACCTTGATCGTATGTCCACATCATCATTGGCTGTTAACAAATATATAAATTCAATAAGTTCTTGTATTTTATCAACAAAAAAAATCAAACTTCACCTTTGACTTCTAAACGTGACTAAAATTTATACAAGCACGCATGTTGGTTGTTTAGTGGCATAGAAGAGATGATCAGGCGTGACTTGAGAGACTTGCACCTTTTAAGAAGTCATGGTCGATTATAGTAGTTTGTGGAGACGTAAGATTAATGTTGATGACACCCAAATTAAGATTGAGGGTTAAGGTTAAGGACTACTAGAAGGATGATACATATTTAGATACTTATCTAGGAGCTTAGATTTACATAGTTACATTTACCTAGGAGCAGTGGCGGATTCTAAACTCTTGTAGCACGGGGCTGAAAATCACAGGGGCGAACTCAATAGTATATAATACATGTAGTTTTTTTACACGGGGCGAGATCAATATACATGCATATATATATATATATGGATCATTCGAGAAAAGCAAATATTGCGAGAAGAAAAAGAAATAGCTAAATTCTTTAATTTTTCAACCAAAAACGTTTTTAAAATACAAAAAAATGATATAAATTACTACTATATATTGAAAGACAAAGTGAATGAATAGTAACATTGGTAGTTTTGTAATTTAGTTTGTAAATAAATGACATTTGTGTAATTTTATTATACTATATGAATTAGAAACTTTACGAATTTTATGATGGTTGTAATGTGATGCATAGCTATTGGTTTAGTTTGGTGAGATGGTGGTATGTGGTGCATGGTTATTGATTTGGTTTGGTGAGATGACGGTTAGCTTTAATTTTTTTTATATTTTGTTTGATGACATAACGATTTTTGCAAATAGACCAGTCTCGGTGGTTTGGATGTTTCAGTTTATTTGTTTGACTTTGTTTGAATTTGATTAACATTGTTTTTTCGTGAATTGTAGCCCGTGTATGGTTTTAACGGTAGTAATGACGATTTTTTTTTCAAACGGTGTGTAAATAGCTCGTGCAAAGCGCGAGCCCTGTATAATCCTAGTTTAGTATTTATTCATTAACTTTGATATTCAAAAAATAAAATTGAATAAATTTTATTTATTTGTTAAACCTACACATAACTTTATATGGAAGTCATGTGTAGGTTACGTTACTTACACATAACCTACACGATGTAATTTTAAAACGCTAAAAATACATAATTAAAAAATATTTTAATGTTTTTTTAGTATATATCTTACACATTTGTATGTGGGAAGTGAATTTATTTAAAAAACTAAACCATTGATAAGGTTTTTTTAGTGATTTAGGTTTCTTCTTTTTCTTCTCGTAATACACGAGTCTTCTCAAATGAATATGTTTTAGGTATCATGATAAAAATCGAAACTTCTGACAAAAAAACGCACAAGCACCGGTGCCCATTCCGCCATCTCAGCCCCTTAAAGCATGCGCCCCTGCCTAGGAGGTTAGGTTTACATACTCACATCTACCATGGTGTGCTATACACCTCTCATATATCTTCTCTCCCATTTTTGTATTATTGTTAGTTTACTATAATTACATATAGTTGGATTAATGACTACTACATTAGCACACTATATGTTTTTATATGCTTTTTGTGCTTGTTTTCAAAGTTGGGTCTCAGTGGAACAACATCATAAGTGTAAGATTTGTTTACATCTCATCATCTCCAAGCCCCTACCAATAGTTGGTTGGGTTCTAAACCTCACAAATAAAATGTAATTTATATAATGTAAGTTAATATATAAACAATTGTTGTTTAAAAATCACTAGGGTATCCAAGTAACTCCACAAATCACCCTAAGTGATTTTGCTAAAATATGATAGTGGAGTTAGGAATAATGGACTGGTTAGGAATAATGTTGTAGAACTCGTTATGTGTTAGTAAAACGAAACAATGTTGTAGAACTCGTTATGTGTTAGTAGAGCGGTGAGGTGCTTTATAACCAGTAAGTGAAATTAATTGTGATTAATCGGTTTGGAATTTTTATATGCAAGTTCTAGATTTATATATACACACGTTTATAAGAATGTTAAGTCTTGACATTTCGATGATTCACCGAAAAATTTATACTTTCGCTGGAACACTACCGAAATCTCACCTGAACCATAAACTTCACCGGAATCGTGTTGATTTGGTACGCCTAGGACCAAATGTTGGTCGCCTAGCGACTAATTGATTTGATTGTACAAATTTAATAAGGTTGAGAACCAATAATGAAAAATAAGACTGCGTATATCAGATCAAGAAACAATCAAGCCCTTCTATATTCTATGTAAAATGCAAATAAAATCAGACAACAAATCCTCTCTTCTTAGAATAAACACTAAACATTCATGTAAATTTTACCACCTCATCTCAACGATTAAAAGTAGATCTAATAACAATCAATATTATTAATAACTTGATAAATAATATAAATCAACCTAAAAAGTTGAAAATTCACTAACCTTAGATCCCATATTTCAAGATCTCAAGCGTTTGAATTTCTTCTCTCTCATCAAACTTTTCTTCAAATTGCTTCATGTGTTTTCTTTGATTGTGATGGGATGGGGTATTTATAACGACAAAAGAGGGATGGATTTAGGGTTTCGTACATATATGACGAAAGTACCCTTGATTGCTTTTGGGCCATGATTTAGTAATCCCTATAAAAGGGTCAAAAAGTTGGATTCAACGGACTAAATAGAGCCACGTTTGATGTCCTTTTTATTGCCCAAATGTTTGTTTAACTAAATTTAATAAAAAACTATATTTTTGTTTCTTTATATTTATACAAATCTACAATTGAAGTATTTTAAATATAAAGATTATAATTAACATTTTTTGTATTTAAATTTGTTATATTATTAGTCCTTTAATACAAACGGTGAAAAATATTTTAGTTAAGTCTACAGTAATTTAGACTTTTTACTCTTAAAGAAGCATTTAAGTAATTTTTTTTAAACTAAATGACTCTTTTTTCATTTTTGTTTTATTTTTAAGAGTAAATTACTATTTTGGTCCCTGAGGTTTGCTCAAAATCACGATTTTAGTCCAATAGTTCGTTTTCTACTCTTTTAGTCCACTAGTTTCACACAAACTTACTGTTTTAGTCCACATCATTAACGATCATTTAAATTTCTGTTAAAGTTATGTGAAAAGACAGTTTTATCCCTGGACCAAAATAGGCATTTACTAGTCTTATTAACCCAACCCCCACTCCCACCCATATGGTTCTTTGACACCACCACCATTGTCAATCGGCCTTCACACTGCTTGTAGGGGCGACCACACCACCGACACTCAACACCTACACCATCATTGTTTATGAATCTGCCATCATAATAACTAGCTTTTTCGAACACCGCCACCTCCTATCTTCTTCTACCATCGTCATCATCTACATCGACCACCACCACCATCGTCACTTCGGCACCGTAGCCACTTCATACAACCACAACTACCACCATCGCTCACCAATGTAACCACACCACCAAACCGATTCATTCCAAATCCCTAACTCAATTCAAATTCACAATCACCAAATCAAACAATAATCTAAATCGATTCAACCTGGGAACTTGAATGTCCAAGAAAAATCCCTTATCTTTAAGAACGTAACCAGATTCAACATCTATTTGAGGGGTTCGACCCATAAGGTCGATTTGAAGCGAAACTTGGTGTTGATTTGAAGCCTGGTGTCAAGGAGAGAGAGTGTTGACTGGAGGAAGGTAAAGGGGTAGGGTTTTGATTACGTTTCAGTGAGATGAGGATGGTGGTGGTGGTGGTGGCGTTTACCATAACAAAGGATGATGATGATGTTAGTGCCTAGTCGAGATGCTTGATGGTTATGAATGATAATATTAATGGTGGAAATGGTGGAAAGTAGTTGCAGGCATATGTTGAGGAATGGTGGTGTGGTGGAAACGGGTTAAGGGGTTGGGGAGGGTTATATAATTTATATTAATTAATTAATAATTAGCAAAGGGGTAATATTGTCAATTCATATTTTCTTAACAGAAAGTTCTAACGGCGTTAATAGTGTGGACTGAAATAACAAGTTTGTGTGAAACTAATTGACTAAAAGAGTAGAAAAGGAACTATTGGACTAATATCGTGATTTTGACCAAACCTCAGGGACCAAAATAGTAATTTACCCTATTTTTAACTTTTATGCATATTATCATTTAATTAAAATGCAGACAATTTTTATATATATTTTTTGTAATGTATTTATTATTATAAATTGAGAGATAATTGCAAGAACGAATGCAACTTCTAATGTGGTGTAGTGGTAAGAGGCTTGGATTCTCCAAAAGAGACCCAATTTCTAGTCCCACTACCACCACTTTGGAAGGGGCAATGAAGGGAGACTTGTGGCCAACACAAGTTCGATCTCTGAGCCAAACGGGTTTTACCGCTAGCTTGTTGTCGTGCCTACGGGCGGACGGGCTAGTGGGTTTCCCCCGAATTGGAGTTGGTTTAATAGGTGGGCTTCGGCTACCCAGCGCTGTCTGTGTTCGCAGAGCGTTTGTGTAACATCCTATTTTGTGGATCAATAAATTATTCGGAATTTATATTTCAAATATTATTAAACGAGTAACTAGCTGAATGAATATTGAAGTTTGCGGCATTTAAGCGAGCATTTAGCGTTATTGAAAGTCATCTCACTCACATAAATATTAATATATATTAGGAGTTAAAAGTGCTAAGATGAAACTTCGAGGTTAGTTTTGTTATTTAAGTTAAGCTTAAGGGGTAATGAAGTAAGCTTTATATATTAAATCAAACATTCATATATATTGTCTTAAAGAAAGAACAATCGAGAATAATTGGGAATGTTTGAAACATCTTAAAATTTATTAAAATAATAATAAAATCTTCAAATGGAAAGGATAATGGTAATTGTCCATATCTTACTTCTTTACGAAGTTAAATTTTGATGGCTTGAATATAAAATAATAATAGTATTAAGTTAGATATACACATGAAAAGGTGAATGACGGTTCGGATGAGATATAAAAACATATAATATATATATATATATACATGGATATTTTTGAAGGATATATATTAAAAGATTATTCATGTCATGATCATTACCATATGCTAAGGTTTTGACATCTGTTAACAAAGAGGCTGACATACTATCATATATATGTATGCATGTCTAACATGGTTCTTAAAAGTTGAAGAACATAGTCATCAGAAATAAAACCAAAGGATTTGTTCACAATAAACATTAAGTTTGTAAAATAATTTATGTTTCAAGAAACCAGCGGGGTATATGATCGGACGGCAAAGTCTCGTCTCATATAGTTGTGTTTCAAACATCGGGGAATATGTGATCTAGTCGAGGATGATAATCAAGCGGGCAATTAAGTGAACGATTAAGTAAATTAGCTTTTTCAGGTGAGTGTTACATCCACCTGAAAGTATATATATGTGCGTTGTGATGTATTAGTATATAGTATTGTTACTATATATGCTATTATTTTATGGATGTTACGACCACTATTATGTGATTACTCTTTTGTGTTATAACTAATTAATGAATATGTTATGTGAATATTGTTAGACCCAGATGGTGGATTTCTGGGACAACAATAAAATATTGTTAGACCCAGATGGTGGTTTTCTGGGACAGCAATATAGTATATTGTTAGACTCAGATGGTGGATTTCTGAGACAACAATTTATAAATATATTGTTAGACTCGATGGCGGTTTTCCGAGACAACATATATTTATTAGATCGCAGGGTGTTAGCGATCAATGTATATTGTTAGACCCAGATGGTGGTTTTTTGGGACAGCAATATAATTATTGTTATAATTATTGTTAGACTCGATGGTGGTTTTCCGAGACAGCAATAATTATTAGACCTTAGGGCGTTAGCGATCAAAGTTAATGTTTAGACCCAGATGGTGGTTTTCTGGGACATCATTAACTTATATATAATATTCAATGATTATGAGAAATATGGAAAATTTTATGGTTCAGGTAAATTATGTCATTATGGGGTAATATGGCATATATATTCATCAATTAATGTACACTCACTTAGCGAAAGCTAATATGTGAATTCTATATACTTTCAGGTAGGGGTGTGCATGGGTCGGTTTGGGTCAGTTTTGGACTAAAACCATAACCATAACCGCTTGGTCGGTTATGCCAAATCCATAACCATAACCATAACCGTTTGGTCGGTTAACCGCTTTTTAGTTAACCATCGGTTATGGGTCGGTTTCGGTTATTTCGGTTAATTAACCAATATATTCAGAATTTATGGACTATTAATACAAAAAGACTACTAAGATCAAATTCTTAACAAAAAAGTTTGGAAGCTAGGCATATCCTTTTATAAGCTTAGTTTTACTCAATGTTTCATATGACTAGCGATGTGGGATAACAATTTCACTTAAAAAAATACTTCTTACTTGACATTTTGATGAAAGAAGCAATGTGGGATTAATAAAAAGAAGCTTATTTTGAGTATATGAATTATCTCATCTAGATTATTACTAGAATAATGAGTAGTATATTAAATTTATTTCATATTAATAACAATCGGTTCGGTTCGGTTAATGTTCGGTTATGGGATACCCTTAACCATAACCATAACCAATGTGTCGGTTAATCGAAGAACCTTAACCATAACCATCGGTTAATAGTTCGGTTCGGTTAATTCGGTTCGGTTATGTCGGTTAATTCGGTTATGGTTCGGTTAATTCGGTTTTATGCTCACCCCTACTTTCAGGTGATTCGTTTGAGCAGGAAGGGTGATTATGGATCAAGTCTTGAAATAAAGGATCGAACGTGTATCTTTAAAAGTTATCAAATGTACTAGTTAGACTACTTTTTATGAAACAATAATTGTATTATTATGTTTGTTATGAAATAAAAGTTTGACTTTTATTATAAGTTTGATACTTTATTATATTAATCTTTTTGAGAAAATTTTTGGGACCTGACAATCCACGCTAAACTCTTATTAAATAAATATATAAAAATGAGGGTGTTACAAGTTGGTATCAGAGCATATGGTTTGAGGGATTTGGGTATATGGATACCTGAACTCAAATTGTAGGGCTCTTGTTACTAGTGGAACGTTCGATCCAAGACTTGATCAAGGAACCAAGGACAAGGGGTTAGTCTAAGGGTTTGTATCTGAAAGTTTAATATATGTTAATGTGAGTGTGATTTAATATGAATATGTGTACTGAAATTCATTTCCTAAGACGTGACGTGGTAATTATGAGAATACATGGGTATAATATGTGTAAAATTACACCTGGCCAATGTAATAGTACACATACGGTACTAGTGTGTTCTTGAAATTACCATACTCAGGTTGAAAGGCGGTGGAAAGTAAGTTAGTTGCTACAATATGTAGTGCCTTATATGCATATGCTTGTAGTTTTGCACCTAAGAAATTTATTAGTAGTATATGATATGCTTCAAATAGGAATGACTCTAGTAATTACTCGTTAAAGTTTTGAGTCGTATAAACTTTTCAAAGATACCATACCTATATGGTCAAGAAATAACAAACGAAAGAAAACTGAACAATCATAATATTCATCATAATAATAATGATAATCTTAAAAAAGTTTATTCTTTCTGTAATATAGAAATGGTTGGGATTTTAAAAATATATATATATATATATATAAATCAAAATAAAAATAAAATCATACCAACAGATAATGAAAGACATACCTTTGAAATTTTATTTCCTTCTTCATAGAACATGTGAAGAATGCGATTGAGAGGATGTTTGAAATGTGCCAACACTTAACTTTGAACAACCAGATATAGAAAATAAACCAAAAGAAATTAAAGGTGGCAGTGAATAAAATAAGAGACAAGTAAAGTTACATTAGTTGAAGGATAAACCTCATTAATCGTTTAGAACATATATAAATAAATGTTCCAAACTTGAGGCATAAAATTGACAAGTAAACTTATTATAATTTGAAGGCTTAAGGATATATATTATCCTATATAATATTTGTCAATTTTAATATAAGTTATAATACAATCTATAAAAGATAGCGGAAGAGGAAGAGTTGCATCAAGAGTACAACCACAAGTTGTTAGAAATGTTGAGACAAACATAAATGAAAGGGGTGTTCTAATAACCATCTAAAAATGAAATTTCCAACGAGTTTGATTAGGTTTTACACATAGTTGTTGCCTTGAACCTTATGGAAGTTAAAAACAAAAAAATAGTAAATAAAGAGCTAAAAGTAATACAAAATTAAGATTGATAGTAGATTTGATAAATGATTAGACTAAATAAAGGGCTCAAGCATAAATAAAAATGATAGTAAAAGTTTTATGTCTTAAGGGTGAATGAGTTAGAGGGTATGAATTGAAATTCGATGAAGACACATGTATGTGTTATTGAATGTTAAATAAGAATAAGATTTTTACACATGTAAATTATATCCAAATAGGGTTAAGTTGATCAATGTGTGAAAATTAAGTTTCCAAATTTATAGATAAGTTAATTATAAATCACAAAGATGTATGTGGTTCAAGTTGACAGCTAATTAAATGACCCATTAGATCGATCATGGTGTCAAGTTATAGATGATACATAATTTGAAAGGATCGTGTGAAGGTTCACAAGATCTTAAATGAATGATAGTTGGAAGTGGTGTCAAGATGTTCTTAGTTGAACAAACAAATTTCTTTTTTTTTTTAAAAAATAAATAAATATGAATGCGAATCAAGTCGATCGATATAAATTAAGGCTTATTATATATTAAGTTGTACATGGTATGATTAATCTATTGTAAAGAATATACTTCAGAAGGGTTCATTATGGAGACTATGATTTTGTTTTGTAGTCACAAGTGTTCAGTATATATTATATATATGAGCCTTCTCAAGTTTTAAAGTTAAAACTAAGGTGAAACATAATTAAATAAAGGTCATATAAAAATAAATCACAAATCGCAAACTTAAATTATGAGTGTTAAAGATGCTGATTAAGGACCTTCGGGTGCTTAATAAACTTGTTAAAGTCACAAGATGTTATAATATTGTGATAAAAGTTTAAGGTGTAAATTCTTTGTAGCAAATAAAAGACTATTCACCTTTCGCTTAAATATGATCTTTAGATTAAAAGGTCTTTTGAAGACCACAATTGGATAAGAAATCTATATACTTGTAGGTAATTCCATATACATAAAATAATTATCATTAAGTTATGGAAGATATTTGAAAACATTGGGGATATTCTCTTAAGCTTACATGTGAGAGTAATAAAATCATGTTAAAATACCATACTACAGTAAATTTAAGAAAATTATAAATCACCAGAAGAAAGTGAATACTAACGAATCACTAGTTGTAATTAGATCGCAGGGTGTTAGAGCGATCAATGTATATTGTTAGACCCAGATGGTGGTTTTCTGGGACAACAATATAACTATTGTTATAATTATTGTTAGACTCGATGGTGGTTTTCCGAGACAGCAATAATTATTAGATCGCAGGGCGTTAGCGATCAAAGTTAATGTTTAGACCCAGATGGTGGTTTTCTGGGACATCATTAACTTATATATAATATTCAATGATTATGAGAAATATGGAAAATTTTATGGTTCAAGTAAATTATGTCATTATGGGGTAATATGGCATATATATTCATCAATTAATGTACACTCACTTAGCGAAAGCTAATATGTGAATTCTATATACTTTCAGGTGATTCGTTTGAGCGGGAAGGGTGATTATGGATCAAGTCTTGAAATAAAGGATCGAACGTGTATCTTTAAAAGTTATCAAATGTACTAGTTAGACTACTTTTTATGAAACAATAATTGTAGTATTATGTTTGTTATGAAATAAAAGTTTGACCTTTATTATAAGTTTGATACTTTATTATATTAATCTTTTTGAGAAAATTTTTGGGACCTGACAATCCACGCTAAACTCTTATTAAATAAATATATAAAAATGAGGGTGTTACAGTTTGGGGTCGCCTTTCGCCATTGGGTTACCCCGGGTGGCTCAGACTTTATTCGTTTCGTTGTCCAAAAAAAAATTGCAAGAACGAATTAGTTTGTTTATCATAGTTTATGTGCAATATACGCATATATCTATACAATAGCTATAACTGACAGTGTATTAAATATATTGTTTACTCTACATAAAGGAGATAGTATGTCTTTATTAAGTGTACAATCTATAACATATACTCCCTCCGTCCTATTAGAATAGTCTTAGTTTGAAAAACACAAAGTTTTAGGCACATTAAATGATTGGTATTTTTGCTTGTTATTTGACAATAACACCCATGACAATAAATATTATTGTGGGTCCATCATATTGTTTGTTTTATGTTATTAAGGGCAAATTTGAAAGTTTACTAATAAATTTTAAAAGTGGACACTTTAAGTGGGACAACTAAAAAAAGTAATATGGACAATTTTAATGGAACGGAGGAAGTATGTAATTACACATTTTTTTTGTACATTAAGTCCAATCGTCAACATGATGATCGTTGAATGGAGTGTTTGTTTTTAACTTTTTATTATTTTTTATCTATTAAGGTTTACGAATTCTTGTTTTCACTTCATCTTTTTATTTTTATCTATTCAATCGTCATTCATCTTTCGTCTTCTTGAATGGAGTGTTTGTTTTTAACTTTTTACGGAGTATTATTTTTTTATGTTTCTTTTATTAAACTTAAATGTAATGTACTATGAATTAAATTTAGTATTGTTTTATATATATACTAGGTTATGTGCCCGTGTTATACACGGGCGGTATATAAATAAAATTTACTAAAACATCTTATTAAGAGTATAATAATTGACATTTACAAATATAGTTTATTATAAATTTGTAAAAACTTCTTTGTATACAATATTAGAAGTTTTATTTGAAGCATTACCATTATTATATAGTATTACTATCTTTAGGTCATCATGTCTTGTAACTCTTGATAATGCCACATGACCATGAGTGAAAACCAATTCCTTCAAATACAAACCTACTTTCGACAATGATTGCCATTGACTTTTGTTTATAGTTATTATAAAACATACAACTAATGGAAATTGTCTTCTTTGAAGTTTAAACGGAAGTATCTTGTCTGTTGGTATTAAGGAAACCCGTGGAATAAAAAGTTCGAGAACCGATGTTGCCTCTTGATATAATTTCCACTTTAATAGCCCAATTTTCCAACGATACCACTTTTAATCTTGTTTCATTACACAAATCCTCTTTTTGATCAAGGGGACTGGAATTAGTATACTATAAGTGTTAATATGTATGAAGGTATTAGAAAATATATGTAAAGAAAGTAAGTCCATACAAACTTGCATTTTTATCATGGCATAAGATTTTAAAGGAGATGAAGTGTGTAAAATATTAATTTGTATAATGTAATTAGGTGTGTTGTTTCAAAAGATGTATATTTATAACCGTTTGATTGTTTAAAAAAATATGCGGGGATATATTTGAAGAAAGTAGGAATTACCAAAATGGAGTGAATGGTATGGAATAGAGAGTTTTATGCCATTGAGATGAAAACTGTGACTTAAATTAATAACAGAGGAAAAATACAAAAGTTAATTTAGGTAAAACTAAAAGTAAGAGATGTTAAGATGTTGAATATGTAGTCAAATACATTCTTTTGTGATAACATTTTGAAGTGAAACAATGCTATTGTTTTTTTGTCTTTTTTGTCATGGGAAAGAGTAAAACATGGTCTGCAAAGTATAAAGTTAGAACTTTTTATATGTTCCAAAGTTACACTAAAAAGATAATGCATAATTTTTTTGTTAAAAGATCTTACAACAACTGTCAAAATGGTATACCCGGTGATAATGTGAGATAAATAAACATTTTACAAAATATCAATGTCTTAAATAATTTATAAAAACAATAAAGGAAAAAACAAAAATATAATTTATATAGAGCTTCTTAATACACAAAACGAAAAAAAATCATTTTTTAAAGTAAAATGAATGTTATAAGATATAATTAATCAAGGTTTTTTTATTTGTACCTGATTGTTCTTTTATTAGTAATGAATTCCACTTTTTGCCGTTCAAAAAAAAATTAATCAAGGTTTTTTACTAAGATGAATGAAAGGTGAAGTCAATATGCTATGTTGCTTAAACTTTTTTGTCTATTTCGATAGTTTGCACAAAAAAAGTATAAAATCATGTACCCAATGCCTGAAACAGTTTTTTGGTTTTATCAATATAGCTAAAAGTGTTTGAATACTTTTGAAAAATAAAACGTTTAAATTGTCGATTCTTTCACAAAACCAGAATCAAACACTTTACAAATTAAAGCAGAGTTCACCTGCTAATGATGTTTTCATAATTAAGGAGTGATTAAACCATTGCATAAAAAATAACATTCACCAATTTCATTATACCTTGCAAAACAAAAATAAAATGGTTAAATAAAAGCTTGTTAAATATGTATATATATGATTTAAAACGTATAACTTTAGAGAATATCACAATTGTAAACTACCCAGTGTAACATGTATTTTAACCAGATAAAGTTTAAAACGTTTGGAAAAACAAATCTTCAGGATTTAATAATCATACCACTAAAAAGTTTAATAATCAACTTAAGATACACAGTACAATATTACATAAAGATAACAATAAACAAACAATAGAGCTTTTTTTTCCAAACTTCCACAAGATACTTAGATTTAACTGCACATAACCAAACTGGTTACCCCTCATAATATATATAAGCATAAAAAATGTTCGGAGGATGAAAGATAACCATGTAAATTAACAAAACAGATTAGCCCTGAAATAACAGTAAAGCAGACCTGAAAGTTAGTAAAACTGCAGAGCTCACATATGAACCTGCAAACATAAATTAGCAGCCAAGATAAATACCAAAAACATCCGGACCTATCTAGCGCTGGAAACAGATACTTTTAAAAGCATATTTTGTTAGGTAACAAATTCTCAAAATCAACACATCATTCATAAACACATTTTCTTCCCCTAAAACAAATTCTCAAAATCAAAACTGGAATCAGATACAAACATGAAACAAAAATCATGAATATCATACCAAAAAAAGAAGGTTAAGAAATGAACAACTAAAGAGAACCTGGTACCTGGATTCAATGTTTGATTGAAGTTTTATATAATGCAAAAACAACAATTAGCTTTCTTTCTTTTAAATGATATAATCAAAGTTAATATAGAAATCAAATAGAACATGCATTCAAGATGTACCATTGTCTTAACTGTAATATAATAAGGTCAAATATTTTATAAAGCATCAAGTTCCTTACCTGAAATGCAAATAAAATATCATAACTAAGCTTATATTGTCTCCTTTTAACTAAAAATGGTCTAAATAATATCTACAATTCTAAAAAATTGGACAAAACAACTTTCATATACAAGTATTTATTTGAAAAACACAAAGTAGCATCATAATGATCTGGTCAAGGGTTAGCTAATGGGTCAAACGGGGTTTTCTTTTCAATATATAAAGTTAACATTGTTTGATTGAAGTTTTAAATAATGCAAAAATAACAATTACCTTTCTTTCTTTTAAATAATCTTTGGCTTATTACATAAATATTGTTTGAATCCATCACATTCAATCAAATTGCAAGTTCAGTTACATTTTTTTCCCAAGTTAGAAGATAAAAAACTCGACCAAACTTGAAAAAAATACAAAAAACCATATTTAAAGATTTGGTTTTAACAGATTTGAACGAAACACAAAGAAATATTAGTTTTGAAACATATTTCAAACAAAAAAACACACAACACAACAAAAGGTAACAATTCATATCACATTTAAGAGGTGACACAAGACAAGAAAATGTTACAGATCTAGAAAAAATCAATTTAATAGTGAAAAATTTCATACAAATCTGAACATATGAACCAACGATTACCTTAAATCTGGTGTGGGTGACGGTTGGTAGCAACGAACAGGAAAGGGTTAGAAGAGTTCATATGAAAAGCTCAGATCTGAACAAACATGTACAAACACAGTGAAAAATGCTCTTTAATGCATACCACAACATAAAAAGTCACAGATCTGGAAAAAATAAAGATAATAATCAAACAATCTAACCTTTAATGTACGAATCTGGTAGAAATCAAGAAAATAAGCATCGCAGAAGAGTGTCACCGAAGAGAAAAAAAAAAAAAAATCAGTAAATTATGATTTCAAGAGTAAACATGAAAAAAAACGAAAAAAATGGAACAATGTTACCTTAAATTGAGGATTCATATGTGGAGAAGCCACAACCAACATCTGCCAAAAAAAACATGCTAGAATCAATGGTGAAGAAGATCTGGATGAGTAGTGAAGAAGAAAGGGTGAGGAGAGAGAGAGGGTGAAATGAATTTGTGAGGAAAATAAGGCTTTTGTTTGTTTGAGTTTGAAAACCGGGTCAGGCAATAAATACGGGTAAAACCCGCGTGAAATAAAGGAAGAGACGTGGCCTAGCCACCCTTTGAACACGTTAGTCAAAGAAGACGTGGCCACTCTTATTGAGTGACACACCACCCAAAACATCCTCTTTTATTAGATAGATAGATATACTAAAATGTGAAAAAAAAAATTATATATATATATAGAGGGACACTCAAATGAGAACACCTCTTAACTTGAGTACAAAAAGTACAACTTTAACGAATTATAAAAGGAGTCAAACTATTGAATTTTTTGTAATATAAATTGACCAAAATGCTTATAATTCAACTAATTTTAACATCTATTTAAAAAAATATGATTCGTGATGTCGTTTGTTAGAATGCATATATGCACCCACAATGTGTGTTTAGCACACATTAGCCTTTAGCTCAAACCGAAGCAAGGCCTGGTTCGGCTCGGCTCGGCTCATTAACTTTTGTAAAGATCACTGTTAACTTTTGTTTCTTCATTATGGTTTGAACATTGAGAAGAACCGGAACTATCTCGTTAAACTAAAACTATTGACTTCAAATATAAATAGGTTAAAATACCCAACAAGTTAACAAACAATTTGAAGCAATAAACTATATCCAATTCAAATAGGTTAATGGCAAGTAGATATAAGGTAAATGAAATAGGTTGACTTGAACATATTTAAAACTAGGTGGTTATAGCTTCATTAGTTACCAAGAAACAAAACACATGATTAGTGAATTACACATCATAATAATTGAACAAAACACTTCCATTTCACAATCTGTTTAACAAACACAATCATCCTCCAAATCCATAAAGAGTCCTTCCTTGTCTCTTAAGAGCATACACAACATCCATAGCAGTAACCGTTTTCCTTCGAGCATGCTCCGTATAAGTCACCGCGTCTCGAATCACATTCTCCAAAAATATCTTCAACACACCACGTGTTTCTTCGTAAATCAACCCGCTGATCCTTTTCACTCCGCCTCGTCTTGCCAACCGCCTAATTGCGGGTTTTGTTATTCCCTGGATGTTGTCTCGGAGTACTTTTCGGTGGCGTTTCGCTCCGCCCTTTCCGAGACCCTTTCCGCCCTTTCCGCGCCCAGACATGTTTGTTTCGTGGTGAAAAAGTTGTGTTGTGAAGATGATTGATTGTTGGGGGTTTTAAGAGTGAATGTTTGGAGGGGGGTTTTGAAATTTGGGGGGAAGAGTTTTGGTGTTTGAATTTTGTGATCCGCGTGAAATGGTGTGGGGGATTGTGAACCGTTGATTGATGAATGTGCTTTAAAGCATTTGGGAACATGGATTGATGACGTGGATTATTAAGTATTTTTCTTTTATCTCATATTTTTAGATGAAACTACGACTAGGACCGGACTACGTGATGTGATGTGGCAGCTGAGTCTTGAATTTTTTTATTCGTAACACGCGTTAATAGCAAAGGTTTGATGTCTCATATATTACGGTATAAAACCGTAATTCATCACATATTATAAGACAAATATATATCCAAACTTAGAGAGACTAAAATGAGAACTAAATTAAAGTTAAGTGGTTCGAAATCATAAATATTTCATTGTAAAGTAAGGACTCAAAGTAGTAAATTAAAAAGTCTTTGTAGATTCTTAAATATTTCTCTTTAGACTATAGAGTGTACTCTTACCTTTTTCACTCCACCTAGACGTCATATTACCTCAAAATGACCACATCTTTCACTTTTAAGTTTTTAACTTCACTTCGATGATGAAACTAGTTTCACCCCCCCCTCCCCTCAATTTTATCCATTTCACTTCACATCACCAATTTATTTAATTAAACAATTTAATACATTCAGTACATAAGTTAAATTACCATTTCGTTAATAACTTAAAAAACATAATAAAACAATAAAAATTAACACAAAAACATAAAATATAAATAAAAAAGTAATAATTAAAAGAAAGAACATAAAAAACAAAAAAAAAACTTTGCATATAGATTAAAAATAAAAAAGTTAAAAGGACCTATTCACAACTTATAAAAGTTGTCATCTTCTTCCTCCAACTCACCTTATGTCCTTATCTTCTAAAAAAAAACTTTCAAACTCCTTTTTAGTGTTCTTCCAAAAAAAACCTTAAAATTCACTTTGAAAACATGGCTTGAAAAACATTGATAACCCATCTTATCTTCCTCTGTCTTTATCTATTTTAACAACTCCACAACCAACTCACTATTCTTTCACGAATGAAACGCTCCACAGCTACCCTTATAACAAGCCTTAACGCCCCGGGCGACGTGGTGTGCCAGGCGTTAACGACCGACGTGGCAGGTTAATGCATGGACCGTTAAAGCACACCAAACAGCCTAATCTCAAGTTTTTAGATGAAACTTGTAATTTAAAGTATTTCATTTTTTATATGAAAATTGGAATTTTGATCGGTGAGGAAAAAAATCGTCAATAACCGTTGTATTAACTTGATTACCAGTGTTAATTACACGAGTATAAAACTTGTGATCTTCAATGATAGTTGTATCAACATGATTTCAAATTACTATCGTTAATTACACACGTATAAAACTTGTCATGTTATGTAATAAAAAATTGCTAATATGATTTTTTAAGCGTATTTGAATTTTTTTATAATTTATAGAGTTAAGTGCAATTTGAACCCCCGTGGTTTACATTTAAAGTCACTTTGCATCCTTATCTGAAAAATTAGACCGTTTGCAACCCTATGGTTTTTAAAACGGGTCATTTGCACCTCCTCCCTAACTTTGACCGTTAGTTAACCATCCAAATAATGGTTAAAATATCATTTTACTCCTTTTTAAACCATTTAAAACTCATTTTTTAATCCATTTTTAAAGTCCCTCATCAATTTTAGGGCAAAACCTTTAACTCAATTTAAAACTTTATTGTTCGGTTTTTTGTGATGTTATGTACAAGAACATAGCCGTTGTTTAAGAATATGAGAATCCTATTGATGTAAATTGATATGATAAGTTTTTAAATGCTTAAAATTCTTTTTTACCTCCTTCAATTAACAATCAACTAACGGAAAAAGTTAAGGAAGTGTGCAAATAACCCGCTTTAAAAATCATAGGGGTGCAAACGGTCTAATTTTTCATACGGGGATGCAAAGTGTCTTTGGGTGTAAACCACAGGGATGCAAAATGCACTTAACTCTAATTTATATAATGTTACATTAAAATCGAGAATAATAATGTTTTTTAACATATTATAAAATAATTGTTTTAATAAAATCAAAGATAATATCAATCATTCGGAATTAGACCAAACAAAAAAAATTAAATATCTACACAAATATCATTAATTAATTGTAATCTTAAAAAGAGACAATATTACAAATTATTATGTACACAAATATTTACTACTCCCTCCGTCCCATTATAAGTGTCCATATTGCCTTTTTTAATTGTCCCATTTAAAGTGTCCACTTTTAAAATTTATTGGTAAATTTCCAAATTTGCCCTTAATAACATAAAACAAACAATATGATGGACCCACAATAATATTTATTGTCAAGGGTATTATTGTCAAATGACAAGCAAAAATACCCATCATTTAATGTGCCTAAAACTTTGTGTTTTTCAAACTATGACACTTCTAATGGGACGGATGAAGTATAATTTATGTCAGCATTTGTGGTAGCCTAGTTGAAAGCCTCATAGTTGATTATTTACTATTTTACTTATTTACTAGGTTTAACACCCGTGTATTATACACGGGTTGAATAAAAATATTTTTAAAAAATTATAACTATTATATTTAAAAATTTGTAAATAATTTTATAAATTATTATTAATCATAAAATTTTGTCTTTATTAACTCTCCTACTCAATTTTCCATCTCAACCTTCCTTTTATAAAATAAATTATATTTTCCCCCCAAAAAATTACCCCCTAAAAACTCTAATTTATTAGATAGATTATTACGATATGAAGATGTGTTTACATTTATAGGTTTTGTTTAAAAGGAGATCTGGGTCCCTTGTTCACTGTCATTATTTTGGTTCTAGTGTTGAGAGCCGAGTGAAATTCACGTGCAAATTTACAATCGTTATTAGATTTTTTTTTTGTCACAAAATAATAGTTTTGAACCCTATGACTACTTTGCTTACTTGATATTATTTGAAAGTCTCTTATAATAATAACTTTATAATTAAAATATGTATATATATTTATAATAATATATTATAATAAAACAAATTACATTTTAGCCTCGTTTAAAATTACTTATATTTTAAACAATTTCTTACTAAGGTTTGTATTTGTCAGTTTATATATAATAAGGTATGTAAATAAAACGTAGCTATAAAGTTAGCAAAGTCTACACTTAAATATCTTAATAGTTGTTAGCGATCCATAACTTTTTTACCAACAATATTTGAAAAACACACACACACACCATAAACTTTAATTCTTTTTAGTTTGACTACAATAATGTTATATTAAAAAAATAATTTTTTAAACAAATCTGGTGTTCTAATTTTACAACGGTTAGTTTAAAAATTGATTGGGTATCCTCGTTTACACCCATGTTTTTTTGTTCTCGCACAGATAGCATACCTCCACAAGTGAACGTACTTGTTCACATGAACCATAACCATAACAGCTAGTTTTGGTGTCATCACTAGCCATAAGCCATAATAGCTCAAGATGGGCTTAACTTAAAACTCACTAGTTTCTAAATCAAACCTAAACATGGTTTAAGGTGAAATGAATTGTTTTAGATTAAGGAGCCGTTTGGCAAAATTTAAATCATTAAATGCTGAATGATTAAAAGGTCTGAATCATTAAGATGTTCAATCAAAGTGAAGGATGTTGGGGTAGAACCTTAAATTAGGGTAAAGTTGGTATGTGCTCCATTCGTTTCAATTCAGTATCTCTCTGTCTCTTAACCATTCAGCACTTAACTGAACCATTCAAAGACTTTTTTTATTAAACAAACACTCTGCATACTGAATGATTAAACGCTAAACTGAATCGTTAAGAGGTGAAACAAACAGCCTCTAAGGGTCAATTACCAATCGCATAACAAAACATAGAATCAACACCACACGAGCTTTAAAATCAAAATACACACTAAACTGAACCGTTAAAAGGTGAAACAAACAGCATCTAAGAGTCAATTCCAATCGCATTACAAAACATAGAATCAACACGACACTAGCTTTAAAATCAAAATACAGGATACTGGGGGCGGAAACTCGTCTTAAATGATAGAAAATAAGAACCAGTTTTATTATGATGGCAGCCAACAATAGCAGAAGATGTTATTTTTGGAAAGCTCCTTTAAGTCTGCTTAATCTTTGGTCAATGTCTTTGATCTTGCTCTTAAAGTCAAGAATATACCCCTACAAAATGAATTCAAAAATAAACAAAATAAGCTCTTATTCCCAATGCCAAACAAATCTCTATTAGACCCTTCAAATTTTTTTATAAACTGAAAACATGTACCAGAACATTGCAACGGAGCTTTGGACAATGACACGGAACTGCAGCGGCACATGACGGTGGTTTATCCACCCGATTACTGGCCAGAACTGAACATTGATTGATAAATGTTATTCGCTTGTTATAGACAATAAAAAAAGTAAGGGAAACTTCACAGAAGATTTAATAATAACAGCATAAAATGAATGTAAAGACGTACCGTCCATGCTGCATACTGCACTGTCGGGTATTCCTTCTTGATTTTGGATTTCACATGGATCCATTGTCTTCCTGCATACATTGTGACGTAAGTACATAACCTTACGTTATACTACAAGTCACGATAATTCCATTTTAACATATAAATACATAATATATTATATACCCCCCCCCAATACCAACCAACAAGTGGTTGTCATGGGGGCATTTGATGTCGGACAGTTCTGTATGTGAGATTCGCCTAAGGTGTCACATCTTTACATAGCGTAAGATTCAAACAATCAAACCATTAATGTCCAACGGTAGTAAAACCTTACCCTCAATAACAAACCCATAGTAGATCATAAACATCAAGTTGTTCCATGGACTAGCTGTCAATTGTTCAACCGCCACCTACATCATAGATAAAATCGCCAATTAGGCTCACATAACTTGTTTGTAACTAGCAAGATTCCAAATTTCCATTGATGCGCATATCTAACGATAGTTAAAATACCTTCTTGGCAACCGTTTTTGAGTCTTTTTTGCCCTTGAACAACTTATCCAACAATGTGTGGAAGTAATGCCCAAATGGTCCAAGATATGCAAACCCAAAAAGCTGCATACTTTCCCATGTTAATCATCAATTCACAAAAGATCATCCAACCAAATAAGATACAACATAACAGAGCTATGGTAGGATCTGAGAGTAGACTAAAAAAAGTCAGAAGTCAAAGATTTGACTTCAAAGAGCAAAAAAGTCAACTGATTGACTTCAAAGACTAAAAAAAGTCAAAAACCAAGATCAATTAACAATTTTACCTAAATCACTAAAGATTCAATTAAGCTCTAATACAAAGATAATCAATCAATTAATCAATGAATAAGATCATACCACTTTGAGAACAAGTCGACGGATTTGCAGTTTCTGGATACCGGAAAGCTTCTGAGAAATAATATCACTGATCGCCGATAATACTCCGGCAGTTAAAGCCTTTAATATGCAAAACAAATTGAATTTATAAAAAAAACCCAAATCATGATAAATCAAGAAACACAAAACCCAGTTCAAGATTCAACTAAAACCACAAAATCAATATGAAATTCGGTTCATATCTCATCAAATGGAACAAACCCAGTTTGTAATTCATCAAAGTAAACAAAACCCAGTTCTTGAAATCGAAGAAATTTTAAAAGATTGATAAAAAGATGGTACCTTTGTTCTTAGGGGATGTTGTTGAAGCTGCAGTAAGTAGTTTTGAAACCCTCTCTTTGCGATCGACATTTTGTGGGTTTGATTTTTGGGTTTGAAAGTGGTTTGGTGTGTGATATGAAGTGTCAAATTTCACGTTTTCTTCAATATCAATAGTTTTGAAGAGAATTGATTTGTAGTAGGTAGGAAGTTGGATATTCTTTTCTTTGTGTACTTTTCAAAGTTGGAGAGTTTTTAGAAATTAAAATTGTATTTTGTTATACTACAAAGTCAGAAATGTGGTATTGTTTGGTTAGGTTTACTTAATATTTTAACGGAAAATAAAGTCTAGTTTAAATGGTCGTGGAAGGTTACTATTATTAGAGTGAATTATATTTTTGAGCCTTTGTAATAGGTCAGTTTGTAGGTTTTGATTTTTTCTTTAAATTTTTACACTGAACGGCTTTTGGTTAAATTAAAGGGTCAGTTTTAGACCTTTAATACAAGGGTATTTTGGTTAATTTATCTTAAAGGACAAAAATTGTTTTAAAAGGGGCCATTTCTATAAATACTTACAGGAATGGCCCTTTTCTAACAATTTTTGTCATTTAAGATAAATTGACCAAAATACCCTTGTTTTAACGGAAAAACTTAACGATCGTTAAGTTAAAGGCCTAAAACTGACCCTTTAATTTAATCAAAGATCGTTCAGTGTAAAAATTTAAAGAAAAGGTCAAAACCTGCAATATAGCCTATTATAAAGGCCTAAAAATGTAATTTACTTTTACTATTATTTGAATAGGTTTCAGATCTAGATGCATAACACAAACATAAAAAAACAAGGCAAATTTACTAGTTCAAACGAAGTTTATTTAACTAGGTCATGAAGCAAGGTCGTTGGACGTGAAGCTAGTGTTTGAACCAATGTACAACTTGAGTTTGTATAGTTATCGTCGTAAAGAAGTTGGCCTTTTCCTTCATGTTTATCCACTTATTCGGGTTTACCATGGATGATATTAAGGACGACCCTGGATAGGGGCTGCATGAGCGACCGCTTAAGGCACTATTGTATATACTTCGTTGATTCCATTGGTTAAAAAATTTCGTTTGGATAGTATGCGTTCAATAATTCTTCTAATAATTGTTTTCTAATGTAGAGCCATTGGTCTTCGGCTTACCCAAGACAAGTAGCTACTGGTTGAAATCCACAATTTCCATCACACATTACATCTTGTACACGCGTGATGTACAAATGAAAGATTTTCTGGACTTCTTTCATTAGTCTATGCTTTGTTGATTCCTCATTCAAATCTATCAAGTGAAAACCTCGCTCCGATGGTTCCTCATTTAATTTCGTCATAAATGAGCTATGTCTTGCTGGTTCGTGAGACATGTTATTATAACTTAAACACAAAAAAAAAATTGGATGTGTGTGAAATTTTTTTTCTATAATGAACTCGAGTCGGAGGAACAACATGTTTAGTTTTCGGGCGTCCGCGGTTATTTTTCTTAATACGTGGTTTTAAAGGTCAAAATTTTCAACGGATCAAAAACTCCACTCATCTTTCTTAATAAGTCCTGTTGACAGCTTTTGATTGCTTGTTGTAGGTCTATCTAAACTTTTTCACACCGTTGGCATAACCAAGATCATCGTAGTCAACATATATGGACGGCAGCAAATCAAGTTTTGTCAAAAAAAAAATGGTCGATGCAAGTTAATGGAATAGACAACCGTAGTCTACATCGAATACTTTCTCACCAATTCAAATTGACAAATAATTTTTTTTGTTCTAAGATCTTTTATAGGATCATTTGTATTTTTTGTATCTTACCTTTAAGACTTACCATCACGCTCAAACCAAACAAAATATGAGAATAATGAGATATGTAGCCAAGCCGGTTTGCCTTGGTTGGTAGGACATGTTAATAAATAAACTCATTCATTACAAAGTCAATAATGGGTGGTAGCCGACACCTATAAAACTTTACGAATTTTTAGTTTGTTTTTATTTTTAAAAGGGAAATTGGATTAATTAATCTTAACTTTCACTTATTGGTTATTATTAATTTCAACTTTATTATTGACCATTATTAATCTCAACTTTCACTAAAGTGGTCACCATTAAGCCTTCCGTTAACTTTCACTAACTCCGTTAAAAACTGATGATGTGGCATTCATGTGTCAGATGGCGTGGCAAAAAAAGTACATGTCAGTTGCCACGTCATCTGACACATGGATGCCACATCATCAGCTTTTAACGGAGTTAATGAAAATTAACGGAAGGCTCAATGGTGGTCACTTAAGTGAAAGCAGGGATTAATAATGACCAATATTAAAGTTGGGATTAATAATGGCCAATAGGTGAAAGTTGGGATTAATAAAATCCAATTTTCCTTTTCAAAATACAAACCCCGAATTATTATACTACTAGTTTAATGTCCGTGTGTTACACGCTTAAAGACATGAAAAATGGATAAATTTTAAATAGTTGTGAACAGGGTAAATTTGTAGAAAAATAACCATGTTTCATTTTTATTCTAGTCAGGTTACTCAAATTTTTTTTTTGTTTCAATGACATAATTTAACTTTAAAAAGGTGTTTCAATCCTAAATAATTAACTTGTATAATAGGTAAACATTAACTTTTCAAGGGACAACTTCAAGAAATAATTGTTTCTACTTTTCCACTACTAACCGTCATAAAAACTGACGAAACCTTTTAACATTTTATGTAAAATAAAAAAAATATTCAAAAAACTTTTTAAAAATTGAAAAAAAAATCCTAAATTTGTAAAAAATCTTAAAGAGCGACAATCTCTTTTTAATAAATGAAAAAAATTTAAAAATTGGGGAAAAAAACTTATGAAATTTTTAAACAAATATGATGGCAGAAAAAATAGGTCTCAAATTCACAAAACATGTCCTAAAAAATTTAATGGCAGAAAAAACATGTAAAAAACTGTGAAATATAGTTGATAGCAGAAGAAAAAACTCAAAACGCGTCCCAAATTCACCTAAACGCATTGATCAATAACATTATATTTTGCAATGTTGAAAATTTTTAGAACATCTAAATGCAAATTGTTCAACTGAAATACATTATGGGAAAATAATAATTAAGGAAGTAAATGAAAATTGAAAGTTAATATGATTTTTATATTTTCACAACAAGTAATTTAAAATCGTAATATATTTTTGAAAAAAAAAGTTCATTTGATTACCTTGTTAAATTTAAATTAATTAAAAGTTAATTTACTTATGGTATGTAAATCTCCACCTAATAAAAATGTTATAAAAAATTTGAGCGAAAAAACTATTTTCAAAGTATCTCTAATGATTGACAAGTGTCATTCAAAACATGTTTTTATTAGAAAGTATAGATAGATCATAATTTAGAAAGTGGATGAATAATAATTTTTTAGGTTTTACATTTTTGACACAAATTTTATTACTTTTTGTCTTTTGTCTATTTTTTGTGATGCTATATTTGTAATTGTGATGTTGGGCAGTCATAAGTTTGTGAATATACGTGTATTTGTAATGTGAGAACCGATAGTTTTTCATTTTTATGGGTTTTGTAACGGAGAAGAAATGGAGACATTATTGTCTCTATATCGGAACCATCGAAATTTCATGTATCCGGTTGATTATGTTGCTTTTCCCATCGTCTTTTTCCAGTTTTTGTCTTTTGATGTTGTTCATAAGTGGTTACGTGGTTTAGGGGTTATATCTGTTTGGTTGTGAATGTTGTGTCTTTTTTTTACGGTTTTTTTGTTGTTGGGGCTATGAAGAGTAATATCGAGTTGTGACACAATGCAGTCGTTAATTAAGCCTCTTATGATTGTTTTTTTACATGTTTGTATTCTTTACATGTTTGTAAGGCCGTCAGATAGTATGCTTAATTAATCATAATAAAAGACGGTTTGGAGTTTTTTTTAATGGGCACACTTCAATTAACTATTTAATTTGACATAATTTGGATTTTAATTTCATTTATTTGTTTTTATGTAGTAAAATTTTATTATAACATAGCAAAATACAATTTTTTTCGTTTTATTTGTTTCACAAATATACAAACTAAAGCTTTATAAGTTTCGAGAGATGAATTTAGGTTCTTTTTAAGACATTGCTCGAACTATATCACCTCACTGTTATCACCTTTACAACTTTACCTATGTCGCAACAAAGAACCGTCATTCTTGTCACCTATCATGTCCACATAACATATCATGCCTAATTGTATATTTGATCCCATGGTAGGGCTGTAAATGAACTGGACGGATACGGACGAGGTTTGTTTGTGTTCGTTTGTTAAAGTTTTAAGTTGTTTGTGAACTCTTCATGAAAAATTTCCGAACATAAAATTTTGTCTGTATTCGTTTGTTAAGGTTTTAAAGTTGTTTGCGAACGGTTCGTGAGCTTTGTTCATGGACACAAACGAACATAAATAAAAACTAACGGACACAAACGAACGTTTTACTGTAAAATATGGACAAACAGTTAATATCCAGCACTCTACCATCAAAATAATAATTCAAGCTTCGCCAAATTAGACAACTGTCCAAAGTTAATTAACATGATAACTAATCAACAGGTCATAAGTATCTCAAAAAGTATATTTAACCACATCAACAACAAAGAGATCAAGATCTTGATTTAGTGAGATTGTTTACGATAAAAACAAATTAGATAAAAAAAAGATATAAAATACAAAAAATATAAATAAATGAGCCTCGTAATCCCATTTAAGGCACTATATCAAATTAATATCCAAACAAGACATTCTATCTTGATTAAGTTTATTTCAAATAAAACCTCATATACAACAAAGCAACAAAGTAAATATGCTTTAAGAATCAAGAGTAAATTGCCAAAAAGGTCCCTGAGTTTGTACCGTTTCAACAACTTTGGTCCTTATGTTTTATTTCTTGCCATTTTGGTGTTTGCTTTTGTAAAAACTAACATTTTGGTCATTCCGTTAACTTTTTCCGTTATCTTTGTGTTAAAAGACCAAAATACCCCTGCTTATTAAACTAATAAAAAATAATGTGAAGTTGGTGACAACTTCTCTTTCTTCATCTACTATTTCATTTTTTCTTCTACTTCATTTTCTTCTCCAGCAAATAACCACAACAACCACCATAACCACAACAACCACCATAACCATAACGTCCACCACCGACAACCACAACCACGACGACCAACACCGACAACCATCTGCAACCACCCCCACCCCCAGCAACCACCACCTCAAAACCCCTCAATCTGATTCACAACCCTTCACCACCGCCTCCCCTCCGACTACAAACCCACAAGATCAAAAGCCTAACACCGCCTCCCCATCCGATTCCCCTGCCACTACCATCACCTGCAACTAACCACCTCGCGTCCCTTTCAATGTAACTACTATCATCACCATATCAAAACCCTTAAAGCACCAAATCATCACCAATAGTATCCTACTACAACAGATCTGAACTCAATCAACTTAGATTCAAAACCGAGTTCAGATCTGTTGTGGTTGTGGTTGTGACGGCTTGATGGCGCTGATGCTCCGATTAGGTGGTTGGAGGCTGATGTTGGCAAATCGAGGAGCAGTGGTTGTGGTGATTGTGACACCCCGCCCGGCGGCGGAAACACCGGGCTGTCATATGGAATTGGATATCAATAGTACAAAGCACATGGCACACTAAAAGCATATTTTAATATCATTAATGTAATAATTGTTGTGACATAAATGAGGAATAAATAGTCATAAACTCAGAAATAAAGATCGGCAATCAAAGTAATTTATTGTTCAATTATTCTAAGTCCAAGGCATCCTATGTCTTGAATGAACCGCAATAACATCAAACTAATGCATCACCTGAAATATGTAAAAATAAAGTTAGCTATTTAAAGCTAGTGAGTAAACCACAATTTGAATACATAGTAATATAGAAATCCGAGATCATCATAATATGCTGCGCAATCTTACGTGCATAGCTATTTCATATCATTCTCGACCATGACACCTTGAACACACATTGAACACATTGAACACATCATTGTATAGCATCTTGTAATCATTTGTCATGAGGAACCAACTCATGTTGTAAATTAAAGATAACCTTTTTAGTAACCGTCACGTAACCGTCTCGATATAGGTTATCAATAATTATTTTTGCAACTTAGGGACATAGCATAGCAACTTGTAACATAGCAACTTGTAACATTGAAATTGAATGGCCGGGTTTAAATCACCTGTTTTGAAATACATGCAGGTGGGTTTGTCAAACCATTAGCGCTAACATTGTACCGGTGGGATTACTAAGTAACAATACTACTTTAAACTACCACATAAGGATTGCATCTTGCTGCAGACAAGACTAACACATTTAATGATCTCATTTGAAAATAGAAACAAAGAAACAAAAACGAAAACATTGAATAGTAATTGAACATATTTCAGCCCCAAAATGTAAAAGTAAAAAGGGGAGTGAATTTACTCACCTTGAATACTAAAAAGAAATGGTATAGAAATAAATCAACTGGAACCGAGGACTTCCCAAATATTAGTATCACCTAATTAATGAGAATCCTAACTTAGAAAACATATAATATAGAAACTAGAATATAAATAATAGGAATTTACGGAGATTTGGGATTTTTGGTACGAACCGCAACCGAGCGTTTTTATACGAAACTGATTTATTAGTCTTTAGAACTTTGTATTTTACAAGAAAACCATTTTAGAAAACATTAGTAATATATTGGAAATAATACTTAGAATTTGTATTTAAACTTATACATTTTACATATTATTAACTTAATCATTTGATTAATAAAAGTTATATAATATATAAATAAATAAAAGTATAAAGATCTTAATTTAGAAATGGAACCGTGGTAACCGGAGTTAAGTCCGAAGTCAAATGTTTCGGATTTAGAAATTAAGGTTTTTAAACGAGTTTGAACGTTCAATTATTTTATAAAAATATGTATTTATATGAAAATTAGAAACTTTAATCATTTATAAAAGAAAACATGTTTTTGTATATAATTTACAAACTTAAAAATAGAACACACTTATACATATTTTTTTAACCTTTAATAACTATTTTTAACAATTAGTGGGTTATTAGATTATTAAAATGTTGGTTTAAGTTGTTAATCAAATTAATTAAAAAGAAGGGGTGGGGGAGAGGATCGAACCCGTGACCATATCTGCCAAACACACACGCACAAACCATTGAACCAGAAGCGCTTTTGTTGATTATTTAGAACTTTAATTGTTTTGAGATATAAAACGGTTCGTTAAATATGATGAGAATAACGTAAAGATTCGGTATATTTATTCATAATTTTAATGAACGTTTCATTTTCAAAGAAAATTAAATACGAGTACATTTAAAAGATGAACAACCTCGGGTTTGAATCGGGCATCCGGATTCGGGTTCAGGGCAGATGTCACAGTGATGTTGATGGTGACTGGGAGGGATTTAGGGTTATGGTTGTTTATTTGTGATGTCAAAAAGAATGGTGGAGGTGGTGTAGTGGTGTGTGGTCATGAGAAATTAAAGTAATAATAATAGTAATAATCAAAAGACCAAAATACCCTTTAAGTTAACAGATTTTTTTTAACGCTTTTGGACGGTAGGACGAAAATGGCAGCTTTTTTTATAAAAGCAAACACCAAAATGGCAAGAAAAAAAACATAAGGACCAAAGTGGTCGAAACGGTACAAACCCAGAGACCTTTTTGGCAATTTACTCCAGAATCAAATATGTAATACTTTTAATCACACATGAAGTCATGACCATATTTAATGCCGCTACTATCAGCAAAGTAAGGAAGCAATGACCATATTTTGATATATAAACTCTATGAGTGTGAGGTATTTACTTAAAACTATAAATATAATATTTAAAAACATAATGAACATCCGAACATAAACGAATGAACATAAAGAACATATTACCGAACGTTCAAGAATGTAAACAAACAAACACAACTTATGTTTATGTCTGTTCGTTTAACTTAACGAATTAATTTTTTTATCCGTGTTAATTTGTTGTTTAATAAACAAACAAACATAAATGAACTTCTCACTTAATGCTTCATGAATAATTCACTTTAAAAGTTTAATTCTTTTACGGTCTCAAGCCATGAATAATTCACTTTAAAAGTTTAATTCTTTTACGGTCTCAAGCCATGGTGCTTCCCCCTTTTTGTTGATTCAACGGAATCCCAATTTATTTATTCTAAAAAGTTGATATAAGTTTGCCATGATTAGTATGTTACTATATTTAAATGAATTTTATGAATGCTATTTTATCTAAAACTTTTCAATAACATTAGTTGATGTAGGCGTTCTTTACAAGTTACAACATTCACTTGATAACCACCTTAATTTGTTTAAAGGTAACACTCTAAAAGGCTTAGATTGTTTTTTATTGTCTGAATAGCCTTTGTATCTGAGCGATTCAGAGAAGGGGCTTAATTCAGAATGTTTGGGCGGGGGTCTGAACGGAAGAGGACGTCTGAGCGAATCAAACATGTTGGTTTGAGCGAATCAAACATGACGAGCGTTCTGAATCATTCAGAGACGGAAGGAGCGAAGGGGCGAAGAAGAAGCAGCCAAGAAGAAGGAGTGAGCAAAAAAAAAAACGAGCAAGGAAAAGAAGAAGCGACCATTGGAAAAAACTGAAAAAGATGAGCAAAAAACTAGTCATCTTAACCAATAGGTCATCTTAATATGGCAGAAAGATTAAAAAAAATTAGATTTGTTTATTAATTTTATAATCTTATTCTAAATCAAACATGTCATTTTAACCATTTAACACTTAACCATTAAGACCTCTTAACAATTCAGCAATTAACAATTCATCATTTAACAAACATCCCTTTACTTTACATTGACAGTAGGTACAGGCTAGGTTGTTCGAGTTAATTTATCATCAAGGGCTAGTAAAAGTTTCGCCAACAACCTACACAAACAAGTATGAAATGCTAGATCAAAGTATATGTACAAATTTGATTAAAAGTATTACTAGGTGTCGGTAAGTTGACTACCATTATCATAGTTTCAGTTACATTGATAGTTTCAGTACCACTAGAAATTACGATGAAAGAAACAACTTTTCTACATTTTTTGTATTTCGTAATATGATAGGATATTGTACTTCAAATCAATAAATAATTATATACCCTTTGATCGAACGGGTTTTGTAGCCATTGAGCCATCTCGCTAAACATATTATAACCTGAAATTGAGTTGGCAAGTTTTGATGCATAACACAACATATAAAAAAAACAATTCAGTTTTAGTATTTCAAACGAAGTTCATTTAACTTGGGCCTATGAAACAAGGTCATTGGATGTGAAGCTAGTGCTTGAAACAATGTAAAGCTTGAGTTTATATAGTTATCTTCGAAAAGAAGTTGGCCTTATCCTTCATCTTTATCAACTTATTAAGGAGCATCATGGATAATACATTGACCGCGACAACTTTATTATACCCGTAATGAGGATGTGAAATTCACGATCGAAATCAGTCCCAGAGTTGAGCGTATTGTAAGCCTTTGTCCTTATTGCAACAGATGATTCGTTCTTTATCCCAAAGGACTAAAGAAAGTCGAATGTGTTAAAAATTCCAATGATTGTGCCTTCCATTCACAATGAGCCATAGGTAAAGTGTTAATTTATCAATGAAGCCTAGTATCTGAGCCAACCCAATAATCGATTGATGAGTTTTCACACGCCACCGTGCATGTAACTGTAAATTCTTACAAACAAACCATAAATCAATTTCCCTAAGTAATATTATAACTTTTTCTTAATAACAATTTGGATAATTGACGGTCCAGTAATCCATTTAATTATCTCCATTACAAAACATTAACACTCTGTTCCCGAGTTTAGTAACGGAAAGAAAAGAAAAGAAAAGAAGTTTAGGAAAGAAGAGAAAGGAAATGGAAGGAAAAGATATGATTTCATTTTGCGTTCCAGAGTTTAAAGAAAAGGAAAAGAAAATAAGCATTTTAACTTAATCTCTTTTTTTTCTCTTCACTTCCTTCCAATTTGGAAGGAAAGTTAGGAGGGGAAATCATAATAAAATTTTCTTTCCACTTCCCTCCCCTTCCTTCCATTTTAATTTTTAAAAAAACTCTGAAACACATATTTTTTTCAACTTCCTTCGACTTCCTTCCCCTCCCACCTTTTAATAAAACTCTGGAACAGAGTGTAAAGCTCTAGGTTACCATATCTAATGATATGGCTTGAAGGTAAGTTTTTTTATATCATACGTGGCGATATCAGTATCGTTAGATCAAAGCAACGGTTCAGATTGAATAAAATTCATTCACATTGACACACACACAAACGGGCGTTTGTTTCTCTCAAATCCTGTGTGCTAATAATAATAATAATAGTGCAGCGATCAATTTCAATCTCTACTTTCATCGCTTTTATTATCAGGTAAAATCACTCAAACTCGATCGATTCATTGTGTTTATGCTATTTACTTTTATTCAATCAAATCTGCATGTTTATCATTTTATAGCTTAACTCTGTTCTCTCAAAATCCCCAATTTTCGTCTCTCGTTTTTTGTTTTCCAGCTCCGTACCTCGTTTTATTTCATCAATCCTTTGTGAACGCTCATATTCATCATTGATCTGTAGCATAATTTTACAAAAATAATGGAATTATCTACACTAGTGATGTTACAAACCCTAGTTTTCTTCATTTTTATTACAAACTTGATCTGTGAATAATTTTAAGCCCAGTTTACGTTTTTTGAAGTTAGAAGGTTAAAATCACCATGGATTTGAAGTGGAAAGTTAAATCATTTGATTGTTGCAAGTCAAATCTCATGTTACTAACTTACTTTGTTTAGATTTGGTGTTATTTTTACTTCATTGATGATGTTTGTTTCATATTATGTAGTGAGGATTATAAGGATGATGAGTGCAACCATCAGACGCAAAGCTTTGTCTCTGTGTTCATCTGCTCTGGCTAATAATGTATGTGTGGTTTCATTATTTCTTTAAGTTGCTGAAGGTTCCATTCATTTTTTTTTCTCTTTATGATAACTTTTAACAATCTGTTACGTCTGAAAGAAACTTGCATATGCTTAATATTGTGTTTTGGATTTAGAATTTGTTAAATAGAAACATTATTGTTGATAAGGGAAATACTCCATGTTTGAATAAGCTTTATGATCGAGAACTGTTAATCTATTCGTGATTTATATAATCATTTTAAATTGTTAATAGGGTACCGTACGATCATTGGAGAGGGCCCAACCTGCATTAGCAGGATATGCATCACGAGGATATGTTGCTGGTATCCCAATGCTTGAGGTAGTTCAATTCTTATGTTTATAATTCAAGCACATGTTTGTAATGCACATATATTGATCTGACTCTTTCCATTGGAATATATGAATTGTTGAGTAGGTCAATGCAATATCGATGGCGTATATCTGTGTAACTAGATGAGATATCGAGTTTATTGTGTTTTCAACAAACTGCTTTGTAAATGATAAATTGCTATGGTTTTCAATTTTTCAAGAAAGTTTACAAACTTTATTAATAAATCTATAGCTTATGCTAAACATACATGGTCTCTGAATATAATAATGTTCTTTAAAATTTTATATTATTTGTTATATGTATGCATTATCCGATGCATCAGTGTTCCCTTTTTGTAGTTAATTAAAAGAATTGTATAGCTTATGATGTTGCTTACGTGCTTTATATCATTCATTTCATAATGTAATAGAAAGTAAAGTAAAACATGCGTATATATGTATTTCCTAATAAGTTTGACCAATTGCTCTTGCTAGCACTCAAATTTATTTTAGTTTAAAGTTGCTACACCGATTTGACTCATGACATTGCATGTTGACATCATGTGCTATTGTGCTAGGAACTTGGAAGGAAATCAAAACTAGTACCCGAATTTCATCAAGGTATGCTTACTTTTGATAAGAGTTTACCTATTCCCCACACTTAAAAATCATGAATTTGAGTACTGGATGATGTATGACTTAATTGGTTTCAGGTGCTCACGTTTATCCGAGTTCCTTGAGGTAGAGATATTCTCTTGTTCTATATCTATCCACGAGCAATGTGAAAATGAAGGATGTGTATCTTTCTTTCTTACTTAGTCTTGGGGGATGTTTGGATGTGCATTATGAATACTATTTGACTCACGATAATCAGTTAAGATAAAGTATTTATCATTCTGGGTATTGTATTTTTTAGATGTCAAATAATCATTCTTGGAAACCAGTTTTAGTTTCATAGCCAACTGCAACGAACAAAACTGATTAACTTTAGGGAGTGGTGAGATTACCTTTTTACCATCCCTTTACCTATATTAAATACTTTTTTCTGTTTCTCAACATTAAATATTATGGAAAAATATAACTGTTGGAATTCTGATATGTTCATTAAATTTTGTTTACAGTTTATGAAAAACGTTCTTGTAGTTAGCAGATAATTATCATATTTTACTGTAGTAATCTGAAGGAATTTTAAATGCACATCCAAGCACAACCTTATTGAACTAGCTTTTAAAGCTAACCTTTTTTTACAACTCCTCTCTGGCACAGGGACATTGTATCATCACTTAAAACAGGTTTTCCAACCCAGAAGGGGAGTAGATCTTTTTTTACATACAGTGGTATGCTCTTTTTATTATCTCCAACAATACTTATTATCTCCAACAACTCTCTGGCACAGGGACATTGTATCATCATTAATGTTGTGTTGAATGCGGGTTTGTTGACCCTTCATTGGAGATCCAGTACTGATGACATTCCTAGCAGAATACTATTTGTTGATTTGGTGTTTGTATGTATACTCAGTCTTTTGTATGTTTTGACACACATAATTTTTATCTTTGAACAGCACCTGCTAAAATAGAGAAAGTAGTTAACACCTCAGTCAAAAGGACACACACTGGCCCTGCATATTTTACTGCATCTGGTGCTGTGGCTGGAAGTGTTTTAAGTGCTCCTATTGTAAATGCTCCGACGGTATGGTGCTTAAACATTTTATCTATAAATTACGGAACTTTATTATCAGCCTTTTTTTGGTAGTTGTAAAGAATTGCTATCCAAATCCAGTTTTTGTTACTCAAAAAACATGATAGAACCAAGTTATGTAGGGGAGTCCCTCCATCCCATGTAAGACCAAATCACTATCATCAGTTCTGATTAGAGGTGATAATTGCAACACATTTACTTACGAATGTGTTGATTTGGGCAATTTTTATCTTTATCCGGTAAAATAGATAAAGTAGAACTACCCTGAAAGAAACGGGTCACATGGTGGGTTGAATGGGTTTGAAACCCCCAAAGTGTGCTTAATGCATAAAACTATAGAGTAAAAGTATAGAACTATTGATACTAATGTAACTTTTGTAATCATATTTGACACTGGTTATTTCTGACAAATAAAGATTTTGGACAAAAAGTGGCTGACCTGTTGACACTGGTAAAATATTACCAAACCACCTACTTCTTCCATTTTGCCACCTTTTATAACAGCACTTCATAGATTTTCGAGGATACATTTCACTACAAACTACGATGCCCCCTGTATTCTCGATCAAACTGGACAAATAGGTGATCACAGTTTTATATAGTTCCCAAAATTGGAAGTGAGCATAGTTTTCATGAGATGTCAAAATCAGAAAGTCATGCAATTTTGTGGGATGCAGGGAGTTTGTTTGTCATACTTTTTATATGTATGCTAGTGAGTAGACAAGAAATCGGAACTCTGAAACATGTTGTGATTGTATTGATCTGGTTTTTTTATTGTACATTTGCAGGCGGCTAAATTGGGCATGGGCGCGACGGTCTCTTCGACTTTCTTACCCAGTCTTGCTTTGTTCTGGCATATAAATAATGGCATTGAAGAGATTCTAGCAGATTATGTTCACCATGAAATGACTCGCAGCTTGATCTTGGTCATGATGAGACTCTTCCTTATAGTTGCAGCAAAAGATGTCTTTGTGGCTACAAATTGAATCTTTCCTTTCCATAACCCTCCATAGGTTTGGTCTTCCTTCATGTACATTGAAGACATGAACATGCCGAATAAAGATTAGTCCTAGAAAGTTATAGGACTCATGAATGATTCAATTTTGAGGTTTTGGATGATGGAATTGTTTGGCTTTTGATTTGATGTTAGACTTTTTTTGTTCATTTTTATCATAATGGGTGTTTAATGCGCATTGATATCTTTTGAAATAGGGGATAAATCTGATGCAGGTACCCTGTACACGGCACGTATAGTGTAATGTACTAATAGTGATCGGTGTTAAGATTATGGATAATAAGTTTTTGATGATCCTTATAATTTAAAAAAAAAGGTTTGTACAAGGTGATAAGGTGATCTCTAGCTGTATTTAGAGATAATTTAGAGAACACAAACTATTATAAAATAATATCATTGATCATGTGTTTACCAAATACTTACCATTTGGAAGAACAACACATCCGGTATCAACGCGAAAGAAACCAAAAAAAGGGTATCAACACGAAACAAACCAAAAAAATAGTGTGAGAATTAGAAACTCATGTTCAAGAAAACAATCACTAAAAGAAGCAAACTCATTACTATTTCAATTAACATGCTTCTACAACGTCATCTACGTGACTACGTCGCTAAAAAGGGAACTAAAACGATGCAAGAAAGGTCAGGTATCATTACCCCACCTCTTTGTTAGTTTAACAACTTAATACTAGCATATAGATACCACTATTGCTAAAGCACAAGATGCAAATGCATACACAGAGGACTATATAATGGCATGCTGAGTTTGGCATAATCATTTAAGATACGATAAAAACATATCATAACATAAAAACAGGTTTAGTCCTAGTCTGTGGAAAGCAAGGAAACTGTCAAACAAACACACCAAAACATAACAGTACTGTATAAAAAGATACCCAACCCGAACGTGTCACTCTTCATCATTGTCGTCACCACTTGACCATGCAAACGAAGAAAATCCCCGCTTGAGCTTCCTCTTCATAGACCAAAGCATGGCCACCACCTCCTTATGGAAATTTCTTAACTCATCTTTCACATTCCTTACCTCTTGACCAAAAAAATTGAGTCGTGCGTAAATTTTCTCCATTCTTTCATTACTCGTGCCATGCAATGGTGAGGGAGGAAGACTATCACCAGACTCGATAAGCTGTGACCATGAGTGAGCTCTTTCATGTGAGGGAGCAAATTCAGGGTCCAAGTTTCTCTTTGGTTTTCCATCAGAGTTATTTGATGGAGGCTTCCCTTTCTTTGCACACGCCAAATCAGTTTTCGGTTCTTTAATAACCACACCCTGTAAAACATAATAATACCCATGAATATTTATTATGACAAAGAACTAAATAAAACCAACACCCTTAATTCATCGATCTTTTAATTCAGTAATCAGTACTGTTATTTGTGCACTATGAGACTTTGAAACAACTGTATTTTCAGCTTGTCATTGTCAATGTTATAAACAATTAATAAGATCTTTTATTATTCAATTTATCTATAAGATATTTGATTAACTGTCAGGTCAAACGAAAAAGAGGAAATCTTGTGGATTAAAATTTAATATCATGATATTTGTGATGATGACAATAATGATTTTTGCGATTGTAAGTTGAAAACTTGCCTAGGATAATAAGTACGAAAGGATGCAACTTTTATAAGAAATACTAGAATGGAAGACATTACCATATCATCTAATGTGATGGATGCATAACAAGTACGAAAAACTTCTGCTGTAAGTCCAGGCATAAGTTCCTGCAGATAAGCATTCCATTTACTTGTATCCAGCTTGTCGAAAAGATCATCACCGCCCTTTTTTCCTGAGTTAATTAAAATAAAAGTTGAATCATATGGTACAGATTCATAAAAAACCTGTAATACCAAAATTACATTTATAGGCGACTGGTCAAATTAGGGTTACATGTTGCTTAGAGTGTTTTTTACACAGGTACACAACCTTGTAAGTCTCTTTGTTGAAAAAAATTAGATTATTATTGTAACTAACAATATAGTTAAGAAAAGCATATTTATAGCAAACTCAAAAGCTGAAAAAAGGTGTTTGTGAGTCAACCAGACCAGCACCAAAAAGTTACTTTTGACCCATCTATTATGCCACCTCATGAACGTGTCAATATACCTGTTCGAAACTGTTGAATGGCCTTGAACACGGGAAGCTCAACTTCAACCTCAATTTGGTTTCTTATGGTATCTTTACCAACAAAGTCAAACTGAAGAAACATCAAGCATCATACCATTTATTTGTTTCTAGATAAATCCAAGAATTTGTGAAATATGAGGTCTAAAAGAGACTCCCTTGTGATGCTATGAAACAAGAGATACAAAACATTAGTTTGAAATGCTCAACAGTTTTGTTGTAGATGGTGCAAGTAGAATTGAAGATGGAGAATATGTAACGGCTTTAAATTGTGTAAGTGAATATCAGAGATATCCTTGTTCGTATTTCTCATTGTTACAACATGCAAATATAACCAAGGAAGATCGATATACAAACCACCTTTAAGATATTTGGAGGACTTGGCTCCACATTTTTCACTTTCAAGGTACAACAACCTACTGTATCAGCTTCGTCATCATCATCCTACATCCACAAAAACTTATAACTTATAAGCAAAAAATTTCTGGGGATGGTTCTTTACCCATCCTTTCCACTATCCATTTTGTAGAATAAAAAACTAAGATAAAAATGCAACGGGTCAAAAGTCGCCCAAAGTGTATTAAAATGTTTACAACCTATTATTACAATATTTTATCAGAAAACTATTAGATTAGTATATAGTAACAGTTTTGTAATAATACAATAAAAATCAAAGTATTTATCAAAAATAAGAAAAGACGGACAACTAAAGTGTTAGTGGGTCAATACAGACTCGCTTTCACCCTACAATAGTACAACCCAACACGTTCAAAGAGAGTCCAAGAATACTCTATGACAGCTATGATATACTAACACAGTAACACTCCTTCACTAAAAAAATAAGCAAAAAAGTAAATGTAGAGGAGAGAAAGGACATCAAGAATAAAACCTTCTCATTTCCTGCGCTGAGTACTACTTTATCAATGAGATAAGTAGCCACTGCTATTTGTCTCTTTGTCACGTCCTTACTTCCAAAATCTTTAGTGTAAGCCTTTCTAATGTCTTGTATGTAGCCCTGTAATCAAATGGAGAACACGCAAATGATGAAAAATCAATATAATAGCTATTGCAGGAAATAAAAATGTGGTGATTTGACCCACAAAAAATGAATGGCTTGATTCGGGTTATGTTATACCTCTAACTAGTCAAACAAGTAAGTCTAGCTGAAAATGAAACTGGTCAAAGGTTGTCTAGACTGTATCTTTAACAGAACTTTTATAATCTTAATTGACACAGAAACTGTTTATTAAAATTTTTTTTTTAAACAATAGTGTTTCGGGTGAACCCAGCCACCCAGCTGAACCATTTCAACCTGTATACCCATTATGCCACCTATCCTTGTGAGTAGCATTCATCTGACCTACCTTTAACATTTCAGCCTTCTCGTATTTTTCCTTATCATTTAGATCTTTTAAGGAGCTGCTAGAAGCTAAAGCCACATACTTGAATTTATTTGTATTGATTGGATCATTCCAATTAGCTAGCCAAGTGACAGTACAATCGTGCCTAATTTCTTTCCAACTGCAACACAAGGGATCAATATCAAAATAAGGTACCATCCAGAGAAAAGGGTCTTTTGTATAGTTAATACAACATAAACAAAAAGAGAAACTATACAAACCTTTCACCAGGAATTGGACATTCTGGGATTGGGGCATCCTTTCCAATGTTTATGGTAATATCACTTGGGCGGATACGTTTTTTCAGCTTTCCCGTCTAGGAAACAATGAAGATTGTGAACTTAGCTTGTCAACAGAATTTTGCTAACCTTGACTTGGCAAAAAAAGAATACTAATTATTGTATAATAATAACGCATATCTAAAGCAGCCTTCAATGGAAGGCAAGCGAATGAGCCTTGTGGACCCAAATCAATGCAATAACAAATCAGTAATTATGATAATGGGGAATAGGGTAATAGTATTTGGAATCCAGTTGAAACGGACGTGCTGCAATCTCATGGGACATGGGAGTAATTTCTAGTGAAGTAAAAATAAAAGTTTCACTAGATAGATAAAGATGTCATTCGAACCTTTGAATGATCCCCACGGCCTCGAAATAACCCAGGTGGCGTAACTCGGAAATTTATAACCTACACCATTAATTTATGAATCTTTAATTATAAAAAAATATAAACAAAAGAAATGTAATATATTTGAAACATTAGTTAAAGAGAGTTCATATACAATTTATCAATAATAGTTCGAGTATATGAAATAAATTCAACAGCAATAAATGCTACTTCTTAGGACAATATCTACATACAAAATGATAAAAGTCATTCATCTAGGTACTGAATTCTATTCGCTAAAAGCTTACACGCCTATGTATCAATATAAAAATTTATTTTCCTTTATAATAGTCTACAAGAGATGGGAAAATATTCCTGTAATCTAGTGTCAGGTAACAACCTCTGCTATATCAGATAACTATTTATTATATCTCTCACATATCGATTTAAAGTCCTACTTGTTTTGGCCACTTAGCTTTCCATTTTATGGGTTCAACTTGTAGCGGCTAACAGGAAACAAGGATGTGATGGTGAGCCCTATTATATGTGAGAAATAATAAAATTGCTACACACAAATTGAGAAAAAAACAAGGTATGAATTAACTACCCTAAGATCTTTGAGGCCAATTGTTATATAAACACTGTAATCTTTCATTTTTCCTACAATATGAAGTTTCATTATATAACTTTTTTTCATGTGCTAACATGTGATATAATGGACACAATTTCATTTTGATAAAAATAAAGAAAATTCAGATATCACCTTTTCTTTGACACCATCAACGATTGCCCACATGTATTTCTCCTCTAGCTTCATCTTCTCTTCTTTCAAAGCCTTCCTCTTCTACATAAAAAAATGCTTACATTTATAATCTTGTACATAAAATGAATTGATGAAGTATACACATGTTAGCCTATAAATCATATGCCTAAAATTTCCCTCTATCATGACAAAATAGGTATGATCTTAATAACCAAAACACCAACATCTATACTGTCATAATTACTAACAATCAAGAAGTAATATTAGCTTGATAAGCAGTCAAATAATTAAACCATTTACCTTTTCACTCATTTGCTTCATCTTCTCTTTTTCAATCTGATGCCACTCATATATTGGTTTGAAATCACAGTCATCCAAATTCTGGATTGAGTGGTTTTTCCCCAAAATCTTTCGCCAATCATCCCAGAAATTCTCTTTAAATTTAGGCTTAGTCATGTAATCAGTATCTAACATCACTGCAAAAAGTGTTGCAACCTGTAGTGTGACCATCAAGCAACATAAGAATGTGTTTATCAGGATAAGATATGTGTGTGCGGAAGGTAAAAGAAGGAAAATACAACCATATATCAAGTTTACCTCCTCCTGTTCAGGAGTCAAATCAACAGGCTTCCCTTTATAGAGCATCTTAACCCCATGCGGCTTGTATGCAGGTGGGAAAATTACACCGTTATGAATCAAACTATTCCATTTCACTTCACCGAAGCCAGGTGGGACATCTGATCTCCTTGAATACCTTGACTTTTTCACAACTGTCTTTGAGTTATTGTTGGCTTGGTTTAGAGAGGGGGAATTCTTGTTTACCACTTTCTGTTTTGAAGATGACGGTTTACTACTTGATGAGGCTTGTTTCTTTATTTTTCGTGATATGTGAAAATCCGAGTCGCTGTTGTCATCGTCTAACTTGGTTTCTGCTTTCAAAGTAACAGGTTTATGGTTGACTGGTGTTAAAGAATCCAAAAGCTTTGTCTTTTTAACCGGCGACTGATCTGAATATATTTCTTCATCTAATGGTCTCTTATCAACATCAATATTCCTATACTGAATAGCACTTGGTGCAGAGCCATTTTGATGAACTTTGTTAGATGATCCCATGTTTGATACAGATGAAATTTTATAGCGCAGTGGGGTATCTTCATATTCAGAATCTGAGTCAATGCTTGATTTAGGAGGCTGGGAGGAACACTTCAGTTTACCATGTTTTATATTCCTTCTAAAAACCAAGGGCTCATCATCCTCACCAGATGAATAATTCATTTTTGGTCAACTTTTTTTTTCATATGGCACTTCAATCTCTACAATCCTGCACTTACTGATTTAAGTTGAGGTTGATAGACTTGTGTGGAAAGTCAAGAAATGATATTGTAACTAAGAAAAGATACGGATTAACAATTGCCATTAACAATCATGATAATAACTGGTTAGTTTGATAGTGGTTAACAAGTTCCCTTGTTTGACCTTATTAACAAGTATTTATGGTATTTGAAAATTATTAAAAGACTTTTATTAAGCAACACAAGCCTTGCCCCTTTTTTGGAAGGGTGCGAGTATAGTCTCTATCTATATAATTAGAAACATATGACAGTTTAAATTTTGATACATTTCAATTTCTGTAAGACCTTGGTCTATAAAAGTGCGAGACAATTCTAACAGCCAAGATGTGAGGTGTGAGGCGTGAGGCGTGAGGCGCTCACATCACATACACGAGGCTTTGCTCAATGTACAGATTAACCCTTATTTACAACCAGAAGCTGTGTCTCTCTCATATGTTTTTACATATCAACCTTCTTATCAAATAACCTTTCTTAATATCTTCATCCCTTTAACTGTTTTTACATTTATGCCTCCTTCGAATCCTAATTTCAACTAACTTTGACCCAAACGTACATGAGGTGCCGCCTCAAGCCCCTGATGCATATTCATGAGTGCCTCACGCCTTTGGCGTGCCTTTTGAAAACCAAGTATAAGACTAATTTTATTGTTCCTTTTATACATCTATACGCAACGTTTAGGATCAAACACACCATCACAACAAAACACAAAGTACACCCAAGGTTTAATAATCTAAATCCATGATCATTTTGAGGGTTCTTATCATAAGACTGCAGAATTCAATAGTATATACAAAGAGCAAGGATGACTTCATTCATATGTAAGGAACTGTCTTAACCATCTTTCGTAACCTTTAAGCAAAAAGTATTAGTACACGCGAAAAATAAATTTGTTATCCAGTTAAGGATCAATCCCAATCAGGTTCCATATTCAACAGTTTGTTTGTGATAGTAGAAGGTATAATTTCTTAACACAGTTTATCCTATCAATTTCTCAAAACCATTGCTTCCATGACTCGAATTCATGGCCTTCACAGGTTCCTCAAACACTTAAAAATCCAAACTACAGTGTTGTATGTGACAAAAATTTGAAATATTTCCATTTCTGGCTCAAATAGGTATCAATGTATCATTATAAACCTTAAACTATAATATCACGAAGAGAGTTTGCGTTCACTTATGTGTATCAAGTATAAGATGATCAGAAACAATAAAAATCATTCAACAAGCTAGGGTTTGCAAATCTAAACAGGTTATAACGCAAATACCTAGTACGCATTTAATCGCGAACTCAAAATGATCAAATACCTAAAAGTAATAGTAACAAAAACAGGATTGGATCATCGATAATCTGTTTAAGTAGTAGTAATAAGCAAAATCCAGGTTATGAAGAGCGTTGATTTAGATTGAAGATAAGAGGCGTTATTATTGTTCATGTTTGTTCGAAAAATGAAAAACTACAAGTGTGAGATGAGATATGAATCATTTACAGTGTTGATAGATGATGATTATTTACTTGCTTGATGTTCATGTTATGAAAAATGGATGAAACAGAGAAGTGGTTTATTTACCTGTGTGTGGTACGGTCTCCGGTGGTGGTGAAAAAAAATGCAGGAGACAGAGAATGTTGGCGTACAGGGCACAAGAAATGGGAGGGAACGAACTGCTTATTGTTAATTTATCTGGTTTGGTTTAGTAGGCGTCTCTTTGTAGTCTACATATATTTACACATGGGGACGTAATTTTAGCGTTTAAAAGTTAATTTGACGTTTAAAGATGATGTCAATTCGATTTGTGGGAAAAAAAACTAATTAGCTTTTAAAACTTTTTAATTTGTGTATGTTTGACGAGCTTAACGACAAACCGAATTAATGACTGCAGCTAGTAAGATTTAAACTTGTGATTTTAAGGTTATAGAGTTTTTTATCACACTAGTAGGTGTTAGTGGACCAATAATAATAATAGATGGTAAGAACAATTGTGATGACTCCATTTTAGAAACGTTTTTAAGTCTCTTTATTTTTATTTATTTGAAACCCAATCAAATCTGAACCTGTTTGGTAAAAAACCTGGTTTGGATTTCGTTGACCAAAACAAAGTGAACCCAAAACCTGATTTTTACACCTTTAAACGGAACAGCTAAAAAAGCTTATTTAACATATTATAAGCCTATTTTTTTTACTTGTTAGAGCATTTATTCGTTAATGTCCGATAATGACTCGTGAGGATTACGTCTGTCACAGTTAATGAAAGTCGTATTTTAAAAATAAATTTAAAATAAAAATCGAGTAAATGGCACCACTTGCATGTCTGTAGACAATACTCACCATGCATGCAAGGCTACATGTCTCTTTTTCAATCTGATGCCACTCATATATTGGCTTGAAGCATTATATATATTATAATTTATTAGTTGGTTATTTTGATTTCCTTAACCTACGTGTTTCTTACTTCACGATTGTATTTCATAGTTATATTATATGAGTTATTATATCATGTTCATGGATCATGGAAGTAGTGGGGTATTACACCCCCCCTCCTAAATAAAAAAACTACATATTATAAATTTTAATGAATTGATTAATTAATAAAAAAAATTAACCAAAACCAATGGTTAACCGCACTACACAGTTGGGCTTCAGTTTTAAAAATTAAAATAACCTAATCCCAAAACGCACCTCTAACCTCTGCAGAATTTTAGTAAGGGTTGATACTTAATATGGCCAAAAACATATTTTTGGTTCAAATGAAAATAACTAATTTTCTTGATTATATATATGTATATTTTATTTATCTATTAACGTATTTTCCATTTCAATCCTCTCATCCTATACATCAGTTATGCTTCTTCAGTTTTTTCCTCTTCCTAATCCAAAAACCAAAAATAAGATCCATATTATTTAACCTAATAATAATAATAATAACCTTTTATATATATCTACATATATTTCCATAAATCAAATCACAACATTTCGCCCACATCACTATCTTTCGGATCGTTTGCAACACCCTCGTAACCTCAAATTCGTCATGTAAGTTCTTCAAATCTTTGTATCGTTTGTGTTGAATTTATATTATAATAATAATATAATCATGCAATGTTATCGGTTGATTACTTTATCTATTAGAAATAAAAGGATTATATATACATACATATAATTAATCGTGTTTTTAATTGATTATCATGGTATGATTCACGTATTTGATCTTTTTTCTATGTGGGATACGTAGGGTTTTGATTTTTATTTGGTTTTGGAGATGATCGAGGAAATATTAATGCTTAATGTTTAATTTTTTTAACTGTAATTATAGATTTTTCATGTATTATTAATAAATACAATGAATTTATTTTTTTGGATTTTTTGATATGGTTAAAATAAGAGTACATGTCTATAATTTGTTCTGATATACGTGCGATTGACGAACATGGCCATTAGTTAACTCGGTGAGTTATGAAAAGCTAAGCTCTTTTTTTAACTTTGCTTGTTCGGCTTGTATTGTGTCAAAAACTCGAGCTCGAACTTGGTTAGTTTGTTATTTAGTGTTATTATGTTTATGTAATCATTTTTTATATTCATAATTACAATCATAATACATAACACAACATATATCATTTTTAGCCTCTTGTTAACCTTGTTTTTTATATTAATAATATTCGCTGTTCGTTAAAAAAAAAAAACTAGAGTAGCTCACTAACAACTAGGCTTTTTATACCTCTATCTCTGATTAGCATTTAAATGGTTTGCTGAAATAGTTACTTAATAATAACATCTTAAACTGTTTTGACTTTTGAAAGTCAACTGTTGACTTTTTTTTTCTTCTTTTATTTGGTATAAAGAAAGATATTTGCAGAATGAATCAACAGAACACATCAAAGACACCTGATCTGCTAGTGAAGCGTAAGCGTGGTCGACCACGCAAGGATGAGAGCGTGCAAAGAAACGTTAAACAACATACTCAAGCGCCTCTAGTTATGGCGACACCACCACTTCCACCACCAGCAGCCACCAGTTTTCCTGCTACCACCAATGTGAATAAAGTTGACCCTAACATGGTGGGACAAGCGGTTACATGTGTGATAGATGGTATCTTCGACAGCGGGTATCTTTTATCAGCTTGTGTGGGCCCCAATAACTCAATTCTTCGCGGTATTGTGTTTCAACAAGGTCATGTTGCTCCTGTTACACATGTGAATGACGTGGCACCACACACTGAGATGTGCACACGAGGCGAATTTCCAATCCCGCCCTCGAATTCAAGAAACCTGATACAAGTTTCTACTCCTGAATCAGTATGTGCAAAGCATATGCAAAATGACCAAAATACCCCTGCGCCGATGCAAAGTTACCAAAATCCTCCTGCACATATGCATGTTTACGAAAATACCCCTCCGCAGATGCAACATTACCAAAACACCCCGGCGCAGATGCAAAATTACCAAAACACCCCGGCGCAGATGCAAAATTACCAAAACACCCCTGTGCAGATGCAAAATTACCAAAGTGCCCATGCGGAGATACAAAATGACCATGTGATGCTGACAGGAGGAAGTAGTAGCTCTGTACCACAGGAAAGTTTGAGATTGGTTGAGCAAGATGATGTTATGCAGGTTTTTGAGGTTTCTAAAACAGTTGATGAATCACAAGACTGTGATCAAAGGGCTAAAAATGAGCATGTGGTGTCTGATCCCATGGCTGAGAATTTCCCTGAAAGAGTTGCCATTGTTGATAAGGAGATTGGGCTCGAGCCAGTGGTTGGTGCGAACCCAAACGAGCAACGTGCAAAGGAGCCCGATGGGGAAAAGCCCGAGGTTGTAACTCCTATACAGAATGCTGTGGAAAATCAACCATCAATGGTGAATGATGGGCTGCAGCAAGAGAGTCAAGTGCAGACAGGTATTGAAGGTTTATTATTATTGATGACATGTTAGCCTGGTATTATTTTCCATTTTGTGGTATGTTTGAGGAAGTAACAGATTAGTTAAGGGCATATAAGTAATTTATTACACCATTTTCTAACCAGTTTTCATGCAGCTAGTATCAACTCATGATCACCATGAAAAAGGAACACATTTTAACTCTATTTGGTTACAAAGTTCTTATAAAATTTAATTTTTTTTGCAGGCGAAATGAGCAACATTGATGCCAATCAAGATCAGAATCGAGAACTAGCAGTGGATCTTTCGCTGAGTAATTTTCCAGAAATCTAAACTACTGGTAAATTGAACGGGTCAACATCAAGAACCGTCTTTTATCTTTACTTCGACCAAATTTTGTTACTTTCTTTTGACGTTGCTACAATCGAGTTTATGCATACAAATACTGCTAGTGGAGACAACACATTTCAAGGTGTTTTTCTGTATGTGATCTTGTTTCTTTCTCATTATAGTCTTGATAATTTGATGGTGCAAACACTTAAAATGGTTTCCGATACATGATGAAGTCTAGGTAGCCACGTCATTTTTTAGTTTATTCCAAGCTCGGTTCATTGAAATGTTGCAACCTATCGTCGTATGATTTGTCTGTGTTTTATCAAAGGTGACAAATCGATATTTCAAAAAGTGACATTTAAATGGAAAATTGGAAATGTGTGAAGTTAAAGTGGCGTGCATTAAGAAAAAATGCATCCAAGCTGATGTTATATCATATATGCAGGTTAATTTTTTTTACTACATCCTAAGTATTTATAGAATTGCAATAATATCCAAAAAATTAGTTACATATATAATATAAGTAACATACTAAATTATAAAAATGTTTTTGCAACTCAGTCGATGTGTCATGACCTGGCCCGTTTAACCGCCAAGAAAATAACAGTTCTCAGGTGCTAAAAATACAAAACTGTGCAATCGACATAGTTTGGCAATTAACCAATGAACTGAAACTCTATAACACCATTGTTGCAATGGCAATGTAATGATTGTGTAAACCTACGGTTTTGCCCTTCACCCGCTCCAAGTAGTTCAAACGCTTCATTTACGCAGATAGGTTACTACCGGTTCATCTATGAATTCTGCCAAAAAAAATGTAGTAAGTTAATTTAACATATTTGAACAAAGATCTGACCAAGTTAATTTAAACAAGATTAACAACCAAACCAGAAACTGAAACCAAAACCGACACTGGGCAGTTATATTTTGAAACTTGATTTTCAGTCGACCATTCTAATCCAAAACCACTTGAAACAGTTTAAAACTGAAACCGGGTCGTTTATGTTTGCAGAAGTCTTACAAAACATTTAGATGTATGCATGTATTGTTAAAAAAATAATGAGATGAACACGAACCTCAGGCATATGTGAAGAAAATATCTTCCCAAGAAAAACGCAATGCAGGAGTCAGAACACAACCAAAATTCGAGAAGTACTACTGAGCCCACCAAGGAGGTCCAGCCTCATAAAAATGGTCACCTTCATCCCATGAAATTTGACAAGCCTGCAGGGCAATAGCCACCCTAGGTTCCTTCCCATGTTTTGCAGCCCATTCTTCAGCCGCGCTTTCTCTATCAATCTCACTTTCGAATTGTTTACCGTACTTCCCAAATGGGTTTAGCCCGGGACTGGCTAATTCTGCCATTGCAGCTGGCATATAAATCGAATCACCCACTATTGGTGCACCACGCGCTGCCAGTTGAGCTCGGATCTGTATCGTGCAAATTTTATAACAAAACTTTCTGTTACTAAATAATACGGAGTAATAAAAAGAAGCGTTGAGATGTATCATATACCTGGTGGGTACGACCAGTCAACAAATTGATTTTGCACTCGTACGCAAACTCTTTATTAGGCCAGTCAATATCATCAATTTCATATTTCTGTTCAACCAAAGCATTTGGCCAGGGAACTCTCCTGCATTCTAGGACCTCAAGTTGACACAAATTCCATCCCTTAATGACGTCTGCATGTTCAAAACATAGGTGTGAGTGTGTGTGTGTGTTTAACTGTTTATCTAATCATTTATGTAATATAAAAGACAAGACAGTTGAAGAATTTATGAAGCTACAAACATCCAAAGTCCAGACATTTTTATTATGACATTATAATAGAAGGAAATAATATATAATGAAAAAAATACCTTCAGATACAACTTTAGGGGACCTTTTAACTGGCCGCATGTAATGGGTCATGACTCCAGATGGCACATAAGCAGCAGCAAGTGCAAGATAAAGCTTCTTCACTTGTTTCTCCTAATGTTAACCAGTTACTTAGAAGTGTATAAGCATTTACTCAAATATAACCAGTTACTATAAAGAAACGATAGCCTACCCTGATCTTCTTATGAAAAACGGAACAATAATCCGCCGTTCTAGCTAGCACAACACTACAAAACAAGATGAGATGGGATTAGTAAGAAATATATAATAGAGGTAACAAATAGACGGTGATTAAAATTTGAACTTGAAATAGTACCAGCCTTCTGTGCAATTATCAATCTGATGAGTTGTCCTTAATGGGTTGGTTAATTCCAAGGCACGAGTAGCAAAAGTTGCACAAGTTTCTTCAATGTTGTCTGTAGTTCCACCTACCTAGGAAAAAATGGAAAGTGAGTGACAAAAGAAAGGGTAATTCTACCTATGATTGTTCATACCAGTTCCATCTTGTTTATCCCCAGGATCAAGGATATGCCACCTGATAATCATATATTCATTTTTCCCAAATCCACCCCGAAAATGAAAATGCTAAATACTATTAGTGAAATGAAACAAAATTTGACTTTTCTTAAGTTGCTATGAAACTTTGGGTTTCAGCAAGAAACAAAAACCAGCCGTGTTTGCCATAAAATAACATAGAAGGGGAACACAATGATTTGCATACTGATGTGCCAGCAGGCTTGTTGAGAACCACGTAGGACTCTGTCACAGCAATTATTCTTGATCTCCAGTCAATTTCGTAGCATCTGGGGAAGAATTAATACATCAATATGATCAGCATTGCCGACAAGTAACATTGTATTGTTTAACATATGATCTTTGTTCCATTACCATTGGTCTACCTAAATCCGTGAATCATCAGCATGACAACCGAAGATTTTAAGCAACTTCTCAAATTAGATTAATCAATAGAACACTGTGCTGATATAACAGCTATACAAGATACCATGGTGCATGTGTGTCATGCAAACAAAATTAAAATAAATGCAAAATAAATCACAGGGCATCACATGTCAACTAAATAAAGGAGATAGATGAACCGAAAATGTGCACTAGCCATGTTAAAGAGATAATAAAAACATTAGTTTCTTTATCATAAATTCATAATCAGTAAATATATATGCATTACTCTTTTGTACATTAAACAGTACCTCGGAAATCGTTTTGGACGTACATGTACTCTCACATACGTCCCTGTTTCAACCAACTGATCGACTTGAGTAACCCTAAAAGTTTTTTGTGCCTCTCTTGTGGTTTTTCCTTTGATTGAAGGTCTATTTCTTAGGACTGATGGTTTAGTAAATTCTTTGTACAACTTGATCTCCTCTGTGGTGGCAGTTGAAGGAGGCTTTGGGCATACGAGGGCATAGTGCACTGCTCCAAAATGAATAAGATCTGCAACATACCTTCAAAATTTAACCATATTAATCAACATAATAAACCATCGATTGTTAGACATTATAGTTATTTATAAGCCTTGTCATTTAATAATTTGTGTAAGTACCTTGTGTACTAAAGAATTCTACGTCACCTTTAAACATTTGATTTGTGTTGCTGAAAATTCATAACGTTTACTTAATATTTTTTGTCACTAACTCAACTCTCACAATTATGTCATGAGAAAATCTGAACAAGTTTAATTCACATAGAAGATATAACCTATAACTTTTTCAAGGATTGATCTTAAAAGTTTAAACCATGACCTTATGATAATTTCTTTCAACATAAACATTAGAACATTCCCAAAGTGAAAGTAAAATCAATGCATCTTCAAGAAATCACTTATTTTTCTCAATACAAGCCTATGTTTTTTTGCTAACATAAAGGCCATCACATTCTACATAACCTATTTGTCAGCTACTAATGTAGACTATATAATTAGCTATCACAATTTTAATTGTAAATAGATAAAAGGAACATATCAACTCACAAAGGTGGAAGATCCAAAGATTTGGTAATGAAGTCAAGAATGGATCCTTCTTCTCTAACAACTAAGTGCTCAATCCTTGGTACAACATTCTTAGAAGGGCATGGAAGCAATCGACCATATTCTTCATGGCTGAAAAACATGTGTTTGAGTATCAATCAGTTAACAAGCATCCAAACTTTCTTTATAGTAAAATAACACCAAATTTAACAGTCTGCCATCATAGATTCATAGTTCCCTCTAAAAGATGATTCTTACCTTTAAGAGATTCAACAGTTCTGTTAGTGATACTTCCCATGAACAATATTATCAAGATATTCTATGATTCTATCAAGTACATTGCATATATCCTCAATCTTAAAAACAAGTCAATAGAACAACTACTCGAGTATAATTCGAAATGTCCTTATGCTCCTTAACCTAAAAGGAACATTAAGATTACTCCTTTACAATTTAGACTCATCTAAAACCGTAACGAATAACTCAAATCCAGCTTGTAGATAAACAGATTCACTTCTAAGGTTAACTAAAATCATACTATATACATACTCCTCTAAAAGTTGCATTCCACTCTAGTATGCTTCAATGCTACGGATAAACACCATTGCAAGGTACGAGACTTTCCCACATCGGTTGTATGGGCAACCAAGGAGGGGTCTATACTTAATAGATCAAATGGGCTCATAACCCACTAAAGTAGTCTATCAGGTTGAGTTCTCCAGTGGCATCAGAGCCGAACTCAGAGTGGTGGCTCGGAGGGAACCAGTCGTGACCTTCAAGGACGGTTGAATGTTTTGGACTATAACCATTGCAAGGGGTTTATATATCAAATGGGCTCTATCACTCACCACTGGTCATCTGGGTTGTGTTACCATGTTTGGTCAGTAACATTCAGTCCTACATCAAAGATTGTGAGAGAATAGACACCTACTTTTGAGTCTAATATCTATATCCAAACTCTCATGTTTGGTATGTAACATTCAAATCCTACATCATAGGTTGTGAGAAAATAGATACCTAACATTGAGTCTAGCTTCTATATCCAAACTCTCCTGTTTGTCTGTAACATTCAATCCTACATCATAAACTGTGAGAAACATAGACACCTAATTTTGTCATTTTGAGCCTATTTCTATCTCAAAACCTGCAAATTGTTCCTGTTATGAGGTGTGCAATACAGTTTTCAACAAAAAGTGCACAAGCAACTGTGGCAAATGACCGACCTAACAGGAGAAAATTGAGTAGATGTAGTACCGTATAGAATTGAGAGTAGATATAGTTCCGGTAGCTGCAGGATCAGATGCGTAGGTTGAGCTACTGTAGCAGCGGCGGTGGTGACGGAGGTGGTGGTGGTTGTGGCGGTGGCCGGTGACAGTAGCTAACGTTCGTTGTATTACGACAGGGGCGATAATGAAGTTGTGGAGTTTGGGAAACGAGAGCAGTGATGAAAGTGAAACCATTGCCACTACTGAAGGAGTGTTTAGAGATTGAGTATTGACTATTGAGGTATATAGTTAGAGGTAAAAAAAATAGGACACTCGTTCGCGTGACGGATCGTTTCGAATAAAATTTTAGTAGAAATGCGGATGAAGTCAGTATGGTTAGACCGTAAACGAATCAAACTAACAGGAATAAGAGTTTGTTCGTATTCCTTCAATAAGGAAAGAGTAAACTGCAGTTTTGGTCCTTGTGTTTTGATATCATTAACAGTTTTAGTCCTATCTTAACAGTTTTAGTCCCTGTGTTTTTATTTTCTAACAGAATTGGTCCCGAACACTAACTCCATACAATTTTCCGTTAAGTATCTCACACGCGCCCCACATCTGAAGGGTAAAAATGTCATTTACCCATCTTTTTTTTATCTAAGTCATCATGTAGGTTAATATTTTTATTCAGTCGTTTGTCAAAAGAAGAGAGAAATGACGTTTTTACTCCGCATGTGAGAGAGACTTAACGGAAAAATGGATGAAGTTAGTGTTCGAGACCAAAACTGTTAGAAAATAAAAACACAGGGACCAAAACTGTTAAGGTAGGACTAAAACTGTTAATGATATCAAAACACAGGGACCAAAACTGCAGTTTACTCTTAAGGAAATTAACGACATTTTTTTTCGTGTTGTTCATTAAGAAAATGAACATGTTCATTAACTGTTCTTGAACACTTCAAATTTAAACGAATACAAACAAATTTATATGAACATAAAAGAACACAAACGACTACAAACAAACATATATTAACTTTAGAATGAAATATGCATTTCTCGTTACAAAAATTACAATGAACCACAAGTAATAAATAAGTAATTTACATATTATCTTAAAATAATTAACAAAATTATCATAAACATAACTAACACAAAAATTAAGAAAATTTGTCAACTTTTAACATAAAAGACATTTTCATGGTTAAATAAGAGATGTTAGTGCAACTTAATATTATAACTAAGGTTTCAAATTTTTTAAAACTAAAACCATGAAATAAAAATAAAGCATATAAAAGTCATATAAATGAACAAACACAAATGAACATAATGAACGAACGCGGTATTTGTCCATGTTCGTATGTTTAAGTGAACAAACAAAATTTATTGGTCGTGTTTGCTTGTTTATTAAACAAACAAGCACAACCTAACTTCCCTTCAAACAATTTATGAACTGTTCGTTGAAATTTCGGCTCGTTTATAACCCTAAGTATGGTGCACTAATACATTTGAGATTTAAGAAAATGTTAAGTTGTTGTGTAACGATATGTTTAGATTTTAACAAAACGTTGCATTGTTGTAAAAATGAGCGTAAGTAACGCAGATTGGTTGAGGCTAAAAGGTGCATCCTACAATTAAAAATGTAAAGGTTCAAATCGTATTAAGTGTATATTGTGATGTGTTTATTTTAAATTAAAAGAACGTGCATTATGGTATTTTTATTTATCTTAAAAAAGGTTGTTATAATCAAAGTAACACCAAAGTGAATTAAAACTCATAAAGTACAAAGATATTTTACTGGCATGATTTGGATAAAAGTTACACTAATTCGGCTCCATTTTGTGGAAAATTAATTAGAAATGTGATAAAAATGTATTACAGCTCTGTTTTAAATAAATTTATACCAAAACATGGATACAAATAACAAATTAGTAACTTGCACCGGCTTTTTTTAAATAGAATTTAACGAAGTACATCTTAGCTTTGATTTATTGCTTAATCAAGGCTAAACCTTAGCCATTCTCTATAAAATCAAGACGTTTAATTTTCTTAAATATTAGAATGACTAAGTCTTAGCCTTCATGGAGCAACAAAACTAAAACTTAGCTGATATATTTAAACGATTAAACTTAACCTTGAAAACATTTTAAAAACAACTAAAAATGAATATTGTGGTTAAAAAAATCTTGAAAATAAGTATTCTTGTTATTTTCTGTTAAGCATCAAACCACGTGGGGGAGCGTCAACCCCTCGTTGTTAGCTGCAGAGGAGGGCCTGAGGTAGACCAAACTAGATAACAACTATTATCTAGTTATAAGATCGGATCACGTGATGTGATTGCTGAGTCTCGTGTATGTGACTTTGTCACACACGCTGATAAAAAAACAGTTTCCTGTCTCATACATTACGGTGTAAGGTCATTATAAGACACTTATTAAATAACGGAGATATATCCAAATTTAAGGTCAAAATGATAACTAAGTCAAAGCGGGGGTTAACGTCGTAACATGTCTAGTATGGGGTAAAAGTTGTAAACTTGTTAAGTCATCAGGGGTTAAATCAATAATATGTCAAAGTCAGGGGTTAAAGTCATAAATATACTAAAGTTAAGTTGGAGGTTAAACATGTAAGTTGTCAAAGTTTGAGGACTAAAACACAAGATCTTCTTGTGTTTTTTATATGAAGAAACTAATTTAGTGTCTGCGCTATGCTCGGAAGTCAGAAAAACAACATCCAGGTGGTGATTTTAAGAAATTCATGAGGGTGCAAACGACTCTTTATTTAGTTTTGAGACAAGACCATAATAAACCGGAGGACAAGATTTATTTAAAAAAAAATATTTTTTTAATATAGAAATATTATACTAAAATTAAAAAGAATTAAATGTTTGATTTTATTGTGTGGTTTTTTAAACATATAATTTCGTATAAAATAGTTATATATGCTTAAAAATTATTGAGGTGTCTAATCATATCATATACCAATTTTATCAATAAGTTTTATTTTTATACTATATCAATATAAATCAATCAATGTACAATCAATCCTAGTAAAAAAATAACTGAAATATAATTACTTTTAAACTTTTTAGTAAATTTGTTTTTCTTCCATGTAGTTTGATCAAAATAATGGTTTTCCACCAAAAACTGTATACTCACTTTTTTCCTCCATGTTGTTTGCATTCAATTCATTAACAACATTAGTTTTTCTAGTAATTAAAAGGGTACTTTGGTCATTCTTCTTGTGAGGATTACTGATGTAAATTTATTGAAAATGTGTGTTACGTAGAGGACCAAGTATGTAAAGTTGTAAACTAAGCAAATTAATTGTATAAAATTTTAAGTAAGTTTCAGTCTTATCTTAACAGTTTTGGTCTTTAGAATTTTATATTCTATCAAAATTGGCCCCGAACACTAACTCCATCCATTTTCATATGAGCATAGGTACGTTTAATGTTGGCACATAAAAAACAACATAACCGACAAGACGAAGAGTGAAAACCCTTGAAAGCCACACACCTGCAGCAAAGGTAAGATCATTGCTACCAGTAACAAATAGAAATGTCTGCTGACAAACACGACCTTATTGTCTCCATTAAGTCTCGCTTGAGCAAACAACCATCTTTATTGACATCGTAAAACGAAAACCTTAAATATGAAAACGGGGACCTACAACGGTTACCGAAGGGACAAATAGTGAAACAAACTACACAATGCACGGAGGCAGCCAACCAGAATCGGTTGGCTATTCTGGTTGGCTCTTTATGATCCCTCTCTCTCTATTGATTTAAGAGACGGACAAACAAAATACTCCCTCCGTCCCATTAGAAGTGTCTTAGTTTGAAAAACACAAAGTTTTAGGCACATTAAATGATGAGTATTTTTGCTTGTCATTTGACAATAATACCCTTGACAATAAATATTATTGTGGGTCCATCATATTGTTTGTTTTATGTTATTAAGGGCAAATTTGGAAGTTTACCAATAAATTTTAAAAGTGGACACTTTAAATGGGACAACTAAAAAAGACAATATGGACACTTCTAATGGGACGGAGGGAGTATAATATAGATAAAACAAAACGTACAACCTATATGCGTCTAGCCGGTAAGGATTTGCATGGAACAAAACTACAAAAGAAACTTTGGTGTCCGATTTAAAAGACTACCAAAATTTTCTGCTAACGTCGACATACAAAATTAATGCGTAAATATATGTTTGTATGACGTATGTTGTGGCTCTTGTTGCTTTCGCAAAAGGTGGTAGGCCAAACGAAACAATTATATCGTTCTTTTTTAGTGGAATATATAGAGCCCATATAAAATCAAGAAAACGAACCATCATCACATTCAGCGAAACAACACAAAAATTATATAGTGACATATTGAGGGATTTCAATCACGTTTGATAGCAACGTTCTAGTTTCTACTAAATACATATATTTTATTTATTTATGCATCCACTAGAATAATTTTTATAAGAATAACCAACAGGAACACAGCACCTCAAAGTCTCAAACCACCAAACAATTTTTCGTGACAAAAAAACAAACAACAAGCAAACGCATACATGACATCAACCAATTGCAACATAACATATCAAACCGTCAACCAATAGCAACACAACACCTCAAGCCACACACAAAACAATTTTTTATGACATTAACCAACAGGAACACAACACCTCAAAATCTCAAACCACCAACCTATAACAACACAACATGTCACACAAAACACTATTCATAATGTTTGTCGTTCAATATAGTTAAATGCGTAACACACTAACAGCATAGATGACTTAAATACTTTGTGCATTTTATTGCGCAATGTGGGCGCATGAGTTCCACCTATATAATGCTAAAAACATTTAAATGTAAGACAAAAATAAAAAAAGATCATATCTTATCACATGATCGGTCCTGAAAATTTTAGGATCGAGAACGAATTAGGGAAAAATCCCCCCTTATACTAATGAACATCTATTATAAATTTATAATAAATTTATAATAAAGCAAAATAAATTTATTATATGATATCATTGAGAACTTCTCTCAAAATAATAATTTTATATTTAATATATATAAATACACATATATTTAATAATAATAATAAATTATAATAACACTAATTACATTTTGCTCATCTAATATTTAGTACAATCTTTAATAAATTTAAAAGTAGTTATATCTTTTTCAACTAGTGTGTGCATAAATCGGTTTATATTGGATATATAAAATTAAACTTAGGGATACAATTGATAATAACATACAATTAAATACCTTAATATTATGTAAACATACATAACTTTTTTATACGACATATATTTAAAAAATACACCATAAATTCAAACATTTAATTTTCTTTAATTTGAGTGTCATATTGCTATACTAATATATATATTTTTTAAAATAAATCTTGTGTTTCAGTTTCATCACGGTTTTATCTCAAAATTAATTAGAATCGTTGGTGCCTCATTAATGTGTGTGTGTGTATATATATATATATACATAGGGGAGGGATCAAGATAGAACTCCATATTAAGTTGAGAACTAGAGAACTACCAAAAGACAACGGATGGAATTTTAAAGTGGGGGGGCAAATTTGGAACTTTAAATATATAAATTTTTAAACATTTCTATCTTTTGCATACGCTAAGTTTTTAAAAAAAATTTCGCATCATTAGATCAAGACTTTCAGTATCTTTCATTTGAGTATAAATAAAGTTATAAAAAAATAAAATTTTCTCGTTTTTTTAATTTCAATACTTCATATATGTAGTATATGATATTATATGTTTTTAAATTGTCGAAAGTGAATATGGTGTTGTTATGCACCTAAATTACATGACAAACCATCAAAACTAGTACTTTGATAAAATAACAAAAGTTCACTGATATTGATTTCGATGATACCATCACAAATAAAAACACCATCATGCCTTAATTCTAAATTTGGATTTTTCTCATATGATCGTACTAATATTGCTAGCAATTACTTGGTTCACGTTATGTGATGTGGTATGAATATGTGCAGCAGGGGCGTATCACAATACCAATTATACGAGTCATGTTATATTAATCTGTTAGTTAAAATTGAGAAGCCAAATTGACGTACGATCGATTTTTAAAGGGCGAGTAATCATTTACTAAAATGAATGACGATTATTGAGTAAATAGGAAAGAGAAGAATTATGATCTAAGAGAAGAAGAGTGAGACATCCATTAAAATTGAATAAAGACCAATAAGTTAAGTTTTCTAATAAAAAATAATTTAAGTTATTTTATTAAAACTACGTAATTTTAATGGTTTTACGTGTAACTTAGGTGCATAACATCACCGTATTCATTATTCCCTTTTAAATTTTATAGTGTTGCATATATACAGTATCGTATACTACATATATGTAGTATCATACTACTACATATATGCAGTATTGATGCATTGTTATCTTATAGCTTGAATTTCAGGTTTATTTTATTTTATTATGATATTTACCGTTTATTTATTACTTCATGATTATCTTTATGTTTAGACATAGTATAATTATTGATTTTGTTTTCATTTGAATTTTTTTTAATATGGAATATTATGAACTTTGTTATTAATCATTTGAGATCGTATGTACACTTTAAATAATTATTAGACTTTTGAGCCATTTGGTCGCTTCAAAAAAGGCATCAAGTACAATTATACTACATATATGTAGTATCAAAAAAACCAAAACGTGATTTTTAAATATTTTATTTATAAATAACGTATGAAAAAGTTATTAACGTTTAAAGAAATAGATAATCAAATACAATATCACAATACTACATATATGCGGTATGAAAATTAAAAAAACGAGAAAAAAAATATTTTTTATAACGCTATTTATACTAAAATGAAAGATAAGGAAATTCTTGATATAGTGGTGCAATTTTTTTAAAATAATATTAACGTATGCAAAAGATATAAATATTTAAAAAATTTTATATTTAAAGTTCTAATTTTACCCACTCTCTTTAAAATTCTATTCCTTGTCTTTTTGATAGTTCTCTAGTTTTCAACTTAAAATGAGTTCTCTATTGAACCTTACCCTATATACATATCTTTATATAATATAGCAAAACCAAAAAAGCTTATGTGGCATCATTTTAAAGCTTTTGGCTTATGTGACATCATTTGAGAGTTTATCTCATAATAATGATTTTTTTATTTAAAATATGTATATAAAATATATTATAATAAAACTAATTATATTTTTGGTCCCCTAATATTTTGGAGAATTCTGAAAAATTTAAAAGTATTTATACTTTAACCCTCTACTACAAGGGGTGTACATGAGTCGGTTTATATTTGATAGGGTGTGAAAATGAAACTTATGGATAAAATTAATAATAATATACAATTAAAGACCTCAATGTTTTATAAATATACATAACTTTTTTATATGGATTTAAAAAAAATAAACTACACCATAAAACTGAGCATTTTATTCTCTTTAATTTGAGTATAACATTGCTATACTAAAAATTTAATTTTTAAAAATATATTTCGTGTTTCGGTTTACCACGGTTTTGTTTCAAAACTTATTGGAACGTTCATGAATATCCTTAAAAACATCACTTGAATGTTGTGTTCCTGAGCGTAGCGCGGGCACTAAACTAATATATATATATATATCTTTATATAATATAGCAAAACCAAAAAAACTTATGTGGCACCATTTTAAAGCTTCTGGCTTATGTGGCATCATTTGAGAGTTTATCTCATAATAATAATTTTTTTATTTAAAATATGAATATAAAATATATTATAATAAAACTAATTACATTTTTTGTCCTCTAATATTTTGGAGAATTCTGAAAAATTTAAAAGTATTTATACTTTTAACCCTCTACTACAAGGGGTGTACATGAGTCGGTTTGTATTTGATAGGGTGTGAAAATGAAACTTATGGATAAAATTAATAATAATATACAATTAAAGACCTCAGTGTTTTACAAATATACATAACTTTTTTATATGGATTTTAAAAGAAAAAAACTACACCATAAAGCTGAGCATTTTATTCTCTTTAATTTGAGTATAATATTGCTATACTAAAAATTTAATTTTTAAAAATATATTTCGTGTTCCGGTTTACCAGGGTTTTGTTTCAAAACTTATTGAAACGTTCATGAATATCCTTAAAAACATAACTTGAATGTTGTATTCCCGAGCGTAGCGCGGGCACTAAACTAGTATATATATATATATATATATATAAATATTTGATGTTAGGTTTTGGATAATTTTTTTTTGTAAAGACCATTTTACCAGTTTTTTTCTTATAATTTTTTTGAAAGACCGATTTACCCTTTTTTCTGTACCATTAAAATTTCATAAGACACATCCATTCCTAACCTTACATTATCTATTCATCATAAGTTATGACTCATAACTATGAGATTGACCCCATTTCATTATAAACATTCGTTCTGACTTTTTTTTAATTTCATTATAAACATGTTGATTTAAATGGAATAATTTAGCTATGTTGTTTGATGTTTCTGTTTTTGTTCGTACGTCGTGACTCACGTGTTAAATGTGTATGTTTATTGTTGATAGAGATATCAAGAGAGAGATTTTGGATCACAAATGTAGCGTGGGAAATGACATTTACAACTACGCTTTTAGAAACGAATTTGAGTCCTCATATTCATGATCTTTTAATTGTTTAGATTCATGTACACAAATTAACCTCAATATGATCATATGCATGTAGAGTGTTTGTGAAATCGAACATAAGAATGTGACTCGGTTGCGAGAAGCATGGGGATTTACAAAGAAAGTGGGCAGTTAGATTGTTAAAAACCAATGTAAGAAAAGGATTAATTAAGTTAAATTATATATGAAAAGGGTAAATTTGTCAAGAAATACAAAACTATTAGCGGTTAATTCCAAGTTCAAATGGTTGTGGTGATGTATATAAGACTTCACAAATGAGAAGTTTCGACTTTTTGGGTGCAAGTCGCACATGAGACCAAGAAATGGGTTTTCTAAGTCAGGCTATGGGGTTTCCTCCTGATGCAGTAACAAAGATAATCGGTTGATCAATGACTCATTAATGATCCAAATTGTCGTTAAAAAACTAAGAAATTATTAAAAATGAGTACATATGATATTTGAATCTTCACATAAGTGTATATGAAGTTCTTTTCTTAGAGTCAAGTTATAAAAGTGTAAAAATGACACAAAATATTATAATGATACAATGATACCAAAAAAAACAATTTGAAGGGTTAAGAACGTTACAACTCATAATGTAATCGAATTTCAAAAATGTACTTTGGAGATTTTGTTCCCCTCGTCATCCTCCTTAAAAAAGTAAACGAAAATCATAAAAAAATTAATGTTTCATTGTGTCTTTTATAAAATTTTGACACAATGAAAACAACTATTTTTTATTTATTTTTCGTTTATTTTTTAAGGAGGATGACGGGTAGAACATGATCTTTGAATCAATTTTTTAAAATTCGATTTGTATTATGACTTATTATTTTTTAATCTGTCATTGTATCTTTTTTTACCATTGTGTTTTTTCACACTTTGTACTAAAAACATACTTTATATATATGTGGTTTTTTAAACATTGTTCATGTTAAGTCGACAAGAATTATTATAGTTAATTACATGGATGGTCTATCTTATATGTTCATATTGTAAGTTTAGTTCTTAACTTTGAATAATTAGCGTGATTCACGCCGCTTTTTTGATAAGGCGAGCTGATAACAATTAAATTCACGATGCATATCACATTCAAGTTTCCCATGGTTACATTTTTTTTAATGACAGGTGTGATTTTTTACATGTATATCTTTTTCTTTTTCAGCTAGTACTTATATCTATATAATATTTCAAGGTTTTAGGGAGCAATTTTTGGGGGGAAATATTTGATTTATAATAGGAATTTTAGGAGGGAAATTATGTGGAGTTAATCACCATGCATAAGTTGATGGAACCAGATACTTAAATATTAAAATTTTATAAATACTTAAAAATAATGGTTATAAATTTTATATAAATATTATTATTTAACCCGTGTGTATACACGGGCATTAAACCTAGTACATGAATAAACCCAACACTCAATCATTTGAGTCCTTACCCCAGTGTTTAGATTTTATATTCAACACATTAAAAACGAATCTTAAATAATTTAGTAAATACAGTGAAGGATCAATAGGTGTTAAACAATTGAGTACCACATGATCAATATCCACGTTCACTAAATTATAAATTAAAGTTCCTTTATAAATACCAAAACATTCATAACTCCTCTAGCAACACACCCTGTGATCGATCAGGACCTGCAATGACATCTCAAAGTACTTTGTCAAAAATCACTTTATTTACTCACAACACCATACCACAACTCTTTAAACCTCCTCTTCATCTTCATACAACCTCAAATGATCAACTCAAATGCCGTTCAAACACTAATTTAAAACCTGCTAAGTTTTTCTGCAAAAGCATGACCACACCTCAATTGCAGGTACTATATATAGATATATGCATTTAATTTCATACTTTTTTTTTCTCTTCCTTTTTTACATTTTGATCCATGGATTAATTAAACGTACTATTTGCACATGCACATTGCAGTATGTGCAGGAAGAAAGTGATGTAAAGCATGCAAAATTGGTAGAAGTTGTGAGGGAATTGATCATCAGAGATAATATTAGTGATGTTAAATTTGAGGATTTGCTGATGGTTGATGCACTTGATCGGTTGGGACTTGATTATCACTATGAAGATGAGATCAATCTAATTCTTCAACAATGTTACCTTAAATTTGTCAACAAAGATTTCATGGAACGTCGAAACCTTTACGAGGTTTCCTTATGTTTTCGAATCTTAAGGCAGAAAGGTTTTCCCGTCTCGGCAGGTTTTTAAAAACTCTTAATATATTTTGGATTTTTGCTATTTTCCTCTCATCTAAACATGACAAATACGTCGAAACACACAACTTACAGGGCGTATACACCCATTGGCGCACCCTCTTAGGGACCAACGGGGGCACGAGCCCCTGCGCGTTTTTTGTCCTGAAGTATCGATTTTTACCCCGACGCCTTAAATTTATGTATATATATATTGATCTCGCCCTCGTGTAAGAAAAATTTCATGTGTTATTTATATATATTGAACCTACGGCTCGCCCCTGTCAATAATAAACAACATTTCACATGTATACTAGTTGGGTACTTGGGCCATTACAAATTAAATCAGTTACAAGTTAAACCCATTAAGCCATTACAAATTGGGTAATTGGGCAGATTGGCAAAAAAAATCCAACTAACAACCCATTAGTGATTAGTCCATTAGGATTTAGGACCATTACTTATGTAGTTTTTATATGTGTAAGTTCAATGATCATTTGTTAGAATGAAGAAAATCAGATATTTAGTGTTGTTATTGTTTGACCCGACCCGAATCAAATTTTCAACCCGAAAAAATTAACCTGAAACTTAATGATAAGAAAAAAAATTACGGGTCCTATAATTTTCCGCCCCCGTACTACAAGAGCTCAGGATCCGCCACTGTATACACCATGTGGGTAAGTCAGCTAGTCAGTTAAATAACACATGACACATTAAAATGTACGTCTATTATTCTCTTTTAAAAGTTATAAATTTCAAGCTTATTATCGTTAGAAAATTTAAATATCGGCGGCATCCCCCTAAAAATTAAAGATAAAAGTGTGTCACGTCCTTAAATTACCCGGCCAAGCGTCTAGCATTTCACGCTATGTATTAATGAATGTTTCGACAAATTTGGAATGCGAAGATAGTTGAAAAAGTCAATCTGATAAGAATAAACTGCAGTTTGGTCCCTGTATTTTGATACCATTAACAATTTTAGTCCCATCTTAACAGTTTTGGTCCTTGCGTTTTGATACCATTAACAATTTTAGTCTCATCTTAACAGTTAATGGTATCAAAACACAGGGACTAAAACTACAGTTTACTAATTTCTTTTAAAGTTAAGTTACTAATTGAAGCTTCTATTAACGTGACAGATGTTTTTGAGTTATTCAAAGGAAATGATGTGAAGTTTGGGGAAAATCTTAAATATGACATTAGAGGTTTGATGGAGCTATATGAAGCTTCACATTTATGTATAGAGGGAGAACAAATACTAGATGAAGCTGCAACATTTAGCAGCCACATGTTGCGGAAAACGCTTAGTTTTCTTGATGATGAACAAGCTAGAAAGGTTCGATATACGCTCGAAAATCCAAGCCGAAAAAACTTCACTTGTTTCAGTTTAGTTAACAACTCCCCCAAAGACACTGACGCCAAGATGTTGAAAGATTTAGCGGAGTTGGAGCATTCAATGGTTAAGTCCACACGCAGGATGGAAATAAACGAAATCATAAGGTGTGGTTTACTCTACTCATTCAATATTTAATTATATTTCAAATTCCTTTTTTCTGATTCAACTAGTTTTAATACTGAGTCGACGTACGTGACGTGACTTCATCACACACGTTGATATCAAAAGTTTTACGTCTCACACATTACGGTATAAAATTGTAATCCGTTACATATTAAAACATATTAAAAGATGAAGACCTATCTAAACTTAAAGACCAATATAATAACCAAGTCAAAGTCGGCGGGTCGAAGTCGTAAACATGTCAGAGAAGAGTAGAGGGTCAAAGTAGTAACTCGGTAAAATCGTTGAAGCCTAAAATGATTATAAGTCAAAATCGGGGGGTTATAATGGTAATTATGTTGAGGGTGTAAAATGTAAATTGATAAGGTCTTACCGCCCTTATCAATTAGAGTTTAACTAGTTAATAGTCCCACGCCACGCGTTGCGACAACAATAACGAGTGTGACAAAAAAAATTAATGTTGAATCGAAATCGAACCCGAGAATCTCAATATAGACATAAAAAAATCCAGAGTTGAAATCTTAAGAAACACGCATTGTTATGGAGCCATATGACGACTTTAACGTGGTAAGATCATGTTTGAAAACCTTATAGCAAATACCGCAACGCTACTTAGAAGTCGACTAAGGATGCGAAAGTGACTTGGCTAACAACCTATAGATAAACATACGAAGTGGTGTAAATTCAGTTATAAAAACCGAAACAAATAATCATTACGGAACACTTATTCGACTTTTTTTACCACCATGTAACATCATAGTAACTAAAAAATAAGCGAAATAAAAATAACACTAAAAAATAGAAAAAAAGGCAAAAAAAAAGGAAAAAGGTAATGTACATATTAGGACTTTGGAGAATCCAACATGGGGCACCAAAGTTCTATCAAATGTTCATTACCACTCGTCCAAGTTCACCAAACTTAGTAATCATGGTATTTAATTTATATATAACTAGTGTTTCCAGTAAATGACAAAAGTGAATCACACCGACCTTCTACTTTAGTATATAGAGCTAGATATGAGATCGGGCCACGTGTTACAGTGACCGAGTCACATGATCAGGTCTTACGTGTGTGATTTCGTAGGATGCATTGATAAAAAAAGTTCTTATGTGGCACAAAGCCGTAATGTGTCATATATTAAAAGGAGACGGAATATGAAAAGTTAGACGTCAAAATGTTGGTCTCGTACTATATGTCAAAGTAGAGTAAGAGACCAAACCCGAAAAGTTATTAGGGGTTAAAATGACAATTGGTAAAAGTCGAGAGTTAAAATCGTAAATATATATTAAAAAATAATGACATGTGAATATCACCTCTTTATAATACGTGTGTGTAAGGGTGTAAACGAGCCGAGCTACTCGCGAGCTACTCGAGATCGGATCGATAAAAAGCTCGAACGAGCCGAGCTTTTTCGAGCTCGAGCTCGAGCCCGAGCCTAAGAAAAAAGCTCATTAAGCTATCGAGCCCGAGCTCGAGCTTTACACATCGAGCTCGAGCCGGCTCGCGAGCCTTATCGAGCTTTTCATTTATATGTTTTTTTATTTATTTTATAAATATATATTATTATTATTAGTTAAAATATATATAAATTATGATTAAAAATATATAATATGTATTTTGTTATGTATAAAATACATATAATTAAAAGTTTATATAAAATTAAATATAAAAAATAAAAAAAATTATAAAATTAAATATAAATAATTAAAATTAAAATAATAAATCATCAAACGAGCCGAGCCCGAGCCGAGCTCGAGCTTGAGAAGTTTGTGACGAGCTCAAGCTCGAGCTTTGAAATTAAAACTTGAATCGAGCCGAGCTCGAGCTCGAGCCTGGTTAAACTTAAACGAGCCGAGCTCGAGCCTAGACGAGCTCGAGGTCGGCTCGGCTCGTTTACACCCCTACGTGTGTGTATGTATATTATATATATATACATATATATGTAATTGAAACTTACTTGCAAAAAGTACAAAATTGATCATCCCGATTAATCTTGATTACTCCCGATTACTAGCACGAAGGTACCTAGCTGTCCGACAACACCGCCTAGCAAGCTCTACAACATTGTTCTTTTCTATTTATTTTCTTATGTTAATTTAAGGCTATTTTATTTAATCATATCATGAATATACATGTTTGTATATACTTTACATATGTATGTTATATATATAACCAATCATGTCATTTATTTGAATACATTGTGACAAGAAGTAGCCATATATGCTAACTCTCCTTTTTATTTTTTCTTTCTAAAGGTGGTGCAAGGACATAGGGTTGGAACAAGACCTAACTCTTGCAAGGAACCAACCTTTAAAGTGGTACATTGTGCCTATGGTTTCCATACCAAATCCGACATTGTCGCAGCAGAGAATCGATCTCACGAAAATCGTCTCGCTTATTTATATTATAGATGACATTTTCGATATCTATGGGACCCTCGATGAACTTAAGCTACTCACAAAAGCGGTTAACATGTACACAACAAATAAGCTAGCTCATTAGTTTTTTGTACACTTCATGTTTTACTAATCTTCCCTACGTGATTTTTAATCATTTACACATTTTCAGGTGGGATATCAATGCCATAGATCAACTTCCATACTATATGAAGTCATCGGTCAAAGCCGTATATGACATTACAAATGAAATAGCGTGCAAAGTATATGACAAACATGGATTTAACCCTATAAAATCCTTACAAAACTCGGTATGATATCATCATTGTTAGTTGAAGATTGATTATATTATACATATCACATATGTTGGTTACTTCTAAGACACTTTGATCAAACCAATATTGTAGTGGGCAACACTTTGTGAAGCATTTTTGGTGGAAGCAAATTGGTTTGCATCCGGGCATATTCCAAAGTCAAAAGAATATTTGAAGAATGGGATGGTTAGTTCAGGTGTACAAGTTTTCTTGGTTCACATGCTTTTCCTCCTTGCGGATGGCGTGAGCAAAGAAAACGTGGACCTTGTTGACAATAATCATGGCATTGTATCGTCAGTTTCAAAAATTTTACGTCTTTCAGATGATTTGGAGTCTGAACAGGTTAAAAAGTTATTCAAAAATATTCATGTTAATAAATAGAGTGTATCACATGTTAAAGATGACCAATAACCATATGTGATCTATCTTACAGGATGAGAATCAAGATGGTCTAGACGGATCATATATCAAGTGTTTACTCATGGAAGATGAACATTGTTCTAATACGATTGCACGGGAACACGTCAAGAAGATGATTTCAGACACATGGAAGTGTTTAAACAAGGAATGTCTCTCCCCAAACCACTTTTCGAATAATTTATTGACAGGGTCCATAAACCTGGCGAGGCTGGTTCCGTCAATGTATAGTTATAAGCAAAAAAGTTCATTTGATCTGATGGAAGAATATATCATGTCTACCCTTTGTCATAATAATAATAATAATACCCTGTCTTATTATTAAGACAATGACCCTTAGTTTAGTCCTATTAAAGTGGAAATGCCCATTATGTATCTTAAGCTCTAGCCGCTAGGCTTGTGGTTTCTAGAAATGGTATTTAAAAGATCTGCCATTCTTACATCGATCACTCTATTGTAGACGTGTAGATTGTAGGCTATTTTATTAATATTGAGCGACCTAGTTGAAAAAAAAAACCAATGTAACGAGGGTGTGCTAATAATAATTATAAAGTTATAAATTATTGATGTGATAAGGTGTATTAATATGATAGATGAAAAGAAAAACAAAAAAATGCCTAACTTTGTTTGTTGTCCATGATCTCTAATTCGCTATCATGCTTGAGGCTATCACGACTCCATAACTTGAGAGGGGGAGGAGAGGGGGGGCTTGAGGATATCACGGTTCCATAACTTGAAGTGGTTGGGTGTAGTAGGTTATAGATGACCAGAACATGGCATCACGCCCACTTTTTCAACTAATACGTATGGCCTATGGATTGACATCACAACCATCGTATTATCCTAAATACTAATTTAGAGTGTCAGGGGACATTAGCTAATTGCCCCTTACTTAGGGTAAATAACAATTTGTCCCTCAACTTATGTTTAACCTATTACGACTCTAATATTCGACTTTAACTTATTATTGTTTAGTCATTTTACAACTTTGATCCCGTACTCACGTTTGACTTACTTATGACTTTAACACTTTGGTTTTGGCTTAGTTATCAATTTGACACTTATGTTTGGATAAATTTCTGTCTTTTAGTATGTGACGTATTACGGGTTTACACTATAATATGCGTGACATAAGAATTTTCTTATCAATGGGTATGACGAAGTCAAATATCCGATAAAATTACTAGTTTAATTAGTAGCTCATTACTTGATTTCATGTTAAATTCAATTCGAAAATAAGAAATGGAAAATGAAAAAAGAACAACATAATAAATTAGTTATTTTTACATGGTAAAAGGCCTTAAAAACATGTGAGTCGCCCCAGATATCACCTATACGGTTTAATTTTAATTCTTCTTAGTGTCCAATTTACCAATCCACTTGCATACTGTTCTCTATCATGATATATCAACATCAAGAACTTGTATATCGATCCTCAAATTTTTTTTAAACAATTTGATTCTCAATGAAAATTACATCAAATCTGCCCATAGTAGGATTTAAACAAAAAATAAAACACTTTCAACCAAAATATGTACTAATAAACCAACCTATTCACCCTCAAAGTCTTATTTACATTGAAATTAATAGACAAGATATATATATATTTAACATATTTTCTTGATATTTGTAGCAAATGAATATTTTGTGGTTGTGTAGAGGCCTCTCTAGGTGATAGCTCCACATACATTAATGAGGGAATTTAAACACCCATGGAGGCCTACATGGCTACATGCAAGCACCGGAAGAAAATACAACATTTTTGTTCAATTTGTTTGGTATGTAGGCCATGTATGGTTTAGAACTAACTTTCCTTTAATTCAAACTTAGCTTTTTCTGTATTTTCTTGAAACAAATCTAGTGAACTATTTATTACATGATCAGATACAACTATATCTACTTTTAGCATACAAAAAAGTAGATCTATGGATTACATGATTAGCTAACTTTGTGTTTGCGAAATAAGAACCGCACCAGACTGGACAAAGTGCTATAAGATTAGTCTTTTATAGTAGGCAAACACCCTCAATATAATAAGATAAAAACAGAACTAAAACACAAACTTTCTCAATTTTCTTCCCTCTTTTCTCATTAACTCAAATTAAAGTTCTTAAATACATTGACTTGAAAATAAAAACTACTTAAACATGTAATCGTCGCAAACAAAAGAAATTGAAACATGCAGAAAGTAATGTGTAAATATGAAATTATGTGGGGAATTAAAATGAAGTGGGATAACTAGTGAGCATTGAGAACGTGGTTGTATCACAAAGCTAGAATTAGATATCTTTCATAGTTTCGTGATTGTAGTTTTGTTAAAAAGAAAATTTATATAACTAAGTGGTAATTATAGTCAAAATATACAGGGCAACCAAAAATAATTGGTTCTTTAAAGGGTCAAATTATATGAGATGTAGCAAAGATGACACAGAATACGAGAAATACTCAAGGTTGAATAATGTTTTGTGTGTAGTTGAATTGTTGTGTTATTATAGGTTGATGGTTTGAGATGCTGTGTTGCTATTGGTTGATGTTATGAAATAGTGTTTTGTGTGTGATTTTAGGTGTTTTGTTGCTATTTGTTGATGATTTGAGGTGTTGTGTTGCTATTTGTTAATATCATGAGTGCGTTTGTTTCTTGGTTATTTATTATATATTTTTTTGTGTTTTATTTTTGTATTGAGTTTTTTGTGTTGTGTACATTTTTGTTTGTGAGCTAGTGATATGGTATGAAAAAATAATAAGCCGCTTAACAATTGTTACGCAACGCATGACAACTTAAATTTACCTAGTTACCTACATATTAATTTACAAACATGGTTAGCAGTATTATTTTGCCTTCTAATTTTAACCACTAATTATTAGTTTTTAATTTTGGGCCCAAAGTTCCGCCACATGTTTTTAAAATTTTTAGCTTTCGCTTTTATCAGAGAGCTATATGCCTATACCTATCAAATAGTTCTATGTGAGAGAGCTATATACGTCTCACAGCTCTATACGAGGTGTATAGCGTTAAAAGATGACATTGAAGTCAAGAAAAAAATCAAGGAAATGCCAAAAAGCTATACATCTCATATACGTGTCACATATACGTCCTGTATAAGCTTATACGAAGCGTATATGCCTTCAAGAATGTTGAATTAAAACATAGTGTCTAAGTATTGTGTTTGCTTTTAAAAATAAGGCTCATGTGCCAAATATGGAGATGGCCTAACTTAGGGATTGAATCGATACAATGCAAACAAAACAATTAAGAAACACTGAGAAGAAAATACCAAATAACTACCAATGTTACTATTTAGATGAAATACTACTAAAAAGTCTATATTAATTACAACTTTATTCTCGTATGAAACCCTAACCATATAACATATATTTATAATAAGAAAGCTAATGACCATAACCTAGTCACACAAGAAAACACTTAAACCCTAATACATCATAAGCCCATCAACAACATTTAATAAAACTCCACATGTCTATTAGGTCATCCAGGCCTTCCACTTACTTGTGTTAGGTCCTTTGAGTCGTAAATTACCAACACTAACATAAGTTAGCTAGATACAAGTAAAACATGAAAGTTAGTGATGTCCTTTAACTCTATATGGTATGGATCAGATGAGAACTGTATATTAATTTGAGAACTACTTAAAAGAGAATGGGTGTAATTTAAAGAGAATGGTAAAATTGGAACAATAAATATATAAATCCTTAAAACATTTTCATCTTTTGCATACGTTAATGTTTTTGAAAAAATTGCATCATTAGATCAATAATATCGATCTTTATCTTTAATTTTAGTACAAATAACGTTATAAAAAATATAAAGTTTCTCTTCAATACTGCATATATGTAGTATTACGATACAATATGTTTTAAAATTTTATAGTACTACATATATGCAGTATCATATACTTCGTACTACATATATGAAGTATCATCTTCTAGTTTATATTTCAAGTTGATTTTATTTTCTTATAGTATTTATCTTTTGTTTATTAGTTTATTGTTATTTGTAAGCTTAGATATATATAATATAAAAATTGGCTTTTTATTTATTTATAATAAGTTTTTATTGAATATAAAATATAAAGAACTTTGTTATTAGACCTTTAAGCTTGTATGGAGACTTTGAATACTTATTATACTTTTGATTCATTTGATCATTTCCAAGTACCATAAAATGAAAGGCGAATTTTTTAATTTTTTTAATATACTAATATTATACTATATAAAAAGTAATAAAATTCTTGAATTTTCAATGCATTATTTACTCTTTTAAAAATAATAATAATAACATATGAAAATGTTATGGATGTTTGATTAAAGAAAATAGAAGGTGTTTTTTGAAGTTGTAAATTTAAATTTAGTTCTCGATCTCTTCCGGATGCTACACAATTTTGGGTCCTCTTCATCAATTAAAGTCATTGATTCATTCATTTACTAAAATCAGTTTTGCGATTTCTAGTAATTAACCAGCAATTAATGAATGTTACACCAGACACTTTCATATTGTTAACTAATTAAAGTATCACCCACCCCATCACACACATGCATTATATATCTACCTTATCCTCAAACCTCTTTTTTATAAGTACCAGTGCGCATTACTAGCAAACTGGACGTTTACGATCGATATGTCTAGTTCAATCTCTACTAGTGTTATTTGTACTATCACTAGCAACTCGATGGCAGCTCAAAATAGTTTGTGGACGTTTACTCACAAAACTATTCCACAACTCTTAAAACACGTTCATCATCATACAACGTTAATGCATGATCATAGTCGATGTATATGGAGTGTTAGTGGTAGTACCTTAGATCATCAACTCAAATGGTGTTCTAATCTTTCAAAACGTAATGAATCTTTATGCAAGTGCATGGGCAGCCCTCAATCGCGGGTACTTACATTATCTCTTTCATTCCTCGAGACATGACACTGTTAGAGATTGATATTATCTAGTTTTAATCAGGTTTACATGTCTAAGATGTAGTTAACTGAGTTGTGTATGATTGTCAACCTGCCAACCCTTTCAATTTTGGGTTAGGGTACACAACTAAACATAAGGCTCGTGTTTGGGTACTTAGTTGTATTTTGTTTTTATAACTGTGAACGGTTTCAGTATAACTTTTCTCATTTTTATGTTTGAACATATATGCAAATCCACATTCTAGTGTATGCTAGAAGAAAGTGATGTAAAGCATGCAAAATTGGTAGAAGTTGTTCGGGAATTGATCACCAAAGATATCAGTGATGTTAAATTTGAGGATTTGTTTATGGTTGATGCTCTTGAGCGGCTAGGACTCGATTATCACTATGAAGATGAGATCAATCTAATTCTTCAACAATGTTACCTTCAATTTGTTAACAAAGATTTCATGGAACATCGAACTCTCTACGAGGTCTCCCTGTGTTTTCGAATCTTAAGACAGAATGGTTTTCCGGTATTGGCAGGTTTGTAGAAACTCCTACTCATTTTGATTTTTTGCTATTTTCTCTCTAATCTTGAAAAACGACATTTGCTATCACTTTCGGTGGTCACATAAACGAGGTTTTTCTCTTGATGCATGAGGAATGGAAATGATCGCGTGAGCCAATGGTTCTGAGTGATTCAAATTGTCGTTAAAAAATTCTCATTTAATCTCTTATCACTAGCTATATATATTATCTTTCATTTATGAGTTACTAATTAATAAAAGTATTTTTTTATATGACAGATGTTTTTGAGTCATACATAAGAAAGGATACCAAGTTCATGGAAAATGTTAAATATGACATAAGAGGTTTGATGGAACTATATGAAGCTTCACATTTATGTATAGAGGGTGAAAACATACTAGATGAAGCTGCAATCTTTAGCAGTCACATGCTGCAAAAAACACTGAGTTTTCTAGATGATAAAGAAGCCAGAATGGTACGATATACACTCGAAAATCCACATCGAAGAAACTTCACATGGTTCAATTTACTCAACTCCTCCAAAGACACTGACGACACAATATTGAAAGAGTTAGCACAGTTGAATTATACGATGGCTAAATCGATAAACAAGATGGAAATAAACGAAATCTTAAGGTGATGTTTACACTATTCATTCCTTAATTAGCTATATGTTTGAATATATTGTGATATGAAGGAATCATATACACACATTATATGATTAGTTGCAAAGCCAGAATTTAGATCGAGATATAAAAAATCATCTACCGACAAGCAAACCAACACTTTGGACGGAAAAAAGTAGGGAGGCCGTGACCCGTGACCCTCCCCCGTCCCTTAAAAGCTTTGCCCATGACTAGCTAACTCTTGATCTTTTTTCTATAGGTGGTGCAAGGACATAGGGTTGGAGCAAGACTTAAATCTTGCAAGGAACCAACCTTTAAAGTGGTATATTGTGCCTATGGTTTCCTTACCAAATCCGACCTTGTCGCAGCAGAGAATCGATCTCACAAAAATCGTCTCACTTATTTACATTATAGATGATATATTCGATATCTATGGCACACTCGACGAACTTAATCTACTCACAGAAGCTATCAACATGTACACAACAAACAACCTCAATAGATAACTTACACACTTTTCATGCCTTAGTTATCTTTCTTCCAATAGTTTTAAGTCATTAACGCATTTTCAGGTGGGATATCAAAGCTATAGATCAACTTCCATACTATATGAAGTCATCGGTAAAAGCCGTATATGACACTACAAATGAAATTGCAAGCAAAGTTTATGAGCAACATGGATTTAACCCCATAAAATCCTTACAACAGTCGGTATGATATCGTCAATGTTAGCTTAACGTTTTGTTAAATTTTATAGTATATGATCATACCAATGTTGCAGTGGGTGACACTTTGTGAAGCATTTCTGTTGGAAGCAAAATGGTTTGCATCCCGGCATATTCCAAAGTCGGACGAATACTTAAAGAATGGGATGGTTAGTTCAGGTGTCCAAGTTTTCTTGGTTCACATGTTTTTCCTCCTTGGGGACGGTGTTTGCAAAGAAAACGCGAACCTTATTGACAATAATCATGGCATTGTATCGTCAGTTTCAAAAATTCTACGTCTTTCAGATGATTTGGAGCCCGATCAGGTTAAAAGAGATATTTGAGAATTGAGGCTAATAAATAGAGTATATTGAGTACTTAAAGTTGAACAATAACCATATATATGTGTACCATCTTTATAACAGGATGATGATATTCAAGATGATCATGACGGATCATATATCAAGTGTTTACTCATGGAACATGAGCATTGTTCTAATGAGATCGTGCGAGAGCATGTCAAGAAGATGATTTCAGACACGTGGAAGCATTTAAACAAGGAATGCCTCTCGCCTAACCCCTTCTCAAAGAATTTCTTGAAGGGTTCCATAAATCTAGCGAGGCTGGTTCCGTCAATGTATAGCTACAAGCACAAGAATTCATTTGATCTTATAGAACAACATATTAAGTCTATCCTATGAGAAGACAGTTTTCATACATACTAAATACTTTGACTCATATTATCTTTAACCGGATATGGATATGGGTTGTAGTTATAACTTCAATTTCATGTTGTGTAGACAACAACCATAACTTTGTCATGAATTTGAAATGTTATCATGTTCTAGATACAAAGATCGCCTGTAACTTGAATGCTTTATGATTACAACTATGGATCTAACATTACACCTATGGGTAAAGATTGTCTTGTACAACACAACTTTAGAATCAGTACGTCATCACAATGGTGCGTGCCGTCTTCTAAAAGGGCCTCTGAAACCTTAGTGTTTGAAAAAGTGTTTCTCCACGAAAAGTTGAGGTCCAGATATCTCAACGGACAAATATATAAATTTGGAAATATGATATAGTAACTATCTGAGTTTGACGCTTAAATTTATTTTCCTAAAAGATAACAAAATTTGTGTAGGATTCTATTATTTAGTAAAACAACCACCGATACTTTTTTACAACACTATATCAATTTTGCTATACGAGGAAGCGGACTTTATCAATTCTTAAAACTGTTCGATTTATTAGACACCACAAGAACGTCAAGTCTGTAACTCTTTTCCTTTAAAGTGTTCTCCACCTAAAAACACCACTTTTAGATGGTTTTTCAAATTTGATACAACTTTTTATACCCGGAATCAAACTTTACGTCAAACAACTATTCAAGACTTCACTAAAATAAGTATTGAAATCAACAACTTTACTTTGTATGTCACGCAAACTACCACTAAATTTACTTAGACAACCTTCCTATGTTCTCTGTAAAACCTTCCTACATCCTATTCACACACCCATGTTTTTATTTCCCACACCCTCAGGTGCCACACATAAACCTCGGCGTCGCGCCTGGGTTACTTCTTATCCCAGACACGTCCTCGAACGTAGTCAATCACGCTTCAACACCCTTATGCGCCGCGCATGGCCCTCGGCGTGGCGCCTGGGTCATATATGCGGCCAACAACATCATCGGCGCCTAGGTCATATATGCGGCGCATATGTCCAGGTTTGACCGAATTCCACCTCGTTTACGACATTCTTCGGTTGACGTTGACAGAAAAGTGACTCAGGCGCCGCATCAAGGTCTATCCGTGAAGCCTGGTTTTAAAACAGATATATGGATAGAATTTTAGGGTGTGTGAATAGACAATGCCTTTTATTTTTGAATATGTAATTATTTTCTTCTTTACTCTTCTTTGTTTGAACACATAAACCCTAACAACACTCGATTGATCTGGAAAACAATAACAATGGACATAATTTCACAATTACAGGAACAAGTTAACACCATTGCAGCAATCGCCTTCAATACATTCGGAACATTGCAACGAGACGCACCTCCAGTTCGTCTTTCCCCCAATTATCCGGAGCCACCTGCACCTACCACCGCATCCGCACCAGCATCTACAGCCACCGCCACTACTGCTACTGCCACTAACACAGCCGCGGCCACCACCACCGCCGAAGAATCGCCCAGTAATAACATCGCTGAAACACCCAAGCTTCTCAGTGCTGAACTTGTTAAAGCTGCTAAACAGGTAGATTGTTTTGTTATGGATTAATCGTGGAAATGTTTGTTTAGGTTAATTTATTGAATCCTTTTTGATCATTGTTTGATGAGTTTCAAGTTTTGTTTTGGTGAACTTTGACCTGAAATTGGATAATTAGAAATATATGTGATTAATATTATGAACTCATTATTTTGCTGCAATTGATGTTTCTGTTATATGAAGTTATGATTTATGAACTATTATACTTCGAATCAAGTGATCAGTTGCTTGAAGCTCGTGATCCAGTTGTGGTAATTTTAATTTTTTGATGCCTAATAATAAGAAATAAAAGTCGTAACTGGTTTATTCGAATACTCAACATATATTATTGCAAGTTTGAACTGAAGCGAGGCGTTAAGATCCATTCACAGACACCTTTAGGCTGCTTTGGATTCTTCTGGTGTAACATTTCGACTGTTCTTTATTCTTTTCGGGCTTTATATTTATTTCCGGTGCTTTGATTATTAAATACCATTCGTTACGTCTAGCCCCCTAGCCCCGGGTGTGACAAATGTGGTATGGGATTATAAATGATTGTGATTTTTGTAAAATCATCTACAAAACAAGAACAAATTAGTCTTCGATTTTCTTTTACCATCAAAAGTTGGAGATATAATGTATTACCGCCAAAAAAATGGTTTTAAAGACAAAACTATATGGAGGTCACAATTAAGGGCATGCCGGCCAGTTGGAACCACATGGGTCAAGAGTTGCTAAACCACCCAGCCAAGATCGAACATTGATCCTAAGTTACCAACCATGCATTTTCCTCTCCCAGAATGAGACTAAACAAACCTCTCAATCCAAACAGATTCTTCTTCATCATATCCTTAGCCATGTTCGGATCAGAGAACATTTGTGCCAGCACCCTGACATGAAGAGATCCAGTTGTTCATAAACACTGCATGCATAGAAATTTAGCTGCTAAGGCGTTTTCTAAGCTCAGCTTCGGCACACTGCTCGAATGGAAAAGTAAAGATCAAGATCCGTTCGTTCATTAGTTGGTATCACAGGCTAATCAAAACCATATGGAGCTGCAAGGGCATGCCAATTGAACTAATGAGCCACATGGGTCGATCAAGAGTTGCTAAACCACCCAGCCAAGATCGAACATTGATACTAACCATGCATTTTCCTCTCCCAGAATGAGACTAAACAAACCTCTCAATCCAAACAGATTCTTCTTCAACATATCCATAGCCATGTTCGGATGAGAGAACATTTGTGTCAGTTTATTTGTGATATACGCCTTATTGTCACTACCCGTTCAAACCGCCCGACATTCTGCTGATTTTTTAGCCAAACATCAGTGTGTTTCCGGAACGTTCTTGGTTGTCCTAGACCAACCTTGAAAGAGGCTAGAAATATTTTTACAAGTCTAGGTAAGGAACCTAGAATAATCCATCAAAAGAACACCTTAGAATGATCTAAAGTTATCAAGAAAATCATGTAAATATATGGTATAGAAAAGTCTAGATAGGAAATCTCTAGAACAAGCTAGGACTTGTAGGTTACAACTATAAATAGGGTGGCTTGCCATTTGAGCAAACCACCTCCAAATATGATAATACACAACTTTTTTTAATGCATTGAACGTAAAGTGGCCATCAGATCTACACTTTCCAAAATGAGCTACCCCGCTTCATGTTAAAACTCTTCTTTCAAATTTTTAAAAACATGTGAATACCTTAAAAATAATGTATTTTTATAATAACTGTTTTTTTTTTAATTTAACACTATAAAAATAAAAAGTTTTGTTCTCTATTAAGCCAAATACTGGTGTTCCAAATCCATACGCACCCACATCACCTCTTATGCTGGCAAATCATCTAAGCAAGTGACATAAAGTTTCTTTAAATGTTTAGCTACACGCACCAAGTATTTCATAAGCTCAAACTCCGGGTTGTTCATCTCACGAAAGTGTGTGAACTCCAAGGTTTTCAAGTTACTATCTATGCAAATTGGAGGTTCTGAGCGGTTCTCCCGCGCATATTTTTGCACCTGTTAACATAGTATAAACACAAAGTCAGCAGCATGTATAAAATCAGAGTGTTAAAAACAAAGTGTTAAAAACAAACATACACACCTTTCCTACTAAAAGATGATCCAAGAATGAGCATCTTTGCAGCAGGTAGATGATAGTTACTAATACGTCACAAACGTCCAATTAAGTGGCCAAAAGCAATGAATGTAGCATTATCCGATATGAAGTTTGGTTTATTCTTTTAACTTGATGTTTCCCAATCAACAACATTAGGGTGGTTTTCATCCATTATGTGATAATTGTGACATCCGTCCCGATTCGTTTTCTTTTTCTTTCTTTATGTAAACCGAACCGTCGAATAATAATGTAATCTTATGATTTATTATGAAATAAAGGTTTACGTTATTTTAAATCTCTTTATATTAATATTTTAATAACCAATTTTAAGTTATAAAATGATTTGTATAAAAATTACTAAGGTAACAATAAGAAGTTTTATAAATAAACGGATAGTTAGTTAGTATGGTTAGTTAAGTTAACTAATTAATGATAAAACTAACTGCAGGGACCAATTATGTAATACTGAAACAAATATTAAACCTATTAACATCAACTTCAAACAACTCGAAACATAAGGGGCCAAAACTGTAAAACTTTTTAAAATCCAAACCCCCATCCGCACACCCCGTGAATCCGGCAGCCGTCTCCGGCGGAGCTCCAGCGACTCCGGTGACATCTAATTCAACCAAATCTTAATCGTTTCAACTCGTTTCAACCGTCCTTATCACTTTATCTGCGAGATTCGAACCCAAAGACACCATTAAATCCAGTCTTAACGTGATTATCATCATTCTAAATCAAAACCCACATTTTCCGGCCGATTACGATCCAAATTCAACTAAGTCAAACGATAAAGATCAAATTAGTCTAATCTAAAACACTGCCGCAGTTGATTAGAAGGATAAGAACGCTTTAATTAACAATTATCATAAGGAAATAGTTCGAATTGAACCTAACTTCATCGGAAATCAACTCGGTTTCAATTTGATCCATTTAAACATGTCCAGCTCTATATATACAACCCAAAACCTTCATTCAACATCACATTATCTTTCTGCAACTCTAATTTCACTTCTAAACACACACATCAATCGGTTTAATTCCCTGTTCTTCGTCCTCTCTGCTCCTAATCGACGACCTACTTCAGGTATATTTAAATTGGGGCTTTTGTTCCTCACCTATCACTAAGTAAATCTGTGTGTTTGATTTGATTATCATCAACAATTTCAGATTCAATTTGATCCAAAACAATGTTCATCATTCTTTCTTCCATTTTCGTCGATCCTTAATCAATTCAGGTAATTAAAGGTATCATTGGGATCGATTTCATACGCTGGTCATTTTTTTTTGTATTCGATTTCATTTACAGATTTGTTTCATTGTTCAATTTGTGGTAATCGGTTCTAGGGTTTATAAGTGTTGAAATGGGTTTAAGGATGAAACTGATTATAAATAATTGTTTCAAATATATAAACAAAAACCAGAACTGGTCTAGTGGTTGGGTGGTTTTATTTGAAGCAAGGGGTCCAGGATTCGAACCCCCTTGACTGGTTTTGTGTTTTTATTTTTGATTCCAAGTTTTACAATTTAATTTCTTTATTAACTTCTTATAATCATTTTAATATTATTATGACATTAATTATAAAACTATTTATAAAAGTTTTACAAGTCAAAGAAGATATATATTTTTGTATAAAAGTATATAAGTAATATATTTTTTAGATTAAACGATTAAAATTCTCGTACTGGGAGTTTTGAGACGTTTAGATTTTTATAAAAGTCTACTTACGAGTTTTTACTAAATACTAGATTTATTATTCATTTAAGACTATGGTAATTATATATTTAGAAGTTAATTAGTCACTTTTAACAAGACGGTCATGTCATTTTTGTAAATTTTTATCGTAAAGGGATAAGATTCGTATACAACTTAAACAATATATTGCATTTTAAATCAATGATAAAATAATTTATTAATATTACAATATTTTATTTTCAATTGTAACATTTATCCACTTAAACCCAGATTCTAAATTAGAACCCTAGACTTCAAGTTAGTTTTCAGTTATCGTTCTAACATAGGATAAAATCCTTTAGGGGATCCTTAAGGAATATCCGGCGACGTTTTCAAGTTTTATTCATTTTCAGTCGATCAAGAATTATCACATGAGTATTCATAGCTCCTTTTCTGGTTTTCAATTTGGGGTGATATCATGTGACCTATTTAAATCAAATTTCAGATTTCAGTTATCAGATTTCATTATTCAGTTATTCATTTTGAACAGTTATTTCATTTAAACAATTCATGTTATGTCTTTACTTGCAAATTATGTGTTCATAGCCTGATAGCAATTTTTGTGCAAGCGTAATCATTAATTTGTAGAAACCGACAGTTACTAATGGTAGATCTATTAGTCGAAAGGACTCACCCCCTGATTCTTGGGTGATTATAACTGTGACACCCCGCCCGGTGGCGGAAAACACCGGGCTGTCATAGAATTGGATATCCATAGTAAACAAAGCACATGGTGTTACTTTTATTAAAGTCTAATAATTATTGTCATAAGTTTGGCAAAACCCAAGTCTTAAATGCGAAACGACAAATTCATAATAGCAGTAAATGAAATAGTCATGTTTAGTATTATTTCTAGGTCCAAGTCCCTATGTCTTGAATAGCAAAGAAACAAGCCAAAATCACGCGCCACCTGAAATACGCGAAAATAAAGTTAGCTACACAAGCTAGTGAGTAAAACCCAATTGAATAGTAATAGTATTGAAATCCGAGATCAACAAGATATGCTGCGCAATCCCATATGTATAGTAATTTTGTAATATTACTCGACCAGGACCCCTAGAATAGAATAGCACACCAACCACAATAGAACCCATAGTATCTCGTCTAGCCATTTGTCATGAGAACCACTCATGTAATAAGTAATGATAACTTTTAATAACCGTCGTTTACCGTCTCGATATATAAGTCATCATTTAGCAATTTAGGGACATGGCATAGTATAGCATCATAGCATAGCAACATAGTATAGCAACATAGTATAGCAACATAGCATCTCGACATAGTAAACATGGAATTAGAAAGGCCGGGTTTAAATCACCTATCGATGTTGTACAAGCAGGTGGGTTTGTCAAACCATTAGCGCTAACATTGTACCGGTGGGATTACAAAGCAATAAAACTACTTTTAACTAACACATACGATTGCATCCAGCGGCCAAACTAGACTAACATATTTGTATGATCTCTTTTAGAAAACGAATAGAAAACGCAATATAGTAAAAGACGTATTTCAGCCCCAAAATAGTAAAATAGAAAAAGGGGAGTGAGTTTACTCACCTGAACAATATAGATACTAGCAAACGCAAGAAAGTAACTAAATAGAATCGAGGATCGCCCAGATATTAGAATCACCTAATTAACCGGGAAAACCTAATTTAGAAACGAGACAAATAATATAGTAACTAGAATTAAGAACTTAGAAATTCTAGGGTTTTGGATTTGGGGTTTTAGGGTTTTTAAATTATAAATTGAAAATTAGGGTTTCAAAATATAATTTGGGAATTTAGGGTTTTAAAGTCCAATTTGGGGATTTAGGGTTTCAAAAACCAATTTAGGGTTTTAAAGTCCAATTTGGGGATTTAGGGTTTCAAAAACCAATTTAGGGTTTTAAAGTCCAATTTGGGGATTTAGGTACGAGATATATATTCTTATAATAAACCATTTCTAGTTTTATAATTGACATATCAATTTTGAGGAATATATATGTATAACTTAGAAGTAAGGGGGTTAAAGAGATAAAAATTAAATAAAAGTGGTCAGTGGGACTCGAACCCACGACCAAACGCGTCACATCCACTTGCGTTACCGCTGAACCAGACGTGCTCTTTGGTTTTTAAACAGACAGAAATTTGTTTTAACCTTTGTAATATAAAAACACCCATTTCCATATAAACCCTAGAATCAAAACTCGACCAATTCGATCTTAATCTGATGATCCAATCCCGAAAATCATAGGGCTTTTAATCTACACATTACCACGATCATTTCAATGTATTAAACTTACTTGATTGATGATGAATCCGATCAAAGAAAATGAAGAACAGAACGCAGCTGTGCGGGAATAAAATTGGTAGATTTAGGCTGTTAGAAATCAATTAAATCTCCAGACTTTTTCTTAGCGATGCGATAATCAAAAGCCCCCTGGTAATTGCATGTAAAAATGGCGATTTGAGGGTCAATTGTAGTGATGCAGGTTCGGGTACAAATGGGATTCAATCGTAGGTTGTTGTTTTTGTTTGATAAAATTGAGATGCATAAGAGAAGATGCGAGTATAGAAGAGTGATATTTCCAAATGAATTGGATTTGTTTGGTCAGAAAGTGACCGAATAGGTTGAAGATTGAAAACGAGTTAATTGAGATTAATTGGGTTTTAATTTGAGGATTAAAGCTCGAGTAATTGTTACCAACGGCTTCTAATCGTTAAGATGATCATTTTAGTCAATCTAATTTATTGTTTTAATGCGTTATCAGTCGATTGATTATGGTAGGTTTATGATACGGTTTTTTAATCACGAAATTAAGATGGTTTGGAGCTATTAAACATGAAATAAAGCATGACGTTGAGTTCGAAACTTGATAATGGTCATTTTATACAAATTAACTTGGTTTAAAAGTGACAAAACGCTAAAAAAAAATGGTTCGCCGGAGTTTATGGCGATTCCGGCAAAGTGGCCGGAATTTGGTGCCCGGAATTACGGGGATAAGGGGTGGAATGGGCTGGCTTTTATTAAAATTTACAGGATTAGTCCCTTAGGTTTTCTTATTATCTTTTAGATAGAATTAGTTTTAATGTAAATTTCAACATTTACAGTTTTGGCCCAAAATTAATTTACAAAATATTTTACTAACTAACTTAACCGAATAACGTTGTAACGTTTATAGAAATGATGTTTTTACATCGTTAGCTCGCTTTTGACGTTGGAGGGTAATTTTGAGACTTTAATACTTTTTATCTTTAACAAACTTTAATTTTTATAAAATCCCGTTTATAAAATACAATCTATATATTTTTGAGATTTATATATTTATTTAGTATACTTAGACGTTTCATGACGTAAGTCGATCGATTAATTAAAGACGGGAGATAACATGGAATTCGTTTCATTAATGATGCAACGTTACATTTTAGAAATTAAATACAAGAGAAATAAAATATATATAATTCTCGGGTTTGAGTCGGGAGTTCGGATTCGGGTTTGGGGCAGATGTCACAATAACTGAGTATCGTTATCATGTGGACCCCCCTTATCATTTTTCAAGGTTTGATTATGCGTTGTTATCTTGTATGTATATGTTTTGCATTTATAAGTTTAGACATAACGACATGAATTGAGTTTTCTTTATCAGTGTATTTATATGTATTTCAAACCAATGTTTACTCACCAGCTAATTCGTTAGCTGACCAGTTATTTTTCACATGATTTCAGGAAGAGCAAGTTAGGAACTTCAGGATGCCACATGACTAGGAACTTGGACCTGGTTAATAAAATGTAGTAGACTATTTAGATCTTCTTGTTTGAACTATTTGTTTTCTTTTGTTTGGATATATTAAATTGGATTTTAATAATATTGAAACAGTTTTTAGTACCATGAGCTATAACAATCATTCACTTTCGTATGCCTCGATGATTCCGCCATCGGTCGGGGTGTGACACAATAACTACAACAGTACCAATATGTAAAAAAGCAAGACAAGATGTCAAAATCAGATTTTAACATTATAAAAATAGCTCATAGACATATCAAAATAGTTCATAATAGGGGTGTACACGGTCCGGTTTTTACGATTTTTGGATAAAACCGTAACCAAACCGTTACTTGCGGTTTTTTACCATTAAAAACCAAAACCGAACCGTTTAAAGTAAAAAACCAAACCTAAACCGAACCATACGAACGGTTTGGTCCGGTTTGGATTTGCGGTTTGAGCTTTATAGTCTAAATTTAAAAGCTTAAAAAACATCCCAAAATCTTGTCAAAATCTTATAAACTTTCAAAATTACCGGTATTAAAAGTCGATTATATATATGAATATTGTAATATTACCTGTCTTGTAACAATAATATGATAGTATATATAATATATAATGATAGTTATAATGATATTATATATATGTGTGATCGATATACTAGTTATGACGTATTTTAGCACCAACAAACTAATACATATTTTAATACTTTACTTATAAGAACTCATATATGAGATATAATATATATATATACACACACGTGCGTGTACGGTCCGGTCCGGTTTTTTACGAACGGTTTTTGATATAAACCGTAAACCAAACCGTTCATAACGGTCCGGTCCGGTTTTTTGTATAAATATAAACCAACCGCGAAACCAAACTGATGACCAGTTTGGACGATTTCGCGATTTGAAACCGAACCATGTACACCCCTAGTTCATAACAAGCTCAAAAGTAGCAATTATAACCTGAGATGGTTATTTACCAAATTCAAAATGCAAGCACGCAATATTCAGCCAAGCAAGCAATGTTTATAATCCAAATCTTTTCACTAATCCAACTCAAAAGTACCAATTCATGTAAGAAGTAGCAAAATTCAACCGAAAGCCGCCAATCAAGCAATGTTTATAGAAACAGTTAACAACAAATAAAACAGTTGAAACGAATAAGAAAACGGTTGAAACGAAGAGAGGTTATTGTACCTGACAATGCGATGGTCGGAGTTCGATCGGAGATGCAGCGATGATATGAAATTGTTATTGTACAAGAGATATATTATTTTTATCGGTAATAAAAAAAAAGTGAAAGCTGTTTAAAACGACAGTTTTGTGTAGTTTGAATAAAAAGCTTAAAAAATACTTTGTAATATTAGCAAACATAACATAACTTAAGTTTTAATTTTGTTAGGTCATTCACCTTCATATTTTATTTAAATTAAAGGTTTTAACATGTTGTATTCACATGTTTTTATTTACTTTTCAGTTAGAAGTTATTTTTTACATTCTTTTATGCTAATGTGAAGCGGTAATGTGAATTGTAGGTTTATTTTTTATTATAATTAACAAATTTTAATTTTCTTTAATATAATTACATATATTAAATATTCCGACCCTCACTATCTATCTTCAATTCCTTTCTTGACACAAATAAAATCCAATAATTGTTCGATTTGGAGGTTTAGTCATCTTCAAGAAAAATATGTTTGAGTGACCTAAAGGCATTGAGATGGGGTTCGCAAAGTTGTAGAAGCCGGGGTTCAACGTATTATGAACATGATATGGCCAAGTAAAGCACTTCCAAAAGGCATTGAGATGGACGCTTATGGGGAAAACAAGATTTGCGTTTTCTCAGGTGGTGACATCAACCACACGGTTGCCACTGATAAAAAAAATAAACATATACCCTGTAAAGTTTCCTTTTTGTTAAAGTCATTTTTTATCTTTTTTTTTAAAAATTTTAATCTCAACTAAAGATTTTGAAGATAAACGTCATATTTTCTCCGTTCTTGTTTTGTTTTGATTATGAGGTGACAATTCTGGTATTTGTTACATTGAAATATAGTTCATTCAACAAGTATTAGTCAAAGATGTGATTTAACGTTTTCAAAAGAGAAAAAAAAAACTCCATAAGAAATAACTTGTATTTTTTAATCATAAGACCATCGTATTTGTGTTATATGTTTTTACTTAATAAGGATAATTTTATTTAGTGTTATTGGATTTTAATACTTCTAACTATGGGGTATTGGCCGCTGCCACTCCCAAGTCATCGTTAGTGTTTGGGTTAAAAGTCCCAACTAAGACCCTCACTCTCACCACTCCCAACTTAACATTACACTTGTTTTATCACCCCCGTCGTTAAAAAACACTAACATCGTTAGTGTTTGGGTTAAAAGTGTCACTTTGATAAGTTGAGGGAAACAATTTATAATTACTTGTTTATTAGATATAAATCCCCCCCTACCACCCATCACCACCACAAAATTCGGGCACCACCATCAACTACCGTCACCACCATCAACACCGACGAGTTTCTAATGACTTCGGTCACCACCACCAACTCCGATCAACTCCTACGGCACAACATCAACAATTACTGATAAATTTGTAACCCTTATTCTTAATTCAACAATTACTGATAAACACAGAGTGAGTAGTAAAAACAAAACGAAAAGCAGCTCAAGATATAAAATCGATCGTTTGAGTAAAACAATGAATCAACTACACAGAAACACAAATTCATATAATTTTTTGTTAAAAAGTGGCTAAAAGATGAAGAATCGGTGGTTGGTGTAGGCTAATGAAGATGAATAAGCAATCTATTTGGTTGAAAGCAACGAATTTTAATTGAAAATATTGAAATTGAATTGAAAATATGATGATGTACCTGCGCTGTTGATTCCACATTGATTGTGTTTGTGATAATTAGGGCAAAATAAGACCTTATATTTTCTATATTGAATTGAGACAAACAGCCAACAAACAGAGTGCAATACGCATCTTCTCCGGTAACATTCGTATCCCCAAACGGATCATTTGCAACAAACTTAAGGTTTCAATGATCAATTGTTGTTGTTGTTGTTGTCTTTTCTTATGTTCATCCTGTTCAGAACCGAGTTGAATCAAAAGCTTGAAGATAATCGATCTGAAGCTTGGAAAGAAACGATCAGGAAGACCAAGGTATCAGTTTTAGTGATTGATTTCGCTGTTTTTGAATGGATTTTGTTGATGTTGTTGAAGGATAAGTGAACCTTGAAACAGGGAAGAACAACGATGAAAGTGGCCGGAAAATCGCCGGAGTTTATGGCGATGAACGGAGTTAATGGCGGTGACCGAAGTTGATGGCGATGAACGGAGTTGATAGCGGTGACCGGGGTTGATAGCGGTTACCGGGGTTGATGTCGGCGACGGTGGTTGATGGTGGCTGTGATGGGTGGTGGGGGATTTATATGTATTAAACAAGTTATAAATTGTTTCCCTCGACTTATCAAAGTGACACTTTTAACTCAAATACTAACGATGTTAGTGTTTTTTAACGACGGGGGTGATACAACAAGTGTAATGTTAAGTTGAGAGTGGTGAGAGTGAGGGTCTTAGTTGAGAGTGGCAGCGGCCAATACCCCATAGTTAGGAGTATTAAAATCCAATAACCCTTTTATTTACCCTATCATACTATTACTTTGTGATAGAACTTTATCCGAACGGCACCGTCAAACCAACCCTGAAATTTTAAATACAATTGAGTTAAATGCCATTTTAGTCCCTAAGTTTTTCATGTTTTTGCAATTTTCATTCATTTAAGAAAATATTGCCTACACTACTCTATTGTTTTTAATTTTATGCCATTTTCATCCATTTGCTTAACTCCGTTAGTGTAACCGTTAACCAAGCTCATGTTCATGTTTTTAAAGGGGGTTAGGTTGGTTTTTTTTTAAGATTTAAATCCCTTCAAAACATATTTTAAATTAAGGTAAATTACTATTTTGGTCCCTCGATGTTTGATTAAAATCACGTATTTTGTCTAATAGTTTGTTTTATATTATTTTAATTTATTGTTTTCACACAAACTTGATATTTCAGTCCACACCACTAATGGTCATCCATATTTCCAGGTAAATTTGTGTGAAAAGACAGTAGTACACTTGGACCAAAATAGTTATTTTGACCAAACCCCAATGACCAAAATAGTAATTTACCATTATTATTATTATATATTGTTTTTGTTGTTGTTAATATTGATATTATCGTTATCGTTATCATAAATCATTATCGTAATTAATATTATTATTATCGTAATCATTGTTACCGTTGGCCACTGATGACCACTCGCTGCCGGGCATGTGTCACCACTCGACTTTCCCACCAACAATTCTTTTTTATTTTACCATTAACTTTGATTTAATTATTATTTTAACTTCTGAGAAGTATGATAGAAAAGAATTAGAATATTAATATATATAGTGGTTTGTGTTGTGCGTAGTAATAGTAATAATAATAATAACATGCAATAATAATAATAATAAGTTATATTAGTATAAGTACGTGGATGAAGAGAACAAAAATGGGTGGGTTAGAATTTTATAGTTCGATATTAAAATATGTTTTGAAGGGTTTAAAATAAAAAAATTACCCCCTTTAAAAATATGAACATGAGCTTGGTTAACGGTGTAGGCTAACGGAGTTAACCAAGTGGATGAAAATGGCAAAAATAAAAAACAATAGAGTAGTTTAGGCAAAAAAAACTTATATGAATGAAAATGACAAAAACAGAAAAACGTCATGGATTAAAATGGCAGTTAACTCAATACAATTTATGAAACTAAAACATCTAAAAACACTCACACCACAAATTCCTTGACCCGTCAAGATGTCATCCTTGACCTTTTAGAAGACGATAGTGAAAAAGAGGTGAATATGACTAGTCTTAGAACCGCTAGAAGAAGAAATTAGTTTAAACAAAACGTCACTACTTGCAAAGCACAAACACCTGCCTTTAAAGCCCAACGAGTACGAACATATGCAGTGGAACAACGGTGCACGTCTGGTGGCAGGTTCAACGTCCGTGACAGGCAACACATTGGTTGTGGTCTTAGACATGTCAAGAAAAGGTTTTTTGAGCCAAGTCTTCTTTGCATAAACAGACTTATCTTTCGGGATATAGGAAATATTTGCACCCTTCATAGACCCGATCAATAACTTTTTATAAGTAACGTTTTGTTTTCCATCACTCACAACAACTCATAACAACCCACAACAACCCACAACAACCTCCTAAAATATAAAAATCTCACTCACAAACATTTGATTACTCAAATGTGAATACTCTAATGCATCATGAGCACAATTTACTTTTGTTTTGTTTGTATGGGGTGAGTCATGAGTGGTTAATCTTTTTCACTTTCTTCACATGCCACATCAACATCACATCATTTCATTTCCTGCATTTTCCCCGATTTCAACATTTAGGAGGCAATGGTTTACCAATTCTCCAATCTCTTGGTTTTGATATATGTAAAGCATTGGCAAATCAAAACAGCAGATTTTGTAACCCCGAAAACCAGCAAGGCGGTCTTACTAATCAGGTCGCTATGTTTGGGTGACAATTCCCCATTTTCCATAAGCTCGCTATGTTTAAAGAATGCATTTCTTGGTAAATTTGAATATTTAACTCTTGGAGAATGTATTTTGTGATAATTCGGGTCAAATGGGTCGGGTTCGGGTCAACCTGCTAAAAATCAGGTCGGGTTTGGGTTTAAGTAATGTCTAAATTTTCAACTTCGGGTCATGTTTGGGTTCGTATAAATTTTTCAGGTTCGGTTCGAGTTCAATCAACCAACCCAATAACCTGACCCATTGAGCATGCACCCCTACTAAAAACAAGTGACCTACCCCATATATCACTACACCGCTTAATTTTAATTCTTCTTAATGTCCAATTTATCAATCACTTACATACTATTCTCTAACTTATAATTAGAGAAAAGAAAATCAAAGATAATCTCTGTCATGATATATCATCATCGAGAACTTTTATATCCTCAAATAATCTTTTTTTACGACAACTTGATTTACAAGGATAAATTACACCAAATTTGCCCATATAAAAATTTAAACCCAAAACCTACTACTTTTAACAAAAGTGTGTTACCAATGAACTAACCTCATTCACCCTCAAATCTTATTAATCATTTAATAATGTTTGTCAAAGAATTTATAACAAAGTGACAGGTAAACGGGCTAACTTATATAACTTTTCTTAAATTTAAATATCTTTACATTGTGGTTTATTTATGAAGATTAAGACCTTTTTTAGTTTAAGTGTTGACGGTTTAATGGATATTTAGTATCTTTTAAGTAGCAACAATTTAGTTAATGAAAAATTTGGATGCTTTTGATCCTTGTTTGTATAGAAATAACGTTTGTTAATAGTGAACACGTTTTCTTTTGAATGGACACTGTTTCCATCTCTAAAAATTAAAAAAAAAGAATTTAAATTAATAATAAAAAATTGTTTGCTAATAACAATAGTGTTTGCATCAACAAGATCAAATGAATGTTAATGACGACGATTAACATCCATTCAAAAGAAAACGTGTTCACTATTAACAAACGTTATTTCTATACAAACAAGGGTCAAAAGCATCCAAATTTTTCATTAACTAAAATGTTGCTACTTAAAAGATACTAAATATCCATTAAACCGTCAACACTTAAACTAAAAAAGGTCTTAATCTTCATAAATAAACCACAATGTAAAGATATTTAAATTTAAGAAAAGTTATATAAGTTAGTCAACCAGCGTATCGACCACGTTGTTTTGTTGACATAAAAGCCCAAGAGTAAGCCCAAATAAACAGCCCAAAAATAAAAGTTTTTTATTAAAAAATTAAATATTAAATAAAATACGACTACAGTAGTACAGCGTGTCCAGCACGCTGAATACAAACTCAAATTTCAAATTTAAACCTTACGTCAACAGTGTTGTTGACTGACGATCAAATGTTTGACCAATCTCAACCGTTGGATGAAAAAGTACTAAACAATATAAAACAAAAGAACAGCTGGTTCTTCGTTGACTGAAAAATCAAATATTTGACCAATCACAACCGTTGGATCATTTAAACGTAAAAAAAATAAATACAAAAAAATATACATTTTTTCGTTTTAAAATGCTACACTCATGTAAAATAATAAAACAAAAAGACAAAAAACATACAAAAAATAATTTTATAAACACATGATGGTCAATCCAAGATTGACGAAAACAAAGAGTAAAACTAACAAATCTTACATTTTCAGTAATGGTCTATTTACTTTAGGTTATTAAAAAAAAAACAAAAACAACAACAACAAACGTATACTTTTAAACACAACTCTTTCTCAACCTTATACTAAATACATGGAAATACTAATAACAATAGTCAACTCGGAAATACCTTGCGAAAAAAATTTAAAAAACATGCAACTTGCAACTAAATACTTAAAAAAAGGAAAATACGTACACAAAAAAATACTTTGGATTTGTGTATGTAAAAAAAAGAAGAGCGTAGAAAAAAAGACATTTAAAATCATTCGATTTTTAAATAAAAAAAACAATTTAATTTTCTTAAAAAATAAAACATAATAAAAAAGAGACTAAGGCTTCTTGTTGACAAAAAAAGCCCAAAAAAAAACCCAAAGAAAAACCCAAAAAATAGCCCAATGTATTAAAGAAAAGCCCAAAACATAACCCAAACAATTCATCGTTGGGCTACTGTTGCCACAAAAAAAAATAATAAGCCTTACGAAATTAATTCAAAGATAAAAAGTGGGACCCACAGCCAACTGTTTTGCTAAACAGTGCCAAGATTAATCTCAGCCGTTGGATCTTGTCACCGATGTATACTGTAGCTTTCCCCTATATGGGCAGAGCCGTTGGATCAAAATTGCCAATGTAAAAAGACTAAAATACCCCTGCGGAACCACTGTTCAAATTTTTCCTGCATTCTCAGCCACACATTCAGGGGCAAAATCGGCAACCAGTAATATTAAAGGTTGCCGATACCCCTAAAAGACCAAGATGTATATAAGAGTCCCATTTCCCCTATATACCTTGTCAGTTTTGTGCTGATGTGGCATAGGGGAAAATCACTGTGCTCGTTCTCTCTTCACTTTCATCTTCTTCCTTCGTATAAACTGAATGATTTCACCATAAACAAACCTTACATTTTCAGTAATGGTCTAATTACTTTAAATTTTAAACTAAAACACTCGCTGCGCTTCCGATTAGAAGAAATATAAGTGTTGATTAAGGTGTATTAGTGTATTAATTAGGTTTAATCGTTACTATTAAGAGCGTTCGTAACCCTAAAAAAGAGGGGTTTCTGCAGGTGTTCTTCATAAACCCAGAAAAAGAACAAATTTCAAATGTTCTTGTTTCGTAACCCTAAGAAGCTGATAAACATGGCGTTCATCACGCCATCATCAGCTACTAAACCTAAACTATAGTCCAAAAGGGTTTTCTTCAAACCCTCATCTTTTCCGAAAGAAACAGTCCAGATCGTCAAACACTAACCCTAAGAGTAACACAAGAAACAGTTCAGACGATTTCGTTCAACGAAAGATGTACAAATGATTAACTGCAAGCGTTCCTTGTCCAAAAAAAAGATGAACTACTGTTACCAAAAAAGATGAATTTTGCTCTTTGATCTCTACAGTAACTGTTAGTGAACACATATATTTAAAAATAAATAAAAATTAAAATAAAAAACAAATGGACACTGTTTCCATCTCTAAAAATAAAAAAAAAGAATTTAAATTAATAATAAAAAATTGTTTGCTAATAACAATAGTGTTTGCATCAACAAGATCAAATGAATGTTAATGACGACGATTAACATCCATTCAAAAGAAAACGTGTTCACTATTAACAAACGTTATTTCTATACAAACAAGGGTCAAAAGCATCCAAATTTTTCATTAACTAAAATGTTGCTACTTAAAAGATACTAAATATCCATTAAACCGTCAACACTTAAACTAAAAAAGGTCTTAATCTTCATAAATAAACCACAATGTAAAGATATTTAAATTTAAGAAAAGTTATATAAGTTAGTCAACCAGCGTATCGACCACGCTGTTTTGTTGACATAAAAGCCCAAGAGTAAGACCAAATAAACAGCCCAAAAATAAAAGTTGTACATATTTTCTTGATATTTGTAGCAAATGAATAATGTGTGGTTGTGTAAAGGCCTCTCTAGGTGATAGCTCCACATACATTGATGAGGGCATTTAAACACCCATGGAGGCCTACATGGCTTATGGCTACATGCATGCAAGCACCGGAAGAAAATATAACATTTTGTGTTCAATTTGTTTGGTATGTAGGCCATGTATGGTTTGTAACTAACATTCCTTTAATTCAAACTTAGCTTTTTCTGTAATTTTCTTGAAACAAATCAAGTGAACTATTTATTACATGATCAGATACAACTATATCTACTTTTAGCATACAAAAAAGTAGATCTATGGATTACATTAGCTAACTTCGTGTTTGCGAAACCAGAATCGCACCAGACTAGACAAAGTGATAGGTTAGTCTTTTATAGTAGGCAAACACCCTCAATATAATAATAACATAAAGATAAAACTAAAACACAAACTTTCTCAATTTTCTTCTCTCTTTTCTCGTTAACTCAAAGTTCTTAAATATAATGACTTGAAAGAAAACTACCTAAACATGTAATCGTCGCAGACAAATTAAAGAAATTGAAACATGGAGAAAGTAATGTGTAAATATGAAATTATGTGGGGAATTAAAATGAAGTGGGATAATTAGTGGGCATGAACGTGGTTGTATCACAAAGCTAGAATTAGATATCTTTCATAGTTTCGTGATTGTAGTTTTGTTAAAAAGAAAATTTATATAACCAAGTGGTAACTATAGTCAAAATATAGAGGGCTGCGAAAATCATGGTTCTTTAAAAGGTCAAATTATATGAGATATAATAAAAATGACACGAAATACAAGAAATACCCAGGGTTGAATGGTGTTTTATATGTGTTGACTCGTAAATTACCTTCCACCTACTCGTGTTAGGTCCTTTGAGTCGTAAATTACCAACACTAAAATAAGTTAGCTAGATACAAGTAAAACAGGAAAGTTAATGATGTCCCATGACTTTTTATATGTGCATATTAATTTGAGAACTACTTAAAAGGGAATGGATGTAATTTAAAAAAAATGGTAAAATTGGAATAATAAATATATAAATTCTTAAAACATTTATATCTTTTGCATACGTTAATATTCTTCGAAAAAATTGCATCATTAGATCAATAAATCTTTATCTTTAATTGAGTACAAATAACATTATAAAAATATAAAATTTCTCGTTATTTTTCTCTTCAAGACTGCATATATGTAGTATTGCGATACAATATGTTTTAAAATTTTATAGTGCTGCATATCTGCAGTATCGTATACTACATATATGAAGTATCATCTTCTAGTTTATATTTCAAGTTGATTTTATTTTGTTATGGTATTTATTTTTTGTTTATTAGTCTATTCTTATCTGTAAGCTTAGATATAATATAAATATTGGCTTTGTATATTCATATGTGATAAGTTTTTGTTGAATATATATAGAATATAAATTATTTTGTTATTAGACCTATGAGGTTGTATGGAGACTTTGAATAATAATTAGACTTTTGATTCATTTGACTATTTTCAATACTGCATCAAGTACCATAAAATTAAAGGCGAATCTTTTATTTTTTTTTTATATATCAGTATTATACTATATTAAAAATAATAATAACAACGTATGAAAATATTATGGATGTTTTTTTTTTGGAAGGCAGAAAAAATATTATGGATGTTTGATTAAAGGAAATAGAACATGTCTTTTTTGAAGTTGTAAATTTATATTTAGGGGTCTCTTCTGAATGCTTCACAATTTTGGGTCCTCTTCAGTATTGCCATTTCTAGTAATTAACCAGCAATTAATGAATGTTAAACCAGACACTTTCATATTGTTAACTAAAGTATCACACACTCCATCACACACATTATATATCTACCTTATACTCAAACCTCTTCTTTATAAGTACCAATGCACATTACTAGCAAACTGGACGTTTACGATTGATATGTCTAGTTCAATCTCTGCTAGTGTTATTTGTACTGTCACTAGCAACTCGATGGCAGCTCAAAATAGTTTGTGGACGTTTACTCACAAAACTATTCCACAACTCTTAAAACACGTTCATCATCATACAACGTTAATGCATGATCATAGTCGATGTATATGGAGTGTTAGTGGTAGTACCTTAGATCATCAACTCAAATGGTGTTTTCGAATCTTAAGACAGAAAGGTTTTCCGGTATTGGCAGGTTTGTAGAAACTCCAACTCATTTTGATTTTTTTGCTATTTTCTCTCTAAAACGACATTTGCTATCACTTTCGGTGGTCACAATGGTCACATAAACGGGGTTTTTCTCTTGATGCATGGGGAATGGAAATGATCGCGTGAGCCAATGGTTCTGAGTGATCCAAATTGTCGTTAAAAAATTCTCATTTAATCTCTTATCACTAGCTATATATATTATCTTTAATCTCTTATCACTAGCTATATATATTATCTTTCATTTATGAGTTACTAATTAATAAAAGTATTTTTTATATGACAGATGTTTTTGAGTCATACATAGGAAAGGATAGCAAGTTTATGGAAAATGTTAAATATGACATAAAAGGTTTGATGGAACTATATGAAGCTTCACATTTATGTATAGAGGGTGAAAACATACTAGATGAAGCTGCAATCTTTAGCAGTCACATGCTGCAAAAAACACTGAGTTTTCTAGATGATAAAGAAGCCAGAATGGTACGATATACACTCGAAAATCCACATCGAAGAAACTTCACATGGTTCAATTTACTCAACTCCTCCAAAGACACTGACGACACAATATTGAAAGAGTTAGCACAGTTGAATTATACGATGGTTAAATCGATAAACAAGATGGAAATAAACGAAATCTTAAGGTGATGTTTACACTATTCATTCCTTAATTAGCTATATGTTTGAATATATTGTGATATGAAGGAATCATATACACACAATATATACCAGCTTAAGTGGCGAGCCAGGATTTGAAGCTAAGGGAGCGAAAGGTTGTAAGAATTTTTTTTTGGGGGGGGGGGGGGGGGGGTTGAACAACACTCAAACACAGAAAAAAGTGATGGGGGGGGGGTCGTGACCTGTGACCCTCCCCGTCCCTTAAAAGCTTTGCCCATGACTAGCTAACTCTTGATCTTTTTTCTATAGGTGGTGCAAGGACATAGGGTTGGAGCAAGACTTAAATCTTGCAAGGAACCAACCTTTAAAGTGGTATATTGTGCCTATGGTTTCCTTACCAAATCCGACCTTGTCGCAGCAGAGAATCGATCTCACAAAAATCGTCTCACTTATTTACATTATAGATGATATATTCGATATCTATGGCACACTCGACGAACTTACTCTACTCACAGAAGCTATCAACATGTACACAACAAACAACCTCATTAGATAACTTTTACACTTTTCATGCCTTAGTTATCTTTCTTCCAGTAGTTTTAAATCATTAACACATTAATTTTCAGGTGGGATATCAAAGCTATAGATCAACTTCCATACTATATGAAGTCATCGGTAAAAGCCGTATATGACACTACAAATGAAATTGCAAGCAAAGTTTATGAGCAACATGGATTTAACCCCATAAAATCCTTACAACAGTCGGTATGATATCGTCAATGTTAGCTTAACGTTTTGTTAAATTTTATAGTATATGATCATACCAATGTTGCAGTGGGTGACACTTTGTGAAGCATTTCTGTTGGAAGCAAAATGGTTTGCATCCCGGCATATTCCAAAGTCGGACGAATACTTAAAGAATGGGATGGTTAGTTCAGGTGTCCAAGTTTTCTTGGTTCACATGTTTTTCCTCCTTGGGGACGGTGTTTGCAAAGAAAACGCGAACCTTATTGACAATAATCATGGCATTGTATCGTCAGTTTCAAAAATTCTACGTCTTTCAGATGATTTGGAGCCCGATCAGGTTAAAAGAGATATTTGAGAATTGATGCTAATTAATAGAGTATATTGAGTACTTAAAGATGAACAATAACCATATGTATGTGTACCATCTTTATAACAGGATGATAATATTCAAGATGATCATGACGGATCATATATCAAGTGTTTACTCATGGAACATGAGCATTGTTCTAATGAGATTGTGCGAGAGCATGTCAAGAAGATGATTTCAGACACGTGGAAGCGTTTAAACAAGGAATGCCTCTCGCCTAACCCCTTTTCAAAGAATTTCTTGAAGGGTTCCATAAATCTAGCGAGGTTGGTTCCGTCAATGTATAGTTACAAGCACAAGAATTCATTTGATCTTATAGAAGAACATATCAAGTCTATCCTATGAGAATTTTCATACATACTAAATACTCTGAGTCATATAATCTTTAACCGGATATGGATATGGGTTGTAGACTTGTAGTTACTTCAATTTCATGTTGTGTAGACAACACCATAACTTTGTCATGAATATGAAATGTTATCATGTTCTAGATACAAAGCTCGCATGTAACTTGAATGCTTTATGATTACAACTATGGATCTAACGTTACAACTATGGGTAAAGATTGTCTTGTACAACACAACTTTAGAATCACTACGTCATCACAATGGTGCGGGCCGTCTTCTAAAAGGGCCTTTGAAACCTTAGTGTTTGAAAAAGTGTTTCTCCACGAAAAGTTGAGGTCCAAATATCTCAACGGACAAATATATAGATTTGGAAATATGATATAGTAACTATCTGAGTTTGACGCTTAAATTTATTTTCCTAAAAGATAACAAAATTTGTGTAGGATTCTATTATTTAGTAAAACAACCACCGATACTTTTTTACAACACTATATCAATTTTGCTATACGAGGAAGCGGGCTTTATCAATTCTTAAAACTGTTCGATTTATTAGACACCACAAGAACGTCAAGTCTGTAACTCTTTTCCTTTAAAGCGTTCTCCACCTAAAAACACCACTTTTAGATGGTTTTTCAAATTTGATACAACTTTTTATACCCGAAATCAAACTTTACGTCAAACAACTATTCAAGACTTCACTAAAATAAGTATCGAAATCTAACAACTTTACTTTGTTTCTCAATCAAACTACCACTAAATTTACTTAGACAACCTTCCTACGTTCTGTAAACTCTAAAACCCGTCTTTTAAAAAATAAAGAATATGTAATTATTTTCTCTTTACTCTTCTTTGTTGAACACATAAACCCTAACAACACTCGATTGATCTGGAAAACAATAACAATGGACATAATTTCACAATTACAGGAACAAGTTAACACCATTGCAGCAATCGCCTTCAATACATTCGGAACATTGCAACGAGACGCACCTCCAGTTCGTCTTTCCCCCAATTATCCGGAGCCACCTGCACCTACCACCGCATCCGCACCAGCATCTACAGCCACCGCCACTACTGCTACTGCCACTAACGCCACCACCACCGCCGAAGAATCGCCCAGTAATAACATCGCTGAAACACCCAAGCTTCTCAGTGCTGAACTTGTTAAAGCTGCTAAACAGGTAGATTGTTTTGTTATGGATTAATCGTGGAAATGTTTGTTTAGGTTAATTTATTGAATCCTTTTTGATCATTGTTTGATGAGTTTCAAGTTTTGTTTTGGTGAACTTTGACCTGAAATTGGATAATTAGAAATATATGTGATTAATATTATGAACTCATTATTTTGCTGCAATTGATGTTTCTGTTATATGAAGTTATGATTTATGAACTATTATACTTCGAATCAAGTGATCAGTTGCTTGAAGCTCGTGATCCAGTTGTGGTAATTTTAATTTTTTGATGCCTAATAATAAGAAATAAAAGTCGTAACTGGTTTATTCGAATACTCAACATATATTATTGCAAGTTTAGAACTGAAGTGAGGCGTTAAGATCCATTCACAGACACCTTTAGGCTGCTTTGGATTCTTCTGGTGTAACATTTCGACTGTTCTTTGTTCTTTTCGGGCTTTATATTTATTTCGTCTTTAGATCAAGTAAAAGGGTCTCATAGCTGCATCTTCATGTTTTTTTCTCGTAATATAGAAGGGGACCTGCCAAATGAATCAATTATTTGGCCCAACGAATAGTCATTTGAATTATAACACTTGTTTGAAAGTGAAATTTGGTGATACTTATAATTAACATTCACGTGTTGTAACATGTGTAGTTTGATGCATTGGTAACTGCCCTGCCCTTTTCAGAAGGAGGCGAGGAGGCTCAGCTGAAAAAGATTGCAGAACTTCAGGTATAATCTTTGGTGACCTCCCCCCACCCAACAGCAAATACACTCTCACACACCAAAAAAAATGTAGTTTGGATGCAGGGCAAGTGCATGTCCACCGAAACTTGTAGTGTTTATATTGTTTGCCAAAAAAATAAAGAGATTGTTACCATATTCCATCCCCTGAAATAATCATTATACGCGTGATGATAACAAACCAAACTGACTTGAAGAGAATCAGTATGGATAGTGATCTCATCATCTCACATTCTCACCAATAATGAGCTTTGTGTGTAGGCTGAAAATGATCTTGTTGGTCAAGAACTTCAAAAGCAACTTGAGGCTGCAGGTAAATTAATTCTGTGTTTTGTTGCTATGAGTGTGGTTCACTTGATTTATTAATGTTTTCCTTCCCTTGCCAATGAACGTGGTGCTGATATTTGGCTCGGATTAGAGTGTTACAATTTGATTCACAAAATCAAATAGCTCATCTTTGAGCTAAAAGTTATGTTGGTTTCTAAGTATTCCACAAACAAGGGTTACTTTAGGGCTTGTTTACTTTTCGAGAATTATATTGTAGTCGTTGTGGATTTATTAGTGGTAACATTAAATTTAGGAAAGACAGAGGTGGCAAGCAAATGGTATGGCCGTATGGGTAGGGTAACGGGTCAAAATACCGCTGATCACAAAATTCCAACTCTTTTTCTTAAAGAGATTATTGTGACTTCTTGACCTAGATAATCACTTTACATGTACATTCAGACATCAATATTCTTGTATCTGTCTCAAAATATGATTAGATTGCCCCTAACATCAGAAAATGATCACAGATAGTTTTTCCGAATACTGCAATTTGAAGATTTTTCACTCTTTTAAGTTTATTTCTCACGGTCTGAACTACAATCATCTTGCATAGCAGCTTTCATCATCTGCTTTTAATCATCAAGTGCGATGCACATCTGTTTTGTTCTTCGCTGTTGGTGTAAGAAACTGTTTGATGGGGTTGGGTGGTAGAAGGATTGGGACGGTTTGAAATGGAACATTAAAGCCGGTAACATGTCAGTTTGAGCATGTTGACCCGTCGTGTGAAATAACTTTTTTCTTCATGTCTTGATTTTTATGCATACAAAAGTATGATTTTTGGAAAGAAAAAGTTCTTTTTGTTTTTTCTGGATTCTAATTTATGAACAAGTTCAAAAAAGATGTTCATAAACTATCTCCTAGAGCTGCAACTTCTATATGTTGAAATTAAATATTTGTCAATTGTCAGTGTGTCATCATTCTTATGCTTGACAAGTGTCATTGTTTTTGTTAGATCTGTTAAACTATATTTAAAACTCTTGTCTTGTGCTAGATCAAAAGTAAATGAACAAAAGCGTGTACCTAATGTCCCTCTAGCAAAGGTCTAACGGTTATGTTTGTGTGTGGTCTAACGGGGTTGACATGTTATTGTTTGATATCAGAGAAGGAATTGAAACAAGTGCAGGAATTGTTCAATGAAGCAGCAGATAATTGTCTTAACTTGAAGAAACCAGACTAAATACAGCAATGCCTGATCTTTCTTTTGTATTGGTAATATGCTTAGTATAACGTTGTTTTTCACACACATTGTTGTAAACGATGTTTATCTTTTACGTCTTTTATTATTTAGGGTATAACTTTACTCTTCTTTTATAACTTTGAATATATAACATTATAACGACCAAAATATTACATTTTTTCAATTTAGATAGATTGGTTATTTTGTTTATTGAAGAAAAAAACTGCAAAATCCCTCAATCCCCATGTAACCCCCACCTTTTCTCGAATCATTAGCAGTTACCCGTGGTGCACATGCACTCGCCTACCATGTCTTGATTGACCATGCTAGAGAGAGCGGTGACAATGGCAGTAAATCCAGTGGCTACTCACCAAGAAAAATATTTGAAAACTAATAGATGTGGGTTAGTAAAACTAGGGGATGAAACCCATCCTATGTGGTAAATTCATAATTTTAGAAAACATATTTCCAAAGTTGTATGAGTAAAAAAATCGCTAAACACAAACCGTTAAGCAACTATGAATACTTGAGATGACCAAATGGATGTAACTTTAACATCACCTTTATTATATCAAAACCGTGGTAATGTACATGTGAAATCTTGCTAGTTTAGTCAACAACAGATAAAACTATAAATATTAGCTTGTAACAAGAAAACACATGATGCAAAGTGGACCACATAACAACATATTTAAGAAGTCTTTTATAAGTAGATCAACTTACACTGCGCGATTTAGGTTGTGAATCTTTTACTTGTTAACTACCTACTTAACTATCAGGATGTCACTTTGATAATAGACATCTTTTGATTCTTTTCTAAAGCTATATATATAATTTTAAATATTTGTGTTAATTTATATAACCAAACAAATGAGTAAAGATTAGTATTTAGTAATAAATCTGTTAAAGGATAATGGTTTGATAAATAAATATCTTAGTCATTTTATTTCATTTTTAGAGAACAATCAATCCTATAATAATTACTTATTGAGTTAAAATAAAGTAACTAAAAAAAAAAATCATTAGACCAATGTCTTCAATTAATCCTACAATTCTTATCTGATGACTCAGGCTCGACTAATTTACAAACCCAAATCAATATTTTAGTTTGAGGCCAACTATTTATTCTCTTTTACACCTACCACCCGTCATACTAATCCTCCAATCATTTTCGCCATTTTTTCTTCAAATTACAGATATTTCAATGGCGACATCGAAGCTACAAGCTTTATGGAATCACCCTGCTGGACCCAAAACTAGTATGTTGTTTATTTCAAAACCTTTTTTTCCTATCAATCATGATAACTTCATCAATTTAGGTTTTCTCGATCTTCTTCGTTAATCAAGTTTTGGGCGTTTTACCTCCATTCATCATCCGATTTGTATGTTGTTCGATTGCATAATCCAAATCAGTTTCTATGCATCTCTGTTCAGCATCGGTGTAGTGATTTAAGTAATCAGATTTTGAAAAATGAACTTGTAAATATGGGAACTGGATTTGGGGATTTTGATGCTAGTTTTTTAGTCTAGTTATTTCCACCGTTGAATTGACATAAATTCACTATAAAATTAAGCTACTATCTTTAAAAATTCAGAGGAATAAAGTTTGATGGATTTTGATTACTATTAATTATTAAAATGAAGTTTTACATCTCCTTGCATACGGCTTGGTTTTAAAAGCTAGAAGCGTATGGAGGCGACAAGGTCTAAAACCGTGGCACAAGGTACAAAAGCGAATGCTTTTCGTAGGCTAGGTGCAAGTTTTTATATAAGTTTTTTTGTATTCATCGTAGGTTTAGCATGACCCTTTGAAGAAAGACAGTAACTGTCTGTCGGTCGGTCGGTGTTAATCTTTAAAAATTTCTGTTGTTAATGAATTTGTTTAAGTGATCATTTGTGTGTGTTTATGTATTTATGGTTGCTGTGTTCTTGTAGTTCATTTCTGGGCTCCAACTTTTAAATGGGGTATCAGCATAGCCAATATTGCTGATTTTGCTAAGCCACCTGAGAAACTTTCGTATCCGCAACAATTTGGTATCTGTTTGCTGCAAATCTTATATTTCTTGTGTTTGTTTCTCTTTGTAATTAGTATCTCATTCCTTCCCCATAAAAAGATTCCACATTTTACTTTAAGGTGTAAAGCTAATTACTTTTTAATCTCAGAAATGACTATAATTTTTTTTGGTTTTGTTTATCGTGTTAAACTTTATATAAAGCATCAGGACTGTAACATATTGGATATAAAATGAAGAAAATGTTAAATTATTTCAAGTTTTGGATTGGCAAGAAATAAGACTAAATTTTTTTTGATATAACAAATATATTGTTTCTCTGGGGAAGAAGGGGGCATTGATCACACAGTCGGTGCAATGTTTACCTCTTATCATTTATTTGCAGCTGTCACAGCAACTGGAATTATCTGGTCTCGCTACAGCATGGTAATCACCCCGGTAAGTCAAATATGTTCTACTTTATATATCTATAGATAGGTAGATACCACGTTTGATATGGCACAAACTTTAAGTGGAATGCTTTATTTCTCATGTGGTAGTGGAACAAACGCATCAGTAAGGGGTGTTGTCATAAATTAGCAAGGTACTTTTTTCCAATGTTCACTATTAGTGAAATTTCGTGATTGCACAAGCTGTGTCCATATGCCATAAGTTAGCTAAAAGGCTTCACATTGGTCACCGTACAAATTGTTTTGACAATTTAGTCATTATACTTAATAAAATGTTCTGTTTTTTTATCATCTTTTACATTATCAATAAAATCAGATTAAGTGTTAATTGACTAAACATGTTGCAAATTAAAAATTTTGGCTGACAAGTGACGGTGTAAAGGAACCTTTACATGTTAAGGACATGAGAGAAACTAGACAGAAATAAGTTAGCCTCTTATCTAAATTTGGCGTAGTAAGTAAAACTAAAATCAAAACTTAAGTTTAATTATATAGAATTTGTAAATTTGGCATCTGAATTATGAACACTTTCTTGTAGAGGTATGTATGGTACTATGGTTACAAACACTTACATAAACACACACCTATCTCAACCTTTTAGAGTCACAATTCCAGTTATTCACCTATCACATATCTGTGTTCTTGTAACGTAGAATAAAAGGCAAGCATCTTTTTACCTTTAACATTCACGTAAAAAGTAATTTGCTCTAAACCTTCATGCATGAAGTATGTTTAGATCTTTCATTAGTATGCTTAGAGGGCTACTGAAGTTGCAACATTTTATTATTCTATCTGCTGGTGTTTTTATCTCTTTAGACCATTTGTCATCATTCTTCACTTTGTATGTCCCACTAGATAAGATCACCAAATAGCCAAAGTCATATGCTTCTTGCAGAACCTATGGTTTTCTAGATTTTGACTCGCTTTTATCATCTTTGATGCTTGATTACAGAAAAACTGGAACCTTTTTAGTGTAAATGTTGCAATGGCCGGAACAGGATTGTATCAACTCTCCCGGAAAATCAGGTAAGTCAAATTATGAGAGTACTCTTTTGACTTCTTTTTCAGGTCAGTCAGTGCATATAACTTAGTAGAAATTTAGGAAGTAAGAATAAAAAAGGCCGGAAAATGATTAATGGTCGACTTTTTATCAAACGTCTTGATTATTGAAAATGGTGATATCATGCGAGCGCTAAATACTAAATAATGTTTGTATTGTGTTTCCAGGCACGACTATTTTAACGAAGAGGAGACTGCTGCGATTAAGGAATGACGACGAAAAAATTGATGCATCTAAAACCAAGTTTCTGTTATAAAGTATTTGCATTTTACATTGTTGTTTTACATTCCTGAATATCTGAAATAACGTACATTTGTTTCTTACTTTGCATCCAATGCTTTCACCAATGTTAGTAACGATAAGGTATTTTTAAGTAGTAACAACCTCATCATTATGAAGTTGTTCCGCCAGCATTACAAGCCTATTTTGTAGTAACAACCTCGTCGATAGCAACCCATCTTTAGCATTGGCGTCCCTTATCTATAACACTCATAAACACCAAAATAATCGGTAGTAATTTGTTTTCACTTAACTCATCTCCCTGTACTAATAAAGAAAGTAAATTTTTATGAGTGGTCATTCTTTAAAGTTATACACCTATACTCTACATAAGCATTAAGGTACGTCATTCAACTAGGTCATCTACCTAGATGCTGTATATTTATGAAAAAATATTTATATGCATTATAAATCATAATAATATTATTTTTTAAAATATTTCTATAAGAATCATAAAAATTGAATTGAATATTTATAGTTTTTTTTCGTTTTTTGATTTGTTAATTTCTGAATAAGTGAAGTATAATTTTAATTGACATTTAATATACTAACTCTTTATCAAATCATTAAAACTAAATATTTTATAATATGGTTTAAAAAACGTTATCAATCTTTGATTGTAATGCAAATTGTTTGAAAATACATAATTCAAACTTTAAAAATAAATCGGATAGTCAAAATATCATAATCTTTTCTTATTTCATATCGTGTCAAGTTTGCAGCTCGTGTAATACATGAGTAACTAACTTAATAGTAAAATATACTTTGTCAAGCAACACATTGTTGGTTGCCTTATTTTTTATGATCAAATCATGTTCAAACACGATCTTGATAATTTAATTTAATCAGGTGTTAGATTTAAAGCTAGCACTAAAGATTATAAATCAACATATTATACCCCTAAACATAAAATCAAGAAGTAAATTGTCATTCAAAAAAATAAAATAAAACTGAGAGGTAGGGCTGGTAGTAGCTCTCGAATCTTCTACTAGTACATACTATACGGAACGATGAACTTATGTGCCTTTATCGTTACAAAGGTTGATGTTGAGAAGTAGTGGCGGAGCTAGCCCGGAATATCAGAGGTATCCCTCGAAATTAAATTGTCTTACACTTGTACAGTTTTCTTTTTTTTTTTGCAACACTCGTACAAAAAAAAATTTGACGTATACTTTTACAAAACGTCATTTTTTTGCATATCATTAGCAATATCCGGAGTTTTATCATAAATTTTTTGAAAATTATTAACAAATTTTAGACATCTTTAACAAATATTATCATTTTCTTGGTACTTTTTCAAACAAAATTGACAACAAAAGTCAGTTTTTATTGTTCAGGGGTAGTCTTTTAACTGTTCAAGTGTATCTTAAACATAAAACGAAAGAAAAAACATCAAATTTTACATTACGCATCAAAAGTTGAGCCGTAGTCCGGGTTACGGCTTGAAATTGCATACCTCCGCCCCTATTGAGAAGTGTAGAATCTAACGCATTTTCGTGATTCGGCTTTTGTTATTAAAATATACCGTATGTCATAAAATAAAAAATATAAGATTCACGAAGATATTATTATACTATTAAACCAAAACATAAGCCAGTTAACTATACATTATACAATTACCATCATGTTCTATATAAAAATTATTATTAATGAGTTTTAGTTTATTTATACCTTGATTCATGTAATATACCTTAAAAAAAATCTTGAATCCCCCAAAACGATTTGTCACCGTTATCATCCCCAATTCCAATCGATTTTCAATTCACTCATCACACACCATTCATCGATCTGATTCATACTATATCCCTAATTCAGGTATGTTTACTTTTACTTTTCCTCTTTCATTATCACAAAATCTAGGGTTCGCTTCTTCTTTTCAATGATTGTTAATTTACGAATGTTAGTTTTGTTTTGATCGAATTGATTAGTCTTGTATGATTGGATCTGGGTGAAATTCCAAATTATATATGGGCTTTGTTGATTTGTTGGATTTGTGTTGTGTTTACGCCATTACGCTAAACTGTTCTTCGTTGTATTTGAGTTTGTTTTGTTGAATCATGCTAAAGTAACGAAATTTGAGTCGAATGAGTTTTGATTTGAAATCTTGTAGCATAAAAGAAGGAAATTGAAAGCTTTTGATCAGTAATTATGGATTATATTTACTCAATTTGTGTTGGGTTTAACTGTTTTAGGTTATTGGGGTGGTTTGTTAATTAGGGTTGTTGGTTTGAATGTTATATTCATGATATATTTATAATAAATTAATATTAGTTTGGAATATGGTTAAGAATAAAACTGTTTTACATTGATATATTGTAGTTGCCGGTTTCTCCGGTTTTAGGGTTATTGATGGATTTTAGAGATAAATAAGACATTATGGGATTTTAGTGGTGCTAATTTCTTCACAAAAAAACTTCTTTTGATAGTTTTCAAGGTTTGATTGCTGAATATCAATACTTTTATTTATTTGCAGGTCTATCAGTTGGTGCTTCTAATAGTTAAAGCAAGATTTTAAAAGTGATGATATAG